>CM050166.1:130237974-131722974 GCA_027410445.1 Discoglossus pictus
CATTGTTTAACAAGGGGACCCATGCCCCTTGATTCTCCCACCACAATGCCTTCTACTGCTGCTGTTATGTAGTGTCGGCAAGCACCCCCACCTACCCAAACCAGCTGTGATAAACTACCACAATATGACCACTTAAAAACCCTACTACATACTGATGGGCGGGTGCGTGGGATATTGTCAGAACCTCAAGCCCAACTGACTTAAATGGCTGCCCTGCAGACTATAACATCCCACTCATAATAACCCCTCCTATGCTACACCTTCTCACTTATCCCACTAAAACCTATTTCCCCCATCTTATGCCTAGCCCAGTCAAGCCCCACTTACCCTTAACTGCGTGCTGTCGTGGGTTACAATTTTAGTTTACAGTGGCCTACATCCTGAGGATGGGAGGAGGCTTACAATGCAGAGAGGAAGCTATATCTGCCCAACAGGAATGGAGCAGTAACTACTGCCAGTACTCTCAGCAGCAATAACGCAGAGTCCATTAGTTTACAAGGAAACACCCCACTGAGACCAGAAGCATGTTCAGTAAAGAAGAAACTTTATACTAATATCATTACTATGTTCTTGTTTCTTGTCCAGCCAAAAAAAAATTTGCGTATCATTTTAAATCATTCACTGAACATATTTTGTGCATGTTGCGTAAGTAGTTGAAATGGGATTTATATAAATCCTGACATTTTTTGCATCATTTAATGGATTGACACTTTATTCATACTTTTAGAGAGTTAATATATTTCTTGGGCTGTGTATTGACTGGTGATACTATTTAAAGGACAGCAATTTTAGTCCAGGTTGATAATGGCTTTTTCAGAGTCACTCCAACTATCTAGAATACTCTTCATATTTTAAACACTATAATAACTCATCTTTTTGGAGAATGCTTGTATATAATTACCTAAACTCCACTTGTCCATTGAAAATAACAATACAGGTAAACTGTCTGGAGCAAATGTATCCATGAAGCACACTGGTCTATTTTGAAATGGATCTTTCCATCGTGATCAAACATGGATATACCAAACAGTCCCTACCTCCTATCTGTACCACTCCAAGAACTCCAAAATTGCAATATCGCACAAAACATGGTCCTCAACTTCTCCACAGTAGTCACATATTTTTAGTTGTTTTTTTTTTGGGGGGGGGGGGGAAATAGGATAATGAGCAAAATCCTTTCAGCAAGTAGAATAAATACAGCCTTTAATGTATTCACTTTTATAGGTGTTAATTATTTTTTGTTGGTCCCCCATTGCTTAGTTTCGTATGGTTGTATAGGCTGCTTTCTCAACAGGGATAGGATTTTTATGAGTTTGCATTAGTTCCACGGAAAGCACTGGCTCAAATGATGGTCAAGCTTCTGTGCGTTGAAGCTCTCTCCTCCAACCTATAGAAGCAACTAAGCAGAAGCAAATATGGTGGCTCCCACTCTAGTATATATAAATGAATATATTATTATATTATATTTTTTTTCATGGCCATTCGTTTTTTAATAAGTCATAATATAAATATAGGCTTGTACCGATCCACAGACCACTGAATCAGGCAATTCTACCATTCTGACTCAAGATCATGAGTGGCAGGTCTAGGTTTCAGCCTCTCTTTGACAAAGCTGCATATAATTTTTTTTTCACAGGGCATTTATATGATATGGGTCTACAAAGCAATACCATTAAAATGAAAACAACTAAAAATAATGTACTTATTTTTTTAACATTGCTTTCATTGAGCATTTTTTATAATATTGACCTTTATGTGCCTGTTCATTGTTTTCTTTTACAGGTATGCTTTTTATTATTACCCTGAACATTTGATTGATAAATGTGAAGTCAGTATATGCCTAAATCAATATGTGAATAAAATAACATATCACGTTTTAAGATGTATAGGCTTCCACTGTCAGTTTAATACCCAACTTTGATTCCAGGTTCCAGTGAGCATTCCAAGTAGAGGTGAACAATTCATGCCACGAATGAGAAATCATTTGCAGGTTATAGAGGAATGTAGCTTTATTTTATTTGCCTCTATTTGTTACAGTACATTAAGCTTTTTCTCCTTGAGGCAAAAACTGGCATCTGCTTCTTTTGGCCACTTGTAGCGAACACATGAAACCTTCATCTAAATTACATCATTATTTTCACAATATCACTGGTGTTGTGGAAGAACGGTCACAGGATGTGTTTGATTATTAAAATATAACGTCTTCATACTATTACTATGACCTAGTCACCTAGTACACTGAATTATATTTTTGCATTATAATTACCCATGGTGAGTCTTGGTATTTATTTTGCTTGAAAATTAAATCTTGGTGTAATTGTAATTCATTTTATAAAGGCCATGTGACAATACTAACAAAGCACTGAAGGGACATGGAAAGTACTTTTTTTGTTACATCTGAATGACAGTAATTGGAATTATTTAACAGTGTGTTTTCTTTATAAAACAAATGTTTCCGTTTTGAATAAAAAAAAAAAAAAAACTTTGATTGTTTTGTTGATAGGTTTATTTTAGGCAGTGACAAATAATGTATGAGTCACGAGTTTCAGCCAGTGAGATACAGCTGTATGAACTGTTCACAGAGAAGCATTCATGGCATAGACATATTTACCTGAAAATTCACATGCAAAAAAAAATTGTAATGTTTAATATTCTATCTTCAATGCATTATATACATAGGGCCTCATTCAATTGCGATTTGGCCAATTAAATAGGGCTCTATATAAGCACAGAGCATATTTTTATACAGAAGTTTTTAGTTAATGAAGACCTTGCTTTTGGATAGATGATCACCAACTAAAAACTATATTGAGCTCTGTATCCTTTTAAATATTCTTTGACCCCTGTAAACACTTGACAAAGTTAGCTGTATTTTATCACTGGGGTTAATATTTTCAAGATAGTGAGAAGATATAACCCTAAGATATTTACACAAGTGTGGCTGCACAAAAACATATATACATGTTAAAAGGACTCCATCATCACACAACTAATGTTTATTATAAGTTGTTCTTAAAGAGCTTGAAAAATGAGGCGTAGATTGTTTTAGCCTTTTTATTCTAAAGTAAATCATTAACGATATACCGTATTCAATATTGCTATGTAGATGTGCAGCTTGTGAATACAAGTTGGCTGCTTTGATGAGTGACACAGTTTTTTGTAATCACATATACAACCTTCCTCCAGCATCATTATGCAGTTATATCACCAAGCCCAATAAGCATCCAACTAGCATAGTGGAAAACATTAGCGTAGTAATGCAGCACAAACAATGCGGAGTATCTCTGAATTGATACAGTTTAAAGAAAATGACTAGTATTGTGAATAGCCAGTTTTTGATCAGGCTTGGAAATAGGAGGCAAAGTAATATTAATAGCCCTATATTAATAATGGCTGGGTTATTAGTCAGGACTATTATATAACTAGGGCATAGATTATATATTGAGCATTCCCTCCCCTCCTTTTCAGTTAGGTCACATTAACATTGTAATGCAGCACAAACAATGCTGAATATCTCAGAATTGGAAAAAAAATACTAGTATTGTGAAAAGTCAATTTTTTATGCTCTTTAAGAAGACAAACTTATTGTTAGGGAGACAATCTCCACTAGCTACAGGATTTTCCAGTTCAATTAATAATGTTTTTTCCATGTAAGCAAGTTATAATAGCTAGTTTTACCCTTTATATGATGGAACCACTTACTTCCAGCCATTTTGATTCTCAATGACTGATATGACTAAAATGCCACTGCATATTTTTTTTAAAACATGACTCATTTCTTCACTGGCATTTTTTACCACTTACCTCTTATACATATCTATCTCCCTTTTATTTGCACATATTTCTTCTATGCTATCATTTCATCCGGTGTAACTGCTACTTTCCCTAATAATCATACTGGATTTTTTTCATTGCTTTTACATCCATACATGATAAAAACATTTTAATATCACCTTTTCTAAATAATCGGTTCTCTTCAGCTCTCAACAAAGAAATCCACAATTGTAAAAATCCAAATTTATACTATTCAGGTAGCGTCAATTTTGTCACATGACCTAAAAATAAAGGGCCTTATTCTATTGCCCAATTTGTAAATTTAGACACACTTAAAATCACTTTTAATATTGTCACATATTCTATTAGCTGCTTGCAATCCGATTACGAGTTCCCCACTCACAATCACTATGGGTCAGCCAAAGACGCAAAACTGACCTCCATTGGTGTTGCGCAGCTCGAATATTACGAGCTCAAAATAATTAAATTGATATTTTATCAGACGGTAGCTCTAGCTCTCAAATAAAGACTAACCCGCAACTGAAAAAAGTATCATGTTTCTGTCAAATATATTATGAGTACTAAATAGGACTCCCAAGGGCTTTTTCAAACACCTTTTATAGCTGCTACATTAATTAAACACACAATACTGTATTTTAAAAGCATGGGAAGGCATGGAAATACATAAGAATTACTTGTAGAACAGTCTCAAACCCACAAATAGGCAACAAAAAAATATTATTTTAAATGTTATTACCGAGTAATATCGATCCCGGGACTCAACGGGTTAATACATATTGGGAAACTCACATGAACTAAAACAGATGATCTAATGCATTTTATAGATTGATTACTAGCCCGATGGGCAATTATTATTTATTAGCACTAATTAATTTGTAGCTTCCAATTGCAGATTACATCTACCTTCCATGTTTTACTGACTTCATGCTGGTGGGAGAAGTCCAGAGTCTTTGTTAGATGATAGGATAAGACTGAAATTGATACCACATCCCTTTCAGGCCCAGAAGCAGGAAGTTGCATTAATGGATGCAACCTAAGCTCTACCAAAATGTAAATGACCCACTCATACATAAAACTTCCACTAATGTATGGATTACTCCAGAGTCCTGCGGAGGCATCAACATTTGTTTTTGTTGTACTTTTCCAGTTTAAATATCCTTATAGTCAGAGAGCAAGCGATAGTGGGGCTACAGAGAGGCTGCAAGGTAGCGAGAGGCAGCTGGGGTAGTGAGATCTAGCAGGGGAACTGAGATGTAGACAGGGGTAATTAGAGGTGTTTGGGAACAGAGGGAGGTAGTAGGTGGTAAGGGGAGGGAGGAGGAATGACAGGAAGGAATTACCTGTTCCATTCCGAATCCAATGCTCCCCCACTTCCTACTATGGGCCCTATCTATATATATATATATATATATATATATATATATATATATATATATATATATATATATATATATAAATCATTTGCACCAGCAATATCTTTGTCCATGCACAGGATCTTTAGTGGATGGATTAGAAAGGTAAAAAATGCAAACTTAAATGTAAGTTAAATGTCAGAATATGCATTTAAAAAAACATTGATAAAGTATGTGTTAATATTATTATATTGTATACATCATTTTAATTCTACCATATTTGGAACCTTCACTGTGTTACTTTAACGAAAGCAAATGATACAATGAATGATGAGTAAATAACTTGCATTTAACAGTTAAAAAGACTGCATTTTTTGCTTTCTAAAATATTATTTCTTTCTATCAAGACTAGTTCTTCAAAAGACTGTACTATAACTTTTAGACTTTAATGGTCTTCTAAGTCTGGTCTCCTGTAGGAGAATGGCTAAATAATATGTCATGATTAATGTATAGACTTGGCCTTCCACCTCTTTTATCCGAAGGCTCTGACTAGGGTAATTATCATCCCACCGCCTGTCTTTTTGTTTTACTGTCATTGTGTACACAAGGGCCCATGTGGCAGTGAACATTTTGGACTACATAATGATTCCCTTGCATCTCCAGCCGCTTGGAGATAACCAATGTAACCTACTGGAAATTAAGGTTACATATTCTCAGGTGGGAATCTCAGAGCTGCAGCAATCAATACTTGATTCTGATAGTGCTAACAGTTTATTCCAATGAAATATGTTGACTGGACTGAGAAAAATCAATGCCTGGAAATGAAAAACAAGTGTCAAGCTCAACAGGGGCTTCATGTGTCTCTGATGCTCTGGGGCCATAGTGTACCAACTGCAAACAGATGAGTAATTCTGTCAGATACAATATGCATAGAAGTAATGGAAAAAAAAAAACAGCTGTGAAACTGCTACTTAAAGAACATCATGTGGTGTTTGTACCCGATTTAGTGTTTTAAAATTGAACATTTTACAATTTATTATTTTTTTCTTACAAAAAAAAATATTCAGTAATCCTTTTTTTGACATGCGACTTGTCTTGTAAATTGAGCAGTTGTTGGTGATGTTAACAAACTGGTATTGTGATGTCATTTCTATGTAATTTCAACTACCCAATTGCTTTAACAGAGAGATTTATAAAAATGATGCTGTTGCTTCCCCATAAATTCTGTTTGTGTTTATAATTTTGCATTCCATTTGTATACTGTGTGATTTTATCACTTTTAGTTTTCAAAAACACTTTTTTAATTTATTTATTATACAACTTGATTAATATAATCAAATGTATAATATAATAAACTTTATAATATAATTAACTTTATAATATATTTTGTGGTTTACATGCAAATTTCTTAGAGAAATCATTGTGGTAATTGTTTAAATGGCCATTTACCTCACTGTACAGGCTCTTCATGTTGTTAAAGAGCACAAGATTCTATGTTAAAATTGTCTATTTTTCTAATTACATTACCAACACAGTCTGTCCTGCCTACTGAATGTTTCATGATTAATAACAGACAGACATTTTTTGACTCGCTACACAGAGATGAAAATACATGTATGGGAGTGGGCAGTCACAGACTCATGTAAGCACATACTTTATTGAATTCTCAGTAAAAATGCACATATTTCAAAAATGTAAAAACTATTTCATCATGCTTTTAGGAGACCTTTACTGTGTTATGGTCCAAATTGTGCTGAATTAAATGGCCCTTGTTTGTTCCTCCCTGGCATCTCAGTATCCATCAAAATCAATGTATCAGTGAAGTGTGATCAAATCCCCAGCCAAGTCTGAATGGACATTTAATTAATAGCTTTGGGATTGTCTTCTCCCTGTGTTAAAATCCCCTATGAGAATACTATTGTTAGTGCTAAATGATAGCAGCCAAGTTGAATTAGTTAGGATAGTTTAAGCATACTCTTCCACCAATAATAAAGACGTTAAAACAAATAGCCTGAGCAACACATTGAGTATGGTGGGAAAAGGAATTATTTTTCTATGTTAGTTTTCACTCTTATTCTCTTATTATTTATTACTCTTATTATTTATCTAATTTATCAAAGATGACCTTTATTATTCACCACTAGTAACACAATTGATCTTGAATTTTAAAACAAAGAAAATCAAAATCACAAAGCTATTGATAAACTATTCATTCAGCTTTTGCTAATATACCTTACGGCGGGTTCCCTGGTGGACCAGTGGCTAGGCTTTGGTGCTTTCACTGGTTTCGATTCCAGTCATGGAACCAGGAGGTCACACCACAAAAAAAAAATATATATATATATATATAGTGCCTTGCAAAAGTATTCACCCCTCTTGGCATTTTTCGTGTTTTGTTGCCTCACAACATGGAAATTAACTGTTTGAGGATTTGCATCATTTAATTTACAGAACATGCCCACAACAAATATGACAAAATAACAGAAAAAGTCAATGTGCATAACTATTCACCCCCTAAAATCAATAATTTGTAGACCCACCTTTTGCGGCAATCACAGCTCTAAGTCGCTTTGGATAAGTCTCTATGAGCTTGCCACATCTTACCACTGGGATTTTTGCTTATTCCTCCTTGCTAAACTGCTCCAGCTCCTTCAAGTTGGATGGTTTGCGCTTGTGAACAGCAATCTTTAAGTCTGACCACAGATTTTCTATTGGATTGAGGTCAGGGCTCTGACTAGGCCATTCCAACACATTTACATGTTTCCCCTTAAACCACCCAAGTGTTGCTCATTGTCCTGCTGGAAGGTGAACCTCCGCCCTAGCCTCAAATCACGCACAGAGTGGTACAGGTTTTGCTCAAGAATATCCCTGTATGTAGCACCATCCATCTTTCCCTCAACTCTGACCAGTTTCCCAGTCCCGGCTGCTGAAAAACATCCCCACAGCATGATGGTGCCACCACCATGTTTCACTGTGGAGATGGTGTTCTTTGGGTGATGTGATGTGTTGGGTTTGCGCCACACATAGGGCCTCATTCTATTATCGGCCGTAGGAGATGCGGGGCCGCAAGGACCGGCCGCAGGCTATTTGCCTATTCTATTCCCTTCGGGCCGGGGACTCCGGCAGGCTTGCAACCGGAACCTTGTTATCCCTTGCGGCCGCACGCGCCGGAGGAAAGCCTTTGATCTTAAACGGCTGCAAGAGTTTCGGCCGCAAGAAAATCCCGGTTGCTATTCAATTGCTCCTGGAACCCTCTCTGCAAGGCTAAAACCGAGCCGCAGCTTACTTGCAGCAAAAAGGTCCCGCAGGCACACAAATAAGCACACAATTAAGCACATAATAAAGCCATCCTGCACTCTGAGGAGACGATAAAGTGATTGGGGGTGTTAGCATTCATAGCACAACATTCCCCTACACTCAAATCGCAAATAATTTTTATTTTAATTTATGTCAAATATCCGTGGACAAAGTCCTGAGGGCTTGGAGCACCTCAGACCCGCCCACGCTGCGGCCGGAAAATAAACAGTTAATGAAATATCGGATTTGGGCTGATGTGCAAGCTTGAGAGGGGGTTGCTATTAATCCTCATGTCCCCCATTATGATCCCTAGCATTTACAAAGCTTTACAGTGCCGTCTTGAATTTATATTTGCTTTTAAAGTTTTCAGACCTTGCGGACGGTTGCAAGATATGCGGACGGCCGTAAGGGGATATCCTTGCGGCGCCGTCTATTTAAATTGCAAGGTAACGGGAGCACCGCAAGGAATCGCAGCTTTGTGGACGTTTTACGGCCGATAATAGAATGAGGGCCCATAGTGTTTTCTTTGATGGCCGAAAAGTAAAATTTTAGTCTCATCAGACCAGAGCACCTTCCTCCATACATTTTGGGAGTCTCCCACATGTCTTTTCGCAAACTCAAAACGTGCCATTTGTTTTTTTGCTGAAGGTAATGGCTTTCTTCTGGCCACTCTGCCATAAAGCCCAACTCTATGGAGCGTACGGCTTATTGTTGTCCTATGTACAGATACTCCAGTCTCTGCTGTGGAACTCTGCAGCTCCTCCAGGGTTTCCTTAGGTCTCTGTGCTGCCTCTCTGATTAATGCCCTCCTTGCCCCGTCTGTGAGTTTTGGTGGGCGGCCATCTCTTGGCAGGTTTGCTGTTGTGCCATGTTCTTTCCATTTTTTTATGATAGACTTGATGGTGCTCCTGGGGATCATTAAAGATTTGGATATTTTTTTATAACCTAACCCTGACTTATATTTCCCAACAATATTGTCCCTTACTTGTTTGGAGAGTTCCTTGTTTTTGGTTAGTGGTGCCCCTTGCTTAGGTGTTGCAGCCTCTGGGGCCTTTCAAAAAAGGTGTGTATATATAATGACAGTTCATGTGACACTTAGAGTGCACACAGGCGGACATCATTTCACTAATTATGTGACTTCTGAAGATTATTGGTTGCACCAGAGCTTTTCATGGGCTTCATAACAAAGGGGGTGAATACATACGCACATGCCAATTTTTTCTTTTCTATTTCGAAAAAAATGTTTTATGTATATATTTTTCTCATTTCACTTCACCAACTTAGACTATTGTGTTCTGATCCATCACATAAAAGTCAGATTACCAAAACATTGAACTTAAGGCGGTAATGTAACATAATAGGTAGAAAGTCAAGGGGGGTGAATACTTTTGCAAGGCACTGTATATACACCTTACAGGGATTTTGTAAGTGTTCCAAAATTCATAAAAGCTACAGTGAGAAAATATTATATGTTGAGGAGACTTAAACCACCTGATCCGATATATATATATATAGTATTTCACTATAAAAATGTATTGTTGAAATAAAAGATATTGTACAGTTGTTTATCTTGAAGTGTATACTGTAGAGATTTGGAGAGTTACAGTGTCCATGGGGGATAATTGATTTGTACACCTATTTTCTCTTTCTTGACTCATCAGTTTGTGCTATATTTTCTCACTCTGCATTGTAATTCTAAAAAAGAAAATGTAAGCTAATTTTAATACTTACGAGAAAGGCTGTTTTGGCTCTAAGCCTAAGTGTTCTAGGTGACTACCTGCACGGTCCCTTCCATAAATCTGTAAGACGTGAAGTTAAGGAAAGAGCAACAATTTAATTGGTTTGGCATTTTCAAGATCACTACCTGTGCTATAATTCATTTATATTTTTAATATTATATTTAAAACTAGCAGGAATCCTACCACATTTCTCATTACTCATTATAAAGAATAAAAAAAAGAGTAAGTTAAGTAAGAAAGATTCAAGTATTTTTAAAGAGACAGTGCTAGTCCCATTTAAATCTGGAATTTATATATTACACAACTCCGACCTATCCTTTTATGGTAGCGCAGCGCAAGGCAGCAGCATCCGTTAGATGGCGCTCACGATATTCCGGTGACATATCATAGAGTCAAGGCTTAGGTAAATTGTTAGGGTGAGGGTTATGGTTAGGGTTAGTTCAAGGGTTAGGCTAACATTATAAGCTTAGAACTTCTCTCTCATATTGGAAGCACTGGTGACCGGACTGAGGTGTGAGATGATTCTTTTTTTCTATTATTGAATCAGCTTTAGGAAGCTGGGGAAATAAAAAAATAAATGTTTTTAATATAAGGAAGAATAATTCGCCTTTTCCTCCCTCCCATCCCTTTCCCTCACCTAATTACCCTTGTTCTGTTTTATGTTTTGTATTGTTGAAAAATGGTAAGTAGTGGTGCTCACATGTGAATCATTAATGTACAGCCACATGCCATGTTTATTTTGTTTGTATTATCTACACCAGCATGTTATATGCCATGGCTTGACATGGTTATTGTTGTTTTTTTTTCCTTTCCTTCTGTTTTTACTTGTATTTACTTGTGAGTTAAAAAACATTATTGAAACTAAAATATCGGCAGCGCCATCTAGCAGTTGGAGGCTGCACTGCAGCGGGCGACCTGTCCCGACACCATAACAGGATCGATCCCACAACTCTTTGTGGTTTGCAAATAATTGGTATGTAGTGTGGAAACATATATGAAAGTGAGACAGTTTATAAATGTCAGGCAGGCGTGAGAATCTATTGCATGTTACAAAGTGGTTAATTATTACTGCCTTTTAGAACATGCAACTAGCTAAGCAAATACAGCTGTGATTAATAACACGCTTAATAAGACTTTCCACAAAGTTTGTTTCTGTTTGTATGGCATTTTAAGACTTGGTCAGCTTTGTTTCTTTTTTAGTTTTATGTACTTAAATTATAGGGCTCTCATCCTAAAATCAAGTTGTTTGTGCTGTATTATTATGCAAATGATCAGTTCCCTATACTGCTAATCTTACTAATGTAAGACCATCTACTGATGGCAAAACAGCATACCTCAATGTTATCATCCAGTTTGACCCTTTCCACAACACTTATCAATTAAATGGAGCTGCACAATGTCATAAATGAACTACACAAAGAATGCTGAACATCTCAGGAAGAACAAATCAGCTAGTACAATGGATATAGTTTTCAGTGCTCTTTAAAGGAACACTGTGGTAAAAAAATGGCCCTTTTAAAGATTGACAAAACAAGCAACATGATTTTAAAATGAGTCCTATCCTGTTTTATATGCGCCGCTGTTTGCGGGCCGTCACGTGTACACGCTCGCCTCGTCGAGTCGCGCCATGTCGGAGGAGAGAATAGTTATTCTGCTATACTGCGGCAGCGCGCTTGAACTGCGCCGCATATAAAACCAGATAGATCTTTAAAATGTAATACAAAAATAATACAACGGCTAACTTATTTTTTAGATACAATTATGCTACAATTTAATCTACCATTTTAGCATCTAGTGACTTACTTCCTGAGGTGGGAGGAGGCTTTGAATACACAGGAATTTTGTTTCTGCACAGTGGGAAGGTGGTATATTCAACTGCAAGGGCTTTCATTTTTTTTATTAATCTAAATAGGGTTCCCTGGTGATCCAGTGGTTAGGATTCAGTGCTTTCACCTCTGCGACCTGTATTTGATTCCGGTCAGGGAACCAAGAGGTCACACCACCCTGAAGCCATGCAGGGTTGGGTCTGGATGGGAGACCACTTAGGAATATCAGGAGCTGTATGCTGTAGCCCACTGGAGAAGGCTCTGGCAATACCAAGTGGATCAGCATTGTGGTCCGTGAGGTCACTGAGAGTTGAACATGACTGAACCGCACAAACACATATTATTATTATCGCCGACATATTTTGTAGCGCTATACATGCTTTGTGATCAAGGCAAAACAATATTAACACATTACAAAAAAATGGAGGGTTCTGCTTTTGAGCTTAGAATCCTTTGTCCATAGTGCTTCCCCAAAGCGCCATGCAAGACTGAAAACTCACAGACATACACACAGTTTTTCATAGTTTTTTTGCTGGAAAGCTAAATATTTTACAAGGACACACCCTGTTGAGAGAGAATCAGGCTATTTTATTTATTCATTGTTTGCATTACAAGTGGTTTGGGATGCTACTGTCTTTAAAAAAAAAAAAAAAAAAAATTAAAAAATCCTAATTCTGATAACACAACTTGAAAATGTTATCACCAGTATAAGGTGATAAATGACACTGTGTTAGAGCCTTAGGCAGCCAAGGGGTAATCATTTTATAGACTTTATTGGAGTGTAAAGTACATTAGTGCTGTATATGTCATTGAAAAACTAACACAGCCCCCAGGCACTGCTTTCTGTGCAGCAATAGGACTTACAAGGTGAGACTTTCTTTTATATTGCTGCCTTAATACAATTATATTTTCTGTGAACAATAGTCTTTTTACAGGATGTTTATTTTAATAGAATGGTTTATATTAAAGCCTTTTAAAACAATCATTTAGAAAGATTTCAAGGCTGTATAAAATATTATCACAACGGATTCTTACATATTACAGTCAGGAAGAAATGCTGATTCTTTGGTTAAAATGCACTGCCATTTTTATTATTTTTGAGCGCGGTAATTCAGCATTCAGTATAGAAGTTACTTTCAAGCCTCAGCTATTAAAGGCATATTTAAGTTTAATGGATTATGAATGCATATGATTGAGGAGAATCAGTAATGTATGAAAATATTTTTTGCCTGAAAAAAATATAAAAATTAACATTATTAAATGTACCCTAAAGTTTGCTAAATATCTTGAGCTTGCTAGTAGTTGATTTTGACCCTCTGAAATCCCTGCTAAAGTTAGCATAAAATTAATTATTCATTTTGGCCAATCACAGGCAGCTAATACATTGTTTCAATCTTTGATGGCAGTTTGTGCAGCAAGGCATAATGGAATGTGTTGTCTTGTTTTAATCCTGCACAAGGAAGCAAGGTGGAGTTCAGGCATTGTTCTGTGAATATCTGCATTGTGCTGCTGTTAGCTTGACGGTCAGTATAGGGTTAAAAGGCAGTGTTTCAATTGGTAGGTACACTGTGCCTATGTAAGCAGCTCTGCGGGTGTGGAAAACAAATGTTATTTTCAAATAAAAAAAAAATCAGTGTATAGAATGAGTCAGTGTAATGTGTGTTTCTGATATAAGCAGCATGTATTAAGTTAAAAAAGGTAAAAACTGCCAGTTTAGCTGTTTGTCTCCACCCCTTATGAGGTCATCATAAGGTGAAAAAAATGTGATTAGGAGATTGTTATAAATAGTCAGACACAAACTTGTGTCCTTGCCAAGGTAAATACCAAGGTTAATTTAACACATCTCCAGTCAATGGAGAGTAGCTGACCATTTAGGATTACATCAATCAGAGTTACTCCCACCCCTTGATGATCTCATTAGGGGTGGAGTCAAGATACAGCTGGAGGTTGTTTTTTTAATATTTAAATATTGAACACAAATGTTATTACAGATCAACCTAATTTACAAAAAGGGCTCTCCTAGAGATCATTAACTATCAATGTTACGGAACTTGCCTAGTTAGTCAGCATTCCATATTTGTGGAGAGCAAAAGCCGCCATTACTTCTATCTTTACCAGAATGCTGAGCTGATTGGGTCAAACTTTCAAGAGCCAATCAGGATAGCGCTGCAATCCTAAACTGCGATACTAACATTTGTATTCTGCGTTCTTCAGCTGCTCACATCACCTAATATGCAGATGGTTTGTAGCAACAAAAGGCAAATATTAAAACTTTTCCACATACAGTGGAATAAGGAAGATATACCGTATTTTTCGCCATATAAGACGCACCTGTACATAAGACGCACCTAGTTTTTAGAAGAGGAAACAAGAAAAAAAAAATTCTGAATCAAACACAAAAACACTTCACACACATATACACACCTACATCACACACAAATATATATATATATATATATATATTTATATATATATATATATATATATATATATTTGTGTGTATATACATACACATATACATACACACATACACATATATATATACATACACATATATATACATACACACATACACATATACATATACATACATACATACATACATACACACATACACATACACATTTTGGAGCATTTGGGAGCCTCCAGGAACTCTTGACCCTCCCTGACCCTCCTGATCCTCACCTTTCTTCTCCCCTCTGCCCATCCATGATCATCCCTTGGCCCATCTTAATCTCACCCCATCACGCAGCGCTTCCTACCAGCACTCCTCCTGTACTGCAACCTTCCCTTGCGTCGCGTGTGTGACGTCACTAGGATGCACCGGCCGATGCGATGCAGTTTAGAGGCATGCTGCTGGTGCTGTAGGAAGCGCCAATGGGGGGAGGGATCAGGAGTGGGGATCTAAAGGGGGGCAAGGGAAGGATCAGAGGGGTCGAAGGGGAGAATCAGGAGGGGGAGGGGATCAAGAGGGCAGAAAGAGGCAGTTTTAAAAGGTATATTCGTCGTATAAGACGCACCAGTTTTGGGGAAGAAAAAGTGCATCTTATACGGCGAAAAATACGGTATATGGATTTGCAAGAGGGACTGTCCCAAATTTGGGATAGTTTGGAGATAAGCAATCATAAAAAAAAAATATATAGCATTATCATAATTTGGCATAACAAGGTGTGTATATATATATATATATATATATATATATATATATATACATACACTGGACCCTTTCTACTCATCGTTAATTGGTACCAGAAGACACGACGAGCGGCGAAAATGAGTAGTACCAAACTCCCATAAGATTTTAGCAAGAGCAACAAGTACCAAGGAAGCATTCATTGCCAAAGTATTTTTTGCTCATGAAGACGCTTCAAATACCAAAATCGATGAGTTTTGAGGTAGTTGAGTACAGAGGGTCCACTATATACAATGTGTTGTTTTTTCAATCTAATTAAGATTTTATGTTAATTGCTTGGGACATTTTACAGACAAATTGAAGAATGTGATGTTTGTTCTATTTTTAATACTTAACCAGTCATAGCTTTTCTGCTGAAATTCATTTCCGCACCATATATTGTACTCCAAAGTTCAACGCTTCGAGCAGATAATATATTTTTTGTTGTTAGATTTTTCCTCAGCATTTTATCAAATACAGTAAATCCATTTAAAATACACTTTGCGTATCAGTTCAGAAAAGAACTTATAAAATATTAAATGTCCATGTTACTTAAAAGCATGAAGAATTATACAGAGCTAATTACAAGCAAGATATTATAACCCTTTTAAAGAAATGGAACCATTGAAGCAATACCCAATCTCTTGGCTGGGCTTTATTACTTGCATAAAGATGAATGCACTTCCAAGATTGCTATATCTTTTTCATGCAGTTCCTCTCCCATTATTAATCAAAGGCTGTCAAAATATTAAAAAATGAATAGACCAGTTCATATGGAATAATAAAAAGTAGCCAGAAATATGCTATGGAGATCTTATGTGAGAGGAGGGCTCACTACCCAATGTAATTTGCAGTATCACACAGGGCTGGCATTTGGAACCTGAAAAGAAGAGATTAAATTATCTTGAAAGTGAATTTGCTCTCTTCCGCCTTGTATCACATTGTATTTAGGTGTTAAAATGTTACATTTGCTCTAAAAGTGTAAAGTAGGCCAGTATGAAAAAAGTTTTGAATTCATAATCCTGGGTTCAAGTCTTTTCCAGCACTGAATTTATATACCTGACACCACTAAAGACATGACTGAGCCCCTTCTCCATTATAACCCATTATTGCACATCACATTGTACATGGGCGTAGGAGCCCCAAAAAAACTAGGGGAGTTTGGGTTTATTCAACTCTACGCCCATGACAGGAAGCAAGGGCAGATTATCAACTTGTTTTTAGACATTCAAATAGAATCACTAATGTACTATTCCTTATTTGTACTACTATATATATATATATATATATATATATATATATATATATATATATATATATATATATTATGGGTCAAAGCATACTGCTCCATAGGGGTGAAATCTGGTAATGCATGATTAACTTTAATTGTGCTTGTTTTTGTGTCCCCTATTCATTTAATCTGGGGGGAGGGATTTGAGGAGTTTCAGCTGAAAGACTGAAAGATAGAGAAAAAAAAAGATAATTTAAATGTTTTCTTACACAAGATAATTTGTAATTGGAATAAGCTGAAAATGAATTAATATTGATCCTTACTATTTAAAATGTATGGATCATTACAGTGACTATTTTAAGTTTAAGCATTACTGCCCATTCTAAATATTCTGAGGGAATTGCTAAATTGCATTCCAGTAATCAGTATATCATGTTTTAATTCTCCTTCTGGATCGCTACCTTGTTGTGGTGAAGGGGCTTGTGTACTTCAATGAAGCTGTGAGCTATACTATGTAGGGTCACCCGAGATGGGCAGATCAAAGCAGAGAGGTCAGACAAATCCACTGGAGAAGGAACTGGCAACCTACTCCAGTACATTTGCCAATATAACCTTATGGATAAGCACAACCAGAGACATAATTATATATATTTGCCTAGAATGCTGCTGTCCGTAGGGTCTTGGAGAGTCAGACACGTCTGAAAAACAATATGTTTTAATTATGCAAAGTGCCTTTCTTCTATACTTGTTATTTAAAGGTATATTGCTATAAATGTTAGTATATTTTTTCCTGGTCTAGTTGATTATGCAGTTTATTGAAATGTGAATCATTTACTGTATTTCTAAGGTTGGCATAAACAAAAAAAAAATACCTTTTGTACTGTTTTATTGTCTTTAGTACTGTTAGACTTGTGTTATGCACCAGGTGGTGCGATGCAAATACATTTGTTTAACTACATATCATGAGTTTCAGTGGTATCCTTTCACATAGATGTTAAGAGAAAATTATAACTACCTATTTTCTTCATATTGATTTGCATATCTTCCGATGGCACCTGGAGTGCAGTTTAAAGAAACTATTGCTGGCAGATGGGTGGATTTAAAATACACCTCTACACTCCTCCATTTTTCATTTATCAGTGAGAAACAAGCTTACTCTATGCAAAAAGAAGAAAATGACTTGAACACGTGGATGTCTGTCTTCAGACTCCTCTAGAATTAACCTGTCAAGGAATGCAAAACTAATGTGCAGTTGTATAAAGTACTGCCAGCATTTTCTGTACTGCGCGCTGATGGCTAAGTAGATTTAGAAAAGAAAGGGGTTATTATAGAGTGATTACAGCACAGAGGTATGTCATTTTATCAGGAATCTATTTTTTTTTTCCATCTAAGCAGTTTTGTTTTTTGTCATTTATATTTATTGCACAGTTTGGATTGTGAAGGAATAATCAAGCTGCTTGTGTAATTGGGGAATAAATTGCTGCAGGTTTGTTCTACTTACAATAAACTACAGTATAAGGCAGATAACATACTTTTAAGCATTAGTGAATGCTATTATAAGTACAAAACAGAGCAGCCTATTTCTAACAGGCAGATGTGTTGTTAGGTTCTGTCAAACATTGTGCTAGTCCTCAGTAGATCAATATCTCATCATAAGGCACCACTCCATTCCACTCTATTTACAATATTCTCTTTAGAAGAATTATGCTAGAAGAATAAAATAACTACATTTTTTAAATCATAAAAATTATATATATATATATATATATATATAAAAAAAAAAAAAAAAAAAAAAAAAAAAATATATATATACACACTTTTATTTCATAATATACATCAAGGAATGGCATTTAAAATATTCATAGATAGCACCATCTTTGCTCTTTAGTCTACTGTACATACTGATACATTTGCTTCGCTAAAAATGAACTGATAAAAAACACCTAAATAGCTGCCCACCATATTTCCTACTTGACTGCTATCCAGAGAATGGAATGTGAGTAGGATGGTAAGTTAATTTATAAGCCAACTGGGGGTATGTGTATCAAATTAAAAATGAGTGGGGCTAAAGAAGAGTTAAGCATCCCTAGCTATGTTTTCTATAGCGGTTACTAAACAGATTTTAGTTTTTCCCCTCTTGATAAGCAGGCTTCATAAAACACACAGGAAGTGGATATATTTTATATTTTAACTCCACTTAATGTTTAACTTCATGTAACGTGGCTACATTACTTACTCCACATGTAACCTCATTGTATAAATATACTGTACCATCTAAAGTCCTATATTTACAATATACTTTTTTGAAGAAACAAAAATGTAATTATACAGTAAAGTATAAATACAGACTTTAGTTTATTAATTAGTATTTGTTTATTATTTTATTGGTTAAGGGGGCTGTTGCTCAGGGGAGTGACTTGGTGGTGAGGGGTGACTGCTTTGCATAAACATATTGGATTTGTGACTAATAAATAGTTCTCAGTGTGATCATACATAATGATGTGTGTGTTCATTATTAAGGGAAGGGTTAATCCTGATCACACGGGTTAATAATCTCCCTTAAAGAAGTAGAATTACCTGTGTGTTATCATGTCTTTAGCGTAGCAACAGATTTAAGCTCTTCCAGGGACTCTTAAGAAAAAAAGTTTTCGTTTTATGTATTTTTTTCAACTAATTATTGTCTCCCTCAATGAAATAATGTTATAACATTTGCATTTCACTTACTTTTAAAAAGTCCTCAGGGTAACAGTTTCTCACTTTCTGCAGCCTCCCTTTCTCCTGCTATCACAGGATTTGACTAAAAGCCAAGACAACTTCACCATAAGAATGCTGAAAGAGATTGCTCCTTTGGATCCTGAAGAAAATATAATATAATATAATATTTTGCAATGTTTCTTGCAATGCACTAGGATTTTTTGCATGCACAAAGAAACCAGCCTGCCTGCTTCTGGATGTGATTTGTCTTACACCATTGTGCGTAGTCATAAACAAAGATTTGTCTATGTACAAAAGCTTAGGGAATAGGAGAGCTCTGAAGTTGACTTAAAACCAGTGTTTCCAAAACACAATTTTATGTTAAGATTGCTTTTTTGGTGCATTTGCACTATGGATTTATTCCATGATGTGATAATCTTTTTCATATACACCTGTAGCATTACAACATTCATAGGTTTGAGTTTTTCTCAGCCATCATTAGAATAGAGATGTTGCTAATATCTACATGGAATGATGGAAGTATTATATTGTCGGACATTATAGATGATAAGAAACAAGTAAATTAAGTAATTGTACCTTTCAGCTATTCTTGAAAAAAAGAAGAGAATAATTGATTTACATTAGAAACCATATTCATATTAGGATTACCGTCTGCGTGTCTCTCTCTGTAGTGGCCGAAATATAGACTCAAAATGTTATCTTGCAGTTAGATCATTCTCCCACCCTTATCAAGCACTTTGTGCTGCATATTAGCATACAGGAGCAGTAAAATTAATTATAAATATTGCAGAAAGTGTTTACTGTACAGAAAAACTGTGAGTACAATGCATAATCTTCTCTTTCAAATTGAATCAACTCCCTATTGGGTGACAGATTCCCTTTAAAAAATCCTATTATTGAGTCCCAATACTGTTTGCAATAATTTAAAATGCATCCAGTAACAATCAAACACAGTAAAGCACATCCATGCTGAATTGTAAAAGAACAAAATGGGCAATTTGTAATAAAGAGTAATGTACTGAAATACAAGAATATTTAAAATCTTATGTAACATGGGATAACAGAGGAATATGAACCTTTGTCACCCTTTAGGACATCATGCATTGTGAATTAGCTTTAAAAAATGCAGCAAATTATTATTATTATTATTATTATTAGGACATTCTCTTGGAACAATATATCCATTGCCTACATGTATATTTAAAGGACCACTGCACTACAATCACAAGTAAAGCTTAAATGTATATTTGCTGTTCAGTATGCCATTTTAAAATAAATATAAGTTGACAATTTTTCTTAGCTTTTAACTCAAGCAGACGTGTGTATCTCCTTCTAAATATGCCATCAGGAGTGTGGTCAGCTCTTCCTGTGGACCAAAAATAAAGTGATGTTCTGCTTCAGACTGAACATGCTCAGTAAAAGGGGCTTGGCTATGATGGCTCATGCACTATCACTGATCGGGCCGCTACAAACAGGTTACAATAGAGCTTTTACCTCTGTATAGGTAGTGGGGACAGAGTTAATGATGTCACGTGGCAGGGCCAGAGACATCAGCCCGGCCTGCTTCCAAGTCCCATGGTAGTCCTGCACACAGACAGAGCTGGCCCCTAGCCCCCTAGCTTTTATTTATTCTAAACTGCATACTGTTTATTCAATAAATGTGAATGTTTTAATGGGTTTTTATTAACCAATGACATTTGCCATGTCCTGTTTTACTATCCATGAAATATACTCATTAGTAATTTGGCTGTTACTGGCGAGATGGAGATGTCTCATTCTGTGTCATTATATCTTTATTTTGGAAGAGAATTAAATATGTTCAGTACAAAAGGAAAGCAGAATGTAAAATGTTCCTAGTTTGCATATTTAGATTCATGCATGGCTCCAGTACACACAGTAAAGTGATTCCAAAGCCCTACAGCAAGATATGTTATGTCTGTGCCAGATTTTGATTATCATTGGCAGTATCCTAAAATTACACCTTAAATGTCTCAGAGATGCTGAAATTGAGTTTCAGAAAAAGCACTGGAGTTATAAGAGAAGCTAAAGTGTAAATTCAAAAGAAATGAGCTATGAATTGAACCAGCGATGGAAATTGATTCTATCAGTCAGTTCCTGCTCCTTATACCAGGCAAAGAGAACAGAAGCTGGGAACGGTAGGATCACTGATTAAATGGGATTCTGAAGTGCCAGAGGCTAGAAATGGGCTTGCTGCTCCCTCAGGTCAGAACTGCAACTGTCAGGCTTCACTGCTTGATACCCAGCTTAGGCTGGCAGGAGGAGAGCAGTGGTGTATGTCGAATGCTACAGGCACACTCGGGGGAATTGATAGGCATTACCTGACTAAACTTCAGGCATGACAAACATTGCACTCTGCAGGGAAGCAATCCGGCTCTCTTATCATGAATCAGTGGCCCCAGAGTGTCTCAGCCGACCTCATGATTCATGCCAATGGGCCCTATCATAAATGGTGATAATTCTGAGGGAGACACTGTACATTTATCAAGTAAACTGGGGCAAATGGAAGAAAAAGGGTTATAACTTCATAATTCAGTTATAGGGGAAAGAAAACTTTGTTTCATAGCACAGTGAAATGTACATTTTTGACATTAAAGAGAAAGAAGAGGAACACAATTTATTTCACACACCTAAAAAACATGTTTTAAATATTACAATTATTTTTTTTTCCGTTTTTTTTTTAATTAAGTAAAATATATTGAAACTTAACTGAAACAGAGAATGTGCCCATGTACATAGAGCACATGAGACTATATACCTCATTGGCAGATAGATATATTATTGTCTACTGGCTGCAAGTGGCAAGCTTACTGTGCTCTGAGGGCATTATTAAAAAAAAGGATATACACAGTGATTAATTTACAAATAACAAGATGCAACAAAGGAATAAATAAAATTTCAGATGGAAAAAAGAACAAATGCTCTCCATGTCCCTTTAATTTCTAACTCCATGAACTATTTATATTTAAATGTACCTATGTGGTTACTGTTTTTGTGTCTGGGAAAATATATTCAAGAGGAGTTATAGAGTTTTGATTTGATGTTTAGATTTTATGCTGTTCAGGGCAAAGACTTAAACTTCAATGACTCACTGTGTCTATTGTTGTATTGTATTTGTACAGCTTAGAATGTGTTCTCCCTTTGAATTTACTGTACCCTTGTACATTGCTTGACTTTCAGAGTATGTCTACTCAATGCATTTTATATTTATTGTGGTGCCCATTAAGGTTCATTCTTTACTAATCCATGTCCCTTTAATTTCCAACTCCATGAACTATTAATATTTAAATGTATCTATGTAGTTACTGTTTTTGTGTCTTCCTCTGAAAATATGTGAAAATATATTCAAGAGGAGTTATAGGATTCGGATTTGATGTTTAGATTTTATGCTGTTCGGGGCAAAGACTTAATCTTCAATGAATCACTGTGTCTATTGTATTGTTTTTGTACACTTTATAATTTGTTCTCCCTTTGAATTTACTGTACCCTTGTACAATGATGTGCAGAAAATATTGGCACTTTATAAAGTGAGTAATGAATGAAGAGTAAGAATAGTAATAACTGATATATTGTTTTCCTGGGTAATTACACTGACACAGAGGAACTTTGCATCTGCAACAGACATCTAGGATGGTATCAAAACAAGTATATAAAGAAATCAGAGATTTCAGTTTCATGGGTTAGGCACCATTGTTGAGCTCCTTATTTAAAAATCAGACTGTGTGCTGTAAGCCGCTGAATATACAATGGAATTTTTTTATGTTTTTGGGAAGCTAACAAGATAATAGCCTTATGGTTCAAAATTTAGAACATATGCTTTCTTGGTGTCTTAAATATATTGCAATGTTTGTTTATGAATTTATCATTAAATAGATATCATTTGTATACCAAAATAATTATAACCCCATTTTTCCAGATCCTATGCATGGACCACGGAAATTGCAAGTGGTAGACATCAAGTCAAGGCAGATCACCATCCGTTGGGAGCCATTTGGATATAACGTTACTCGCTGTCACCGTTACAACCTTACAATTCACTACAGATATATGGTTGGAGGCCAGGAGCAAGTAAGAGAGGAAGTGAGCTGGGACACTGAGAGCTCACACCCCCAACACACCATCACAAGTCTGTCCCCTTTTACTAATGTTAGCGTCAAGCTGGTTCTCATGAATCCAGAGGGAAGAAAAGAAAGTCAAGAGCTAATAGTACAAACAGATGAAGATGGTAAGTGTGCACATATATATTTGGCCTGTACAGAAATGTAATTTAGTGCATGCACAGCACAATGAGCAGGTTGTATTCTTTTTTTACTTGCATTATCATCCTTTGTTTTGTTTTTTGTTTTGTTTTTCTTCAATTTATGGGTTTGTCCTACAGCAGTGGTTCTCAATAGCTGGTCCTAAGATTGGTGCCATTCCATGAGACCCTATTTGTTAGGAATGAGGAGAGCCATCACTTCATACAAACTACAATCATTAGTTACAGCAATGGACAGTTTATAGAGAAACATATCTACAGATCAGTGCAAAGCTAGGAGAAAATTTAGATATTTACATGACATGTCATCTGTTAAACATGTTCTGGATCTCACAGTTGGTCTCTTTGAGTACTGGATTAATATTATTATAGTTCATTTGTAATGAGCCAACATATTCTGTAGCGCTATACATAAGTTGTGATCAAGGCAAAACAATATTAACAGATTACAAAGATGGAGGGCCCTGTCTTTGAGCTAAGAATCCAGTGTCCATAGAGCTTTCCTCAAAGCACATTGCAACATTGAAAAGTTGCAGACTTACAATCTAAAGGTTTTGGGTGGGGTACAGAGTTTGAAAAATGCAGTGTGGATGTTAAGGAGGCAGGTTATGGGCTTCTTTAAACAGGTGTGTTTTTAGTGAGGTTTTGAAGGATTTGAAGCAGGACGATAATCTGGTGGAGCGAGGCAAGGAGTTCCAGAGAATAGGGGAAGAGCAAGATAAGTCCTGAAGACGGGAGTGAGAAGAGGGGATGAGAGAGAAGGAATGAAGAAGGTCATTAGCAAAGCAAGGAGGACGGGTGGAGGAATATTTGGAGACGAGAGCAGAGATATAAGTGGGTGCAGTGTTGTTGAGGGCTTTGTAAGTTAGGGTCATGATTTTAAATTTTATTCTGGAGGCTACGGGTAGATGAGTCTAGTAGAGGCATTCAGTATGGATTGAAGGGGGGGATAGACGGGTGGCAGGTAGGCCAGCCAGAAGTGAGTTGCAGTAGTCACAGGATATTATAAGGAAATGTATTAGAATCGTAGTTGTGTCTTGTGTAAGGTAATGATGCATTTTGGAAATGTTTTTTAAATTGAAAAGACCAGATTTTGTTGGTGACTGTATGTGAGGAAGAAAGAACCCCAAGGTAACGGAATTGGGAGGTGGAAGTAATGATGGAGTTGTTGACAGAGACGTGAGGAATTGACGCTGTAGTAGATGGTGGGAAGATTAAGAGTTTGGTCTTAGACAGGTTAAGTGTCATCTGCATAGAGATGATAATGAAATCCAAAAGATAAGTGAGGATGTATAGATGGAGAATAGGAGGGGGCCTAGGACCGAACCTTGGGGTACACCAACGGACAGAGGGTGAGGAGAAGAGGTGCCAGAGAAGGAGACACTAAATGTTCAATCTTGTAGGTATGATGTGAACCATGAGATTCCAAGGGAGTGGAGAATTTGGATTAGTAGAGGGTGATCAACTGTATTAAAGGCAGCAGAGAGATCCAGGAGAAGTAGAATAGAAAAGTGACTCTTTGACTCCGCAGTGAGCAAGTCATAAGGGAATTTTGTGAGAGCTGTCACAGTGGAGTGTTGGGGCCGAAGCCGTCTGGAAGGTGTGAAGAAGGGAGTTGGAGGAGATACATTTGGTAAGGCGATTGTAGACAAGCCTCTCAAACAGTTTGGAAGCCAGGGGAAGTCAAGAGATAGGACGGTAGTTAGTTGCAGAATCAGTGTCAGATGAGGTTTTTTTAAGAATGGGTGTAATTATGGCATGTTTTAGAGATGATGGAAACGTTCCAGTGTTTAGGGAAAGGTTGAAGAGATTTGTGAGAGCAGGGTTAAGTGTGGTAGAGAGGGGAGGCATAAGCTGTGATGGAATAGGATCTAGAGGACAGGTAGTAAGGCTAGAGGTTGATACTAGGCTGGATACTTCATCCTCTGTTACAAGGTCAAAGAAATTCATAATGGCTTTGGGATTAGGAAGGTTAATGCTGGGTGTTATCAGTTAGTTGAGAGGAGGGAGTGTGTCGTCCATGTTGAGAGGAGAGTTTGTTACAAATGTTTCAATTTTATGCTTAAAATGGCTGGCAAAGTCTTCAGCTGTGAGACAGGAAGGGTGGAGGTGGTGGGTGGAGGAGAGTGTTGAACGTAGCAAACAAACGTTTGGGGTTAGAGGACAGTGTAAATATTAAAGATGTAAAATAGTGCTGTTTGGCAAAGTTGAGGGCAGAGAAGTAGGAACGCAACTCAATCTTGTAGTGGAGGAAATCTGCTGTGCGTGATTTCCTCCATAGACGTTCAGGAGCACCTCTGCATGTATCATGTCTGTATAGTGTGCCATGGTCGCGGATGAGAGCGAGGGCATCTGCATGTAGTTATGGGGGCCAGAGTGTCAAGGGTAGAAGTAAGAGTCATGTTGTACTGTGAGGTGGTAGTGTCAGGACAAGTGAGATCAGTAAGGGGACTGAGAAGGGGTTGTAACACAGTGGAAAGATCTTGTTGGCCAAGTGCTTGAAGGTTTCTGTGGGTAATGGTGACCGGGCTAGAAGAGGGCAGTGAGAGAAAGATGTTGTGAAGCTGCAGGATAGAAGGTGATGGCTGATGGAGGGAGTGGGCAGATGGTGAGGTTAGAAGTTTGTAGATATGGGAGTGACCATCATGGTTAGTGACAATCAGTCCTTAGACCAAAAAGGCTGGAAACCAAATATTCTAACGGATATATTATAGTGTAGTCAGTATTATTTTGGCCACATAATTTTATTCCATACAATGAGAGGAAACTGTTGTTGCCATTTGTTATGGTCGTTGGATGTGATTTGCTAATATATATATATATATATATATATATATATATATATATATATAATTATAATACATTTCACACATGTGGCACATCTCACATCGACATAAAAAAAAGTTTGTATTATTGCAGGCAAGGTTGAAATAATTACTGAATTAGTTTCTAGTGCATCTTGGAAGTCTGTGCAATGTACATATATATATAAACCATAATCTGTTTCAAACTAAGTTATGGCTTCAACATTTTTAGAAATCAGTGTGGTGAATGTAATTACAGTAAACAATGGGAGAGGCATATACGTAAAATTTGTCCCCTACAAGAACTGATTACTAGAAAACCAGCCATGTAATTTGTCACCACTTATATCCTCCTATATGAAAACATTTCCTTGCCAACACTTTTCAGCAACTAAATAAAGTGGTATCTTCCCAATCAAATAATCATTGCTCATGTTCAATGGGAAAAAGCAAAGAGATTCAGGAAATGAGAAGCAACCTCTATTAAAATATATTTGACAGATTTTCTCCAAACCACTCAGTACTTGAATTTCCATTGATGGCCCTTGAGCCCAGTACTTATGAATATATTGTATATGTAGTGATGTTCAGCGCAGCACTTGAGTGTCCAATATGTTCCAAATCAAATTAGATATAAAAAGCTTTTCTAGTAAAAAACACCTTATTTTTCTGAATATGTAGTCACAGGTAAAGCTCTCAAACATTTGACATAAGTATTAAATAAATTGATTTCTTATGTAATGCAGATAATATAACTAACATAGTAAAATCCCAAAGCAGACTGAATAGCCTGTAGATTTCCTAAATATCAAACACTAGTAAAAAAAAACTGCAATGAAGCACTGTAATATATTCATATTATCTTAACTGCATTATTACGTGCCCATATTTTCATTTTTATACGATATTGCTAAAGTTGCTATGATTTTTTAAGAATTGAAATTTGAAGGTGTAATAAGTGACAAAATGATACCACGGTTTTGTTTTGAAATATTACATATCTGTGCAAACAAATATATTTCGCAGTTGGCTAATGCATCACATTTTTATTAACATGTTTACAGTTTTCTAGCATGCCTTTATAGGACTTGATTAAACACTGCAAAAGTTGTAAAACATTATATTTTAGAGTATATAATATGACGTTGAAGAAACAGAATGAAGTCATGACTGTATTAAATAGTGCTATATTGTATGTATTAGCGGTTTAATTACTTAATCAATTAATCAGTTAACCAGTTAACAAAATGTAGTGAGGGCCCTGTTTTATAAGCTTTCAATCACTGATAATGAACACATGAACTAAATGCATAAACTAAACTGCTAGTTTGGACATATGTCATATGTTTTTGCATAGTTTTCAGTAAACCATTGTCTTTATATTGTCAGTTCTGCTTTTTAGCACATTGAGTTTACATTAATTGAGCTGTAACACATGACCTGATGCACTAACTTAGAGCCACATTCAGTTGAGATTCGGAAGCCTGTAAGTGAGCTTGCAAGCTATTTTGCAATTTAATTGGCATTTATTTGCGGTCTCGGAACAACTTCCGAGTTACAGGCTTGAACAAATGGCGATGGTTACAGCCTCCAGAAGCCTTTGATCTTTCACTTTTGCAAAGGCTAAAATCGCAAATCACTATTCAATTCCTCAATTTTCCCAAGCCCGCAAATGTATTCACACCCGTAAGGAGAAAATCCTAAGAGTGCTAGAGAGGATCCGCAAAGGGGTTAAACACTTATTCAGAGCACTGTGATTGCAAATAAAAAATCAATCCTGCACTGTAAATAACGGGAAAGCAATAATAGACATTAGAATTGGGGACATTAGAACGGGGTTAAATTGATCTTGGGTATCAATGGGTAATACATATCAGGCCACCCATATGGACTAGAACAGTATTGGCATTCATTTTCATAACTCTTTATTTTGCGGGCTTGCGAATCTGATTGCATATCGGACCCCCGAACATAATTGAATGACACGTAACCTCCATGTTTTACTGCCGTAATACTGACAGTTTCATTTCCTATTGGCTGATGCGAAATGGGAGGTTTACTGGCTGGCTTATTTGATCATGTTCCTACCCTGAACTGCTCTGAACCAGTGCATAGTTTATGGTTTTGGCTTCGGGCCCGTGACTTGCGGCCTTGAGCAATTGAATAGCATCGCAATCAGAGACGAACAGGAGCCCGCAACTCACTCGCAAACATTCGGCTGT
Organism: Discoglossus pictus; assembly: GCA_027410445.1. Classification (NCBI taxonomy): domain Eukaryota; kingdom Metazoa; phylum Chordata; class Amphibia; order Anura; family Alytidae; genus Discoglossus; species Discoglossus pictus. The sequence goes on from CM050166.1 coordinate 130,266,404, forward strand.
CTGCGATCAAGTTACGGGCTTGGACTTAAATATGGCCCTTAAATTTTGGCATTGTACTGCTTTTCTGTAATCATAATTGAATGTTTCTGCTCAGCAACCGAATCCAATTCTTGTTATTTATTCATTGAAGCCCTAGATGGCTCCACTGAGCTATGTTATTAATCATATTAGTAACATTTACATGTACATAATTATCTATGAAATATTGCAATATTCACTTTGAGATGTTTATACATCCGGAGTATTCCAGCAGAAATTAAGCTACAGCAATTTTCATGAAACTCAAACATGTATTTAATCATTTATTTTACTTTATATTCAATGTAATTCGACTGGGATTAGCCTGAAAAGAATAGACTATAGTGAGATTCTGGGTAGGATCGCTGCAATATACCTAAGGGTCAATTCATTTGATTTGTTTGCAAAAAGGATATTTGTGAATGTTTTATAGTACTACTACAGCTTTGTGTTATGCCTCAGGGAGAATACAATCAATGTTGTGTCATTATTGTGTTTTTAATGCTTTTTACAAAATGGCTGAGTTCCTCATGATAATATCTGTACTTCCCTTCCCACACACCTGCTAGTTCCAAGTGCCGTGCCTTTTGAATCCATCCAAAGCAAGACATTTGAGGAGAAAATCTTACTGCAATGGAGGGAGCCAGCTCAAACATATGGCATAATTACGTTATATGAGGTAATTTACCACATATTTTAGTTTTACTGTACTCTAATGTTGATATTTATCAGTGTAATGTTCTCTTTCATTGGACAGTTACTATTGTCTTGCCTGAGAAGAAAAATCTCATAAATACTTGTGTGTGTGTAAAGCAAAAAAACATTAAATTTAGATAGAGAAAAAGAAATGTTACTGTGAAACCAAGGAAACATTATAAGCAAATGCAATGTAAATGATAATGCGTTTAGCAGAATATAGAATACTTTTTTTGGTGGGTGCATGCATAAAACAGTGAATTTCTTGGGAAATAATGCATTATTACAACTTATAAATACAATGTATTTGTGCTCCCTTGGCTTTCATTTTTGCAGCAATCTTTTGCCGTGCCAATCAAATACATGACTGATAAGAAGGCAGATTTGAGTGGATTGTTCAGGGACAATGGAGGAGAATAGCATAATGGCTGCACTCGGCATACTTCTCATGTGTTCTTTTCTATTGTAATAGAAACAAGCAGGTGAAATTTAAAAAAAAGCGCTTTACCATTTATTTAAATGCAAATTTTACTAAATTATACGTTGACAGCTTTCTCTTTTTACCTCATGATGGACCCTCGCCTAAATATCTCTGAAGTAAACTGACAAAGAACTGAACATACTAAACTGTCAAGCAGCCATCACAATTAAGCCACCTCACCTGAACCAACCAGCTTTGCATTTCTTTTTCTGCTATTGTGATGCAGAAATAACTCCAAACTAGAGAACAAAAACTGAAGTAGGGAAACAATCGTTCAGCTGCTAGACTAGGGACACTGTCTTCTTATATTTATAGTATGTTCTTTTTAACACATAACATATTTTAAGAAAGTAATAATAATACAACCATTGATTTTATTATGTGGAATATAATATTATATAAATTGAGATTTATCATAAATTTAAGATTTTTGACTCCTCCCCCTATTTCTCCCTAAAAGGCAATGTATATATAAAAAAATAAGTAAAAATAAAGAATGTAGGGAGGCAAAATGGTAGACATAGAGGCATGGTGATAGTTGGAGTAGCAAATAGACCCTCTGTTGTTCTCTGCCTTATCTTGGACAAATATTGTTTTCCCAATCACGTATTGCCCTAGCTCTTTCTAAAGCTACACCTCTCAATAGGGATGGTTAGATGTTTATGCTCATTGTGTCGCAAATACTGTATTATTATTTTTATAGTTTATTTGTAACGCACCAACATATTCTGTAGCGCTATACAAGGTTAAGTTCCAGGCAAAGACAATTACAACATTAACACATTGCAAAGGATGGAGGGCCTTGTCTTTGAGCTTAGAATTCAGTGTCCATAGAGCTTTCTTAGAAGCACCATGCAAGACTAAAAACTTGCAAAACTTACAATCTAAAGGTTTTGGGTGGGTTACCGAAGGGTTAGTAATTGTAGTGCATGTTAGGAAGGAAGGTTATATAGGCTTCTTTAAACAGATGTATTTTTTGTGAGGTTTTCAAAGTTTTGAGGCAGGGAGACAGTCTGGTGGAGTGGGGCAAGGAGTTCCAGAGAATAGGGGCAGCACGAGAAAAGTCCTGAAGGTGGGAATGAGAGGAGTTGACAAGAGTGGTAGAAAGAAGAAGGTCATTGGCAAAACAAAGAGGACGGGTGGGGGAGTATTTGGAGCCAAGAGCAGAGATATAATGGGGTGCAATGTTGTTGAGGGCTTTATACGTTAGGGTCATGATTTAAAACTGTATTCTGGAGGCTATGGGAAGCCAGTGGAGACATTGATATAGAGGTTCAGCAGACATTGCATGTTGTGTACGGTAGATTAGTCTAGCAGAGGCATTCCGTATGGATTGAAGTGAGGATAGATGGGTGGTGGGCAAGTCCACAAGAAGCAAGTTGCAGTAGTCAAGAAGAGAAATGACAAGAGAATGTATTAGAATCTTAGTTGTGTCTTGTGTAAGGTAGTGACGTGTTTTGGAAATGTTTTTTAGATAGAGAAGGCAAGATTTTATTAGTGACTATATGTGAGGGATGAAAGAGGGGCAGGGTCCAGTAGAACCCCAAGGCAACATGCTTGGGAGGTAAGAGTGATGATGACATTGTTGACAGTAAGAGAGATGTGAGGGGTTGGAGCTGTAATAGAGGGTGGGAAGATTAGGAGTTCGGTCTTAGACATGTTGAGTTGAGGTGATGTGTGTGTACATCCAGGAGGATACACCCGAGAGGCAGTTGAAAACGTGTTAGGAAAGAGGGAGATAGATCTGGTGCTGAGAGGTATATTTGAGTGTCATCTGCATAGAGATGGTACTGAAATCCAAAAGAGTTTATTACTGTACCTGGTGAGGATGTAAAGATGGAGAAACGGAGGGGGACTTGGACTAAACCTTGGGGTACGCCAACGGACAGAGGGTGAGGAAAAGGAGAAGTGCCAGAGAAGGAGACACTAAAAGTTTGATCTTTTAGGTATGATGGGAACCACAAGAGAGCAGTGTCTTGAATGCCGAAGAAGCCGAGGATTTGTAGTAGGAGATGGTGGTCAACTGTGTCAAAGGCAGCAGAGAGATCCAGAAGAACTAGAATAGAAAAGTGACCTTTTGACTTGGTAGTGAGCAGGTCATTAATGACTTTATTGAAACCTGTCTCAGTGGAATGTTGGGTCCGGAAGCTGGATTAGAAGGTGTCAAGAAGGGAGTTAGAGGAAATAAAGCTGGTAAGGCGATTGTAGACAAGCCGCTTCAGTAGTTTGGAAGCCAGGGGAAGTAGAGAGATAGGGCAGTAGTCAGAATCAGAGTCAAATGTGGGCTTCTTAAGAATGGGTGTAATTATGGCGCGTTTTAGAGAGGATTGGAACTTGCCAGTATTGAGGGAAAGATTGAAGAATTGTGTTAGAGCTGGGATTAGTGTGGTAGAGAGGGGAGGGGTGAGCTATGATGGAATAGGTTCCAGAGGACAGTTAGTAGGGTGAGAGGATTAAAGTAGGCTGTAGACTTCAACTTCTGTTGCAGAGTCAAAGCAGTGCATAGTGGCTGTGGGATTGGGGAAGGGAGAAGGCTGGGTGTTGTCGGTTAGTTGAGAGGAGGAAGTGTGTGAGCCACTGTGGGAGGAGAGTTTGTTGTGAATGTTGTCAATTTTATGTATTAAATGGCTGGCAAAATCTTCAACCGTGAGACAGGAAGGGACAGGGGGTGGTGGTGGGCGGAGGACAGAGTTGAAAGTGGCGAACAGATGTTATTATTATTATTTTTATTATTCTTTATTTGTAACATGCCAACATATTCTGTAGTGCTATACAAGGTTTAAGAAGAAGGCAAAAACTATTTAAGATATTGAAAAAGAATGAGTCTAGTTAGGGTCTTGATAATAGATCACTGTTGCCCTTGGTAGCATACTTTTATGTACGAATAAATTGTATTTGAAAGGCTCCACAACTGTAAAATCTACCTGTCTATCAATCCATATGTCTCCAGAAAAATAGCACTGATTTATATAAGGAACACTTATATATATATATATATATATATATATATATATATATATGTGTATATGTGTATATATATATATATATATATATATATATATATATATATATATATATAGATCGTAAGGTTATCACTAGCACACACAGGTTGTTATTAGCAAATCAAAAGTGTTCTTATATGCGATATACAGATCAACATTTTTTTCTTAAACCTTGGTTTCAGGGTTGAAATATTTCTGAATATAACACATCGATGACATAAATTATTGTGATGCTTAAACATGTATTATATACTGTCACTTATGTGTGCTCATAGAGTATTAAATAATGTGCCACAGTGTGTTTTGCTTTTTCAAACAAAGATCTTAGAACATAAAAAAGTAATCATATTGCCAACTGGTCTTGGGGACTTGCCCTCTGCCAGCCAATCTACAGTCTTATGCTCTCTGCATTTCCTGTTAGTTTTAATGAGGTTAAAACTGATTTTACTTAATATTTTTTAATGCATTAAATATTATTTGTAATGTTCAAAGCATGTTCTTTTAAATGCATGAACAACTATTGTGTGCCTTTAAACATTACAGAAATGTTTTCTTGATTAAAGATGGGCACTGCAAAGGCTAAAAATAATGGTTCTTTTAATCCATGTGCAAATGGCTTTTGCTACAATTTGAGGTACTACTCTTGGCATTTTTAAAACATCATGAGGTAGTAGCTTTTCATTTCCACATATAGTTCCATAACCCAATTGGTGCAGCACTGTGCACAGAACCTATTTAGGGTTTAAATACATTGCACACGGATTATTTATCATTGAAAATCACTTGCAAATTCTAATAATGCTATTTTATTTTGCATGCAAATAACCCTAATGTATAACTCTTTACAAGTTCTTGTTACTTGTGATATGGTCCCTGCTCCATGTGAAAAACATCCCACTTTTCTATTTCATTCCCCTGCAAGAAAATGAAGTACCAGAATCATAGGTTTATTTTAAATACTCTCAGAGGCTAGAATAGCACACGTAAAGGCCCTAGATTTGAACCTTGCCTGTCGCTATTGCGGCAGATTAAAGGGTTAATAATAATGTGGGGTTAACTTCTTTCGTCTATGCCCCACTACTCCCTAATCAAGTAAACATTGGGGTCCCTTGGGATCCCCTCTACACCTTGGGGACCATTGGTCCCCCTTTCCATCCAGTGGTGGTTTTTGGTAAGGGAGCCATTAAACCCTCATGAAGACCCTACCTACCCTCACCCACTCCAAATAAATAATAAGTGACCCCTGGGGGTCCCAATAGACCCCATAATCCCCATCCCAGCTATAACTCTAGCCTCTATGGGGGTCACTAGTGACCTTCATGTCCCCTAAAGAATGTGCCTCTGTCTATCCCCATGGGGTCTGTACTATCATGCGGGTCCCTATGGAGGTCCATGACCATGATTTTAAATGCAACTTTTGGTTTTCAATTTTCCCTTTAAGTTAACAAGTTTTTATCAACTTGCCATTCAAATGATTGGAAATGCCCTCTCATTAAGATATCACAATGCAGAAGAAAAAATATATATACTATATGGGAATATATATGTGTGATGTGTGTGTACATATTTAGACATATAAGTTCAACTGCTGGGATTACGCTCACTGAACTCCTGTGCATGCAGACAAACATTGCTACGAATGAGGGTTACAATTACAATTTGCATTGTCTAATGAGAGAAAAAACAATATGTAATTTTGCCTTGATTGCGTACACTGAAATTACAGTTATCTTGTGGTGCGCACTGATTGCTCCAACTCCATTGCAATGTGTTCGACATACCCTCAGGATTGAAAGGGTTAGAGAGATTCATGACCGTGTCTTTTTTAATATATCTGAAGAGCAAATTTAAGACCTAACATCAGTGGTTAAAGTTAATTTTGCGTTTAAAACTCTTCATACACTTTTGAAAAATTGCTGGTGTCATCTTGAAAACATAATCTTTTAAGGCAATCTAATTATTAAAGGGCAGATCAGAAATTAGACTATACCTTTGGAGTATAAAAGCAAACAACTCAAAGGTATTAGTCTAAGCCTAAACTCATCTTTTACATTTGTAATCCACCTGGCTCTAAGTCGCTGTATCCATAAAAGTAATAACTCATAACAGTTCTGGCTGTGTTCCTGTGCCCCCTCATTGGATTCGGGATTTGAAGAGTCTAGAGGAATATGATATCTTATCATAAAATGTCTGACAGTGCATACATCAGAAGGGTTTACCGGATAAAGATGCAATCACACTCTGCCGGCTCAAGACTTTCTATCATTCCTTTCTCATTCTCTTTCAGATCTCATACAAAGCAGTGAGCTCCTTCGACCCTGCAATAGATTTATCCAATCAAAGTGGACGGGTTTTAAAGCTGGGAAATGAAACACACTACCATTTCTTTGGATTGTATCCTGGGACAACTTATTCCTTCACTATTAGAGCCAGCACAGCCAAAGGCTTCGGGCCTCCCATAACAAATCAGTTTACTACTAAAATCTCAGGTATTATTTGGATTGCGGATGGTATCATGTTTGTAATCTTACCATCTCTAGTGGGACATTGTTACCTGACCTGGTCACAGCAAGTCTGCATTTCCTTAAACATCTTGTTATTGTATACATCACAGTGAACAACTATAGAAACCTCACTGTTATCTGACTAAAAAGCCTATTGTTTTGTGGAAGGAATCTGAATTTCTTCATATTTGCAAAGTCAAATGACTCCACTCTTGAGAGTAAGGTAGAGAAAAATAACAAATATATAAAACCATTCCAATTATTTAAAATATACAACACAATGTTATTTCTAACATGTACTTTATATTAGCATAGCCTTTCCCAAAATGTATTTAAAAAGAAACAAGTGTTATGAGTTGCAGACAAATTAAGCAGACTGACACTAGCGTGAATTCACACATTTAATCTGGCTCACAATAATAATATTATAATCTCTGGTGGGAAAAGTTGATTCCTGTTCTGCTTCATATGCACTTTTAATTATCTGTCTTCCAATAAGGGCCAACTATTTGTTACTACTGAGCCAGTTGACAGTTGTTGACCTATGTTTAAGGTAATTAGTGAAAAAAAAAATCTTTATTTTTTTTTGAACTGACAAGTTTATGTTTGAAAATATTGTAATTTTTTATTTCCGATGCTGGAAAATAATATTGTATCTTCATAGGTTAATAGCATTATAATAATTAAAGTCCTTTTAGCCCAGTGATATTACCTTTTTTATATAAAATATGGGGTGCTGTGTTGGCCTTCATCCTTACTCCTATTCCTGTAGTGTAGTCCACAATGTGTGTCCCTTTGTGAGATTTTATGCAGCAATCTGTGAAACTCCATATTCTAGTTCCTAGTTCAGGAGGTAGCACTATGTAGCCTTTTAAAATAAAAATGGAACCATTGGCTATTTTATTGAATTGTAAACAGCAAAATGGAGATTTACAATTTTCTGCTTCCTCACACAGTGACATGCAACAAGTGCTGCACTACAGGGAATGAAGGAGAGAGCGAAGTCGACAAGGCAACACACGAGTCTAGCAGAGAAAAAATAAAAAAAAATTGCTTCATAAATCCATATGATTACGCTAATTTGATTTATTTTTTGATTTAGCAATAGTAGGGACAACTTCATATCAGGGTATTTAAAGTAACTATAAATGATGTCCTATGAGGGCCTTAAACTACTACCATATAGTAAACAAATTCACCCATCATAACCCACTTCACTGATTTTAATATAACCTTTATATTGGATCAGAGGTTCCCAAACTGTGTTCAATGGACCACCAGCGATCCTTGAGCTTCTTTCAAGTGTTCCACAGAAAATCTTGTAATCACAAGCTTTGAAACAAAATAATAAAATCATTATAGTGCATAAGCAAGCAAAGTAGTACAGAAGTGCCTAGATATTCTTGTTTATAAGTACACATTCTATACTCCAGTATAGTATAGTGCACTACCTGAAAAATCATTAGGTTGTCCAACAGCAATATTGACATTGTGTACAACTTTTAGGTGTTCTTTGAAAATATAGTTTATGAAACAACCATTAGAAAGTTTTTTTGTGACATATACTAAATTACGCCCAATTGTTAATGTGCAGTCATTTATTGTGAGTGCAGATTACGATCAATGCATTTATTCCTGTTTGTATTTCCCAGCACCCTCAATGCCAGCTTATGAACTCGAGACACCTTTGAATCAGACTGACAGCACAGTGACAGTCATGCTGAAGCCAGCTCAGAGCAGAGGAGCTCCTGTCAGGTATACGGGGGAGGAATGAGAAAATAGTATACAAAAAAATGGAAACTGATACATTTCCTGAATTCTGGGGATTATTTTCTATGTGGTAAACAAAGTGTAAATCTGTGCCTGTATTAACATTAATTGTATTAAATAATGGTAGAACGAAAAAACACTGAGCGGGTTCGTATTGTTTAAAGCATTTGTTCCAATTGCAAGTGGCTTGTCCTTTGAAGACAGAGAACAAAGCCACGGTGCTATTGTGTGTGCGCCTTCCTTGCTTCCATAATGTAATTGCTTACTGCTATCTTCGGAATGTGTGGGCATAGCACGTTTTTACCCTGAATTGTTATATTCTAACCTTGCTATATTTACTTATATTAAGGGTTGACCACAGCTAATTTGCTTGTTGTGTTGGATGTAACAATAAAACAGTAAGTGGTCTTTTTAATGAAAACTCCTGCTGGAGGAAAATTTCGGATGTAGCAACCTAGCATCGGAAAACAGATTTATTATGTAGACTAAAGTGGAAACAACTTGTTCTTGTAAACATTATGCCAAATCTTGGATGGCTCCAATAACATAAATCAAGGACTGAGAATGAATAAATAAAAGCAGAGCGTAAGGGTGCTTCTTTTTCATTTACATAAAAAGCAGTTTAATTGTTCTTGACATTACCTGAAAAACACATCAGCTACTGCACTATATCTATGTGAAACAAATAGTTGGGGGATAATTACAATATCTGCCACCTCTTGGGTACAATATAAATTGATACAAGCTTGTGTCATCAGTAATTCATAGCTACTTGGAACTATTAAGCATTATATTGATTACTTAGAATTAAAGCAGTAATTCTTTAGAGATAGTAAGATGTAAGCTATAATAGTGAGTTGATGTTACGGTCAGTGCAAATGGTGTGTGTGGGATTAAAGTTTTCTCCTATTAGGACATACAACAATATGTTTCTTAAGCTCAATAAATGGATGTTTTGACATACTGCCTTATCATAAGCACATTTGTAATAGTTTTGTACTGTAAGATGGACCAGGGATGGAAAAAATATCACACCTAAAGTGAAGAAGATTTTATAAGAGCCAAACAGGCTGTTTCTAAGAGCATGGATGGAAGCTCTTCATAGATATCCTTTGTACTTTGGAAAAATATTCAGGAGTCAAATGTACAAATTTTACGAAACTTGGCTTACATGCCCACTGTAAATTTCAATCTCTGGGTTTGACCTCAAGAGAGATACCATATGTAAATCTGCTAATAGTTTATATTGCAGTCAAAGCAAGGTCTATTATACAATTAAACAAAAAAAACAAAATAGAGGAGCTCAATCAGAGAACGAACTAACCTTTATAGGTTACTTCTATGGACATGATAACCCACTCTGAGAGCAACCTCTTTTAGCTCACTTGTGCCCTTCACAGGGAGTAATATCCTGTAGTATATCAGTCTGGTTCTACTCACTAGAGTGGTCCAGCCCCGAAATACCAGGCAATTCTACCTTGAACAGGAGAAACAGAAAACCGTTTGTTTCGGCCTTCTTTGGGCCTTGTCAGTGAGGTGTAGCTGAACTCCCTAAGGCACAGTGAACAAGGGGTCCACATCTGGATTCCCCTATAACCCGTAGGGAGACTAATCCCTAAGGGTCATTTGAATAACCAAAAAACCCAAAATAGAGGTGCTTAATCAGAGAACGGACTAACCTTAATAGGTTAGTTCTGTGAACATGATAACCCACTCTGATAGGGGACTCCAGACATGAACGATTTGCTCACTGTGCCTTAGGGAGTTCAGCTGCACCTCACTGACGAGGCCCATAAAGGCCGAAACGCGTCTGGGTTTGCTGTTTCTCCTGTTCAGGGTAGAATTGCCTGGTATTTCGCGGCTGGGTCACTCTTTTGAGTGGGACCAGACTGATATACTACAGGGTATTTCTCCCTGTGAAGAGAGGTTGCTCTCAGAGTGGATTATCATGTCCATAGAACTAACCTATTAAGGTTAGTTTGTTCTCTGATGAGCTCCTCTGACTTAGTTATTCATGTTATACAATTACCTAATTAAAAATGATTAAGTCTGTCACCTTTAAAGTAATTGAGTTAGTTTTATTGATAGTTAAACCTGGTAATATGTATTTTTTTATTAGCTAGAGCTTTCTTGAGATATAGTCTACAGTCCTATTAAATTCCCATACGTTAGAGTTGCTTATGTGTACAAGTTGTGCACCACTTTTTATAGGCTGGTCAGCCTGAAATCAGTGTGTAAAATAAGTCATTCTTTCTTCAATATTGCAGTCTCATTAATACAAGATTTGTGGTATGGATTAGTCTTAGTGCATGTTGTAGATTTGTTTATACTTTAAAATAACGAACATGAATTTATCAATTATTAGAGTCCTTAAATATACTCTCTCCTGCTGTATTTGTTGAAAATGACCTTTGTGGGTTTTCCACTACTATCCAGTGTGCCTAGCTTGTGCAGTTCTTGGTGTTGGGGATCCATTGGAGAAACAGCATCTAAATATATTTGTGTACTATATATGATTAGTAACTATACACTGATAAGACATGGGTTTATGAGTTGTGAATACACTATGTAAAATGTGGATAACAGAGACTTGAAAAGCGAAGTACATGGAAAAAAATAAGTGCAGTTACATCAAGCTTGTTTTGTGAGTCTAACTGACCTATTAAATTCCCTCAATGTGTAAAACCATACCCCTTAAGACTTGGGGCTATTAAATTGGCCCCGTAATGCAACCAGCCAATGACTTCCTGTGTAAGGGCGAAAAAAACGTACGGGATGTCGGAAATTGAAATCTGCGTCTGCAAATACTTTGTTCTGTCAAGCCCGTAACTGTTACGTTCCAATCACGCTATTAAATTGCAACAAATTCACTGGCATTCAAATCCGTAACCATCAAATGAAGCCAAAAAGCCAATGGGTACTAGAGAGTACCCGGTAAGGGCTTAAAGTCCTATCTGTAGCACTCTAAATGCAAATATAAACACACTACTTTACAAATAAGTAAAGGGAAATTGATGTTAGGTATTAAAATTAATAGCACATGTTCATGCTTGCAAATCTGCAATATAAAATACTTTTTTTAATGTTTAATTTCCATGTTATATCGATCCCGGCAATCAGTGTATTAATACATATAATGGAACTTGCATGGACTTGAATATCATATTTACTGATTTTTTAATATTGCATTATTTCTGGAATGCGGATCCAATTGAAACTTCTAATTGAAACCCATAAAGGTTTGAAATGTACAGTTGTGCTCAAAAGTTTGCATACCCTGGCAGAAATTGTTACATTTTGGCATTTATTTTGAAAATATGACTGATAATGCGAAGAATAATGTCATGATGATCATATGAAGCCATTTATTATCACATAGTTGTTTGGCTCCTTTTTAAATCTTAATGATAACAGAAATCATCCAAATGGCCCTGATCAAAAGTTTACATACTCTTGAATGTTTGGCCTTACAGACACACAAGGTGACACACACAGGTTAAAATGGCAATTAAAGGTTAATTTTCCACACCTGTAGCTTTTTAAATTGCAATTAGTGTCTGTGTATAAATAGTCAATGAGTTTGTTAGCTCTCATATTGAGGCACTGAGCAGGCTAGATACTGAGCCATGGGGAGAAGAAAATTACTGTCAAAAGACCTGTTAACAAGTTAATGGAACCTCATAGAGATGGAAAAGGATATAAAAAGAAATTCAAAGCCTTGAGAATGCCAGTCAGTACTGTTCAATCACTTATTAAGAAGTGGAAAATTCGGGGATCTCTTGATACCAAGCCAAGGTCAGGTAGACCAAGAAAGATTTCAGCCACAACTGCCAGAAGAATTGTTTAGAATACAAAGAAAAACCCACAGGTAACCTCAGGAGAAATACAGGCTGCTCTGGAAAAAGACGGTGTGGTTATTTAAAGGAGCACAATGCGACCTTAATTGAACAAAAATGAGCTGCATGGTTGAGTTGCCAGAAAGATGCCTTTACTGCGCCAATGCCACAAAAAAGCCTGGTTACAATATGCTAGACAACACCTTGTCACACCTCACAGCTTCTGGTACACTGTAATTTGGAGTGAATAGACCGAAATAGAGCTTTATGGTCACAACTATAAGCGCTATGATTGGAGAGGGATCAACAAGGCCTATAGTGAAAATAATACCATGCCCACTGTGAAGCATGGTGGTGGCTCACTGATGTTTTGGGGGGGGGGGGGCTCTAAAGGCACGGGGAATCTTGTGAAAATTGATGGCAAGAGGAATGCAGCATGTTATCAAAAATACTTGGCAGACAAATTGCATTCTTCTACACGGAGGTTGCGCATGGGACCCTCTTGGACTTTCCAGCATGACAATGATGCTAAGCACACGGCCAAATTGACCCTTTAGTGGTTACAGCAGAAAAAGGAGAAGGTGAAGGTTCTGGAGTGGCCATCATAGTCTCCTGACCTTAATATCATCGGGCCACTCTGGGGATATGTCAAACGTGAGGTTCATGCAGGACCACCAAAGACTTTGCATGACCTTGAGAAATTTTGTCAAGACGAATGGGCAGCTATACCACCTGCAGGAATTTTGGGCCTCATAGACAACTATTACAAAAGACTGCATGCTGTCATTGATGCTAAAGGGGGGAATACACAGTATTAAGAACTAAGGGAATGCAAACTTTTGATCAGGGCCATTTGGTTGATTTCTGTTATCTTTATGAATTAAAAAGGAGCCAAACAACTATATGATAATAAATGGCTTCATATGATCACTATCCTTCAATAAAATACATTTTTTTGCAGTCATATTTTCAAAATAAATACCAAAATTTCACAATTTCTGCCAGTGACGTAATGATGATGATCTCATTTGCCATTGGCTTTGTCTAAACCAGTAACTACAGGTTTGACTAATTGATCATGTTCACGGCTGCACATCCAATGTGCGAAAAATGGTTTACGGGCGTGCATCTCTGGCCCGGTAACTCGCAGCATGGTGGATTTTAATAGCTCTGTAATGCAGCCCAATTTCAAGCCCCCAGCTTTTGCGGGTGTACCGGTGCTGCTACAGGCTTCAAATTTAGTGGGGCTGCATGTGTAGGGAATTGAATACAGCCCTATATTAGTAAATAAGGAGAAAAGCAGGGGCTTTAAACTGTCCTATTTTTCACAGATTGGCTTTGAGAATGAGGAAATGTTATAAAAATTCTATTTTAATTCAATGACTAATGATTTTATCAGCTTGCCAAATACAATTTCAATTTTAGTGTGTATTTTTTTTACAGTGCTGAAGAATCTCATTAAAGGAAGGGTGACAGTTAATATAAAGTTTTTCATTCAAGTTATCTTACTATATTTTGCAGCAGATGTTGGGTTTTTAATATAAACTAATATTTTAGTAATTATTAAGGTTTCTATTTTCTTTCACAACATGCTTATAAGGGTTAGTGGCCAATGCACCATGAAGTGTGTCTATTTCCATGTCTGGCATGTGCTTGGAAGCTTTAACCCTGTCAGTGACTGATGCTTTTATGCTTTACATGTATAATTTGCTTAATATTTTTAGCAAACAACCATTCATGGCACAGCTTTATGGTAAATGTCCTCTTTTACTGCAGTACTGGAAAGCGGATCTATCATTACACTGGGCAAAACTGACATTTCTATCAGTACATGTATAAAGTAAAAAGATACATTTTTATATTACTAAAAAACAAACATTTTTTTCCCTCTCAGTTTGTTGAGTTTGAAAAAAATGTCTCTGTGAGAAATTCATATTTTCATTTTATTACTATTTACAGGTATATGCAAGTGATGTGGGTTACGAACGCATCCTGTGGAATGCATCATGCAAAAAAAAAAAAAAATGTGGTGGGGGTGATGTAGACACCCCCAGCAATGGCACTGCGCATATTGGGTACTTGATTAAAATTACCCGATATAAAAGCTGCTGATAGGCTAAAGGAAAGGAAAGTGTCTGAAATCATGTGACTTGCACAGTAGGGCAGACTTCAGGTGCTAATTGAGCATGTCTGCACAATCCCCAGGCCAAAACAATACAATGTACAATGGGAATTTCAGGCGGTGTCAACATTGAGAGAAAACTCTTTGCAAATGCAAGAAATTAAGCAAACTTCAGGCAAACGGTTTAACTGTTAACTTTGGAATATTTTCATGCATACAATTTTGATAAGACACTATAAATTCTCCTCTATCAGATGCATTAACTACCCAGCTCACTTGCATATACCTTTAATGTTATCTACTATTACAAATGTACTCCTATAATTCTGAAAACTATTTTCCATTATTGTTTCATGTGCTTAAGATTTAAGTTTTTGTGTCTTAAAAATAAATTTCCTCCTGCTTTAATACTAAATCCCCTGTCTTTTAAGTCTCATGTTTCAATTTAATCAGGAAGCCAAACAGGAAATCAAACCCATGGTGGCTAAAATATCTTTCATCAACTCATTATATTTATACCATGTAACAAATAAAAAAAAAGATATGCAACATTGGAAACCTAAGATCTGTAGGAGAGGATACTAACTTTATGTTACCATTGCAAATTCTAAGCCATTATTTGTAAACAGGTTCTGGGAATAAAAGAAGGTAAATCAATATAGGAAAGATTAACAATAAAGCCTATTTTACATTTTACAGAATCTTGAAGAATTTCATTAAAACGGGTTGGTTTTTTCAACTAATATATGTTCACATTTCTGTCAGCACAAGTGTTGTACTTGTGTCCCCTATGGGAACTTTATTATATTTTGCTCAATATCATATTGTGTTGGATATTACTTTAGCACATTTTGATGCAGTTTCCATGGGTACCACAACTAGACATATATTGGTGTGACTTGTTAAGTTCCTGTTAGCGTCTTGTTTTGCATTAATAAATCACTTCTGGGAGTATGGATTTGCAGGATTTGTTCTGTGTTTGTAAGAGCACAGAGATCTACTTTATTTATTGACATAAAGGCAGCAATTCTTTCTCAGCTTTGCTCTCTGAACAAATATTTTTGTGACTAACAGCTATACCTGCTTAGGAATTTAATTCACATCCGTTACAGGAGCCCAGTTTATTATTTTAGAATATATGGATAAAGAATACTGAAGTGGAAGGAGGCCTATAGTATATTGGAATCATACTTTTGCAATATCTATTGAGTATTATTACAATAGGTATATATATATATATATTTATATATATATATATATATATATATATATATATATATATATATATATATATATAAAGAAATAAGATAACAAAGGAATCCTAGTTTGGTCGTTGTTACAAGGAAAATAAAATACATGCGTTCACAAACAAGGAACAAATTCTCTCACTATTCTGTAGCAATGTTTGATCTGATATTCTATGCTGTACCTCTAATCATAAAATTATAAAGCTGGTGTAAAGAGACAAGTAGGGACAAATTGTATTGTCTTCAAAAACTTTCAATTTTTATTGCTTAAGGAACCATAAGTGCTCTGGGAGAAAAGTGTTTTGATTTTTAAAATGAATGCAAAATTCATAGAGTTATGGTCAATTGAAGTCAGGCTATTTCACTGAGTTGCCTCTGCCTGAATTAGTAATCATGTCTATACTACGCAGAACATAATTCATATTAATTTGAATCAGGTGTAGAAGCTTTGAATCAGGCAGTGTTAAGTGATTTGTAACTAAAATTAGAAATATGTCCTTTCGGTTATATAATAAAACATATGTATGAGGTAGTTACGGGAATTAATTATTTAAATATATATATATAAAAAGCAAGTGGAAGACAGGGAGATTGAACCCATGATCCAATGGGAAAAAAAAATCTTTTGAGCAAGTTACTTACTCCAGCATTATTTTATTTTTTTGCACATACTTGTAGGAGGGCTTCAAGGGCTACAGTGAAATGATAATATCTATATTAATTCTTGGTCAATTTAAAAAATATGAAAACATTTTCTACATGATTTTTTATCACTAACTTATTGTGCAGAGCACATATGGTGACTTTTATGGTCCTTTAAGCGGGATTCAATTGCTTTTCAGCCAGAGTCTAGGTAAATGTAATATAATGTAATATATATATATATATATATATATATGTAATACCCAAAAATATGGTATTATGATTTCTTACTGAAAATGTAAGGCTCAGACTGTGGCTTGCTGATTCTGTTTTGAAGAATGAGTTCACAAATTCATTTGAGGGACAACTATTCTCATAATTGTTGAGGGATATCAGTAGGAGAAGTATCAGTAGGAGTGAGTCATTATATTTTTTCAACAAAAATATAATGAGGAGTTCCTGTGGTTACGTAAAGGATAGGGATGAGAAGCATCAGGGATATCTGTCAATGAGGTTTTATGACAGAGGAAATAATAAGGTTCTGGAAAGTAGGGAAAGCAAGGTTGATCTTAAAAGGACCACTGTAATGCCATAACATGAGTTGGATATTGTAATTAGGCATTAATCATTAATAAAATTCATATTAAGTGTTTATTCAACAACTCTGTGAGGTACTACTAGACGGAATTGCTCCCAGTACTTGATGAAAATTTAAGGGATGGAGATGAGCAGCTCACAGGTTGATTCTTGAAAGTAGGCTTAATATTTAATAATTATTTTTTAAATCATTGAATAATAAAAATAAATCCCTAATTAAAAGTCTAGCGCCCTGTTGTGAGGTCATTACAGTGGTCCTTTAAAATCCTAAGCGGTAATCCCGCGCATGACTCAGGGTTAATTTTAAATACCTAAATCCCGAGCGTGACTCAGTGGTAATTTTAAATACCTAAATCGGTAACCCTGAGCATATGCCGGTCACTTCACTGCCGGAAGACAGGCTGCGTGGGGAGAGATGAGCAGGCAGCTCATCGGATTACAAGTAAGGAGAGAGGGGGAAGTGAGGAGGATGATCAGGGAAGTGAGGAGCAGGATCCTAAGGGGGGAAAGAGGAGGAGGATAACGGGGAAGGAGGAGGAGGATGTTAACTGGGGAAGGAGGAGGAGGATGATAACGGAGGAAGGAGGGAGGAGGAGAAGGAGGAAAGGAAGGATAAGGGGGGAAACAGATGTTAAGGGGGGAAAGGGAGGATTAGGGGGGAAGTGAGGAGGAGGTTATGGGGGAAGGAGGAGGATGATAAGGGGGATGATGATAAGGGGGAAGGGAGGAGGAGGAGGTTAAGGGGGGAGGAGAAGGATAAGGGGGGAAAGGGAGGAGGAGGAGGGGGGAAGGAAGATGATGTTAAGGGGGGAAGGGAGGAGGATAAGGGGGGAAGGCAGGAGGTCTATGATAAGGGGAGGAGGATGTTAAGGGGGGAAAGGGAGGAGGTTATGGGGGAAGGAGGAGGATGATAAGGGGGATGATGATAAGGGGGAAGGGAGGAGGAGGAGCATAAGAGGAGGAGGGGAAGGGGGAAAGGGATGAGGAAAAGGGGGAAAGGGCGGTATCATTATGTCAGTATTTTTTTATGTACCGCTTTACCATTCTAAATACTGACTTAATAATACCGCCAGGAAGGTTAATACACAGATTAAAGGAGAACTTCAGAGGTCTTATAAATGGTGTTCTAATAAAGAAACCTTTAAAAAATGTTGCTGTGCATTCAAACAATTAATTATTGTATTCCAATCCATTCCCCAGACTTTATAAGCTCCAGATCTCTCCACCCCTCCAAACATAGTATTGTGTCTTGAGTGGAGCCACTCGGGAAAGCTATCTAAACTGGCATATCACAACTACAGTATTAAAGGGGGCAGTGACATGAAAGTGTGTTTGTACATGACTAGAAGCTCACATTACACTGCACCCTGCTAGTAAGGTGTGTTTCAGAGAGAGATTTTAAACTTGGCACTCCCACCTGGGTGGATCCTTTCCAGTTACACTTAATTCAGGTTTTCTTTTATTATTAAGCCTTACCTAACTATTCTATAGAGACCCCTTTATAAGACCACTAACGTTGTCCTTTAGCATAATCAGTAGCCATCACAGCTTTAAGATACAGTAATCTTGAAGAATGAAATCGGAACTGAGGATATTGTTCAGGGAACGCATTATTAAATTAGAAATATGTAGAGAGAATTAATTCAGTGTGTCAAATGTATGTTGTCTGCATACAAACTTTACATATTTAGCTTTTATGTGCATATAAGTTAGAAGTTCTGAGTTACCTTTGTCTCTTTAGGTGTTATTTGAAGGATAGTATATGTGGAGACATACCCTACCCAATATACCCTATATATGACCAGAAGTGTGTGAGGTGAACAGACAACAAGTGTATGTTATTTCACATCGGCTAAATTGTTGGATATTATAGCAACAAGTACACAGGATCAGTAATTGTGAAAGGCCAGGGGCCAGAATAGGATTCTCACTGTAAAGGGAATTAGCTAGGACAGGAGGAAACATTTGTCTTGTGGATCAGTTTTAAGATAAAGATCACTGTAGCCAGCTCTTCCTGAGTATTGGACTAAAAACACATCTGACCAGTCAGATTTTGATTCCGACTGAGCATGCTCAGTAAAATCAGTGGGGCAGTGCCTATGGGGCAGTTAAAAACAGGTTATAACAGCTGTTACCTCTTTGCATACAGTGTGTGGAGCTAATGATGTCATGGGGCAGGGGCCATTGACATCATAGCCTAACCTAAGTTCCATGATGGTCCAGCCACCAGGAAACAATCCCAATAAGCTTTATTTAAATTAATCCACAGACGTACACTTTTGTGCAAATAGTAATATGGAGTTTTTTTTTATTGTCAACGACAGACATTTAGTTTTATGTTTTCTGGCCTATAAAAGTCTCTCCTTATGTATTAACCCCTGATGTCATCCACATATGCCAGCAACCACTTGTCTAAATAAGTTTTTCCTTGCATTGTTATTTATATCCCGTATCCTCCATACACAACCCAACCCATATCTAGCAAAAGGACATTTTTTTCACCCAATTATATAAAATTATGAATTATTGCTATTTTTAATTTTACTCTGCTTGAATTTATCAGACTATAATATTTGCCTCTCCCCATCCCTCAGAGAATGTTACATTTTGAGGTAGGAGAGCAGCAAGGTATGTATCTCCATTATGCATCTTCTAATGCAATCATAGCAGGGCCAGCAGCTTCTTATTGTTCCATTCTGTTTTGCAGTGTAGCACCTAGTCCAGGAATCAGTAACCCAAGACAATTTGATGAACAAGAAGGTATTAGATATGCTTTATTTGCATTAGGAAATGCAATATGGATATTCACAGATTTCTGCCCAGCTACTTCACATAATGACACACTATGAAGGATGGTAGGAGGGATAGAGGTCCTTAAATGTGAACAGAGGGACAATAAAATACAAACAGTTCATAACTTTATGTAACTAGTCTAACAGTGCTTTCATTATGCTGCTTGATTTCTATGTTTCATATCTGAATTAAATGTATGAACGCACCTGTTATATGTAATGAAAAGTAAAAAACCATGCATCCTTAAATTTATTTTCACATTGTCACATGTACATTATCCAAACAGTTTAAATTATCCTCATTTACTCACAATAGGCATATTAAATTATAATAAACATAGACACAAACTAAAGAAAATGCTACAGTAATAAAAGCTTAGTCTAATACCAAAATAATTATATATGTTCTACATAAAACACCCTGGAGTGTATTCTTTGTGATTACCAATGTAATGTGATTCTAAAAAAGCTTTGTAACACAGTTTAGTTAAGTAACACAGCGCAGTAAACATCTTGTTGTTCACTGTTCAGTGATCTGCAGCTTTCTCGGGAGGAAGCGATGTAAAGTGGAACATTTTTCTCAACTGCCTGCTGTAAATGGTCAAAAGCATTCTAGTGGGAGCTGGTGATACTATGGACTGAAATACAGATCTCCTAAGAAATGTTTCTGACTTTAGAACGGAAAGACTAGTGTTGAGGCAAAAATATATAGTTACTGACAAAAATAATAACTTGTTTTGTCTTGTTTTTCTAATCCACTTTTGGGATTTGTTGCAAGAGGTCCCTTTAGAATTTTATACACTATAGCTGTTAAATATCTTGGAACAAATAAATGTTTTTTCTTTAATTATTTTATATTTATTTGCCATATGAGAAAAGGGTATACATATTTTGGAAACATTTTTTTTTTTGGGGCTTAAGTCTAACAAAGACGGACAGTCTGCAATCCTGACGGTCAAGCACCATGATTTCAGCAGTGTGCCATAATGTATAAAATAAGTGCTTCTAGTACCGCTTTTATTATTATTGTTTATTTGTAATGCGCCAACATATTCTGTAGCTTTAAACATAGGTTAAGTTCAAAGCAAGATCAATATTAACACTTTGCAAAGAATGCAGGGCCCTGTCTTTGACCTTAGCATCTAGTATGCATAGTGCTTTCCCTAAAGCTCCTTGCAAGATTGAAAACTCACATACTTCTTAAAGTGTTATGATTAATGGTCAGAACCTTGTTTATTGCATTGAACTGAAATTCATATCTCATAAGAAGTGCGAAGATGTAATCTCCTCTTGTGCAACTTGATGTTTGTAACATCATAGCCTTGCTTACGAGAGCCTTGCTCATTAAGAGACTGCACAATGCGTAATAAAATAAGCCTTTAAGGCAAAAACTACCTTCAAATAAAAGGAAGTTAAAGGACCACAGTAGTTTAGTAAAAACATATTTGTGAAATATATAACAAAATGACAACAGGTACATGAAACAGGAAGATAAATACATTTTTAGAAAAAACAACATATATTTAGATGACTCATATTGTGTCACAAGGATTCCGTCTTGTACTAGGTTATCTTTAACTTGAGGGGAATGGTTATTTTACGGAAGCTTGCTCTTCCATTGGGTACTGTTGTCTTCATATGGCTTAAAACTGAATGAATTCCTCTGTAGCTCCCACTCTGCATTTATTTGGCTGTCATATTTTCCTCTCCCTAACCCTCAGAGAATGTCACATTGTGAGGTGGTAGACCAGCAAGGTATGTATCTCCATTGTGTAGTCTTTAACCTGAATGAAATCCACCGTTGTTCCCACTCTGCCCAGCTTTCAAATCCTATAGAGTACACAAAATGTATGTCATCATTAAATGCTGAATACAATACTTAAAAATGAAAAGCTTTATTTATAGTTACTTTATGAAATGTTTTACTCATTATCAAGTCAAGTCCCCCAAAAGAGAATATTATACATTTGACACATCAGTGGTCCTTTAAGTCTTATTCTGGTGTCTCTTTGAAGTAACACTAAGAATTATTAGGAGATTTTAGGAGATCTGGATTTTAATTAAAAGTCTGCAGAAAGCTTTAGACATCAAAAAAACTATTTTATTAAAACAAATACTATCAGTAACTTTTAATTAATATAACATATTTTATTTCAGTCATGCAGAAATTAAGTTGATGGTGTTCATTTAAGCATTTGTTAATATAACACACATTTTTCCATTTGGCAGAAATATGATAAAAAAAATATTCAGCAAAAAATATGATCACTGCAGCATAATCTTTCTTTTGGTAAAGTAACATTAAAGCTATGTAGCTATAACCAGGGTTTACAGCATCAAAGGCAACTACAGTTGTTTTGTATTAAGGAAATAAATACTGTATTTATCGGCGTATAACACGCACTTTTTCTCCCTGAAAATAGGGAGCAAATGATAGGTGCGTGTTATACGCTGATATTCACTCCCCCCTCCTCATCCTCAACCTAGTTAGAATGAGGATGAAGAGGGGGGTTGAGGATGAGGAGGGGGGTTGAGGATGAGGAGGGGGTTGAGGGTGAGGAGGGGGTTGAGGATGAGGAGGGGGCTTGAGGATGAGGAGGAAGGTTGAGGAGGGGGGTTGAGGAGGGGGGTTGAGGTTAAGGAGGGGGGTTGAGGTTGAGGAGGGGGGTTGAGGAAGGAGGATGAGGATGGGGGGTGGAGGAGGGGGTTGAGGATGGGGGGTTTGAGGAGGGGGTTGAGGAGGGAGGATGAGGAGGTAGGTTGAGGTTGAGGATTTTGCTTCAAAAGTTCTTTATTTGAAAATTATTTTTTTTCCCGGAAATTGGTGCGTGTTATACGCTGGTGCGTGTTATATGCCGATAAATACGGTACTTGCATTATCTGCAACTCTGAAACAACAACACTTTCACACTTTATTTCACAATTCTCAAACATTCATTTTATAATCCACATCAATTAAGTGCTTTTAAAAGCAAGCGTACATAATTTGGCGACACCCAAATCACAAAAATATAGCTAAATATTATTATTTATTTATTTTTATTTATAGTTACATGGTTACATAGTAATTAAGGTTGAAAAAAGACTTTCAGTCCATCAAGTTCAACCTGTTAAGATCTCCTCTGATCTGCAATATGCGGATTAGTTATTAATTAATTAGTTGTTAAATAATTATTAATAATCTAGTATTGGAGGATAAATAAAGAGTTAGTACATCAAGTTCAACCTTTTTAGATCTCTATTGATCTTTTTAATATGTGGACTATTTATTATTAATTGTTAATTGATCCAGAGGAATCCAGAGGATTTATTATAATTAATTAGAATAACTTTCATTTTTATAGAGCTTCTTTGGTTGTAGATCTCTAAAATACGAAATACATGTCATTGGTATATTTATATGATATATATATATATATATATATATATATATATATATATATGATAATGTAATCAGTAGTTTAAAGCTGAAATTAAGATCACTAGAGAAGAAGGCCAAGTTAAATGAAAGGATGCCAAAAATCGTCATATGTGCTCTGCATTGCTATATAGAGGGTGAGAAAAAAACATGTTGAAAAAAGTGTTTTCCTTTTTAAAATACATACTGAATTCATGGAGTTTTGATCAATAGAAGTCACGCTATTTTAGTGTATTGCCTCTGCCTGAATGAGTAATGAGCTCTGTATCGTTCAGGATGTAATAAATGTTATTTAGAATCCGTTGTAAAAGCTTTGAATCAGGTAGTGGCCTGTGTAGTAACAGAACAGATTACACATTGGGTAAGACTGCAGTCTGCGGTGGTGAAGGTCTTGGGTTCAAATCCCCATACTGTTTCTCTTTACTGTTTTAAAAATAAAAAACAATATGTCTCTTAGGTTATATAATAAAGCATATGTTAATAGTTAATATGAGGTAACTGTTGGTTTTTAAAATAACTATTTTAACATATATATATATATATATATATATATATATATATATATATATATAAAGTAATAACCCAGTGTTATAATATGGTTAAGATGTCAGTATCTGTAGTACACTGAATATACATAGGACCAAATATGATACCACCAGTAAAGCGATGCCATTACCCTAGTGGCCCAGTCTAAAGGGAATACTCCACAAATCTCTGACTGGCCCGGGGTGGTTCGTGACATTTGTTGGAGAAGTGTGCTTTCAGAAAAGGTTTTGTCAGTCTTCATGCTTGCAGCATTATGAGGAGAAGGCCTAATTATAGTTACTAGTTGGTTGTCAGGTTGAGCACAGACGTACATCTGCACTGATCGCCTTCACTATTACAAATTGAAAGTCTGTATCACCAAGACATGTACGTGTTGGGCTTTCACAAGGATGCATTCTACATTGCCAAGTATACATATAATTTCTGGCCAAATATACAAGAAATGTGTTAGATAAGTAATATAAATTACCAAAACGACCTACCTTCTGTTGTGGTTTACATTGGTTAAACATAATTTGAAGGTCTTAGTGAATCTATGCAAAACAAGGTGCTCTTTGAAATACATGTCATTAAAGTAATTCACATTTGAAGAAACATTGTATCTAACCATTCAACAGAGAATGCTAGAGGCAAAATCCTTTATATTTCATTTACAGAGAAAGATGGAATTTGAAAGTAAAATGATTCATAATTTAAATTGTATAAAAGACTGATTCTAATTAAATAGTGAGTGAAGTATCTGTAACTAATTCTACAGTAATCTGAAAGAAGAATCAAATTAGGATTTTAACGCTATCTACAGTCTTGTATTTCTGCTTCTTGCATCCCATTTAAATGAGGTCTCACCTTCTACTTAAACTGCCTTTGCACCAGTTTGATACTAGCCATCTCCCACACATAATATATGTTTATTTTATATATACTATGGAAAAAACAGCAGTCACAGAAATACCAGAATATGAGAGACACTAATAGCCCTCTATAGATTCCTAAGTAGTTTTCAACTAGAATAATATATCCAGTTCTGCAGACTATATCTCCAAAAGGATGTTCAAAGACAACAAAAAGTGTAAATATTCTAAAATACAAAACACATTAAGATAGCTTTCCTGATGTTAATTGAAATAGCTTAAAAAAACAAACAAGCGATATGGATAATATGATAGAAAACTTCAAATACATCAATGAGTTTCCATAAAAAACAGAAATGCAAGAACAAGAGATGCTTTATAGTTGGAGGAAGATTCAAGGGTAGTTTGAAATTACTACTTTGCATAAAGGGTAATATAAAAGCGAAATAGCCCTCCAGTGGAATTCGTAGGTGAAACACAGTTAAGACATTTAGGCATGTCCAGAATAAGCATAGGATCATCCTGAGCCTTAACTAGGCTAGGTTTTAAGGTAACTATAATGAACCGATTAGATGGGCCTTCTTGGTTCACATTTGAGGTCTATCATCATGCATCAGGTTGATTTACTGTAGTGGCATATCTATCTTCTCTTTGTGAGCCTTTTGAAGATGGTGCTGTCCGTCTAAAACTTCTGCTCCTAGGTCTAAGTAGGTCATAAACATTATAACTCCACAGATTATGGTTATAAACCAGTATAACATCTGGCAATGAGCATCATGTTCTACCAGAAAAAAATCCTAATGATCATGTCAACTTCTGTCCACTAGCAGAATCTGCTGAAATAAAGATTTTCTCTAAAATTACATTCATATTCATGGCTTACATATTTGCTTGTTTTCTAGGTCTGTTACCTAATTCACAAACATGTGAACTGAAACTATAGTGATCCTTTAATCTTAAATATTTTGATGATTACCCTAATATATACCCTACTATATGTGTCGCTGTCCCTAACAGAGTGCTGAAGAGCCACTGAAGTCTTACAATTTTACTTTTTTTATTACTTGCTCCTTAAATGCTACTCAGATGTATCTATATTTACAATATACAATTGCAGTCTTCATCTTAAAGTTGAAGTTTCACCTAAAGTGATATGGAACACAACTGTTTTTCCCCCCAAGAATTTAAAGAGAACATTTAAAACATAATATAAGAACTTTTACGTATATAGTTAATTGTCAAAAGGCCAGTGAACATACTTTTTCATGTGTAAACAGTAACACATCAAAGGTTTGCTGCTGTATACCTCATTAATGGCTACCGTTGTACCCCTCCCCACCAATCTTATTGTCATGAGCACCTCTAAAAGGAATTGAAAGATTTCAGCTGAGATAATATTGATTAGACAGTGTTGGTAAGACTTGACTAGGGTTATCTCAGATGAAATATTTCAGTACCTTTCAGTAGTGCACATGATAATATGAGGAAGAGAGCAGCAACACTTTGCTTCTGTTTGCACATGTATTGTTTATGAAAAAATGCTTACAGTGGCCATTTAATATAAAATAAACCTACTTTTAGGAGGAACTTGTAATTTAAGACCAAGATAAAGAGGTTAGTATATAGGCATGTGCTAAAGGAGAAGCATAGAATTGCTGCATGTTGAACGCTGGACCAGTTTAGATATGCATGCCATTTTCTTTCTCTGCTATATTTGCTAAATAAAATCAGAAAGAAAAAAAAAGACACTAGGGAAGATGTCACAGTCTTGTAGCAACTCTTAGTTTTGTTCAACACAGTGTTGTTTGTATTCAATTGATGACACTGTTGTGGAATATCTATCCACTGCTTTCAGTTAATCTTTTATTGAATCTGCAGCAGAGCACACTTTGTTATTCTCATGAACATATAATATAGATCAGATATATCAGAAAAACTAGTAATATTTTTGAACTGGTTGGCCTGCTTGATAAGAACATAGGCTTTGTAGGTGACATTAATTGCATCTCCACAATTTTGTTCTTATTATATGTATTACAATCAGATACATAGCTGCGCAAATAGGCTCTATTGTAACTGTGGGCGCTTTTTTGTGTGCAACCTACGTATCCATCCCAATCGGATCCCCTCAAACACGTACCAGGGCTGGTTTCAAACAGTCTCTAAGCCCTACTGTCCCCATGCAGCCTGCTGCAAGAGACAATGAGCTCAGCCCAGTAGTCTTGAATAACCAAAAAGCAGAAAGAGAAATGTCTGTGTACAGGTGCACTCACAGGACTATCATGAGCATGATAAAAGGTAACTTTTATTTCTTCTGTTAACATAATGAGTGCCCTAGCTCAATTCAAATATGAACAATAATTTATGAGAGGCTCATGTAATTGTAAGAAAATTTGGAGACAAAAGGCCGGTATGTGTATCAGAGGTACTCCTAAGAAGACCAATATGATCACTTCAAGTCCATATAATTCAAATTCACATGGAAGGATTGAAAAATTATTATCCATAAGTATTATATCTGGTACTTTATTACAGTTAAGTATTATAAACACTTCCATGTGCATTTAATCATCCTTTTGCAACAATACTATTGGTTACACAAAATCCTTTGCATAAAGGGTAATATAAAAGCGAAACAGTCCTCCAGTGGAATTGGTAGGTGAAACACAGTTAAGACATTTCAGCATGTCCAGAATATGCATAGGATCATCCTGAGCCTTAACTAGACTAGGCTTTTAGGTAAATATAATGAACAGATTAGATGGGCGTTCTTGGTTAATATTTGAGGTCTATCGTCATGCATCCTTCTTATGTATCATACAGTACAACATAACTCTTCTCAAAACATAAAGAACTCCCAATGAGTATAACTAGTTTATTTAATGTGATGTTCTAGGGAAAATAAAGTAAAGTGGGTTCCCTACACCTAAATGAGAGTAAAGCTCCAAACTTCATTGTTATGAACAAAAGGGCCCACTGGACTGTTTAGGGTTAATCAGTTTCTATATGTGTGGTTAGAAGGTACTAACAACTTGCATAACAGTTATATCATGGGTGTAATGCATACATGTAGTTATATCATACATTGATTAACATTAAAATACTGTATCTGTATTAGAAGTAGGATAGTAGACTATGCGTAGATAATAAGGTTAATGCAGTCATATCTGGTAATATACAAAGGGAAAGATTTTAAAGAATGTATATGGACCTGCGATTTGCCAGGTGTTACTGCTCTGGCTTTAGTCTGGAAGGGGGGGGGGGGGGGGGGGGGGCGGGTTAGTTTTATAACCCAGGTGGTGAGAATATAACAGTCTATTATTGCCCACAAGAGGAGGGGTTAGGCATGTGGGGGGAGTGAGATCTTTATGTGATTTTGGATACATTAAATTAAGGTGGTGTCGGAGTCTGCTTGTACTAATCAAAGATACATGGTGTGTGATTCTGAGATCCTAAGAAAAGGGGTCTGATGGTGCCTGCATCTTCAGAAATGATGCTGTCATCTGAAGTGTCTGCTGGTGTCGAGATCTGAACAAATAGTTGCGACCCATAGAGAGAGAGAGAATTAGGGGGAGTGTAGTCCCCAAATCTGACGGGCATAACATTCATATTCTTAAATGCATCTTAAATGGCCTGACAGGACAAGGTAGCTGTAAAAAGAGCTTTAGTGAACACTAAAGCGTCTACCTCTGATACGTTTCATGTTTAGCATTCCCTCTTTGAGAAAGTTACATTTTATCATGCTTATTATAGTCCTGTGACTGCACCTGTAAACGGATATATATTCAAGACTAGGATATAAGCATTATATATTTCTACCAATTATGCTCAGTAGTGGCAGAGCTGGAGTATAAAACACAGCCCCCTATATAAACCATTTCTGTTGCAGGGAATGGGTTAAAAATCAAAATACATTTGCCCAGGGTTTAGGACCTCACTGCTGATCACCCCTATGAGCACAGGGATTCCCTCCTCCCAAACCTGAAGGAACTCCCAAGGATTACACCCCCAGTTATAGGACCCCCATGGTATCTAAGATGATGCCCTATTACCATGGCAGTCTATATAGACCCCCATGGTATCTAAAATTAAACCCCTACTACTGTGGAGGTCCATATGAACCCCCATGGTATCCAAATGTTAACCCCCTCTATGTGCTATGGGGGTCCTTGACGATCCCCAGTGCATCATAATAAAAACATAAACAAGCCTATAGTAAATTAAAATATAAACTATGCTACCAAAAAATAAATAAAAAAATACAACTACACTAAATTATATAGAATAATTAAACAAAATGACAAAAAATAACTAAATTACAATGAAATAATAAAAAAGCATTTACAAAATTACAGAAAATACTAAAGGATAAAGATACTTACAATAAAATAAAAAAGGAAAACTACATAAAATAAACATTAAACCTGTATTGAGTAAAAATCCATACTTACCTACTCAATACCCATCCAGAGATGATCAGTGATGCCCTGGTCCTCTATCTTCTGACCTGGATTAAATGGGCTATTCAAATTGCTTAAAGAATCCAGTCCTCTTCTATCTTGATTGCAGACAGTGATCCTCAATCTTCTGGGCCTTGGAAAGGTCCATCAACCTAAAAACACGATGTTCTAAAACAAAACAAAAACATTTACACTAACAGAGCTTCTACTACAAAGAGCTTCCCAACTGCAAATGACTTCTGACATGCTTTTGCGGCTTAAATACAATTTTTTACGGCTTCATCCTGCTATTTTTTTTGTAGGACAAATGTTTCAACTAATCAAAATGCTCAGATGGATAAGGTAGAAAAATGCCATTAACGGCAGGACCTCCTTATAAGAGGAGTCCTGTTAGTGTAAAAAAAATTTTTGTATAAAAGTTAGGTATGGAATGTACATTAAACACGTATAAATATGTTTTTGTACACACATTGTTGTATGTTTAAGAGTTATCAGTGATGGCATTTATTTCTCTAGATAGTGACACAGATAATATGGAAGGTTATCTAGAGCAGTGCTTCCCAACCTTTTTGACCAAACAGTTAGTTTCCAGTGCTCATGAAGATTGCCATTGAGAACAGAACATTTTAAGAGGGTGATACTACATGTGACACAATGTATTTCCATATACACTTATAACTTATTGCACTTATAACTGCATAGTTCTTCAATAATTTATTTAGAATTAACTAACTAAATAGCTAACACTGTGTAATGGTAGTGGTATGTTAGCTTCTCATCGGTCTTTGTCTCTGAGGACAGGCAGATCACAGCTCAGGGACCAACAGCAGTCCCAGTATCAAATGTTGAGAACCACTGATCCAAAGTAATCTCAAGTGTGCATATGCAATATGCATATGTAAAAAGTTTCATATCACTAAAGGATGTTTGAGAAAATCTGCAGCATCCACTCATTTTGATAGCAAAAAATAGTTTTATTTTATGCGGAAAAAAGGTTTATATAGCATAGTGGCCATTTTCTGTTTCATTGAGGCAACAGTGGAATAATTACATACAGTGTCAAAACGTAATTCTTTTTTGTTATCGAATAAAACGGATACCTCTGAGATCCTCTTGTGACATTATGTTTGCCACATCCAATGTATCATTTTTAGAGATCACCATTTGATCTGTTTGTTGTACAGTATGAACCCATCTTGCTTGCTAAATTGCTGACAGACTGTACAATAAAAGCAAATATGGTACTCTGTCACTTTCACCATTGTGTTTTTAGTTTATGGCTAAAATAACTGTGTTTTTGGTTATATAGTTTAGGTTTTCAAATTGGAAAGCTTCAGGCTGATATGTTGAAAATCTAAGAACCATGTTTATTTAGTATAATTAAACTTCGAAGTCACACTCCTGTGCTTTTAAAAGCCTTGTATATCACTCTTGGGCTCTGCACATTATTATACTGCTTTTTTTTCTTGGTAGTTTGCTTCAGAACTTTCTTAACACCCTGATCTTTAGTAGGTAGACATGGAAGTAATGTTTTCCAAGTTTCAATCAGAAATGTTTGGAATTTTAAACCGCATATCGCAAACATGTTTAAAAAAAGTGCAGAAGTTAGAAATGAAACTATGAGTTTTTTAAGAAGTTAAATTTAAGTTGTAAAAGAAGTGAAAATCTTTTAAAATCTTGGTGTAAATTTTAAATTAACTCGACAACTAATGTTTTTCACAGTTTAGAGGAATCATGTTAACACTTTTTACAATTCTTTAAGGGAAGCAAAGTACTAAACAGCATATAATAATTAAGATTATGTGAAGAGCACTGTAAACTAATAAGATAAAACACTGGGAAATCAAAGAAAGTTTGTAAGTAAGTTTATGGTGAATTGAGCCTTACAAACTGAAATATAGATATATGATTAGAGATAAGGTTAGATAAATGAAATCGAAGAAATGGTATAATAGCATGCAAAGATAACCTGAGGGAGTAGATGTTAAGGTAAGTTTAAACAATGATGGAGTTCAAGTAAAGTAGGAAC
The DNA here is from genome assembly GCA_027410445.1 of Discoglossus pictus. Lineage (NCBI taxonomy): Eukaryota > Metazoa > Chordata > Amphibia > Anura > Alytidae > Discoglossus > Discoglossus pictus. Next base: position 130,297,415 of record CM050166.1, read on the forward strand.
ATTGCAGGCATAACAGAAGAGGTAGACATTTTTACACATGGGTATTTCGGAAGATTAGATAAATAGAGAAAGTGTTAGGGCTCAATCAAAATCCTCTAAGTATCTGCACAAAAAAAGCTGCTCACAACTACGCAGCACTGCTGAGAAGACTACTGAGCTGTTTAAAAACCAATTGCCAATCACACCTACAAGCCTGGTGAAACCTTAGGGATTACCTTCCCCACTCACACCTAATAAAAGTTATAAATATGGGCGTCTATTGGGACACAAAGAGCACTAACACATAAACCCCATGCCATGGAGGTCTTTAAAGGGCCTTGGTTGTATCGATAAGGACCCCTGTGTGATCTACACACGACCTAGTCATGGGGGTCTTTGCAGGACCTCCATGTATAACTAAGAACTAACATGGTGGTCCTTTAAAGACCTCTGTGGCACCTATCCTAAATATAAATGCTATGGAGGTCCTGAAGTTAACCAAGGTCCTGAAAGGAAAAAGTAAAAATAGTCTCTTATCTAAATTAAATTTATATCAAGGGGGTCGATATAGACCCCCATGAAAAACTAAAATGTTATATTAAAAAAACTCTAGGACCCCCATGGCACTCTATGTATTAAACCACACTAACACTAATACGAATACAAAAATGACCTAACATAAAAGTAAAAAAACATATTACTAAAAAAAAACAGTACAATAAATGAAATAAAATCACCCAAAAAATTAATAAAAAAGAGCATTAAAGAAAATAATAATAAACCTGTAAAATAAAATTAATATACTTACCTACCTGAATGTCCCTACAACAATGATCAACAATGCTCTCATCCTCACACTTCTGCCATAGACCAAGCGGGGTATTTCTGCTGATTGGAGTGTCAGATCCTCTTCTTTCTTGATTGAAGCCACGACTCTTCTCTTCTTGGCCTCTAAAGAAAAAACCTGTTGCTCAAGTAAAAAAACTTGAATGGAGTTCCTCCTATGAGGAGCTCATCTGCCGCACATAACTCACTCTTGATGCTAAAATACAAATTTTTATGCCATGGTATTGGCTGAAATATATGTACATCATAATTCAGCAAATCAGAATAGTTTTTTAGATTTCACCCTGCTCTTTAAGCATTGACATTTTAATTGTAATATGCTAAGTTGTTTTGTGTTATTTAGGTTTTTTATTTTTATGGAATGTGGGGCTTTTTTATTGTTAAATAGTGTTAGATTAGTGTTAGTTTCGTGTTTTATACATAGGATACCATGGGGTTTGCACATTAGGGGTTAATTGTAGTTTACCATGCGGATCTAGATAGATCCTTTAAGGACCTCCATGGTACTTATGGTTATGGTACAGCATGGGGGTTTATACAGACTCGGATGATACTTAGGGGTTAATGCACTATACTATGGGAGTCAACGGTTAATTAGGTGAGCTCCGGAAGTCCTTTAGGGACCTCTGTGGCATTGTAAATGTTTTAGGAACCACAGGGGTTCTGTAATGGGGATAATAAGGGATTCATTTCACATGCTACTTAGGTTCTTCCAGGGCATTTAACTGTAAATATTTTGTTAAGGAACACTGCTGTAAAATGTGCCATTTCAGTATCCAGTGATCTACTTCCTGGGGTGGGAGTAGGCTTGAAATTCAGAGATTACGTTTCTATCGTCAGAATATGAATATACCAACTGCAAATACCAGTGCTCTCATTGGCACTAATGTCAATTTCATTAGTTTACAAGCACATTCCCTGTTCAGACAGAAGCTGTAAGGTGCAGCCCAGTAGAGAAAATGAAAGCCTGCAGTAAATAATAATTGTATATAAATATAAACTGCTGTGTTTTATTTTTACTTTCCAAAAACCTTTTGCCCATAATCAAATGTAGTTATTGAAAACATGATGTAGTAAGCAGTTGATTATGGTGGTCCTTTGAAGTATATAAACATTTAGCATAAGTCTAAAATTGCTTGAACATGCTGTTAAAAGTAATTTAGTGATTGAAAATAAATGGCAAAATTGTGAACTCACAAAAGGATTCTGTTAAGTGTTGATGATGGACATGTTTTAGACAACATTATAGTGAAGGAACATAAAATATTAAATTAAATCTTTGAAGTTCAGCACTACAAACAGTAGCCCAAAGAACCTTTTATGTACCGTATCACACATAGCATCCTCTCTTTTGCAGAATGAAATTGAAATGGTTAGTATCATATTTATTGAATTCCCTCAAAGGCCCTCTCCGTGTATGTACTGACCTCCTTACATTAGGAGGTCACAAAATAGCTTTGATATTGTTTAGTGCGTTTGGAAGAAATGTCAGTACCAGGGGTCACATCATATTAAAAGGGCTCAAAAAACCTGAAGTAGTGAAAAACTTGTATAAGAGCTACATAAAAGCAGTTACTGAAGGACCATTGAAACTCCACATTTAATTTTTTTGGATTAAAAATATATTTTTAGGAATTATAATATGCTCTTTCAAACAATTAGGCTTGATAATGGGTATAATGTTTTTCGAAAGTAGTAAAAAAATAAATAAATATTTTAATATATCCTACTATGTTTTCAATCTGAAACTCCATTAGCCATATCTACAGGAATACTATCAACCATAAACTTAACACTTTCTTTCAGATATCTTAGAACATTTGAGAAATAAGCATATTGAGAGTTTAATATACATTTTTATAGAATCTTTGGATGGGGATGAGCAATATTCTCTCTGAAATCTGTGTCTATACTTAAAAACATGAACTGTTGTAGTGAACTTAAGAAATAGTAGCTAACCAGATAAATGATCATTTATTGGTGAATCGCCAAGCTCCATTATCGAATCAAGAGTCACCAACCCATTAAAGACAATCAGTTGGGGCCACTGACAAACTGGAATACTTTATCTGGAGTTACATTATGACTGCAGTTTTATAATCAATTAAGAGCAAAATCAAATCCATTCAAATGTGGCATTTTTTAGTATGTTAGCCAAGATGGCTTTTTCATTTTGAGACGACTGACACTTATTCGCCCTTTCTCCTTTCTCTCCCTGTGTCACCATGCCTGTGAACTCTCTATCTGAACTTACTCAATGATTGATATGTAAATCTGTTTCTTCTGCTAGTTACTACATAAGCCCCTTATAAAATACAGATTGTCCATTGCCCCTTCCTGTCCAACGCTCAGGTTGAATACAAAGGGCAATCATATCTGTACATGGATGACAATGCGCACACACACTGGTCCAAAACATGTATATGGACATATCAAATCAAGCAGAGACTCACAATAAGCCCAAGGGTCTCCATGTGTGATTTAGCTCATGTTTATTTCTGTACCCTCTATACTAAATGCTGACAAACATAAGATAAAAACTATTGCTCTTAAAATATATATGTAAATAGAGTTGTACTTACAGAAAGAGATGAAAAAGCATTGCTAATTTTGTTTCATATCTGTCCGTATATACAACAAAAGCCTCTAATGTATGTTGTGTAACATGTTGTATCACAACAAAGTTATTAAAATATCCTTGTTGTTAACTTTTAATATTTTGTAGGTTTGGGTACAGAGTATTCAATTTATTCATGGATTTGCTACATGTTATACCATAACATGTATTCATTTATCACACTTAAATTTCAGCAAGTAAAACTGAAAAATTGCTAGAATTTCATTTTTCATGGGTTAAGAAACTGTTTGTTTTTTAAAACTTTGGTCTGTATTTCTTCCAAGTGTGTCCTTTGATGTTATTGATAGGATCAGCTAGAGAAGGCCACATACTTTCCCAATTATTTCAACTGACTTTTCAAAACAAACAGTTTATTGATTAAGTGTATGCGGCGTGAAATAAAAATATCACTCAAGCTGGGAAAACTCCTGTTATTTCCAATAAGATTGTGATTCCCAGATGCTTTCATGTCTGTAGTCAAGTCATGTTGCGTATAGTGCTACAATCAAACCCATTCAAGCTTTAATGATTCATCTCTGCATCAAATGATTTACTAGCACACACCTAAAGAAATAGCTATGAGGAACATCTAACATAAAACATGCAGAGTATCTCTATCACTGCTATAATATTACACTACATTCCATCAGTGACTCTAGTTGTTGTTGTTTAGTCGTTCAGTGGTGTCCGACTCTCTGTGACCCTATGGACCACAGCACGCCAGGTACATCTGTCAGTCACTTCCACTCTGAGCTCCATCAAGCTCATGTTCATTGTTTTAGTGACCTCATTTATCCATCTCCGCCTCTGCCGTCCCCTTCTTCATGTGCCTTCAATCTTTCTGAGCATCAGAATCTTCTCTAGGGGGATTCCCATCTCATGATTTGGCCAAACTATTTGAGCTACAGCCTCATGAGCATACCTTCCAGTGAATAGTTTGACTTGATTTCCTGTAGTATTGATTTGTTGGATTTTCTTTCAGTCCAAGGAACTCTTAAGTAGTTTTTACCAACACCACATTTCCCTTTCTCTGGTCTTTACAATCCTAGAAGAGTATGGCCTAGTAAAAGAATGGGCTTTCCATTACTGCTACTGAAAGCTCTTGCAGCTGCAGATGCCATATTCTGGTTGTGCAAATAAAAACTTCCTGTCCAATCAAGGTCTCTTCTCAGCTAAGGAAGTTGATTATCATAAACTAATATGATAGAAACTACAGCAGCTTAATTACATATGAAAGGCAATATATTAGAGGCTTTATTGTCTTGTGTTCCATTCTAAAAACATTTGACATATTTCCAAGTGTCATTCTTCAAATTATATATTTAAAATATTTGACCACCAGGGTCCTTTAAATTTTAAACAAATGAAACCCTATTGCACAATCACAGTGGTCCATCAAGTTCTACAACATACCTGCTAGCAAATAATGTGTTAAACAATTTTTTCATTTTTTTCTTTTGAAGAAATATGCTGTATAAAAAAAGTATTTTAATGTCATTTTCTGTTTTAATCATATGTGCAGAATGTTTGTGACTAATACCAGCTTTTAAAATGTGTTTGACTAAGCGTAAGTAAATGTTTTAATATAAAAGTTGAGGAATACTGCCAGCAGCATTAGTTATTTTCTCCTCCTTTCCCACAATAAATGTCAAAATAAATGTCACAAAGGATTTATATGGTCATGTATAAAGATGTGAAACTCATTTGCTAGAAACTAGCAGTCAAGTGAATTTTTGGCTTTTTATAACTGAATCTTTTCTGGATTTGCAATAGAAAACCAAGTAAAAGTATATATCACTAAATATGCAACCATACTTCATTTGGGAAGTGCTCACCAAAAACACATTTCAAATAACTTCAATTTTGCCTTGCAAAAGTATTCACCCCCCTTGACTTTTTACCTATTTTGTTACATTACAGCCTTAAATTCAATGTTTTGTTAATCTGACTTTTATGTGCTGGAGCAGAACACAAAAGTCTAAGTAGGTGAAGTGAAATGAGAAAAATATATACATAAAACATTTTTTTAGAAATAGAAAACAGAAAATTGGCATGTGCGTATATATTCACCCCCTTTGTTATGAAGCTCATAAAAAACTCTGGTGCTACCAATTACCATCACAAGTCACATAATTAGCGAAATGTGCATGTATGAACCTCCTGCACTGCAGGGGCCTGTATTACTACCCTTGGTTACCATATGGAACTATGATATTTATTCTTGAAAACTGAATTTCTAAATTTAGGCAATTACTTCAACATGAACATTATGTGAATCCATTCTGATTAATTTTATAATGATCATGATTGTAAGAATGATTTTGAATCAGGTAGTGAAGATTTTAATGATCCCCATACAAGATGGCTGCCACTAACCACTTAACCCCGGCATGTGGGCCAACTGCAAAACACCAAAAACAAATGTTCTTATACATATGTTACTCTCCAGCCTATATATTGTATTCACTTGGCATTATACAGTGTAACACAGAAAATAAACAAATTGAGAACATTGTAGGAAATGTAGTAGTCTAACTGTTCTCCAAATATATTCCAAATACTGTGCAGCAACACTGGCTATTTTACTATCTCTTTTTAGACATTCCCTAGTTAATTCTGTTAATCATGTTAATAATGCAAATTAAAGATGCTCGCCCCCTTTCTACCATCTCCTCACATTAAAGCTTGCTTCTTTCTTTTTAAATTGGATCACTTGAGAGGTAGCAACTACACATAATAAAATTGCCATTGTGCCGCCTGGTATTAAGATTTTGACATTTTTCTCGTTTTAAGATGAAAAGTTTTTTGGTTTCATTATGTTCTCTTGTAATACAAGAACCCGTCTCTGCTGTAAATTATCAGCATACAGTGTCTTGTTTATTACAGCTTAATCAAGGGCATGCTTGAGTCATAAGAAGTTACATTTTGTAGCCTGTTTTTCAGATCTACTTATTATCACAGTGAATCACCCAGAATTGCTTGAATTAAACTGGCTAAAGCCGGCACTGCTCAAGTATGTACTTTGGCATTGCTTTTATAAAATACAGTTTAAAAGAATGTAGCATTTAAAAGGCTAGGTCAGTGCAATAGTTTAATAGACTAACCTGGTGTTAGAAGGCTCACTCAATAGTTAAATAGACTAACATGGTTTTAGAAGGCTCACTCAATAGTTAAATAGACTAACCTGGTGTTAGAAGGCTCACTCAATAGTTAAATAGACTAACCTGGTGTTAGAAGGCTCACTCAATAGTTTAATAGACTAACCTGGTGTTAGAAGGCTCACTCAATAGTTTAATAGACTAACCTGGTGTTAGAAGGCTCACTCAGTAGTTTAATAGACTAACCTGGTGTTAGAAGGCTCACTCAGTAGTTTAATAAACTAACCTGGTGTTAGAAGGCTCACTCAATAGTTTAATAGACTAACCTGGTGTTAGAAGGCTCACTCAGTAGTTTAATAAACTAACCTGGTGTTAGAAGGCTCACTCAATAGTTTAATAGACTAACCTGGTGTTAGAAGGCTCACTCAATAGTTTAATAGACTAACCTGGTGTTAGAAGGCTCACTCAGTAGTTTAATAGACTAACCTGGTGTTAGAAGGCTCACTCAATAGTTTAATAGACTAACATGGTTTTAGAAGGCTCATTCAGTAGTTTAATAGACTAACCTGGTGTTAGAAGGCTCACTCAATAGTTTAATAGACTAACATGGTTGTAGAAGGCTCACTCAGTAGTTTAATAGACTAACCTGGTGTTAGAAGGCTCACATTTCAAAGGTGTAACATCGAATGTATGGTTTATTAAAGGATCACATACGTTCCATGCTTACTATATACTGTTTTAAAGAACTAGACTGGATAGTTTTAGAAAGTAAAACATACATAAATTTATACAGCCTTTAATTTATTTACTGATATATTTACAATACTGCAAATTTCCACATTTAAGTTGAGGCAGTTGTTTTTCAGGATTACTTCCTATTTGTTAAAGTAGATAACAAAATGGCCTCCCCCACTGCTGTATAATTGCATTGCATAGTGTTTTTTTCTTTTACCAAATAATTTTGTACAGTTATCAAGACTAGTTCTTGTCTTGGCTTTACAATATTATGTAAAAGTTCCTTTTAATGTAAGGAAAGTGAGTAGAGCAACATCTAATAATAAATAAAAGGCCTGTATAATGTCTGAATATTTCAGGCATCTCTTCTGACCATACCAAAATAAATATTTCTTTATTTTACTATTTGTATACTAATATATAATTTTAATTACATAAATATACTCTGACAAAATATTTTTCCTGAAAAGTTTTTCTTGGGAAAATAAAATGGCTGCCGCAGTTTACTCTTGTCAGTGAAGGTGTGTTGTCATGGTAACACATGAACCCAGGGTAGTTAAAATGCATGAAAACTCTGGAAAATTAAAATGAAAAAATCAGCACAACACAATCATTTTGTTATGGATTATTTGTTAATTGTTTTTGGTCGACTTCTGCTTCGAGCTATTTAATTCTGCTGTTGCAAAGGCAATAAAAAGAAGTTTTTCTCCCACACATTTCCAAACATATGGTGCTAACAACAAGATGAGGTGAAGCAGTGGTCACATTGAATTTGTGCTATAAAAAAGGGATTTTATAGCATCCTGTTACCAGTAACATCAGTTAGCCTCTAGTGTATAACAACACTGGATTGAAGATCTCAAACAAAGGTAAACCCTATAAAAATAACTACATCTTTTGACATTGCTCTAAAGCAGCCATTGTGACTTGATCATTCATACTGATTTTTTAAATGCAGTTTGTTTATCAGTCTGTGATATCATGAAAGTACCTGTACTGAATAGGATAATAAAATGAAAGAAGCATTAATGGTGATACAAAAAGGTTCTTATATTTCAGACTTCTAAAACTAAGTCCGAATATTAAAAGCCTTTGTCAGCAATATTGCTATTATTTGTTCAATAAAAGGCTTTTCAGCCACCAAAAAGTACATGCTATTAGTAATATAAGGCTGATTTAACTTTTGACATAGTGTGCTGTTGGTCAGTATTAGCTTAGGTTCACAGTGAATAGCAGTGAGAATTTGTGGCTGATGGCTGCAGCATGTTTGTCCAAATTCACTGTGGTCCACAAAGACAAATCGTCATCCAAACTCTCCATCCACTTTCAACTCTTCAGCCCATTTCTTACTGCACTGCTATGAAGAGCAGTGAATGGGGAATTGCACAGTGATCAACACTTTCCTATAATTTTAATGGTCTGGAATATTTGGCACATATTGTAAAGCATGGGTTGGCACTTAAATATTAGACAAATCACCAAAGTCTAATTTAACATGACATGTTGTTTGTATTATGATGGAAGAGGAAGATAAAATATATTTACCTTCAGTTATAATATAAATGTGGCTGCTTTGTATTATATTATGTGTTGAATGTATCCCTATGTAATGATCCTTCACTTGCTGGCCACCAGAAGGCATTTATTTCCCCTCCTTTTAGCACAGATTAGGAACATTAACAATCACTTGTGGTAAATTCAGATCCATGTTGCAAAGCTATGGACTATGTAAAAAAGGTAACCTGCATAACAGTTTACAAAACAAGAGGGCTATCCTGCTGGGTTTGTTTATCAGGAAAATGTTATTTAGTCTTTGCCAGTGAAGGATGTCCTTCTTCAAAAGCCCAAATACCTTTTTTTACCTGTAACCTGTTTGTCTTTCTGCTTATGCCCCTCACATACACACACCGCTTTCACCACAGTTCATCATTTTCTCTCTGACAATTTATTTTTGCTTTTTTTTTTTCTATGATCTTACCACATAAGCAAACGTTAGGTAACACTTCAAGTTAAATAGATGACAAATATTTTTTTTAGCAGTCTTTTGATTAAATGGTACATTATGACAAAAATACCCATTATCTAATATGTTTTGATGGCTATCAAAGAGTTCCTTTGACAAAAAATTCCTTTAACAATAAATTAGACACCATCAGACATTTTCCTGCCCTTCCATTGTTTACAAGTCCATTGGGAGCAATAATGCATCCAGTTCTAATTTAATAACTATGCATAATCCAGTGTTGTCAGCAAATAATCTACCTTGAGACAGTTCATTAAAAAATAAATAAAGTGGGCCAAGTAGCAATGAGATCCACTTACCACCTCAGCACTGTCTGAATTCTATCAATGATGCATTTCTGGCTATACCAATAAAGCCCAAGTTTAAGGTAGCACATATACGGGGGATACAAGATGACGGTTCTGTGTCATAAAACAGCACGTGCACACAAAACGTATATTAAATACTATTATTCTTGGGTTTAAATATATATATATATATATATACAGTGGTAGTTAATCCGTTCCGGACGGCAGGAAGAGTTCCAAACAAGTTGAGATCCAAACAAGCATTTCCCATAGGAATCAATGTAAATTGAAATTAACCAATCTGAACCACAGATTTTTCACATTTAGTTTGAACTGATGATCTTGTTTTTTGATACAAAACCATAAAACTGAATGGTTATAAAGAAAAAAAAAACGATATTTAACATTAGATAACATAGAATTTAACCTCACTTTAACTATACTGAGAGGACTTGAGGGCCCAATTTGTTGGTGGCGATGTAGAGGAGTAAAAAGAGATGACAGGTTATTGCTTGGAACTTTAGTTCTTGTAAGCACAGGCTGCACATTGGCTCTTATAGACACAGGTTGCACTTGGGCTATTACAGAAACAGGTTGCACATTGGCTCTTATAGACACCGGATGTGCATTGGCTCTTACAGACACATGCTGCACATTGGCTGTTACAGACACAGGATGTACATTAGATCTTACATGCACATGCTGCACATTAGCTTTTACAGAAAAAGGATGCACATTAGCTCTTACAGGCACAGGATGCACATTGGCCCTTACAGGCACAGGATGCACATTAGCTCTTACAGACAAAGGATGCACATTAGCTCTTACAGGCACAGGATGCACATTACCTCTTACAGGCACAAGTTGCACATTGGCTCTTACACAGGCTGCACATTGGCTCTTACACAGGCTGCACCGTGACCGACCCCTCACATTTTTGTAAATATTTTATTATATATTTTCAGGTGACAACACTCTGCTACAAGGTAAAGTAGTAAGTGCTGTATAACAGTGTACATTTTCTGTCCACTCAAAATAACTCAACACACAGCCATTAATGTCTAAACCATTGGCAACAAAAGTGAGTACACCCCTAAATGGAAATGTCCAAATTCGGCCCAAAGTGTCAATATTTTGTGTGGCCACCATTATTTTCCAGCACTGCCTTAACCCTCATGTGCATGTAATTAACCAGAGCTTCACAGGTTGCCACTGGAGTCCTCTTCCACTCCTCCATGATGACATCACAGAGCTAGTGGATGTTAGAAACCTTGCAATCCCCCACCTTCCATTTGAGGATGCCCCACAGATTCTCAATAGGGTTTAGATCTGGTGACAAGCTTGGCCAGTCCATCACCTTTTCCTTCAGCTTGTTTAGCAAGGCAGTAGTCGTCTTGGAGGTGTGTTTGGGGTCGTTATCACCTTGGAATACTGCTCTGCGGCCCAGTCTCCGAAGGGAGGGGGTCATGCTCTGCTTCGGTATGTCACAGTACATATTGGCATTCATGGTTCCCTCAATGAACTGTAGCTCCCCAGTGCCGGCAGCATTCATGCAGGCCCAGACCACACATATATACACAAGTGTCTATCTGTGTATATATATATATATATGTTTTTTATAATATGTTGTGTTGATTCCCCATATATGCATGTACATGATGATGTCAGATGCTGTCTCCACTCTATCTGCATTGCTGCTTACATTCAAACTGAGGGTTTCATCTCATCTAAGTGTATTTGTGTTCATGGTGCCTTATCCGTTTATCTGTCATTTAGGCATTATTTCAACTACCTTTCCTCAGTATGGATGTATACTTTTGGTGGTGGGAGTGTCATGGACTGGGCCTGTATAAGTGCTGCCGGCACTGCGGAGCTACAGTTCATTGAGGGAACCAAGAATGCACACATGTACTGTGACATACTGAAGCAGAGCATGATCCCCTCCCTTCGGAGACTGGGCCGCAGGGCAGTATTCCAACATGATAACGGCCCTAAACACACCTCCAAGACAACTACTGCCTTGCTAAAGAAGCTAAAGGTAAAGGTGATGGACTGGCCAAGCATGTCACCAGACCTAAACCCTATTGCTCATCTGTGGGGCATCCTCAAACGGGAGGTGGGGCGGTGCAAGGTCTCCAACATCCACCAGCTCCGTGATGTCATCATGGAGGCGTGGGAGAGGACTCCAGTGGCAACTTGTGAAGCTCTGGTGAACTCCATGCCCATGAGAGTTAAGGCAGTGCTGGAAAATAATGGTGGCCACACAAAATATTGACACGTTGGGCCCAATTTGGACATTTCCACTTAGGGGTGTACTCACTTTTGTTGCCAACGGTTTAGACATTAATGGCTGTGTGTTGAGTTATTTTGAGGGGACAGCAAATTTACTCTGTTAGACAGTCTGTACACTTACTATTTTACATTGTAGCAGTGTCATTTCTTCAGTGTTGTCACATGAAAATATTTAAAATATTTACAAAAATATGAGGGTGTACTCACTTTTGTGAGATACTGTATATATATATATATATATATATATATATATATATATATACATATATATATATATATATATGCCTCATATACATTTTATTTTATTTTGTATAATACTTTACAGTGTTAAACTATTAAAATCCATAAACTTCTAACCATGAAGTCAGTGTATAAAAACAAAAATGCAAGTTACTTGTGGGAAGCAGTGATTTTACTTAGCACATATATCCAAATTATTCTAAACATATTAAGCAATATACTGCCAGGCAAAAATAAGCATTGTTCTGCTGTGTCCTCATGTTGATGTTATATAACTTTAATAAGAAAATGCCCGCAACCATCGGAGAATACTATAAAGATGCATAGATGCCAGAACTCTTGAATTAATTAAACAACAAAAACCTCCAGGAATGAAAACAACATTTTTATCTATGGCTAATTCATTTAGGACTCCATGCTGCTGCGTATATTAATAACAGGTGGCCTTACAGGGAGAGATCAGTGCAATCCTAACGCTCCACTTCTTTTATTATTGCAGGCGTCCATAACTAAGGTTTTTTTTCCACCCTGCACTTTGCTTACAATATAGACCTGTAATTGAGTTCATATTTTTTACCCAACCTTTCAGCTGTAATTAATATTTTATTACACTGAATTTTATCACTAAATAGCACAGCAGTGGTGTATTGAGCTTCACAAAAATGAGCAATAGTGACTTATTGATGCAGGGCTAGTTCTTTGTAATAAGTTATGGTTGAGAGAACATAAAATGCATTTACGGTGCCCAGCTAATATTGCAAAGCAATTTATGACTGATCTAATCTTGGTCAAAGCAGGACACAGAAAAATTAATGTTTCTAAAATTAAATATTAAACACTGTCCTCCTGTTTATGCTATGAAGTAATACTGCCAGGGAAAACTGCCTGCCATATGACTTATTAGAATATTTCTGGCCTTAATTAGTTTAAACAAATTTAATTTTTTACCTACGGCTCATTGATATATGTGAATGTAATCAATAGTTTTATTTATCTTTTATGATGCAAGTCTTTCATAAATAGTAATTGCAAAAATATAGACAGATTTTAAAGTTAGATTAAATTTGCTAGTAGATAAGAATTCTACAATCAACATTGATGTCCCTGTTTATCATGGGAAGAATATTGAGGAGAAGGGCATTGTGCATCATTGCGCAAAGTTTGTCAAAGGAGGGTGACTATAATTTAGCCCACTACAGGTTTTTATTTTTGTAGATTTTATTTTTATATTTTAGTTTATATATCATTATTTTAATTTGTCTTTTTTAATTTTATTCTGTAATTCTGTAACATTCTTTTTTGTTTGTGTTTTTTTTTTATAAGCGTATTTACTTGGAGGGTATTATTAGGGACTAGGGAGGTTCTTGTGGAGGGAAAGGGTTAATGGGTGTACATATGGAGCCCTATGGTAGTATTTAGAGTTCAATGGGGGTCCATAGTGACTTCCATGCTAGAAGGGTAGGTTTAGGTGCCATGGTTAAACTTAGTAAATCACACAGAGACCTGAGTAGCTTTAATGTGCCACGAGTTGCAGTACATAGCGGCTCAACCCGCGCCCTGCTAGTAAATTCCCCCCTAAGAGAATTTACACAATTTAATGGGTAACCCAAATAAGTATAATAAGGCTGTAGAGTTCCAAGTGAAAAGCAACCCTGGTCTGCCTAGTGACCACCACTTGCTTATACCATGCTCCTACATAGTAGTGGGGTTTCTGTGCACATTATTTTGTGCAAATAGAAACTTTCCTGTTGGTTATACAAATTTTGACCTTTTAGCAAGACTTGCTCTAGGAGCGAGAAATAGAATATGTTATGTGCATATTTATTATAGGGCACAGAGGCTGTTAATTAAATATTTAGTTTATATGCATGAATTTAGTTGACTGTCAACAGCTTAAGCTGTGATGTAAACAAAACTTTCCTAAATTGCTCTATTAAATCTTTTACTAATGCAAACTGACTTATATCTTGCAGTGACATTTTGATCTATGACTTTCATTTCATGGCTTCAAACCTAATGGTATTACATGACTACACCAATCACCTTAGAATCTAAAAACCATCAGGTTTCATTTTATACAGCAATGAATGTTCCAGATATTCACATTTGGTTTTCTAAAGATGAGTGTATGTGATAGTGTCTTGGAGCTGTGTAAATATGTTTGTCAGTGTTAAATGACACAATAAATAAATAATGACATACGGTATGTGAAAAACTTCTTCAGTTCAAGCCATAGCTAAAAGATAATTTCATAACAATAAGATAATGATTAAGTTTAAAATAATTAGCTCAGTTTTTTAGATCCAGCAAAAGCTTAATAAGAATGCACGTCATAATTGTATGTATTCCAAGCTCAGCATGTGTAATCACTCTACAAGATGTCCAGGTGGCACAAAAAAAGCCTTTTTGAAATTAATTACCAGTTTCACTGTTGAAAAATTGGCAAAAATGTCTTTGTAGCACACTTCATATCTGTTAATCATAGACTAAAATAAATGAATTTTTCAAATGAGTTTCATCCAATTAACATAGATAATGGTTATTAACATAACATGCTATGATTATTTATGTTTGTCAAACAAAGACAGTGAAGTGTATGTATTTGCACTGTATAGATAAAAGCCAAGTGAATGGGACATCACTGTTGGTGAAGCTCTCAGGGTGCTTTCAAAGCAGGAGATGGATATTGACCATTCAGGGGGAGTTGCTACTAAGACAAAAATGTCCCCAAACCAAGAGTTAGAAAAAAAAAGCCTCCACGTGGATCAAGTTAGGGTACTGCTGTAAATTTGCTGCTTTCTACACAGATTAAATCTTTTGCTACCCCAGGTTAGGACACTCCGCCCACAGCCTAAAACCTGCCTTAGCTGCAACAGATTCCTTTGTAGGGAGTAGCCATACCAAGCTTTACATATGAGACACAGCTCTAGGAGCCAATAGGAAATGCAAACGTCATGAATATTATAATGACTGAGAAGTTCAGTAACAATACCCGCAACTGCTGCAGCAAGGAAACATTAGAGATATATATTTATATATATATTTATTTATTTATTAATATATTTTTATATTTAAAAAATGAAGACCAGATGTGTTTATTTTGTGTTAAAATATGATATATTTATAGACAATGCTTTAGAGCATTTGTTTCTAGGTATTGTGGATTTGTGACGTGTATTAACCCCTTGAGTACTGGGTTGTGTGTTACCCTGGATTTGTATCATAAAACAGGCTTAACGTGCAGCTACCGTGAAAATGCAACTTCTCTGAATTTACTAAACATTTATCCTACTTTTTACAACCCATGATGTTGATAATCAGCATTGTGTTTTCAAACCCACGATTGCAATATATTTTATATTTCAATAAACTTATATTACTAATCTTCATTAGCATACAAAATACACTGCAGCAGTGTATGTTGTATTATAATAAATGAATATTAGTTATATCACTTTATTGAAATATAAAATAGATTACTATCATGCTGATGAAACCTGCATAGAGACCTTAAAGTATAACCATTTGAGTCCTTAAGTATCCCCATGGCACCTAACATCAGCCCGTACTCCATGGAGGTTGACCCCTATAGCAACTAACATTAACATAGTTACTGTGGACCCCCATGGTAATTCAATGTCTAAGCATGGGTTTTTAATGTGGATCCACATGGCACCTAACTAACCTGTACTGGCTCTCTTGGTAATCTAACTTATATCAATAGGGGTCCCTACAAACCCCAATGGCATTTTAACCCCTACCATGTGACAACTAATCTTAAACCCCTTACATGGGGATACATGTAGAACCCAATAGATTGTACATGGGGATACATGTAGAACCCAATAGATGTACCCCCATAGACTTTATCCCTTTATGGGAGTCCATGCTAAGCCCCATAGTCCCTACCATAGACCCCCTCCCCCTTATAACTACATTAAATACGTACATAAAGAAAAATAAATTGCATACAATAAAAAAAAGTTACATAACATAAGCAAGAACTATAAAAATAAATAAATAAAAATGTTCAAATAAAATAAAATAGATAACTTAGCAGGATAAAAAATAAATTACACCTGTTGGCAGAAAGGAGGATAAATTATACATTACCCTGCCTTGGATTATCCTGCATCAATGATCTGATTGAAGATTCTCTTCAGCCCACAGAAAGGGACTTCACCTAAAAAAATGCAGCCACTCTATCAAAAAATGACTAAGCTAACCACGACTCACAGCTTTCTGACAGAACCCTTGGTCTATATAATAATGTTATGGCTTTTGATTGGTTCAAATATGTGTCAATTGTATTTCAGCCAATCAGAGTCGATTGATTAAGATTTCAACCAATCCTTATGGATCCCCGTGGGGTTAATGGGCCCCCCACCCCAAGCCAAAAGGAGTGTAGGGGAAAGCTTCTGATGGCCACCGGGTGTTGAGGTGGGGTCCCTGCGGATATCAGTGCTCACAGGGTTAGCGGGCTACTATAGTGTATTCACATTAGATAACTCTAATGCAATTCTGATAATAATGCACTGGTATGTTATTATTTACCCGTGTTTGTTGTTGTTATACTTTGTTAGTGACCTATTGGCAACCATTGTATCCTTGCCAACAAATATGGCGCCTGCATCGACAGAGATAGGTTTTAAACTGCCTATGCTTCACCCCTATAACACTCATGTGCTTCTATAGCAATTTGCAAAGGGGTGGATAGGGAGTGGATACATACTTCTACATTGCCTCATCCCAAACTTCATTAAAAGACCAGCAATTTAATAAATCGCATGAAGACCTGAGTAGTGCTAAGGCGAGATGAGCAGCGGTAGATTAAGGCTTATTGCAATTCATATTAGTACATTTCCCCTAGTGTATCTCATAGAGTTATTTAGTGTGTCATGGATTTCATAAAAAAAATACTACACTTTTAAAATGTACTGATAAATGTAAAAATTCTAAATTCCATGCAATACTAATTCTTGAAAAATGCCTATTACAACATATAATAGCCAATGAATAAAAATGCCCTCTTTTCTTTTGATGTCTGTATTTGTACATACAATCTCCAGATTCCTTCACAACTGTCATCTACCACAGAACATGTACTTTTAGTTCAAGTCAACCTTATTAACTGGAATCAAGCAGAGAATGCAACTAATGCTGGTTATTTGTGTACAATATGAGTATCCCATGGAGAGATGTCAAGGGTAGCACAGCGAGGGAGAATTCAAAATGCTCATCAGGGGCTTAAGACAGAGGACGGGATAACTCACAGAGTATCAAACACAGAGAAAAAAAGATAAGATAAGCCTCTAATAAGGACTGTTCTACATTCAGCACTGTGCTGCTGAATTGGTTGCCACCTCATAAATAAAGTTTAATACGGATGGTAATAATAGAAGAGTGTACTTGAAAATGAAGATGCACCAACAACCTTTTTCTTCCTTTACAATCTCCCTATGCGGAAGCCCTTTACTAGAGAGGAAATCTCCTCTGACATTGCAAGAGTAACTACTGTGACCTTGTTCTACAGAAGGATTCATGACATCCTGTATGAATGAAAAGCCAAAGATTATGGGAAACTATTTGAAGTGATGACTGCAAACCTTTAGATTGCAACAAAAGCACAAGGTCTACGGTTCAAGATAAAACACTTCTCTTTGCTTGACCCCAATGTGTTTCAAATCTGCTGAGGGAAAATTATTCAGAAGCATAAATGTTTTTGAAGAGCAACAACAGAAGCAGCCTAACGGAGCCATCCATTGTGCCTACACCTTTGCAATCATCCTCTCTCAGTCAGACAACAAAACAGTCAGCAGAGGCCATTCATTCTACAGCACTACTCACCTTCAGTTCTCTTTGTTCCTGTCATCTTTGAAAAATTAGACCTTCCTCCTCAATACATCACATCCTCTTGTGGGGGTATAGCTGACTGCTGTGTGGCAGAAGTTATTAAATAGAATTAAGATCTTGTGAAAGGCTGGCAGAAAGGAGAGCCTGGATTGTCTGTAACTTGTAATTTTAGAGCATAAGTTACATCTATTTTGTTGCTCATATTTTGGGGGTGACAAGAAAAATGTAACTTGAGTGCGTTTTGCATTACTTTCATTAAGTGGCAACTGTTTTAGGGCATTCACTATGATGGTCATCAGACCAGGCAAGTACTACAGCTTTGAAATATACTCCCCTTGTCTTATACCCAGTGTCATCAATCAGAGATGCTGTAGTCACTTTTAATGTTGATATGTTTGTACATGTCCATCTACACTCCTTCATGCACTTAGGTTTATTAATATATTTATATTCACTTATATTTATTGTTGTCTGTATTATATTGAGCTCCTTACCTTGAACTGAGAAATAAATTAAAATGACACTCAAAAAAAAAAAATCACAGAAATATATTATTTGGTGTAACACTGTGCAGCAATCAACTGTCAGTTATAAAGAGTAAGCTGATCTATAAATCACTTGTATATAAGTATGTCTGTGAATTGCTCCCGGCCTCTTAAAATTGTATAAAGGAAAAATTTGTTTTCATTATAGTTTTGTGTGCCCTGGGGATCTTTACATATATTGAAGTTTTATATCCTTTCCATAAATGTTCATGGGCTTAGAATCCAGAGTATTTTGCAGAATTTAAATTATTTTGTAGCCTGTTTAAAGGGGAACAGCCAACTCCAGTAATATGGAGAATTCCCTTCTCCAGATAATGCAACTTCATTTGGAAGAAGTTGCAAAAGTGACCAGGACAAATAAAATTACTGAGATTACCAGTGTGTTTACTTCATAAGTAAACCTAAGGCAGCATTTATTGATTAAAAAAAGTGTATTTATTACAGAAACAAGTAATATTATCTGAAGGTTGTAATGATGTCCAAATTCCTATATAGTTACAATCCTTACATTATAAAGTGGAGCTTGCATGATTAATATACAGTTGAGATACTGACATCCCATTGTAATGGATGAAGGATCCATGTTTGGAGATGTAGGTATACTAAAGGGTGAAGTCTTGGAAAACATCTCCATATCTTTACTATTTTATGGAGCATATGTACTAAGAATTGACGTTTTCAAGAGTTCTGCAAAACTTTACATTACATAAGATGATCTACCTATACTGTAAAGGAGGCAGACACCTTAAAACGTATTTGATTTATTTTGAAGTTGACCAGAAATACACCACTAAGCCTCCTCCGTAGGCAAAATTCACCTTGAACGATAGCGCTTATCCCTATGGTCTAGACTTCAGGGCATGGAGAATTTGAGCTCTGTTTTCCCCTTTGGATTGGGGAATGCAATGGATTTTATTTATCATGTTACAGGGTAAATAGTGGAGATAAATGGAGTTAAAAAACATAGTTTAATATCCATACTTTATATTTTCTTTTCTATGGAGCCTTTATATTAAATAGGGCTAAGATTCAACCCTGTTTGATAAATAAGTTCCATAGAAAAAACAGGGAGTGGATGGATATGCTTTTATTCTCATTTAACCTCACTTAAACCAACATGTTAAAATATAAATAAATATACTCTATAAAAACTATGTGCGCGTCCTGTCCCGTGATGGCAAGACAATGGATGCTTCAGGGATAAACATTGATAAAGAATGATAAACCCTGTTTGCTTGAGTAAATATTAGAAGATATAATTGAATGAGAAAATGACAGGTGTGTCATTCATAAAAATAATTATTTTTATATATGCAAAAAGACAAAACTGCCATGCTAAGCTACTGGATCGCCCCAATATCTTTAAAAAATCAGTATTTTTTAGAATATTGCAACCACCACAAATGGTGTCATTGTCTACCCAATTAATGACATATATTTGTTGAAAAATACTAGTGTTTCTAATGCATTACAATTAATACCACTCACTGGGTTATAACAGTACATTTTTATAAGTTAAATATCTGAATGTAGTAAAATAAAATGTAAAAAAAAAAAAAATGCTCTCATTTCATACAAATATAAAATTCAAAGTTCTTTCTTACTGCCACTGACCAGGAGGTAATAATGTGTTAATTTACATCAGGTAGACAGCGCTGGGTGGAAATTAGACAGACGATGGGATTTAGTTATTTTTCATTAGCACTTGGACTTTGATAAAGGAGAACAGAAAAGAACTGCTTGACCTTTAAGTGCTTAAATTATTAAAGAGCAAATAGATTTGAGGTCTGGTTACTTGCAAATCTAATTTGTCTTGTGGCGAAGAGATGAAAAGACATTTTGGGTTTGAAATTGCTCCAGTCAACTTTTTTTCCTTTTTCTAATGTATCTCAAGACAAATAGACAGGAGGCAATTCAAATATAATATACAGGGTATATGTCAGTGATAAAGTGCTAATGCACACTTCGAAGCATAGGGAGAAGCTAATGTTATACTGGTGAGCATTACAAACCTTGTATATGGCCACATTTTTATTGCAGTTTTGTCATTTAGGTTATTGAATTCTGAAGGGATTGGCTATATTTTGATTGTAGTGTAAAAACCTCTTGCTTCTTATGCAGGATAAACAGATGCAAATCAGTTGTTTGTTTTTTTATACATACAAAAGATACTTTGTCAGCTTGAAGATTTATTCAAATATATTCTTAAAAAGCAATTGTCTAAGTTATAAATACTCAATATCGTTTTTTTTAAGAAAAACTGTCACAACATTTTTTTCAGGACTAGAAAAGAATGGGAGAGAATTATTGATCAAAGCGAGAAATCCTATTTATTGAAATATTTTACATTGAATATGCTGGTTTAAAAGGCTAGGGGCTGGCTAGGTAATGGCTTTGAGAGTCTCATAGACCTTGCATGCATGAATCTTGTGAAATTCACAAGACATTTTTGTTAAAATAATAGCAGGAGAGCCATGCAAGTCTCTGCCCATGTTTTCTACAATTTGATATCTCCATCCTATTGTAGAGCATGGTAATCATAAATCTGTTTTCATATTTAATTCCAGGATTTAAAACACAAAAAAGCCTAAAATAATTGCTGGCGTATATGACTAATATAAGCAAATATACAATGTATTACATTAATTCTAAGTTAACTTTCAGGTTCAGTTACAGTGAAATCACACATAAAAGAACACAGTAATTTAGGAAATAAACATTAGAAATTAATTGACTTGGTGCTGTGACAGTGGGGTGGAGAACCAGATAGAAGCTGTATGGAAAGTCTCAGAGGCCCTAGAGACCCCAAGGTCATTTGTTGTCCACTACTAGTCTAAAAGAAAGAATGAGAGGAGAAGAGATGAGAATAAATGCCACAAATCTCCTTAGGAACAAAGAGCAAGGGGCCCACACTGCTTTTACCCTTTAACTTTTAGGGAAACTCTAGTATATTTGTAGCCACAAAAACTAGGATTAAGAGACTCACAGACACCATTTAATAGCGTGCCTTTGACATTGTACCCACTCAGGATGCAGTTTCTCAATAAGATACAACTCATCTTACTAGGAACTGTGAACAAGAGGGAATGTTTAGGATATCGTCTATTCCTTAGGAAGAAAGTACTACCACTCATGATAATAATGTGCAAAGGACCTATGTCATAGTAATTCTGCTTATATGAAAAAAATTATAAGTGCCTTCTGTCTCAATGAAAAATATACAACACTGAATTATACCTGGAAAGAAGGACTGGAAATGTGAATGTCCTGAAGAGCATACAATTAAATCAATGTATCTGTAATAAGGACTCCAATTAAGATAATACAACAATTGTGTTCTGCTGACAACATTGATCTATTAATATGCAAGTGTTGGCAAAATGATGGTCTACTCTTTCCTTATACTACCCATTTCCTCTCTTTCTTTTTTTGACATTCACCGTTCTTTGTTCTCTTCACCTCCTTCTCTCACTTGCACTTGTTCTACATTTAAGTTATAAGAACTTATCTGTCTTAATATGAGTTTTTCTGCTGTAATATGGTTTTCCACTCCAATTGTAGTATTAAAAGAGGTTAAGAAGGCATTTTTCAGTACATATCCCCAATGTGTAAGTTACTTGCTTAGCATGCAGAACACTTTTCTTTGCCTCACTGACCTTACCTGTCTATATTGTATGGTTCTCAGGAACTTTTGTTAGAGCCGTAGCTATACCTGAAATGTCATTTTCTAAAAATCAAATCTACAAACTTCACAAGGGAATATCTACATGTACTGAGAATATTAAAATTCTTATAGCTTTTCTTATGAGGAGTTTAAGCAAGCTGAACCACTCATACGGTTATAAAATATTTTTTTTAAAGGAAAGATCATTTAGCACCGTATTAGTTTAATATCCAGCATGCTTTTATAAAACAGAAAGTCCCTGTTGTTTTATTTATGAAGAATTTAAGAAACAAATATTTAGAGAATTTCCAAAAGTAAAAAGTGAACTAATGTTATTTCAAATAGTAAAGGGTATGTGAAAGTACAGTTGTACCTTGGGACTCAACCTTAATCCTTAACTAAAAAGGTTGAGTACCAATCAAGCATTTCCCATAGGGATCAATGTAAATTTAAATAATCCATCCTGAACCCAAGAAATTTCACATTTTAGTTTAAACCGAAGGTGTTGTTTCTTGATACAAAACCTTAAAACTAAAGAGACATAAATAAAAAAACAATATTAGAGAAAATAAAATAGAATTTAACTTCACTTTACCGGTACTGACAGGATTTAAGGGCCCATTGGGATGGTGGTGATGTAGAGGAGGAGAAGGAGGAGAAAGGTTATTGCTTGGAATTTTGGTTCTTATAGGAACAGGCTACCATTTAGTTCTTGTAAGCACAAGCTACACTTTGGTTCTTATAAGCACAGGCTACACTTTGGTTCTTGAAAGCACAATCTACACATTGGCTCTTGTAATCACAAGCTACACTTTAGTTCTTGTACACACAGTCTACATTTTGGTTCTTGTAAGCCCAAGCCACACTGGTTCTTGTAAGCACAGTCTACACTTTGGTTCTTGTAAGCACACGCTACACTTTAGTTCTTGAAAACATACTCTACACTTTGGTTCTTGTAAGCACCAGCCACACTTTGGTTTTTGTAAGCACAGACAAACACATTGGTTCCTGAAAGCACAAGTTACACTTTGGTTCTTGTAAGCACAGACAACACTTTGTTACTTGTAAGCACAAGCTACACTTTGGTTCATGAAAGCCCAGACTACATTTGGTTCTTGTAACCACAAGCTACACTTTGGTTCTTGAAAGCACAGGTTGCACTTTGATTCTTATAAGCACAGACTATGCTTGGTTTCTTATAAGCACAGGCTGCAGTTTGATTCTTATAAGCACAGTCTGCACATTGATTATTGTAGTCACAGGCTGCACTTTGATTCTTATAAGCACATACTTCACTTTGATTCTTAGAAGTACTGTCTACACTTTGATTATTAGAAGCACAGGCTACACTTTGATTCTTGTAGGCACAGGTTACATTTTGTTTTTTATAGGCACAGGCTGCACTTCAGTTCTTATAGGCATATTTCATATTGATCTTACTAGGAAGGTATGGTATAACATGTTTGAGATAATCTCTTGAAATAGTGCATTACAATAATATAAAGTAACTTGAATGTTTCACCAAAGTCATGGGTTCATCATGGGTTGGTTTTTGATCTTATAAGAAATTATGCAATGTCCATAGCTAGGATACACTAAGATGAGCAACAGTCCTACCGCACTCATCACCACCAGCGCAGTGAACGCCTTTGGTGATCCCTGCCTAAGCCTATGCCGCTCATCTCCACCAGCACTCCTTGCCAGCTACGCTAGGGCCGCAAAGTTAGCAACAACCCGTATTGCTCACAACTACTGTATATATGTGAAACTGAAATCGGTGGAGATACTTTTCTGGATAAATGGTAGATAAATGTACCATATCAGAATGTTTGTTACCATTAGTACAGTTATCACACCATACCGTAATACATTGATCATTACAATAATACAAGTAACAGCTATATTTTACTCATGTCTAAGTACTAAGTGTTCTTGTAGGGTTGTACTTTGCTTTGAATAGGTATACAAAGGCATTTCTCATTTGCTGCTTAGATCTTTATATGCTTTTTTAAGAAAATAAAGAAAGAAACTCATCAGACCAGACTGAAATGGTGAAGTGTTTCTTGTCTGAAGAGAACAATTTCTCTCCTAATACTGAATTCTGAAACCTGATTAAATGTTCATTTGAAACATGCATTACATGATTTAATGCATTTCCCAACCAGCTTTTTCAATTTATATTTATTTTATTCCTGTTCGAGTACCTAGGATAATTACTTTTCCCCCTGTTCGAGTACCTAAGATAATTACTTTTCACCTGAAATAGTTTCCAGGAGACATATTGCATCTGTTATGTTCTTTCAGGATTGTACCAAAGTTTGGCTTCAATTTCCTAATCAGCTAAAATGTATCTTAAAATGTTATGTTTGCTATTTGTTTTTGCTACTCATTTTGCACTGAAAACTTCTATTCTCTACTACATGTTTGAATTGAATTCACTTTTTATTAATTAAGTGCAATATATTTTTGGTCTACTGTTTCATGTAATGACATTTTTTCCATATATTTTCAATATGTATAAATTACCTGAAAAAGCTCAGAAATGTATTACAAAATGAAAGGACATCTTTGTTAAAAGGTATTATAAGCACAGTGGTTCACTATATTTAAGAATATGTAAAGACCAGATTGATTATAGTACAGGATATTTCTCTCTTAAAAATGTAAACAACATTCTCACAAGAATTTCATGCCACTTTATGATGGTGTGCAGCAGTGTTTATAAATTCCATGTCCCTTTAAGAGGGCCCATCACCAGTGTACTAAGGAATTAAGCATATTACATCTGGTAAAACTGACAACAGTTTCAAAATGTATTGTCAGGTCATCAATGGCTGTTTGTTGGTAAGTGATTAAGGTGATGCTAAAAATTAATGTATCACCAATGTAGAAACATACAGATGCATTTTTCTAATGTGAAAATCAAGTTATTAAGGACTGTGCATAATTCTTTTTGGAAGTACCTATAATAACACCACTCACTTCATAGAATGATCTATTGGAGTAGTAAAGAAACACATTATTTGATCATTGACATTCATCAATATACCAGAGTGAGTAATTGATTATTTTAAAAAATTGCTTGTTGGGAAAAAAAATTGCCACTTTTTGAATATCTAGTTAAAATATATAATCTAGAAAAGGGGACTGGCTAGAATATTTGAGGTTGCAAAAGCATCTGATTCTGAGATTATAATCTCTTCCATTTAAAAAGAGAACATGAAACGGCATGTGAACAATAGAAAGCACTTCATTTAAAAAATGTTTTGATATCATTCGAAATCAATTGCAAAACGATAAAACGACAAATATGAAACTTTGGGAGAGAGATTTAAAATTGTCCTTCAATAGAATAGAAATATGGAAAAAAGCGTTTTCTTTAACTGATCAATTTGTGAAAAACGTGGCCTTAACAGAAGTTTACTTTAAAGTACTAAATAGGTGGTATTATGTGACAGAAAAAATACATTTATTTTCATCTAAGCCTGAAGAAAGACTGTGTTCGAGGATGTGTGGGCTTGATGGCACTCAATTACATATATGGTGGAAGTGTAAATTGTTTTAAAAAAATGTCTAATATTCTTGGAAAAATTGTTCTTCCTACTTTTCAAATTACTATTCTAAACATAATGCCACCAAATTTAGATTGTACATCCCAAGTTTTCGTAATACAAATTCTCACAATTGCCAAATGGTAATAGCTAAACATTGGAAACAGCAAAGCATTCCTACTTGGAATGAGATAATAATCATTTTAAACCGTAATAGATCTATAGAGAAAGACGTCAGCGTTCTAGAACTGATAAAAATAACCAGAGCAAACAGAGTATTTGGGACAATATTTGTCAGGAAAAGTGGATAGGATTAGCTGGGAACTACAAGAGAAGTAGAGTATCCTAACTTGAAGAAGGTAAAGTTGAGGCCTTGGATGGACAAATTACCAACTGACAATACATAGGGATGTTTGCCACTGGTTTTCCTTCTGCTGCTGCCCCTAGGAGAGAGAGAGAACCCACCACCCCTTCTTTTCTGCATTGTGAGATGATGTTAAAGGGGTTAAAACACAAAAGTGTTGTATTTCTTAAAGTGATATCAAAATATGACTCTTCAACTAAATTGAAATATTGTTAGACAATGTTGTTGGGCCCTTCTTCTTCTTTCATGATTTTTTTTCTATGTTTGATGTATATGATGTATTGTGATATATTTATTTGTGTGATTTTTTTTTTTTTTAATAACAATAAAAATATTGAAGAAAAAATAATATATATAACAGAGTGGAGTGTAGCAGAGCTTGGTTTTGAGCAGGCATAAAGGACACTTGTATTTGTTGTTCTGTGTGACTGAGCTGGATAAGATTAGTGAAGACATATTATATATGATATGTGTTGTTAAAGTGTAATCCTCTGAACTTGTAAGTGTTTTCCAGAGCTTGGTAGTCGTGCGATTTATGGTTGGGAAAATTGCTTGCAGCAAAGTGATGGCTCTAGTAAATATGTGCGTTCATTCCCTATAGAAAGGGAATGTTGGGACTGCTAGTGTGAGTTCAGTCTCTATAAAATTTACTAAGAGTAAAGGATAAAGAGTTATTTAATAGTCTTAAAATTTACCTGTTTATGATTTTTAGAAAATATGCTTTTAGTAATTGTCCATTATGCTGAATATTTGTTACTAGTGTTTGTGGCTTCAACATAGACAAGAAAAATTATATTATTAAAATGAATGCGATGATAATCACTTTCTCAGGAATCTACAAGGTTCAAATGCTTAGAACAGTCAATCCCATTTAGTGTATATGTGTTTACTTTTTATAAATATTATTTTTGCACAATCTCTTTTGTCTCAGGCATAAATAAACGTTTCTTTTTATCTCTTTTGTTTAATTTTTAGTGTTTATCAGATTATTGTTGAGGAAGAACGCCCTCGCAGGACAAAGAAGACCACAACAGATATCCTCAAGTGTTACCCAGTTCCCATCCATTTCCAGAACTCAACATTGCTGAACTCCCAGTACTATTTTGCGGCAGAGTTTGCAGCCAATGGCCTGTTAACTGCCCTGCCATTTACAGTTGGAGATAACAAAACATACAGCAGTTACTGGAACTCTCCACTTCTACCACATAAAAGCTACAGTATTTATTATCAAGCTGCAAGCAGAGCAAATGGGGTAAGGCTCATGACAGGTGTTGCATTTGTAATTTCCTGCTAAAAACAAGTAAGGTTGAATTGTGCACACAGCTGGGTTTCTGGTATGTGTTAGCTTGCTTGCAACGATAATAGGCTGAAATTAGTATGTTTGGATACCTACTGAGATAGTGAATTGGGATATCTACCTATAGTATCACTCCAATCACACGACAGGATGAGTCAGGTGACAAACCTATAGTTAGGGCAGAATAAACACTGCATGTTCCACAGTAATTACATCCAGACTGCTCATTTTCTTATCTTCTCTGCATTTATCTCTTTCCTGAGTAATCAAAATTCATAGTCAAGAGAAACAGATTATTTATCTTGTACAAAAATACCAACAACACAAAAATCATTTGTTAATCAGCAGCCTGTGTCCTTTTTTTCTATAATACATTGTATAGTTTGCCTCTTGTTTAAAGATGTTCGATATTTCAAAGATGAATATAAAAAGCACTTACACATGTCATGTCTCATGTGGTTAAATCTTGACTTTTCCATAAATCGTTTTTTACTTCCTGGGTAGACTCATCCAACCCTTCAGATCCTGATGAGCTTTGGCTGTTTCCTGACAGCCTGGAAATGTTTCTGCCAGTTCCCATAATGGCCCTTCTCTCACAGCGTACTGACTGTAGGATTGTGAACACCATTGATTTTGTTTTTCTTAAATTGTCTGTCATGATGTTTAGCACTGGAACTTGCACAGTGAAAAAAAAATCTTTCAAATGTCTGAGCTCCGGCAACCATTCTAATACTCATCTCCAAAAGACAGAGATCTATATATAATTTTGTAGCAGCGATGAAACATCAAATGCATCTGATTAGGAGCCTTATAAAATTTCCATATTTGTATTTTTCATTTACCTACATGTACAAATGTTACTTGTATAGAGGGTAGACAAAATGTAGGCATTGGTGCATTTATCTCCTCACTTGCAGTCTTTATTCTCAACCCATTCTATCCCTCACTCTGTGTCGTTATATCTACCCTTTCTAGTCATATCTAGACTTTGTCCTTCTTTACCCATCCCCAATCTCAACTTCACCCTCTCTTTTAATTCAAGTAAACTTAGTGCTCTCCATGCTCACCATGGGTGTAGGAGCCAAAGAAAATCTGGGGGGGGGGGGGGGATACCGCATATAGTATAAAAATACCACAAACTGCTTCTCCTTCAGATAAACACACACATTGAAAAATGGGGGGGGGGGGGGATTTGTCCCCCTCATCCTCCCCAGTTCCTACACCCATGCTTCTCACCAGCTACCACCTCACCTTCACAATCGGTCTCATCACCACCACCCTCCATCACGTTTCACCTTCAGCCTCTCTCTGTACTTCCAACTCATTCAGTTACATTTGGTCACCACTTATTTATGACATTGTGAAATTGACTAAAGGCAGTAGGGTAGAGTTTGTGACTTCAATGAGTTTCAGTTACAGACTATAAAACAGATCAGCCAATCACAATGAAAGCACAGATACTGAATTTTTCTTATACCCAGGAATATAGGCGTGTTTGTGCATGTGTAAAGTTAGTAGGTAGCCAGTAGTCAAATGAAAACGACTGATTCAGCGTGTGTTATGTACCTCCTTATTTTCTATAACTGGTTATATATTATATATATATTATATACAGTATGGTTTCATTTTTTCTATTTAATAACTATTTATCAATAGTTAACAGGGCTGCTTCTCTCTCTCCTCTTCCTCTTAGTTATCCATTATTTTGGAATAGATAGCATTTTTCAAACTGGTTTATTTTCCTTCAGCCACTGCAAGGATGAGGCAGCTATATAATTTTATTAGGACAGCATTCTAGGCAGATCCACTTAGACCCCATGGACAGCTATAAAGGGGTATAGAGAAGCAGACCTTTAAAAGCTACACTGAATGTGATCTCTACAAATACTAAGAGGAGAGAGAGAAGCTGCTCTCTCTGAGATATATACGTTCCAGAGCAAAAACTATGTTAAAAAGTTGAAATATTGGTTATTTCT
Source organism: Discoglossus pictus (assembly GCA_027410445.1). Lineage (NCBI taxonomy): Eukaryota > Metazoa > Chordata > Amphibia > Anura > Alytidae > Discoglossus > Discoglossus pictus. The sequence continues at coordinate 130,326,782 of CM050166.1, forward strand.
AGCCATTTATGAAATAAACAAATTAAACCCTATTAAATGACCACTACCTTGGTCTTTTAGTTAAAATAGCCGGATTATATAACATGAAAAGATACGTGACACTCACAATTAAATACATCAAATTGCTATTGTATGACTACTACAGTGATCCTTTTACAGCCAGACTAAATATATTTCTACCAATTAATAAGAAACTATTTTTCTTCTCTGTTTATCACAGGAAACCAAAATTGACTGTGTCAGGATAGCCACAAAAGGTAATCTGTTTCATATGCGAGTTTTTTTTACAAATGTATTGATATTGTATAATAAATATGCAAAATGGAAATGTATAGCAAAATCCTAATATTTGGCATATTTTGCTGTAAAGATTTATAGTTGATAAGTGAAATGTGAAATCAGATATTTCATAGCTAAGATTTCATTAACACTAAATACAATATATTTATTCACTACTATCTTTAGAATACATCTTCAGCAGATATGTTTGCAAACTGTTATTTATACTCTATTAGCAAATAACACATTGAAGAGTTTCCTAATGTCTTTATTCATTTCTGACAGAAATAATCTATTCTCACAGGGTACTTGTGTTTGAAGTGCAGTTTTACTTATGAAACCTACTTTACTTTTTGTTTTAGGGATTCACTTCAAAGTTTTCTTTTCTCCCTAGCTCTCGACCTTTCATGTCCATGTATATTGGATTTGAAACTTTCTATATGTAATAAATAAGCTGCTGAACTCTCCTTGACTATCCTAGTATTAACCCTGCTACGTGAGGTTTGGGAGGGAAACAAAATCAAAGTTGGAAACTCTAAGGTGGAATCTCAAGAAATTAAGTGAACAACTTTGATTTTGTGAATAATCTATTTTTTTTATTTTATTTATTCACTGTTCCTTTACAACTTTTAATTATAGAACAATTTTAAAGTAACCACTGTATTTATACTAGTGATGTACTTTGGTGGACAGATAATTTTTCTTTTTAATTAAGTCTCTTGATTTCTCTTATCATAGTAGTAAGAAATCCACTACTAGAATGTTGCAACACCAATAAACACTATTTTGAATAATTGTTATTTTGGAAACACTTGTTTATACAGGAGAGAAAATACAACAGTTTTTTTTTTTACATTTTTGCCAATTCAGATTATGTCCATAATGTATTAGTTTACAATTTAAAGGATATGTGCTCACCACCATTTCAAATTATTACTGCTGCATATTTAAGTGCATTTAAACGAATTATAATAGTGGAACCTGGCAAACACAATAGAAGTTATTCAAAAGAAGTAGAAAATATATAAATGTTTTACAACGTTGATTATGTCCACAGTGCATTTCTTATGGTTAATAACTTCTATTCCCTCCCATATATATAGGTGTCCAATGGTAAAATAGAAAACTTGTGCTACAATGTTGCATATTTTCTGTACTATTTACTTATACAGATGGTCCCCGGGTTACAGACAATCTGACTTACAGATGAACGTACTTAAGAACAAGCTCACAAGGTTTTTTGTATGTTTTTATGTTCTGTTTATTTGAATTAAAAGAAAGAGCCCAATAGTTTCTGACTTCTTATCATTACAGTGCATGGGTATTATTATTATTTTTATTATCACAGTATTACACTATAGTATTACCAAATAAAAGCCATTATAGTATTGTTGTTATTTCATATTCTTCATCAGGGATCCAAGTTACATACACATCTGGTTAAAAGACGTTCTCAGAAAGGTATCTCGTCCTTAATCCGGGGACCCCCTGTATATCTGTACAGCAAAACAAAAGCAGTAATGGAACACAAAATACCACAAATGAACTGCTGTAAATGTGCACAGTTAAAATAACCTGGGTATAATTATTATATTAAACAAGATGGATAATTATCCATCGGTATAAACATTCTGACACAAATGGCAACACACAAAGGTGAGAGGCAATGCAGATACCTTATGGGTCAGATTTGCTCTGGTGTGATCTCTTCAGACTGGTTACCTTAATAAATATAGACCAACATGATTTGTATGGTGCCAGCATTTGTACTGTAGAAATGACTGCCGATGGCAGTTATATTAGAATCTAGACACAAAATTAACTCATGTTAAAATTGCTGTTAAAGACCGTAGCGCACAAGTTAATGAAACCTGAGCAGTCCTGTCTCCATGTCTGGACAGCCAAATTAATATTTAAGATCACATTTTCTCTGTGTAAAAGTTTCACACATTATTAATAGAGCTGACACTGAAGACTTAACCTTTAGTACTGGTAGAAGAAACGTCGAATTTTCTTATTATTAATTTAATATTTACAAAATAGCTGCAGGTCAAATGTAAACTCTCTAATGGGATAAACTAATAAGGCAAAAACAGAACAAACAGAAAACATGGAGCATTCTATTGGTTTACATAATGCTGAAATTTACTTAAGAGCCATACCAACATGGGGCATGTGTACTGGAATGAAGTGTAGAAGAATCCTTTCCATTCCTATGCTATCTTTTGGGCATATATAAAATACGACATCTCAAAGAGTTCAACAACACACCAATTTTTTGCATATATGACCCAAGTAGTTAAAGACACATAAAAAAATCACAAATACAATAATACATTTCAAAAAGTATATTTTCGACACTGCAAATATGTTTTTTTCTTTCTTTTTGAGCTAGTGATCTAAAACTTGGGTGTAATAGATGGAGTCAATCACAGGGTGTGCAACCAATTTACTGACATCTTACAAAAACAATTTATATATATATATATATATATATATATATTTGATTTAATTTAAGTGAATTAATAAATATATAAATCATCCATTGTCACAGTTATTCAATATACTATATATATATGTAATTATGTCCTCTATAAATTAAGCTCCCAGAACCGAAAGTTTCAGCAATATATAGAATAATAGGAATAGTGACAGACTTGCAACTAGAATATAATAAAAGAATCTTCCATTCTCAGTTTGACATGACATAAATAAATTATAAGTGAAACTTTATGAATGCATAGACATTATGAATCCCACACAGAATTAAATGAAGAGACACCCTCTGCCACAACACATTTTGAGATGAAGATTTCTCATTCCATCTACCCGGCACTCTAGACACTTCTGCTATAATGTCTGAGCCCATATAACTTTTATAATGTTTAAATATAACACAGACTCCATATACTATTAAATAGAATTCCATGCTATAATTCAGAATCAATTTATATTATTAACTTAGTTCTGTTATACTGTCAAATGAGTGGATGTAAACTTTTTCTCTGCATCCTAATAGGTATAATTAACAGGTCATAGTGCATTATGCAATTATCTAGAATATATCTCTAAAATTATGGTTATTTACATTTTAAAATAAATTATTTTCAGCACCATTTGACTTTGGCATTTAAATAATTGAAATAAATCACAATGACACTTATCCCTTTTCAGGATATTTCTTACCAAAATGGTGATATTCTAATAATATATGGTTATATTTATCAAATGGAGTAAAGCATTGTGTAGAAAAGGAAAGTTAAGTATTTCGCTTCTGTTTATTTCATGGGGCCATTTTGTCAAGTTGAAAATAATGCTGTGCAGCTGGATAAAAAAACTCCATAGTATCACTTCTACTTGAAACAGTGAAATAGATTTTCCAATCCTTACAGTGATTTAGTATTACCACAGCCCTTCTCATCTCTTACCTAGCACTAATAAATCTAATCCAAATACAAAGTATTTTGAAGAAAAAAATAATCAATAATATATAGGTATAGCTAGCTCAATGTTTTTCCATCTGTGTATTCTGTGATTCAATCATCAAATCTAACAGTGTTTCAATAGGGACTGCTACCTCCAAACAAATTACCAAAGCGTGTTACACAATCAACACAAGTCTTTGGATTACATATGATTTGTTAAACTGTCGGTTACATTCATATCTCTACTGCTCAGTTCAACAGGTCTGTTTACAGCAGTTTCACATAAAAAAATGATGCATATTAGCACATTTGTCAGCAGAGCTTTGGAAAATGCTGATTTAGTCAAAAAGATTAGTAGAATTTATACCTAAACTGCTTGTCCTAGAAGACAAAAACAAAGGGCCTCATTCAATTAACGGCCGTAAAATGGCCGCAATGCTGCGATTCCTTGCGGCCATCTTACGGCCCCATGTATCGCTACTGCTACCCTGCTATTCAAATGGACGGCGCCGCAAGGATATCCCCCTTATGGACGGTGGCACATCATGCAAACGGCCGCAAGCGTTTCTCCCGCGTCCGTAAATCTTGTTTTAAGGCCTCAAAGTCGGAAAACTGTAAATGCAAATATAAATTCAAGATAGCACTGTAAAGCTCTGTAAATGCTAGGCATCATAATGGGGGACACGAGGATTAATAGCAACACCCCTCAAGCTTGCACATCGCCCAAATCCGATATTTCATTTGCGGTTTATTTTCCATCCCTCAAGCTCGTCCTTGTTAAAACCCTTACGGGTTCGGAGGTTGAAGGCCGCAAACTCAAAGCATTGTAGAAGCCAATATATATTCAATCCAGCACTGCAAAGCACTGTAAATGATGGGGAACACAATGGGGGGCATTAGGATTAATAGCAAAACATTCTCAAGCTTGCACATCGCCAAATTATACTTTGATTTTAAAATCTGTCCAAGTCCCACAGACTTCAATGATCAAGCCTGTAGCTCGTTATTCAAGCCCGTGCGGCCTTGGAGGGTGAATGTCCTCCAAGCCCGTAGCTCCTTATTAAAGCCTGTGCGGGCTTGGAAGGTGGAGGGCTTGCATGATAGATAGAACACGAAGATTGATCATTAAATAAAATGTAGTTATTTGCAGATTTGACAGTAGGGGAATGTTGAGCTATTAATTCTAAGACCAAACATCACTTTCACTTTTAACAAAAGAACAGGATGGCTCTTCTATGCTACGATTTGTAAGTAAGCCCTTTACGACCTATTATTTTCAGATTTGAGTGTAGGGGAATGTTGTGCTAGGAATTCTAACACCTCCAATCACTTTCAGGTCTCATCAAAGTGCAGGATGGCTTTTTTTATGTGCTTAATTGGTGCTCGCGGGACCTTTTTGGAGCACAAGTAAGCTGCGGCTCGGTTTTAGCTAATTACGGCCTTGACGAAAGGGTTCACGTAGCATTTGAATAGCAACCTTGGCTTTCTTGTGGCCAAAACTCTTGCGGCCGTGTAAGATTAAAGGCTTTCCTGCTGCGCGTGCGGCCACAAGGGATAACAGGGCACCAGCCGCAAGCCTGCCGGAGCCCTCGGCCACAAGGGAATAGAATACGCATGTATCCTGCGGCCGGTCCTTGCACCCACGCATCTCCTATGGCCGTTAATAGAATGAGGCCCAAAGTATGCATTATGAGATGTATTTTTTATTCAGATGATAAGAAACTGGAATTTTAGGTCTCATTAACTTGTGAGAAGATAATCTGCAAGAGGAAACTGAAACTCCAGTCCTCAAGTTTTCAGGATTTACCTATACACCACAACATTGCATAACCTTTTGCTGGGTAATTCTCGGTTCAGTAAACCCAAATGTCCAAACAAAGAACCAGGCACTTCCAACAGCTGTGATAGAAAGGGACTTAGTAAAGAGCAACTTTTCAGGAGACTCACAGGGAAACCTGTACGTCCCCCAGTACATTGCTCTTTCACATGGGTAACCCAATAAATGGAGGGTACAAATCCCTCTACATGACCTCTATTCGATGTGCCTTGCTCTTTGCAGTGTTTAGTGAATGAAGTTCCACATTTTTGAGAATGTCAATGAAAGCTAGTTCAGTTTTTTTCACAGGGAATGCAAATTTAATGCTCAAATCAATGATAACCAACATGCGCTTCCTGTTTTTGGTTATCATTGATTTGTTGTAATTTTATGCAAAAAAGCAAAAAGTTTATGGAACCATACTCATAAGTATTGTCATTAAAATGATGATTTTTCTTTTTCTAACACTGATCTACTTACACATGATGATGCCAACAACGCACCAAACAAGCGAAACCTATATACAGTTACTGAATAAAATTAATAATAATTCAAAACAACACTCCCTGGCTAAGAGGTAAAAAGCAACTTATACAGTAAAAAGGAATAACAATCTTTATAGTAATTAGTATTTACAATTATTATTGCTATTTTATGGTTAATGTATTATACTTAAAACACTTATTTTATTTACAAAAAGATTACAGTATTTACAAAGAAATTAAAATTGTACCAGTATTTGACCATTTATGATTATACACAGTGCTACCTTAGTTCTCAGCCTTAATCTGCTTTGGACGGCAGGTTGAGTTCCAAAAGGTTGAGCGCCAAGGAATCCATGTAACTTGAAATAATTCGCTCCAAGCCCCAGAAATGTTGTATTTTAGTTTGAACTTATGGTGCTGTTTTTTTATACAAAACCTTAAAACTAAACACACATAAATAAAAACAACAATTAGATCAAATAACATAGAAATTAACTTCACTTTAACTGTTCTGAGTGGACTTGAGGGCCTATTAGGATGGTGGTGATGTAGAGGAGATGAAGGAGGAGACACGTTATTGCCTTGAAGGGAAGTCCTCTTGCATTACAACATCAGGCACTTGCACAGGGTGTTTCTATTTTCTTTCTCTTAAAACAAATGAACTCTGCTGGAGGCTCTGGTGTAGAGAGTTCCACTAGAAACCAATCAAGGGAAACTTGTTTCTGCCTTTGTTTCAAAATTGTTTGTTTGTTAAAAAATCCACAATGCTAGAGCTTTGTCAGGGTTATACTTTTCAACAAATGTTTGTAGTTCAGCCCATTTAGCACACATTACTTTGATCAGTGCAGTAGGTGCTTCCACTCTTCCCTCCTCTTCACCTGAATACATTTCCTAAGCCTGTTGCTGTTCCCTTTGAAGTTCCTGCAGCTCCTTAGTGCTGAGCTCTATTCTGTGCTCCTTCACTAACTCTTCAATGTCTTCATTATTCATCTCCAGGCCCATAGACTTGCCCATAGACACAACATATCCAATATTTTGCTATGTTCAGCCTCCAAGTTCCTCGGATTTACAGCTTCTGGCCACAGTTTTTTCCAGGCACAGTTCATGGTCTTGTGAGAGACTGCGCGCCAGGCATTATCAGAGTGACACAGTGGAGGACATTGAAATGGTCCTCCCAGAACTCTCTCAGTGTCAACTCTGTAACTGAGTTCACCTTGAAACACCTCTGGAAGAGGGCCTTAGTATAAAGTTTCTTAATGTTTGAGATGACCTGCTGGTCCATGGGTTGGATCAGAAGAGTTGTGTTAGTTAACTTCACAGTTATAAAATAAAGTTCTCCCGCAAGTTGTCCTGTAGGGTTAGTGGGAGCATTGCCCGTTATTAACAGATCCTTCAGAGGCGGTTCTTTCTCCTTGGGGCCAAACACTAAATTCATCCATCCAATGAAGAACTGCCTGGTTACTCAGGCTTTGCTGTTGGCCCACAAAATTACACTTAACTTGCTTTTTGTCTCATTTTATCTTTTAAAAACGTAGGGGTTCTCACTTTGATAGACTAGCAGAGGCTTAAGTTTAGATCCCCACTAGTATTCTCCAAAACAAACAGAGTTAGCCTGTCCTTCATTGGCTTGTGTCCTGGCAATGTCTTCTCTTCTTGAGTCATGTAGGCTCAGTTAGGCATTTTCTTTCAAAATAAACCAGTCTTGTCACAGTTGAAGTCTTGTTGGGAAACAAAAGCCTCAGCCTCTACATAGTCTCTAAACTCCCTGACAAAGGTTTTAGCAGCTTCTTTGTTGGCACTAGCTGCCTTTCAATGCCTCACCAAACTGTGAATGCCAGTTCTCTTTTTAAAGTTCTCAAACCAACTATGGCTGGCTTTAAATTATCCACTGCTCTAATCTTTTACCAGTTTGGCAGGCAATTGTTTTGCTTTTTTAGAAATACTATCACCCACTAACCGTTTTTTTTTGTTTAAATCCAAATGGGCAACAATTTCTCCACTTTCTCCAATATCTGTGACCTTTGCTTACTCAAAACCTTCACACCTCTATCCACATCAGCTGTTTTAATTGTTTCCTTATTTTTCCAGTATTATAGAGATTGTTGTTCTAGGCATTTTGTACTTAGCAGCGAGATCACACACGTCGCTAACATGCTCATACTTGGCTATTGTCTCTTTTATTCGGTCTATGGTGGTTCTCACTATTCTTCTTTTTTGATGAGTGTTACCACTAGACTTCTTTGAACTCATGATGTAAGCACAAGCTACACTTTGGTTCTTGTAGGCACAGTCTGCACTTTGGTTCTTATATGCACAGGCTGCACTTTTAGTTCAGTCATTTTGATTGGCCCACCATTAATAATGTTCACATTTGGTAATATCTTGTTAATCATTTTTGAGGACTAGCATTGGGAATTTTTTAACTAGAGAGTGTGTTTACACTTAAAGGGACAATGACATCACCATATGTATTCTGTACCATTACATATACGGTCGACAATCGTGAAAAAGTTGTTTACATTTTAAAAATTGATCAGGCATTGTAATGACAGGGTTGGAAAAATCTGTGTTGAAATTTAATTGGATTCAACTATTAATTATATACTGTAGACTTTAATTAATATTGCGCTCTTGATGACGATTCCTCTAGAAGTCGTTTTCATGCTATTTAACAGAGTTTAAAAGACTCAAAATTATTAATAGATATAAGGCAGGCAATCCTCCTCTTGATTGTTGTTCAAATTATTTGGCTAGGACAGTCAATGAGATGCTTTAGCTGCCAGCATTGATTTCTCAGCAGCGTTTGTTTATTCCCTAACATAAAGCAGCAATATTCACAGACTCTACATGGAACCAATAAATTGTCTGGTGAAGTCAAATATTAATATCAAAATGTTCATGGGAGGAGAGAAAGCTGAAATAGATGTTGTTTTTTTTCAAATAATATTTTATAATAAAGATTTTTTTTTTACTTACCGTAATCAAAAAACATTAAGACACTCTTATATAGGGTATGTCAATAAGTTGAATTCTATTAGGAAACATTTTACCATTCATTGGTCTACCTCTAAAACATGCCTCTAACTAAATGTTTTCTAATAAACCAGGCTTTTTAAATAAGCTTAAGCAGTGTTATTTTACTACCTCCTACCTAGCATTAGGGCTTATGTGAAATGGGGATTAAAAACAGCACTCCCTCAATCTGTTTCAATAACCTGAAACCATTTTGCAGCTCTTAATATCAGCAGGCCTTGCAGAACGGGCTTACTTTTTGTTAATAAAAACCCAGAGGGGTAGCTTTGGGAATAAAGATTTACAAATTGAATTAATTCACTAGTATACCATTTAGATCTATTATGTACTGTATGAATAATATAAAAAAAATAACTGCAAGGTAAATGTTTATTGTAGAATGAAAGACATTTCCCATGAAACAAAACCTATACCTTAGAGTTACATTTTTTTAGTAATTGTTCTCTGTTTAACCTTGTACAAGAGTTTCCAAATGTTTTTATTGATCATGAGGTAGAAGTTTATTCTCGGCCTACCTTTCTAGTGCTGCAATATTTTTAATTAATAAGCAGTTGAACAACATTAAGACATTTAAAGCACGTAACTACACTACTAAAGCATCTAGTAACATCACTCTATTTGAACATTGCAGAGGAATATTTCAAAATATTATGCAGCAGCAGTTTTGAGTTTAATTGTCTGCAGATGGTAGATGATCTATTTCCCTCGTTCGTTGCCACATTTCTAATAGCACCCAGGCTGTTCTATGTAAATGAGAAATCTTTCAGAAAAAGTCTGTCCTTAATTTTCCTGTGTATTTTCCATACATCATTTTCCAGCTGTTGTATCTGACCTTTTCTATTGTTTTTCTCCTTAATACAAACAATAGCAGCTTAGCAATAGATTTAAATACCAATGCAAAGTATAACTTCATAGAGGGAAAGGAAAGTGAAAACACAGTAGTATCACTTGATAGAGTGTAGAACAATATTTTTGTTGCACACACATAATAAATGGTCTATAATTTAGAAGACATACTGTAAAACATCCCATCAAAAATGTCCAGGACACTGGTTTCTGATGAGATTGTAAATTCTTTTAAATGTTTTAATGATCATTCATCAACATTTTCTCCCAAGTTTATTTCATGGAAATTGATACTTGCATCCATCAGCACTGTTATACCAATTATATGAAGTAACTAATTATTCTGCTTGGAAATGTATATCTATTCACTTCCTCTCCTCTAGTTTATGTAGTGAAACACACAGAGAATGTCAATGTTCAAGAACACAAGTAGCAAGGTATGAAACTCCATATTGTAGTTTATAGTTCACTTTCTACAGTGACTATGTGGACCAATATGGAGCTGCTTGGAACTACAGTATGGAGTTTCACATATTCTTGCCTGCCCCCATGCTCTTTGACTTGCTGTGGGGGAGAAAAGAGCGGTGGAGGATAAAAAGCATCCCCCGAAGTGAGCATAGTGATATTCATAAATTAGTCATATTTATTAACAGGGTTCATGGACATTTTGTATGCTACATGCAGCTTATATAATTAAAGGGCTTATACTTGTTTTTATGTTGTCGTTTTACTTTAATAGGTTGCTGCACAGTTGGAGTAAACACACGTGCACCTTTTGTGCTACTTTATAACTTATATGTGTTGCTCTATTGTTGACTTTCTCATTTTTCGATCATCCATTTTTCATGCTAAAAACATGGCTAGATTAAATGTGTGATTGAAAATGTTATTCTACAACCCTCCTTTCAACAGTGTTCTTTTATTTTTCATCTTTTTTCTACATTATCATAAATTTCTTTTGAGAGACACATGTTGGGAAAATCACAGAAATATATAAGTTGATAATCACTCCAAAATATTCAGTGGTAGAGCAGTTAATATTGTACCTTCTTATAATTTCTGTCGCTAGGCAATCTCATGCCATTTCCTTAGTAATCACTGTGACTTATATTATAAACTACCAGTAAACGTGCTGTTGCTTAAACTATTTATTTTCTAGCAGTGGTAACTAGTTTCTGTTAATCAAATATATGTGTATGAAATATTAGGCATTTTATATCCAATGAGGCAAAGTCATGTTATATGTATTTTAATAATGTTTAGATTAACAGCATGGGCAGATACTAATGTCAGTGATTATACATACTATAGCTTTTTAAAAATCTTGTATGTACTCTATATATAAATTTGTTCACTGTCTTAACATGTACTGATAATGACAGTGTCATCTTCCAGGCAGTTACTCAGTGGGTAAAGATCTCTTTAACAAATCCTAAACTCAGCCTCCATAGACTCTGATAGGTTGGTACTTAATGGGAGAAACATGACTGGGTTGTCTTCAGGGTTGACATGATTACACCACAATGGGCCGGAGCCACTAAAGGGGTCTGTTTCTCTTGAGAAGTGAATATAGAGAACCTTAGTGAATCCAGCCCAGTGTTGTGATAAAACAACTCTTAGAGTGAAACCAGTGACCAACCCATCTATTATTATCTGACCATGATATATGATGACATTTTAATAGCTAAAATGTTTCCCTCACGATTTTTTTGTTCTTTTCCCAAGCACACCTTTTTATAATGTTTCCATCATTGCTCGTACTTAACTGTATTCCATTTTTTTCATGTTGTTAGACTTTTTTATTTAATAAAGTAGTTGTGTGAGCATCCATGTTATGGGCATATTGATTCTGTCAATCTGCCTTCTAAAGAATATGTTCTCAGTTGTTTTTTTTTATTAGTTTAATTATAAAAATGTATAACATTTTGGGGATAATGTTAGGCCATATGGATTAACACAAAACATAATTATAAAGCCCATTTTATTAATTCACTTTAATAAATAATCCCACAGCGTCACCTAAGCTATAAACATGGTGCAGATGTACTACTGCAACAAATTATGCTTAATACTTACAAGAAACTGGAATTAAAAAAAACATAAATAGGCCAGCCTTAGATAGCCTTTATTGTAATAGAGGAAGGGGCTTCTGGTAAGGACATTGAAATTATTGGAATTCCAATTAATAGATACAGTAATTGATAAACATACAATAATCATGTAGATTTAACATATTGATTTATCTCAGCATTATGCTGTGATATTTAAACTGTTATCTGGGAACAAGTCCAATTGAGCCTTTGCTCTAGTTGTATCTGCAAGTCTTTGCAAAATCTAGCAGTAGTGCTCACAAGATCTGACATTTCTTGGTGTGTACGGACATTCTCTATGGCCATTCTGGAATCTCCACTAGTAAAATTGTGAAAGGTGCTCAAGTAGATATAATGAGTATGCTCTATATCATAGATTGCATGGTATTAACATCAGTGCTGTGCTTCAGCATTTTTTTCACTGTATCATTATCATAAAGATACTAATTCATTTTCACTACCATATCTCTTTTATTTCCCCCTTTTCACTCTATGTTATTAAAGTTAAGAATGACTTACAATGATAGAATTGGTGGTGTTATGGTACAGTAGTATGATTTCTTCTTGTCGGCCTTGCTTCAGTCTGGCTTTTCTTCTCCTCATGCATGCTGACCTGGAAATCTTCCTTTGCCTTAGCTGCGATAATCGTGACTCAGCTTACAACACCATACATTCGCATCGCCCCTGCTGCAGGCGACGACCAACTAACAGGTCAGACATTCAAATACACACAAGTCATCTTGCATTTCCTTTGCCTTCTATCAATATCCTCCTCTTGCTATTTACTCATTTCTTGCTATGTGGTTGTTTGTCTTTTTTTACTTTTTTATGTTTACATTTGCCCTTGCATTTTAGCAAAATAATACTGCAATTTCATCAGCCATATGCATTTCGTAAATATCAATGTTTATCACCGCATGCATCCATTGTATTGTGTGTGGTGTTATTTTCCAGCTGTTATGAAAATTTATATTTCATTTTTTAATTGATAACATTCCTAGGATAGGTCAATGAACTTGCCTAATTTCCCCCAGGTTCACCACATTTTAATTAGTTTATTTTGGACTGAAAGGGAAAACACATAATTTTAAAGCCACAATAAAATATTCAGTAGAGAGTAGGTTAAAGGGAAAATTAAAAAATATCAATTAAAATTTTGTACTTTATGTCCATATTTTCCGTTAACTCTGAGGCTATTTTTTTATGACACAAATATTTTTTACTATGCACATCATGGACTCACTCCACTTTGTAAAATAGTTGGCTTATATAAAACTTAACTTTTAAACAGTTATTCATTCAAATATATTACCACTAACTTGTATGAACTGGAGACTATAGTATGTCTTCATGATAGTGTATTATTGATGTGTTTCTCAAACAACATAACTATGGATTTTGGAGAGAGGGACTTACTCTTTAGATGGACCAAAAAGTTGGCAGCACAAAATACATTTTAATGTTGGTTAGTTTTATTACTTACTTAATATCAATGACGTAAAATATTCTAAAAAATACTAAAACTGGATAAATATAAATCTAACTTTCTAAAAACAAAATATATCAATAGCGATTTAATAGTTTACCCCATACTCAGATATACAGCCTGTTTTATATGTATTTACAGAAATCCATAGTTTTCACATGTTAGAAACATTATCAAAATATTTGCAAATGATACATTAGTTTGAGAGCTTTCCTTATATGTTATTAGTTACCTTTTGGGTATTATCCAAAATATAGTATCTTTTGTTTTCTATGTGAATACTATGACATTTATTAGAAATGGATGGCCATATTGTAAGATGTATCTTCCTATTATGTTCTATAAAGCATGTTAATGGTGTCTGGTCTCCAAGAGACATTTTTGCATAATATATGTTACCACTTTCAGAATTGCAGAGTTTTCACCATTTTGATATTTTTCTGGTAACATGCTTTATTTCTTGACTGATCAATGTGATAAAATTTACCTCATTAGCACTACCTGGAAGGAAGGAGAATTAAAAATGGGGTAGTACTGTAAACCTAGGAAAGGGTAGAATAATAACACTATAGAACATTTCTGTTCAGTTATATAGGTTAAGTAAACCCTCTATTAAAGTAAAATATAATCCACTGAAACAAAAGTAAATTCATAGTCAATCAGTACATGAGTATGTGAATGTCTATTTTCACACTCTAGCAACAAGTAGTTACTTGCTGCAATGCAGATTATTTTTTCTTGTTCTCTAATTACTTCTTTTGGCATGATTTTACTTAAAATTCAATATTACTTGATTAAGAAAAACATTCCTCTTATTGACTGACTTGTATGGCAAAATGCTAATGAGCAGCAGTAAAAGTGTAGCTCCTTGGAAATTTGTGAGCTGGGATAACCTTGCAAGTTTATTAAATCATATGTTCTGTTGTTTGCATTAGTAATGATTAAGACAAACTCATTAGCAGTCAGTGTTGGAGGCAGACTGAAAAAATATATTTCCACAGAGTTTGAAAATCTTCTATGCTGTTGGGAAAAAAAAACAACTTTTATGCATAATTTGTTCGTATCACAGGATGTTCATTTTTTAGCCAGAAGAAACGAAAGTTGAAAACATATGTTTAATGAAAATAAATGTATTCCTAAAATGTTCCTTTTTATAGTTAAATATACAAAATGTTCTTTATATATATGTGCTGTAATTCAGTTTACTGAAAACTTATTTCTAGTTCTACTAGATTTTTAAAAAGACTAACACAGTTTAGTATCATTAATATTAACTTTTAAATGATCCTCTAAGACTTTAATTAATTTTCAAGTGTGCTAGGGGTAAAAGTTAAGGATCAAGGGCCTCATTCTATTATCGGCCGCAGCCGGTGCAGGGCCGCAAGGACCGGCCGCAAGCTTTCCGGCTATTCTATTCTCCTCCGGCCGGGGATTCCGGCAGGCTTGCGGCCGGTGCCTTGCTATCTCTTGCGGCCGATCGCGTCGGAGGAAAGCCTTTGATCTAAAACGGCCGCAAGGAAATCGGCCGTAAGAAAATCCTATTTGCAATTCAATTGCTCCGGGAACCCTGTCTGCAAGGCTAAAACCGAGCCGCAGCTTACTTGCAGCAAACAGGTCCCGCTAGCACCAATTAAGCACATAAAATAGCTCAAATAAAGCCATCCTGCACTTTGCGGAGTCTATAAAGTGATATTCGGTGTTAGCAAAAATAGCACATAATTACCCTATACTCAAATCCGTAAAATATATTTTTTTTAATATACGTAAAATATCCATGTAAAAAGTCCAGAGTGCTTGGAGCACCTCAGACACGCCCACGCCGCAGCCGGAAAATAAACAGTTAATTTGAACTCGGATTTGGGCTGATGTGCAAGCTTGAGAGTGGGTTACTTTTAATCCTCATGTCCCCCAATATGATCCCTAGCATTTACAGAGCTGTACAGTGCAGGCTTGAATTTATTTTTGAGTTTTTAGATTTCTGAGCTTACGGCCGGTTCCAAGATATGCGGCCGGCCGTAAAAGGAGATCCTTGCGGGGCCGTATAATAGAATCGCGAGTTAACAGAACCCCCGCAAGGAATCGCAGCCTTACGGCCGATTTACGGCCGATAATAGAATGAGGCCCCAAGTGATCTTTCATTTTGATGCAAACATGAAGTGACAGTGTGTGGAATTTAGTAAGCACTTTCTCACCTGAGATGAGGTTAGAAGTGATGAGATAATGCTTTTCCTTATAGGAAATTATACATTGTAAATCCGGATGCACATTATCAGCCTTATTAAATTGCAATTCGGCCAATTGAATAGGGCTCTATATAAGCACAGAGCATATTTTTTTTTACAGAAGTTTTTAGTTAGTGAACTTTTTTCCAAAAGCAAGGTCTTCACTAGCTAAAAACTTCTGTAAAAAAATATGCTCTGTGCTTATATAGAGCCCTATTCAATTGGCCGAATCTCAATTTAATAAGGCTTTAAGCCACAAACTACCTCGGCAGATTATGCATTAGTGCTACTCATGCCTACATTGCTAAAACTCAGGTATTATAATTAGGTCCGCAATGAGGAACTGTAACGTAGTATGATGTACCCACCCCATTACACATCACAAACAGAGTAATACATGCATTTAAGAGGGGTAAAGCATGTGCAGTTTAATAGCTCTTTCTGTTGGCGCGAGGTGCTAATTTCAGATGTGATTTTACGCATTACAGTATAATGTATATTTATGTGATTTATCTTCTAGTTTACACAATATTACTTGTGGTTCTAACTTAAAAAAAATATTTTGTTGCAAATAGTGGATAAGTGTAAGATCATTTCTTGAACTAACAAGTAATGAACTAGATACTCACAGCCTTTTATCTGGCAACTATACTGGCCTTCTACTTGGTGACAAATATTCAACTTAATATAATACCCGTTACAGAACAAAAAAACTATTTATACTGTCTTATGTATTTTATCATTTATATACAGCATTAGGTGTATGAGTTATGCTACTAAGGCAGATAAAACACAGTTTAAAGACATATTTAAGTTGCCTGGATTATTAGAATGTAACGGATAGAGGAGAATCAGTAGTGTATGAAAACATTTGTTTGCATGAAAAAATAGCAAACTAAACATTAACAAACTGACCCTGATGTTTATTAAATCTCTTGAGTTTGCAAGCAGTTTCTTTTGTGCCCTAACACCCCTTGATATCCCTGCTAAAATTAGCATAACATTCATAACTTGTTTTGGATAATCACAGGCAGCTATACATTTTAATAAATTGTAAGCAATCTGTGATAACAACTTGTGCAGGAAGGAATCATGGGATGTGTAGTCCTCTGAAGAAGGAGGAGGAGCTAGACACTGCTCTGTAAGATATCTGTATTGTGTAGCTGCTGGCTTGAAGGTTAGTAAAGGGTTAAAATCCATACCCAAATGCAGTGTCTCTATTGGGAGGTACACTGTGCCCATATAAGCAGCTCTGGTGGTGTGGAAAACAAGTTTTATGTTTAAATAAAATATATATCTATGTGTATAGAATGACTCAATGCATTGTGTGTCTCTAATACAAGCAAAGTGTGATAGACTGGAAAAAGGTAAAAACAGGGAAACTTAGATATGACTTTAACATTTGTAAAATATCCCCTAGATTCACTATTTCCTATGGAATCAAATTACTTTTGTAGGCCCTGCAAAAAATAGTGAATCTAGGGGAATGTAATAACAAGATATTTAACAGCAAATAATATATGCTGATCTGTATTACAAGCAAAGTACTAATATGACAAGTATATATTAAAATAACTGGATGACGTATTCTTCTAAGACACTAACAGCCTTATTAAATTGCGATTTGAACAATTGAATAGGGCTCTATATAAGCACAGAGCATATTTTATTTACAGAAGTTTTTAGTTAGTGAAGACCTTGCTTTTGGATAAAGTTCACTAACTAAAAACTTCTGTAAAAAAATATGCTCTGTGCTTATATAGAGCCCTATTCAATTGTCCGAATCGCAATTTAATAAGGCTGTAAGTAGTTGTAATGCAAATTTTGCTAGTTTTATAAAATGTGTCCATATGCGTCAGTGTATGAGAGCAGTCAGAATAACCAAGGGGAAATATAGCGTGGATGGTCTCCAAATACTCCAAATAAAAGTTATCTAAACACTAATGTAGTTATTGACTTGGCTATAACTAATATCTGAGCAGGGCACATGTTGTATTTCTATGCAAGCTTTATATTCCTGACTTCATTTAATATGTCATTCACTTGAGAGTGTTATTTCTTTTTTGTGGTCTCACCCAGTCCATCAAGAAGCTAAGCAGTTATGTGTAAATATTGTTAAATCTGACTACTTACCATTATTTAGCACAAACTGTTTGTTCTTACACTGACTGGTCTCCCACACAGAAACCGAATACATTAAATGGTATGAGCCTTTATTTTGAATAATGTGCCCTTTATAGATTTATACATCTCAACTAACAATCAGAGGCAGACCCAAAGAAATAATAAATTCCACATGCCATTAACCTTTCCCAGCAAACATTAACTTCCTTATTCCTTGTAATTGTTCCAATTCATCAATTTAATGAGCAGTGTTGTTGTATCTTCTATTTATTGAACACCCACCAACAGGGATGACATGTATTATTACATTTTACTGTCAAGTCGATTCTCTGCCTAGTTGTACCTAGATACCTTACATTTCTGTAAGAATTTTGAATATTCATATACAGTTTATGCAACTAAAAAAGCTTAATTTTCCTAAGGCCTTTGGCCAAAACTTCCAAGCAAAATTCTGTTGCAAAGCAAAAAGAAAATAAATTGTCTCTGTGAAACTCGTGTATTATCTGCCTTCTGCAGAAAGCGGTTTTGGACAGTGACAAATCATTTGTGAGTGGGTCACTGTACATATTGTAGCAATGATATGGAAAAACATGCGGAAGGGATTGAATATATATATTCTACATTCTTAGAAAGTAACAAAAAATGACATTTTAGAGCCGCATGAAAAGTTGTTTGTTTTGTTTGCTGTATGTGCAAATAATTTAATTACCCACACTCTGAACGAGAGAAATGAGTAAAAAACAGGGTTTGATTTGATTATTTATATCCATATGCAGTTTTTGCCTATAATGTACTTTCATTTATTCTTTACCAACATCACCAGGGAAAAACATTACCATCCAACCCATTCTATAAGGCTTAAAAGGTTAATGGTCGTATTTGCTGTAGTTCATAATATGACATAGGCCCTCATTCAATTGCGATTTGGCCAATTGAATAGGGCTCGAAATAAGCACATAGCATATATTTTTTAAAGATTTTTTTTAGTTAGTGAAGACCTTGCTTTTGGATAGATACTTACTAACTAATAATTTATTTAAAAAAAATATATGTTATGTAATTATTTAGAGCCCTATTTAATTGGCCAAATTGCAATTGAATGAGGGCCATAGAGGGCCGATTGTGTCTGTGCTTCAGAAATAAGAGTTGTTTCATGTAAAAATAATTTTGTAAGTTCACTAAGGTCCAGGCCGACGGTAAAAGTTTCAAAGGGCAGGAGCTTACCTCCAGTTCCAATGCTATTGTATATACAGTAGACTCTTAGGCCCTCATTCAATTGCGATTTTGCCATTTGAATAGGGCTCTAAATAAGCACATAGCATATTTTTTTTAAAGAAGTTTTTAGTTAGTGAAAACCTTGCTTTTGGATAGATGCTTACTAACTAAAAACTTATTTTAAAAAAATATGCTATGTCCTTATTTAGAGCACTATTCAATTGGCCAAATCACAATTGAATGAGGGCCTTAGTTATCTGGCACCCATATTAAATGAGGCCTAGATTAGCTGCACATAGGATGCTGGTCTCATTTGCATTTCCCTGCCCGGTTTTCCAGAGTGCAGTGCAATGACTGTTTCTTGGAAATCAGAGACGGAAAAACGTTTATATAGAGAGAGATGGAGAATGGTGTTAGGATTTTAGGATGAGGTCATAGCATGTGAAAATGTTGCACAAAGGCAAGTGGATTTGAGTAATACGACAATATGAAAACTGAATATATCCATGTAAAAACAATCAGACAATTAGCGACAATTATAGCAAACAAGTGCAAAATGTAAAAAACAAGAAATTCAGCTGAACAAATGTAAGTAAAGGACAGCCTTAATAATTTAGTAAGATAAAATTGTCATGTATAAGGGTAGATAGGATTCAACATATTAAAAGAACACTAAAGTAATCCAACAATCTACCGTTTGATGTAGCTGACAGTAGCATAAACAAATTTGCAATATACTTTATTTAAAAGAAAAACACATTTCATAGTGAAAGTGTACGTGTAAAATTGCAGACTTCTACAATTTATCAGAGTTCTTACATTTGTTCCCAAGTACATGCTGCTTCATACTGAGTAGCGGTGGTGACATAGTGCCTTAAAATCCTAGGAGGGCTATTAGGCATTTTGATAGAGTTTAAAACATAGACACCTGAGAATTTTATTTCACCAATTCTATGTCATTTCAGATGAGTATGTATGCTGAGGGAAGAATAAGATCTATTATAAGATGTGGAAAAATGCAATTTTACCCTTAAGCTTTCAGTGAAAACATTTCATTTTTTTAAATAAAGTAAATTGCAAAGTTTTGTTTATCATATTGCAGACAACAGCATAGTGTAGCATGCTGGAGCTTTACAGTTGCCTTTAAAGGTCCCAATGTTTGCTAGTGTTCAGTTTAGGTCGATGATTTCCTTATTATTACTCTGGGCAGTTCATTGAAGAAGGCCACACTTACGTCTCCATTCAATCGAGCAATTGTAAGTTACTGGAGCCCGTAATGTAGCCCGTAAAATAATTTGCTTTTCAATTGGCGTCTTTTAGCTACCCGCAAACGATTTGTGGGTTACTGTCTGAAAATCCCTGCGGTTGTCAAAATCGTAACTCCAACCCATCTAAGCCTTTGATCTTTCAAGCCTGTAAATGTTAAAATCACAAATCGCTATTCAATTGCTACAATTCCTCAAGCCCGCAATTGTTCTCACACCCGTAAATGTCAAATATAGAAGAAAATCCTACGGGTACCAGATATGACTCGCAAGTGGGTTAAACACCCGATCGTAGCACTGTAAATGCAAATAAAACAATAAAAATTGCACTTTAAAAGATGGGGGAAGAGATGAAAAACATTATAATTAATTACACAACAGTCTTAAGCTCGCAAATCTTCAATCAAAAATTATATTTTTTACATTTCATTTCCTTGTTATATCAATCTCGGTAATCAAGGAGTTAATAAATATCAGGCCACCCACATGGATTAGAACAGTATCATCATTCATTTTTATTATTTTATACATTACCGGATTGTGAGTCCGATCGCATATCAGACCTCTAAACGCTAATTGGTTGATGTTTAACCTCTATGTTTTACTGTTTTTGGTGGGTGTTTCTAAATTGGTAGTTACGGCCTTGCTTAATTGATCACGATCACGCTCTGAAATGCTATTTACAGGTGCATGGTTTATGGTTTAGGCTTTCGGCCAGGTAGCTGCGGGCTTGTTTAATTTTATCGCTCAATAACTGATGCAAATTTCATTTGAATGGAGGCCTTACTTTTCTGTTACAGTTGTTTGACGAGTGCTGGCTATTATGTTTTGACATCATTTCCTATACTCCCATACTGGGGCCCTCATTCAATTGCGATTTGGCCAATTGAATAGGGGTCTAAATAAGCACATAGCATATTTTTTTTAAATAAGTTTTTAGTTAGTGAAAACCTTGCTTTTGGATAGATGCTTACTAACTAAAAACTTCTTTAAAAAATGTGCTTATTTAGAGCTCTATTCATCTGGCCAAATTGCAATTGAATGAGGGCCTGGGTGTGGTGTCTGAGAACAGGACATATCATAGATTAGGATGAGTCACACAAGAGTCATGGGTCAGGGGTAGATTTAAAAAACTATCTTCAGCTACCTCCAAAATCCCTAATTTTCTGAAAGTTTGATATAAACAGAAATGAAAAACTTTGTTAAAGAAAGTAATTAATTATTGTAGTTATAACTTTTCCATTTCAATGCAACCCAATGCTTTGTGTCAGTTTGCTTGTTGAAGGTAATGTGCACAGCATATATTATATTAAACAGCAGAAAAATTAATTACATTACTATAAAAAAATAATCCTGTGAGCTAAATCTATAATAATAACTTTATAATTAAATAATGGCTGTAAAGCTCTACAAAAATGAGCAAATTATAAAAGAATATGATGCATTTTATTGTCCCAGTATTAAAGATTTTCATAGCCAGTATTAATGTGTTCTCATTTATCCATTAAGGTGTGATAGTGGCAGTCATGCACCACTACTAGGAGCCTGACATGAGTGGGTGTTCCTGTTCTATTGTACTACAATGGAGCTGTCAATCAGAAGCAAATAACACCCTTTTTTTTACAATCTGTACTAAATTGCTTTTCATATGTTAAACCATTTTTCTCTAATAACTATATTTTATATTTAAAGTGACTTAAAATATTTTTCAGAAAATGAAGGGAAAAGTTGTTTCCAAGAGTATGGTAAAAACAAAAAATCTTATGTCCTACATTGGATACTTTTGTTATACAGGGAGATGGCATTTGATTGTGTGCTCGTTTACATAATACTATGTATTTATAACTTTTTATGTTAACATGTGCATATATATATATATATAGTAGTTATGCTTCCTGTGTGCTTACGTCGTTCAGTCGTGTCCAACACTTTGTAAGCTCAAGGACCTCAATACACCATACTGATCCACTTGGTATTCATGGCAGATATACTGGCGTGGGTATTCAGTTCTTATACTGGAGTGGGTTGCCAGGTCTTTCTCCAGTGGGCTACAGCATACAGCTCCTGGTATTCTTTGGTGGGCTCCCATCCAACTACGGACCAGGCACAACCCTGCTTGGCTTCAGGGTTGTTTTACTTCTTGGTTGCCTGACTGGAATCAAACCCAGGTCACAGTGGTGAAAGCACTGAATCTTAACCCCTGGACCACCAGTGTTTCCTAGGACAGCTCAAAAAAGTATACCTCCTCCCTAAATTTCTACTCCTTTCCCACACACATACAGTAAGTGTGTAAAATATATATATTTTACAGTTACATTAGAAATCTGGATAATAGAAATGTGGATTATTCAGTCACATGTTGTTGGCATTATCCAGTTTCTAACTTTAGACATTCGCTTTCTAACCTCATATAGTAATTTCTGTGTCTATTAACATATTCTGCACTGACAACTTGCGGCTACTTGTTGTCTACTGGTAACTGTGCTTCCACAGGCTTGATAACAGGCCCATCCTTGGAACTAGTTCCAACCGTTTATTCAATAGAGAAAAAAAGTTATCTTGAAAAAGAACAGATCTCCCCACATTAAATGAATAGGGGACACAAAATAATAGCAAAATTTAGCTTAATCATGTATTTTTGGCAGTTTTGGCCACTAGAGGTCGCCAACGCTATGAAGAAGTATGTCTTTTCCATGAAAGCTTTGACCCATAATACTATATATATATATATATATATATTTATATATATATATAATATATATACACATACATAATAAGTTGGCATATAGACATATATATTATATGTGTCTATATATTAGGTCTATAAAATATATTTGGGAGGGAGAGAGAGAGAGTGCGGGAGGCAGAGACAGAGAGGGATATATTTTTAATTATATTGGGGGGGCGAAGGCATTGAGAATCTAAACCGGGTGCACGAGCGGTAGGTCCGCCCCTGCTTCCTGTCCTAGGAGTAGAGTTGAATTATCCCCCCAAAATTTTAAGATTAACTGCTTTATTAAATTGCGATTTTGCCAATTGAATAGGGCTCTATATAAGCACACTGCATATTTTTTTACAGAGGTTTATAGTTAGTGAAGACTTTGCTTTTGGATAGATGATCACTAACTTAAAACTTCTGTAAAAAATATGCTGTGTGCTTATATAGAGCCCTATTCAATTGGCCAAATTTTATAAGGCTGTAAATATGCAATGCTTATGTCACAGATACATATAAATTGTTGTTGTTCAACCGAGTTGTGTCCAACTTTTCATTACCCTATGGACAGCAGCTTGTCAGACACATATATCATTATGTTTCTGCTTGTGCTCATCTATGAGGTTTTCTTGGCACATATACTGGAATCGATTGCCAGTTATTTTTCCAGTGGACTACGATTTGTCTGACTTCCCTGTTATGACCTGCCAATTTTGGGTGATCCTTCATGGTATAGCTCACAGTTTCATTGAAGTACGCAAGGTAGCGATCTAGAAGGGGAACATACCAATGCACCGTTTTAAAAAGAGAAAAATATATTCACTACCAATTAATTTGCAACCCCTGAAGCCTGATGTCATCGTAGACTGCTAAATTTGCCTTTTCTTTGTAGGGCACTTTATTACATTTTTAATTATGTGGTTGTTTGATGATGCAACAGTAGAATTTTATACTTGTAAACAAATCCCATTATTCTATTATCGACCTTACATCATATTAAACAGCCAATTACAATAGAATGAGCCTGTGAAGGTAAAATATCAATACAAGTTAGCAACTGTGTCAGAAGTTAGTGAGTGCATATATTAGTGTATGAGTCATGTAACATTTACTCTGCAGATCTTTAACAAACAGAAGTAAATGCTATGAGATTTACAGTAGAATAATTTATTAATTCTCATGGGCTGCAGTAACATCTGCATCTACTGGATTAATTTAGAAAAGGTTTTATTTAGATTTCAGCTTTAGTTCGAGTTCATATTTCACTGTGTGTTTAAAAACCGCTGATAGTACAAAACTAAAAGTTACTGAAAAAAGTATTAGCACTGTGACTTTATAACCCTAGATTTGTTTTTTTAAATACTGTGCAAATTATGGAATACTGTATGACCTAAAATGGAACATGAAAACAAAATCACAAACATTATTAATGGATTGCATTCATTTTCAAGCGGTTTAGTCTCTATATAATGCAAAATTAATGAATATTAATGATAGCGCAGTAGTGGCAAAGGCTGCAATGGCAAATTTACCCACAGAAAATATCATTTCCCATTATTAAATTACTAGGAAATTGCCCATCAAAAATGACAGGAGTAAAATTGTAAGCCTGGCAATGGAGTTTGACACACAATGTGAGGCTATGGTCCCTCTGAGCACTTTCGGCGCTCATCGTGAGACCCGGGCTGAGCGCCTTTGTGCTCATCGCGTGGCTCGCAATGAGCGCCTTCGGCAAATATGCCTTGCATTGTGTGGCAAACAGCATTGCCAGGCTTACAATTTTACTCCCATCATTTTTGACGGGCAAGTACCTAGTAATGTAATAATAACAGCAAATATGCTTCAAATTAACTCGCAACCTCACTCACCTCACAATCTCCCTGGCTCCCCCCCTGTGCTGTGTGTGAGTGTGGAAGTGAATTTGAGGCATAATTGTTGTTTTTTGGTGGTCTTTCCAGATGCGTGGTTCTGGCGTTTTACGTGCTTTGGTCCTAAGTCCTGCTGTGCTCACGATTCCAGTTGCGTGATTAGCGTGTTTTACGTGCTTCGGCAGCCTAGGTCCTGGGCCGCTGGCACTCATTGCAGCCTAAGTCCCGCAGCCCTTGCGATGAACACCTGCGGTGCTCAGCACAAGGCCTGCAATGACCGCCTTTGGCGCTCATTGCAGCCAAAATTCCACTGGCCTCGTAGTCACGTTCC
This sequence comes from Discoglossus pictus, assembly GCA_027410445.1. NCBI lineage: Eukaryota > Metazoa > Chordata > Amphibia > Anura > Alytidae > Discoglossus > Discoglossus pictus. Next base: position 130,351,983 of record CM050166.1, read on the forward strand.
TCAACTGCCTGCCTTGCTTTTGCAAAGCTCTCAGTTGTAGCTACGCCGCAACGTGACCCACGTCCTTGAACCAACAACTATATATGTGATATGTATCTCAAGATTAACAGACATATTTATACAGAAGCAATTTTTCATGAAACATTGTCATTTGCAAGCAGACACAAAGCTTTGTGGACCTCATTATAAAACAGTCTTAGTGAACACACTGAAGTCTATCACTATTAGCTGAGAAGTTTTGCTACTTTTTTAGGCATTGGTTAGTGAATCTAGCCCATGGAGCATTGTTAGAATGAGAACTAATTTGAGAATATATGATATCGCTAAATTGCAGACTGAGCTGAGATGTGAGGAAATAATGCTTTATACTAAGCATTTTCTCATGTAAGATGAAGTGAGGAGAGCGGAAATATCGTGAGAAGGACTGTTTTTCCCCATAAGAAATAGTGTAAAGTAAATCAGATGATAGTTAGATGCACATGAGAACCTTCGTAAATTCGCCAAATAGATACCAAACTGGATATCTGAAGCCATCTTCCAACATATAAGATAAAATGTATAAAATATTCCAAGACCTTTTCTTTAACGACCACTGTATTTTAGAAAAAAACTTGATATGTTTGGGAAGAATATAACAAACTAACTAAAAAAAAACTAACAATGGGTAGGGGGGGTTAATAAATGATATCAGTTTGTTGAGACCCTGGTAAGGCAAATTTTCCATGCAGGAAATAGGGATGCACATCTCAGCAGCCACTGAGATCTTTTAGTAAATGCCCACAACTATGCAAGTCATAAGAATAAACGCATTATTAAAGAAAATCTTCAATGTAGTTGCCTCTGCTTATGTCATAGGGGTGTTCCATATCTGAAAGCTAATCTACTTAGGCTTACTCTTCTATTTATTTCTGTTATCAAGGGGGTATTTGTAATGGCAGTCTACCAACAGATCTGAGTCAGAATCATATCTAAATCTGATGCTCGCAGATTTCTAATCAAAGGCAAAATATCTTCTGCAATTAAAGCAATATTTAAAATAGTATTGAAACACTAAAGATTGTATATATTTATTTTAAACAGCAAAATGTTTTACACAATATCCAGTTAAGAACATTTAAGAAATATTACACATTTTTTTTATTTGAAAGAGGGATCCTTGGTTCCAATTATTTGACAGTGCATGATGCCTGACCACCGAATAGTGACATGACCTTTTCTTTAAACACCTGTTCCCTGCCAATTAGTATGTCACCAGTGAATAGGTGGGTGAGGAGAAAGAAGGAGCAACTCACAAAAACCACTGGAAACACAGAATGCAGTGCACATTTTCTCAATACATAGTTATGTCAAACCTCTGGGATTTAATGGGAATGCCTGTGGGAGTTATTTAATGTTGCCAACAGTTGAGTGATATCTAAGGGGGCTAGAAGCATTGTTATATTCTTAAATTATTATGAAGTGAAGTGTTTATTCTTAGGGGAATGAGAACTGTTCCCTCTCATATAATATTAGATACTGGTTTAAGTTAGGTTGTGCTAAGAAAGACCTTAATTCTTATTTTCCATTAAAAAATAAACTCCCCAGGAGGTTTGTATTTTTAGTTACATGTCATTTTCACACAAAAATACCAAGCAGCTTTAAAAACAACCCTAAAGCATTTAAAAAATATATATGACATCTGACATTGAGTTTTTTCCCCCTGAATAAATACAAAAAATATGAATTCATGAAATTCTGGCATAGTAATTTTCTTCTTATTATATTGTTTTGTAGATTAAGCTGTCATGAAACAAAAAAAAAGTTAAATATGTACATGTAAAGAGTCATATCAGAAATATCAGAAATGTTAGCACAACAAAAGACTGCATTGGAACAAAGAAACTGTATTTGCCAAACATAACTTGATTGGAAAAACATTGTACAGAGTTATTGTGCTTTATATTACTTTATATTACTTTAGCACAAATGATTATACATCATTATTCTGCTGTATACCATTAACATTTAAACATAGTCAAACTATGTAATTATTAGGAGGCAAAAAAAGTTTGTCAGCTATCAGAAAACAAAATAAATATTAGCAATTAGTTGAATATACTCCAGAAATATGGTAGCTAAGAGGAAAGATTTGCTTATCAGTAAGTACAAAAAGTCCTGTTCTGCTTGAGAACGGGTGGTACTAACAGTTATCCAAGCTCATCCAATCAATGTAGTTAAGGTTCTGTGCCTGCTATAAAGCACGTAAAGGCAGCAAAGATCTGATTGTTGAATCTAGCCTATCATTTTTTTGTGAATTATAGCATAATTTGATCATTGTCCTTGGATGCATGTATATCAAAAGCATTCCTGCATTCCCTTATTGCATATGCTTCAAAATATTCTAAGCTATTTGATGCCTCCACCAAACTTTTATATTAGCTGTAAGCCTTTTACCCTCTGATCTAAGAGTATGTGTTCTTATCTTTCTTTTACATATGATTCTTTTTTGATATTTTTTTACTTAACATATTTGAGAATATCATCTCTCCAATTTAAGGGCTAGGCATATCCTACAATATAATTTTTTAAATATAATGTAATAATCTGCAGTTCAGTGACTGCACCACAATGGTTCATATGTGATATCAAATAGAATGGGGATCGGTAGTGGATAAAGCTAGCTACAGTGATCTGTATAGGGAGTTATAGCCTTATTAAATTGCGATGTGGCCAATTGAATAGGGCTTTATATAAGCACAGAGCATATTTTTTTACAGATATTTTTTAGTTAGTGAAGACCTTGCTTTTGGATAGGATTTAACTAGCTAAAAACTTCTGTAAAAAGAATATGCTGTGTGCTTATATAGGGCCCTTGTAAATTGGCCGGATCACAATTCAATAAGGGTGTTAATCTGTATATAAGAGTTAATTAATACACCACATTGAGTTACTCCATCTAAATTGGAGGTGTTAAATGCTCCCATCTCTGAATTAGAAATTACTAATACTATAGAGCAATTAAAAAATTACACGCCTGGTCCAGATGGTTATAGTAACTTATTTTATAAAAAGTTCAACTTAGTTTAACTTTAAAAAGTTTATTTAATGAATTTATGTGTCTGGGTAAAATCCCACAGGAAATGTTAAAAGCCACAATAATTGTCATTCCTAAAAAAGACCAAGATCCTCAAAAATGTGCTAGTTATAGACCCATTTCATTAATGAATGCAGACTTGAAACTCTATTCTAAAACTTTGGCTACTAGACTGGGAGGTATAATCCATACCATGATATCGACTGATCAAGCCGGCTTTATTCCTGGAAGACATGGTTCAGACAGTGTCAGAAAACTTATGAATTTAATATCTATTTCTAAGATGTCATGTGCTCCCACACTATTAATTTCTTTAGATGCTGAAAAAAGCTTTTGATAGAGTGGGGTGGGAATACATGAAACTGGCACTGTCTGAAATGGGTTTTGGTAATTTCGGCTCGGGTGCAATTGGGGCCCTTTATTCTGTTCCTTCGGCCTCAGTAGCCGGTACTATCTTTGTCTCCCAGAGTTCCAAAATTATGAATGGAACGAGGCAGGGATGCCCTCTCTCTCCCATTCTTTTCACCCTTTGGATTGAACCATTAGTCTTAGCTCTTAGAACTACACCTAATTTTGGAGGGGTGAGGGTGGGGGAGAGAGAGCATAAGACCACTTTATTTGCAGAAAACATTATTCTGTCATTAACCTCGCCCAGCCAATCATTGAGCCATTTGGAACAAATTATCTCTAGATTTGGTTATATATCCAACTATAAACTAAATGCTTCAAAATCTGAGATTCTTACAATTAACATTTCTTATAAGACCAGGGAAAAATTGGAGACAAAATTTTCATACAACTGGCATTCAAACTCTTTTTATCATTTAGGAATTACATTCTGTGAAGACATCAGTAAGATGCCTTCTAATAATCTAGGTAAAGTGTTTTTCAAATTTAATAAATCTATAAAAGCTTGGAGTGGTATTCGCTTGTCTCAGGTAGAGTGGCCACTATTAAAATGGTCATCTTGCCGAGAATTAATTATATCTTACAATCCATTCCTATTCTCTTTCCAACGGTGTTGCTTACACGTTTTTAATCCTTAAATTTTGGTATACTAGGTTAAACAGATCAATTATGTTTAAAACATTTTGTAATGGTGGTATTGGCTATCCAGTAATCACATTTTACTATGAAGCCATCAGATTATCACATGTTCTGAAATGGCTTGATCATAACAATAAATATCCATGGCAACAAATTGAGAGTTCACTTATTATTAACCGTGACCTAAAGTTGTTCCTTTTCTCTAAAAAAAAATCCTGCCAAATACTTATTAAAAGGCTCAGCTATAATTAAGTCTAATTTACATTATTGGCAACGTATTAACAAAAAGCAGGCATATATTCCCTTTCCTAGTTTACTAACTCCAATTTCTAGAATTATTAAATTAATTCAAACTACTACAAATAAGGCTGTTAATCTGTATATAAGAGTTAATTAATACACCACATTGAGTTTTGCATCCATTTTCAGGTGGTTAAGCAAGTAAAACATATAATATTTTTTCTCCATATTTCTCCCGATGCTGTTTTAGAACAACATAAAACAGCAACAGGAGAAATATTTGTGCTATACAATATACAGTTTACCTTCATAGGTCTACACTATACTGTGTATTTCAAGTATTTATTTCTCTTCTTGTTGAAAAAATATTTATAATAGCAAAGGATTATATATTATGTGAATGGTGTGTTACAATGTCACAAACAGTGTATTTTTGGAGTAAACCATCTCCATGAAACAATCATGAGGAGATAGCTCATTTTTATAAGGGCTATAAAGACGGACACATGGGATTAGAACATGCTGATCTCCAACCTCAGTGAACAGTGTTCTGAAATGTCAAAGCTGACTAGTGTTTTGAACTCTAAATACCTTGAACACTTACTAGAACACCCATGGATGTTTTGTATAGATTTAAGGAATCCATAGGCCACCTAAATGAGTTACTAAGTCTAGCTGGCATTACTCCAGTACTCTATCCTATGTTGTAGCCAACAATGAGATTAATACATTTGCAAATACTTAGCGTAAAGAAAATGCAAATATTGTACTTGTAAATTATTTATTACCTATTTTTCTACTCTACCCCAGTTTACTAGCTTCCATCAGTGTATCAGTTTGAACAATGTCCAATTTATAAGTATCCATTTTTAAATCAGTGTTTCCCAAAGTGTGTTTTGTGTATCCATTTTACATGACCTGGGTTCCACAAGGTTACACTTTGTGGAATTATTAATGATGAACTTAATTGTATCATAGAAGAAGCAGGCTATGAGAATCTAGGTAGAGATTTAAAATCCTTGTTTGCTTGGTTTAAGTGTCCTAAGAGTGGTTTTAGATAATGGAAAGCCATTTTGAGGTAAATAGGAGGGGCTTGTGCATGTACAAATAGGTTTCCATGGCTGATATTGTTTGGGGAGCATTGTGCTAAATGAAAATGGCCATCTTGAATTAGTCAAAAACATTATTTTCATACTGTGCTATTTACAGTAAGGATAGTGGAAAAATATGCCAGGACTAGCAAACTCAAGATGAGAGAAAGGAATATTTTTTTATTTACATTTCTATAGCAAAAGATGTTTTTTTTTAAATTGTTATGAATTGTTGTTTATACTGTATTTTTAGTAGGGAAATGTTAACTTTTACTATTTATGTGCAGCTTACCAATGTAGAAAACTGAATGACAGTAGAAATAATGTAAAGAAATATAATATATGCACAGAAATTTCCGAAAGTTAGCTTTAAAATAAAAATAGAGCAATAATCCATGGTGGGCTATCCAAAAACAGAATAGGGTATGCAGTACTAAACATAAATAATGTTAAGATATATGCTTACTAAATTAATAATTTGATTAATTGTTTGCGTTTGAGCACTCAACTCCGACGGCCGAGAACTGGTTTAATAAAATAGCTCTTTCGCTCGTAGCTCGAAGCCCTTTCTAATTTAAGAGGCAACATAAGTAGGACAAATTTGAAGCACGCAGCTGTTACGTGCTTCGCATTGGAGTTACGAGGCTGGAAGTTACTATGGCTATTACTCTGTGGGCTAAATGAATCAAGGTGAACTTTCTTTGGCCTCTTTATTATTATACGGAGTCTACTCGGGACAGCAGGAGTAGGCAATGGGTGCTGAATACTGGTCAGTACTTCAGGAGTTTTCAGTAAGGACCAGTATTGCCCATCTCTACAAGAAGAAGTAACACCACTGAAAAAAGTGCTGTACCCAATTACAAAGGAATTTGAGAAAAAAAATACCTTTTTATTAGTAAGTGCTTGGAAATTATACTTTCTGTTTAGCTCAACCTTGTATTTAAGTGTTATGGGGTATTTTGTGTCATTCCCAAGCATTTAGTCCCAGTACAGGCATGCATAATCTGCTAGCATACTACATTTGGCCCCTAATTACTTTCCAGCGAATGTGTGCATATATCATTTATTCATATTATATTTTATTTATAAAGCACTCACACATCCCACAGAGCTGTGCAAATGACTAACCGAATTGTAAGCTCCTTGGGGCAGAGTATTCCCACTGACTTATATATTTAAATATGCACTGGACGATTTCCAATCAAATTAAATTGCCGTTACATTACAAATGACATGCTATTATAACATAATTAATGCATGTAGTAATATTAATTGGAACACAGACAAGGATGTAAAATAGTGAAGTAATCTGATTGGATGCAAGCATTTTACACAAATTATCTCTTAATAAAACTTCCCAACCAAGGAGACAATTTTTGAATACCTGTAGCGAAATGTCACATAAAAAGACCAATTAGTATGCAGAGCACATAAAACAGATATTGAATTCTTCTTCCAAGCTTTCCTAGATGTAGAAATAGTATGAACAAGAAAAAAAGGATAAAAAACACAATTAAAATGGAAAATAATTTTGTATATCGCCAAGATGTTATATCACACACATAGTGGGCCAGATGTACTAAGGAGTGAAGGCGCATAAATTCTATAATTGTGCATGACCCCACCACTTCCACTGGAAAGTTTTTCAGTTTATATGCCACCCTTTCAGTAAAGAAGTACTTCTCCTAATTCCTCCACCTTCCAACTTAATCATGACTTCTTGTTCTTGCATTTTCTTGCAGATAATTCCCTTAATCAAGTAATGTGACATATGTGAAGTCATCTTTCACATAATTTCTGTTATTAAAATGATGGTCATTAAGTAGTTCCTTATACGTTTTGTCCTATAGATTATGAACTACTATATTCACCTTTATTTGAATTGTCTCTAATTTCTAAATATCCATTTGAGGATACATTTCTTTAGTACTTGACACAGCATTATAGGTGATGTCTGATTAGTGACTGTTTCCACTGCTAACTGATCTTTCAGTACTGAACCTTTTTTCTACTATTTGCTTCCTTGGAAATTTTCTGATAAAATAATAAGTTGTTTGCTGTCATCAAATTACAGGTCTGTGATGTTCTTCAAGCTTCACACATTTGTGGCACAATTTTTTTATTATTGAGTGTATATGAATTAAGATAAAGTCATGCAAACAGTTTATCATTGCCGTTTAGAAGGAAAGCCATGTGACTGCTTAGCTTTGAGCGTTTTATGACACCAGAAACTGTCTAGACTGTTTTAGTACGTGTTAGAAAAATATCTCAATAGAAAAGTCACCTGGAACCTTAGTTAAATAATGATCTGCTGAGTATTTGAGTTTATCTACGGAGCAAGTATCATCATTTCCTTTTAAAGCAACACTGATGTAAAGGAGTGGCAGTATAAAAGTATTACTTGAGGCTGTACTTGCCCCTGTGCCATTGAAAGTCTTTATATTAACTGAAACTAATTACTTACACCCTTTTTCTTACTGGCACTAATATATCATAAGTTAAATATAGTACCTTATCCTAAACAATATTTTCATTGAAACCATTTAATTTAACATGATATTTTAGGTTTAGCCCAATCATCAGCAAGGAGATGTATGGTTGATTTCTTTAAATCTAATTTAATCTACAGGTAACATGTGTCTATGTTACATTGCATGATTCAGGTGTATAAGTGTTATAGGAACATTGATAGGGAACATGGGAATGCTCTAAAAAGCAGTAATTGAGAATTTTAGAAATAAATCCCCATTTCCAAAATCATCTGTCAGCTCAGTGGCACCTCACACGATGAATACTGTCACATTTTGATTACAAAACTAAAAGCCTGGAAAAAAAGAAGGGCAGAGCAGGGACTGAGTTTAGTGAATTGAACATTGCGTCTCTTATATTTTTCATCTTGAACTCATTTGGTGTAGGAGATGGATATTTCATAGGACATGAATTTGACATTCCATCACATTATACAGCATATAGTGTAAACAGAAAGGGAGCCGGGGAGCCAAAGACAGTAGCCGCTGCAAGGCACTGGTTATCTCGTTTAAACAGATATTAAATGTGGGTGCCAGTGGTGTGATCATCAGCTGCTTCCCAATTTGTGAATAAATTGCTTAGAAGGAGTCTTTTGACTACCAGATGTGACCTAGATTTAGATTTCCAAAGGCAAAAAAAAATAAAAAATGAGCTATTGTGTTGAAAAACAATTAATGGTAAAATGCATGGTAAATGAGCTTATCACACATTTCCAGGTGTTTCAGCTAATATGGTATGGAAATACTGTTTCACTTATGAAAAATAATTAAAGGAACATGGAACACAACTGTTTTTTTTTCATGCATTAACGCTAACATGCTTTAAATATTACAAACGTTTTTTTTTTGTAATTGTTAAGTAAACCTGTTTAAGCTTCATTCATACTAAGAGAAAGTGCAGAGAGCATACTGTAGTCTGTAGATCTCATTGGCTGACAAGCAGGCCCCCAAGAGCAGTTCAAAATCTGAATCGTTTTTTTTGACACCTTCATTTGAAAAAAGAAAACACACTTTGACACATTATCAAAACCCCTCTTTTTCATGCAACAAAGAAAAATATTCTTTCAATGTGCATTTTTTCAGCAAATCACATTTGGAGGCTTAGGACAGTTATTATGTTGGAAGTTTTTATAATAGTAAAAAGAACAGGGAGTTAGCGATTATTTGAAGATGCTGTTTCACCGATGCTCAGATGGGTTAAAGCTTTCTCTCAGTGTTTCTGATATTGATAAGTACCTGAAGAAATAGTTTATTTCAATTAGAAAGATACTCCATAACTTTTACAAGTAGGTAAATGTTTAGTGACATATGAATTATTGTTTATCAACTGTCCTACTTCTCACATAATAAACTTTACATTTTCACCATTGACATTCTCTACTCTTCATGTTGATATTGCACATGGTTATGGTAATTGATAGATTAACCATGCTGTCGTACAGGGGTGTAGGAGCCAGAATAATTCTGAGGGGATACAGCTCGTATACAAGGGCCGTAAAATAGCTTATATATATACATACATACAAAAATAGAATATTCTGGGGAATATTTGTCCTCCCTATCCAGTTCCTACACCCATGTGTGTCGTAGCATCACAAGAAACATATTAAAATCTGTCCTGTAGATACCATGAGAGAGGTTTCCTAAGTACCATGGGCACTTCTGTGTGCATCACTGTGTTTGATGTGTTCTATTTCCTATGGGTACAATCGCCAGTGCAGCCCTTCAGACCCCATCATAGTAACTTTCCCTTTTCCTCTTAACTTGCTATAACACTTATTCAAAGGATCATGGAACCACCACATTTCTATCATGTTTTCTATCAAGTATGATTGTACATCTCAAAAGCTTAAAAACATAATTTTCAACCCCTGTGCAAAGGAAGATTTTAAACATCTCAGGGCCTTTTTCTGATTAAAATGTGTCAAGTGAATACAACCAGATTTTGTGCACTATGAATAAACCATTTGCTCCATAATCCCACCCCGATGGGCGCTGATGTGATGTTGCATGATTTTATGCTCTAATTTCCCACTCAAGTCTAAACCTTGAGATAGCGCGTTTTTTGGGCAAAAAATCTTGTTTGGACATTTAAATCCCTGCTAAGCGCTCTCAGATTCAGCATAGCGCTCAGATAGATACAAATGCCCTATGTAACGCTGTTTTACATGGCGATCATGCATGCTACTAAGTGGGGTACTCCTGTATCTCAGTAATGATTCACTTGGATGTGCAGCTGTGATTGGCTGCTCCTCTGCACTCATACCTGAGCTTGTTGAGGGAGGGCCTAACATTTTCAAAAACTTACTTCGCACATAGAGAACACTTTTATTTACCTTTAAAACTAGCAATTTTCATGCTTTGTTAAAGGTGTGATAGAAAATACAATGTTTTACTTTCTTTCAAAATGCTAACATCTTTGTGTTTTATAGAGACATTTTATTATGATTTAGTGCAATTTTGAAAAAAATAATATGAACAATCTTGAATTTGTCGCAGAATTTTTAATTTTTTAAACCTGTCAAGAGCTATCAATCTGTAAGTTGAACTGTATTATTTTACTCCACAAAATGAAAGGAATCGTTTAACTAAAGTTTGTTTTTATTTTCTTGCATATCCAGGCGCTGCAACACATAAACCAGACCCAGAGCCTGAAAAACAGTCAGACCACACAGTCAAAATAGCGGGCGGCATTGCAGGAATCCTCCTGTTTGTCATCATATTCCTGGGCGTTGTTCTAGTGATGAAGAAAAGGTGAGCACAGACATGCAGCATGGTTACTATGGTTACGTTGGCCTTGCATCAACCATTTTGTTGGCTGTAGTAGTTTTGTAATATAGATAAGGGACATGATCAGGGTCATGACATGTGCAGTTGAGTACAAAGAAACGATTAAAGGGCCACTGTGGTCAGATTTATTTCTGTATTGTATTTAAAAAAACTAAACCTGATTATGGGCAAAATGTTTTTAGAAAGCAAATAAATAAATAAATAAACCCAACCACTACATTGTTACCTTTCATAGGCAATATTTCTTCATTGTGTGCTCCATATTTTTCCCTCAGTTGATTCCTGCTACGGGAGCTTTACTTTATATCTATCAGTTTTAGATGACACAGTCCCATTGTTTAGAGAGAAACTTCCTCTGCATTCAAAGTCCCTCCTCACTTGAGGAAGTTGATAAAAAGCCAAAATGGTAGATCCCACAACCAGATTAATTGCAAATAAAAGGTAATGAATTAGTGTTGGTACTGCTTTTTTTTCATCTAAAGCCATGTTGCCCATTTCATCAAAAAGAGTATATTTAGAGCAAAGGATAACAATGGTCCTTTAATGCAGTTGTTTTGTTAATATTGTTAAATAAAATGTTTGAACTTCTTCAGTATAAATAAGAAAGAAAGCAAAGAGATGGCAGAGACAAATAACTGATGCACCCAATTATAAAGTACTGTGCCACATAATTACTTCCTAACTCTTGTATTAAATCAGGATCTATGTCATTGTATTCAGTGGTTTGTTGGCAATAGTGTTGGAGAAGTATTTTTCATAAACAAATGGTGAAGGGGCAATCCCTGCTCAAATTCTGCTCAAAACCTTTTTGTAATGAAGACGATCCTTTAAAGGACTGCGGTGGTAAATGTACTTTTCTATTTGAAATTTTGATATAGCTAAACCTGATAATGGACAAAATCTTTTTAAAAAGAAAAAACAGACATTATGTTTTTACGTTTGATATGCAATGATTCTTTGCTGTAGGCTTTCATTTTCTTTACTATGCTGATTCTTGCAGCTTCTGTCTCAACATGGTTTGTCTTTGTAAACTGATGAGCTATTTTATTTTTTATTATTATTATCTTTTATTTGTATCGTGTCAACATATTCTGTAGCGCTGTACAGGGGATAAGAACAGGGGAAATACAAGTTTAACAAATTCAAAAGTTGAAGGGCCCTGTTTTGAGCTTAGAATCTTAGCAGAAAAGGCTTTATCCCAATGCACCCTACAAGACTGGAAACTCGCTACTTACATTCTAAAGGGAATTAAAGGGCAGAGAACTGGGGTAGAGTAACAAATAAGGAATAGCAAGGGTCAGGAAGCAAGTGAAAGATTGAAAGAGTTTTATTTTAGAGGGAGAGGGGAGGGATCTGAGGTCAAAGACTAGTATGTTGGCTGACCCCTATTGTTGAGATGATATATCTGCAAGTAGGAAGTCAGGTGTTTTCCATGGCTCTATAAATTCAATCTGAATTGGGGTGGATGGGAGGGCAATATTTTGAGAATCTCACAGATGTAGCAGGCCTTGAAGCAGAGGGAATTTGCACTACTGAGGTATTGTGCAGGCAGCTCTGAGAATCTCACAGATGTAGCAGGCCTTGAAGCAGAGTGAATTTGCACTTTGGAGGTGTTGGGCATGCAGCTCTGAGAATCTCACAGATGTAGCAGGCCTTCAAGCAGAGTGAATTTGCACTGCGGAGGTGTTGTGAATGCAGCTCTGAGAATCTCACAGATGTAGCAGGCCTTGAAGCCGAGTGAATTTGCACTTTGGAGGTGTTGGGCATGCAGCTCTGAGAATCTCACAGATGTAGCAGGCCTTCAAGCAGAGTGAATTTGCACTGCGGAGGTGTTGTGAATGCAGCTCTGAGAATCTCACAGAGGTAGCAGGCCTTGAAGCAGAGTGGATTTGCACTGCTGAGGTGATGTGCATGCAGCTCTGAGAATCTCACAGATGTAGCAGACCTTGAAGCAGAGTGAATTTGCACTGCTGAGGTGTTGTGAATGCAGTTCTGAGAATCTCACAGATGTAGCAGACCTTGAAGCAGAGTGAATTTGCACTGCGGAGGTGTTGCGCATGCATCTCTGAGAATCTCACAGATGTTGCAGGCTTTGAAGCAGAGTGCAGTTGCACTGAAAGAAATAGAAAGAATGGATTGGTGGACATACAGTACAGGAAGATAGGGGAGTTAGAGAGGAATGGGAGAGAGACCTTAGAATGAAGGTATGACCTATGTTTGCACCTAAACTGACAGTTCTAACTGCTATATTCCCATAGTGAGGATAGAAACTCTTCATTTAAAGTCTCCTTCCACCCCAGGAAGTATACAGTGGGGGAAAAAAGTATTTGATCCCCTGCTGATTTTGAACGTTTGTCCACTGACAAAGAAATGATCAGTATATAATTTTAATTATATACAGGAACACCATCCCCACTGTCAAACATGGAGGTGGAAACATTATGCTTTGGGGGTGTTTTTCTGCTAAGGGGACAGGACATGTACCGTCAAATCTTGGGTGAGAACCTCCTTCCCTCAGCCAGGGCATGGAAATGGGTCATGGATGGGTATTCCATCTTGACACACAGCAAAGGCAACAAAGGAGTGGCTCAAGAAGAAGCAAATTAAGGTCCTGGAGTGGCCTAGCCAGTCTCCAGACCCTAATCCCATAGAAAATCTGTGGAGGGAGAAGAATGTTCGAGTTGCAGAAACCATAATGACTTGGAGAGGATCTACAAAGAGGAGTCGGACAAAATCCATCCTGAGATGTGTGCAAACCTGGTGGCCAACTACAAGAAATGTCTGACCTCTGTGATTGCCAAAAAGGGTTTTGCCCCCAAGTACTAAGTCAAAGGAGTCAAATACTTATTTCCCTCATTAACGTGCAAATCAATTTATAACTTTTTGGACATGCGTTTTTCTTGGGTTTTTTTTGTTTTTTTTTATTCTGTCTTTCACTGTTAAAATACACCTACCATTAAAATGATAGACTTATAATTTCTTTGTCAGTGGACAAATGTTCAAAATCAGCAGGGGATCAAATACCCCCCACTGTATCTTGAAAACTGTGATCCACTGTGGTCATTTAAGTGTTTCATGGTGATACATATTTATACAAATTAATACAAAAGCAATTGGGGTCCTTGCTCATGAAAAAGTATTTAATCAGGGAAGAATAATGTCATTTTTGAATATTGGTGAGACTATTACATAGATGTAGTGACAAATATTACAGCTTAAATCTTTGGTAGTTTACTATTCCTTTTCCTACTACTGAAGTGTATAGAATAAAAGTACTTTTTTATAATATAGCTGTATCCACAGGTACTCTAGCTAGGGGCCTATTAGGTTTTGCAATTATTAGTGCTAGGGTCCAGTTGTTGTTCACACCTTCAGTCTTTTGCTTCCTGAACATATTCGAGACAGGTGCTTCTCTTGTAACTAATATAAGCAGTGGCCACATATTTTTAATGTATCAAGCTACTCTTCTTTTTTTATTTTATACACACTATCGTACAATTGTGAAATGTTGTAACAAAATCAAATAGCATGCCACAATCCACTGTTGTAATTTACTAAGCATCTCTAGGGGCTGAGATGTACATCCTTATATGTACTATGCACTACTACCTATAGGAACCAAAGGAGATCATAACACTTCTCAGCTATTTTCAGTCACTTGAAGTCTGATTGCATGCAGGATTACAAACATCTTTCCTCAAATTCATTTTAGGAAAAAATAAAAAGTTTTAAGACTTATCCATGCATATACATTTTATTAAACTTTATGTTCAGTGCAATGTTTGATATTGTGATTATACACATGGTAAATGTGCAAATATAAAAAAAAAGAGAAGTAATTCATTATTTTGATAACTCTAAATCAGAGGTGGGTAAGTCCAGTCCTGGTGGGCCACACACAGACTTATTCAGTCATCCTAATTGACCCACCTGTGCACAGAATGGAAATCCTCAAATCCAGGCCTGTGTGCGGCACTCCGGGCTGAACTTGCCCACCCCTGCTCTAAATCAGTGGTTCTCAAACCTCTCTTTAGGTCCCACCTGACAGGCCATGATTTAGGGGAAACACTGTGAATACACAGATGAAGCAATTTGAGTCTACACCGTCTGTTGAATAATAGTTGCCTCACTTTTGTTCACTGTGTTTCCCCTAAATCATGGCCTGTCTAGTGGATCATGAGGAGAGGTTTGAGAACCCCTGCTCTAAAAGTGTGTTTGGTAAATGTTTATTCTGAACTGTTCCAGAAAAAAAACTAGTTAACCTGCAATGTATTCTATCCTACTTTTCATTGAAGTAATAAAGACGTGCTAATGGCCAAAGGAAATGTGAATACAATGTGGTACATTTCCTAATTGTACAAATGCGTTCACTCGCATTTTTAGCTCTTTTAATTTCTATGGCAATAAGCAAACATTAAATTTGATTACCCAAACTGGTACATCTTAATAAGGGAAAAGTAAGCTGGCAGAAACAACTGGGAAGCTTCATTTGAAATCCCCCAGACTGAATATATCCGTAACAGAGACGCAAGTCAATATTTGAATATGCAGTTCTTTCAAACAGTTAAACCGTCTCCAAACATGCCCCAGTTGTACAAAGAAGAACTCCAGACTGTAACATAATGAACATTAAAAAGGATGCAGATGTAATTGCTGAGACATGTGCATGTTAATGAGATATGCTTAATGCTGCAGTCTAAAATGGGCTCTTTTTAAAGAACATTACATTGTACAGGGCTTTTTCCTGAACTAAACAAATACATGGAAAAAAAAAATGTAATAAAGTTTAGGAGGAAGGATTTTTCAGAAAAAGAGATCTTGATTTAAAGTTTGAAGTTGAAGATATAAGGATAATGTGCAAAAGTACAGAAAGAAAAGTAGTAAGTTGAGCAGTAGAATGGTAGGATGGAATACATTTAAAGGGACTCTTTAGACATTTTTTTTAGTTTTTAGCAATGGTTTAACTATGTCAAATTAATTAATTTCATCCTGCACAACGTAATTATGATAAAAAAGGAAAAGAAAGAAGGAAATACTAATATTTTTTATATGTCATTGCCATTAGTCATTAGGAGGAATAGGCCCTAAAATACATAACAGCTACTAGTTTTACTTCTAGACAGATCCGAATGATACATCTTTAACATATTCTGTGTTCAAATCAGTGTAAAACTAAATGAAAATCTACCTAGCTATGGTAATCACCCATCCTGGAAATATTGTGAGAAAACTGATACGAGTGAGTGCAGCAAACTAGTCGAAAACTACAGCTAATTTTCCATTGATTTTGACAGGGCTAAAAGATTATGAGTTACAATGTTAGACTTTTACACCAAAACCCTATTCTAATCAGATTTTACGGATCACTCGCAAAACAGGGCAGTGCCGTAACATCAAAAATCTGAAGAAAATGTTATTGGTACAAAAGACCACTCGCAAATGGTTTTGAAACTATTGCTGAGTGCCGGAGCAGCAGTTAAAGAAACAATATAGCACCAAAAAACAACAGAAAATGATGACATGTCAACATTATTTGACACCTAACACAAAAAAACAAAACATTTATATATATTAAAATTTAAAAATATAATTGTTACATCTATTTTATTTAAATAAGTATAAATAAATAAAAAATAATACATACATATGTAAATATAATGGTTTCTTGACGCAGTTACTCGTTCTCACTCATAATAATCGTGACGTTCTCATTTGCTATTGCTTCCTAGAGCCGTTTCTCATCTCTAAAGCTTGGTTTGGCTTTGGTGTAATATACTGAGAGAACACATACTTTTACACTGAAACCTCTTGCAGACAAGGCGGGATTTATGGATGTGGGCTGTGTGCCATAATATTGCAAGCAAAAAGATAAAAACAAACGTGCACATTTTAGGGTATAACCTATGCTAATCACTGAAAATCATCCATCCCTAAATCGTGATATACTTAACAATCCAAAATCAACATATGTATCACTCAAAAATTAGATATGTTAGTATTAATCCAGTTTTATGATACAAAATCCAGGGTTACACTATACACAAAACTATGTTGAGTAGGAATAAACAGTCTAATACATTGTCTTTAAATATATCAAAGTTTAACTCAAAATAAACACATCTTTATTTATTGAAGCTATAAATACAATTGTTACATCTTTTTAATATATAAATATATTAATACATAAAAAAACAATTACTATGTAATTGCCCATCCCACTCATTATAAGATTTATGATGTTCCCATTTGCTATTGGCTCCTAGGGCGCTATCTCATCTATAATCCTTGGTTTGGCTACTCCCTACACAGAAATCTGTTTGTCTAAAGCAGGATTTACAGCTCTGGGCTGAGTGCTCTAATTTGTGGGAGTGAAAGATTTACATTAGTGTAGAAGTTAGGAGGGATAAGCTCCTGACGATTTACGGCAGTCCCCTAACTTAGAG
This sequence comes from Discoglossus pictus, assembly GCA_027410445.1. NCBI lineage: Eukaryota > Metazoa > Chordata > Amphibia > Anura > Alytidae > Discoglossus > Discoglossus pictus. The sequence goes on from CM050166.1 coordinate 130,369,195, forward strand.
AACCGGATATACATAGGGCTCAAAGACATCCTAAAGATTTTACAGGTACTTAAAACAAAATGAGATTAAAAAAACAGCAACATACATAATGATTTATTTATATTAACTTCAATGTTCCTTTAACAATCATAAACTATTTTGCTGCTATCTACAAACATTAAACTGCAAGCAATTCTGAACAAGCAGTACCATTCATATTCACATTATTCTGTACCTATTATTATTATAAAGTGATTCTAATTAAAGCATTTAAAAATATCCCAAGAAAAATCTGTTTAATTGTATATTTTGCCTTGCACTAAATGATAAATTTCCTGCACTTACTTACATGCTTTTTCAGCATTTTTTCAGTAACTATTTATCTCAATAGCAACTTTTGTATCATTTAATGTAGCCCACTCACATCCAAGGTGGTTATTTTGATTAATTATATTTACTGTAACCTCTTAAATTAGTACCTTCTCTTACACATGAAACATTTATACTAATTATAAAAGCAAACATAGTAGTTTATGCCAAGCTTTGTATAGTATATATTTGCAAGATGCAAGTGTATATTTATATTTACTTGTAATTCATCACAAATAATTAGAACACTGAAGATTAGAACAAATAAATAGTATACAATACAGAGCTATCATATCAATCTGACTAATAATAGTAATGAAGAGAGTTACAAAGCATCACAGTGGCTGGGATGTTCAACACTGTATTCAGTATTTTTCCTATGAGAAACAGTTCCCATCACAGCCCTTCACACCTCGTCACAGCCCCTGTAATAGCTTAGTAAATATTAGTAAATATCCTTCATTGTGTCTCATTTATCACCCAACACATGTATCACCCCATACAATACTGCAATAAAAAGATGTTGTTCCATGTACAAACATTTCAAACAATTAGGAGCTAGAAAGATTTTATAGGAGGGCAGGCTGTTCTCTAGGTTCCTGAAGGAAGGTGTCATAGAGATACATGGGGCCTCATTCTATTATCGGCCGCAGCCGTTGCGGGGCCGCAAGGACCGGCCGCAAGCTATTCTGCTATTCTATTCCCCTCCGGCCGGGGATTCCGGCAGGCTTGCGGCCGGCGCCTTGCTATCTCTTGCGGCCGCTCGCGCCGGAGGAAATCCTTTGATCTAAAACGGCCGCAAGGAAATTGGCCGTAAGAAAATCCTATTTGCAATTCAATTGCTCCGGGAACCCTCTCTGCAAGGCTAAAAGCGAGCCGCAGCTTACTTGCAGATAGAGGTCCCGCTAGCACCAATTAAGCACGAAATATAGCCCAAATAAAGCCATCCTGCACTTTGAGAAGACTATAAAGTGATTTTCGGTGTTAGCAAAAATAGCACAAAATTCCCCTATACTCAAATCCGTAAAATATATATTTTTTAATATATGTCAAATATCCATGTAAAAAGTCCAGAGTGCTTGGAGCACCTCAGACCCGCCCACGCCGCAGCCAGAAAATAAACAGTTAATTTAAACTCGGGTTTGGGCTGATGTGCAAGCTTGAGAGTGGGTTACTTTTAATCCTCATGTCCCCCAATATGATCCCTAGCATTTACAGAGCTTTACAGAGCTGTCTTGAATTTATTTTTGACTTTTTAGATTTCTGAGCTTACGGCCGGTTGCAAGATTTACGGCCGGCCGTAAGAGGAGATCCTTGCGGGGCCGTTTAATTGAATTGCGAGGTAACGGGACCCCCGCAAGGAATCGCAGCCTTACGGCCAGTTTACGGACGATAATAGAATGAGGCCCATGGTACTTTGGAATATTATTTAGAAGCCAACAGTACAATTTTTACGATCCCAATCTCCCATGCTTCAGGGAAGTCTCTCTCTCTGTCTCTCCTTCTCTTTCTCCCTCTCTCTCTCTTTCTCACTCCTCTTTCTCTCTCTTTCTTTCTCTCTCATACAATTTCCACCTTAACACATTACTATATTTCATATGGCCAAGTACTAGTCTTCATGATAGTCATTCAATTTTTAGAAAATGAAATACAATATATATTTACTTTATTAGTTATTATAGGCAATTATTTTTTGCTTATAATATGGCTACCAACAGAAGTGCATAAGTGCATATAACAGTACATTAAAAGTTGTATTTATTTTATATTAGGACATTTATATTGATATATACTGCTCATAAACATAAAATGAAATGTGAAAGGATTTAAAGGGATATGTTCAACATGATATAGATTTTGCGTAGATGCAGGACTATAGTAATATATAGTTGCTCAGGATTTAAGATAAACCACATAATTATGGTTTGAATTTAGTTGAAACTTTATTCACTTAGCCCTATCAGATTTCCTAATTTGTAAAGTTACACCACTAAAATGTGGTCAGTAACTTTACCTAACTATGGAACGGATCCTGTTTTTCATAATTGCAAGTGAGCTATCCTTAATGACTACGAACAACCCAGACACCCAAAATTGCAGCAAGCTTCCCATTGTTTTTTTTGATATCCGTAAAAGTACAAGTGACTTTTAAAACTTTTTCACAAACTCAAAATTCAATTGAGGCTTTATTGATCACTCACAAATTAAGTATGACTCATAACTCATAATATTAGGGAAAATAATTACGTGCACTGATGCACCCGTAAATGGCTTTAAAACCCTTTCTGAGACCTGCAACAGCATATAAAGAGACAGTAAAGTACTAAAAAACAATATGGAAGTGTATTAGAATTCAATGTTCAACAGTCCAAGAGGAACACATGTGACATTGGAAAGTTTTCATTTTTAATTAATATGTCTTTAATAATATATGGAAAATTAAAAGGATTCCTGAGACCTGCAAATTAAGTTAAAGACACAGTACAATAAAAAAACATGGAAAAGCATGTAATGAGGCCCTTGGTTGTGCTCCAGATTATGTTGTAGTTTCTTCTATATGAAATGACCATACATGTCCTAGGTTAAACTTCACTCCTGTTATGTCTGTTGTAACTCACTTGTCACCAGCCTGCCAATGAGCCATATATCTCCAGTCCTACACTACTCCGTTATTTAAAAAATATCAATAAAGTCTAAAGTCTAAACCTATTGTATGATTAGCATACATTCAAATAGTATATTAATCATACATTTATTTATTTATGTTTGCATGAAATAATGATCACATTCTTTCTTTACATTTTAAAAATAGGATGTTTCTTCTAGAATTTATATTTAATGTCTATCCAGAAAAATATTGTGCCACAAAAAATTCAATGAATGTCTATAATACAAATAAATGCATAAAACACATAGCCAAAGGCAGGCTAGACAGGGCAAGTACTTCAGTATTCTGTTCCATAATACAGATATATCCAAATCAAAAGAAGAATATGCACAGTGGTTCTCTAGCCACAGCCAAAACTTAATTCTTGCAAACAATATATAACATTCATGTTGTGGGCCTGAGCTACTAAAATGTTCTACTCTAAAATGAATTTGGAGCATGAATGTCCGTCATAACTACTGGGATATGAAAATTAATTTGGATAGTGGTATGATTTATATGAACAAAATGTACTAGTATAATTTTTTGTGATTTTTTGCAGAATACATCCAATTTCAAATAATGAATTACGGTAGTTAAATATTTTATTCAATCACTTTTTACAAAAAAATGTCTTCTTGTTTATTACTATTTTTGACAATAACCCATTAAGGTATAAAAGATGCAAAGTATCAATGAGAGTGGAATGATAGCCGATACGTGGCCTTGCGGTGCCCTCTATCTTACAATTTCATATGGTGATAGTACTTAGACGCTTACTTTTGTTAAGTTAGATGTCACACTGTGCCATCATATTTTATGAAACATATTATTCAAACTAGTGATGTTGTAACAGATGACTCTGGCCCCAATGCGAGCTTTAGAGGATTTAGTAGATTTGTTGTTTTTTTCTGCTGTAGGTTCGACAAAAGGATTACATGCAATAAACTGGAATGTTGAAACAATTTGTATAATGTCCTATCAAGATATACAACTATGAACAATACACCTTGCCCTGTATTTTACATTTTGGCAACACTAATGTATCATGCAATTTCAATTAAACTGGATTGAACGGACAAGAGGCCTTCATATGGTTGTCCTAAACATGTTGAAAGTGATAATTGATGAAAAATGCCATGTTATAAACAACACATTGAGAGACTGGCCGTTGTCTTTATAGTTTGCATACCTTCTTATAGTCTTTGCACTTGAAAAACATTTTTTTTTTATTTGTTTCATGGATTTACTTTTTTTGTGGGTCATTCACTATAAATTGAGGTAATATACTTCATACACCATAAGGAATCTTTCCCTTTCTTGATTGCAACCATACTCCATAAACATAAATCCCAAATTATATTATAATATAACACCCAATATAATATTTCTATAATGTAGTAATGTAATAATTTGTTTGGAATTATATTATAACTTGTCATATTAGTATTTATTTTTTTAAGTTGTAGTCCTAGTTGTCCTAACACCACCAGAAACTAATATCACAGTGTTAAAATGAGTGATACATGCAAAGAATAAGAGATGAAGTTGTAAATTTAAAGAGTCAGATAAAATGGATGCCTTAAGTGAATTGTCAGTGTCAACTTTCAAAATGAATACATTTTTTGATAACATGATTGAAGAAGCAATATTAATCTTCAAAAACTGAAGTGAACAAAATGTAATAATAATAATGATTAATTGCAAGAAATAAGCACCCATTAAACACTTTTTTTTGTAGGAAAGTGAAGCTGTTAGCTGGCCACACTGTTAATTTCCTTTGACAATATCCAACATTTATACTAAAGGGAAGTCAATATGAATAATTACACTTAGGCACTTTATTTATTACTGTGTGCTTTAGCGAGACTAAAACATCGAGCCAAACATCCAAACAATAACTATAAATCCATTGCTTCATCTATTTATAAGGATTGTGACTAGTAACATGCAAGTAAATCGTAGAATAACGTGTTTACTTTGATCATCTTTTAACATGGATCCTGTTACTATAAGTGTGTTTTACCAGGCAACTTGTGAAATGTAACCAGTGTTTGAAGTGCTATAAAATCTTTCTTACAGTGTATGGTTAGTTTCTGGTTACTGCTGTTTAAAGTTGTAATTGGTTCTTAAACATGGTATAGATATACCACCCATTTATAGTGGGTAGAAAGCTGATTAAAATACTTTCAATTGTAAGAATAGTAATATGTATCATAAAAAGAGTTAGGGAGGAGTTATGTGACACTTGAAAAATATATCCAATTACAAGACTTTGTTTAAGCCATTCCTCTGCATTCATATGATAGCTCGTCTGTGGTGGCACAAAACTGTCTGGTTAAGAAACATTTGCTTTACATGTTTTTACAAACTTTGTGATGTAGTGTAATATAAATAAACAAACATTACTGTACTCTATTATAGTACAATGGTCACTGTTTGATAAGATGCAGAGCAATATCAATGATAGAACACAGAAGAACTGTATATACTGTAGTAAACATATTTATTTTAAATACCGTATATACTAGAGTATAAGCCGGCCCGAGTATAAGCCGGGGCATCTATTTTACCACAAAATACTGGGAAAAATGAGTGACTCGAGTATAAGCCGAGGGTGGGAAATGTGCTGCCCCCTGTGTCCCTCTTGTGCCCTCTGTGTCCCCCTCTTGTGTGCCCTTTTCTTGTGTCCCCCCTCTCTCTCCCCTGTGTCTCTTCTCCCCTCTCCCTCCCCTGTGTCTCTTCTCCCATCTCCCTCCCCTGTGTCTCTTCACCCTTCTCCCTTCCCTGTGTCTCTTCCCCCTCTTCCTTCCCTGTGTCTCTTCCCCCTTCTCCCATCCCTGTGTCTCTTCCCCTCTCTCCCTTCCCTGTGTCTCTTCCCCCCACCATTATCACCCTCCTCAACCCCCCTCCTCATTCTCAACCTCCCTTGTTAACCCCTCTCCTCAACCCCCCTCCTCATTCTCAACCTCCCTCCTTAACCCCCCTCCTCATCCTCAACCCCCCTCCTCAACCCCCCTCCTCATCCTCAACCCCCTCCTCAAACTCAACCCCCCAACACATCCTCCCTCCTCATCCTCAACCCCCCTCCTCGTCCTCAACTCCCCTCCTCATTCTAAACCCCCTCCTCAACCTCCCTCCTCAACCTCAACCCCCATCCTCATGCTCAAACCCCCCATCCTCAACCCCCTCCTCAACCACCATCCTCATGCTCAACCCCCCCATCCTCAACCCCCTCCTCAACCCCCATACTCATCCTCAACCGCCCTCCTCATCCTCCCTCCTCAACCCCCTCCTCAACCCTCCTCCTCATCCTCAACTCCCTGCTCAACCTCAAGCCCCCTACTCATCCTCATCCTCCCTCCTCATCCTCAACCTCCCTCCTCATCCTCAACCTCCCTTCTCAACCCGCCTCCTCATCCTCTACCCCCCTCCTCATTCTAACCCCCCTCCTCAACTTCTCTCCTCAGCCCCCCTCCTCAACCTCAACCCCTTTCCTCAACCCCCCATCCTCATCCTCAACCCCCCTCATCCTCAACCCCCCCATCCTCATCCTCAACCTCAACCGCCCTCCTCAACCCCCCATCATCAACATCCTCACCCTCAACCCCCCCCTCATCCTTCTCCCCATCCTCATCCTCAACCCCCCCATCCTAAAACCCCCTCCTCAACCTCAACCCCCCTCCTCATCCTCAACCTCCCCCCTCATCCTCCCTCCTCAACCTCCCTCCTCATCCTAAACCCCCCTCCTGACTTTACCCCTCTAAATACCTCCCCCTCTCCCTTTCCCCTCACTTGCCTTCATCTGCAGCTTCTCCTCCGGCCTCCGCTCCTTCATGCATCGGCATCCGGTATATGTTAATGATGTGACGTCACATGCGCGCCACGTCATTAGCATATACCGGGTGCCGACGCAGGAAGTAGCGGAGGACGGAGGAGAAGCTGCAGATGAAGGTAAGTGAGGGGAAAGGGATAGGGAGAGGTTTTTAGAGGGGTAAAGTGAGGATGGGGGTTTAGAATGAGGAGGGAAGTTTAGAATGAGGAGGGGGGATTAGAATGAGGAGGGGGTGGAGGATGAGGAGGGGGAAGGGAAAGAGAGACACGGGGGTTAGAGAGACACGGGGGGTAGAGAGACACAGGGTGGTAGAGAGACAAGGGGGGTTAGAGAGACACGGGGGGGGGGGTTAGAGAGACACGGAGGGGATTAGAGAGACATGGGGGGTTTAGAGAGACAGAGGGCCCTTTTTAGCCTTAAGAAAAGGGCTGAAAAACTCAGCTTATACTCGAGTATATACAGTACCTAATATTCTTACCATATATAGAACACTTTTTATTTATTATTTATTTATTATAACACAACACTTTGTTTATGTTATTGCCCTATTGTATTTGCTACTCTTTGAAGAATGTTGGTTGTTGATTGTGATCATTTTTAGTGGGCCAGTAACAAAGCCATTCACTATAAATAACACCAAACTGTGGCAATGAATATGGCAACCATAGTTAACCAACCCAATATGACAATGAAGACTTATATAGACCATCACTTTATAAGTAGGGACAAGTTATTAATTTCTATACAGAGCTAGGAAATGTAATGGCCTAGATTCACTAACTATTATGATACGTGCAGGAAAAGAGTGAGGCTTTTGTAGCAGTCCATTATAATGAGCCTTGGGTCTACTTAAACATTTGCATTTATGCAGATCATTTATTGAAAAGTATATCTAAGTTGTCAATGATTGGTTAATATCTATCACTGTATTCCCCACCCAGTTATATATTATAACCTTTGTTCCTTGAATCAGTACATAGTGTGAATTATTTAAATAAGCACATACATATTAAATGTTACTAAAGGACCAAAAAGCTTATTACTATGCGTATTTCAGATAGAAGGTGACATGGTAAGGAGACTATTAATGGAAAACCCTAGTAAATATGATGAGGCTCTTTGTTCCATCATTTTCCATTGATTTAGGTACCTCTGCACCACCTACATATACAATAGTGAATCTAGGTCAATATGTTTCTTTACTCTAGATAATTGTATTACAACTGAAACATCTGTACATTACATTGTGAACATTAAGACCATTGACTCTGTGATGTGTTGCATGCCATGTCTTAGATGTAATTGCTTTCAGAATCTATCATTCACGTCACCTGATCTGTTCTCGATCATCTTGATTTTTCATACATTAATATCTGGCTTTTCTTTCCTTCCATTTCACATTTTCTACCACTGCCTAAAACCTTGCTTCATCATGGCAGAAGAAGCTATAACTCCTACACATATTACCTGTAAGTAAACTTTTGTGCCATGCATTCTGCCATGTATTTCCATGCATGATTATTGAATGTCAATCACTACCTACGTGAGCTTGAAAAACACCCATTGTCTTCACGAACTGTCGCATATCTGTGCAGTATAAAGAAAGGAGAGGTTGTTCTTCATGAAGTTATTTTCTCATTCTAATAACTGGAAAGTTTGCAGTGCCTGTTTGTCAGTTGAGATAAATGTGTTTTAGACTGCATAATTTTTCTAAAACAATTTGCTATGTCAATCTATGTCACAATGTATATTTGGTACAGATTGTTTGAGGGCAGAAAGTTTCTACTGCCTTAAATGACAACTGTAGTTTAGGGAAAACTTCTCATGTTTGTGAAGTGTGTAATAGACTAACAACATTAGCAGGTATGTAAACCATGTGCACAAAAGTATATTTTTTATAGAAATTCTTACTTTTACCTGATTCTGCTTTTGTCTATGGGCTTCTGTAAGGTTATTCACAATATAACAATCTAACAGCTACCATATTGTGCTCTTCAGCTATGCATGTTAGTCTGAAGAGTGAATGTGTGTGTGCCGCCAATTATTTTTCTAGTCCGCTAAGAGGATGGGGGGTCTATGGCCTCATTGGTGCCTGAGTTCAACTTTTAGTATTTGACACCCAACCTTTAGTATTCACATGCTAAGAATCAGTGAGCTGCAAGTATTACTTTCCCTGTCCACTAGACACTAGAGTCTGCCAAACTATTTTTTAAATGCTGTTATGCTCTTGGTCTACATATTTATTAATGTGAAGTGTTTACTAAACCTACAGTTGCCTTTTAAATGACCATCACAAATGATTTAGAGTTAAATATTTATGATTTGCCTCTTTAATACTAACAGAAATCCTTAGATGGCACACATTGGGCAACAAAAGAAGCAAAAACCTATCTAAAAAACATTACACTGATATGCTGAAAATTGTCCTACAAAAACCATAGCTTCCAGTAACTTTCATGGGTAGAAAATATGTATAGACATATTTGCGTTAGAGTGTATGTGTGCCACATTATTTTAGGGCAATTTATCAGAACATCACATGGAGCATGTTATGTTTACATATTCCATTACAGTACATTCCAAGTTGAGGATTAGTCATACTACAAGGTTAGTTTAGCGTGCAAATGAAGCCATGTTTTCTAAAAAGACAATCATGCAGAGGTTTACATGCATGAAGGTGTGAAACATCAAAGCTGTTACAGATATACCAGTAGTTTCATCATACGTTGCTGGGAAATGATCTGATTTGAAATGAGTATCATTCATACTGGGAGAAATGTTTTTATAGAATAATCTCACAAAATCATTTGTTTTTATATATGTGGATTTATGTTTTCTGATAAGCATAGATTATTAATATTTAAATAGCCTCTGAAATTCTGTATGGTCTTTTAAACAAGTCATGATAATGGTCAAATTAGAAAAATAAACACAGCATTTGATTTCTTAACTATTAAATCCAGTTATGCCGCAGCCGTAGCATCTATTGCTATTTTTATTTACTTTATTATTATTATTATTATTATTATTATTATTATTATTATTATTATTATGTTTATTTATATCACACCAACATATTTCGTAGCTCTGTACAGGGGTGGAGTACATGGCAAAAACAAAAAACAAAATTAACACCTTATAAGAATGAAGGGTCCTGTTTTTGAGCTTAGAATCAAACATACATAGTGCTTGTTTACAAGGCACTGACACAATAATGAAAACTCGCAAACTTGCAATCTAACAGCCTTATTATATTGCGACTCCGCCAATTGAACAGGGCTCTATATAAGCACAGAGCATATTTTTTTACAGAATTTATTAGTTAGTGAAGTCCTTGCTTTTGGATAGAAATTTACGAACTAAAAACTTATGTAAAAAAATATGCTCTGTGCTTATATAGAGCCCTATTCAATTGGCCAAATCGCAATTTAATAAGGCTGTAAAAGGGTTTAGGTGTGATACAAGAGTGTGTCAAATGCAAGATGACAAGGAGAAAGCAATTTGTTTAGTCAAGTGGAGGTGTCTGTGTGTTGTACTGTAGATTGTGGGGTGTTTTAAAGCTGTGGAGTGTGCAGTTGTACATATTAAGGCTGAAGGTGATAAGAAGGTGTGATTTATTACGTGAACTCAGATTAGGTTCATGTAGCTGCTTATTAGGTTGCATTAATTTAAATAGAATAAAAAACTGAATGCATGCAAAGTCCTGTAGAACTACTGCTTGTTTTAAATTAAAATACTTTGTTAAAAATGCATTAATTAAAGTGATTTACTTGAACTAGTGACTTCTTCACCTGTAGAATACTTAAGTGCCTAGTATGATTGCAGTATTTTGTATTCTATAATAATTCTTCTCTCGTAAGCTGATTTTGTTCCTTGCTTGGTTTTGTCTTACAATGCAAGAGGTAGCCTTCTCAATGTCTTTGTGTTCCTGCTTTAAGAAAAAAAGTTATGATATTATATTATACAGTATGTACTTAAGTATGGGGAGTTTTAAGTTGTAAATAGGTCTGTGTAGATTAGAATGGTGTTTTTTTTTAATCCTGACCTGTTAATGTCAGTTGTGAACAATTTTGCATAACCATGTGTCACGATCTGCTACTTCAATTGTCCTTGGTAAGAACCTAGTTAAAACCTATCCAGCAGAATCGTGTGGTCCTTGTATACCTCTGATAGCAGAAGATGGACCAAACACAGGAACCACGCCCAGGAGATTGCTTCCACAGACCAGGATATCAGGAACACCATATAATCCCTTAGAATTAGGATTAACTCACAGACTGACACTTACACCTTGTTTATGTAAGTACAGACACAACTGTCATTTATTAATTGTCACATTTTATACAATTTTCTAGCACACAGGCTAGCCAATCACAGTAAGCCCATCCCTAAATAATAGGATGCCTCTGCACATCTGTACATCTGATGAGGTATTTTACATCTGATGAGGTCAGGCCTTAATCTCATCCTGGTGATTATATTTAGGTAATTTAGGTATATTTAGATAACAACACTGTAACATAATAGGCTGCCTCTGCTTACTTGGAAACCCTGTACACCTGATCAGCTCAGGTCTTTAATCTCATCCTGGTGATTGTATCACTGATAATCATTTGCTGTAATCTTGAAGTGTGTGTGTACAAGGATTATCTATGAGACTACAGTCTTGGCCATTTGGCTGATGCCATAGCCTGCAGAATATCTAATATCATATTACTTTTTTTACAACAATTCCTATAACATCAAACACAATACATAAACCAACATACATACAGTATAACAGTGTAATCATATTTTAACCGTAAGCACTAAGAAATACATAACCATAATAATAATAAAAACAGGTTAACTCTGGCCAGTCAGGCCCAGGCCCTATTGCAAAACCGTCCAGTCAGGCCCTGGGCATGACACCATGACTTTAAAGAGTTGATCATAATACATGATAAAAACTGATGCACAATGATTTTTTTGATTAAGGATAGTAGTTAGAAGGTCTATCAGATAGTAGTACTCAAACAAAAATCAAACATGGGGTCTTAAATATGTTGTGCCATATATTCGCATACAATGCATGAAAGATCTTGAAACCTGAAGTAACACCAGGGAGGATTTAGTAACGGATAGCGTGTGCTAAAGTGTCCTTGATAGCCTGTAATAACTGAGATCCAGCTTCTCAGCTCATTGTGCAATTTACTTATGTTCCTTCTTCCTAATATTACCTAGCTCATCACTGATGATTGTGCCTCAATGCAAGCTATCCTGAACGAGGTGTGTAATGGGCGTGATTTGGGCATGTTACCTGCATCCACTATGAAAACACAACTTCTTAGAACTCTTCCTAATTTAACCTGCATTTTACTATCTACAATGCTGATATTCAGCAATGCATGTTTCAACCCTGTGTTAGAAGTATATTTTATAGAAAAATAAAAATATATTAGCAATATTCATCCATTAACATACATCATAAAATGTTAGATGCTCTATATTGCAGTGAATGTTCTAAATTAATAGGTAAGTATTATAAAATGCACCACTATTGTTTGATTGAAACCCACGATGCTGAATATCAGTGGGTAGTAAAATCTTTTTTAAACCCCACAGGGCCTAAAAGTATAACCATGGGGTTCTTTATGTGGACCCCCTCAGCACATAATATTAACTGGTTACCGTAAGTGTCTCTATGGACCCTCATGGTAATCTAATGTATAACCACTGGGGTCCCTATGCACTCCATGGCATCTAACTTTAACCTGTTACTATAGGGGTTTGTATGGACCCTATGGTAATATAATGTATACATATAGGGTACTTATGGATCTCCATGGCATCTAAGAAAAACCCATTACCACAAGGGTCCCTATGGCCCCATTTATATACCACAGGGAAGCCTATGGACCCCATGGTACCTAACTTTAACCAGTTATCAAAAAGATCTATATGGACCCCAGTGGTAATCTAATGTATAAACATAGGGCCTCATTCTATTATTGGCCGTAAATCGGCCGTAAGGCTGCGATTCCTTGCGGGGGTTCAGTTAACTCGCGATTCTATTATACGGCCCCGCAAGGATCTCCTTTTACGGCCGGCCGCATATCTTTGAACCGGCCGTAAGCTGTGAAATATAAAAACTGAAAAATAAATTCAAGCCTGCACTGTACAGCTCTGTAAATGCTAGGGATCATATTGGGGGACATGAGGATTAAAAGTAACCCACTCTCAAGCTTGCACATCTGCCCAAACCCGAGTTCAAATTAACTGTTTATTTTCCGGCTGCGGCGTGGGTGTGTCTGAGGTGCTCCAAGCACTCTGGACTTTTTACATGGATATTTTACGGATATTAAAAATAAAATATTTTACGGATTTGAGTACAGGATAATTATGTGCTATTTTTTCTAACACCCAAAATCCCTTTATAGTCTTCTCAAAGTGCAGGATGGCTTTATTTGAGCTATTTTATGTGCTTAATTGGTGCTAGCGAGACCTCTTTCCTGCAAGTAAGCTGCGGCTCGCTTTTAGCCTTGCAGAGAGGTTTCCCGGAGCAATTGAATTGCAAATCTCTTGCGGCCGTTTTAGATCAAAGGCTTTCCTCCGGGGCGAGCAGCCGCAACAGATAGCAAGGCACCGGCCGCAAGCCTGCCGGAATCCCCGGCCGTAAGGGAATAGAATAGCAGAATAGCTTGCGGCCGGTCCTTGCGGCCCCGCAACGGCTGCGGCCGCTAATAGAATGAGGCCCATAGGGTCCTTATGGACCCCCATGGCACCTACGATTATCTTATAGTCATGGAGGTCACTAATGAGCAACATAACACCTCAAACTTTCCTTATGAACCCCCAGGGCATCTAGCATTGACACATATATCATAGTGGTCCCTAGCCAGCCGCATGGTATACTATCCTATAACCATGGGGGTCCTGAGAGACCCCCCTGGGAACTTCAACTTAACACCCTCCAAATTGCCACTCTAACTACTACCATAAGAGTCCTTATAAACTCTCATGGACACTATCCCCCGCGGGGTACGCAAGGACCCTCATAGTCTTTGTCACTACCCCATAATAAAATAATTTAAATACATTAAAAAAAATATTAACATAAAATTAAAAAAGAATTACATAAAATAAAAAAAATAAAAAAATAATAATTATATTTGTAATCTTTGTTACTTTCTGTAGTTCTTTTTTATTTTCAGCTTTTTTTTTAATTTTATGTAAATCTTTTTATTTTATTTTATGTATTTAATTTAATTAATTGGGGGGTAGTGATAGGAACTATCTTTGTGGTCCATAAGGACTCCTTTGGTATCTGCTGCTAGCAAATTAGTTGTAAAATACTTGGAAGTACCTAAACTTTTGTCTGTCTTTTGGCTTAACTGGTTACATCAGGAGTTAAAATTATTTATTTTAAATATAAAAAACAATGAATAATCAGAGAAAAACTAGTGTGGTAAATAGCATATATATGGATACTAGGTGGAAGCACGCACTAGGCTAAAACATCATGTTATATTATACACATAATGATTGTATCAAGTAACAAATTCTAATAAAATAATGTTAATATGTTAGAAGGCATAATTTAAAAAAAAATTGTTGCCAAAATACAATTCTTATAATAGCTGTTATTAATAGTATGACATTGAATAAGTGAGAAAATATATATCCAGAATATGAAGAATTACAATAAGAAATAATATAACCATCATCATGAAGAAAATATCGTATTGAATTTATTTATAATAAGATATAATATTTACATATCACCAAAAATACTTCATTCAATTTCCAGAGCTCTGGGATATTTAAAGTTATTCTTAAAGCCCCATTGTACATTATCCAATATAGTTGTCCAAGTAGGGGTAATATTTTTTAATTATCTAAACATTTTCTTTCTGATAGAAATTAGAAAAATACCATTTTCACATTTTATTTAACAATGCTTTTGATTTTAAAGACTAGGCAGAATGCAAAATTCAAGGTTTTTGCTATCTGAATCCAAAAATTAATTAGCATCAGCAAAATTACCTGATGCATATACTCATTTGTTCTACACTATAAATATGATGGCAAAATGTTTGATCACTTACTGTACATTTTATTACTTCAGCTGATAAATGGCCATCTGAATGGTTTAAGAAGCAGCAAATTTATTATATTTTTCCAACTTTATCTTACAACCAATTATTAATTGAAATGGTGTAATTTTGTCTCACTTGAGAAAATATAATTTCATTTTTTTTAGCTATCTTTCTTAACTTTGGTCTGCAATCCCAAAAATAAGCAAGGATTTCCAGATCCTGTATATCAGCCCATGCACAGCTATGTTATTTACTGTCTCTAAATCATCATCCAATGTCTTGCCCAAATGTTAAGATTATTCTTTGCCATTTCATGCCACTGTTCCTACTGCTTATTCACTTGGAGCAAGTTATTGATTCATATTACATTGTGCTATGCCAATTGTGCGGTACCAGAATACAGAACAGCAGTATTTTTTTTACAATGGTACCTCCATGACCCAGGTATTTTACCCTATCATGAACTCAAGATTCATTCTGCAAGACTAAAACTGGGTCTCTAACTTTATGTGCAAACAGGTCCATCATCTTGACATGCCCGAGCATAAGGCTCATAAAGAAAAATCCCCAGAGTGCCACATACCTGGCATGTTCTAACTGATTACAATTCGATATTAACAAGAATATCACCAAAACACTTGAAATCAATCTTGAAATCAAGAGTATATTGTTGCATATTCAATTCACTGTATTTTATAAGTTAGGTATTAATAAGCATACGTATGTATTTAACCCACATTGTTGATTTATTTTACATATTTTGCAGTCATAACATTAAATCCATTCACATGCCATGGAAAATCATAGAAAAATACAATGTAAATCTACAATGTACTGATTCATTTTTAAAGGGTTTTGTCTCTGCGGGGGAAGAAGAATCTTTCCAAAATTACAGTTCATAATTTCAGCCATATAAATTATTTACACTGCAGGTAGGTTTACTTAAGTCTGATTTTCCTATCAACCAGCATTTACAGTTTGAAACTGGAATTAAATACATTATTCAGTTTATTGAAGTGAGATCCTTCAGTTGATGGTAGGATGCCACTCACTTTGTAGATGTGCGTTGATACTGTTATATTACTCCCTGCCTCTTCAGTACCCTTACGTCATCTTCTCAGTAGTGCAATCTCTGCTGAGATTTGTTAGTCATTGGCTGGTGTCAATGAAAGAAGTAGGGGAATTTGTAAAAGCAATTTTGCTGCAATTACAATTTATTTTAACTGGTTCGAACACAATCGTTCTGATTACACCACACAGGAATATTGCGCCAGTGAATAACTCCAGATGGTTTATTATTTATATTCATATTCTTTTCTTTTTCTTGGAAGTTGATCATTTTACTTGTTGAACCAATGCATATTTTATGCTGTACTTTATTTAAATAAATAAAAAAACAACATAGATTTTGATGGTAAATAAGAGCCAACTGGTCCATCTAGTCTTATTTGATTACTTAAATAATATACTAGCATTGAAGATCAATATAAATAACGTTCTAATATATTATTAAAGTTTGATCTTTTGTGATAAAACTTACATTGAAACTAGCTTGTTTTCTCCTCGTCCTTAGACTGGAGTTTCCCATATATTTTACAAACTTCTGAACT
Source organism: Discoglossus pictus (assembly GCA_027410445.1). NCBI lineage: Eukaryota > Metazoa > Chordata > Amphibia > Anura > Alytidae > Discoglossus > Discoglossus pictus. The sequence continues at coordinate 130,385,713 of CM050166.1, forward strand.
TTGGTGACAGAATGTAATATAATTTGAAAGGCACTACAAAGAGCTGCTTTAAAGTTGTAGTATCCTCTGCCACCAGCAAATGTCAAGTAACATATAAGAGGAGCTCAGGCCTAAAGACAATGGAAAATCAAGCAGTTTTCAGTGTATTTCTAACAAAATATTATAATTTTTAAATCACAATAAATTAAAAAATAGTTTTTACTAATCTTTACTACTTAAAATTATGAATCCTGAATAATTACAGTGGTCCTTTAATAACTGGCATTAAACATATCCCAGCATGTTTTAGTTGCTTTACTGAATTGTAACATCTATAGTATTGTGTAATTGTAAATACAGACGTTTAGATTACCTTATTATACAATATAAACTTATTTTCCAATTGCTGTTCATAAAAAAACTAATAACAATGTGGAGGAAATACCACTTTCCAAGTTGTAACGGAGCAGGAACCCGAATCCAATATCTCCGCTGGTATACGGTAAAATACCCAAGAGGCACTACAGTTTCACCATCCCCGACCTCCCATATTGGACGACACACAATTTGGGAGTCAAATGAATACTGACTTTATTTTATTATTGCAGAAATATTTATACCCATCTCTTCCCACAGGCAATACACATGCCCATATTTGGCCGCACAATACACATAAAGAGAACAATAGGTGGGTCACACCTCCCTGGCAACTTTGATACAATCAGACATTGATTCAATTACACTTCTTTGTTCTTATCTGAGAATGAAAACACTGTATACAATAGACTTCCTTTATCTGTAACAGGATTATCTCCCATGCCAAGTAGCTGTAAATGTCTGGGACAATATTCTGCAGAGCATCAACCAACATACATATAGTAGGATCATATTTTAACCATAATAATCATAAAACAGGGTAAAACAGTGATGGGTTCCGCTACACAAGTAATATGCAATACATTTTAATTTTTCCCTGTCTGACACAGACACATGACTCATTAGGAGGTAAGGATTACAGACCTAGCAGAAGCAATGCCATTTTATCTCACTTAATGCTATGTTATTCTATGGTGCTGGGTTATCATGCAATGCGTTTTTAGACACCTTGATAAATTACCCCTGTAGAATAACATAGCATTAAGTGTTATATTCTCAGGTGAAATAGAATTACAGTTTGAGAAATCTAAGCTTGTGTGTTAGCTTTTAAATCAACATGGCCACAGTTCTGTTTCAGGAGAGATTAAAAGACCTATTAATTTGGTTACCTTTGATGTGTAACCCTACCACTCCTTGCATGGTAATTTAGATTTCTTAAAGACTGCAGCTTTTTTTTCCTTCCTAGATTGAGTTATGCTTTTTCAGTGTGATTTAATGAAATATTGAACCAAGTACTAGTGGTCTGCCAGATGAAGGCAGTTTCTGTGAGGAATGAATTTAATGTTGCCTTATAAGCAAGTATAAGCCTCAGAGTTTTCCGAGTAGTTCATTTCTTTGCTAGAATTATAGATTTCTTATATTTCATATATGAAGGTCTTGCGTGGCATTTTATTTTAATTAAGAATCCCATTGCCAAAAAAGCCGCTCAGTGTTTGGTTTCTTAACAGCACACAGACAACTAATGATGCCACATGGGTAATGTGAGAAGATGTATCGACCACTCATTTTTCAAACAGTTTTTTTCTTGTAATGTTTCAGACATGAGCTTTTAAATACATGACATGAAAATAAGGGACTGCAGTGGCCCTTTAATTACATACTATAAATCAACACCCTGAGACAAAAAGAGAAATAATATTGTTTTACTGCATATTAGATATTGGACAGACAGTGAATCTGTGCATATTAATGCACCAAATCCAAAACTGGTGTTATGATAGATAAAGATTCTGTTGTACAGTATGTGGTGTTTATCAGCTTGAGCTTTAGACATGTTGATCTGTAGAGTATGGTCATTTTGTAAGTTTTCAGAACTATTTATGTCATTGAGATCTGTTATATCAAGAGGTAGCCGTGATTGTTCAGTAATCTATATGAATTATCAGAGTATTGCAGCATATAGTGATACCATTTTTTATTGGACAAACATATTCTTTGAAATGTCAAATCTTAAGCATTACTGACTAAAACAAAATGAGAGAGCCTAGTAACAGAGAAGATATACAGAGAGGGACACAGAGGGCCATCATAAATGATGTCCTGATAAGTTAGGTATGCAAGCCTATACACCAACATAAGTTAGAGCTGTAAATAAGTTAGAGCTGTAAGTATCCTACATATTAAGAAATAGAAAAACAACAATAAAACATGGGAAGGAATGTGGCAGAATGCCAGAAATGTTGATAGTGTGATAAAAAATCCCAGTCCATCTTAAGTCTTGTATCTTTTGTCTTAAAAAAATGTAATCATCTTCAAAATGTTTTCCTCTCTTGGATTTGTTTGAAATTTGAGTATTTGGATTTTCAGGTTTTGGGTCAGGTGATCATTCTGAGTTAAATGGTGTCCAACTGGGGTACAATAACTGTTTCCATTGTTCTTTTTGATGGAAAGTCTGTTTAGATTCCTCCTTAGATGTAATTTGTGGCTGGTTTCCCCAATGTAACAGCCCCTCTCACATACAGCACATTCCATTATGTAAACACATTGGAGGATGTACATGAATATGACCCCCTAATGTTATAGGTCTTCTTGTTATGTATCTCCTCTTTCAGATGTTGCTATTTTATCAAGTTCTTTACATTGTGGTTACATCCCTATATATAGTTTTAGATCCATATATATAGTTATCCCTAGAGACATGTGTGCAGATCATTCCTTTATTATTACCTTAGAATAACTTCATTTTCCAAAAGCAAGGATATAAAATCAAATTGCAAAGGCCTGGGAGTTCAATTATTTAAGCTATTTCTTGAGACATGTAATTTCATGCCAGGAGCACACATTTTATACATTTTGTGGTAGCTATAAAGGATTGTAGAAATAGATTCAGAATCACCGGTAAGGAAGATGAATTGATATTGTTCACTCACCCATGCATTTAAACCAGGTTAATTTGCATGAAATTATAACATATTTATTTATTTAGAAAATGTTCCAAATTTGTTTGTTTTTTTGTTTTTTTTCAATCAGTTTTATTAACTAGCAAGAATGCCAAAATAAAAATAGTATAATAATTTACAAAGGAGTAATAGAATAGGTATATGAAACATTCATATAGAAAAACTAAGGGCCCTATTAAATTCTCCCTCGTAGTTCTCTCGGTGCTCGCAAAAGGCAGTTTTCCTGCTGTTTGCGAGAACCGAATCTCTCGCAGCCTGCTTTACGATATGACTGCGAGAAAATGGCCGAGAATAGGCTCCGAGAGAGCTACGTAGCCTTAAATCTATGCACGAGTCTCGCATATCGTAAGAATCCCTACGTGGACAAAAATTCCACGCAAGGGATCCGAAAGCCTCTACGTGCTGCCTCGGAACAGCCCGAGACAGCAGCGTGAGGCTCCCCCCTGCACCCTATACACATCCCCATGCTGCAGGGGTCTCTATCAGGACCCCTGCAGCACCCCCACATTAACCCCTTGCAGCGGGGGTCCCCGATCTGCATAGATCAGGCCCCCCGCTGCATTTAAAACTTTTAAATTCCCCGCCGCGGCTCCTTAAAGGGACCGCGGCACACTATTACCCAATCCCGGCCGCGGCACTTAAAATTAACCCCCCTCTATGCTGGGGGTCCCCATCGGGACCCCCGAAGTGTCCCCACATAAACCCATTGCAGGGGGGGGCCCCGATCTGCATAGATCAGGCCCCCCGCAGCATTTAAAACTTTTAAATTCCCCGCCGCGGCTCCTTAAAGGGACCGCGGCACACTATTACCCAATCCCGGCCGCGGCACTTAAAATTAACCCCCCTCTATGCTGGGGGTCCCCATCGGGACCCCCGAAGTGTCCCCATATAAACCCCCTGCTGCGGGGGGCCCCGATCGGCACCGATCGTGACCCTGCTGCAATTCAATTTTAAATTTCCCGCCTCGCGGGTCCTCAAAGGACCGTAAAGGTCCTGAAAGGACTCGCACTAAAAATAATAACCCCAGGCAACTATAATTACCCCATTAACTCATGATGGTCAATCCAGACCACCATAAGACCTAAATTACCCCATTAACTCATGATGGTCAATCCAGACCACCATAAGACCTAAATTACCCCATTAACTCATGATGGTCAATCCAGACCACCATAAGGCCTAAATTAACCCATTAACTCATGATGGTCAATACAGACCACCATAAGGCTCTATTTAACCCATTAACTCATGGTGGTCAATACAGACCACCATAAGGCCTAAATTAACCCATTAACTCATGATGGTCAATACAGACCACCATAAGACCTAAATTACCCCATTAACTCATGATGGTCAATCCAGACCACCATAAGACCTAAATTACCCCATTAACTCATGATGGTCAATCCAGACCACCATAAGGCCTAAATTAACCCATTAACTCATGATGGTCAATACAGACCACCATAAGGCTCTATTTAACCCATTAACTCATGGTGGTCAATACAGACCACCATAAGGCCTAAATTAACCCATTAACTCATGATGGTCAATCCAGACCACCATAAGACCTAAATTACCCCATTAACTCATGATGGTCAATCCAGACCACCATAAGGCCTAAATTAACCCATTAACTCATGATGGTCAATACAGACCACCATAAGGCTCTATTTAACCCATTAACTCATGGTGGTCAATACAGACCACCATAAGGCCTAAATTAACCCATTAACTCATGATGGTCAATACAGACCACCATAAGACCTAAATTACCCCATTAACTCATGATGGTCAATCCAGACCACCATAAGACCTAAATTACCCCATTAACTCATGATAGTCAATCCAGACCACCATAAGGCCTAAATTAACCCATTAACTCATGATGGTCAATACAGACCACCATAAGGCTCTATTTAACCCATTAACTCATGGTGGTCAATACAGACCACCATAAGGCCTAAATTAACCCATTAACTCATGATGGTCAATACAGACCACCATAAGACCTAAATTACCCCATTAACTCATGATGGTCAATCCAGACCACCATAAGGCCTAAATTAACCCATTAACTCATGATGGTCAATACAGACCACCATAAGGCTCTATTTAACCCATTAACTCATGGTGGTCAATACAGACCACCATAAGGCCTAAATTAACCCATTAACTCATGATGGTCAATACAGACCAGCATAAGGCTCTATTTAACCCCATCAGTCCCATAAGGGTATATTATTACCATTATGGGCCTGTTACAACCCAACATTAACCACATAAGTGCCATGATGGTCCTCAAGGACCATCATGACACTAACTACAAACACTACACTATAACCCCCAATAAACCATTTAATCTAAACTAACCCCCCTCTACACTAATCTATTAACACTTACACTACCTACCTACACTACCTACCCCCTAATAAACCTCCCCAACACTCTAATTACAAAAAACAAAAAACCTACAGCACAGAAAAGAAAAAACCTACAGTACAAAAAACAAAAAAACCTACAGTACAGAAAAAAAAAAAAAATACAACCCCACCCCCCACTACAGAAAACAAAAAAATACATTACAACCCCACCCCCCACTACAGAAAATAAAAAAATTACACACCTGAAAAGGAAAGACAGATAAACACAATACAATACATACATATAATACATTAAATACATTACATACAATACATGACATTACATATAATATATTACATATAATATATTACATATAATACATTACATACATTACATACAATACATGACATTACATATAATATATTACATATAATATATTACATATAATACATTACATACATTACATACAATACATGACATTACATATAATATATTAAATATAATATATTACATATAATATATTACATATAATATATTACATATAGTCCTAATCAAATACCCCCTATCTATCTAACATACAATCTATTTAATTTAAAATAAATCCTAACTATATCAAATACATCCCCCTATCTATCTAATATACAAAAAATCCTAACTACATACACAGACCCTTATTCTAAACTAAAATAAAATAATTACAGTCCTAACTACATACACAGACCCTAATTCTAAGCTAAAATCAATAAATTAAGACCACTTACCTTTAAGATGTTGCTTCAGATCACTAACCTATGGGTCAAAGAAAAAATAAAAATTAGTACAAAACATTAAAATCAAATAAATAAACATTCTATACATTCTAAATATTCAACTCACCTTTACAGCATGTCCAGTCACTGTTTATCTCTTCCGGCGCGGCCCTGTTAAAAAAAAAACACAATACATGAATACATGAATACAATATATAAACAATAAATAAAATACACAAATAAACATCTAAATATACATTTAACTTACCTCCCCGCGATGTCCTCGGCCTTCTCTCCTTCAGCCCCGGCTGGGCCGCGGAACCATCCGCGCTCTAAAAAAAAAAAAAAAAAAAAACTAACGGAGGTCTGCACTGGCAGACCTCCCCGACGCTACTGAACCTCCCGGAGTCGTTTCCGGGAGGAAATTGGCATTGGCGGCTTGTGATTGGCTGAAAAAGCTGTCTATCAATTTCAGCCAATCAAAAGTCGTCAATGTGTGAGCCAATCAGGATGGGATACACCCCAATATCCCACCCTGATTGGCTAAAACACTTGTCTATCTTTATGGGAACCAATCACAACGCTCAGATGCCTTCAGCCAATCACTATGGGATACACCCCCACGGAGTGATTGGTAGAAGACATCTGCGCATCCTGATTGGCTCCTACATTGACGACTTTTGATTGGCTGACAGCTTTTTCAGCCAATCACAAGCCGACAATGCCAATTTCCTCCCGGAAACGACTCCGGGAGGTTCAGTAGCGTCGGGGAGGTCTGCCAGTGCAGACCTCCGTTAGTTTTTTTTTTTTTTTTTTTTTAGAGCGCGGATGGTTCCGCGGCCCAGCCGGGGCTGAAGGAGAGAAGGCCGGGGACATCGCGGGGAGGTAAGTTAAATGTATATTTAGATGTTTATTTGTGTATTTTATTTATTGTTTATATATTGTATTCATGTATTCATGTATTGTGTTTTTTTTTTTTAACAGGGCCGCGCCGGAAGAGATAAACAGTGACTGGACATGCTGTAAAGGTGAGTTGAATATGTAGAATGTATATAATGTTTATTTATTTGATGTTAATGTTTTGTACTAATTTTTCTTTTTGTTTGACCCATAGGTTAGTGATCTGAAGCAACATCTTAAAGGTAAGTGGTCTTAATTTATTGATTTTAGCTTAGAATTAGGGTCTGTGTATGTAGTTAGGACTGTAATTATTTTATTTTAGTTTAGAATAAGGGTCTGTGTATGTAGTTAGGATTTTTTGTATATTAGATAGATAGGGGGATGTATTTGATATAGTTAGGATTTATTTTAAATTAAATAGATTGTATGTTAGATAGATAGGGGGTATTTGATTAGGACTATATGTAATATATTATATGTAATATATTATATGTAATATATTATATGTAATACATTATATGTAATGTATGTAATGTCATGTATTGTATGTAATGTATGTAATGTATTATATGTAATATATTATATGTAATATATTATATTTAATATATTATATTTAATGTATGTAATGTCATGTATTGTATGTAATGTATGTAATGTATTATATGTAATGTATTATATGTAATATATTATATGTAATATATTATATTTAATATATTATATTTAATGTATGTAATGTCATGTATTGTATGTAATGTATGTAATGTATTATATGTAATATATTATATGTAATATATTATATTTAATATATTATATTTAATGTATGTAATGTCATGTATTGTATGTAATGTATGTAATGTATTATATGTAATATATTATATGTAATATATTATATTTAATATATTATATTTAATGTATGTAATGTCATGTATTGTATGTAATGTATGTAATGTATTATATGTAATATATTATATGTAATATATTATATTTAATATATTATATTTAATGTATGTAATGTCATGTATTGTATGTAATGTATGTAATGTATTATATGTAATATATTATATGTAATATATTATATGTAATGTCATGTATTGTATGTAATGTATGTAATATATTATATGTAATATATTATATGTAATATATTATATGTAATGTCATGTATTGTATGTAATGTATGTAATGTATTATATGTATGTATTGTATTGTGTTTATCTGTCTTTCCTTTTCAGGTGTGTAATTTTTTTATTTTCTGTAGTGGGGGGTGGGGTTGTAATGTATTTTTTTGTTTTCTGTAGTGGGGGGTGGGGTTGTAATTTTTATTTTTTCTGTACTGTAGGTTTTTTTGTTTTTTGTACTGTAGGTTTTTTGTTTTCTGTGCTGTAGGTTTATTGTTTTTTGTAATTAGAGTGGTGGGGAGGTGTATTAGGGGGTAGGTAGTGTAGGTAGGTAGTGTAAGTGTTAATAGATTAGTGTAGAGGGGGGTTAGTTTAGATTAAATGGTTTATTGGGGGTTATAGTGTAGTGTTTGTAGTTAGTGTCATGATGGTCCTTGAGGACCATCATGGCACTTATGTGGTTAATGTTGGGTTGTAACAGGCCCATAATGGTAATAATATACCCTTATGGGATTGATGGGGTTAAATAGAGCCTTATGGTGGTCTGTATTGACCACCATGAGTTAATGGGTTAATTTAGGCCTTATGGTGGTCTGTATTGACCACCATGAGTTAATGGGTTAATTTAGGCCTTATGGTGGTCTGTATTGACCACCATGAGTTAATGGGTTAATTTAGGCCTTATGGTGGTCTGTATTGACCACCATGAGTTAATGGGTTAATTAGAGCCTTATGGTGGTCTGTATTGACCACCATGAGTTAATGGGTTAATTAGAGCCTTATGGTGGTCTGTATTGACCACCATGAGTTAATGGGTTAATTAAGGCCTTATGGTGGTCTGTATTGACCACCATGAGTTAATGGGTTAATTAGAGCCTTATGGTGGTCTGTATTGACCACCATGAGTTAATGGGTTAATTAAGGCCTTATGGTGGTCTGTATTGACCACCATGAGTTAATGGGTTAATTAGAGCCTTATGGTGGTCTGTATTGACCACCATGAGTTAATGGGTTAATTAAGGCCTTATGGTGGTCTGTATTGACCACCATGAGTTAATGGGTTAATTTAGGCCTTATGGTGGTCTGTATTGACCACCATGAGTTAATGGGTTAATTTAGGCCTTATAGTGGTCTGGATTGACCATCATGAGTTAATGGGGTAATTATAGTTGCCTGGGGTTAATATTTTTAGTGCGAGTCCTTTCAGGACCTTTACGGTCCTTTGAGGACCCGCGAGGCGGGAAATTTAAAATTGAATTGCAGCAGGGTCACGATCGGTGCCGATCGGGGCCCCCCGCAGCAGGGGGTTTATATGGGGACACTTCGGGGGTCCCGATGGGGACCCCCAGCATAGAGGGGGGTTAATTTTAAGTGCCGCGGCCGGGATTGGGTAATAGTGTGCCGCGGTCCCTTTAAGGAGCCGCGGCGGGGAATTTAAAAGTTTTAAATGCTGCGGGGGGCCTGATCTATGCAGATCGGGGCCCCCCCCCTGCAATGGGTTTATGTGGGGACACTTCGGGGGTCCCGATGGGGACCCCCAGCATAGAGGGGGGTTAATTTTAAGTGCCGCGGCCGGGATTGGGTAATAGTGTGCCGCGGTCCCTTTAAGGAGCCGCGGCGGGGAATTTAAAAGTTTTAAATGCTGCGGGGGGCCTGATCTATGCAGATCGGGGCCCCCCCCCTGCAATGGGTTTATGTGGGGACACTTCGGGGGTCCCGATGGGGACCCCCAGCATAGAGGGGGGTTAATTTTAAGTGCCGCGGCCGGGATTGGGTAATAGTGTGCCGCGGTCCCTTTAAGGAGCCGCGGCGGGGAATTTAAAAGTTTTAAATGCAGCGGGGGCCTGATCGGTGCCGATCGGGGACCCCCGCTGCAAGGGGTTAATGTGTGGGGGCTGCGGGGGTTCCTATGGACCCCTGCAGCAAGGTGTTCATGTGAGGACACTTCGGGGGTCCCGACAGGGACCCCGGCATTGAGGGGGGGTTCATTGTAGGTGCCTGGGGGGGGTTTGGAGTACACCCCACGGCAGTGCTTATGTGGGGGACTGCCGCGGAGGTCCCTTTTAGGACCCCCGCAGCACTTGATGAGGAGTGGGAGCCTGCGATATCATCTCGCAGGCTGTCACTCCTTATGTACATTTACGCAGTGTAGATACGTACGGCCCTGCTGCGTAGCTCATACGTTGCTCGCAGCAGGGCTAATTTAATAGCATTGTAAGTTAGAGAAACTTTGCAGTACGTAGGGCTTAAGTAGAAGCCTCTTATTTACGAGGCTGGAATTTAATAGGGCCCTAAATCCCCTCATAATGTCATATAAATTAGTATTATAAAACAAACAGAGATAACCATATTTAAATGTAAGAATGTTTGCCTAGGCATGAGCATTTTGTATGCATTCCTACTAGCAGTTTTTCTATTTTTAAAGATAAGGCACAAGGTTCTAATGGAAACATTGAAATCACAAATAAATAAAAGAGGGGAGAAAAACAACTGGGTTAACTAAAAAGAGTGTCTCAGATACCTGTTACCAAAGAGTTTAAGGCTTGCCTCCAACCACTACCCCCGAGGGGACCCTCAGCCAGCCAAGTTGAGTATCGATTTAGTCCATATATATTTTAGGGAATTTAAATACTGTGTGAGGAGGCTAACCAAGGTTTCCATATTTCAAAAAAGAGAAGTAAGGAGTCTTCAAAAATGTGGGAGAGTCGCTTTTTGATTAGGAGATAGTTTAATTTAGATATGACCATTCACAGATGGAGGGAAGGGGATTTCCATTGGCATGCAATGTGGCTTTTAGTGGCCAGCATTATGAACTGCAATAGTTTGTTTTGATGTATAGATAATGAGGGAATATGGCATCCTAAGAGACTAACCTCGACTGTGGGATTAATCTGTTGAAATAATATATCTGGTGCAACTCATACACTTCTTGCCATAAAAGGATAACTTGAGGGCATTCACACCATGTGTGGAAGAAAGAACTTGCTATCCCACATTCTCTAAAGCAGTTAGGAGTGGAGGCCAGTTTCCATCTAAAGAGCTTGTCGGGAGTATAGTAGGACCTATGTAGAACTTTAATTGCAGTTTCCAGGACACTACAGTTAAGAGAGCCTTTTGTTAGATTAAACCAAGAGGTCTCCCAGGTATCTTGGATACAAGTGCAATTCAAGTCTCTTTCCCAGTTCCATATATATTTAAGTTTTGGTTGATTTAAATCAACATTAACGGTTTCATATATAAGACTAAGTATGCTTTTTGTAAGAGGGGCCTTGTCACATATTTTCATAAGCCAAGATGACATTGGCAAACTTAGTGTTAGTTTCTGAGTCTTGATGAAGTGTCTAAAGTGTCGGTAGGTAAAGTGTTCTCGTGGAGGGAAATGGTGAAGAGTATTTAGTTTATCAAATGTAAGGGCTTGATTGTCTTTATACCAGGAGCCTGCTTTAAGAAGACCAGAGGATTTCCACCATTTGAGGGAAAGAGACGAGATCTGAATTGTAAACTGTGGGTGAGGAATTAGCGGGGTAAGGAAGGAGTATTTAGACATGAGGCCATGAGAGCGATTAGCCCAATGCCAAATATTAAGCAAGAGTTTTGTAACGGGGTTAGGCCGCGTCCCCAACAACAGATGAAGATTGGGGAGCCAAGGGATAGTATTCCTAGTGTAGGGAAGAATTTGGAAGTTTTCAATGAAAACCCATAAAGGTTGGGGAATAAGGGAGTGGGCTTGGTTATAAAGGAGATCTGTGCTGCTTTATAATATAATTTTCAATGAGGACAAGACAAACCACCCTTTGTTTTGTGTTTAAGCATAGTGCTTTTCGGGATATGTTGGGATTTATTGCACCAGCTAAAATTAAATGTTAGACGCTGAAATCTCTCCAATTCAGGGAAATTAATCATTATGGCGAGGGTGCGAAATAGATATAGAAGCCTGGGCAAGATGTTCATCTTGACTGAGTTAATAGGGCCCAGCCAGGATATATTACCTTTGGAACAAGACAGATAATTCTGTCTCATTGTAGAGTATAGTGGTGAGTAGTTGGCTTTGTGTAGATCAGTTAAATCTGGTGCATAACAGATCATCTGTGAACAGACAACATTTGATATGTTGATGTCCTACGTCAATACCATGGATGGAGGAGTTCTATCTGATTGTCTGGGCTAGGGGTTCAATTGCTAATGCAAATAGCAGGGGGGAGAGTGGGCAGCCCTGTCTAGTGCACTGTTGGATGTCAATAAACGTTATGGAGTCTCCTGGCATTTTAAGTGAGGCTTTAGGATGATGATAGTACGTCTTAAGAAGATTTAGAAAGGGACTGGAGAAGCCAAATTTTATAAGAGTTTTTACTAAATAAAACCAATCTAGTGAATCAAACACCTTCTCAATATCTAAGGCCAATAGGCATGCAGGTGTCTGAGTTCGTTTAACCCAAGGAATTGAGTTAAGTACCAGCCTGATATTATCTCTCGCTTGCCTATAGGGGATAAAACCCACTTGACCCTTGTGAATTAGTCTGGGAAGAAACTTGTTAATTCTATTAGATATGAGTTTTGCAAGGATTTTAATATCTCTGTTTAGGAGGGAAATGGGGTCCCCACCCTCTTTGGGAAAAATATTAGATCAGCCTGATTAAGTTTTGGGGGTATTGGAAATCCATTCAGTATACTGTTGAATAGACTAGTAAGATAAGGAGTAAGCAGGTCAGCAATTTGTTATAGTATAAATTAGAGAATCCATCTGGGCAATGGGTCAAATGTGGTTTAATGTAAAACTCTAGGTAGTAACAAGTCCATTATAAATGGAATGATATTAAATTTCTTGCAGAAAAATTATCTTGAAGTTTGTGATTTTGCATTATTCTCTTCTCTTTCTGGTCATTTGGCTTTGTGTTAAATTCTAATCATTGCTAATATCTCACAATCAGAGTCATTGAACAATTAGAATCATTGGAAATTAAAATGCTGATTTGTTTTCTCAGCTTATTGTTCAATTATTTTGATCATGTGCAAGCACTCAAGAGGTAATTAGTAATGATTAGGTAGTATCACAAAAAAGAGCAAGTGAAGAGGATCTGTAAGACTAACTGACAGACAAAAATTGCATTTTTAATAATAAATAAATAAAGTACTTGTTGCTACCTTTAGTTTTAAATTATACTACATTTATGCTGCACAAACAAAAGTAAACAAAGGTGTCTTTGTAAGGCAATAAACAGCAAACAGCAGGTACCAGTAAAGGTGTTGATGCAGTGAGATAAAATCAAACATGGCTTTCACATTATTTTGGTTTAAAGGAAGTTACATTTGTCAATTATCTGTGAATTGTAATAAAGATGTTTTTTATTTTCCATTCCAATGCACACTAAGAAGATCGTAATATCATTGATGTTGCTACAAGCATTAGCATTTTATTAGCTTTTCTAAGTAACTATTTTAATTTAACCTTTTTAATCCCTAATCCTCTGTGCATCCCTTGTGCCTAAAGATACCTAAAGTGATCTACATTATATTGACCCTGAACGGTAGGGTTATGGTGCGATTACCGATAATCTGTTTTAAGACGACATCTGCTCATCTTTCCTTTTATAAGTTTCTCTTTTCCAGTTTGAATTGTTTATTTTTTCCGTGATAGCATGTTTATTTATTAATAGATTTTGATATCAAAGCTAATTTATATTTTAAAAAAATCAACATTTTTTAGCAGTATATAAATGTCTTTTCACAATACTCAACATTAAAAGTATCTGTATGTTATTCTCTCTAGATAAAGAAATATAGGACATTTGTCATTATTGGCTGAAATAGAATCATTCTGTGTCTTGCCTGAGCTCTTATCTGTTTGATGCCATAGTTAACCTGTCTATTTGCTCCTACCATCTATCTGATCATCTAGGTTCTTTCTTCTATGTGATATATTGAAGAGGTGTGCAAATAATTATGAGGAAATAAAATAAAAATGTCTAAGCATTTTTCCTTTCCTTATCAGGGAAAATGTTGTGAATAGTTTGTAAAATAGAGAAGTCATTGACAAGGTGAATAGGGTTATGATGAATGGTGACAGGGAGTGTGGTTTATCAATCAAAACAAGGATGCACACCGCTTATTACAATCAAGATCCTTAAACGGAAGCAGTTAGTGTTAAAATCACTATATATAAAGGGAGGAAAAAAGAACACCAAGACATTAGTTACATTCTCATAATAACTGTAAATTGCCCCAACATATATAAAACTTACGTTTAATCCATTGTCTAAGAAGACACAAATATACCATAAAAAAACACACAAAATATCAGCGATTAAGATCATAAAAAATGAAGTCTTAGAAACAATAAAAACAATCCAATATCAAACTTTAAGAAAACGATTAATATCCCCTCACTCAAAAAGTGAAATAAAGAACCCTGGCTAGGACATTGGTGGGTGACTCCTATCTGGAAGCCTGCCCTACCGGCATACCCCAGATCTAACTAAGAAGTCCCTAGCCAACAGCTAAACTATCATAAACATAAATACCCCATGAGTATATAAAAACAATACCCATAAATAAATATATAAGCACCGATAAACTAAATATGAATCAAAAAAGTAGTGAGATACACTTTTATTGTTTTTTATTGTTTTTTTTTATAGATTCTAAGACCCAGTGACATGCTTTCACATCAGCAGATAAGACTGCTGCCCTACTCTATACTTTTTGGAGCTTTAATAATTGTATTCATTATGGTATATTTGTGTCTTCTTAGGAAATTGATTAAAATTTAAGTTTTATATTTCAGGGAGTTTGGGATATTAGTTATGTATATAGAGTGCAATATCCCAAAATATCCTTCCATCCAATGTAGGATGACTAAAAAAACAATGTTATTTTTTTTTGGGCACAAACTACAATCTCATCAAATCTGTATTTAATCTGTAATCCTTAATCCTTTTCCTTTTTTTTCATGAATGTGCCCAATTGACAAGTTTAACTTTAGAGAAGTGGTTCTAAACATTTTTAACACCAGGGACCTACTAGTTACTTTCATGACGTGTCAGGGATTGTTTTTTGAGAACTAGGTTATTTTAAAGGATTACAGTATGTATAAGATGCATTTCAGTTTTTGTTGCATTAGTTTGTATAGTGTGCATCAAAATTCTATCAAAATCAATGACCTTTTCTCAAATATGACCAATGGATAAGATCAGAGGGAACATCAGTTAAGATAATTTCCAAGTAGTCAAGGATTGTGATTCTTCTGCACTAACTATGCTAACATCCATTATCTCTTTCAAGAGTCATATCATTTCTGTTAGTGATGGGGGTTGCATGAGTTTTTAATTATTTATAAAAAATTACTATATACCTAATAAGCTGTTTTATGAGAACATATAAATGAATAGCTCTCACTTTGTCCTAGTCATTGCAAAAACTCTGAAATGATGAAAATAACATATTGTGGAAAATAGGATTGTTCTGTTTCCTGGTGAATATGTTTCTTATTATGTGTTATATTTTTAATGGATAAATAGATTGAGAATCTCCAATTTTTTTATATTAAATTGAAAGATATTTAACAGAAGGAAACACAAAAATATCATTGTATAGCTAGTTTACAAATCAACGGATTTACTTTCATATAGCTCCAGCAATGCATATAAGGTATAACATAACATTTAAGTTTTATGTACCACTGTAAACAATATAATGTCACTGTGGTCATCCTTGGTGATAAGTTATAATCAATGGATAATAAGCTAAGCTAAACAACTTTCAGTGCTTAAGATGATTTTTTCTACATTTATTGACATCAGTACCCGTTTTGAATATCTATTTGTTTAAATGGCTGCTGTTCAATTACTTTTTTGATAACCTTTGCAATCTAATATATCAATCAATAAAATACTAAACTTGTTTGGATCTCATTTTGGAGCTCTACTATAA
Organism: Discoglossus pictus; assembly: GCA_027410445.1. Taxonomy (NCBI): domain Eukaryota; kingdom Metazoa; phylum Chordata; class Amphibia; order Anura; family Alytidae; genus Discoglossus; species Discoglossus pictus. The sequence goes on from CM050166.1 coordinate 130,401,802, forward strand.
ATGATACAAACATTAACTAGTGTACACTAATATACACTGAGAATTATTTTCAGTGAGTCAGGAGGTTAGTTGGTTGTTATTAAAAATTTCTAAAAAAATCCCTTTTGTTGTATCCCAAAAAAATGTTTAATTGAGATGCACCTTTTCTTACTGTCTACATGCAAATCATCTTTTGCTGACATTTAGATGATATCTACCATTAGACTTGGATATCAGTATATCCCTAACTGAACACAGGTTGTTTTAGAAGGAATGCGTGGGCTACTGATTAAATCAATTGTCTATACTGCTGTAGGAATAGCCCGATATTCTGATCTATTGATGGAACTTGAAGTAAAAAAGAAGGCTTTGCATGTCATATTGCAGCCTATTGCAGCATTATAGTTTGTGCTATTTCCAAAAATCCATATTCTGCACTTAAAAGTATGTTATTTCAAAGCATATTTGTTTTTATTTTAATTAAAATCATTATTATCAGTTTGCATTAACTGATTTAAAACAGCTTGGTTTGTTTTTAGCTTTTTAACCACTTAAAAGCTGTCCTTATCTTACATCTCTTATTGTCAGAGACCACTATCTTCCTCTTACCCAGTTTTCTATCCTAATCGTCAAAGTGATTCCTTCAGGTCACAATATTAATCCATACATAAATTACATATTTCACTTTATATATATAAAAAAAAAAAACATTAATAATTAATATTTCCAAACTGTGCCTACTGCATGAAAGTTTTAATTAAATCTACAAGTAGCTGTTTGAAAGAACAAGAGTCAAATTAATTGCAGAGAGTTAAGCATTTCTTTCAATGACATGTTTTTTGTACTTTGGAGGCAAGACAATCTTGGTACCTCATTGTGAATTAGTAAACCCAATATCACTTCTTATTAATTAGTAAGATAGGTCAGAGCCATTTGTTTCCTGCTTGACAGTAGTTGTATTTTAATGACCTGACTATTGTGATTCAGACTGATCTGGCTTAGGTGAGTTGCTGTCATAATTATGCAGTATAATTAAGTAAAATTAACGAAAAACGCAGGTAATTATAAATAATGCCCATCTTTTATGAATGACACAGCATGAGTAGTTTTGCATTGCCTTTTATATTTAAAACAGAGAATAAGGTAGTACAACATGCACAGAACAGCTTTCTGGTGTGCAATGGATCGTAATCAGCTAATCACAGCTGTGTACCTAATAGCATTTAAAAAATCTGACAATTAGACAAAAGCAAATTAATTTTTAACAATATAACTTTTTACCTTTTTATGTTATAGCAGTAATTGAAAGCTTTTATGATTACATTTAAAAAAGTTAATTGTAATAAGGGAATCAATTAACTAAGGCAGCAGAAGAGTGGCAATAAAGAAATAATATCAGGCACAAAAAAAGTGCAGTTCAGAAATTATTAATTATGTGTAATCATGTTTTTTATTTTTTTGATGCATGAACTATGCTAGCACATGTAGACCCACTTAGATCATATTAGTATATCCACCAGTCATTAGGTGTATCTGTAGCTTTTGTTAGTCCTTGTGATTTAAACATAATAAAAATGACATTATAGAGACCTAAGAAGCTGCACCTTACTGTCCTACCTTAATGTTAGAAATGTACAACTTTTTCAGGTGACCTTGTGAATGCAACAGGGACAAAGCCCTGTGGATAACATTGATCCCCATATATGGTATATCAATATCATGAAGTCTGATTTGGATTAACAAAAGCATGTTCTTTGCATAGTAATCACATTTATCATCTTCAGAACCCTTGGAGAATATGTTTACTAGCGACTTGCCCGTAAAAATTGACTGCAATAAAAAGTGAGGCCTGGCAATGCTGTTTGCCACACAATGGGAGCTTCTCTCCCTCTACTTTACTGGCCTCACGATGAGCGCCTTTGGCGCTCATTGCAAGCCTCCCCTCCCTCCTCTCCCACCCTCTACTTTACTGGCCTCGCGATGAGCGCCTTTGGTGCAGATCATGGGCCTCGCAATGAGCGCCTTTGGAGATCATTCCATGTCTCTCCCCTGTCTTCTTCCTTCCATGTGTCTCCTTTCCCCCTCCTCTCCCTCCCTTGTATCCCCCCCCCCCTGTGTTTTTCCCTCCCGTGTCTCTAACCACCTCCCCTGTGTCTCTTTCCCTCCCTCTGTGTCTCTTCCTCCCCTCTCCCTCTGTGTCTCTTCCCCCCTCCCTCTGTGTCTCTTTCCTCCCCTCTCCCTCTGTGTCTCTTTCCTCCCCTCTCCCTCTGTGTCTCTTTCCCCCCTCTCCCTCTGTGTCGCCCCCCCCTCTGTGTCTCTCCCCCCTCCCTCTGTGTCTCTCCCCCCTCCCCTTAGGTGGCGCGAATGCGCAATGCGCAGCTAAAGCGCACTCTGCGAATGCACAGATAACGCCGCGCCTTGCCCATGCACGGCTAATGCCGCACCTTGCAATGCGCACAATGATCGGATCATTGTCAAACTGCGCTTTGTCGCAAAGCATGACGACGAATCGCAGTTTGACAATTATAATATGGGATTATAGCTTTCAGGACACTGAGTATTCTAAAGTATAGGGCCTCCCTGTGTACCCTCAATCTCACCGCATCCCCTTCTTGTATGCTTCCCTGTCAGTGCTTGTTCTCCCCAGGGCAGGGAATCCGGAATGACGTTACACATTTGATGTCATTCCAGATTCTCTGCCCAGGCAAGATTATGCACAAGCAGAGGATTAGTAGGAAGCCATATAGAGGAAGATGTGCTCAAAGTGAGGTGGCACAGGGGGAGTCAGGGGGGCATAGAAGGTGATTTTAAGTGCTTGTGGTGGTTCACTGCACTAGGGCCCCCCAGAGACGATAGCTGCTCCGGTGAGCGTAGCCCTTTGAAAGTTCAAATTATAGAATACTACTACATGATAAGATCTCCAGAATCAACTTTTGTGATTCTCTCTGCTCATTTCATATGCCATCTTGGATCCATATTTTAGAATGTAACAGCCAATAACAGGTTAGTTCCCAAACACATAGGAAACAGAAAAAGCAGTAATACTTTATTGTAACAGAGAGCAAAACATATAGAGGGCGATATACTAAGATATAATAGAGGCTGCCCTTTGATGTGCTTCCTTTTTTTCCATGAATTGCCTTTATTAAAAATAAAATAGACTCACAAAAGTGACATATGCAGACAGTTAAAAACACTTCAACATGCAACTTAGATTTCAGCAGTTTCCTTAGTGACTATAAATATTTTTTTACTGATTTCTTCACATTGTGGGCAATATGAATAAATATTTATGTTATGGTTTGCAAGTGGAACAATATCCACAACATCATTATATTTTCTATTAGTGGGATTTCAATTAGAATCCAGTAAAGGTATTTTTATGTATTTATTTTTTTAAATCATCCTAGGTAAAGTAGTAGAAGTATTTCTTCAGCATTAGACTGTATAAGCAATCTGAATTTACCAGAACACTTTACACCTTTAAATAGTTCCTTGATTCAAATTATTTTATAAGACCACAGTTTATGTTTAAATTATATATATATATATATATATATATATATATATATATATATGTATATGTTCTTAAGGTGGATATATTTGCACAACTACAAACATATCATTTGCACAGCATGGTTAGCAGTGAGCCTCCCACAGCATGATTTGACATTTCGTTTGCTTGATTTTTACTTGTTACATCCAATGAGACCACAAAGAAACAAATTGCCTTTTCCCTGATTGCTTAGTACGAAGTAAGTAAACTGATAAGAAAATTGCAAAATGGATTCAGAAATGTAGACCGTGTTGAGAAAAAGATATGATTGAAAACAATTTCATGGTATGAGTTGCTTCATCAATAAATGCAAGTCTAAATACCAATCAGTCCAAAATTATAGGTGTTTTAATGTATGAAAATTAACTGTTTTTTCTATGAAAAAACCAAGAACAGTGACGCTAATTATTAGCCTCAGAGAATATTAGTCAATAATCATAAACTGCTTGCACTGTAATGTGAAAAATGAAAAACAATCTCATTTGCTATGAGTTTGCTCATTATATTCATGCATGCAAAATATGGAATAATGGCATATTGTCACATCCTTATGCTCGTATTATAGCTTTCTCTCGATTACACAGTGAAATGTGATTAGCTTTTAAAATGTCCACTGGAAGTCTTAAAAACTAAGCAGCTCGTAGAAGAGTTACTTACACAGTGTTCATAATAATTTGAATAAGAGAAATATTATTTCAAATAAAGGTGTGAAATAAAGATTGTAGAGAGAAGATTGCTCCATTCCTTCTACTGGTAGACCAACACTAAATGACACCTCTCCTGCATAATATATTTGGGATCATATGTGGTTGCTGTGGTTTTTCAAGGAGCTACTTACCTTCTCATTACTACCTCTATTGCTCTACCACTTCCTTCCTCAACCATCTGTATCTCTCTGGATTCACTGACATCAATCCTCTCTCAGTATCCACTCATTACCACCTGCTTCCATTTCCAAAACCATTCACTGCCACCCTCTCTTTTCAAATCTACTCAATGTCCCCTTTGCACGCCATACTCACACTTCATTACTGCTTGTCACTCCATTTGTTTTTAGTTTCATCCTGTTTGTCTTCAGTGTAATGCCATATGACAGGAAAAGAATTGGGCATGCTCAGACTCCAAGAAAGTAATTAAGCATGAATTGAAAAATTACTCCCTAGACACTGTTTTTTTTACATGGCTTCACACTGAATATAATATATTCAGAGCCCAGCATTGATTGGCAATTAATTCCCATTAGCAAGAAATATCAAGATCTCATCAGTTGGTAATCAAAAGGCTGAGAGACAGATAAACATTGCAAACTTCAGTGTTAAAGTACCTTTTATTACTTATACTTTTAAATGACACCATATTTGTAAACCGTATGGTATCCTGTGGTCAAAAGGCTAATGATAGGAGTTCCTTTAGGGCAGTGGTAGGCAACTTGATCATAGGAGGCCCTCAACAGTCTAGGACTTCTGCATCTCTCTGTTTGTATAATAAGGCCCTCTCTAATTTAGCCCGCATAATTTGCTAGATTCCATTCTCTCTAATTGATCATCCTGTGCTCAATTACAGTGATATTGAAATCCTAGTGTAGGCAATCAATGGACAGATTTACCCACTGCTTCATTAGAAGTTGAGGCTCCCTACACCACAGGTACTACTGGGATCTCTGTAATATCCCTGCCACCTTGTGAAAATTAAGTGAACCATAAACTAGGATTTTTATTCTTATTCATTATACAAACATTGCAAATATATATATATATTTATCTGATTGGTTGGAAAAGTGATATGGCAAAGAATTCCTTTTATTTTATAAAAAAACAAAACCATTTTACTAGCAGTATTTTAAGTCCAAACAAACTGTGACTTGTGTAAGCTAAACACAATTTTCTTGAAGCTATCTCTCTAAGGACAAACATACACAACTTTCAGAGGATTTTGTTTTGCAAATCTGCAGTGTCCATTCAAGCAAAGCAGGACTACCTCATTGACCCATTAAAAGACAAATTAACCTCAGCAATAAAGAAAGGTTGCCATCACTACCAGCAATTCAAAAACAATTTGCTTCTGATTAATCATTTTCTAACAGTGGGTTTAGAACCTGTTAGTAACAGCCAGCTCTGATTAGTAACAAACACCTTGTGGATTGTTGTGCTGTGTTGTTTCACAAGGAGCTTGGACCTCTTAATGCTTGACAAAGCTGTTGCGGGTGCCATCTTGCCACTGAATGATTACGTTTATGATCTTTATCAAAATTATTACCAGGATAAAATCAAACGTTATACTTCTAAGCATAGCAACCAATTCAGGGGACTCGTATGATCAGAAGCTAAAATGCACCTGGCAAGCCCGTCAGAAAAGTATAGCTGTAAATGATTGTTATTACAATATGTAAACACTTGTGTTAGATAAATTACCTATTATGATATTTTTTGTAAAAAAATACTTTTCATGATGCTTGTGCTTGGCAAGGTCTCTGTACTCAAGTCATTAATTAACAGCAATAATTACATATGTATAAAAAATAATAGTTTTTCCATGCTAGGACAGTAACTGTGATTATTAGTTGATAATTATTAGGCTTATGTGATAAAGCCTCTGACATTATTATACTATTTAACTATGCATGCTTCTTCTACTAATCACCCCTACAGTGAATGTCAACCCAAGATAACATAGAGAAAGTTTGATTGCACGGCTCCTGTAGGATCTAACGCAAGGCTGACTTTTATCTACAGGAATACTTATAAAAGAATTTAAGCAGCTATTAAATGACTCCTACAACCCATTTCAGAAAGAACTAAGTGATACTCAATCAGAGGTTTGTCATATAAGGGAAAATAACTTACAAGACTTGTAAGGGTCCTTAATAGTGCACGTAAAGGGATATATAAGTGAGATGGGTTTCAAGTGTTTTCTTATAAACATCCACTGATTAGTAGAAAAATATGTATTATATTGAAAAGTTGGATGTACTTATATATTTATATGCTAGTTACTGATATGTGGATGTGCTTACCCCCTAGGAAGCTTACATAAAGTTTACCCTGCAGGGTACAGTGTGTGACCTCTAAAGAAAATTATAGTTGCTGGGTGTCACAACCTGTATGTTGAATGGGGTATGATAAGAGCCTATTGCCCAAACCTCTCCCCACAGTTGTGACTGGTTCGATTTACCTCTGTACAGCAGGAAGAACTTTCAGTCCTTGGGTTAGACTGAGAGATGTCTGTGGTCTTGTATAGCATAAGGATCTTTCTACGTTCTGAAAAGAACTAACTCCAGCAAACAGAATTCCCAGCATCAATAAAGAAATTCACACTTTAATTATGAGAACCAGTATAACATCTTTATTACTGAAACCATCAGACATATTTATACCACATTCTTAGCAACAACAGATTAATCAATTCAAATGTGCATCCATGGTTACACACAATGCTTCTAGCTCATGTTATCACCCCTGCCTGCCAGTCTAAGACAATCACCCATTGTTTTCCCTTGGCACCACTGTATTCTTGGTAGGGGGCAATTATATACAATAGGCATATTGACATCACGCTGAGGCTTGTGATACATAGAGGGAGATACTGGTGTCATGTGTCCATTACTATGAAATATTGGGTATATACAATATTTCCCTTGTAATTGCTAGCACCCCAAAGCACAACACAGAATTACATCACATCACTCCTATCATATTCATACGTACACACAACCCAACTATAAACATGGGTACCACAGTATGGGCCTAGTGGCACCCAGGAAACTTTAAACCGACATAACCAGGAATAACTCACAAATCACAATATCCCCAATGTTAACCCATCACAGTGGGCCCCTTTCCCCAGGCACAATAAGCATATCTTATAAGACTGAGAGCATCAGTCTGTAAGGTATTGCACAGCTGGTGCCTCACCATTTGTTTTCTCGCATAGCCTTCGGCGCTCATTCTAGGCCCTGGTAATTAGCGCCTTTGGTGCTCATTGCCGGCCTTCGGTGCTCATAGTGGGCTTGGCAATGAGTGCCTTTTCCAAGTCTTTGGCACTCATCGCAAGGCCTGCAATGAGCGCCGTTGGCGCTCCTTCCAGCTTTTGTCAAACCAGTAACTTTCAGGCCTCGCAAGGAGCGCCTTAGGTGTAAAAAAAATATATAAGTGAAAACAATATATATATATATATATATAAATTCATACATACACACACATATATGTATTTATGTGTGTATATATATATATATATAGTAAATAAAAAGTACATCTGTGTTCACATTCGAATGTCTAAAGCAAGTTAGAAAACCTGCTTCCAGCCCAGAGTTCCGAGAAAAACAGTTATTACACTGCATTCTGGGAAGTTGAGCTGGGACACTCAAATATGGCCACAAATGCCTCGCTCTTCATTCCGTAGCCATCATCAAACATGGCTTCCTTTAAGCTTATGCATGCTGTATTACACAGCTTTAATGCAAAGCCAAGGTTGGAATAAACACAGGCTGAGTATCCAATCCATGTACAGCTGTTTCAAGCTTACTGGCTATCATCAGCATGGAGCGGGATCTCAGCCTGTGTTGTGGAAATTATGAGTAGGTAGTTCACCACAACAATCATATATAATATGGTGGGCAAAAGAGCGATAGAAGCCCTCCACCGTACAGTAGTACAGTAAATAAAAAGTACATCTGTGTTCACATTCGAATGTCTAAAGCAAGTTAGAAAACCTGCTTCCAGCCCAGAGTTCCGAGAAAAACAGTTATTACACTGCATTCTGGGAAGTTGAGCTGGGACACTCAAATATGGCCACAAATGCCTCGCTCTTCATTCCGTAGCCATCATCAAACATGGCTTCCTTTAAGCTTATGCATGCTGTATTACACAGCTTTAATGCAAAGCCATATATATATATATAGATAGATAGATAGATAGATAGATAGATAATACTTTAGTTTGTTAAAATCTTCTCTTGTCATAACATAATATAGTTCTTGCAATTATAATGAACTTGCAGGTGTTATTATTTCATCTCTCGTCTCATTGTGTTGCCTGTCCACATGTCAGAGCTAGTGATGTTCTTGCTGGTGACCTATAGCCATTGTAAATCCAGTGGTAGAAATGACTTCCCCCATGGCATTGCAGCAGCAATAATCTCTTTATCCCCTCTCTCCAAATATATTTATGTGTTTATATGGTATCTATATCGGTACGATGGACAATTTGCCACATTAGTACAAGCAGATACTCACATAAAAATGTTTGATGTCTTTTGAGTTTTCTTTACAATTTACCCATTACGTGCAGATGTTCAACGAAATGACTTGCATGTCTTCTGTTAACAAGAAGCCATCAGTGCTTAATGCTCCGGAAATATTGATAAGTCATGCGAGTGTGCGAACTAAGTTATAATTCTCTTAAAATCAGCAAAATTTAAAAAGACTGGCAGGAAGATTCAGCACTGCAGGAGTAAGTTGCCTGCTGACGCTGTATGAAGTATTTCATTCTTGTTATCAGTGGATTTATTCTCTAACTTTATATCTGAAACAAATTCCTGCTGTGCTAAAAAAAACTTTACAGGTATACAGTATATGGCCTAATTTTATGGTTGACAGCAGAACGCTTTCATAAAATAGTTTGTTAATTTATTTTTGTTGTTTCTTCTTGTAATGAGCAGTATTTATTATTGTCACTGGTTACATTGCAAATATTATACACTAATTACTAGCTTTATTTAACCTAGAACTGCTTCTTATTTTTATTCTTTTTTAATTAGTTTTCTGGGGGGGTTTACAATGGTTTACATTCAGCTTATATTCAGAATCCTTTCTTACAAAATATGTGTTTTACAAATACATAACAGAGAGACAACCAATTTCACAGGAGATATAAAAAACGTCATCCATATAGTCAGCCTATATAGCTATTTGTTAAACATTTCTTCATTTGGCCAAGTCCTAGCTATTGTTTAGCCCTGATATATTTAAAGCTTGATACTATATGAGTTATTACCAGATTGCTGAATGATTATTCCATTATAAACTCCCCCAACCATTTTCCCCATCTCTCATAGCCAACCTTTTCTATACTAATATACACAGTATATGTAAATATCTAATTCTTAGGAGAAAGGCAGTCTGTTTCTAGGGGCTATGGGCCATATTAAATTCCAGTCTTTTAAGTCCAATGCGTAGCACGTAAGGGCTGCGTGATTCAAATTTGCCTGTTTTACATAGCTATTAAATTAGAAGTGCTGCGAGCTACGAGCGAGAGAGGCTATTTCGTAAACCAGTTCTCGGCCGTCGGAGTTGCATGCTCAAACGCAAACAATTAAGCAAGCACGTAGTTAGGGGTTCAGATGGAGCCAATGGTAAAAGAGATTGTTAGCGTTACGTAACCGAAAAATGGGGAGGGAAGATTTCGAAGTCTTACGTGCTTCAAATACAGTTTATGATCGGACCCACATTCCAGATATAATGCAATATTAATAAAGCAGTAAATAGATATTATATTACATGGGAGTTACAGTATACTGTACGTCTTTTGATTGCAGGGATTGAAAATATAAACATGAAATAACGTTTTTTTCAGGGCCAATTTGTGGGCGTGAGAAAGTTGTGCTATTAATTCTAAGACCTAACATTACTTTCCCTTTTAATAAATGTACAGTAGTGTTTTTATTTGATTAACAAGTGCTATGTATTAGACTTTGCCCCCATTGCTGGTGCTCTCAAGCGCGTGTTGGCCTTTGGTCTCCATTTGTGTGTTACGGGCTTGCTCACAAGTGACCACGTTGCAATTTAATAGCTGAATTGAACAAGTAGCGGTTACAGGCTCGTCGGATCAAAGGATTTACGCGCGTGAAGTTCAACGTTGCTCAGCACGTCCTGCATTTTAACACGCAAAGCCCGCTGCGAGCAATGTTACAGGGCTAATTTAATACCCATAATACTTAAATTGGGAGTTACGGGCTACGTTTTAAAACGTAGTCCCAATTTAATAGGGCTCTATGTTGATTCTTCCTCTGATGACAGGCACTTCAGCACATAACATAAAAGCCTGCCAACATGTGAACGCCTTTCAGGGAGGGCCCCTCACAAAGGAACCCTCACCTGCCCCATCACCGACCCTGCTACTGCTGTGTCAGTAAAGTAATATTATTTTGTGTAATGTCCACCATTCATTTTATACTTTTAATGTCGAACCTCTGGTATTACAATTCCATATCTACCAACATTTCAAGCTGCCAAACACTTTGACAGTATTCCTGCCACTCAGGCCTATGAGAAAATGTTGAACAAATAGATTTTTGGGCTACTTAATGTCTACAGAGAATACACTTCATGGTCATTTTGAGTTTTAACAAACCTTTTAGTCATTCTTGCCCAGGAACACAGAGTGTAACCATCACGATCAACAACACAAGAGAAAGTAACATGTGGTGTTAGCTGGAAGAGATTCATTTATTTTTAAGTAGGGGAGGTTGTAATTTTTTGGAGGTTGTGATGGACAAATTAATCTTTAATTAAAACAGAGGATGTGAAACTTACAGATTTTTAGTTAGAACTAACACTTATAAAATATTTTACACATAAGTTCAGTCACCCCAAAGTATTATTTAAAATATGATTATGGTGGATGATCTAAAACATTATGTTTTACCATATTTTTCACTAGAACAACATAACATCAATGTTTCTATGTAGGACTTGAAACTACTTCCCGTTTTTACATATCTCCTAAAGCTTGTACATTTTGTTTGTCTACAATGTTAACCTTGCAAAATCTTTGATCTAAAACATTTAAAATCTATAATTCATGTACGTTTTGTTGTTTTTCATCCTTAAACAACTTGTAATGCACTAACTTCATAACAACACCATTAACTTTCTTTTAACTCATTACAGTAGACTCTCCTCATGAGGCACCCATGGGGATTGGTAGAGGCCGGATAAATGTAGTTTCTGGTTGCTTGAGAGTCACTATTAAAGAGGCCTAGATTTACTGCACATAGGATGCTTTGCTAAGTATGTATGTTAGTGAGGGCTGTTCTAGAAGCAGCAGCAGCTTTCACTCCTCACACACAGGTACGTTCGGCTGGAGGGTGCAGTGCTGAACCCGGGGAATGTAACGCCAACCCTGCACTGGCTCAGTCACTCATGTCTGTCTGCTTACAGGTAACACTGAATTGCAGAGACATACAGTGGCTTCAATTGTGTGACATGATAACCTGGCTCCTGGCATTTGTTGAGCCCTGTACAATTACATTTTTATCTAAAGTACAGTATTCAATTTTTTTCTGGTTTCTTGAGAGTTCTGGTTAACTGAGAGTCTACTGTGTTATGATTGGCAAATCATAACAATTGGCAAAGTTTCAATGGGTTTTTTTTTCTGTTTGCCTTCCTCTGGATCAAATAACAATTAACAATAATAATAAATAGTCCACATTAAAAAGATCAATAGAGATCTAAAAAGGTTGAATTTGATGGACTAACTCTTTATTCATCCTCCAGTACTATACTATTAATAATTATTTAATCAATAATTTAATTAATAACTATTCCGCATATTGCAGATCAGAGGAGATCTTTACAGGTTGAACTTGATGGACTGAAAGTCTTTTTTCAACCTTAATTACTATGTAACTATGTAACTATGATTATAACTTATAACGTGATATCTATTTTAGTGACCATAGAAGCCTTGCAAAACTGTCTACCACTTGACTAAAAATGACTAAACTTCATAGTGATAGTAGAAAGAGGAAACAATGAAACAGATTAAACAGGATTCAACAGCAGATAAGTACCAAAATGCCCATCTAGTCTGCTCGTTCTATCTACCCAATTAATCCTCACTATAGCATTGTGCTTATCCTAGACAGTGACAAAATCTTGGAAAATAGATCCAATACTAATGTTCCATAGACAGCAAATGAACCACAAACAATGATTTTATCCATTAGCAATGTTTTATGCATAGGAATGTTATTTACATGAACTAACTTAGATTCATCACCTTTAAATGGTATACAGCCTTAGCAATTGTCTTTATTTTCACCATCATTTGTGCCGTGTCAGCTTATGTTCATATAGATAGATAACTATGCTTGTATTTCCCATTTAAAGACAGGAATATAATTATACACATTGAAGTTAGAATATTTTGTGAATATTTACAAACAAAAAAATAATTCTCCCACACTACAAGTCCATAAAAGCAATTACATTTTCATTTACAATATTTATTTGGAATAATCCCAGACAAGCAATTTTATTTTAATTGAACCATTTTTTTTGCGTCTGATAAGGAGTAATCGAATGCTCTGTTTTTTTAGACAATTCTTGTGTGACTATGTTGATATAAACTCATATACACAAATTACAAAGGCAGTGACTTTTCTACTACCATCAAAGAACATAGAGCCAGATTCAATTGAGCTTTCTCATGTTACTGTAGCCCATAAGTGAGGTCGCAAGTTAATTTGCTATTCGATTGGCGTCTTTTTGCGGGCTCCAAACGGGTTACGGGTTACAGGCTTGACAAAATTGGGATGGTTACACACCTAACTTACAGCCTCCCGAAGCCTTTGAGTTTTCTCTTTCTCTAAAATCGCAAATCGCTATTTAATTGCTCAATTTCCCCAAGCCCGCAAATGTTTTCACGCCCGTAAATGGCAAAAGAAGAAGAAAACCCTATGAGTGCTAGAGAGGACTTGCAAGGGGGTTAAATGCCTATTCATAGCACTGTAAATGACAAATAAAAAATCAATACTGCACTGTAAATAACAGGTAAAGCGATGATAGACATTAGAATTAATTGCACAACAGTCTCAAGCTCACAAATCTGCAGGAAATTAAATGTGTTTGTATCTTTCATTTCAAGGTTACATTGATAAATGAGTTAATACATATCAGGACACCCATATGGACTAGAACAATATTGGCATTCATTTTTATAATTCTTTATTTTGCCGGTTTGCGAGTCCGATCGCATATTGGACCCCCAAACCTATTTGGTTGATATGTAACTTCCATGTTTTACTTCCGTAATAATGACAGTTTCATTATCTATTGGCTGATTCCAAATGGGAGGTTACGGGCTTGCTTAATTGATCATGTTCCCGCCCTGAACTGCTATGAACCAGTGCATGGTTTACGGTTTCGGCTTTGGGACAGTAATTTGCGGGCTTGAGCAATTGAATAGCTTCATAATCGGAGATGAACGGGAGCCCGCAACACACCCGCAGACATACGGCCTACTACAATCCTTGCAATTGAATCGGGCCCATAGTGTTTAAAATCATGCAGGACTCTCTATTATAGTATACAATGTATTATGAATACAAAATACAGTATAAATCCATTATAGTTAGGATTCAGCTGCCTTCTAGAACCAATATACCACCACAATGTTTTAGGTATTCCCTCATTCATCCATTCCATATTGTCCATGGTAATGAAGACAAACACCATTAAGGATTATCATGTTCAGTTTGGAAGGTTCTATATATGTAAGCTTGGATAGTGGAATATTTGAGGTAAGAGTATACATTTACACTGTTTGATGGCTTCCACAATTATTCAAAAAATATATTTTGTAATTGGCTACCCAGGGACCAAGAGCAAACAATAACACATTTATTTATTTGTGGGATCTTTATACAACAGGGATGGACTAAATGGTGGCTGGGAAACTCTCTTACGGTATGATCAGAGTAATTTTTTGCTAAACTAGTTTGATGCACCTTGTTATCAATTATATTAAGATTCTATTTGGTCTTTTTTTTGTAGTAATTTGTGTTTTGTTTTTTAAACATTTGTGTTCTGGTGGACCACTAGAAGGGGTTCACCTGCAATAATTGGCCCCTGGATGCCAAGGGCTTGTATTGTTGAATGCTCTTCAGCTTCACTGTGTGTGGGAGAGACTACGGATTAGAGTATAGAGAGGGGAGTGTTTTCATTACCTTTAGATCACCAGGCACTAGCCTAGAAGTGGGCTTAGTAAGGGCTGGGGTAATACACAGAGGCTCCATATGTCCCTGTGGGACTCCTGATTGGATTGTTTTATCAGGGTGGGCAATTTGAAAGTACATGTTTCAGGATAAAAAAAATATGAAAATATTTGACTGTGCTGTTCAATAAATGGTTGGTTGGTCAGGAGACATATTTTGTGCTCATATAAAGAGCTTGCTTCTTAAGAACCATGAGGACTATGGTGGCTGCTGGCAGCACCAGCTGATTGGTGTAGGGGAGAATCCAGGTGGCAGGTCAGAGTCTAACCAGTAGTGCCCTGGCTCTAGAGTAGCTTATGTCACAATGATCTACTATACTCTGAATGCATACATAAATATTTAATCACTCCAAGTTACTCATGTCTTGCAGATAATGTTCTGTCTTAATTTTCCTGAGAATTTTTTATTTGTTATGAGAGCAAAAAAATGGCAACTTCTGGATCTGTAGACTAACCTTTAAATATATAGACACTTAATATGTACACAGTGCTCCATAAAGACATATTTTTTTTGTAGAACTGATACTCTAGACTTCTGTCCTACTCATGGAATTTGAGAGAAGATGACATAACATAGCCAGGGCTGGAAAACACGGTTTTACCATTAAATGTGGTGCTTTTCATCAAAAGAAGGACATTTGTGAGGATTTCCTCTATAAAATAGAAAATGCCATTCCAAAAGAGGAACAGTTGTGACAACCACCATTTCTTTTTGGTATTCTAGCTTGAAAAAAGCTAAGAATAGTTCTACTTGAACTTGTAATATATTCTTCTGTTACCCTGTTTCTAATATTAGACTTAAAAAATATATAAGCAAATCTACACATGAGGCCATCCTTTGGCATTTGAAATGAATCACCCCCTTTGAACGTATCTGTGCTCTGTAAAAGTGACTGTAGCACCTTTTGTTTTATCCTTAACTACTCATACACCATGTTTTCTTGTATAGCTGTTTATTTTTTGTCACTGTGTGTTGTTCGTTTTCTCCCCCCAGCAGAATAACTATCATTATAGCCCACCTCTTACTGTTCCTTACAGTTTCATCAATAGCAATCTCCCTAAATCTGACATCTCTGATTGGTGGCCCTCAAGATTTTTGGATGCATTTATCTATCTCTTTGTATGTTCTGAATAGCCTGCTGAGGTGAATTGCATCTTGACATTTAAAGTGAAATCGGCTTGTTTTCTTTTCCAAATCCCTGTAGTTGTTTAGACGAATGCTACAGTTGAGATTTTTGTGTGTGCAGATATATATAAATGGATTCATTTTGAGAGCACAACAGCATGTATAATACAAAGGCTTATACTTAAGGAGAATGCATCTTGTTGTCAGTAACAGCTTTTATTGAAGAAAAATAACATTTAAAAATAAATGGAACCTGCCTCAAGACTCATAACCATCTTTATGAAGTGCATTAGGAAAGAGTTCTGCATCACAGAAGTCTTGCAGGAGACAACAAAAGTGGATAAAGATTGTCACTAAATCCCAGCATAGTATTATGCAGATACAATGGCAACATTACCCAATTTCCAATTTTAACTGTAACTACCGTATTTTTCCATGTACAACACTCTGCTTTTTTATAAAATCTTTAGACCGAAAATTGGGGGTTGTCTTATACACAGGGGTAACTGGTTGGGAGACCCTGCAGGAACCGGTAGTGGAGCCCGTAAAAGTTACTGATATTTAATTGGCCTTGTTCAGCTACCCGCATTGCATTTGCGGGTTACAGGCTCAAAAGCACTGTTGGTTGTAAAAATTGTAACTCTGACCCATCTCCACCTTTGATGTTTCAAGCCCCCAAATGTTACAAGTCGCAAATCAAGATTCAATTGCAACAATTCTCCAAGCCTGCAATTACTTTCAAACCCGTAAATGGTAAATCTAGCAAAAAATATTACAGGTTCCAAATAGGACTTGCAACTGGGTTAACACTGTTCGTAACACTGGAAAAGCAAATATAAACACACCACTGTATGGTTTACGATTTTTGCTTTTTGCCCTGTAATTGTGGCCTTGGAATTGAATGGGGGCCATTGTCTCTGCGAACAGGCTTCCACCAATCACTAGCCGGATTAAATAAACCAATCAGAACTCTGAAAGCATCTATACGTCTGAATCAATACTTCATGAACAGTCCGTGTGTAGCATTAACAATATTTTCAGCACCATCTCATAAAAAGTATTTGTTTCTTCATTTTGGGTTTGAGAAAGTAGGGGTCGTCTTATACATAGGGGCGTCTTATACACAGAAAAATATGGTGTATATATATATATATATATATATAATTGAAGAGTGAAGCAGCCGTGAATGTCCAGTAATCTAGTAATTTAGTAATTATTAATCCATATAAATATAGATTATTAATGAGTATTGCAATATAATTTGATACCTTTTGTATTGGACAAACGTCTTATTCATAATGACGAGCTTTCGAGAGGCTTAGCCTCCCTTTATCAAGTCTCAAGCAATACTACATGAGATAGAACCCTCAGTTTGAATAATAACAGCAGATGCAGAGAGAGTGGAGACAGCATCTGACATCATCAGGTAAATACATATATGGGGAATAAATACAACATAGCAAAGGAAACATATATACACATATTATATACACATATACCTCAATATATACATGAAAAAGCAGAGCACTGTAGTCCACAGTGATATCTTTCCTGTCACGTGAAATTCTGATATTATTTCTAACACATTATCAGAATTTCATGTGATTTTTTTTCTTCTTCTACAATAACAGACTTAGCACTCTTAGTGAGATGTTTGTCAAAGAGGAAAGATATCACTGTGTACTACAGTGCTATGAGGCCCTTGGAGTTTAATGTGGCTCTTGGTATGCTGCAAATGTCAGTTTTCTAAATGTCTGTAATTGTTATTGGCTAAGATGCTGTAGATCATGGCATTGAGAAAACATTTTTGTAACTAAGTATTAATGTTCCATAATTGCCACTTGGATAAAACAGTTTTAGCACTGCAGTCATGCGGTGTTAGCCATGTATCTCTGTCCTGTTTTCTCCTTTCTTATCTATTATGTCTTTCTTCTCAGCCTTCTATTTTACTTTTTCACTTCTCCTCTTTTATTCATATTTGTTGCTGTCTCTTTTATGTCCTCAGTCACCAATTTACTAATGGTTTAGAAGATAGTTTGTCTGTTTATTTATATCTTTATTGTAGTCAAGATCCAGAATTAGTGAGTCTGCAACAGGCCCTGGGTTTCTTACTGAGCTGCAAATAGTCACAAATGAGTTGCACAAGTATTGGTGAATATCTCTGTAATTATATGCTGTAGAGAAAAATAGCTAGGACAACGTACAGCCAGATTTTATTGCTGCTGAAGATTAAATCAACATTTGTTGTGGTGACAGTACCCCTACGAATAGTAAGCATTATATTTGCTCAGTAGCAATTGAACATATTTAATACATTTTGATAACTTAGAATACAACTTTTGATTGTGGTCTATACCAAAACCGTCATTAAATGCTAATATTATGACACAGGTCATGTTTGGAGGCTACAACAGCTATAACTACATTTACTTCTTAGTGAGTTTCCGTTTCTAAATACCAAAGAAGGATTATTTCCTACATTCATTTTTTACATTGATCAAATCACTTATTTTGACAGCATTTTGCGTATTATTAACAACTTTAAAAAGGGATTGTCTGTTTTCTTCTTTTTTAACATTATTTATTTTATCAAATTAAAAAATGTAAGCTAATGCACTGGCCTCTTTGAGGTATTTATCCATTATTACCTAAAGCTTGTGGGTTAATATAAAAACAAGGCTGAAACCAAACTGAATGACCTGTTGCTAACGTTTTGTAAAGAGTAATTTCCTAAATTAATTAACATATCCATATCATTTGTTTTTCATTTTCAGATAACTTTTTGGCTTTGAGACTCTAAAAAAATATTAACTTCTGAAAAACTTAATAATAAATTAAACTAAAATATAGCTTTTAGTTAAGATGTTTTTTTTTTAATAATAATAAGACATAAATTATGAAGTTTTAAATCTTGGTGTTAAATAGGTTTTTTAATTACCAAGGAGTAGAAATAGTTTTCTCTATCATTAAGCCTCTCTGTTTCACAATTTTACTTCATTACCTTCACAATGTATATTGATTTTCTTTCAAGCAATATTTCCATCCTCACTACCACTTTTACAGACCATTAGTGTTGCAACATGATACCTAAAATCTAGATTTGGTGGTTCTTGTTTACATGGTGTTTTTTTTTTTTTTTTCATCTATAAACTGTAACATTGTCTTGTTAAAATGTTCCAGTTTATTTAATTTGCTTGTCAATTAAATAATCTCACTAGCTTTAGGGATAAAAAATGTTTCTCACAGAGGGAATGCTAAGAAATGTAGTGAGACAATCAACGAAGGAGATGTCATCAATTAATGAGCTTTCAGATTGGGGGAGAGAGGCCCATGCTTTAGGGCCATCAGCATAACGGTAAATTTGTCACTGACATAAAATCTGCCACACTCTGAATTGTAGGGAAATTAAATGTGCAACATCTCACAATGCCGAGCTATTAAATCAGAATTAAACCGACTAATGATTCATCCATCACCAGCATTCACGTCACATAGCCTAAGCATTTAATGGCATATTTTTTGCAACAACTGCTTTCTTAAAGTCCAGGTTGTGTAACTAATTGCTGAGCTGCTTGACAAGAACACATTTAAACAATATGCAGTAAATTGTCATTCACTCATCGCTTAAAGAGCAAATGTGCATCATGTTGGAATTTAGCAGTTAAAAGGTACAGCAGAAAATGGAACATGGGTGTTATTAGTTTCAACAGATTATATACTTACTAGTAAATTGCCCGTCAACAATGGCGGGAATAAAGTTTGAAAGCTGGCAATGCTGTTTGCCAAACAATGCTTGGCTCTCCCCCCTGTAACTTGCGGGCCTCGCGATGAGCGCATTTGGCTTGATCCAGAAAGTAGTTCAGGCCGGAGGATGGGAGCCGCAGAGGAGAAGACGGTGGTAAGTACGGGCCGCAAGCTACTGCTAAGTTTTGGAACCAGGTATGGGGTGAGTTCGGGGTCCCGTCAGACCAGAGAGGCCGGAGGATGGAGCAGGCAGGGCCACGGGCCCTCGAGGCAGATTCGGGGCAATCAGTGGGGCAGGGGGGATCAGTGGGGCAGGGGAGAGCCACAGACGGGGCATCAGTGGGGCAGAGGAGAGCCGCAGCCGGGGCATTAGTGGGGCAGGGGAGAGCCGCAGCTGGGGCATTAGTGGAGCTGGGGGGATCAATGGGGCAGGAGGGCAGCCTAAGTCCAGTGATCTGTAAACAATGAAATATATTTTATTTTACATGAGTTCACATTTTTTACTTCAGTAATAGAAAAGATAAGGACATAAAATAAATTGTAATGTACCACTCGAGCAACAAATACAAGAACTACCCACAACACATCTCAAAATGGACACAACAATATATTTTAGCAACTTTATTGCCAGTTGCTTGAGTTTTCCCTCCTAACTTTATCACATATCACTGTTACTGTTTATTGTAGCCTTACACATTTAGTTTTGGACAGGTAGGATTTATCTAAGACTATTTATTATTATTATTATTATTATTGTTTATTTGTAACGCGCCACCATATTCCATAGTACTATACATAAGTTGTGATCAAGGCAAAACAATATTAACGCATTACAAAAAATGAAGGGCTCTGTCTTTAAAATTAGAATCCAGTGTCCATAGAGCTTTCCCCAAAGCACCGCGCAAGACTGAAAACTCAATGACGGTTGTAGAAAATACAAATATCATGCCCTCTAAGTGTAAGTATATATATATATATATATATATATATATATATATATATATATATATATATAGCATTTATTACCTTTGTAGCACTTTTTATTTTGCTAAATGTAAGCTAAGTGATATGATGAGGGAATGTATTAGAATCTTAGTTGTGTCTTCTGTAAGGTAATGATTTATTCTGGAGATGTTTTTTAAGTTGAAAAGACAAAATTTTGTTAGTGCCTGTATATGAGGAATGAAATGAATTACTACCATAATTAGGACATTTGTTATGTCCCTTTAAAAAAAAAAAAATTTCCAGTGAGTTGTACTATCTTCTAATTTGTCTTCTAGTTATTGTAGTAGAGTCAACTTTATGCACAACAGGTTACACAAGGTCAGAGCATTTTTCCCAACCACATAATCTAATCACTGCACAGGAGAACACCTCAATGCTAAATAGCTTAGTTTGCGACTCATTATTATTATTTAGCTCCTTCTGGATTACTACCTGTTGTGGTGTAGTGGCTTGTGTACTTCAATGAAGCTGTACGCTAAACCATATAGTGTCACAGAAGCTGTTTACATATATTTAATATGTTATATTTCCTTTTATGTAGACCTGGCTTGGGTATGAGTCTGTGTAGCCTTGAAAAGTTTTACACAGTATTGTTGCGTGCACGGGATATGTCATAGGAATTATTATAGGGCGCAATAACTCTTTATTCCAGACAGACCATTGTAACCAGTAGAGTTCTCTATTGTATTTTGCCTATGTAAATTATATTTATCAAGAGCTAGAGAGACATTTATGTAGGAGCTCCTTGCCTCACAATCATACATCTCTTTCATTTAATACATTGACAAGGTTAATAGCATTTATAGATTTTCTTGTGTTTTGAGATGCTGTTGGGAGTAGGGACGTGCTGGCCTGATGTGTTGTAAAATGAGCCAGTTTATCTTTATGTAGCTCGCAGTCGCTGAGGAGAGTGTCTTTCCTCTGGGATCCAAAAGTAACATAACTGAAGCAGATTGAAGTTGGCAGTGACTAATGAAGTCCTCTGAAGGAGTCAGGCAAGTCAGTGGGTTGCCACACTGCATGTGCTACGGAGAGTGAGCAACTGCAAAACATATTAAATTCTTCATAAATATATAGTAACCACTTATCTGCTGAGGTGTCCTGCATGTTATAGCGAGGTCTACACGACCTATGTTAGTTATTTCTCTTTCATTATACTTCCATTTAAACATATTTCTTTCATTATACATTCAATTGCAGGTAAAATTAGTCAATTTACCATCACATACCATTTAGCTCAGTATTTACCTAAATTACTTTGTTACCAGTTGTTAGCCAATTACAGGCGTTCATGTAAAAAATGTTTCCTTGGATATGCTGGTGACTGAGATGAGATTCTCTGTGCAAATGAAGTAGAGCAAATGTTTTTACCCAGCTTTCAAATGCAGTATCGTTAGGCTGAGTTTGCTAATTTTTGTTGCTTTAGTATACTGGTTCCTCATTTTCATATATTTTGAGTAATTCTATAGAGGGAAAAATTAGCAAAACATTATATATCACACTTCAAGAGAAAACACCAGACATATAGGGAAAATACTCATATAGTTTACATAAGCTTAAATTATTTAACATATACTAATGCTATCTTTCCTTTTAATCATCAACAAATTTAGAGAAGAGAACCTGTGATATAAAGTAGTATGCAAAACATTAAAAGTTGCCATATCTTTTGTATTGTATTGGCCATTGAATAGTTATGGATCTGCATGTATTTTATTCTTTACTTAGGTATTATTCACCTCTAACTTTAGTTTTTAACACACCACATATACACACACATATATATATATATACCTTTCTGTTTCCATGCCATGGAAAGTCATGTTAGAATTTATCGAGACTGTGTATCAAGGGAAATATGTTTTGTAATCATTTGAACAAGTTTATGTTGACATTGCCTTATCAGAATTTGTTTTTCAGTTTCTCTTTTATCAATACTAGGCCGTAATGGTATAAGTGGAAACAAAATATGAAATTATACATTTTTCCTTTTCAATCTGAAATATCACCAGCCAAGTGAATTTGAATAATTCTGTCTACTGACATCTCAAATTGTAGATGGTTAATTGTAGATCTATAGTTCCTTTTGTGCTGTATAATAGAGCTGGTCTAATATAGTATTCATCTTATATGTGTTTCCATTGACTAAAGGTCTTCAAGACTCCTTTCTGAATGAAGTCACTGGCCAGATATACAACATTTTAATCTCAGTGCTGTGTTACTGCATTAGTCTTTGGGTCCCTTTTTCATAAAAATTAGTTGGTATGGAATTTGGTAATTCGTGGCATATACTGATTTGTATGTGCTGAGGTCTTCTTCTGATGAGATGGGTGTACTTCATATATATATATATATATATATGTATGTATTTTCTGTAATATTCTATGTCTGCAATAAAATATTTGGCATAGGTTACAAATTCATCATAAAAAGGGCGTTACTTCTGCCTGACCCTATATATATATATATATATATATATATATATATATATATATATATAAAAAATGACGTTCAATAAAATTTGAAGCCATGGCAATGCTGTTTGGCACACAATGTTAAACTTTTTATACTCTAAGGACCTTCAGCGCTCATTGCAAGCCTCTCCTCGCATGTCCTTTGGCTCCTCTCTCTATTTTTTATATATTAATTGAATAATAAATTCATATAGTTTACCTTTTTCTAATTAATATATGTAAAAATCAAAAGCCTGAAGAGGTAACAATCTCTTTTTATTGTCCTGCAGCATATATTGTCAATTTGAACTGTTGCTGGCCTGAGTAGATAGTGTTATGTCCCAACTGTGCATTAGAAATAGGCTGCGTGTGTGAGGGCAAACCGTTGGTTTTTTTTTGTGTAAAGCGATACTTTAGATGCGTAATGTTGTTAGTTGCAAGTTAGGGTTGTAACATTGCGTTGTTTGTCTATGTGCTACACGTTTCGCAAGCATTTGCCGTCATTTGTAATAGTGTATTTTGTACCTCGTACTTTCCTGGGTGAAAATGGTGCACGGTTGGCGGTGTTTCACGAGGTCCAGGGTCGTGTAGCCTCGTTTTCATATTGTTTGGCCGCCATTTCCTTTCTTGCTTAGCCGATTTTTGAGTGCTGAAACTCGGCAAAATCTGCTTAAATTCGCGTTCCACCTCACTCTCAGATGTCCTGTCTGGCTAAGTTCTTCGTGTTTTATTGCCTCCACTTCTCGCCTTGCTTCGCAAGGCTCGTGGGCAATGAGTGCCTATTACGCTCATCGCCCAAGTGCTGCAAGTTTTTGTGCCTTAACGGCTCGCCTCGCTATGCGAGGCTCGCAGGTGATGAGCGCTCACTGCCTAAGTCGTACTCACCATGCAGAGCGTGATGACGTCTCGTAGTTCGACAATGATAATATGTGATATATATATATATATATATATATATATATATATATATATATATATATGTATATATATATATGTATATATATATATATGTATATATATATATATATACATATATATATATATATATATATATATAGACACTATCCATCAAAAAGCACAATGAAGACTGTATTGTACCCCTGTTGGGCACCACTTTTCATAAAATGACCTCTCCATCCAAAATCTGAAAATCAAAATACTCAGAGGAAATTTCAAAAACATACAGGAAAGAAAGACATTGGAAATGAACATGATAACACTCTTTAATACTAAAATCAAAGGCCTTAATTTAGATATGGGATTTCTGTCTCACAACCAAAACAGATTGTGACCTTCAACATTCCTGGTCATCTGTGTTTTTTGCTCTTTTTATTACTGTTTTATTGTGGTCCTTCTACTCCTTAAGATGTGAAGAAATGTACGGCCCCATTTATTTACTCTGATCTCCACTAAACTAAAACTGTATGCAGACATGGGAGCGTGATGTTGTGCGCATACTGGGTGAAGTCTGAAAGTAAATGGGGAGGCTTTGTGACAGGGAGATGTTGAAAACTCTACACAGAATAAGCTTTATGTACAATCAGGGTGAGATACAACATGGAAACTAATGTTTGGGTGCAGAAGCTGTAGTATATATGTTAACACTATTCTGAAAACACATTGTTTATGTTATTTTTGGAGGAACTGTAACTGTCATGCATTGTAGGTTAATAAACGACCTACAATGCAACTTTAGAACTTAAAAGATCCCCATGAGTCTATATAAACAAACCATCTTATTACTATTTCTTAAGCAAAGAGCTTCACATCATCAGTCAAACCACACTATTTTATTCTTTCCAGGTCATTAAGATGACAGCAGAACCAGGAGACATAAAAACAGCAAATCAACCTTAATTTATAGTAACAGATGCCCAATAAGTATTCAGCATCCAGCATTAGAAGATGTTGACTTTAGATTGCTCCTGTAATGAAACAAATGCTATGACAATGTTCCTGCAGCAGCTAATCTTCATTTTGTACTGTAGAATATTAATTCCTCTTCTTCTGCATCTCAGAGGTGAATAAGATGTGCTTTCCCTGCCAGCCTTAAGGAAAATTGCAGATTGCTTACAACGTGACACAGTGGTGTTAATATCAGTATTGTCAAACACATTTAGAAGAGCAGTTAAACTATTAGCTCCCTGGTGCTAGTTTCTTTTTTTATTCAGTGTAAGACTGTTTTGATCAGCAGGGTTCAGCACCATATGGAAGATTCACAGAGCTAAATAGAATGAGCTAGATGAATGGGAAGATATCACTATAGACACACTCAATTAGTTTATAACTGTCTATTAACTTCTGCTGGTGTCTTTGAATAAACAGCAGACTAACCCCCTTCAAGCCACGGAGACCTGCTATTCATTACACAGCCATGCATTGCGGGGAGTGGTAGAAGTCATTTAAATAAATGGCACTGCTGAAAGTAACTGTATAACTACATAATCTCTTTATATTAATAGAGAAATCCTTTTGAAACTGGGTCTTACTGTAGTTCTGCAAAAGCAGTCTGTAGAAATGTTCTCTACCAATGCTGATAGTATGGAGTACCTGATATTGCTATCACATACAATAGTTGTCAAACGACGAAATGTCGTCACACTTTGTGAGTTTGCAAAGTTTTTTTGCGAGCTCGGGAAGCGAGGGGCTGCATTTGCGGAAGGTGGAGGCTTCAACATCGGCGGCAATGAGCCAAAGGCTCATTGCAGGCCACAGATTTGCAGAGGTGGAGGTTCCCACGTCAGCTGCAATGAGCCAGGCTGCAAATGCGGACCCTCGCATTTGCGGAAGTGGAGGCTCTACGGCGCCTCACAAGTGGTTACAAACACCCACAGAAGCGGGACTTTGAAAAAATACATCTAACACACAATGACTAAATATGGACTTACACAAAAAAATACGAGCCGCGGGACTTAGACAAAAAAAACATAACGAACTTGCAAAAATACGACCTTAAGGGCCGGACCGCAGCTGAAAACATTAAAAAAACAATAAATACGCACAAAAAGGGGGCACCCAGGACCTCTGCAAGTGAAGTTACACCTCAATTTAAGTCCAATTTACTGAGTTCAGACACACGAAAATCCCCTAAACGAGAGAAAAAATGGCCGCTAAAAAAAACGAAAACGAGGCTACACGACCCTAAAGCCGCAAAACACTACCAAGCACATAGGGCTTTTCCAAAAAGCCGTACGAGGTACAAGATACACGTTTAGCAAGGACGCTAAATCATCCACACCCGCGTACCACATACACATTCAACCCCTATTTTACAAACTAACTTACAGAATGCGGAAGTACCCAGCTACACTAACGGCTTCCCCTCGCGCACGCAGCCTATTTACACTACACACTGCACACATTGCTGACACTTACACCTCAGCTCCACAACAGTGCAAACCTACATTGTATGCTTCAGGAACATCAAAACAGATTGTCAGCTCTTTAGCACAATGCTTCCTGCATATATTACTTACAAATAGGTAAAGTATATTAATTTATTAATTCATTACTTATTTAATTAGCATGCAAAAATACATATAAACAAAAAACAAAACAAAAAAAAACACTATGGCAATGAACACAAAAGCCATTTACGGCGCACCTCACAATGAGCGCCAGCGCTGCTCATAGCACACAAACTACACCAGGGGACAGCCTTGCAATAAGCGTAAAAAGCAGATCAGCGCCGACCTTATAATGACAGCAAAAGCGCCTCTGATAAAAAAAATTCAACAACCAAGAGGCTTGCAATGAGCGCCAACGGCATAGCATAGCATTATCTGACTTTCAAATTAAATTCACAATGTTATTGGATATTTTTGTTTGACCCAAAATAAATTACAATTTACAAATTGTGGTTATATAGACATAAAATAGAAAAAGAAAGATGGATTTGTAACTAATAGTAAGCCTGTTGGTGTTGGCAGCAGTGAGGGAGGTTGGATCTCAACGTTGTAGTAATTGAACTGGTCAACAATCTGTATATACAGTATATATATATATTGAACATGTAAATAAGTGAGGATTGTTCATGATATATTCCAATATATATGTTTTCACTAAACAAAAAGAGAAAATTTGCCTCTCACTGTGTGCTCCTTGAGCCCAATATGGAATGTCTTGTATATTCTACTTATACTCAACACTCATTTCTCCAAATATCTACTACCCTTTCTGTAAAATAGTACATTTGTATAATATTGTCTCAGTCCATCTTAATATATCCTACATGACAATTCATCTTGTACAGATGTACTTAATGCAGTTTGTGCATGTTATTATTATCTTTTATTTGTAACACACCAACATTTCTATAGATTTCTTTGATTTATACATTTTTTTTATTAATAGTAGTTAATAATGTACTCTCTCTTTATGGCAAACCTGCGTACATTGAAGGTATTGAATGAAATTGTAAGCACTTAGCTAACTCGGGGTTACATATAAGAAAATCTATGAATGTTATTAAACTTAATATCAACATGTTAAATGGATATTACAAGTTTTGATCTGAACTGAAGGATTAATTGCAATGAGTTTTGTCAAGATGTCTCTACTGCTAAGTGACAATTTGAAAACGATAAAACTCACAATAGCAGAGTTCTAATTGAAATAAATGAGATAATGATGAGTGCATATGCATTTAACAATAGAGCACTTTGCTATTCTCATGTACATGAAAGGCGAGCTGAACCAATATAGGTCATATACACAAGCACTTTCATATGGTTGCCTCACTTGTTTTAATCCATGTTTTATTCAAAATGTTGGTTTTATAAACATTTATGGGTCAGTGTTTTCAACAGAGTAAAGGAAAATTGAATATTTTTTTAACTATTGCAGGGGCCGAGGTGGGGTATGAAGGACTGTGATTGGTAATGTTTGCCCCATGGGACATAGAATTACAGTGTTTCAATGTGTTCTATTTTAAATGTCTGCTCCAATAAGCATTGATTCTCAACCAGTTACTTTTAATTTAAATCTGTCACAAAAGATCACCACAATCTTAACATTCAAGATTAGCAATATTTAATCTCAATAATTTAAATTTTTTTATATTGTTATATACTAACTAAACATTATCAGCCTTATTAAATTGCGATTCAGCAAATTTAAAAGGGCTCTGTTTAAGCACACAGCATATTTTTTTTACAGAAGTTTTTAGTTAGTGAAGACCTTGTTTTTGGATAGAAGTTCACTAACTAAAAACTTCTATAAAAAAAGATGCTGTGTGCTTAAACAGAGCCCTTTTAAATTTACTGAATCACAATTTAATAAGGCTGTATTAAACTATGACCATAACAGTGACCCTTTACAATATTAATATCACAATGCAGAAAATAGGTTGCTCTATTTTCCCACTTTGGATCAGTGTGAGATACAGAATATGTTACTGGGAGGAATCTACTAAGCACCTCAAGTGGCTTAAATATGCATCACCTTATTTACTATACACTACTAGCAAATTGCCCGTCAAAAAATGACGGCAATGAAATTGTAAGGTAGCTAATGTTGTTTGGTGTGTAATAGTAAAGATATAATACATTAATAAATGAATATACTTTACCTATTTGGAAGCATTGTGTTGAAGAGATGTGAATGTGTTTTGACATTGCTGCAGCATTAGTGTTGTGGAGCTGCTCTTTAAGCGTGGTGAATGTGTGCAGTGTAATACTGTGCGTGCGCGAGTCGAAACCGTGCGCGTAGTGTCGTACTTCCGCATTTGCGTTAAATGGCGGTTTATGTGTGTTGTGCGTCTTTGCGTATTGTCCGTTGTTGGTTTGTAGTGGTTTTCGAGTTTCGTGTGGTGTTTTGCGAGTGTGGTGTGGTGTTTTACGTCTGGAGAGTGCTGTAGCCTCGTTTTCGTTTTGTCCGTCGGCCATTTTTTCTCTCGCTTAGCGATTTTATTAGTGTCTAAAGTGTTTTATTTTTATTTAAATGAAGGTGTAACTTGTTTTTTTGAGTTGCTGGATGGTTCCCTTTTGCTGTAGGTAAGCTTTTTATGTGTGTGTTGTGTGTATTTATTGTGTTTTAAATGTTTGTATGTCGGCGTGTTGCGTCCGATGTTTGCGAGGTCGTAATGTGTGGTAACGTGTTTCGTAGGTTGTTTGCGTTCCTCGTAAAATTTAGCGAGTGTCGTAATTTGTGTGTCGTGTTTTTTGAGTAGCGACGTGAAGTTTGCGAGGGTTTGAGGCCCTTGCCCAGTGACCTCGCCAGCAACTGAGGCCCTTGCCCAGTGACCTCGCCAGCAACTGAGGCCCTCGCTTCGCGAGGGGCGTCAGTTGCTGGCATGGAGCGCCTTCGGCGCTCCATGCCAGCAACTGAGGCCCTTGCCCAGTGACCTCGCCAGCAACTGAGGCCCTCGCTTCGCGAGGGGCGTCAGTTGCTGGCATGGAGCGCCTTCGGCGCTCCATGCCAGCAACTGAGGCCCTTGCCCAGTGACCTCGCTACGCGAGGGCCGCGGTCTCGCTATGCGAGCCCGCAAGCGTGAGCAACGGCCCGTACGCTCACAACTATATATGTGATATAATTTTGGACAATTGAGATCACAGACTTTCTCACCTTAGTAAATCCCCACGATATCTGGATTTCCTAAGGATTTTATGCTCCATTTATATTGAGATATCAAATATATAGCCCCAACTTTTTGCACCTCATGTAAATAAATTAAGTACTTAATGAAAGAATGAAACTGTGCTGTAACTTTTTTTATCAAAAAATCTTTATTACTAAATGTTGTATTCACTATCCCTTTAGGTTTATGCTACCTGTTTTACCATTTTATAAATATTGTTCCACATGTATTACGGTATTCACTATAATAAGAAAGAGATCATTCAAGACCAAACATATTAGACGTGCTATAAAAATGAGGTAATAAAATGTATTATGATTCACAGACAATATAACAAAAACTTGCTTCACAAAAAAGATAATAAAACATTTATATTGAAGTGTATATTATATATCACGGAGTACTGAAACAATTTTGTGTGAGGATGTGAAAGACATGAATAACATAGATATATTTCATTGCTTTGATGGAAATCAATTACATTATCTATAAATTTAAGTAGTAGTGTTGGCACAGATTAAAAAAGATGAAAATGATAATAGAATATGTAGAACAGATAAGCAATCATACATTTATATTAATTATACGACTGCCTGATAAATTGATAATTTTAAAGTAGGAACAGACTGCTTTACAGTAAAAGGCAAACTATTTAACTATAATAGTAGATCATTTCCCACTGACTGATTGGTAAGAACAATTGTTGAACACATTTTTTGCATATGAAGTAGGATTGGAAAATTCAAGGATTGTTATAATCAATGATGTATTGTTGTCTGAACAATGGAACAGTTTTAGGAGCTATATGTTGAGGGATGCTTGTCATAATTATGTGGGACTAAGTTCCTACATACCATGAAGACAATTTGAATTGGGTTTGTGAATATATAGGTGGTTTTGTTGATACTAGCGGAAAGCTGAAGCTTATTATTCATGTCATCAAATAACAACTGATTGCTATTTGGATTTTAAGTAGTTTACATGGAGTTGCCTAGTCCAGATGTTGTAGAGAATAATTTCAGTCTGAGTTAAGAAGGGGAAGAATGCACACTGAACTTTACCTTTCATAAGATATGTGATTGGCTGCTCCATTTTTTCACATGTGTATATGATAGTGATGGTTTTAAGGATATTACTAATAACTATGAATGAGCCTCCACCTGTGCTCAGGTTGGAAAATACGTATAACTTGGACTACTATTGCTGTATGCCCTGGGGAAAGCAGCTGAGCAGCCACGTATATAGATTGTCACATTATTTTATGTACATTTATAATATATTCAAATGATTGCAACAAATATATGGAATTTATCAGAATCAATATTTATATATATTCCCATTACAACAATTGATTGTTTCTCTTCTATAACGGTACTTGTGATCTCATACTGGAGAGTGCACTCATTCTATACTATCCCATAGATATACCTCCCAACACATCAAAGGGGACACTTAAAATGTTGAATTATTAGATAGGCTTAACATGGTATGTAAACTAAGTTTGCAAGACACATTGGCCCCCATTTAATTACCTTTATACATCTATGTCTGCGGGTTAGACATTTACTACAGTTACAGATGTATTTAATTGCTCAAGCCCGCAATTAAATGATCATAGCCCAACATGCAAACCATGAACCCGTATGTAGCATTTCAGGGCATGATCATGATCAAGTAAGCAAGCCCGTAAGTTACAATTTAGACAGAGCTAATAGTAAATGAAACTAGTGTTTAAAAGTCTGATTGCGATCAAACTCGCAATCCAGAAATGTAGAAATCCATAATAATTAATAAATCATCTGTTCGAGTCTGTGTGGGTGACCTTATATGTATTAACTCCTTGATTCCTGGGATCATTATAACACGGAAATAAAATGTAAAAAAAATATTTTTTTATCTCAGATTTACAATTCTCTTCCTAAGGTTTATAGGAAAATCCAGATGTTAACCCCTTCCTCACTTTGACTCATTAAAAAAAAAAAAGACAGAGAGGCTGAATATACATCTATGGTCTTCCTGTTTCTCCCATGCAGGGGCTTTTGCCTGGTATTTTGGTACTGGATTGTCCCTGTTAGTATTGTCAGAATGATTGTACTACCCATTATTCTTCCTATGGAACAAGTGAGCTAAAACTATAAAGACTGTACAGTGAGGGGTAGAAAACACAGGTCACTTACTCGTTTGAAGTTCTAAAGTGTGTAACTTTCACAAAGTTTTAAGTTTTGACATAAGATGGTTATATAATCCACAATTTTGAGCTGTAAAAGATGAAAGTATGTATAGTATATTCATTAATGTAAGTGGGGATAATGAATACATGATTAGCTTACTGATAACTAATTCTCCTAATTGTAAAAATATAAATATTATATACAGGTGGTCCCCGTGTTAAGGACGAGATCTGTTTCTGAGAACATTCTTAAGTTGGATTTGTATGTAAGATCCCTGAATAATAATAATAATAATATAATGGCTGATATGTGGTAATTAGCATACAGTGTAATAATAACAATACCCATGTACTGTAATAATAAGTTGCAGAAACTATTGTGCTCCTACAAAAACCCTTGGGAGCCATTCTTAAGTAGTGGTCGTTTGTTAGTCAAGTTGTTTGTAACCCGGGGACCGCCTGTATTTTTATGGCTTCAATTTCCATATATTGTGTAGTTTGTTAACATGACTGAAGATGCATCCATTAAGCACATTAATTAAGACAAAACCATTGCAAGATTTTTTTCGGCAAATAGTGTGTCAATCTGAATTGAAATATAATTGTGAGTTGCTGACATGATATACCTTTTTGTTATTTATTTTACTTATTTCCATATTGTCGCTTCAGGAAATTAGCCAAGAAGCGGAAGGAGACACTGAGCAACACACGACAGGAAATGACAGTAATGGTGAATTCGATGGATAAAAGCTACACCGAGCAAGGCACCAACTGTGATGAGGCTTTTTCTTTCATGGACACGCACAATCTAAATGGCAGATGTAAGTTCAAAGTGATTTAGGATTCAGCTCGGTTTTATTTTTACTAATGCGTGGAGGAGGAAGCAATTGAAGTGACTTAAAGTGACTTTTAAGATTTTTCCATCTCATTAACCAATCAATTTAATGGACAAAGTAGTCACTTATTGAGAATCAGTGGCTCCCTTGCTGAGCTTTAAATCACATTGCATATTGTAATGAGCAGCTTCTGATGCATCCAAGGATTTCTCTAAATAATCATAACAAGCGCTCCTGTCTTCCCTGTCAGAGCACAGAATATAGCTCAGTGCCTGATGCACTTAGATTGTACCAGATTGTTTGAATCCCATTTTGTTCTATTAAGACTTTCTTGGAAACTGTGGCCTTATAAAGCCCCAGGAAAGTGTGGCAGTTTTTTTAACTGTCACTTTGTTTGTCCTTTGATTCTCCCTGCATATATTTTTTTTATTTCAAGTAAATAAATACATAAACCAAGTTTATATAAATATGCAAATTTTCTGAACATTGCTTTTTTTCAATTACAAGGTATTACTCTCTGTAGACTTCAACACATATATTTACATATTATTGAATACTTAGATTTTTAATTACTATAACTTAATTTTCTAACATATCTTCTACATAATAATTGTTGTTTTCATGCCTGCTACTGTCTGTTACTTTTCAAGGAGGGTATGTCCTTGTAAACTAATGCACTTTAATGCAGTGCTGCTGAGAGCGCTGGCATTTGTAACTGCCATATTTCCATTGTCTAGAGAGAAACTGCCTGTGCATTCAAAGTCTCCTCTCAACTGATTTATCCATAGTGTTTCAATTTAGTACACTCACACTCCCTTTTTAAAGTTAGGCAGAATGAGGTTGTGACTATTGCAAAACTGCTCTATCCGTATATACTTTTGCAGCACTCACTGTTCATGCAAAACATTTCCTAAAATAAAACTATTCTATTAAATGACTTGTCCCTTCAAGATAGAAATTCAAATTGCTTCTTTATGAAGTAGCAGTGAATGGGTTACAGTTACTTTCCATCAATTGTGTTCCATAATGAATAATATTTTATTATTCATTTTGCATTTACATTTACATTACTATGAACCAAATATTTTTTCTTAGAAATTCAGGAGTAATTTTCCTTTTCAAAGATATAATGTGCAAAATAGTTGTATGGTTGAAATTATAATAAAGAAAAATATCTATTATGTAGACCAATGGAAAGAACACAAAAGGGAACACAGAAACATAATTTAATCATATATTATCTGCAGCTAGATGGGTTTTCACACTGAAATAACACAAAAACACTAGATATAAATACAATATATTCTATAAATAACCATATAAGCAAGAGTAAAGAAATATACACTGTATTATACATACATTAAATAAAGCAGTGACTAGTTACATATACTTACAAAGTACATGTAGTGCATACAACAATCTCTACTGTGTAATACAACAATAAAAAGTGCCAAGTAATAACAAACTAAACATTCTTGAATCTTCCTATGGTGATATACACTTTCTGTTCCTACATGATATGAAAGTGAAGCTATATGGTAGATTTAGTAGATTTGTCTTGTAACAATTAGTTATGTGAGATCATTTTGTGTATTTGCAGCTGTTTCATCCCCTTCCTCCTTCACAATGAAAACCAACACACTAAGTACAACTGTGCCTAACTCTTACTACCCAGGTAAGCAATATATGGTAGCCCTGCCATTCATACCTTGTTATTGAGTTACTCTTCAGCTAACATGTTCTGATCTTTAACCTGTACATCTTCGTTGTGACATATACTTTTTAAAATGCCTTGTGTCAATTATTATCTGTGTTCTCTCTCCTTGTTTTTCTTTTCTGCTCGGACCTGCATGGCAGATCCATTTGTGCCAACTGCAATTTTAGGTGAGATCATTTCCCTTCATAAAAGTTTACTGTACAAATGACTAGAATAGTCAGTGATAGCAGAAGAGACTTCCCCATTCGTCCCGTGTTTGGCTATTCACAAATCATTGACTGTAGTGATTCTTACGCTTGCAAAAGCTGAAAAGTATTGAAGAATTTATTTCAATGTTCATTGAACAATGCTATTAAGAATGTTTTGTATACATTGGGGTCATATAAATTTTACCAGAGCATTGGTCCACATGGGCTTGTACGCATACTTATATGACAACATTTGCGTGGGACAGTTGTTATCACTGTGATTGCATGTCAAAGCACAATATCTTCTGCAGTATGATGTGTAATGTTTGTCTCAAAATATCATGTTGCCGTCTTTTAATCTCTCTTCAGAACCTAATATCAAAAATATATGAATTTATTTTATATTTTTAACCATAGTGTATGTTAAAATCAGATTTAGTGCTATTTCTTCCCATTGAAAACTCCTATAACCTAATTTTAGCCAAGTTTATTGTATATAGTGTACTGTAGTATTCCAGCATACTTATCAAAAGACCAAAACATGTGGAAAATATTTTTATTCCATCTACTTTATCAATTGATAAATTACTACCTGTTAAACATTTAATGTCATTTAACTGCAAGTCAATAGAAACAATTGTTATTTAAACATTTAAGATGTAACCAACATGCAATACTGTAATATGGCCCTTAGGGATATTACTGACTTTTATTGTGCAGGGACCTGTTGTCAGTCCTAAATTAAATGTAACCTATTCTGTAGCCAAAGATCTATTTAAGAGATTGATTTGCTGTCTGGCCTTTCTTGTCATTTGAAATTGTAGGAATGTGGTAAATACATTGTAATCAAAAAGGTATATATAGGGCTATTCAACTGGTAGGGTAATACGTAGAGTGTTTCTGCTATGAAGAACAATGTATAAGGTTTTTATGTGCTATAGTGATATATATGAAACATAATCACATTTCCCCAGTATCCCATGTGATTGTTCCCCTTTTCTGGTAACTTACTTTGGAGACCTACAAGTTTATGAATTAAGAAATAAATTGCTAGCGGATTCTGGGCTTGCCACCTTATTCTGGCTGGTAAATTAGCAGAGTAATAAAATAAAGGGTGGTGGTGAAAATGACAGGTTAGATTGTCACTAGTTTGGCTCTGGGAAACATTTCTAAATTTGGAGTAAAGGTTGTGTTTGGTAACTAGGGCATTGGAGCTAAAAAACATGTAGCTATCCTATCACATATATAGTTGTGAGCATGCGAGTTGTTGCTAACGCTTGCGGGCTCGCGCAACGAGCCAAGGGGCGCTCCATGCCAGCAACTGCGACCCTCGCAAGCTTCACGTCGCAACGCAAACAACACAACACACCAATTACCACACTCGCTAAATTTTACGAGCAACGCAAACATCATACGACACACGTTAACACACATTACGGCCTCGCAACACTCGGACGCAACTTGCGAACATTACAAAATTCAAAACACAATACATACACACAGCACATACATAAAAAGCTTACTTACAGCAAGAGGAAGCATCCAGGACCTCAAAAATGCAACTTACACCTTCATTTCACTCAAAATAAAAGAGTTTAGACACTAAAAACGAAACGAAAACGTGGCTACACACGCAAACACCATACGAGACACGTTACCAGACATTACGACCTCGCAAACATCGGACGCAACACGCCGACATACAAACATTTAAAACACAATAAATACACACAACACACACATAAAAAGCTTACCTACAGCAAGAGGGACCATCCAGCACCTCAAAAAAACAAGTTACACCTTCATTTAAATAAAAATAAAACACTTTAGACACTAATAAAATCGCTAAGCGAGAGAAAAAATGGCTGACGAACAAAATGAAAACGAGGCTACAGCACTCTCAACACGTAAAACACCACAACACACTCGCAAAACACCACATGAAACTCGAAAAATACCACAAAGCACCTACGGATAACCTGCAAAGACGCATACCACAGATAACCCGCCATTTTACGCCAATGCGGAAGTACACCACTACGCTAACGGTTTGGTCTCGCGCACGCACAGTATTACACTGCACACATTCATCACGCTTACACAGCAGCTCAACACCACTAATGCTGCAGCAACATCAAAACACATTGACAGCTCTTCAACACAATGCTTCAAAATAGGTAAAGTATATTCATTTATTAATGTATTATATATTTGATTATTACACACCAAACAGCATTAGCTACCTTACAATTTCATTGCCGTCACTTTTTGACGGGCAATTCGCTAGTTATCTAATATTTACTATGGATATTATCTATTGCCTTAATATCTGTTCATGTCTACCCTACTAGATCTCCCTTATTTAGTAGTTTAAATTGTAGACTGTTCCTACATCAACTACTCTTACTCCAAATAAGCATTTTTTAACATTTGTGATGAGTCTTCTATCGTTCAGAGGTCTTTGGTTGTAGCATTTCAGCTCTCTGAAAAGCAGACTGTTATTTGGATGCCATAGACCTCAGGACTGTTGTAACTCACATTTTATTGTTGGTCACTATCTGTTTTTGCATCTAGATTTTTTAAAGTGAGAGGGGATGGAGTTAGAGGAATATAGAGAGCCACAAGGATAGCAAGATAGGTGAGGGAGAAAGAAGAAGAGAGCAAGAAGAGAGTAATTGACAAACCAGTCCGCCAATAATAGAGTTGTGTTGAAATTAATCCAATTCAAGTAAAGCCTGAAATGCCACTTTTTATACACAATATACGCACATTCGGTATTATGATTATCTCACTGTGGTAGGCCACGCTATTGACTTGAATGATGATAAAATACTGTTTACTTAACTCAGCAACAAAAACACAGGGTACGTTTTCACTCATCTGTATGTAAAAAATCCTAATGCCTATGCCAATATAAACAGCCAAAATCTGTTAAATCTGCATCTAAATAGAATTATTTTATATGTGTGTGTGCATATGACTTTCATGCAGAGCTTTATCTTACAGATATATTATCCCTTCAGGGGTTTAGAATGAATAAATCTGGGAGATTTAATTGCAGGATTATAATAAGCCTATTAAATGAAATTTTAGTTTTCATTTAGTCATTCCCTTATCAATGTCCAACATTAATGACATTGACAGGATTTTTTGATTAGTAATAAGAATTTGTTCGCAGCTTTGTGTCGTAATCCAGACCACTTGATTTTACTGTACTTAATACACTGAAATTATTTCCTATAATAGCTGACAAGTAGAAAATGTCAAAATATGAAATCAAATTGTTTTTTAGTACATTCACACAACTTAATATCAGTTTATTCCAATATTCTTTATGATAATGTATTTATGATACTCTAGTTTTGTGGGATTATTCAGAAATTTCCTTCAGCTTTTAATGTGCACATTAATTGATGGATGTAAGGTATTTAAAGACCCACTGAAAATATATGTATGTGTTCATTCAGGTAAACTGCACACCTATGTTTTTAAGGGAAAGAAATGTATTAGAAATTAATATAAAGATAGTTTAAATAGTATCCAACTCTCTATGAAATGTTGAGTGCAGAAAACAATACTGAGTTTTGTGTGGCCAAAGATGGCTGACTGCAGTTAGTTTTGAATTTGAGATAACAGGATAATAATTTCCTTGTTTTAATTTCTAATCACACAGTACAGATGGAAGTGGGGGACATATACATATTGTTATTATTTCTAAGTGTTTATACAGCGCCAATGTTTAGAGGTTTACCAAACAGTATGGAAGGCTCCTAGGGCCTGGCTCTTGAGAGCTGACAATCTACATACATACATTTTCTTCTGTAATCATGTATCAGGTATTATTAAAGGTATATCTAAGTTTCCCTGTTTTTACCTTTCTCTTATCTAACAAATGCTGCTTATATCAGAAACACACATTGCATTAGGTCATTCTATACACACATACAGATGTATTTTATTTAAAAATAAAATGTGTTTTCCACCCCAGAGCTGCTTACATAGGCACCT
This sequence comes from Discoglossus pictus, assembly GCA_027410445.1. Classification (NCBI taxonomy): domain Eukaryota; kingdom Metazoa; phylum Chordata; class Amphibia; order Anura; family Alytidae; genus Discoglossus; species Discoglossus pictus. Next base: position 130,440,152 of record CM050166.1, read on the forward strand.
GGTACCTACCAATAGAAACACTGCATTTGGGGATGTATTTTACCCTTTACAAACCTTCAAACCAGCAGCAGCTCAATGCAGAGATCCACACAGCAATGCCTGAGCTCCTCCTTACTTCCTGACCCAGGGTAAAAACAGGACTACACATTTGGCGCACAAACTGGCATTAAGGATTGATACAATATATTAACTGCCTGTGATTGTCCAAAACAAATTATGAATTTTATGCTAATTTTAGCAGGGGTTTCAAGCGGTGTTAAAATCAAGAGCTTTAGCAAACATTAGGATACGTTTGTTAATATTAATTTTGGAATTTTTTCATGCAAAAATGTTTTCATAAACTACTGATTCTCCTCTATCAGATGCATTCATAATCCAGGAAACTTAAATATACCTTTATTACTTGAAGTTAATTGAGCAAGGCGTGAACAAGTACATGTCAATACACTCAAGCAGTTGCTATATATTGGGATTTAACACAGCATTTTTTTATGTTTATTTTGATTATGACTAGTAAGTATTGTGATTACTGGCACCTAGTGTAAAAATTTATAAGAGAACTCTGAGTGTTTATTTAGGTTTTAAAAGGAGAATTTTCTGCTTAGATCAATACATCACCATCCATCAGTGAGGTAGTAGTGTTTCAGAGATTAGTGCATTTTATCTTTTGTTAGATATTGTTATTGTAGCAAAATGAAACATCAGATGAATGCTGTAAATTCTGCTGAGAAACGCGTCAATACTTATATGTAGTTTATGCTTATATAACAGCGCAAATCTATTGAATTCTTCAGCAAATGAAGGGTTTTTATGTCATTATGTGCCAGGCTATGTTTTTATCTGAAGTATCTGAAGCATATTTGTGAGCTTTGAATGACCATACAATTTCATAAATGGGCTGCCCTCTTACTCTTAGAAACGAAGTACAGGTATTGCAATTGTTCTCTTTTAGATTTCACTTTTATTCATAAGGCTTTCTTATTGTAAATTTTGGATTTTCAGTACTAAAAACCTTAGTTTAAGTTGTATTGATTTTTCTTCATAGCAGAAAACAATTACTGAAAATGTACAAAAACAATGTGCAAAATATAACATTTACAAAGGTAAAAACTCTCTTTTCTTGTCTGACTGGCATATTTGAAGATTCTAATATAAGCTATATTTATAGGATAATAAACTCACAGCCCATTTTCACATCTGATTGTAGAGAAGGCTTTGATTATTTTTGTCGCAGTTTTTCAATGGAGGAAATAACACATTATCTTTATTGAAATATTTAATTTTACACAATTTTCAGTGTGTAAGTAACTATCTGTTGTAACGGCTTACATAATGTTTGTTCTGAAATAAGATATTTATTAAAAATGTTTTACCGTATTGATTTCTGAATATGATCAATGCATTTTATTAATGAACCATGTATATACTTTTCTTTGGAATATTAAATATTTTCAGTGTTTATATTTTGTATATATGGGTTTTGTGCGGGGAAGTTTAATTTTTATTTCTTTTTTTTGTTTGGAATGTTCTGTTTTTTCGATGCATTCTGGTCATGGCATTTTTAATTTTCTGTAGAAAATCTGGAATACCAGGACCAGAATGGGAGTTTGAAAACCAGGACTGGACCAGAATCTCATGAGGATATGGAGTTAGGTTGGATATGCTGTGATACAAAAATTTGATGGATTATTTGACAATTAAAAAATAAACAAATTAAATGACATTATGTTTTTTTGTCCTTTGTGTCTTATCTTATTTTGAGGCATATTCTAGCATTTTAGCATATAACTATAATGAAATATCCCTTTGTAGGACATATTACACAACTGTACATGCATGAAATGCCTTGATAATAGGGTATTCCATATCAGGCTGTCAGTGGAAAAATCTTTGAAGAAGGTAGCAATTACTTTATCTTCCTTCAGTGAATCATAAAAAATAGTAAACATTTTACATTATTTTGACATATTGGCTCTGAATCATCAACTTAGAAACTTTGACAGAGGACCATATTTATTTTCTAAAAGAGCATATAAATATGCTTATTAATTTTATGACATTTTTCATTAACATTTCAAATATTTTATTTATTATTTTGCAAAGACTTTTAGTGAAGACTGGACATACTTTCTGACATACAGTTAACTGTATAAGTATTCAGTAACACAATGCATTAGCAAAGTGTTTATTTATGATTATTACTTGGCCATTCCTTTTAATTTTGACCACAGTAAGGAGCCAAACTGTTAATACTGAATACATTTTAATTGCTTATGCCCTGTCTCATTTTTTTCCTACTCTTTTCCCTCCTGATATCTATCTTCTTAAAAGTGCCAATTAATGGTAAGTTTCCCTTTGTACCCTCTGGAGAATCGTCTGTGGGGAGGTGGGCCAAACTCTTTTAGTGCTAATGGAGTTTGCAAAGCAAAATACTGTGTGCTCACTCTTCTAGCACTCAAGAGTTAAGCATTATGGAACCTGCACTGGTGTTGACCAATCCTGACGGTTCTTTGTTGGCTTGCATGTCCATTTTGATAATTTCATACCTTGTCTATGTTGGAAAAATGTTCAATCCATGATAGCTGCATGCAAAATACTTATTAGACTATAATCAAAATTCCCTTTACAGTATGTCCAGTCAGGTTGTGTGCCACCATGTTTCATATCAATGTTTTGTTCACAGAATTCACCATTCAGTTGTAGCTCATTTGTGGTGGAAGCATTATGTTCTAGTTGAAAACCATGTCTTGTGAAAATAATAATTACAATTTCAGTGACAATTTGTTATGAAAATGATTATTTGAGTTCATTAAACGAAATTATTTTCCATTTAGTTTCCCCTATTTGTTATGTCATTTCAAAAATGATCTTTCTCCTTTCATGTGATGTTCGTATCAGCTTCTCTGTTTTCAGTAATTTAACCCACAATATATTTTGCATTTCTAGACGAAAACCACACAAACAGTGAAACAAGCAGTTTAGCCCAGCCGCACACATACAAGAAAAGGGATCCAGTGGATGTTCCATACCAGACAGGTCAGCTTCACCCAGCCATCCGAGTAGCAGACCTGCTGCAACACATCACACAGATGAAATGTGCTGAAGGCTACGGATTCAAAGAAGAATATGAAGTGAGTATATAGTGTGGGCCAGGAAACTGGAGCACAGTATGTTGGCAGTAGACAGAGAGACATCTGCCGCAAAAGGTATAATTCAGTAAAAACTTCAAATGCCCTTTTCATCTCTAGTAAATTCTAAAAAGAACTTTCAATATTTTATTTTGAACATTCATTATTAATATTTTAGATTCAACTACATAGCTACATAACAGGTTTGATGACTTGACACCAATACCTTTAATCTCATATCCAGCTGACAGGATTTATACTTTGAAGATATATAAAATCTGATTTTTCATATTGTTATGTGTTTATCTATTGATGGAACCATTTCTGAAAGATGAGGAAACTGAGCTGTGATTTATTGTGCTGGTCTTGTTTTCTTTTTTTTGGTAATATTACATATTCCATGTATTGTTTTAGTAGTGGACACTGGAAATATCCAGGGTTACAATTTTATTTGTATGGCCATATTTACTGTGGATTTATTCTAAACTGTCCAATAAATAACAAACTGCAACCTACAGCCAATACACTTATATTCACAAAGCTATAGCTCTATGTAGAGGTTAATGGCCATCATGTTATATATGTCATATGGATATTTTGATTGCGGATATAGTCAGAGTCCATCTATGTGTGTTCATCGTGATTTCACTATTGTGACTGTTTTTATACAAGTGTATTTGCTTGGTAGTCTTTTTTCCACATCAACAGTTCATAAGAAAGTATTAGGCGAAAGAGAAAGTTAGGCAGAGAAAGTGTGACAATTTTGTCAAAGGTAATAGATCCAATTAGCAAAACTTGGGTTGCTGTTGGTTAACTTTCAAAAATGTTTATATTATAGCCTAATTCTGACAATGCCAATAGAGTTACAGTAATGTTTCAGACAGATATTTTAATACTCAAGGACTAAAGTCATTAGGATTTTGCTAAGATCTTCGGTATTTCTGTTATATTAGCACGGTTATCCCATGTCTCCAAGCACTTCAGAATCATTTGGCAAAAATGGCAACATTTCTGCTTCTATATCTGTTGTGTTAGAGCTTGCCTCTGAAGTATATTTAGCAAAATAATTTAAAAGTGGGATTAAGCTGTGATAAACAAGGTTAATAAAGGATTTTTTAGTTGTTCAGTCCTTAACTTGTGTCCGACGCTGTGTGACCCTATGGATAGCGGCATGCCAGGCACATCTGTCACCCACTGCCTCCCTGAGCTCCGTGTGCTCATTTTCATTTCTTAAATGACAGCATCTTTCCATTTCAGCATCTGCCGTCCCATACACAGTAACCAATCAGAGATAGCTACCATCCCTTTTCTGATTTGTTAAAATTTCAACCAGTCAGAATGCATGTACCATCTATTGTTTGCCATTGTTTGCCACATTATTATAAAAATTCAACTCTGGTGTCCATATCTATTTATAGGATGTTCTATCCATGGTACAGTGACCATAGAGATTGTATAGAACAAGTGTACAGATCAACAGTAGGTAGAACTGCTTATTGGAACAATAAAATGTAAATGTCATGCCCAGGAGGGCCCCCATCATTGAACTTTTGGGGGACTATAGACTGTGTGGGCCCTTTGGGAAAACCTGGTATCTGAATCATGGTTATTCATAATCCCAACCTGTGTGCTTGCATATATTTCAATGGGAGTTTGAAGATGCCCAGTTGTATGGGCAATGTGTACAGAAATGATGTGTGTTTAGAATGTGCTTTGTGGTAGTGACTTGCTTAATATTACTGGTTGAAGGGATTCATATGCATAAATGAGTTAGCAGCATTCATAAGTAATACAACATATTGCAACAGGATTTCAACAATAGGAGATGCCATGTCTACAAGAGAGATATTTCCATTAGCACCCCTACTGTTTTGCTTTACTTGGAGTTGAAGACCAAATTAATGGCACTAAGGTGCAAGTTACCCTCACAGGGCTTGGGGCAGGAAGGTTGATGGTATCTGGTTAGACTACAGTAGACTTGCATTCATCCTTCACCACAGTAGGCAGGTAATAGTACTGCTGTCACACTAATGACAGGATTTTGACAGACGGACTTCCTCAGATGAAAGGCATTGGGGTGTATATAAGTGTGATGTGTCAATAAAGTTCTCGTTTTTTATACACATAAAACATAGTGTGTATGTCATTCTGGGCTCCACATGGAAAGATTTTTTTTGTTATTTTTTAAGCTGGTCCTAGGCTAAGGGAATATTAGCCTGTTTCTGTATCATGAGGACTGGTTGTTAATCAACTGATTATGCAAGCTGATCACTTAGATTACCCACAAATTCATAGAGGAATCCCTGCAAGCCAAAGGCAGGTGGTCAAATCTGGGTTGTGACAGTTAACCTTACAAAACTGTACATATCCACATTTTTCTCCTCCCCCTCTTTGTTTCCACCATGCAGAAGATTCCAGATCTGTGTTATACTATTTTTAAAAATTTCAAGAAAATATCTAGGTGATATGCACTCTTACTATTAGTTTCATTTTAGGATTTAAATTCTTAGACAATCCCTTCTCTAAATTGATACTGACCAGATACAAGTGATATGTAAGCGCTATGCGTTTACAGTTCTAGATTATTATGGGTTTGTTATTTGATTGATGTTTATTTTCTCGTACTCTGTTCTTAACCTAATTTGTAAGGTTATTAGCTACATTTGCGGGAGCTTGAATTTACACATAAGCACTCATTAGCACCCATGTAGAACAGGGAAAAGTTTATACTTAGTGATCAATCATAAGAGTTAAACCTAAGGTTTTGATACCGGCAGCATGTAACAGCTATTTTAAGGCTTACTTGAGCCTGTGACTCCCAAGGTTTCATTTGGAAGTCATGTAATCAAGCCCTTGCTAAAAACTACATGTTTAGTTAGCACATTTGGCTTATAAAATGATGGTAACACTTGTACCAATTTCCAATAATCAAAACATTTTAGTTGTAGGCTGACAAACAACGTAACAAATTCTATTTAAATAAATGCAATTAATTGATTCCTTTTGTATACATTCTAAAGAAACATCTAGTAATGGAAGTATTAATGCTTAAACTTACAAATATAAGTTTTTATAAGTTCCTAATGTTTATGAACCTAAATACCATTCATTGGATTTACATACTGTGTCTATATTTGTGTCTCTTGATTGATAAATATATCTGATTTAATTAAATTTAATCTAGGCCACCATACTGAACCAAGCCAAGAAACATATATTGTTGTCAGGAATGAGGTGGTGCTATGTTGTGACATTGTCTCCTAATAGTCTGGGGTCTTCATCAGCTAAGCTGAATGTATTATATAGAAATAAGTTTATATTGTCTTGGCAAAGTACATCTTAACTCACATGCAAATGTCTTGTTGCTATTAATATCATTTGATATTATGATATAAATAATCAACATTAAATCATGCAATATAGAAATGTAAAATGTATTTTTTTTTACTAATATAAGCACACTAGTTTAAATTATGCTTTTTTTAGCCCAAGTAATTGTTGGGATATTTCTTTTACTCAATAATTAAAGTGCTCGTTGCAGTTGAGCTTTAAACACCTGTTCTATTACCATTCTTTATGGGAGCAGGACTGAATCTAAAGATATATTTCTAAGCACTAATGAATTAAGCCCCGGGCTTTTACAGAATAAATGATTTACTTTTGCTTTTTGTCTTTTGATCTTGTGTGGACTATTGTAGCAGAATAGAGATAAGGTAGGATCAGAGACGCAACTGTCAAAAGGAAAACTATGTCAGAATTGGAGGATACATTTTCGTCTTGGAATAATTCTGCTTTCTGCTTTTTATTTCTGTACAGTTGGCATCTGAAAAAAGTTTTTTTTAGCATTTGAAGCTATGCCCTATCAAAACTCGAAACAGAATTTTAAAAATTGCATATAAAGTAACATGCAGATATTTAGGATACCAAGACAATAATTGGTAAGTGTGTTTATAAACTGTTGACAACAAACATTCATTTTTGCTGGCAAGGTAAATAAGTCTTACTAGTTTAGAGGTATCAAAAGCAGCTACAAACCATAAAGAGGCATGACATTAGTTACAAATGCGAATATAAATACTATGTTCATAGACATTATTTATCAAAATGTAGATTTATTTCAAACATTTGGCATTTGAAGACATGCTTAATAAAAGGAAACAATACATATATAAACGTGCAAGGAAAGTAACAGAAAAGTAAAATGTAATAAATCATATTCTTACAAAAGCAAATATATAATTAAGATGGAAAACAAATATAGTATGCTTGGCTTAAAGAGACACCAGTATATAACATTGTAAACAATATATAAATACAGTTTGGTCAAACACAACTTAACTATTATTCCCTCCATCATTCACTCTCCCTAATCCCTCCCTCCTCTTTCCATCTCAATCTCGACACTCTAACACCTCATCTCTTTCTCCCTTCTCACTCTCTCCCCAAAGGTCACCTCTCTCTCCTCACCACCCATCTCTCTCTCCTCATTACTCTATCCCCATCTGTTTCCCCCTCTCAATTCTCTCTCTTCATTTCTCTGCTTCCTCCTCTCATCTCCACCTCCCTCTCTCCAACATCCTCTCTCCCACTGCCCCTCATCTTTCTCACTCTCTACTCACCTTGACATCTTTTTTTAGCATTACTGACTTCTGTACTCATTGCTTATCATGCAGATTTGTAAAAAGTTGGGAAAGCCACTGTTTTAGAGCTGTAGGTTCTACGTTTAAATTTCTTCCTACTTTTTAATGCCAATTTACTATATATGGCCACTTAATCCAGCACAATTTAGAAAACATCACTGTAAAGATCGTCTAAAAGCATGTTGAAATATCTTTGAATTTTTTTAAGTTGTGCATTTTTCACTGAGAAATCGAATAAAATATGTGTTACACATGTAATAGTTTGCCCCCATGCTCTGGCATTACTGCAGCCAATCAGGTTGCAGAGCTACACCCCTCCCCCATTCAAGTCAATGGTAAGACTACTTATATTTCAAGGATGAAGGGAACAGACCTTGCAATGTTTTCTTTTTTCTTACGGCAGAAAATTCAGATTTCTGCTCTCTTGCTTCTCTGGAATTTGAGCAATGCAGAGCAGCTCAGGGTGGCAGCTCTGCAGCACCATGCAGTGATCAAAAGAGAAAAATTAACCCTTAACAAATCTATCAACCCCACAAAAGCAGTACATTTTATAGTTTCATAAAATTATATTGCCATTATTCAGCAATTAGCATATAACATAAACAGTTAAACATAACAGAAAAATTACATCAAAAAAAGACGCATCTCTGGTCGTGATGTTTAAAACGGTGGATACATAAAGCTACATCGGCATTAATGTGCCTCATTGTTGACCTAATTATAACACTTGAGTTTTTGTAAATCACACAGAGACCTGATTGCGTGACGCTAATGTGTGATGTGCCGCTGCAGCTAAACACACTGCCTATTAGTAAATTCCCCCCAGTAAGCCAGTCCATTGGGTTCAGTACTCAGTTTCTCAACAAAAAACATGTCCATTCCAGCAATTGTCAAGCACATATTAATTCCTAAAGTAAAAAAAAGTTCTTAGAACCACTTATTATTGTAGCCTGTTAAAAATGCTTTTAAAAAGAACTGAAATATTAGCTTGTTGTAGAATTGTGGTCTGAAAAAACACTGGATTAGCAAAACAAATATTCAGTGGCTTATTTATAAAAAATGCATACTTGCAAACATACTTGGTATATATATAAAGAAAATAAACATTACAATTTATATATATATATTTTAATGACAGGGCTGTAAATTCATAGCTACTTGCATTTTGGACTTTAACACTAGGCTATACCTACAGTTCCCAGATGGTCCAGTGGTTAGGAATCATTACTTCTTTTAACAAGTATTTTAAAGCCTATGAAATAACCCATTTAATTGAGAATGTATTTTTCCATGTTATTATACAGTTTGTATCTGCGACCTCAAACATTTCCAACAACACAAGTGTTCAGAAGTTTGAACGCTTGTCTTAATAACCACTCATCAGATATATCCTGCAAAGGCATTTTATCTAGTCAACATTTGACATGAAAAATATACTTTCTTGACACGGGAACATAAAAAGTATGAACATATAATTTTTCAAAATTATAGGTGAGGTTGGTACAATACATGCAATTCTAGATAAACTTTTTGTGACAAGTAAATTTGTTCCTTTCCACAACAGTTTTAGTAGTTGTGTCAAACCTCTATAAGTACTTTGGTAAAATATTTGCAATGTGTTAGAATGTATGAGGAACTCAACAAAATGTTAAAACACTGCCCTTAGAGCTCACAACCTAATTAGCCCAATCTGACTTCATTGTGACAGCTAAAATGCATTATACATTTAGATTTGTATTCTTTTTTTTGTATTGAGAATAATGAGTACATGAATACGTACATGTTAAAAATGGTAAATAAAGCAAAACTCCACAGGAGCATTTGAGTGCCATCTTGTGAGATCTTGCAATTTAAGTTTCGGGGGTGAGGAAATTGATGGTTGTTAGAAGGCGGAGGAAATAACTATTTGAGAGAAGATCTCTGAAATTCAGGGAGAGATATTATTAGTAGAAGTATATTTTATTTGTAAAGCACCAGCATGTTCTGTAGCAATAATTACATATTGGATACAAAAGGATTTAAGGGTCCTGTCTTTAAGCCTCAAATTTAAATTAAATATACAAAGTGATTTTCAAGAATTTGAGCTTGCAGCCTTAAAGACTAAAAGAAATGTTTGAAACAAAAGTTGGTGGAGTAGAGGGGAAGGCTAGCGAAGTAGCAAATGTGTGGAGTTAAGAGTAAAAGGGTAGATAAATAGATTGTTTAGTTGAGCCACTCGTACTTTTGGTGAGCAAGTGCAGAAAAAGTAAATACATAATTGTAGGTGAAATGGAAATTATCAGACTGCATATGAGGAAATAAATTGAGAGTCTCTGTTTTAATTACAGCCAAAGGTGGGTGGGAGTGACAAGGGGACCCCTGGGCAGCACTTTTTCCCATCAGTAGGTTGTTCTGTAATGCCAATAACCAACTCAACACATACTGAGGCCATAAATCACCACTATTATTAATGTAGCATAATGAATACATTCCTTATACGTATAAATCAAAGAATAAATGATAAACATAGACTGAGATCTTCACCCATGTTAGTCTTTGTAGTATTGTCCAAACTTCTGTGACTCTCAAGTCATTAGATAATATAACACAAAGTGCTTTCTAAGGTAGGTTTTACCACAGTCACAAGGTAAACTGATACATCACTTTGTCAGTTGTGTATCTCTTCATACAGATCTCCAGTGTATTTATAGTCCAGTCATATATGCATCTGTCAAAGTATTATGAACTTTTTCCATCAAACGGCCTCAACTCAAGGCATGCATCTCACTTATTTGAAGCTTTAAGTTTGATTATGTAGAAATTATTCCGATTTTTCTCTAAGGTAAAATAAGCTTCCAAATGACTATAAAGTTGGAGGATTTATCACTAAAATAACCGCATGAGAGTTAAATTCAATTACTGAAGGTTACACACGCAAAGCACCTAATTTTAAATATATTGTGGCAGTTTTATATTATTTTATGTTCTTTGTTTATTTTTAGTGACAGCAAAATTGATTTTTCTACCATTGTACAGGAAATCAGCTTTCTGTGAATAGACTTACATGATGTATTCTTATAGCAATGCAAATTTCTTTCATTAGCAAAAGGTATTTTAAGTAAATCTTGCTGTTTTCCTTTTCTATTTTCTTACTTTGTCTTGTGGAAACGAGAGAGGCTGACAGCTAAAGTTTGATTTCATGTCCTCTGTATAAGCTGGCTATATATACTAAAGGATGGATTGATAAGAACTCCTGTAGGACTTCTCCATTATTGTGTGGCATCTACAAAAGATTTAATACTTCCAAATGTTCTCTACTGATTTACCCTTTAGTACCGTATGTCCTAGATCAGAACTCGATCTAAACCTTTATAGCTAGATTTAATTTGAAATATTTTCATGCCACTGCTGGAATTTGGAGGCATGCATGGTACTTTGGCACATGTGTGTGCATGAGCATGCACAGGGGATGGGGTGGAGCTCAAATACTATAAGCTCCCATGACAAAACAGATTCCCATTGTCTCTCCCTCCTCCCTCTCCTACACCCTACCACCTTGTGATCAAACAGTAAATGACCTTAGATTCCAAGCTACGAGGAAGTACTTATCCACTCAAGATGGAATCTTCTTTATGCAAAGATTTTCTGTAAAACTTATATGATTATAATTTACACAGCTGTTAGTTTTGTTAGTTTGTTTACATACTTATAAGTTTTCCCTAAGCTTCAATGGCCCTGCGTGATAGTTAAATTAATTAAGTGTGTTTACTTAAAGGCATCTTAGTTTCCCTGCTTTTACCCTTTTCTAATCTAACACACGCTGCTTATATCAGACACACACATTGCATTGAGTCATTCTATACACATACATACTTATTTTATTTTTTTGCTTACATAGGCACAATGTACCTCCCAAAAGAAACACTGCATTTTTACCCTTTACTAGCCTTCAAGTCAACAGCAGCACAACGCAGAGATCTTCAAATGATTGTCTGCTTCCTTCTGCAGAGGGACTACACATCCCATGATTAATTTCTGCACAAACTGCCGTCACTTATTGTTACAATGTATTAACATGTATTAGGTGTTATTGGCCAAACCAAATTATGAATGGTATGCTAATTTTAGCAGAGATATCAAGGGGACGTTTACTAACAAAGGTAACTGCTTGCAAACTCAAGAGATTTAGCAAACATCAGTGTGAGTTTGTTAATGTTTATTTGGTATTTTTTCAAGCAAAATTTTTTTTTCATACACTGCTGATTCTCCTCTATCAGATGCATTCATAATAGAGGAACTTTAGATATAACTTTAAATAATTGTACATTCCACAAAACAGTATTCAAATCAGTTTGGATTTACAAACACTTCCCAAAGCTTCCTTTCATTTGGTACCATTTAAAACATCAATGCAAGCAGAGGATTATACTATCTCGCCTTCAGCTTTTATCTGGGTTACTTTAATGTATATTTTATTTTTCTTAAAACTTGCTCTTTTAAATTATTTAAGTGTCAGTGATAAATAAGTGTTAGATAAATCCAAAATAAGCTTTCAGATGAACCATGCTAATAGAACAAACAAGACTATCCAAAAGGCTTCCTACAGGCGAGACACAAAATTCAAATTAGGCCATTTGACAATCCAGTGCAGCTGAAACTCCAAAGCAATTTTGCACATATTTTCTTGCATGAAATATATGCATAGTTAAAAACTTAAACTACATACTCTCATAAAATATGGTCCTAAAAGATAGATACAGAATTTGAGTCAACTATGTGCTCTGGAGGAATCATGGGGCAAATATTTGATTGTCGTTCTCATAAAATCTGCGAATAACACTTAGGTTCAGTGCATTAAACATTTGTGTTCTAATTTGGTCCCATTTGCATTAGGCAAGGTTTAGAAAAGTAGCTTTATAATATTATTAGGGCATTTATTGAAGAATTTTGGTTTGGTTACACAAATTAACATTCCCTGCCGTGTATATGCATCTCTTTACATACAAGATGTTATACTATGTTACTGTTGTACAGACTGTGGCTTTTAAAAGCTGCTTATTTCTGCTGTGTTTATAATGATTTTATTTATTTTTTATGGGTCGACTTTTCATTTTAACATTGTAATAAGCAGTGAACCAGAGTGAAGAAAAAAAACATTCATCACTTTACTCTAAATAACCTCTTCAATCCTTTTATATTTTATTATTTCCCATTAAATGGACATGAAAAACCTTTCCTCGATTTGTAGCAGTCTAAATTATGCAAATGATTTTGAATGTAATTATAATGCACCCGTTGTTAATTATAAATACAGCCTTTATTTTCATATAGATAGTATTTATGTCATTTGAATAATTAAGTATTCAAGTTCATTGCCAATTTCATGGCCAAACTATAATTCTTGTCTGTTTACTTGGAAAAAAGACAGAGCTTCTAGTTTATTGCTCTCTCTTCAAGCTAGCACGCAATGCATCTTCACAGTGCAAGGGAATGTTTTTTTTTTTTCTTCGACACACAATAGGTCTAATATTTTATTTAGCTCACTTTTTGTGTTTCTTATATTTACAACTATACATTTATTACAAGTCAACATTTCCTTAAATTAACCTACATTTGATATAATGTAGTTATTTTCACAATTTTTGCCTTCTTCAAACAGAGGCTAAAAAAAAGGACTTGACATATTGTTGAGAAGTCTTAATCCTATCTTGAAGGTAGTATTATGAAAACCTTGAAATGTGTGTGAAATCTTGGAACAAGTAAGCAGTGTTCTGTAATTTTTTGAGCTAAAGTGATTTATATTTTATTGATGCTCAATAAAAAACAGAGAAATATTTCAAGCCTCGTAGGCATCTTATGAAGTTTATAAATTAATAAAATATAAATCACTTTGTATGAAACTTTTTCTAGAGTGCTACTTGTTTGTGCCAAGCTTTGAACTGCTAGGCTTTGAAATAGCCAGAATAGGCAAAAAGCTAATTTGAAACAAGATGTTGATGAGATTGTGGAGACAGGGGAGTATTCGGTAAACTGTGTTCTAATGGTCTTGCACTACATTTTGTGAACATTGTAGTATTTTTGTAAGAGTGTGATTGTATAAAGAGGTTTCTTGCTGGATAAAATAAACCAAGAGTTGATTGGGAGCCACAGAAAATCAGCACATCACCTCATGCTGGCAACATAGCCATTACTATACTGTGAAATAACATTAGTGTTCAGTTATATTAGTCTTTCATTGGAATGGTTTTGTTTCATTCATTTAAGTACCACTCTTAAGCATAATCAATCGCAATTTTGTATACTGAATACATTTGCAGATCATTGTGCTAGAAATTACAGGTCTGTTACTATTTCTATGTGAAAGGCATATCTACATTTCCAAGATTATGAATGCATCTGATCACTAGTGTATGAAAACATGTTTTGCATTAAAAAAATCCCAGAATAAACACTAGAAAATTTACCATGATGTTTACTAATTTCTTTAGTTTTTTGCCACTTGCTTTTGAGAAGGAACGCCCCTTAAAATTAATTTGTTTTGGCCAATTACAGGCAGCTATAACATTGTTTCAATAACTGGGAAGTCACTTTGCAGCAAATATCATGGGGTGTATATTCTTGTTTCCCCCCTCCATAAGGAAGCAAGGAGGAGCTTAGATATTTCTGTGTGTATTCTGTGTGCTGATGTTGGCTTGAAGGATAGTATAGGGTTTAAGAATGCACCTGAATGCAATATTTCTATTGATAGGTACCAGATGCCTATGCAGCCATCTCCGGGGGGGGGGGGGGGTGGGTGGAAACCAAATTAAAATTAATAAATACATCTCTATGTGATATAGAATGAGTCAATGTAATATGTGTTTCTGATATAAGCACCATTTGTTAGATTAGAAAAAGTAAAAAAAAAATGGAAACTTCCATTTACCTGTAATATCTACAGCGTTGTAAATAGAATATACCCTTTATTATCTCAGGAAATAATATTTGATCTGTATTAGACCCGTCTTGTTAATTTATAGTTGAAATAGTAGAAATTAAAAAGCACTCATACAGTGAAATACAAATGAAGAAAGGAACTAAGTTATTTAGACTTTGAGCAAAGCTTGTAAAGCTGAGTATAATGCTCTATACTTGGCTTGATAAAGAGCTTACTGAAAACCACCTTAAAAACACTAACTTTGCTGAAAGTCAGAAGCATTTCAGTTTATTTCTGCATTATTTTAATTATAATGAAATGTGTAAACATGACTACCGCAAATTATCACTATAAGATTAGGCATCCCATTAGCATAAAATGGCAAGGTAATTTTACAAGCCTTCATTCACCATTAGATCTCATGGTGGATTCACTACACTACAAGTTGAGAGGAACACTTGCCAACAGAAAAGTAGTCAGTGCATACTAGTCTAGGTGCCAGGCAAGATAGAGGGGTGTCATGTACTGCTACTTCAAATGGACTTGGTAGGAACCTGGTTCAAACCTATACAGCAGAATTGTGCGGTCCTTTTACACTTCGATGATAGCAGAAGATGGACCAAACACCAGTACCACACCCAGGAGCTTGCTTCAGCAGACCAGAATATCAGGAACAACATATAATCCCTTAGAATTAGGATTAATTCACAGACTGACACTTACACCTTGTTTATGTAAGTTCAGGCACAACTGCCATACCTTTTATTGTCACATTTTATACAATTTTCTGGCACACAAGCTGGCCAATCACAGTAAGCTCCATCCCTAAATAATAGGCTACCCCCTGCTTACTTGGAAACCCTTAACATTTTATGAGCTCAGGCCTTTAATCTCTGTATCACACTGTAACACAATCAAAATACATACAATACAACTGTAATTTTAAAACATAAGCAACCAAATATGCATAGCCATAGTAATAAATGCATAACTATAACCATAAACAAGGTAAATTCGTCTCAGTCCCTGCCCAGGCCATAGTATAAAACAGTCCAGTCAGACCCTGGGCATGACATAAAGCTTTTATGACAATGGAGTGAGGATTTCCTGGTATGGATTTTTAGATTCCTCCAGTGTTCCTACTCCCATCTTGTACTCTATTGAATCTTGACCAAATTGGTAGAATTAACTATATTGTTATTGCATTTAAATGTTTTTTTTTTTCATTTAAAAACATTTTCCCTATTTTCAAGTAGTTTTTCAAAGAGTACATGTTAAATATTTGACTGTTGTAGCCCTTTAAAAGACCACTGCAGAATATATATATATATATATATATATATATATATATATACACATTTGAACATTTTGTGCCTGATTAAAACCATATTTAAGTAGAAAAAAGTTCTAAAGCAAGTTTTAAATAGAATATTGATGCCTCTCATGTACCAAACTTGAACTAACCAAACCTGCACATAGAATAAAATGGTAGTCATTGATCACCTCAGTTCAGGATAAATTTACACATAGGTTATGTCCATAAACAAGCTATTTTGAGTGGAAGAGTCCCAAATAGACTTGAGTTTATTCCCCAATAGGCTTAAAGATGAATTATAATAGAATTGGCGTGTTCAGCTTCCTTTCAGATGACATTATGTGCCAGTTTTCGCAGTGTTCATTTCCAGTTTGATTGCATGTTTTAGTGTTTTAACTGAGGTTCATTATATTCTATTGTTGACTTGTTCTTTAAACGTCTAAGCATGGCTGGTACTGCTATTATACCATAAGCGTATGATAAGCAGAGCATAAATTGTCCCTTGAGTGCTATACTCTGTATATGAAGTAGGCACGATTTTCCGGTTATTTCTGAGGATAATTAAATCATCTTGTGAGCAACTAAGCTAATCATTTCTGTAACTTCAATTTAATTGCCATTATTCTTCTTGTTCTTTTAAGCTGCTATCTATAAGCTTTGCTTCTAACCTTGGAGTTAATGGATATTTTTTTTTCTTCTTTATGCTCCACAATGTTTAGTGAATATATCCTTTTTTTTCAGAGCTTCTTTGAAGGACAGTCTGCACCGTGGGAGTCGGCTAAGAAAGACGAGAATAGAATGAAGAACAGATATGGGAATATCATTGCCTGTAAGTGTTGTCAGACTGATAGTGGCACTGCATTAGATTCCTCTACAGTAGCTCCTCTGATAAAATTGACCATGAAATTCTTTCAGCATGCATTTGGAGGACAATTATAATTTAAATCCCTTGAGCAACATTGTGTTTGCCTAATGAATGCTGAAGTCTGCAAATTAAATATATATTAACCCTTTTAGACCAAGAGCAAGATGGTGCTGGCCTTTGAAGCGGTAATTGCGTTGCTTTTGCTGTGTATTGAAATTTGTGCACGAAGGATAATTATGCACACATTTATCTTAGGTTACACAGGTTTTTGTCTGAGAAAGATTTCAGCCTGAAATTAAGGTTTTCATTACACAGGCAAATTTATAACCTTTGTAAATGTGAAACATCCGTAGATCGTTAAGAAGAAAAGGTTACAAATTTTGTGCCTGTTAAATAAATCATCTGAGCCCAAAGAGCAGGCATATTTGAAAATACCTTGCATTATAGACAATTATATTTAACTCACATATAAGAACCTATTTCTGCTTCTCTGAACATTACATGTTCCCAGCTGCAAAAGAAAATAATTCTGTAAAAATGCCACACACTCATGAGGATCTTTGACTAATAAAAACTAACTTTAGTAGAGTTCGGATAACTTAGTATTGCTGGATAAAGTTTGAGGGTACCCTCTGCCTTTCCAAAACATGTTTGAAGCCAATTACATTTGCTCGGCGGTTATTCCCTGAATCTACTGCTTTTTCAGTTGAAGTTTTGTATTACATTCATTAAGTCCTCCTTATGAACGAAAGTGTTTCTCACCTTTCAATGATCTAGGCATCATGTTAAAAGTGTAAGACTAGGTAATGGATTTTATTAATAAAATGACTGCTGTCTGCAGCCTGCAATGGACTGTACCTAGCACACCTAGAATTTCACATTTGGATTTTGTTCAGGGATAAAACTAAGTTTTTAAAAACTTTACACCACTTTTCAAAAAAAATAACAATAAAAAATATTTAAAATGTAAATGTCATGTTTGAGATTATAAAACAATAAAAATCTACATTATTCTTAACTACACCATTTTTTCTAAAATAAGTTATTTGCATGATATATAGTTGTGCTCAAAAGTTTTTTTTTTTTTTTTTTTTTCAATAATTTTGGTTGGTCACTTCAAACATTGATCAACAGTCTTTCAGTAAGCCATGACTCGCAGGTCAGGTTAATTATTATAAACATGTGTATTCTGACATAGCAAACAGCGTGACCTCTCCCCTTCCATTTTCTGTTTTCTAGTAACAAAACAATAAACCTTTTTTCCCTTATAACTTTTTGCATATTGACTCAGTAATCCTTAGCTCGCAGGCTAGGCTTAATGGGGCCTATCACATTTAGTGGGTTGAACCTTAGCCCCCTTATGTCCCTTATAGTGTTTTTTTTTTTTTTTTTATCACCATGCCTGTGTGAGTCTGTTGATTTTTAACCTTATGGAACTTCTACATTTTAATTTGAAAAAAATGACTAATCATGCAAAAATAAATGTTTTTTATTGAAGGATAGTGATCAGATGAAGCCATTTATTATCACATAGTTGTTTGGCTCCTTTTTACATCATTATGATTACAGAAATCACCCAAATGGCCCTGATCAAAAGTTTCCATACCCTCTTAATACTGTGTATTGCCCCCTTTAGCATCAATGACAGTGTGCAGTCTTTTATAATAGTTGTCTATAAGGCCCCTACTTCTTGCAGGTGGTATAGCTGCCCATTCGTCTTGGCAAAATGCCTCCAGATCATGCAAAGTCTTTGGTCGTCTCACATGAACCGCACGTTTGAGATCTCCCTAGAGTGCCTCAATGATATTAAGGTCAGGAGACTTGGCCTTATGCTTAGGGTCATGGTCATGCTGGAAAGTCGAAGAGCGTTCCATGCGCAGCCTTCGTGCAGAAGAATGCAAATGCAAATCATCTTGCCATCAATTTTCACAAGCTTTCCCGTGCCTTTAGAGCTCACACACCACCAACAAACATCAGTGAGCCACCAACATGCTTCACAGTGGGCATGATATTCTTTTCACTATAGGTCTTGTTGACCCCTCTCCAAACATAGAGCTTATGGTTGTGACCATAAAGCTCTATTTTGGTCTCGTCACTCCAAATTACAGTGTACCAGAAGCTGTGAGGCATGTCAAGGTGTTGTCGGGCATATTGTAACCAGGCTTTTTTGTGGCATTGGCGTAGTAAAGGCTTCTTATTGGCATCTTGAATATGTAGCTCATTTTTGTTTAATTATCATCGTATTGTGCTCCTTGAAACAACCACATCATCTTTTTCCAGAGCAGCCTGTATTTCTCCTGAGGTTACCTGTGGGTTTTTCTTTGTATTCCAAACAATTCTTCTGGCAGTTGTGGCTGAAATCTTTCTTGGTCTACCTGACCTTGGCTTGATATCCCAGAATTTCCCACTTCTTAATAAGAAATTAAACAGTATTGACCGGCATTTTCAAGGCTTTGGATATCTTTTTATATCCTTTTCCATCTTTATGAAGTTTTATTACCTTGTTTTGACAGTTCTTTTTATGCTCCCCATTACTCAGTATCTAGCCTGCTCCGTGCATCTATGTGAGAGCTAACAAACTCATTGACTATTTATACACAGACACTATTTGCAATTTAAAAAGCTACAGGTGAGGGAAAATAACCTTTAATTGCCATTTTAACCTGTGTGTGTGACTTTGTGTGTCTGTAACAACGGCAAACATTCAAGGGTAAAACTTTTGATCAGGGCCATTTGCGTGAGTTCTGTTAATATTATGATTTTAAAGGAGCCAAACAACTAGGTGATTATAAATGGCTTTGTATGATCACTATCCTTCAATAAAATATCTATTTTATGCATTATCAGTCATATTTTCAATTGCCATTGCAAATGTTTGAGCATAACTGTAACTGAGTGGCATAATATATATGTGGCTCATCATCATAATTTGCTAATTTGTTTCTGTGACAGCCAAAATCATTAATCCATCGGTAATAATTGTTTTTCACAATTTGGTTGCAGTCCCCAAACTAAGCAACACTTTGCCACTATTTATAATGTCCAATGTAGAAAGTTATTAAAAAGTACCACTGTTGTTATGTACATCAATAGGCTTTGTTCAATTTGCTTTTAGCTGAAGGGTTTAGGGTTAGACATTGGGCCACATTCAATTGGCCGAGTTTGAGAATTGGGTATTCAATTGGCGTCTTTTTGCTGGCTCTGATCGGATAACAAGCTTGAAAATATTTGAGAATTTGCTATTCAATTGGCGTCTTTTTGCTGGCTTCGATCGGGTTACAAGCTTGAAAATATTGCGTCCGTCACTTACAGCTTTCAGAAGCCTTTGATCTTTCACTTTCGCATGGCTAAAATCGCAAATCCCTATTTAATTGCTCAATTTCCCCATGCTCGCAAATGTATTTACACCCGTAAACCACAAATTAAGGAGAAAATCCTACATGTGCTAGAGAGGACACGAAAGGGTGTTAAAAACCAATTTGTCGCACTGTAAATACAAATAAAAGATCAACCCTGCACTGGGGAAAGAGATGATAGACATTAGAATTAATTGCACAACAGTCTCAAGCCTGCAAATCATCAGGAAATACATTTACATTTTATGTGTCATTTTTTGTTTAATACGATCTTGGGTATCGATGAGTTGATACATATCAGGCCACCTATATGGACTAAAACAGTATTGGCATTAATTTTCATAATTCTTTATTTTGCATTTTCTGCGAGTCTGATCGTTACTCGGACCCCCAAATCTAATTGAATTACATGTAACCTCCATGTTTTACTGCCATAAGTATGACAGTCTCACTTTCTATTGGCTGATTTGAAAAGGGAGGTTACAGGCTTGCTTAATTGATCATGTTCCCGCCTTCAACTCCTCCGACAGTGAATGCTTTACAATTTTCCCTGCAAGCCCGCAACAAGCTTGAGCAATTGAATAGCCTTGCAAACGGAGACCAACAGGAGTCTGCAACTCACTCGCAGACATGCGGCTGTCTGCAATCGAGTTACGGGCTTGGAATGGAATGTGGCTCTTAGGGTTTAGGGCTAGAGATCAGGGTTAGGGTAGTGGCAGATGACAAGGTTTACACAGTAAAATTGTTGAGCACAGCCCTGCACACAACTTTTTTACTATGTAAAGCTTATCATCTGCCACTACCCTAACCCCTATCCATAATCCCTAACTCTAGCCCGCACTCTAAGAAGAAATTGAACAAAGTCGTGCTACCGTCGTGCCACCTATTGGCCGTTGCACGCCTCTGTTGGCAGGGACTAAACAAGAAAGCATCTAAAATTGGCGGTGCTTTAAATAGAACGAATTAAAGCTCATTAGTTTACAGAGACACACTGTAGTGAAAAAGTAGATCATATAATCAGCTGAGAAAATAAAAGTAAAGAATAAATACATATAAAAGTTAAAAAATGTTTTTTTTTTCATTTCTTAAAAAATGTCCCCCATTAATAAGATTATTTATTTAAAAAAAACATTTAGACAAAAATTGACAACAGTGGTTCTATAATATCTGAAAAGCTATTTACTATAAAAAAAAACATTTTTTTAAAAAGAACAAATAAACCCAAACATGACAGAGCCAACTGTTTAACAGCAAGTTTGAGGATTCCTTATATCTTTTATGAATATGAAGAGAAAGATTTTATTGCGTCAGATTGAGTGCCACTTTCTGAAACTTTTCCAGCTGAAGTAACAGAGTTTAATTAAGCCCTGCGGTGACTATGGAACTAGTTAGAATTTCAGTGCAACATCACGAAAGGATGCTTTAAGGAATTATGCCATTGGGATGAAAAATAATCTAATACATTGAGAAAATATAACTAGCTCCGAGCACCTTTAGGAAGACCATTTATAATTTTATTCAGCACAGTCGGACCTTTGGGGACTCCATGGAGATATGACTTTGCTAATTCCTTTCAAATTTGCTGTGGTCTGGATACCGCCCCATTACAAAAGGGAGAAATTGTAACTAATTACATTCCTCTCACTCTTGCTTGGCAAATCTATTGCTTAAAATTCAAGTGTAGGGCAAGTATATCTCTTCATAGGTGAATAATATTTTTTACATGAAAAAGATTAAGCAGAAATAGTTAAAACTTACTTGATACTGACTATATTTACAAGTACACAGGTGATATTAGTGCTCACAGGCTGAGAAAAGCCATTGAGATAATTATTTAAGTAACAAGTCACTGTGACACATCTACAGATACCCCTTTATAGACGCAACACTGCAGAAATGGGTTTCTGTAATTTTAGAATTTGGAAGACTAGCCCAGATTCACTAAGATGTGAGGTGCACAAATGGATAACTAGCTTCACCATATTCACTAAATTAACATATGCTTAATTAAACAATTAGAAAACTTGGATGTTAATCGACTTCATATTTCCTACATTCATACAGAATTCTTAAATTGTATTAAAATGAAAGCCATAGGTTTACTAAGATTTTTTTAATACACACACAATATCCTACTCTGTAAAAATATACTAAATTAACTAATTTTATCAACTGTAATACAAATCAGAAAATAAATTGTATGTGAAAATATGCAGTATGTGCATGGTCTACTGCCATTTCCAGAAAAGCCAACTTGTTGTAATAACCTAGCAAGGATATATCTCACTGTCACTCCACTATTTAGTGAATAGATTAGGGGGGTACTCTGGTACTGTTTACATGAAAGTACTTTAAGTTAGATGAGATAGTAGCAATCATGCTGGGAGTGGAGGGCAAGGCTATTGGCAACGTAAGTCCATACTTGCCTATCTAAATCTGTCTATTGCTAACGATGCACCATTTAGGGAATATAGCTCACTTTGGGCCTCTTTCAAATGCGATTTGGCCAATTGAATAGGGTTCTATATAAGCACATCACATATTTTTTTACAGAAGTTTTTAGTTAGTAAACTTCTATCCAAAAGCAAGGTCTATACTAACTAAAAACGTCTGTAAAAAAATATGCTATGTGCTTATATAGAGCCCTTTTCAATTGGCCAAATTGCATTGGAATGTGGCCCTTTGTCTTTGTAAAATGTATTAAAGTACAGTTTTTGCATTTTAATCCATAAACTAGCATGTACTTAATTGGTAATTTCTGTGCCAAATTGCAGAATAAAAACAACAGTAACATCTTTAGAAAAATGACCTTAAGGCTCGTTACTAAAAAGCTGAACTAGAATCAAAGTGTCAAATCTGGTCATCAAATTGCCAGAAATTAAAATTCTAGCTAATCTAACTCTTCCAAATATCAAAAAATTAATTCTGAACTAATATTTGCTAAATTATTTATTATTTGAGAATTTGCATTTAAATAGCTTTCCAAGCCCTTTTCCTTTTACTTTGACAGTGGTGATATATAGTGTCTAATGCCATTGACTAAAAGACTTATGTCTGTGAATATGTTACCTACATATAAATTCTAATCAGTGAGAACACCTTTTATCTAGTTAAGTAAGTGAATTGATCTGCACTGGATATGTATAATCCTCAAAGGATTATATGCTAAATATTAATGCACTAATGAGCATTAACTGGATTCCTTAGATCAAGTATAGATCAATTCAATTCTGGGCCAACACTAAATATAATACAACAGAAAAAAGAGCACTAACAAGCACAAGGTCTATACAAATGATTAGTAAATTATTTCTGTATAAAACATTTGGAGAATGCAACAGAGATAAAATGCATGCTTTATTCTACTGGCTACAACATCTACTCACCTTCTTATTGTCTTGGTATCCAATAAAGATCATTATAATAGTTGTGAATCTGTGGAGCTGTTCAGAACGCATACAATGTTGGTTACGCTTTGCGAGGCAAGCCGTCACCCATGCGTGGGGAGCAGTTGAAGCACGAGGGACTTAGGCTTTGGCGCTCATTGCACTGCGAGTCTCGCGAGGCGAGCAGTTGAGGCACGCGGGACTTAGCGCGGTGCACAAAATTACGTCTTGTAGGACTTAGGAACCGAAGGACGTAGATGGACTGTGGGCCTCCGAAAATTACGACTTTAACGGCAGAACCAAGGAACTCGAAAGACCTGCTAAAAACAACAAATATGCCTCAAATTAACTTACACACTCACACATATCTCAGGGGGAGAGACATGGAGTTTGTGAGTAAGGCTGCAAGTTAATTTGAGGCATATTTAGCATTTTTTCAAGAAGGAAAATCGGTTAAGCGAGAAAAACGTAAACACAACGAAAACAAGGCAGAAGGATATAAAACCAGGACAAAGGATGTAAAAACAAGCTCAAACAAGTAACACTTAATGCGAGACAGTAACACTTGATCCAAGGCAGTAAACTTAACCCAAGGTACTAACTCTTAACCCAAGGAAGTAACAGTCATCCCAAGGCCCCTAAATTACACGGGGGGAGGCTCACAATGAGCGCTGAAGGGGCACAGAGGGGCCACATCCTCGCATTGTGTGGCAAACAAAATTGCAAGCATTACGATTTTACTCCCGTCATTTTTGACGGGCAATTTCCTAGTAAATATTGAATTGTCAACAACTCTCATGTCTGGACCATTGCATCACATTTCTTCTTGATCTTCCTGTTGACGGATTCTCCCCACTCGTGTCTGTACTATCCTCTCAACTCCAATGGCCTCCTACCTCAGGCTCTTCAAATTCCTGACACTTGTTTATAGGTTCCTACACCATCTTGTACTTGCCTATTTCACCTGACCGCACAAGTTTCCCCATATTGCACCCTAATAAAATAATTTCCTGTTATGTACAATGATCCTTATCACGCTATCTCTCATAATCCGTCAGTTTATACGATCACCTTCGCAGCCTCTACCTGTCTTTGGTCCATTGCGTCATTTCAGCAACAAATGCAAATTTCACTTTATTCTCTGTCTGTTCTTCTGCAGACTATCCTCCTTTATTCATCACAACTTGCAGATGTGCTAAACTTCATTCTCCTTCATGTTACTGAGTAGTGAATGCTAATGGTTATCGGTTTGAGATACAATGATAGTGAAAACTAGGTGAATGTACTTTAGCACATACATAACTGTAACTCAGGACAAAAGAGCTATATATCCAAAGACATTTTTTTTAACATCTTTGAAATTATTTTGGACTACAAATCTGTAGTTTTAATGTATGAATAATGTAAGGTATTAATTTAGGCATCTCAAAACACAGTAATTCGGCCTTATTAAATTTGAAGCCTGTGGCGGCATCGGCACACCCGCAAAGGCTGCAGGTTCGAAATTTGGCTGCGTTACAGAGCTATTAAATTTACCATGCCGCGAGTTACGGGCCGGAGATGCAAATCCGTGAACCATTCTTGCGCATGTTGGATGTGCGGCCATGAACATGATCAATTAGTCAAACCTGTAGTTACAGGTTTAGACCAAGCCAATGGCAAATTAGATCATCATCATTACATCACTGAAAAATGGAGGTTAGATTTCAAAGCCTTACGAGTTTCAATTACGAGTTTTGATCGGACCCACATTCCAGAAATAATGCAATATTAATAAATCAGTAAATATGATATTCAAGTCAATGCGAGTTCCATTATATGTATTAACACATTAATTGCCTGGATCGATATAACAGGGAAATAAACATAACATAATGTATTTTATATTGCAGAATTGGAAGCTTGAGAATGTTGTGCTATTAATTTTAATTAACCAATAAGATAAAATCCCCTGGTGATTGAACACCAAAATAATGAACCTATGCAAAAAGAACAGAATTTTATTGTATGAGCTAAAACTGAAAAACGCTGCTGTTAGCAGTTAAAAAAAATCCTAATAAAATAAGGGGTATTCTATGTAAGTAAATATCAGGGTATAGAGTGCCAAAACTCAGCACAATATAATATAATGTAAAGTTTGCTGGGTATAATAACCAAGATATCAATACTTGTGCACAAGAGTGAAGTATAATAGGTATATAAGCTCTTAGAAGAAAAAGGATTACTGTTTGGGAAGTATATTGTGCTACTGCTAAATAATTAATAGTGATAAAGTAGCCCTGTAGGGGCTATTGTGCGAATAATGTGTTATAAGATTTTGTGATAACAAATTATTAAGAATCTAACATATATACCAGTGTGGTGGATTGTGTGAAGAGAATCCAAAAATTGAGAGTAAGCCAAGTAACACCCTTACATAATTATTTAGCAGTAGCACAATACACTTCCCAAGCAGTAATCCTCTTTCTTCTTAGAGCTTATGATATACCTATTATACTTCACTCTTGTGCATGAGTATTGATATTATTGGTTATATTAGACCCTTACATTATATTATACTGTGCTGAGTTTTGCACTCTATGCCCTGATATGTATTTCCATAGGGGAATACCCCTTATTTTATAAGGATTTTTTTAAACTGCTAACATCAGCATTTTTCAATTTTAGCTCATACAATAAAGTTCTATTCATTGTAATACCTAACTTCACTTTGCCTTTAATTATAAGTATAGTAGTGTGTGTATATTTGCATTTACCACCTAGCGTGTCCTCTCAAGTCCCCGTTGGCTTTTTGGCTCCATTTGCGGGTTACAGGGTTGAATGCCAGCGGATCCGTAGCAATGTAATACTGATTTTCGAACGTAACAGTTACAGGCTTGACAGATTAAAGGATTTGCCTTACGGGGCCAGTTTAATAGCTGTAAGTCTTGCAGGTTACGTTATGGTCTACGGCATTACACGTTGAGGGAATTTAATAGGGCTGATTGATGAGGGAACCCATTCACATTACCGAATCAAGTCTCATATGACTGTAGGTAAGATCTTGAAGAATAAACATGTTATGTGATTTTTCATTTAAACAGTGGAATATATCTATAATTAGAGCATCTCTAAGCACATCAAGGCATCGGTATTGATAGCAGATTAGGATCATCTGCTTAAAAAAATTGCCATAACTGATCCTCAAAATAGCCTTATGAATACCACAGCCATCATGTAATAATTTTGCAATATTTGTCTATACAATTTCTGCTGTAAGCAGATCACTCATCAGCAACTCTTTCTTTACAGAGGTCTTGAAATAAACTAAAGTGAATAAGATAAGAAAAAGTGCCAGTATACAAGGAAAACATGCACATAATTGCAAATATGCAACTAAATATTATTGATAATTATTTTTCTTAATAAAGTTACACTTTGTATTCACATATGGATACAGTAGTAACTAAAAATAGCTAAAAAAAGGTTCCTCTCAGAGAAAGAAGCTCAGATTCAATGTACTAGTTATTGAGGTAGAAGGTTTTACATCTTAATGCTCCAAGAAATCAAAAGTTCACTGATAGAAGCTTTTATGATGGAAGACATAAAGCACATTACATGAGTTTGAATTCCCAGCTATAGTCTGGTTCGTTCAAAACACCAACAGTTTCTTTGTTAGCTAAGTGTTACTCCATGTTCAGGCTCTGTTACTGAGTAGCCCTTTCTGCATTTGGAAATATTAAAAATATCCATATGCTTATTGAGCCCCTATGATTTCTAGTGTCACAAGTGGCAGTATTCAGATACTCATGGCAAAGTTTTCACTGCTCAGAATTAACTATAAAAAGTAATAATACAGTGATTGACAGCACGTAAATATTTGGTGCTTAATACCAAAGTGTCATCATATCATCAAATAGTTTTTTTTTAACAGATCAAACACAATAAACTTAAGGTTATTTGAAATAAATGTGAGCAGTTGCTTCAAAATCTTACACATCGTCAATAAATGCAGATATTATACAGTGTCTGTCATATGGTATATGGCATGTAAAGCATGCCCCTATGTGCAACCTGGTCAGTGTTTTACACATCCAATCACCTCCAACAAATACCCTTTAAGAAATGTTATCACGTGTAAAAGTAAACATGTGATCTACGTGTTGGTCTGCCCATGTCCAAGGCTATACGTAGGTAAAACGATAAGGCAATTACGCCGTCGTATACTCGAAGACACCTACTCTTTGAAAAATGAAATGGACACTCCTGTGTCACGACATTTCCGAATGGTACACGCCAATAAACCTTCAACAATGAAATTCTTTGTAGTTGATCATCTCTGCAGAAAACCGAGAGGAGGAGATATTAATACACAACTTTTACAGTTAGAAAGTAGATGGATATTTACTTTAAACTCACAATACCCGAATGGCCTAAATGAAGGTTTTTCATATTCAGCATTTTTATGAGCACTTTTCATCTTGTACCCTTTTAGACAAATCTATAGGCCTCAGTTTGTTTAGTACTAAAATGGTTGTATAACCTATATGTCCTTCTACTTTAGACCTATGGTATATATACTACATAATATAAGATTTATTTACATATAATAACATTTCATTTATGTTCTTAATAGTTATGTATATACACTAGTGCCCTGTAAATCCAGTGTATCTATTTTTTGTTTATCACATTAGATACTTCATTATATTTATTTATTAAATACACTAATTGCCCTCTACATGTAGCACCATCCATTAATCGCTTTTCTTATAAGTCCCATTCACTATATAAATTTATAACAAACCACAATATACACTCACCTAACTATTTACACATACATTTCAACATTACTTATTTCACACCTTCACTTTTCACACACTCACTTTATTTTTCCTTATCACATTTTTTATTTTAATTATACATAACTGAACTGTATATTAAATTCACTTTTTTACTTTATTTACACAAATCACATTCACCATCACATCACACTTGACTATATGTATAAGTCTATTCATTATATCTATCACCCATTACATGTAACATATTCCACTTTATCATTTACATATTTTCTATTATTTTAGTCACACTGTCATCCCACTCCACTTCAATTCATTTTTATGACTCTATATACACTCTGTATATTATTTTATTTATGTATAATATATATTGTAGGTCAGTTCCCTTTCATACACCTTCTGTAAATTGTCCTTATTACTATTTAAATTAAGTTTGCTTTGCTTAAATACGCAATTACGTCATACGTTCATGCCTTTCGGCCTGTTTAAATAAAGTCTCACAAATTCAAAATACGCAATGACGTCAGACGCTTTTTGCGTCTGTTATCGCAAATAAAGTTTATTTAATTCAAATCACGTCATGACGTCACACGTTGATGCGCGTCACGTGACCAACGTGCGTCACATGACACGCAAACCAGGAAGCAAAACGCTTAAGTGCCCAGGCCATAAATAGGCCATGAATCTAAACACTCACTAGCCCATGAGTAAGCCCTATTAAGTGGCGAAACAGACCATCAGGAGCAGGGGCAGGATGGTGCATCTTGCTTAAAACTCTTGTGAGCTGCAACAGCAGAACCTATTTCCATTACCATACTCAAAAACGCAAGTACCCAGGCATATCTCATGCCAACGGGGGAGATAAGGGACACTCTTTCTCTCCTTCTCTCTTTTTTACACTTGAACAGTAAAGCCTATACTTTATGTTGCGGTTTGATGATGTTATAAGTGATATATATGCATACATAGAGATAAATGTAGATATTCTCCTTCCCCTGTATAATATTGTACTGCGTTTATATAGTAGCGCCATGCTCCACCCCCTGTTTTTTGTTTCTTAGTGTTTTTAACTCTCTTTTGATTAGTGCACTATTTTTAGAAGAATTGTGTCTATTCCTAAATTTTTCAATGAAATCATCTTGTTGCATTCCTATGATTAGCAAATACTTTGCATATGAGGCCTGCTTAAAAGCATCATAAAACATCACAAAATAATATTGATGCACTTCAGGCCCACAGAGATACAACAGTTATAACTTACTATATTTACATGTCAAAATTAAGGTGGTCACATTTTGAAAATCCCAGAATATTGTGGGACAGTGATATCTTCTTGACTTATACTTACCACTTTAGGATAGACGCACTTTTATCCTTTTTTTATATAGTAATGATGTTTCATCATGGATTACACTAAATATTTCCCAATTTCCCTATTAAAGTATTTTTTTCCCTTATATGGTATAGGGCCCCCAAAAAAAGCACCATAAACATTTTTTTCTAAATGCTTCCAAGTAAATTTAATATTTTAGCACAACTTTGTTTGCATCTACCCACATATAGAAAGCTCTTGAAAATAATAGGTCTAAAGTTGCTGTATATCTTCTCAATGTTGCAGCATTGGACAAATTAAATCTTAGAAGTACTGTTCTCCTAAATCTTATCCATATACAGACATATACAACAACCCTCCAACTTTCAATCCTTAGAACTGTATTTGTTTACTTATTTAATTTGGAAATCTCTATTAATGTTCAAGCATCTCAAAAATTTCTACATATTGACAGAATAATACATTATACATTATTATGTTCTTTATAAACTTGTTGTTGATGTAAAACTTTGTTTTTATACACTGTTATTTCTACATAATAGCTAATACTGAACAAATGTCATAATTTTATGTATGTTGGTTGCATTGCGTTCATCCCTAGGGACCTGTGCTCTCCAGATTTAATATTATAATCTATTAATCTTTTGCAGATGACCATTCACGGGTGAGACTACAAAGCATTGACGATGAAGCCTGCTCGGACTACATCAATGGAAACTATATTGACGTATGTACACTTGGCTTGCTTATGCCAACAATTACTTCCTGTAGCAGCTGAGATAATCAATATATATTTTAAATAGTATTATTGATGTGAATTGGTGGATGTGTTAGGGAGATAGTAATAGCCAATCTGAAATGTCATTATAAACAAGTCTGAAGTTGATAGTTGCAGTCAATTTATGAGGATAACTTTGCTCAGGGTGAATATATGGACAAAGTAAATGTTATTTCTTTTTCCTGTCAACAGTTTGGCATAATTCCTCATTTAATAGAAAGCTGTTTGCATATTAATGTGACAAAACTATGTAATTCCTAATGCTCTGATTTGCAATCTCTTGTCATCTCTGCACTTTTAAGTTCCCTTCAAAGCAGTGCGCAGCTGTTAACCAGGGCTTCTAATGCAAGCAAGCCATTTCATTAAATATGTAAGCCGTTCAATTATTGAACACCACTTCTTTGTTCATACTGCATCATGTTAACTTAATGTTTTACATTACAATGAGCTATTTGCGATTTGGTAAGTTTGTTGATAGATGAATTAAATGAAAAATATAATTGAAAATTAAGAATGATCTAGTCTATAGCACAAACATACTTTACCAGTGGTTTACCTCATGAGGACTTCTGGAAACTTGGCAAGCTTAGTAATGTAACTTAGATGCCCGAATTATTCAGAATTGTTGAGAAATACATGAAGCATTAATTATATTTACAATAATCTCTATACATATGTGCTCATATGTTTTAATGCTGCGTTTAAATACATGGCAAATATTTATTATATCGGGTTGGAAAAAGGGGCACCCCAAAGCCAAATATACTCAGTTTTAAATATGACCATAATTACTAAATTGTTTCCAGTTTTGTTTCCAGTGTAGGTATCAAGTATTCAGATCTCTCATCAACAGGAAGCTGCAAGCATTAGAATTGCAGCTTCTTGTTGTCCCACATTTGGCTGCCATTTTGTTTTTACGGTGGGTATATGATTAGTTATATTAATATCAGAATACCTGGCTTTGGGGTTTTCCTTTTTTAGTCCTCTTAAAATCCAGTAATAAATATAGCTAATTCAGTGATGCTCATTTAAAATATTCTCCAAACAATCTGCTGTAGTTTTATTCATAAAACAAATATATAAATATATAAATTGACTCTTATTATTTTATCTGTGAACTTTTTGCCTGTACTTTGATGTCCTTAAACCACATTGAACTCAACTGAATTTGGAGATAATGGGGTGACATCCACCGTTTGAATGCTTACGTTGGGAGGTAAAATTGTTGTTGAAGTGCTGGGTTAGTAGACAGTTGTGAATATAATGATGATGCTGCAGGAGCTCGCAATAATATACACTTTGCAAATATTTAGAACAATGATTTCCCTTCCCCTCCTCAGCTGAGGAAATTTAAGTAAAGCCACAAATCAAACTCTTCTTTGTATTGTTCCTTTGTAAAGCACCAAATGCAAATTATACTAAATGTGCCTCATCAAAACGTCAGTTTAAAAGCATAGTCTACTCCAAGGAGTCCCAAAGTATTTGTGTGATCGGTAATAAAGTATTTAGCTTAAGTTGATCAGAAAGCTCATTTCCTTGGCCATGCCATTTTGGTTGCTTTAGCTGCACTTGATTTAAAGCAGCAATGCCACCTAGCAATGTGAAATACCTTTGCTAGTTCATATATATGTTAAACTATGGGTCATACTCTATAGCTAAGACTGAAGTGGTCATAGGAGAATATCAGATATATGCTGGCTTATTTTGTAGGAAATCAAATGGAGTGACTGCTGCAGGGCTTCTTTGGAATTAAAGTACCATATATACTCGAGTATAAGCCAAGTTTTTCAGCCCTTTTTTAAGGCTGAAAAGGGCTTATACTTGAGTCACCACCCCCTTGTCTCTCTTTCCCCCTGTTTCTCTCTTTCCTCCCTGTGTCTCTTTCCACCCCATGGCTCTTTCCCTCCCCCTCCCTTATCATCCTCAACCCCCCATCCTCATCCTCAACCCCCCATCCTCAACCCCCCCTCCTCATCCTAAGCCCCCCTCCTTATCATAAACCCTCCATCCTCAACCCCCCCTCCTCATCCTAAACCCCTCTAATTACCCCCCCCCCCCATTCCTTTCCCCTTACTTATCTTCCACCTGCAGCTGCTCCTCCGAGCTCCTTCCGGCTGCGTCTTGACCCGGCCAATGCTAATGACGGGACGCGCATGTGACGTCACGTCATTAGCTTATGCCAGGTCCCGACGCAGACGGAAGGAGCGCGGTGCTATATTGTCATCCTGCCATGGTATAAACAGCTATTTTAAATGAGAATATTCAGTAAAATAAAGACCTCATTAGCTGTCATTTCAGAATTTTGATAGCAATTTTGTCAAATATGACCTTTTATAGCTAGAAGTTTTCCATTGCAGCTTACATAATAAGTTGTTGCATTTTGGCACCAAGTTATTATACATTACAGAAAAAGGATCTAGTTGAGAGTAGTTACTGTAGAATGCTTTAATTAGCATTCCCACCTACAAACAATAATGTAGTGTGTTCATGTTAGCGGGTACCATTCTGAAGCTTCGCTATGGAGACTACTTAGGATTCAAATTCTGAGGCAGCGAACACATGTTAGCGCTAGAGAGCTCCAGGTAAACCCCTTATGTGCTAGTCAGCAAGTTTTACAGGCTTCTTTTTTTGCAGGAGCCATACAAAAGCTATGGTACTTAACGTTTCAAAACTCCTGTAATTGATGAGTCAGCTGAGAGTTTCTACTGGAGCCTTGAAATGGGGGCCCAAGTCTTTTGCCATCCAAGAGCCTCACTTAATTGAGCAATTGTAAATTACAGTAACCCATAATGGAGGCCGTAAGTTATTTTGCTATTCAATTGGCTTTTTTTTGCAAGCTACGGGTTACGGGCTTGAAATCCTTGCGGTTGTTACAACCGTAACTTACACCCCATCTAAGCTTTTGATCGTTCACGTCCGCAAGAGTTACAGTCGCTAAAATCGCAAATCGCTATTCAATTGCTACAATTCCGCAAATGTTTTCACACCTGTAAACGGCAAATGTAGAAGAAAATCCTATGAGTTCTAGAGAGGACCCACAAAGGGGTTAAAGACATATCCGTAGCACTGTAAAAGCAAATAAAAAATTAATACTGCACTGTAAATGATGTGAAACACAATGAAAGACATTATAATTGATTGCGCAACAGTCTTAAGCTCGCAAATCAGCAATAAAAATGTTATTTTATGTTTCATTTCAGGGTTATATCGATCAATGAGTTAATACATATCAGGCCACCCACATGGACTAGAACAGTATCGGCATTAATTTTTATTATTTTGTGTTTTGCGCGTCCGATCGCATATCGGAGCTCTAAAGCTAATTGATTGACATGTAACCTCCATCGTAGAGTTACTTAATGATAACGGTCTCATTTTCTATTGGTCATGTTCCCGCCCTGAAATGCTACGCACAAGTGCACGGTTTACGATTTCGGCCTGTAATTTGCGGGTTTGTTTAATTGAATAGCACCGTAACTGTAGCCTGCAGACATACAGCCTATATACCGCGAGATGCGGGCTTCTAATTGAATGAGGCTCCAAGTGTTTCTTCTACGTCTGGCTCAAGTTGACTCCTTAGATGGGCCAATAAAATATGGATGGAGAAGGGTTTCTTTTCTCCAGTGCAGAAAGAGACATAATTCAATTATTTTTTTATGTTCACAGATTTATAAAAATTATATTAGGTACTCAAATTTTGAAATTACACTTTATATGTAATTCAGTGGAACATATCAATGATAGGGCACTTAAAGCTAATTTATACTAAAGAGAAATATATATACATTTGTATATTTGTAATATTATTGGATATAGCTACACTGTTGTTGGTCACTTAATCTATTTAGATTGTGGGTACCTAAAGTAGGTGGCAGTGCTGTTTTAAAGAGAGAATTTGTAGCTAAATGCCATAATCCCATTTTACTGGGTACAGTTGATTAACAACTGAAAACCAAGAAATATAACAAACAAGAAAAGTGAGACCTTATTATAGCGAACGTTTATTTGTTATAATAATTTACTGTTATCATGTTTTTGTCTTATTGTTATATCTAATAACTATAAATCTGTCGGTAAATTCTAAGAGCATATTTTTGTCATCAGACTTATCAATTTTGTCAAGCACCATAATTTGTATTTTTTTCATAGAAAGTTTGCCAAAGGCAGCATAATATTTGAATCTTCCATTGTAAATTATAAAATAATCGTTCACTATAACCATGGTCAACTGTTCTTCCATTGATTTGAAATCCAGAGTCCTGGACTTGAACCTGCAATATCAGACATGTGACTACAAGGTATTGCAAGCCCCCAGCATTATAAGTCACAGAAGGGACCACCAAGAAAAATTAATACAGCTCTAGGGGTTGGGCTGCTTTTTCAGGGTCCTCCGGCATGGGGGCAATGGAGTCCAACGTTCAGTTGCTGTGACTGTTCATGTTACGATCAAGTAAGTGTTGCATTAAGCGTTGTGGCTGCGACACCTGTGTCATGTCTTTGTCAAGGGTGTCACATGTACATAAGTGTGAAAAGTTGTTTTTCTTGTACATTTCGTCTACACTCTCAGCTGCTGAAACCATAGTGGGAGATTACTTTTGATAGATACTATATCAACGTATGGCACCTTCACTTTGAGTATGAAATTCCACTTCAGATATTTTTTCTGCTAGATTAAACTTCAAGTAAAACAAAATCACTTGATTTGTAATCTTTGCATTTGTTTTATGCATGTTTACACTATGGTTTATTCATACACAGACCAATAAATGTAAACTAATGGAGGTATTAATCAAATTGAATGTAAAAAGTAGCACTATTTAACCCAATTATATGTAGCTTTAAAGGCACACTGTATTCACAGATTTTCACAAGTTTTTGAATTTTTTGTGTGAAAATTAAGTGCTCGATAGTGTTGAAAAATGACATTAAAGTGAGGCTGAGTGGATTGTTTTTTCCCTCTCTTTTCCTGATCTATAACATAATAGTAAGTGTCAGGAAGCATTGGAATTATGTAGTATGTTCACACGATTGTGATTTATTACCATTCTTTTAAATGTACAACAAGCTATTTCAGATATGTGGCTTACTCTGAGAAATGGATAAGACTTCCTTGGAAGTTTGGTTCAATTCATAAGTCATGCTTATAGGTTGACCACTTTAGTCCCATCCCAATACATACATGGGTTTCTCTACTTGGTAGTTTAACAGGTCTGTTCAGTCTCACATTACAAATGAGCTGTTAACAACTACATTCAAAAGCAAGAGGGCATTGTAAAGATTTATAGTGAAAGATAACCCATAAAGATAATACCGTATTGGTCCGAATATAAGCAGCACCTTTTTTCCAATTTTTGAGTTTGCGAGTTACGGGTGCGGCTTATATTCGTGACTGTAAAAAAATGACTAGCGATTTGTGAGCTTGCGAGTTAGGTGTGCGGCTTATATTTGCGAACATAAAATTACTGCAGATTTGCGTGCTTGAGACTGCATTGTAGCAATTGAATAGCGATTTGCAAACGTAAAATTACTGCCGAATTGTGCGATTGCGAGTTAAGGGTGCCGATTTGCGTGCGTGAGACTGCGGTATTGTAGCAACTGAATAGCGATTTACGGTTTTAGTGATTCTAACATCCTGTAAGGCCTGTAACCTGCAAAAGAAGTTACAGTACTAATTAGAAAGCCTGTTTCTTGCAATGGCTGAGAGTCTTTTTCTCTCCAATTTTAAGGGTGCGGCTTATATTTGAGTACTATCTTTTAAAAAAAAAAATCCCTTGAATTTTACAGGTGCGGCTTATATGCGGGTGCGGCTTATATTCGGACCAATATGGTACATGTAACAAGTGACTACATGATAAAAAGACTGTTTGTTTTCTGACCATATGATATTGACTGTTCGATGAATAAGTAACAAAAAATTCTGAGCCCAATAATTAATTCGGTTTAGAATGTCCATTGGCATTAATGTGTTGTCTGAGCCATGGAAAAATAAAACTGTCTAATTGGGCAAACAGACCTATAAATATTTGCTATTCTCAATGGTAACCTAAATGCTGCTAATTGCAATATTTCTATAGAGTAAGTGCTAAGGAGTTTTTGTTATTGGATAAATATTTTAGTAGTTTCCTATGCAAACATTTTTAACAGTGTTTATATAATTTTTTTGTACTAATTCCTAGTTAAGGTATAGATCACATTAATACACATTAACTTTGAGATTAATTTATATACTAGCTAGGTTAACAGGTGCTCTTACTGCAGTTTCACATAAACAATTAAATAAAAATATAACTCATTAATATGGCTAGTGAGCATCTTATAGGTGTAATCAGTAAACTTAGCTAAAATTCCATTGCAACATCCAGCAGTTCAGCTAAGTTCACTGCAGTTCAATAATTTATCTAGTCAGAAATGTTCATAGATTATTGCATTGTTTGAGTCTGGAAAAAAAATATTGTTTAACAGGAAGGATAGAATACCTGTTAGAGGCTCTAGTATTAATGTGAAGCCAGTAGAGCTTGACTCCGTTCATTTGCTTGTATTATTATTATTCTTTAAATAGCCAATATTTTTCAGCAATACTTATAAAGATACAGCAGAGTGAGTTAATAAAAGAGAACAAATTTTAAAGAATACAGAATTTCAAAGACAATACAATGCATTATGAGAATAGACAATGTATGCTACTAAGTTCCTTATTCCAAAAATCACTTTATCAGTTGAATGTTGTTTTAAAAAAGCATTTTCCTGCAGTAAAAAAAAATTAAGGTTTGCTATTTTGAGCTGTCAATCTTTATTTCCGACCCACACACAAAACATGAAGGAATTTAACAATAATTAAATGCAACACTCTCATTAAAAAGTCAACTCATTTGTGGGTGGGTCAGAATTGGTGACTGACGGGTCAAAATCACAAATTTCAACATTATTATATTTTAGCAAAATGTGTATCTTTAAAATAACATTCAATTAGTAAGGTACTTATTATAGCCTATAGTTTTAAATGATACCATATTCAGAACCATTGCTATATCAATTAAAGTCTGTTAGACACATTTATTATGTATTAGAGTAGTTAGATGGTAGGTGGGGATGTCAAGAAGTGGTGTTAGTTGCAGCTGTCAAGGTGAGATATGATGAGTGACTGGATTCAAATTTTTGTTGTATGTTGCTTGAGGCAATGGACGAAGCTTTAAATATTGTGACCCATGTCAGTTATAAGTACAGGAAAATGGAATACCTGCTGATGTTGCTAGCAAAAACTGCCTATAATTACAGTGGTTAAAGTCAAGGTCAAGTTTTAAGTTGATTGTAAGCTGTAAAGAAAAGACACAATTGGAGTATCTTCATTTATGCTAAAATTATTGTTTTCATGCCTTTTTGTTTGTAAAGTTGTACTCATGCTGTGTCATCAATTGTGATCTGAGTTGCAAGTTCTGTGCAAACTTGAGTGGGTCCCCATTTTACCCATAGCATACATCTATCCCTGGCTAAAAGAAAGACGGATCGTTCTGGTGCTAGAAAGATAGATCTGAGTATCATGTGCATATAGGTGATATGAAAGAATTGATTTGAGCCGTAAGGGGCAATTGAAGGCATTTTTCTTTCTTTGTTGCATTTGAAAGAGAGCATTTGGTAATGTAGAAACAGTGTGTTTCTTTATGCAAATGATGCCCAAGGGGCAGAATAAACAGAATATAATTTTTGTGGGAGTCTATCCATGTCAGCAATATAGCCATATGAGTCTGCCATTGAGAGTTGTGCATACCCTCTTCTCACACTGAGGTATTTCCTGTTTGTTTCCAATAAGTTTAAGCAAGTTTTACTAAATATTTGTTCATGAAAAATGGCTTCCTCAGATAGAGTTGGTCAACAGTACCAACACGATCTGAGGAAACCTGTTTTACGATTGTCCATTACTAGTGCTAATTGGTATGGCCATCTTGGGTTAGTCATGTTAATATTCTGATTATTTCTCACCCATTCCCGTCACCACTCCATAATCTAGAAGGTGTTGCAGAACCAGTTTTATTGAGTGAGCAGAAAGTTATACTTTTGGAGGAGGAGGAAGTAGAAGTTAAAAATGAAAATCTACTTCACTAAGATTTCAAGATAGTTGAAAGTTGTTTATCTTAGTGGAAATCACAGCAAACTCTAGTATTTTTTTCCCAAGTATTTAGTTGATTCTATATTCTTTGTGTCTGAAATATTTCAATCTAATATCAGCTTAATTATATAGTAGTTAGAATACACGTGCAGTAATTTAGCATTCACAAAATATTCTAGACATACTTCTCATGCACATAGTCCCTAAGCTAATTTGTAGTCGTTTCATTAATGTTTAATAGTTGTATAGGTTTCTAATTTTCTCACTTTTAGAACAAATTCTCTAAGACTCAAGTGATAAAACCAGCTGTAATTAATGTAATTCTAGTACATTGCTCTGAACATCTTCATAATGGCTGTTTATGTGCTCACACACATCTAGAGTCATATTGCAAATCTATCAACATGTCCCATGAAAAGATGAGCAGCCATTTTAATGGATAATATTACCCAGAAGTCATTTTGTCTTCAACAACCATTTGTCTCCAGGAACACAATTTGCTCTGTTTTTTTCTGTTTTGTTTGCCGTTTATTAGCGACAGTTTATCTTTCTCTGCAGTGTTTGTTGACTGACAAATAAAGTTTCCATTTTTTATGTTCAGTGGGGACCCGTTAGTTCATTCATTTTGAAATTATTAATATGTGTATGCTTTATTATTGCACATTGAAATACTGTGTGTTGTTAATTAGTGTCAACGCTCCTTACTACAAATTACTGTGTATCTTTAGGACAGCAGGTGGTGTATAGCTTCTTGGAATACAGAAATTAGTAGCACTTTCTCTCTAAAGGATGCTTAGCATTTAAATTCAGAGCATGTCTCCATTGCTTGGTTGAGATCTCAGAGACAGAGGTAAGCATGAAACAGGCAATGAAAGTACAGTCCTTGCTGTTCCTTCCAGAGTTTTCTGTCCCCTGCTAGGAATAGTTTTAGTGCGACTGTCAAGACTCAATGGTTTTCTGAGTGACTGATTTGGAGCCAATCTTAAGTACATTTAACATCAACAGTCTCCAAACTCAGCGAACTCAAATGACACTTTTCCATTAGACTTCTGTCCATAGACACTTTATAAACTACATTATTTGCAGTTATTCAGCAATTAAAATAATTTGGCATATTCATTTTTTCAGCCTCACAAAAAATAGTGTTTTTCAGTTTTTACTCCCAATCTAATGTGTCTCCATATTGTTCACAAGCGCTATATTGCTAAAGCATCCTTCGATAAATAAATCATTACGGAGGTTTAAGATCCACATGGACTTTTGTGAAATTGTATTTTCATGATTGCTCTTGAATGTTTGATCTTATAAATCGATTTTTATACATATTTCTATAAGAGATAATGCAAAGTAATATTAATTTTGCTGATTAAATTTTACATTTCTTTTCTGATTTTAGGGCTATCATAGACCCAATCACTATATTGCCACACAAGGTAAGTCACATTCTCTTTGTAAATGATGTAAGTTTGTTAAATTAAGACATAATGCACTGTACTTAACAGACTTTGTGGTGTTATGTAAGAAAAGGCT
Organism: Discoglossus pictus; assembly: GCA_027410445.1. Taxonomy (NCBI): domain Eukaryota; kingdom Metazoa; phylum Chordata; class Amphibia; order Anura; family Alytidae; genus Discoglossus; species Discoglossus pictus. The sequence continues at coordinate 130,480,263 of CM050166.1, forward strand.
GTTTAAAAGGAAATAAGCTGTGGTATTATTTCTGACAGCAAAATGTGTTTCAAGAGGTTTACTCATTAGTACTGCAATACACAGTGCACAATTAAGTTGTCAGCATTGTTTGTAGGAAAATCATGTAATTAAACCTCTGCAGGTCCTTAAAACATCTTTTATAGCTTTCCAAGTTGTGCAAACCTAAAATCTGGTGAGATAATAAACACAGTGGGTACTTCATTTCACATTCGGTGGACTCTGGATGTCCTCTCATGAGGGAATTGTATGTAGCGCCAAATAGCGTGCAGATACGCAGTAACGAAAATAGCATTAGCTGTATCTCATCCAAATTTAAAAGGTTTATTTAGTTAATTTCATATTATCTATGCCAATAATCATTCTTAATAAGGATAAACATATACTTACTATTTCTAAAGCAAGAAATATAGGAAAAGCACTGCTTCTGGTCCATATTATTATTCCTATCAACACTATTTATAAAACCCCAACATATTCCATAGCTCCAAGTGAATACTAACCCAGACAAGATGAATACACTCATGTTACTGAAGGAACTTAAAACCTGTTCTCATGAGCGTTTATAATTTCTTGTGAGAGTTTGGAATCTAACAGCCCTATAAAATAGGGCTATGTGTTAAAACGTAGCTCGTAACTCAAATTTGACGTGTCACGGATATTAAATTAGCCCTGTAACGTTGCTTGCAGCAGCCTTTGCGTGTTAACACGCAGAATGGCCGAGAAAGGACTACGTGGTGAGCAACGTTGAACTTTGCACCCGTAAATCCTTTGATTCAATGAGCCTGTAACTGCTGCTTGTTCAATTCAGCTATTAAATTGCAACGTGGTCACTCGCGAGCAAGCACGTAACACGCAAATGGAGGCCAAAGGTCAACGTGTGCTCGAGAGCACCCGCAAGGGGGGTACAGTACAATACGTAGCAATTGTAATGCAAATAATATCACTTTTATACATTTATACATTTATTATAAGGGAAAGTGATGTTAGTGATGTCTTAGAATTAATAGCACAACATTCTCAAGTCTGCAAATCAACCCCGAAAAATGTTTTATTTTATGATTATATTTTGTGTTATATCGATCCCAGCAATCAATGTGTTAAGACATATACTGTAACTTGCATGTGATAGAATATCATATTTACTGCTTTTTTAAATTATATCTGAATTGTGGGTCCGATTTCAAACTGTAATTGAAGCACGTAGGACTTTGAAATCTACCCTCCCCTATTTCAGTGACGTAACTCTTACAATCTCTTTTTCCATTGCTCCATCTGAACCCGGCCGAGAACTTGTTTATGAGATAGCCTCTCTCGCTCGTAGCTCGCAGCCCATTTAATAGCCACGTAAAACTGACAAATTTGAAGCATGCAGCTTTTACGACTTACGAGGCTGGAGTTCAACATGGCCCTAAGTCAGAGCAAGGTCTCTAACATCCATTAGCTCTTTACTTATTATGGAAGAGGACTCCGGTGGCAACCTGTGAAGCTCTGGTGAACTCCATGCCCATGAGGGTTAAGGGAGTGCTGGAAAATAATGGTGGCCGCACAAAATATTGACACTTTGGGCCCAATTCGGACATTTCCACTTAGGGATGTACTCACTTTAGTTGCCAACGGTTTAGACATTAATGGCTGTGTGTTGAGTTATTTTAAGAGGGCAGCAAATTTACACTGTTATACAGTCTGTACACTTACTACGTTACATTGTAGCAGAGGGTCATTTCTTTAGTGTTGTCACATGAAAATATATAACAAAATATTTACAAAAATGTGAGGGGTGTACTGACTTTTGTGATATACTATATATTACTGATATTGTATTTGTACATAACATTGCAATGTTGTCCTTCAATATACCTTACAGAACCACTATATGAAAGTGTTTTAAAGTCATACTGACCCTGTAAGCAGTATGCCAAACAATGACAATTTAAATGATTTATAAAAAAAAAACATTAAACTTATTTATTTTTGTAAAGTTTTATTTTTATCTCATGTGACTCCATTTGCAGCTCTGATCTAGCACTATATACCCTCCTCTGTTGCTGTGTCACTGTAGGAGGAGCACCTATGTATTTTATGGGGTGTATGACTGGGCGCAGAGCTGTTTATGGGCTCACTCACCCTGGAGGAACAGTGTGCACTGATAGCCCCATAATTTACATGGATGCCTCCATAGTCACAAAAGTGGACATGTTTTGCTTAATCAGAGCTGCAAATGGACTCACATTTAATTAAAAAAAACATTCTAAACATAAGTACGTTTACGATTTTGTTTAATAATATACCCAATCCTCATTATTTAGCATACTGCCTAAAGTGGCATTATGCTTTTAATACAATGGTAATGTAATATTCCTATATGTGTTTTTTTCTTCAATTAATGATATAAAATATTGATCTTAATATATGTACCTACAAAAACCTCTATTTCCAAACACAGCTGACATCAATGCTCTGAATATGTTTTCATTTTAACCCAAACTATCTACTTTTTCTGTCATGATGTAAGTACACTCTGTGATTCATTGCTTGCTTGCTGAAGAATAGGATTATAAAAATCTACCATGCACAAGTTGATATAGGACTATCCAGGATCTAATCCAGTTCAGAAAATAGAATCATGTTCTCTTCAGCGACCCTTCAGTACAACTGTGCATCTGTTTACAGTTTATATCACAGAATTTTAATTTATCCACAAAATATAAAATAAAAATAATTCATTTTATTAGCTAAACATGTTTCATTTTGATATCTTCTCTGACATGTTTATAATTTCATTTTGGCAGAAAGTGATATAGAGAGTGGAAAAGGATTATTTACAGTATGCAATGATGTTGACAGAACACAGCCTTTCGTAAGAAGAGGCTGCAAGATTGAAAATGCGTAAAATGTGATTATCCTATCACTGCAGGAGAGGATTATACTTAGATTGCTCTATAATATAAAAGCCTGTGTTCGGCTGTGGATAAAGGAGAACATGATGTAGCCTTGTGACTTGGGTGCAGAATATAGTGTGTTCACTTGACTTCTTTACATAGAAGGTTGCTTATATTATGCATTTGAAACAGCTCAGACACCCACTGACTCTTAGGATAAAGCAGAAAGCAAATAATGTGGCAGAATATATTGGATGTGTATTGTCCAGGATTTCTAAAATGTAATCTTCAAGGTCCAGAATTTAAATGCACGTTCACACTTGGAAATGGTGGGCTGTATCAGTAGAGGTCGTATAGAGAAGGAATTTGCTTTTGGACCTTTGGTACTAAATACAGTAGACTCTCAGTTAACTGGAACCCATGGGGATTGTTAGATGCCGGATAAATGTAGTTTCTAGTTGCTTGAGAGTTACTAATAAAAGAGGCCTAGATTAGCTGCACATAGAATACTCTGCTAAGTAAATGTGTCAGTGAGCGGTGTACTAGCAGCAGCAGCTTTCACTCCTCACTTACAGACAGGTACGTTGGGCTGGAGGGTGCGGTGCTGACCCCAGGGAATGTAACGCCAACACTGCCCTGGCTCAGTCACTCATGTCTGTCTGCTTCCAGGTAACATTGAATTGCAGAGACATACAGTGGATGAAATCTAGGTGCCTGTAATCATTTTGTGGCATGCCAACCTGCCTCCTGGCATTCGCTGAGCCCTAAAAAATGTCATTTTTATATCTAGTACAGTCTGCAATTTTTTTCTGGTTGCTTGAGTTCTGGTTAACTGACAGTCTACTGTATGAATTAACCAACATTTGCATTCATCGTAATTAAAAAAATGCAGCTTTAGTGAGAAAACTTACTTGGATGTGCTCCCATCTTTCAAAAAGCCCTTGAAGCTGGTGCAAGAGAGGACATAATTAGGTTTTGTGCTAGCCATTGTACGCTCAAATATTATGAGAACGAGCCATGGATCACATTAAAAATCAAGCTGAATATACTAAATATATCTCTATTACTAAGTTGTACGACTTTTAACATGAAACAGTTCAGTTAAACCAGTGCTTCTAATGCTCTAGTTACAGTCACACTTACTTTATCTTCCTCTTCACACTTCCGTTGTGCTCCTCAGAGTCAATCGTCTTAGGTTAGTGTTGGCGGCACATTCTTGACAATGTTCTGGAGTGAAGCCTAATCTTCATGTTAAAAAAAGGAAAACATATCATAATGAAATATCTTTGTTTAACTTGGTGTTAATACTTCAGAAATATCACTCATCCATCTTAAAGCAATCTTCAAGAGCCAAAAAAAGATAATTATTCTTTGTAGGGAAATAGCATTTAAGCAGTCAGTTTCAAAGCTCAGTGGAATTAGTGTGATTGAGATTTAATTGATCTCATAGTCTTCTTCAGCTGCATTCAAGCTATCAAGTGTTAATGAGCAAATATAATTGTTGGCAGCCAAGAAGTGGCAAGTGTAATCAGTTTGTAATAGACAACAAATCTGGCTTAAACAGAGCAGAAAGCTGCGTATTTACTTGTTTATTAGAGCATTGCTGTGTTTTCCAGAGTTGATTGTCTAGTCTTTTCATTATATATCTGTGTAAATGTATAGAATAAAAAAAAAATACTTGTGCATTTGCATTACATGCTAATGACTTGTACATCATTTTGTTCAGTATATTAGAATTCTAGTTGAAACAGACCATGATTCATATTCAATCAAGGAGCAATCACACATGGCATGAAACATCCATGTACTAATATAATCTGATTAAATATAACACTGTTGACATTTCATTTGGGAGTGGTAGAATCACTGTTTAATAAGAATTGATGTATATATATATATATATATATATATATATATATATATATATATATGAAGTACAAAGTTTATGTGACCACATTTTAATATAGGATACAAAACCTCTGAAGCAGATTTTAAATGGCACTTTGCTTGTAGCAATTGCAGAGGACTATAACCTGGATTTATTTATTTCAGATTATGTACAATTTAGGCAATGCAGAGAAACTACTAGACAAGGCAGTAGGATATTTGTTTGCATAAGCCAGACCTGCAGCAGAAGTCTTGTACCAATGCTACTTTATAGATCAATGACAGGCAGATCTAGTTCACTTGCTAGGATGCATATAGGTCCCTGATACATTAGGGCCACTGAAGTCATCATTTGTGCACTGCACAATTAGATAGAGGGTGCAAAAACATGTGGAAAAATTAAATCAGGGCATTTCATTGTGTTATCTCTGCCCTGAATTGTTAATGAGCCTTGCACCACATGGTGGTAATGAATATTAAATAGGATCAGCTGCACAGCCTCTGAGTCAGACAATGTATATGTTCTATGTAGGTACATGTGTTTGTTTTAGCTTAAAGAGTATCAAGGGTGATAGCTTCTGACTACGGTGCTAGAGTTGCAGGTTCAAGTGCCTTACAGGACATTTTTCTGTTTTTTATTAATAATAATAAAATAAAAACATCTTTAGGAAAAATCTTAATTTTTGAATATTCGATTTGTGTATAGATAGTTCCATCTTGTCTTGTCAATATTTCAACAGCTTGGAATTCTGAGCAGGAAACAAGTTTTTTAGCTTATTTTAGTTGTTTCAATTTATTTACTGTACGGTGGAGGGCTTCTATCACTCTTTTACCCACCATAGATTAAATGATTGTTGTGGTAAACTAGCTCCTCAAAAAAATCGACTACACAAGCTAGGAACCGGCCCCACGCTGATGAGAGGCAGTAACCTTGAAACAGCTGTACATGGATGTATAATCCATCCTGAGCTTTGCTCAAAGATGTGTAATACATCAGGCATATACTTAAAGGAAGCCATTATTAAAATAGTAGTGGATTGCAAGAGCGAAGCCTTTGTGGGTATATTTGCATGTCCCTGCCCATTCCCAGAATGCAGTGTAATAACTGTATTTCTCAGAATTCTGAGCAGGAAACAACTTGTTTTAGTTGTTCAAATGTGGACACAAATGTACTTCAAATCTCATTATGCCAGGATAATTCTTAGTGCAGGTATGGCAGAGAAGGTGCAGTGCTACATATTTTAGGGACAACTGAGTCAGGGCTAGTAGAGTAGTAGATCTTGTTAGGTCATACAACTTTGATCCCATGACTCTGAGCACTCTTACTTGGTGAATACAGAGAGCCATAAATCTGAACAAAATTTCACTCAATACCCTCTCACTACAAGTATGCCCTTTAGTAAATATTGGATTTAGGATATTTGTATAGGAGCAATTTAAAATCAGTTAACCTTCTGTTCACGGACAAAATACTGAATTTTACACAGAGCGCCTGCTACTGCAAAAAAAAAATAATATTTGCTGTACACCAGTTTCAATATATTACATGTGTTGTTGTTGCATACATTTATTGATGGACATATATGGAAAAATCATATAATCACCAAATTCATAGTCAGTAAAACATTGCATTTTCAAATACAAAGAGTTTAATAATAAGCTTCTAAACTGTAACAGTGCCTAACATATAACATACTGTAAGGGTCATGGTTACAAAGATGATATAGCTCTGCTGAGAAAGCTCAAGATAAATTAGCACATTCTGAAGAATTGGCACTGAAGATTGTGGAAAGCGCTAGACCAATTTATTTGATATAAAATGTGAATGCAGCAACTACTTAAATAATCTCTCTCCTCCCAAATATATAAATGATGGCTAAAGTTGAATAGAACTGACAAAGTGATATCCGGAGAGACATGAATAAGTTCCTCACTAGCCATTAGTTCAAAAGAAAAAAAAAACATTTTATAATAAGCAGCCAAATCAATAGCATGTTCTAAAGCATTCTACATAGCAGGCACTGGAGATGTAGCTCTTTAGATTACAGCAAATTTCCCATTAATGCAAACACAAACAAATCTGAGATGTGCCAATCTGTGACTGCTTAACATTGGGCACAGACAAGTATTATAGTTATAGTTCAGATTCAAACTGACATGGATCAATATAAGTCACACAGGATAAACACTTGTCGCCCAATTCAATTGCCCAATTCTTAAATGTATACACACTTAAAATCACTCTTAATATTGCTACATATTCAGCAAAAATTACTTATTGACACTAATGAATTCTTATGTCAATAGAATGCATATAAACGTTTATTTAAAAAAACACCCGAAGCCAAATGTATGAGTTCAAGACATTTGCAAGTCGCTAATAGAATATGGCCCATTGTAATTATTGCTACTGATACCACTACTTAAGGCATGGCTTTCCACATTTCACTCATTTTCAGAAAGTTATACAACAGCAGCATTATTCAAGAATTAGAGAGATTCTTGTTAGAGGGATTCTTGTTAATTCAGAACTCAAAAATGTGCTTTAATCTAAAATCCGAACCTGTCTTACATTATTGTCATGCCAATTCCAAACTATATATGTGTGTATTAATAAATATAATGCACATGTGGTCTGATATAATGTGGGATCACTTATAAGACATCCAAGGACAGGACCAGATTTTTTTTCTTTTGTTCTGTTTTGTACATATTATTATTTTTTGATTAAACAACTTTGTACAGAGTGAAAAAATAGAAATCAATATCTAATAATTTTCTTGCTCTTTCTTTTTGTGCACTAATAATGTAATTTACGACAGGTATGTTGATGGCATTGGCTATCACTAGATGTAATATAACTAATATTAACTTATCACATGGTCAAATATCTTGTTATATATAGAGTCTACTATATATATATATATATATATATATATATATATATATATATCACATATATAGTTCTGAGCATATGAGTTGTTGCTAACGCTTGCAGGCTCGCATAGCGAGCCGCGCCCCTCTCGAAGCGAGGGTCGCAGTTGCTGGCAAGGAGCGCCAAAGGCGCTCCTTGCCAGCAACTGCGCACCTTTGCAAACTTTACGGCGTAACGCAAACAAAATACGAGACACGTTACGACCCATTACGACCTCACAAAAAACGTCCGCAACACGCGCACATCAAAACATCAAAAATCAAACAAATACACACAACAAATACATAAAAAGCTTACCTACATCAAGGACCTCGAAAACTAAACTTACACCTCAATTTAACTGAAATTAAAGCAGTTTATACACTTAAAAATTCTCTAAGCGAGAGAAAAAATGGCCGCCGAAAAAAAAACGAAAACGAGGCTACAGCAGTCTAAAGACGCAAAACAGCAAAACACCACCAAACCTACGTATTTATCGAAAAACACCTACGAGATTACAAAACAAGGACACAACCCGCGCAACCGCAAAAACATTACAAACACAACAAATACAAACAACAAACACATAAAAAGGTTACTCACAGCAAGGGAGGGCACCGAGGACCTCTGCAAGTGAAGTTACACCTCCATTTAAGCACAAATTTCGGAGTTTAGAGACCCAAAAATCACCTAAGCGAGAGAAAAAATGGCCGCCGAACAAAACGAAAACGAGGCTGAAGGTCCATAAACACGCGAAACACTACCATAAACACGCAAAACACCACCAAACAGCTACGGATATTACGAAAAACTTGCACGACATAGAAAACTAATATTAAGAAAAACTTGCACGACATAGGAATACACTTTGATCCCATTTGAATGTCTAAAAGATAAATTAAAAAAACTGGGCAGGGACATGCAAATGTTTCTACAATTTTTACTCTATCATCGAAATACGGAAAATAGGAAATATGTTTTAAAATTTATTTTTAGAACACAATTTCAGAACCCAAATGCACTATTTATTTATTTACTGTACTCTGTATGGTGGAGGGCTTATATCACTCTTTTGCCCCAAACACACTAAATGATGCTGTGGTGTATATATAGTAAATAAATGGTACATTTGTGTTCACATTTGAACATCTAAAACAAGTTAAAAAAACGTGTTTCCAGCTCAGAATTCTGAGAAATATAGTTGTTACCCTGCATTCTGAGAACCTGGGCTGGGACATGCATTATATATATAGAAATGTGTTCTCTACATTTGTTTGTTGAGTTGTCAATTTGATTTCATCAAATAGAGGCAGTACTGGCAGCACCCTGGAACTGCCTAGTTACAGGAGCGTTTTGACCGGGCTGGGTGCTGGGTAGCTATTGGTCAAGTTAAATTTGTGGGTGGGGATTGGCAGGTTATATAGGGGGGGATTTTCCCGCCTTGGGGCACTTAACTATTAATCAGAGAAGAGTTTAGAAGAAGGGCAGAAGTGGACCCCTGAAGAGGAGGGTCGCAGTGACAAGAGGGGCGCAGCCTACCCTGAAGACCCCTGGAAGGAAGAAGCATGGAAGAGGGACTTACCGGAGTCCTGCAGCTGTTTCCACAGGATCCAGAGAGCAGCTGCAGCACCAGGAAGCATCCAGAAGGCCTGACAGGAGGTCTGAGCAGGGAGCAGCAACAGCAACACGGTCAGCGTCGCTGAGGTCTGCAGGGCAAGCAATAAGCCACAACAGGGGCCAGACAGGTGAGGAGGATGCACAAAAGAGGGGCAGCACAGAGGAGACAGTGGAGGGGAAGCAGAGAGCAGGCATATCAAAGGCCAGGGGGAAGGGACTGACAGGCAGAGGGCAGTCAGAGCAGCATAGTAGGGTTCTGAGAAGTGTGCAGGGCAGCATAAATAAAGGGGGTCCTAGAGCTACTAAGGATTTTTCAGCAACAGTGGAATTTATGGTAGAAGGAGGTAGAGAAGAGCCGTGGGACAACAACAAGGAAGGGGAAGAAGTTAGCAGTTTTTCTGGCAGCTTAGAACAAGCTAATAGTATGGAGGAAGTATTAAGTGGGAGTGAAGAGGAGGAGGAGCTACAGCCTGAAGTTGGGTTTGTGTCCACTGCTGCTGTTCCTGCTTTGTTGTGCCCTGTTTCCACATATGCTGATCCGGAGGAAGGGACATCCACCAGGAGCAGGTCACGACCGGGTGTTGATCCGGGAAGAATGCAGAGCAGACGGCATCAGGAGTTTGTAAGGTCTTCAGTGGCGCCTGACCAGCCCCTATCGCCAGGCTCAAGGAGGCGGGTAGAAGCAACAAGAGGCAGAATGGACAAAGAAAGGCGTGCAGGTGTACCATCTGAGTGCAGAGATAGGAGGTCGCCGGTGGGAACATATCGGCAGAGCAGAGGATATATTTCACCTACTCGCAGGAACAGGGGAACGCCCTCCCCCAGGCGGAGGTCAAGGTCAAGGCAGCGGGCTCCACCGCTTTCTCGATATGGAGGTGAGCATGAAAGGGATGAAAGAGGGAGGAGATCTTTTTATCCTCGTTCCAGGTGCAACAGAACGAAAGGACCAGAGACTGCCTTCCGGGGAGGACCGGAGGGTAAAAAGGAGTGCAAGAAAGGAGGCGACACCAGACAGGAGCAAGCAACTTCCCTTCTCCAGACAAGCAGGAGAACGGAATGAGACGAACACGTCAGCGGCCCCCACAGCCTCTGCGTCAGCAACCGACAAGAGGCATACCACAGGTGAATTTATAGACATGCAAAACACACATACTGACAATACACAAGTTAGCTTGGAAAAGGTGGTAGCTCACTTGCAGAATTTATTATCACAGATGGAAAAGAGGAAAAGCTTGGGACCAGGGGTAGCATGGGTAGGTCCCGATATGGTTATCAGTCAAGGGATAGGGGCGGTTCCATCAGGAGGTATTGCTGAAACGGGTACAGGGACGGAGTCAGAGGTTACGGGAGGTGATGGAGTACAGGCTAAAGGCGTTTCCCCGGCAGGCATTAGGGTAGCTGATACAGTAATGAACAAATCAGCATTGTGTTCAATTGGTCCTATCGGGGAACACGTAGCTAAGGAGTTGAAAGAAAGGATTTGGAATGGGAGTTTATAGAGATATTCTCGCTTCTCCCGCTGGATAATTTCATAGAAGTTAAGGCAGATTTGAAGAAGGATGAGGGAAAGAAAGAAGAAGATGAGCGTAAGCGCAGGTACAGGAAGATTCCAAAGACCTTTAGTAATTGGTTACAGGCCTATGTTATATACGCCAGTATAGTTGGGGAGCGTAATCCGGAATTTTGTTCTGCATTGTTTTGTTACCTGGATGAAATTGAAGGTATTCATAGGACTTACGGAGGCTTAGCATGGTGGGCATATGATAAAAAGTTCCGTCAGAAGTTAGCAGTCAGGCCTTCTATGAAGTGGGATGATAGGGATATGGGTAGTTGGTTAAAAATAGTAACACCTTTGCGCCCGGTGGTGGGGGCTGGCCCTAAGCCGGCGGTATCCACTAGCGGTAAAAAAGGGTATTGCTTCGCTTATAATGAAGGTTCTTGCAGTTGGGGAGGTTCTTGTAAGTTCAGACACAAGTGTTCAGAGTGCGGCTCTGGTCATCCTCTTTTTCGCTGCTTTAAGAGATCAAAAGCTCAAAAGGTGGGCGAGTTTGGACAAAAAGGGGGAGAGCCCGGTGCGATTAGAAAGGATGGAGTGGTGGTTAAGGCGGTACGCCAGTAGGGCTGCTTCGTCCGAGGACGCTTTGTTGTTGCTCAGGGGTTTTTCGTTAGGTTTTTCTATCCCATCGTTGGCTTCCGCCCCGCTGGGGTGGCCAAGGAATCTAAGATCGGCTAGAGAAAATCCCTCGTTGGTATGGAGTAAGCTAATCAGTGAAGTGGAAAAAGGTAGAATGGCCGGTCCTTTTGACGAGGTTCCAATAAAAAACCTGAGAATATCACCGTTGGGCCTGGTACCCAAAAAAGGAGCCGGGCTCTTTTAGGCTTATTCATCATTTATCATACCCAAGGGGGCTATCAGTTAATGATGGGATTGACAAGGAGTTGTCCTCGGTCTCGTACGCGTCGGTTAAGCAAGCGGTTCAGTTGGTCAGGAGAGCTGGTAAGGGGGCTTGGTTGTCAAAGGTTGACATAAAGTCAGTTTTTCGGTTGCTTCCGGTCAATCTGGATTCCTTTCATTTGTTGGGTTGCCAGATAGGGGGAAAGATTTTTGTTGACCAGTGCCTACCGATGGGTTGTTGTATATCGTGCTCTTATTTTGAGAAATGTAGTTCCTTTTTACACTGGGTACTCTGCGTTAAGACTGGTTTGTCCTCGGTCGTGCATTATTTGGATGATTTCTATTTATCGGTGCTGCTGATTCTTTGGATTGCATCCAGTTAATGCAAGTCTTCCAGGAGTTGGCGGTGGATTTTGGCATACCATTGGCGGAGGATAAGTCGGAAGGTCCGTCCCACATTTTGTGTTTCCTAGGGATCCAGCTGGATACAGTTAAACTTGAGTGTAGCCTCCCGAGGGATAAAATAACAGTTTTAAAGTTAAGTGTTTCGAATGTGTTGGGAGCTAAAAAAGTTACTTTGAAGTCTTTGCAGTCTCTACTCGGGAAACTCAATTTTGCCTGTAGGATTATTCCAATAGGGAGGATATTTTGCAGGAGGTTATCATTGGCTACTGCAGGAGTAAATCAGTCACATCATCACATTAGGATTTCAGCGGAGCATAAAGCGGATCTCCGCATTTGGCTGGAATTTTTGGAACATTTTAATGGCCGTAATATGTTTATGAAAGAACCAGTGGCTAATGAGGTGTTGGAGTTGTTTACCGACGCGGCAGGATCTCTGGGTTTTGGGGCTTACTTTAAGGGTAGTTGGTGTTCGCAGGCGTGGCCTATTAGCTGGAAGGAGAACTGGTGGACAAGGAACCTGACATTGCTAGAGTTGTTTCCTATTCTGGTATCAATATTGTTGTGGGGTGATAGTTTAAAAAATCATCATGTTATCTTTAACTGCGATAACATGAGCGGGGTACAGGCAATTAATTCTATTACTGCCTCTTCGCCTCCAGTAGTTAGGCTACTGAGGCAATTGGTATTGAAGTGCCTTCAGTTAAATATATTAGTTAGAGCATCCCATATCCCAGGGGTTAAAAATGTGATTGCAGATTCCTTATCAAGGTTTGAGTGGGAACGTTTTAGGAAAGAAGCATCATTAGCGAAGGTGGAGCAGACACCATTTCAAGTGGAATGGTGGAATTTGATCTTATGAGCAGGACCTGATAAGAAACGGGTAATGGAACAGCTGCCCGAATCACAAAAAGTAAGGGTGCCGGGGCACTGGGTAATAGGGCTGCCCAGATGTCAACAAAAGCTGTATTGGGTATAGAGGACTGCCCATATGGCATTGAAAATTCAGGACGAGTAGAAGAGAAATGCCGGCAAAGGAAAGACCATAGTTTAAAGTATGGAACACGGAGTAGAAACTGCTTCAGTGTCCCTAATATGTTGGTTAATGCAACAATAAAACTTTGTGATACGTATATACTATGTGTTTTATTGCAGGAACCCCCATACAGTTATGGATCGTAGGCCATTCATTCATTTATTGGGCCAGAAGGGCAGCAGGAATAACTGATCGGGGCCGGCAGCTGGGTTTTCCAGAGGAAGCAGTATTAATTAAGTGGTTCGGGGTCAGGGGTTTGAGATGGGAGCAGGTTTTATTAAGGGTAGCTAGTTTAGCTAGGTCGTCTCCTCCGCCGGAGATTCTGCTGATCCATGCAGGGGGTAATGATTTAGGTTCCATGTCCATGCGGGAGCTTATCGCAAAAATGAAGAGGGATTTGCTCAGACTGCGGGAATTGTTCCCAGGCTTATTAGTAATTTGGTCCCAGATAACACCAAGCTGGCGGGGGGCATTTGATCATGCCAGGCTTGACAAGGCCAGGAAAAGGATAAACAAGATTATGGCATCTTTTGTTAAGCGTTTAGGGGGGGGTTTCCATTAGGCACAGGGACCTAGAGACCCCGGAGGCCCACGTGTTCTTTGGGAAAGACGGGGTTCAACTAAATGAAATTGGCCTTCAGTTATTTAATTACACTTTGAAGGAGGGTATTATGCAGGCCATGGTTTTGTTTGGCGGTGCTGAGCCCGTAGGGCTTGCGGGTGGCGGGGGTGCTGCATCACCTTAGGGCGGAGCTCATTAGCTGAGAAGGTATCCGGTCTGGGCCAATGCCAGAGGTCTCTTGGGCACGGGGTTCCACAGGGCCTCTGGCTGGGGATGAGCTCTGTCCTGGGGAAGGTATGCAGCCCCAGGTTCAGGTCAGGTTATGGTACCTGTTATGTTATGGTTAATAAAGCTGTGGCCTGTAATTACCCATACATCAGTTGTTTGTGTGTTTATTGGGTTAACGGGGGTTAATGGTATAGGCGGACCAAGTCACACATGCGGAGGTCATGGCAGCACCCTGGAACTGCCTAGTTACAGGAGCGTTTTGACCGGGCTGGGTGCTGGGTAGCTATTGGTCAAGTTAAATTTGTGGGTGGGGATTGGCAGGTTATATAGGGGGGGATTTTCCCGCCTTGGGGCACTTAACTATTAATCAGAGAAGAGTTTCCCTCCCTCCCTCCCTGTGTTATATATGTGTAATATGTTTATATTGTCACAGCTTGGCGGGGGTGCTGCATCACCTTAGGGCGGAGCTCATTAGCTGAGAAGGTATCCGGTCTGGGCCAATGCCAGAGGTCTCTTGGGCACGGGGTTCCACAGGGCCTCTGGCTGGGGATGAGCTCTGTCCTGGGGAAGGTATGCAGCCCCAGGTTCAGGTCAGGTTATGGTACCTGTTATGTTATGGTTAATAAAGCTGTGGCCTGTAATTACCCATACATCAGTTGTTTGTGTGTTTATTGGGTTAACGGGGGTTAATGGTATAGGCGGACCAAGTCACACATGCGGAGGTCATGGAATTTGCAGCCAATATATTGGCACCAAAGTGGAGGTTTTAACATATATAAGCCTCTGGGACCATGTTGATTGACCATTGGCCCATGCTCCTCCTGCTTATCATCCCTCAATGTGAGGTAATTGATGCATAAAATATCTAACTTTCAAGCTCAGTTATATAACATTTCCACTCAAAAACAACAAACCGCAATTAGACCAACTTGGTTTGTTCTACACTGACATGCTTTCCCTATTTAAGAAGTTGGTTGGTTTATACTATGCAAAAATATGTAGAGATCTATAGCTGGCTGTACTTGAGATCACTGCAAACACTGAATTATGTCACTGCTAGCGACTTGCCCATCAAAAAATTACGGTCAATAAAATTGTAAGGCTGGGAATATTGTTTGGCACACAATGTAAGGTTTTTGGTCATCTGAGCACCTTCGGCGCTCATTGCAAACCTCTTCCCTGGTGTACTTTTGCTCCTCTGAGCACCCTCTACGCTCATTGTGAGCTCCGCGCTGAGCGCCTTCGGAGCTCATTGCGTGGCTCACAATGAGTACCTTCTACGCTCATTGCAATCCTCTCCCCTCGTGTACTTTTGCTCCTCTGAGCACTCTTGGCGCTCATTGTGAGCCCCGTGCTGAACGCCTTTGGCGCTCATTGCGATCCTCTCCTCTGCTCTATTTTTGGTTCTCTGAGCACCCTGTGCACTGATTGTGAGCCCCGCGCTGAGCGCCTTTGGCTTACCAGCGACAGAGAACCTAGCTGAGAACTATATATGTGATATAGAACAAGACATGTAATCTAACATAAGTGCGTTATCTGGAGCAAGAAACTAGGACATTCTTTCTGATGAACACTTGAAATAGTATCATATCTATGACTCAGAAACTCCAATATATAACCTTAGTATAAAGTTATAAGAGCAAATTCAATAAAAATAGCTGTGGCACTGTTCTAAGAAAATTTGATGCTCGATTAAATTGATGTACTACTTATGGATATGAGTGGAGTAATTGTGCTGCACATCCTGCCACACTTGGAAAAAATCGGGGGCAAATCAGTATTTTTTTAATCAAAATAAATTGCATATTTACTGTGGTCCCTAAATTGTATTACAGCGGACCACAAATTAAGTTATACAGTATTTTTGTATTTCAGCTAAACTTATAAATCTAATATTGGCTTAATTATATTTAAGAATGAATTCAAATGATATAATACTCGATCACAGATTTTAGTCAACATCTCTGTATTACATGTTCCTTCCTGTGCATTTCACATTAAAATAGGTGTATTGTGGATCTGGATGGCTGTCACTTACTCTAGACGTGGCCCAATTGGGACTAGACTACAATGTGTCATCTCTGATCACTTTATTATTTATATTTTATTTCTAGTGTGCAATGCCACCAATCACTAGCTTCCTTTGGGAGTGTTGTTCGCTCACTAGGCATCTTGATCTGCTGTGTATTGTGAAGATGATTGAAGAATACAGATAGTGTGAAAATATATTAAATCACGGGCTGATGAATACTAATTTAAATAAGAATAGTAACTTTGAATAAGTCTGAATAAGCAGCAGAAAAAAAATATGATTTGTTACTGGATTCTAAGGCACAGTGTGACTAGACGAAGTACAGGAAAAGTACAATGTGAATGTGAGATAACTGGCATGTTAACGATATACAGTGCCTTGCAGAAGTATTCACCCCCCTTGACTTTTTACCTATTTTGTTACATTACAGCCTTAAGTTCAATGTTTTGTTAATCTGAATTGTATGTTATGGATCAGAACACAATAGTCTAAGTTGGTGAAGTGAAATGAGAAAAATTAATACATAAAACTCTTTTTTTGAAATAGAAAAAAGAAAATTGGCATGTGCGTATGTATTCACCTCCTTTGTTATGAAGAGCATAAAAAGCTCTGTTGCAACAAATTATCTTCAGAACAAGGAACTCTCCAAACAAGTAAGGGACAATGTTGTTGAGAAGTACAAGTCAGGGTTAGGTTTTAAAAAAATATCCAAATCTTTGATGATCTCCAGGAGCACCATCAAATCTATCATAACCAAATGGAAAGAACATGGCACAACAGCAAACCTGCCAAGAGACGGCTGCCCACCAAAACTCACGGACCGGGCAAGGAGGGCATTAATAAGAGAAGCAGCACAGAGACCTAAGGTAACCCTGGAGGAGCTGCAGAGTTCCACAGCAGAGACTGGAGTATCTGTACATAGGACGACAATAAGCCTTATGCTCCATAGAGTTGGGCCTTATGGTAGAGTGGCCAGAAGAAAGCCATTACTTTCAGCCAAATACAAAATGGCACATTTTGATTTTGCGAAAAGGCATGTGGGAAACTCCCGAAATGTATGAAGGAAGGTGCTCTGGTCTGATGAGACTAAAATTAAACTTTTCGGCCATCAAAGAAAATGCTATGTCTGGCGCAAACCCAACTCATCACATCACCCAACGAACACCATCTCCACAGTGAAACATGGTGTTCATGCTGAGGGGATGTTTTTCAGCAGCTGGGACTGGGAAACTGGTCACAGTTGAGGGAAAGATAGAGCTAAATGCAGAGATATTCTTGAGCAAAACCTGTACCACTCTGTGCGTGATTTGAGGTTCACCTTCCAGCAGGTCAATGCACACAGCTATAGCAACACTTGAGTGGTTTAAGGGGAAACATGTAAATGTGTTGGAATGGCCTAGTCAAAGCCCAGACCTCAATCCAATAGAAAATCTGTGGTCAGACTTAAAGATTGCTTTTGCAAACCATCCAACTTGAAGGAGCTGGGGCAGTTTTGCAAGGTGGAAAGGGGAAAAATCCCAGTGGTAAGATGTGGCAAGCTCATAGAGACTTATCCAAAGCGACTTGGAGTTGTGATTGCCGCAAAAGGTGGCTCTACAAAGTATTGACTTTAGGGGGGTGAATAGTTATGCACATTGACTTTTTCTGTTATTTTGTCCTATTTGTTGTTTGCTTCACAATAAAATAAAAAACTTCTTCAAAGTTGTGGGCATGTTCTGTAAATTAAATGATGCAAATCCTCAAACAATCCATGTTAATTCCAGGTTGTGAGGCAACAAAACACAAAAAATGCCAAGGGTGGTAAATACTTTTGCAAGGCACTGTATAGTAGTATATGAAGGAAAAACGTATGAGAGCTTTATGTATTGTCATTCTTATTAACACTGACCATTTCACCTAAGAGGAGCCTTCTTCCCTTACGTGATCCTTGCAGGCAGACTTAGTGTATGGATATTCTCCAAATCCCTGGTCATCACATATATAGTTGTGAGCGTACGAGTCGTTGCTCACGCTTGCGGGCTCGCGTAGCGAGCCCGCAAGAACTGCGTCCCTCGCGAAGCGAGGGACGCAGTTCGCCGCAAATGCGGGTCCTCGCGAAGCGAGGGCCCGCATTTGCGGTTGTCGAGGCTCAACGTCGGCTCACGCTTGCGGGCTCGCGTAGCGAGCCCGCAAGAACTGCGTCCCTCGCGAAGCGAGGGACGCAGTTCGCCGCAAATGCGGGTCCTCGCGAAGCGAGGGCCCGCATTTGCGGTTGTCGAGGCTCAACGTCGGCTGTGTTAACACACACATACACACACACGACTTTTGTAACAGAATAAACCCAACCGCCCAGCCAACAAAAACCCAAGTCGTTGCTCACGCTTGAAGAAACTGCGTCCCTCGCGAAGCGAGGGACGCAGTTCGCCGCAAATGCGGGTCCTCGCGAAGCGAGGGCCCGCATTTGCGGTTGTGGAGGCTCAACGTCGGCTGTGTTAACACACACATACACACACACGACTTTTTTAACAGAATAAACCCAACCGCCCAGCCAACAAAAAACAAACAACGTCCCCGCAAATGCGGATCCTCGCGAAGCGAGGGTCCGCATTTGCGGTGGTGGGAGCATCCCAACATCGGCTGTGTTAACACACACATACACACACACATAACTTCATAACAAAAAAAAAATCAAAGTCGCCTCACACCCGCTTACACCCAGACACACAGACGCAAGACTTAACAAAAAAACAGTAAAAAAGGCCCCTCACACGCTCTTAACACACATACGCACGACTTAGAAACAAATACACTGCGTCGTACACGTAAAAGCTAACTGCGTACACGTAAAAGCTAACTGCGTATATCGCAACAAAATACGGCCGCATCGGAAAAAAATACGGCCGCGAAAGACCCATTCCAACCGCCGCGCATCAAAACATCACAAACACAAGAAATAAACACAACAAACACATAAAAACCTTACTTATAGCACGGGGGGGCATCCGGCACCTCCAAAAGTTCATTTACACGTCCATTTAAGTGAAAACAAACAGTTTAAACGACCGAAAATCGGCTAAGCGAGAGAAAAAATGGCCGCCGAACAAAACGAAAACGAGGCTCCAGACGTAACTACACTACACTTACTCGCAACAAAATACGGCCGCATCGGAAAAAAATACGGCCGCGAAAGACCCATTCCAACCGCCGCGCATCAAAACATCACAAACACAAGAAATAAACACAACAAACACATAAAAAGCTTACTTACAGCACGGGGGGGCATCCGGCACCTCCAAAAGTTCATTTACACGTCCATTTAAGTGAAAACAAACAGTTTAAACGACCGAAAATCGGCTAAGCGAGAGAAAAAATGGCCGCCGAACAAAACGAAAACGAGGCTCCAGACGTAACTACACTACACTTACTCGCAATAATGAAACACATACTATGCGGAACGGATCACACTCATATTAAACACCATTTTAAACACTACTACGCACAAAATGGCGGATGGAACGCAAATTGTAAGCTGGAACGCAAATAGCGCATGCGTATTACGTTCTAACGGTCTAACTTTCCAGAATGTTCTACAAGTTTATAAATACTGTCTATTTGACAGAGAAAAATACATTTCTCCTCAGGTGATGAACAGAGTGACTTCGGAGATAACTGCTGCTAAAACTTGAGAAGATAATTCTTTCCTAATTTACTACTTTACATTGTGCAAATTACAACTGAGAGGTAAGCTATAATATATTACTTATTTTCAAGACAGGACATCAAAAAAAAAAATTAAACAAGACAAAGAGGTTTATGTATACTGACAAGTGACACGCACATATATGCGTATAATGTATACTGACATGTGACACGCACATTTATGCGTATAATGTATACTGACAAGTGACA
Organism: Discoglossus pictus; assembly: GCA_027410445.1. Classification (NCBI taxonomy): domain Eukaryota; kingdom Metazoa; phylum Chordata; class Amphibia; order Anura; family Alytidae; genus Discoglossus; species Discoglossus pictus. The sequence goes on from CM050166.1 coordinate 130,500,124, forward strand.
CGCACATTTAGGCGTATAATGTATACTGACAAGTGACACGCACATTTATGTGTATAATGTATAGTGACAAGTGACACGCACATTTATGTGTATAATGTATAGTGACAAGTGACACGCACATTTATGCGTATAATGTATACTGACAAGTGACACGCACATTTATGTGTATAATGTATAGTGACAAGTGACACGCACATTTATGCGTATAATGTATACTGACAAGTGACACGCACATTTATGTGTATAATGTATAGTGACAAGTGACACGCACATTTATGTGTATAATGTATAGTGACAAGTGACACGCACATTTATGCGTATAATGTATACTGACAAGTGACACGCACATTTAGCCGTATAATGTATACTGACAAGTGACACGCACATTTTTAATTAAACAAAAATATGATTCATGTATACTGATATGTCACACGCACACAAAAAAATTACTTTCAACTATGGAAATGTGCTTCATGTATGTGACATATGTGTGTAGCACCCACCAAAAAATAATGTTAATTCAAATTAATTACAGAAGTATAATTCAATGAAATTAATTTACTGCAATTTAATAGATCACCTAAAACTCAATCTTTCTACTTTTTTAAATATTCAAACAGACTCTGCATCAACAGCGTCTTTCAACAATTTGCACCGTACACTGTGAAGCACAATCCCTTTTAAAGAACACCAACAAAGAACAAGAGGTAAGATACAAAAATACTTTAAATGCTGAAAAGGCCATGGTTTGTTAAATACAAATAAAAAATTCTATAATTCACTATTTCACTTTATTTTTCAAACAGACACTACAAGAAGACCGGCGGATTAAGATTGGCAGGAGGGGACCCTCTGTCATTCCACACTTCAATCAAGGTAAAGTATTTAAGTATAAAAAAGAACCGAACCATGAGCATTATTCAATTGTGAGTTGGCTAATTGAATAGGGCTTTATATAAGCACATAATAGGTCTTCACTAACTAAAAACTTCTGTCAAAAAATATTTTATGTGCTTATATAGAGCCCTATTCAATTGGTCAAAATGCAATTGATTCAGGACCTAAATATGTTTAATGGCCGAGGGCCTCATTCAAATGTGATTGTTTAACAATGTATAACCATTAGAAAAAACACTACATAAGTATAACAAAAGTGGTGCCCATCAAACAGGATTTACATTTACATTCTTATTTTAATGTTTAACAACCTATAAGCCTTAGAAAGAAGCCTAAATAAGCATACCAACATTGGTGCCCACCAAACAGGATTGTATGAAAACTCACACAAACACATAACAAACTACATTTACATTCTTATTATATGTTTAACAACCTATTAGCATTACAAAACTACATTAATAAGCATACCAACAGTGGTGCGCATCAAACAGGATTGTATGAAAACTCACACAAACACATAGCAAACTACATTTAGATTCTTATTTCATGTTTAACAAACTATAAGCCTTAGAAAGAAGCCTAAATAAGCATACCAACATTGGTGCCCAACAAACAGGATTGTATGAAAACTCACACAAACACATAGCAAACTACATATAGATTCTTATTTAATGTTTAACAACCTATAAGCCTTAGAAAGAAGCCTAAATAAGCATACCAACATTGGTGCCCACCAAACAGGATTGTATGAAAACTCACACAAACACATAGCAAACTACATTTACATTCTTATTTTATGTTTAACAACCTATAAGCCTTAGAAAGAAGCCTAAATAAGTATACCAACAGTGGTGCGCACCAAACAGGATTGTATGAAAACTCACACAAACACATAGCAAACTACATTTACATTCTTATTTTATGTTTAACAACCTATAAGCCTTAGAAAGAAGCCTAAATAAGTATACCAACAGTGGTGCGCACCAAACAGGATTGTATGAAAACTCACACAAACACATAGCAAACTACATTTAGATTCTTATTTAATGTTTAACAACCTATAAGCCTTACAAAGAAGCCTAAATAAGCATACCAACAGTGGTGCGCACCAAACAGGATTGTATGAAAACTCACACAAACACATAGCAAAGTACTTTTACATTCTTATTTTATGTTTAACAACCTATAAGCCTTAGAAAGAAGCCTAAATAAGCATACCAACAGTGGTGCGCACCAAACAGGATTGTATGAAAACTCACACAAACACATAGCAAACTACATTTACATTCTTATTTTATGTTTAACAACCTATAAGCCTTAGAAAGAAGCCTAAATAAGTATACCAACAGTGGTGCGCACCAAACAGGATTGTATGAAAACTCACACAAACACATAACAAACTACATTTACATTCTTATTTTATGTTTAACAACCTATTAGCATTACAAAACTACATTAATAAGCATACCAACAGTGGTGCGCATCAAACAGGATTGTATGAAAACTCACACAAACACATAGCAAACTACATTTAGATTCTTATTTAATGTTTAACAACCTATAAGCCTTAGAAAGAAGCCTAAATAAGTATACCAACAGTGGTGCGCACCAAACAGGATTGTATGAAAACTCACACAAACACATAGCAAACTACATTTACATTCTTATTTTATGTTTAACAACCTATAAGCCTTAGAAAGAAGCCTAAATAAGCATACCAACAGTGGTGCGCACCAAACAGGATTGTATGAAAACTCACACAAACACATAGCAAAGTACTTTTACATTCTTATTTTATGTTTAACAACCTATAAGCCTTATAAAGAAGCCTAAATAAGCATACCAACAGTGGTGCGCACCAAACAGGATTGTATGAAAACTCACACAAACACATACCAAAGTACATTTAGATACTTATTTTATGTTTAACAATCTATAAGTCTTAGAAAAAGGCCTAAATAAGCATACCAAAAGTGGTGGACACCAAACGGGATTGTAGAAAAACAAAGAAATAATGTCATTTTTTACTTCATACAAATACATTAAAATAATATTACATTTTCATTTTTATTTTATATCAGATACTGCGTCAAGAACATCGGACCAGGAGTTTCAACTGAGGACCACACCAGCGGACGAGGACTTTCAACAGAGGACCAGACCATTGGACGAGGACTTTCAACAGAGGACTACACCATCGGACGAGGACTTTCAACAGAGGACCAGACGATTGGACGAGGACTTTCAACACAGGACCAGACCATCAGACGAAGGCTTTCAACACAGGACCAACAAAGATTCTGCTTCAAATCAAACTTCAACCAAGGTACAGTATAACAAGTAAAAAAAGAGAAAAATTAATTAATATTCTTCTTTAATGTTTAACCACCTATAAGCCTTAGAAAATAGCCTACAGAAGCATACCAAAATTGTGGCGCACCAAAAAGGATTGTAGAAAAACACAGAAATAATGCCATTTTTTCATTCATACAAAGACATTCAAATAACATAACATTTTCATTTTTATTTTATAACAGATACTGCGTCAAGAACATCGGAACAGGAGTTGGAACTGAGGACCACACCAGAGGACGAGGACTACACCATCGGACGAGGACTTTCAACACAGGACGAGACCATCGGACGAAGGCTTTCAACACAGGACCAACAAAGAATTTTGCTTGAAATCAAACTTCAACCAAGGTACAGTATAAAAAGTAATATCTATCATCTATCTCTTATTTGTCTTTTAGGGCCAATAATCTTTAACAATAAATACAAACTTCAATGTAAACTTAAAAAATAAATTGGCATAGTCCAAAAAAGTCTAAAAACACAGAATCTATATAATTTGTCATTGTAACATTCCAGTCCTAAACCCTAATTTAATTGCCATTTGACAAATTGAATAGTGCTGTAAATAAGGACATAACATCTTTTTTAAAATACCTTTTTAGTTACTGAAACACTTGCTTTTGGATACATGTTTAATAAATAAAAATGTCTTTAAATAATTATCTCATGCCCTTATTTAGACTTTTATTCAATTGAACGCATTGAAATTGATTAACTATAAAATGTTAACACACTATTGATAACTATATGTCATGAAAAACAACTTAACATCTCAAAATAAACTAATGGTACATTATTTTATTTTTACAGATTAACATGGCTGATAATGAGAGTAAACAAGAAAAGAAAAGACGCCAAGCTAGAGAACGACGACAGAGAGCAGACAGCCAGCAGACACCGGAGAAGAAGGAAATTCGACGAGAAAAAGAACGCAAAAGAATTGCAAGCAAAAGACTGTCACTTGCAGAAATTAAAGATATGTCAAAAAAAACTACAAAGAAAATAAAGCATTTACAACCTGTTGCTCAAACATCAGATGACATTTTGCCAGAAAAAAGACAAGAGATACCAAAAAAAGCAACAAAGAAAACAAAGCATTTAGAACCGTTTCATGAAACATTAGATGACATTTTACCTCAAACAATACAACATATACCAAGAAAAGCAACGAAAAAAACAAAACATTTAGAACCTGTTGTTGAAACATTATATGACATTTCACCTGATGAATATGAAAGGCAAAATCCTATATGCTTTGCAAATTGTCCTCTACTCAAGTCTTTAGCAGTAGAGGTTCATAGTTGTGGGGACATGACTACTCAATGTCAGTTTTGTGAGGCTTATTATTTTAAACAGGAGAGACCCAGAGATGGACAATTTATTAGTTGTTGTCAAAAAGGCAAGTTCAAACTTCCAGAAAGGAAAGAATTTCCAATTTATTTACAAAATATTATGACTGAACCTACTTTTCCAAACTACAAAAATTTTAAGACAAACATAAGATCCTACAATAGTGCCATATCCTTTGCATCCATGGGGGCAACATTAGCTGCTAATGTACCAGGACATGGTCCTTACTGTTTTAAAGTCCAAGGACAAATTTATCATCGCACTTCCCATTTACATCCAGAGGAAGGAAATAAAAGAAAATTCGCTCAACTATATGTCCTAGATACAATGGAAGCTGTTGACCAACGTATGCAGATGGAAGAAAATAAAAAATGCTTACCCACTGTTTTCATAGAGCTAAATAACATTATGGACAACAATCCCTACAGTAAAGCTTATAAAAAATTGGCAGAAGTAGAAAATGAACAACTACTTCATTCACAAACACATCAATTACCAATGCCGAAGGTTAATATGGTGCTTAAAAGAGACAGACATACTGATAAACGTCGTTATAACTTGCAAACAACAAATGAGGTTGCAATGGTGTTTCACAATGATGAAGGAGAACCACCATTTCAAAGAGACATACGAATATATCCTAGAAATGAGGACCAACCGTTTATTAATATGAGTATCTTAAGTCCAAATTTAGATCCAATGACATATCCCATCTTTTTCCCACACGGAGAAGCAGGTTGGCAACCAAAATTAACTCTTCCCAGTTACCCAAATGCTAAAGCCAGAATCCGAAATAATGTTTCTATGCTTGAATTTAAAGTAGCTCAAATTGCCATTCGCAATGTATTTAATCCAATTTTATGTGGTGGGAAACTAACACAACAATGGATTATTGATTCATATTTGCAAGTTGAGGCAAATAATTTAAACTTTATCAAATATCAACAAGATAAACTCCGTGTAGAACAATATTCTGGACTCATGGACTATGTTGCTGACGTGGCTACAAGCAGAGACATGACAGCTGGCAAAGCCATCATTTTACCATCTTCCTTTCAAGGATCTCCTCGGAATATGAGAGAAAGATACAATGATGCTATGGCTATTGTGACAAAATTTGGCAAACCCGATTTATTTGTGACTTTTACATGTAATCCACAATGGCCAGAAATTACACTAAATCTACTTCTTGGACAAACTGCTTCAGATCGACCAGATTTAGTAGCCAGAGTTTTTAAGATTAAATTAAATGAATTAATACGTGACTTCACTATAAATCAGTTATTTGGCAAATGTCTTGCTTATGTATATACCATTGAATTTCAAAAAAGAGGCCTTCCACATGCACATCTTCTAATAATACTTCAAGAAAAAGATAAATTAGATACTTCAGACAAAGTGGATGCAGTTATTGTTGCTGAACTACCAGATCCAGAACTATATGGTAGACTATATGAGATTGTTACTCATCGCATGATTCATGGACCCTGTGGTGACCTTAATCCACAATCACCATGTATGGAAAATAATAAATGTTCCAAAGAATTTCCCAAAGATTATAGAGACAAAACCTATGCCAATTGTGATGGATATCCACTTTATAAAAGAAGAGAAGGAGATAGTGCCATTATTCGTGGGAAAAAAGTGGACAATAGATATGTAGTACCCTACAATCCACATTTACTCATGAAGTACAACGCCCACATCAACGTAGAAGCCTGCACTTCCATCAAATCCATTAAATATGTCTACAAATATATTTACAAAGGTTACGATGCAGCTACTGTAGTCGTCAAAAGTGCAGACAACCCTGAAAGTAGTGAGTTAGTACATGATGAACTTGCATCTCATGTAGATGCTCGCTATGTCAGTGCGCCAGAAGCTATGTGGCGGCTTTTAAAATTTGAAATGCATGATAGATCACATGCAGTATATAGGTTAGCAGTACATTTGCCACAACGACATTTAGTCTATTTCCATGCTGGAAATGAAATGAATGCATTGGCCCAAAGTGAAGATCGTCATACTACACTAACTGCATGGTTTGCATTAAATTCCACTGATGCTGAAGCAACACAATACTTATATATTGAAATTCCATATCACTATGTTTTTGTGAATGGATTATGGAGACCAAGAAAAACCAGAGGCAATAAAATTATTCCAAGAATTTACACAGTCAGTCCAAGAGATGTTGAACGTTTTTGCTTACGGATATTACTTTTAAATGTTCCTGGAGCACAAAGTTTTGAACACTTAAGAACTGTTAATGACATTGTATATGAATCCTTCCATTTAGCTGCAAGACATAGAAACTTACTCGCTGATGATACAGAGTGGGAAAGATGCTTAGAAGAAGCAGCACAATGTCAAATGCCACGACAGATGAGAGAACAATTTGCTTTTATTTGTATCTTCTCAAATGCTCCAAATGCATTAGCTTTGTGGGAGACTTTTAAAAGTAATATGGCTGAAGACTTTATGCGACGATACAATGAACCCATTGCACACTTAAAAGCGTTAATGGAAATCCAAGAAGTCTTTTTAACTCATGGATTAAGTTGTGCAAGTTTTAATTTGCCTGATCCAGGTCTTATAGATGACATTAACTTTGAAGACTATGACATTCAACTACAAGCAGAAAGAACAGAAGAAAGACTTGCAACTTTAAATACACTACAATTGCAAGCATTTCATGCCATTAAAAATGCTATAGATGATGACATGGTGACAGAGCGTTATTTCTATCTTGATGGACCTGGCGGATCAGGAAAAACATATTTGTACAATTTATTAATGAGTTCAGTACGAGCACAAGGAAAAATAGCAATGGCGTTTGCCACTACTGGAATTGCTGCACTTTTATTAGAAGGTGGAAGAACTGTTCATAGTGGATTTAAACTGCCAGTGCCTATTTTAGAAAATTCTGTGTCAGATATTCGCATGACATCCTTACAAGCAAAGAAATTGAAGAAATGTAAATTAATTATAATAGATGAGGCCACAATGATGTCATGCTATGCCCTCCAATGTATTGACCGTTTGCTTCGTGAAGTCATGGATAATATTTTTCCATTTGGTGGAAAGGTAATGTTGTTGGGTGGCGATTTTAGACAAACATTACCTGTTGTTGTACATGGAAATCGAACTGACATTATCGAAACATGTATAAAGTCAAGTACAGTATGGAAACATTTTACCCATCTTCAACTGCAACAAAATATGAGATCAGAAGGCCAAACTGATTTCAATGATTGGCTTATTAAAATTGGAGAAGGCAGAACAGAAAAAATACTAAATTTACCTGACGACACTGTAGAGATCCCACCTCATATGATTTGTCAACAAGATATTATATCGGCTATATTTGAAGGGAGCATAAATAACGAAGAATATTCCGAGCTTGCCAACCAAGTCATACTGACGTGTAAAAATAAAGATGCATTAATCCTCAATAATAAAATCTTAAAAAAAATTTATGCACCACAAAGAAATTATCACAGTGCTGATTCTGTACTTGCTGATGACAATGAAAGTCAGGCTAACTTTTCCACTGAATTCATAAACTCTTTAACTCCTTCTGGAATGCCACCACATATTTTGCAGCTAAAGAAAGGTGCAATTATCATGTTACTGCGAAATATGAATCCCAAAAAAGGCCTATGCAATGGCACAAGATTAATTGTTCAACAATTAAAGGACCATTTTATAGATGCTGAAATTTTAACTGGGACCCATAGAGGAGAGAGAGTTTTCATACCAAGAATAGATTTAGCACCAAGTGAAAGTAGTCTCCCTTTTATACTTCAAAGAAGACAATTTCCCATTATTATGGCATTTGCCATGACCATTAATAAATCACAAGGTCAAACTTTCAAATCTGTGGGTATTTTCTTGGAAGAACCAGTTTTTGCACATGGTCAATTGTACGTTGCGTTGTCAAGGTGCAAAAATCCACAGGCAATTAAAGTTTACATTGAAAACAATGAAAGTCAAGGTGATTTATTAGAAGATGGACGTATTTTTACTAAAAACATTGTCTACTATGAAGTACTATAACTTTGAAGGATACTAATTAAAGGTGCCAAGATTTTTTAAAAGCATTGCAAAATACATAACAATTGGTTGTTTAATTCAGTCATAATTAATGGAAGTCATGTTTATGAATGATTCGCCTCACAAAATACTTGCCTTGCATTGTTAGTAAAAATTATGTTAAAATGTTAAGTCACTATGTTAATGTTTCTAATGTTACAAGTTTAAAAAATATATTTTGAAGTTATTTCATTCAACATATTACAAAGTGGATGTTAAGAGGTCAAGCACCTTTTAAGTCACAATGTAAATATTGTCTGTTATCTTAAGATTACTACCTACATTAATGTTTATCGCCAATTTATGTGCTCAGTAATAAATTAGTTTAATTACGTACGTTTTAAGAAGAGTTTGACTGTATGCCTTCCTCTACATTCAATGTATATTCAAGTTAACAATTATTGTGATAGAAATTGAATTTTAATACTGATTAATTTAAATGTCAATTGTTTTTACATTCAAATGTTAATACTTTTAATAAAAAATTACTTTACAAAATGTATTCACTATGTTCCTGTTTATAATGTTCAAAATTATACCAATGTTTTGTCAACTTCTAAACTTACATAAAAAATAAAGTTCAAGTTTAAAAATATATACTTTGATGGTTATTGCTTACATATATTTTAAACTTCATGTTAAAATTTGCAACGTTTAAAAAAGGCTTTTTACTTTTGGCTTTCCTATTCATTCAATGTATATTCAAGTTAACAATTCTTCAGATACTAATTACATTTAAAAAACCATTACATCAACATTTTACAAAAATACACGTTCATATTAAAATACTTACAAGTGTCAAAAATATATGTTAATAACTAAACAACTTGACAAACATATACATCACATTGCCGTCATTTTTTGACGGGCAAGTCGCTAGTCTAATAGAAGATGTAGAGAAACTGTTCTCACATTAAATTTATATTTTCAAATACTGTTTTTTTCTTATGAATTACTAAATAAACAAATGAAACCCTATTATATGACCACTACAGTGGCCCTTTAATTATAAAGACAAATTATGTAGGAATTTAAATTATTGTCTACTTATTATTAGGAAACCTTCTGCCAATATTCTCTTAACAATTCTGAACCAAATATGCAAGCTCCCTTCTGTGATAGAGATCTATAGCCTCAGGGCTTATTTTCTCATTAGCATGAATACCAGCTTTATTCGAATGTAACAATTCATTTACAAAAGAACTCGTTGTTAAAAAGATAAGTTAGAGCTATCAAATATTGTCTCTGTTGGGCAAACGTATTGTCTTCACTGTCTTTGTAATCAAGCCTCTCCTGACACCTCCAGGCAGTTCCTCCCCTGGGTAGTCTTCAACTCTTGTTGAATTCACCACACAAAACAGCTGCACGATTGTATTATTTTATTAAAGTTGTATCTATGCATAGGTTAATAATATTTCTTGTGCATGCCATTTTGGAGTATTAACTTATTTCTTTAGTAACAAACAATGTTACAGAATATCCTTCTATTTTGTAATGCATAACTTCATCATAAAAGCTCTTAATAATGAGAAGAATCAAAGTAAGCCAAAAGAGACACACACAAGAGAATAGCCATGGGTAGTATGTTGCTCTGTAGGACAATCCTGACTTAGTGCCCAGTCTTGAGTGGGTTATAGCTCCCATGTGCCATTACAATGGAGGAATATCCATAAGGACAGACCAGCCCTCATATTCTTGACAGCTCTACTGCATGAAGGAAAAAGCTATAACTTATCTGAGATGTTATTACTTGTTACTCAGTTGTGTGTGTTTTACACTCCCTTGACTTGAAGAAGTTGATTGATAGCCACCTGTAACATTATTTAATGAATGGGCAGAAAAGTAACAGATTCATTATGGAACAATAAACCAATTAACTACAAATACTGCCAACACCCCCAGGTAATTTAAACCATCCAAAGTAGTAAGCGTCGACCAGGCCTTACAAACAGAATAAGGAAAGGTGGCTAGGGTAGTGTGGAAAGTACATGACTGCTGGAGAGGATTTATGAGGTCTCATTTCCCTACTTAACAATCAACTGAGTGTAGGTATTGCCTATCATTTTACATTATACCATATTTGGAATTTCCAATGTATCCTTTAAAGGGGACTCTGTCACCCCAAAACCATTTTTTTACTTTAAAAGTTATTCTTAAAGAGTGTGAAACACTAGCTATACATTATGTTAGCAATTTGATTCTAGAGTGGTTTATTCTTGTTATTCTTGAGTTAATTAGATTTTTGCTGCGGTATTATTATGCAAATAAGCAGCTCATAAATATTAATTAGCTGCTTTTATGTGTTAATCAGGATTACAGTCAGCTTGCTTGTCTCTGATGCTAGAACAATGCCTCTCTAAGGTTATTGTGTCATTGGATCCCCTCCCCAGCAGTCGCAATCACTCTGGTCCAGAAATTAGCATATTGAGCTGCACATTAGCATACAGGAGCCACACTTTTAATACTGAATATGTCAGGAATTGCTTACTATGGAGAAAATGGTTAATTATATATATACGGTGCCTTGCAAAAGTATTCACCCCCTTTTGGCATTTTTCGTGTTTTGTTGCCTCACAACCTGGAATTAACATGGATTGTTTGAAGATTTGCATCATTTAATTTACAGAACATGCCCACAACTTTGAAGATGTTTTTTTTTATTGTGAAGCAAACAACAAATAGAACAAAATAACAGAAAAAGTCAATGTGCATAACTATTCACCCCCCTACTTTGTAGAGGCACCTTTTGCGTCAATCGCAGCTCCAAGTCACTTTGGATACGTTTCTATGAGCTTGCCACATCTTACCACTGGGATTTTTGTCCATTCCTAATTGCAATTTTCAAAACTGTTCCGGCTCCCTCAACTTGGATGGTTTGTGAACAGCAATCTTTAAGTCTTACCACAAATTGTCTATTGGATTGGGGTCTGGGCTTTGACTAGGCCATTCCAACACATTTACATTTCCCCTTAAACCACTCAAGTGTTACTTTAGCAGTGTGTTTGGGGTCATTGTCCTGCTGGAAGGTGAACCTCTGTCCTAGCCTCAAATCACTCACAGAGTGGTACAGGTTTTGCTCCAGAATATCCCTGTATTTAGCACCATCCATCTTTCCCTCAACTCTGACCAGTTTCCCAGTCCATGCTGCTGAAAAACATCCCCACAGCTGGTGTTCTTTGGGTGATGTGATGTGTTGGGTTTGGCCAGACATAGCGTTTTCTTTGATGGACGAAAAGTTCAATTTTAGTCTCATCAGACCAGAGCACCTTCCTCCATACATTTTGGGAGTCTCCCACATGCCTTTTTGCAAACTCAAAATGTGCCACTTTGTTTTTTGCTGAAAGTAATGGCTTTCTTCTGGCCACTCTGCCATAAAGCCCAACTCATACATAGCGCTTATTGTCGTCGTATGTACAGATACTCCAGTCTCTGCTGTGGAACTCTGCACCTCCTCCAGGGTTACCTTAGGTCTCTGTGCTGCATCTCTGATTAATGCACTCCTTTCCCTGTCTGTGAGTTTTAGTGGGCGGTCGTCTCTTGACAGGTTTGCTGTTGTGCCATGTTCTTTCCATTTGGTTATGATAGATTTGATGGTGCTCCTGGGGACCATCAAAGATTTGTATATTTTTTTATAACCTAACCCTGACTTGTACTTCTCAACAACATTGTCCCTTACTTGTTTGGAGAGTTCCTTGGTCTTCATGGCGGTGTTTGGTTAGTGGTGCCTCTTGCTTAGGTGTTGCAGCCTCTGGGGCCTTTAAAAAAAGGTGTGTATATGTAATGACAGATAACGGGACACTTAAATTGCAAACATGTGGACATCATTCCACTAATTATGTGACTTCTGAAGGTAATTGGTTGCACTAGAGCTTTTTATGGGCTTCATAACAAAGGGGGTGAATACATACGCACATGCCAATTTTCTGTTTTCTATTTCTAAAAAATAGTTTTATGTATATATTTTTATCATTTCACTTCACCAACTTAGACTATTGTGTTCTGATCCATCACATACAATTCAGATTAACAAAACATTGAACTTAAGGCTGTAATGTAACAAAATAGGTAAAGAAAGTCAAGGGGGTGAATACTTTTGCAAGGCACTGTAGATAGTTGTTATTTAAGGTAAAACAAACTTCCTGTTAGGGTGCTATTGTCCCTTCATATCTACATAGAGACAACTGAATATGGTTTTGTAGCATTCATGAGCAAGCATATGCTATGATTTGCTGGATCTTTTATAATCTTAAAAATATATACTGCCCCTTAAGTTTTATTTTCTTATTGGCTACACATAGCTTACAGTTAATAGAACAATCAGTCTTGATCTGCTCTCACTTTTGTTACAAAGCTCTGCGGTTATTTGATTCCTAATGGGACCATTACCGTCATCAGTCTGATGTTTAGTTTAGGGCTGCTTGTGATGGAAAACATCACTAAAGCAAGATATTGCCTTTGCATCACCAAGACAATCTAAATGCCAATAGTGCTGCCATTGTTCCTATACAAAAGGTGGTAATTATTTTGTTACAATATTAGTTGTGAAAGAGAATGGAATTCTATGTAAAAACTACAATGAAAACATTAGTGCCTTTAACAAATTTAAATAATTAAGCCAAATAATGTTTTTCTTTATTAAAATTATTATACATTATTATACATTCTTAATAACATTTCACTTTTTTATTACATATGCATTTTGTTCTTCTTTATATTGAAGTGTGTCTATATTGGGAAAAGAAATGATAAGGAAGGGAGAAATAGGGAAAGGAGTTTAGCGTGTCTGCAGAGCCCTTTGAGGAAACCATTCTCAGATATAAACTGAACAGTTTAGATTATTATTATTATTTGTAATGCACCAACATTGTGCTCCATTCAATTGGGCAATTTCGAGATCCGGTAACCCGTAAATGAGATCGCAAGCTATTTTGCTATTCAATTGGTGTCTTTTTGCGGGCTCCGATCGACTTCCAAGTTACGGCCTTGAGAAAATTGCAATGTTTAAACTCGTAACTTACAGCCTCCAGAAGCCTTTGATCTGTCACTTTCGCAAGGCTAAACTCGCAAATCGCTATTCAATTGCTCAGTTTGCCCAAGTCTGCAAATGTTTTCACATTCATAAATGGCAAATGAAGGAGACAATCCTACATGTTCTAGAGAGGACCCGCAAAGGGGTTAAACACCTATTCGTAGCACTGTAAATGCAAATAAAAGATCAATACTGCTCTGTACATAACGGAGAAAGTGAGATGACAGACTTTAGAATTTATTGCACAACAGTCTCAAGCCCGCAAATCTGCAGGAAATAAGAGTTATTTTATGTGTCATATCGGGGTTAAATCGATCTCGGGATTAATGGGTTAATACATATCAGGCCACCCATATGATCTAGAACAGTATTGACATTCATTTTCATAATTCTTTAATTTGCAGGTTTTGCGAGTCTGATCGCATAGCAGACCCCCGAACCTAATTGATTGACATGTAACCTCCATGTTTTACTGCGTAATTATGACAGTCTCATTTTCTATTGGCTGATTTAAAATGGGAGGTTAAGGGCTTGCTTAATTGACCATGTTCCCACCCTGAAATGCTCTGAACTAGTGCATGGTTTACGGTTTTGGCTTGGGGCCCGTAACTTGCGGCCTTGAGCAATTGAATAGCATCGCAATCAGCAGGAGCCCGCAACTTACTTGCAGACATTCCTCTGTCTGCGATCGAGTTGCGAGTCTCAAATTGAATGGAGCCCATATTCCGTATCGCTATACAGGGTAGATCCAAGTCTAAAACTAACTTAACAAATTAGAAAAGAATGGAAGGTCCTGTTATTGAGATTAAAATCAAGCATACAAATTGATTTCTCTAATGCTCCCAATAAGATTGAAAGCTTACAAACTTATAGTCTAGAGGGTATGGGTGAGATATGTTATCATGTAAGAGATACAGGGACTTATCATGTGAGAGACACAGGTACTTATCATGTGAGAGACACAGGGACTTATGTGAGAGACACATGGACTTATCATGTGAGAGACACATGGATGTATCATGTGAGAGAAACAGGGACTTATCATGTTAGAGACACAGGGACTTATCGTGTAAGAGACACAGGGACTTATCATGTGAGAGACACATGGACTTATCATGTGAGAGACACTTGGATGTATCATGTGAGAGACACGGACTTATCATGTGAGAGACACTTGGATGTATCATGTGAGAGACACATGGACTTATCATGTGAGAGACACTTGGATGTATCATGTGAGAGACACAGACTTATGTTACCAACACAGGGACTTATCATGTAAGAGACACAGGGACTTATGTGAGAGACACAGGGACTTATCATGTGAGAGACACAGGTACTTATCATGTGAGAGACACAGGGACTTATGTGAGAGACACATGGACTTATCATGTGAGAGACACATGGATGTATCATGTGAGAGACACATGGATGTATCATGTGAGAGAAACAGGGACTTATCATGTTAGAGACATGGACTTATCATGTGAGAGACACTTGGATGTATCATGTGAGAGACACATGGACTTATCATGTGAGAGACACTTGGATGTATCATGTGAGAGACACAGACTTATGTTACCAACACAGGGACTTATCATGTAAGAGACACAGGGACTTATGTGAGAGACACAGGGACTTATCATGTGAGAGACACAGGTACTTATCATGTGAGAGACACAGGGACTTATCATGTAAGATACAGGGACTTATCATGTTAGAGACACAGGGACTTATCATGTTAGAGACACAGGGACTTATGTGAGAGACACAGGTACTTATCATGTGAGAGACACAGGGACTTATCATGTAAGATACAGGGACTTATCATGTGAGAGGCACAGGGACTTATCATGTAAGATACAGGGACTTATCATGTGAGAGGCACAGGGACTTATCATGTTAGAGACACAGGGACTTATCAGCCTTCCAGAGGAGGAGGTAAGTCCCTGTGTATCTTACATGATATCATCCTGTGAGCTGTCTTTCTCTGCTGGGTTGCTGTTTATTGTACTTTCCTGAATACTTCCCTGTATTCTAAGCAGTCTCACTGCTTGTATAAAAAGAGCAGGACTAGGGAGTAGCAGAGATATTTAATGTATATAAGCAAAATAAGCATCCACCAAAAATAGGAAGAAAAAAAAACTTTTAAAGTGAAATTAGGTTTTTAGAAAATGTATAAGAAATACTGCAAGTGAGAAGGGTTGAGGGAGGGAAGGGAAATGAGCCTAGATGAGCTAAATAGTTTAGATTTCTCTCTGTATTTTTATATCAACCTCAGTGCACTGTTTCTGTAATTCGGTAGCCCTCATTGATTTTTATCTCTTTCAATCAGTGACCATCGATCCCCAAATTCACATATTACAGATAGAACTATCCAGTAGTACAGTGGTGGACAGTGCTGTCCAATATTGCAGTAGGTTGTCCATCACAGCTGTAGCACTTCAGGCGCCATAATAATTGTGGTAAAAGTAGCAAATAGATTTGTTTTAGTTAATCATTTTGTTATTGTCCGATTCATCCATCCTACAGATAGGTGTTAGTTGGTGACGTTATCTTTCATACAGCAACATAATGAATATTCTGCATAAAGTTTACATTAACAGTCTTATTAAACTGCGATTTGGCCAATTGAATAGGTCTCTATATAAGCACAGAGCATATTTTTTTTAACAGAAGTTTTTAGTTAGTGAAGACCTTGCTTTTGAATAGAAGTTCACTAACTAAAAACTTCTGTAAAAAAATATGCTGTGTGCTTATATAGAGCCCTATTCAATTGTTTAAATCACAATTTAATAAGGCTGTAAGTGTCTGCTTTTCTTTAGGAAAACAGCTAAAGTTGTTTCACATTATGTTATTGGATTGTGGAAGTCAATAATTCTATATTACAAGTTGTCACATTTACTTAAACAAAATCATGATGGAGCTTTTGGAGAAGCTGCTAAAATCTGCTAAATCTATCAATATTTGTGCCATCATTTGTGTAAGCACTCATTTTGGTAATACTGGTAATATGTGCAACTATACAGCACGTCTACACGTTTAACAATTGATATTTCAGAAGTAGGAGCTCTTGATATAGCAAATGCTGGCTTTTGGATGCATTAGCTTTGTTCAGTAAAATATGTGTCAAGGTATTTCAAAAAGAAAATATCTGTACTTATGAGAACACAGCAAGGACACAATTTCCACCAAAACCCATACATTTCCTAAAAAGCACTGAAACCATTGAACCTTAAAGCATGCAAAAAAAAACTACCTTTGGCTTCACAATCTTTTTGAATCCTTTGCAATATCCCATTTTAGAAATGCACTTATAGACAACTCTACAAGAAATTGCTTGCATTATGGCCATACAGGCTCAATTTGCAGGATGTTTCTGAAGTAAAAATCTTTTAAGGAAAGCATTTTTCTACAGACCCTATAGTTGTTTTAGTTTATGTATTGGAATTGTATGTATTTTTACACTGGAATTATTGCTACCATTTCTGTTTGGCTTTTAAAGTAATATTATTTTACTGTATACAAGAAATAAGAAATTGTAAGAAAATGGTGTATAGAATGGATAGCGTGACTCAATACAATACAAGGGAAAATACGGAAAAGATCCATATTATTGTAAACCCCATATCATATACATCACACTGCACACAGTAGTAATACTTTAATTGCATTTTTTTTTTTTACTATATTTTATGTGTAATTTTTAAGTTTGATTGTATCTATTATTAGTTAATGGATATCTACAGTATGAACCATTTTATCTTTATCAGGTAGATACAGTTATAATTTTTCATTAACAATAGTTATAATACATAATACAATTTATTATTTTGTTAATAATAATTTTAAATACTAATATTACAGTTTGACATTGTTCATTTTAATTTTCCAATCAGTTCCTTTTTATAAAATATATTCATATATTGAATGTATTTATTAGCACTTACATTCTAAAATAATTGTTTTACCTATTGTTTTGCTATTGCGTTTTCGGCACTAAAGATGTGTGTCATGATCTGCTACTTCAATTGGACTTGGTAAGAACCTAGTTCAAACCTATCCAGCAGAATGGTGCAGTCCTTTTACACCTCTGATAGCAGAAGATGGACCAAACACAGGAACCACACCCAGGAGCTTGCTTCCGCAGACCTCAGGAACACCATATAATCCCTTAGTAATTCTAATCCCTAATCCTTTAGCTGACACTTACACCTTGTTTATGTAAGTACAGACACAACTGTCATACCTTTATTAATTGTTACATTTTATACAATTTTCTGGCAAACAGGCTGGCCAATCACATTAAGCCCCATCTTTAGGTACATGGAAGAGGGACCAATTAACATAATAGGCTACCCCTGCTTACTGGGAAACCCTGTGCATCTGATGAGCTTATCCTGGTTATTGTATTACCCATCACCATTTGCTGTATACACTTAGGCCCTCATTCTATTATTGGCCGTAAATCGGCCGCAAAGCTGCGATTCCTTGCGGGGCTCCCGTTACCTTGCAATTCAAATAGACGGAGCCGCAAGGATATCCCCCTTACGGCCGGCCGTATATCTTGCAACCGGCCGTAAGCTCAGAAATCTTTAAAAGCAAAAATCAATTCAAGACGGCACTGTAAAGCTCTGTAAATGCTAGGGATCATAATGGGGGACATGAGGATTAATAGCAACCCCCTCTCAAGCTTGCACATCAGCCCAAATCCGAGATTTAATTAACTGTTTATTTTCCGGCCGCAGCGTGGGCGGGTCTGAGGTGCTCAAAGCCCTCTGGACTTTTTCCATGGATATTTGACATATATTAAAAAAAATTATTTACGGATTTGAGTGTAGGGGAATGTTGTGCTATGAATGCTAACACCTACAATCACTTTATAGTCTCATCAGAGTGCAGAATGGCTTTATGATGTGCTTAAAGGTGTGCCTGTGGGACCTTTTTGCTGCAAGTGAGCTGCGGCTCGGTTTTAGCCTTGCAGAGAGGGTTCCCGGAGCAATTGAATAGCAACCAGGATTTTCTTGCGGCCGAAACTCTTGCGGCCGTTTAAGATCAAAGGCTTTCCTCCGATGCATGCGGCCGCAAGGGATAACAAGGCGCCGGCCGCAAGCCTGCCGGAATCCCCGGCCGGAAGGGAATAGAAAAAGCAAATAGCTTGCGGCCGGTCCTTGCGTCCCCGCATCTCCTACGGCCGATAATAGAATGAGGGCCTTAGAGTTTGTATCTGCTCAAGACCGCCTGTGTTTGTTTATTTAGGTGGGGCTGAGTGAGGGATCACCAGATAACAATACTGTAACATAATCACAATGCATACAATTTATTTGTCATTTGAACCAAAAGTAATACAACATACATAACTATAACAATAAAACAGGGTAATTTCTTGACAGCTCAGGCCGTGGTCCAAAACAGTCCAGTCAGGCCCTGGGCATGACAATGTGCTTTACACAACTCCTCCTGGTATATGCATATAAGCAATCCTGTCTTGCCATTATAATAATAGAGAAGAAAAAGAGAGAAAGAAATACAAACATCTAGTTTATAACAACTGTATTTTTTATAGACTAAAGCAAAACTTTAATGACAGAGTTCCTTTAAGACAGACTTATGCGCTGACACTTTTAGCAAGTGTATATATAAACTTCCATAAGGTGGTATGACTAACTATAAAAGTAAATAGGTAATTTTATATATTTTAGATTGTTTTTGTCATTTTAATTAATGGAGTAAACACTTCACTGACACGTCGAATGCATTCATTTATACTAGTATCTGAATTATTGCAAAAGGATATCAAACTATTTTATCCTAAAAATTACTAGTTCTAGATTACCAATGTTGTCTACTTGTAAAAAATAAGACGCAAAAAGAGTGTTTGGAACAGAGCTATTTTGTTTAACAACTGAACCATCATTGAAATAAAATAATGGATAGTCAAAGGAGATTCACTTCCTGACTAATAACTTCATTTCATTTCAACTAAGCAGTTTCAACATACTTAAAATAACAGTATTAACAAAATCCACTTAAGTTATAAAACATAGTCTGTGTTCTAGAGGACAATCCACCGGTGCTTCTAAATTTCAGTAATGTTGTATTATTATTTAAATTGGCTAGTTAGACATTCCTGAGCTAAGTAAATTTAAGTTTGACCCTTAACCTTTGAGAGTGTTGATGCAGCTTAATTTTTTTTTCAAAGCTTTCAGGGAATTAATAGACATTGTGCACTGACTTTTTATATCAGCAGGTGAAAAATATTGGAGTCTTTATAATAATGTTCTCGGGGATGCCATTCTTCAGAGGATAGAGGCTTTAGGACGTTGAACTTATTTAGCGTTCTGCAGAATCTCATCCGCTCATTCATTGTAAGAGTTGCAGGAGAGATTCTAAGGATAAGCTGTGTTTAATAATAGCTATTAAATAGCATGAAGAAGGACCATTGTTATATAGGAGTAGTGAGAAGACTGGATAGTTAGATCTAGAGATGAAAGTAGCAGATTGATAGCACTTCCATAAAGAAACACCATGCCAAGGAGCACCACAGTCATTTTGTAGATATAGATAGAAATGGATTATAGTCTACTGAGAAAAAGTGCTGCAAAAGGTATCTCTTATAGTTAAAAGGCACAGGCTGGGGAATAGGCAAGAGACTCTGGAAGTCATGACCCGACAATTGCAGATTTATCTGTAGAATATTATTTTGTGCTCACTGTGTAAAAAATAAAAAAAGTATTTCCAGCATCTGGAATATTGGAAGCTATACACAATTGTGTTAAATTAAAAGATGGTAAACTGGCTGGGCTTCATGGTAGTGCTAGGAGGAACCCACTTTGTGTTCATCCAGGAAAAACGTACACAGGTCATAGGTTGAGAGACAACAATGATGAATCGGTTGCTGGAATGATGCAAGTGGATGTAATACAATTGAAACCGTTTATGAAAGTTAAAATGAAAAAAGGGCAGCTGGAGAAATGGGAAATACAGGTCATCTACTCAGCAACAATGTTCAAGTGTTTTCAACTGTGAAATAGCTTTGTACAAACATACATTACATGACATGTACGTTAGGTTATAGCTTATGCTGTCATGGTAAAACAGAGGAGCTAGAATAGCACATGAATTCATATGAAACCTTCTCTAACTTTTAAAGTGACTTTATTTTTCATATATATATCAGTATGTTTAATATTATATGCTAATTACATTGATGTGCTAATTACTAGAATTAGAGTTAAACTTTCCTGGCATTATATTTTGCAACAGGGTATTTAGTAAGGTTACAAAGCCCTTATTTTTCGCATGATGGGCACTCAATTTGTTCCTTCTCTTTTTGTAAAGATGGATATGGAGTGAGCTAAGGTACGTTTAACACCTAGAAATAAATACTTGTTATTTTCTAAGCTATCTGAGATGGAAATAACAGAAGGCTGAAATGACTGTTTCCTACGAGTAAAATTACAATCACAGTCTTTGTAATGACTTCCAATTCCTGCACTTGTAATGACTCTCCATCCCAGCCTTTGTCATTTCTTAGTTAATGCCCTTCAATGTAAGAGAATCCAGAAACCCTTATCCCTATTCTGAAACAATTTTTTAAATATCCATTTTCAATTAATTGATAATTTTTAAATAAATCCATGAAAATGGACACAAGATCTATTTTTCCCTAACTGCTGTGGAACTCCGGTGCAGCATATTTACTAAGGGGGGAAAAATCCTCTCCAATTTGCGTCGCTAAATTTTACTGGGACTGAAGATCTCTAACTGGGACTGAAGATCTCAATAGAGAGAAACATTATATATATATATATATATATATATATATATATATATATATATATATATATATATATATATCACTTAAATTCAGTTTACCATACAGTACTTACTTATAAGTGCAAAAGCTGCAGATACAGACTGTAAATATTAACTCAGTATTATATTGTCCATTATATCAATGCCAGTATGCTTTATGGTTTCTATCATTAATGTCTACAAGGCTCATTGGAATCTATAATTAAATAATTTACAGAACCAATGACTTTCTGAAGGTGAATGGTGTAATTTTCTTTAATGTGTAGATATTTCCACATTTCTTATTCTACCTAAATAAAGCTGAATTACATATATTTATATATTGTAGTATTTACAGTAGTACCTAATCTATAAATACAAAGCAAATACTTCCTAAACATTACAAACCAATTGGATTGTGTGCAGCAAATTTAGTTTGCAAAGAAATGGCAGCATTTTATTGGTCTATGCCACATACAACCATATTAAATTCTGCCAACGTGTAAAACCGTAGCTTGTAATGTAGTCAGTAAGAGTTACGGCTATTAAGTTGGCCCGGTAAAGCAAGCAGATGCCGATCTGCTGGTTTGGAGCGAAAAAAGCCTACAGGACATGGAACGTGGAACTTCGCGGCCGCAAATCTTTTGTTCTCTCAAGCCCGTAACTGCTACAATTCCAATCATACTATTAAATTGCAACAATTTCACTTGCCTTCAACCCGGTAACACGCAAGTGGAGCCCAAAGGACAACGAGTGCTAGAGAGGACTCACAAGGGGGATAAAGTCCAATCCGTAGCACTTTAAATGCACATATATACACACTACTGTACTTTTATTAAAAGGGAAAGCAATGTTAGGTCTTAGAATTAAATGCACATATACACCCACTACTGTAATTTTATTAAAAGGGAAAGCGAAGTTAGGTCTTAGAATTAATAGCACAACATTCTCAAGCCCGCTAATCGTCCCCAAAAAATACATTATTTCATGTTTGATTTCCGTGTTATATCGATCCCTGCAATCAGTGTGTTAATACATATATGGTAATGTAACTTGCATGCAATAGAATATCATTGTTACGCACGCCAGATTTGGGGACTGCGCTTAACCCAATTCTCTCTCTCTCTATGGGTCGAAACCTTTTCTTTAGACCTCAGCATCTAGCGGGCAATTCAGATGACAGCATCATTTCTGATGTAGGATCTCAGACTCACACACCTTGTACCCTTGATTAGTACAAGCAGACTCCCACACCACTTTTATTTAGTGTGTCCAAAATCAGACTGGCACTTCTTTATCTTTCAATACACATTTTCAGATAACACAAAACATCATCCTCTCGGGTTTGCAGCTAAGCCCCATCTCCTAGTTGCTATATCTCAACTTACAGGGTTATAAACCAAACTTCCCCCTTCCAGACTCAATACAGGGATCTATGCATGGCTGACTCTCAAAGCCATATACATTCTTTAGAATCTTTAAGCCTTTGTTTATCCCAGATATGACTGCATTAACTTTATATTATCTAAGCATATCCTATAGACTACTTCTAACAGATACATTATTTTAATATTAATCAATGACAGTACTATATGCACTTATTACATCCATGATATAACTACATGTATGCATTACACCCAGGATATAACTGTTATCTATAACTGTTCGCTAGCACATTCTAAACACACATATAATAACTGATAAACTCCAAACAGTCCACTGGGCCCTTCTGGGCATAACAATCATATTTACGGCTTTATTAATATTTAATCATATCTGGAATGCGGATTCGATCGTAAATCGTAATTGAACCCCTTATGACTTTGCAATCCAACCTCCATTTTTCTGTGACGCAATGATGACGATCTGTGTTTCCATTGTCTCCATTCAAACCTGTAACTACGTGTTTCACTAGTTGACTATGTTCAAGGCCGGGCATCCAATGGTCAACAAATGGTTTACGGGTTTGCGTCTCGAGCTCGTAACTCGCAGCCCGTTCTAATTTAATAGCTATGTAACTCGGACAAATTTCAAGCCTGCATCCCTTGCGAGCTTCCCGATGCCGCTACAGGCTTCTAATTTAATAGGGCTGTAAGTCATGCATAACAGCTATCATATCTGCTCATAACACACATGGCATAGAAGGTTCAATATTGGTGAAGGAGGGCATTTTTGAGCCCAGTACTGAAATTTCCAGTCCTGTAAATTGGTCAACAATAATTTTTAATTGGTTTTCATTGGATAAGATAGAGAAATGAGAAGTTTTTTGAAGCATAAAAAAATATTCATATTCGTACAGTTTTCATTTTAACATGAAGACACAGAATTGATGTCCAAAAATGTATCTTTTAATAAAAATAAATCTGTTTTCCCTTTTCATTTTTGTCAGTCTAAATTTGCCAAGTTCTAACTTGTCTGTGTCTTTTGAATTTGTGCACATTTTGCCTGTAGTTATAACACAGATGAATACTCAGCTTTGAGCTGGTAATACAGTCAGAACAGCGTAGCGGAGGCATCTATGTCAGAATAAGTATCTGTGGTCAAGGATTAAAGAATTTCTTCTTTTGCAGTCAGCTTTACTTTTCCCTATAAGTGCCTGGTGTGTAATCACATCATTGATCATGTGCAAGACTTTCTTCGGTAAAGCTATTAATTCAGCAGCAAAAACTTTCCTGGCATTTACTTCATCTTCAGTTAGACACCGGGTAGGCAGAAAAGTTTTTCAAATGAAACTTTTCCAGGAAAAATGATATCTTGCTAAAATCCATTTTACTTTAGTATTCTTCATAATCACTGGGGTTTATTGTTTAAGTTAAAGTACCCCTAGCAGTAAAACAAAATAGTAAGTGTTATAGGTAAAGTGTAAGGTCCTTAGGGCTGCAAGTATCTAGTCCGACACTTCTTATAGTAAAAAATAAGGCCACCTATAATTAAAATGCTTTAAAATGAATCTTAGGTTGCTGATTTGCTGGCCTCTTCCCCTCCCTTCCTAACACTTTTGTTGTTGTTTGTTTGTCTGGAAGCCATGAGATAGGTGTTCTTATCATCTGGTAGTTGTTTACTTATTCAGGAGTTATGACGTATCCCCTTACCTCTATGTTGTGATTATGTGTGTACATACCTATCTCATAGCTTTCAGACAAACAATGTGAGTTATGTTCAGGGATGAAAATAGAGACAGACCCAACACCAAGCTTTATTGTTAACTTTATAAATACCCATTTCTTGAAGTAACAAATGGTGGGTAGATGCTCACAGCCCTTTACCTGGTGCTTACACTGACCATTTAAAGAGACATCTTGAAAAAAATTAATCGTTAGATTTTAATGACTCTATATTATGTGGATGAGGAGCAAATCTGAGGAGGTACAAGCTAGAAATGGAAATTAAACAGTATCTTAAATTAGTGAAGGTAATCTAAATGTTAGTGCAAAGAGGCACTTAAGGAAACATTCTTCGTACAATGGAACTCATAAATCAGTGGTAATGTGGAGCTCGCTCAATGGCTTATGACTAAAATATTAACAACAGAAAATAAAGGGATTTAAAAAAAAGAATGATCCTAGAGATACAAGAACACATATTTTTGTGATGTGGAAGAAGTTGATGCCAATGACCCAAACTGATAAAATGACAGCAACATATAATGTTTAGACAGAACAGTTATTCAATTTGCACATTGAATGACCACCAGCCATAACAACTAGTGACACTAATGCTAGAATGTGTGCCTTAAAAAGACACTAGACAACACTGTGGTATCCACATCCCATCACAGCCTCAGAGAATACCAGTGAATCTGCTAAATTCGATGTAGTCGAGAGCAAGAACAATTATTTTGGTTAAAAAATATTGCAATGGTCCTCCAATAGAACCCACATATATCCACAAAGGTTATGGGGCTACTGTTTTTGCATAAAACTGAAATCTAAAATATTTTTTATTAATTTCTTCCATTGTCTTGTTATGAGGATTCATAAATCTTTCTATGTTCTGCCCAATTCTTACATGGGCAAAACTTATCACGTACATGGCTGGGACTAATTAACAATAATATGATAAACAATCTTACAATTCAGTCACAAAGTATGATTTGTATTTATGTAATTTACATAAGCATCATTGTATTTATTCTAAAAGAAATAATAGATGAATTATAGAAATACGATATCTCTTAACGTGCTGCTAGAGCTGACACAGTATTTAAATGTAGACTTGTAAATAGTTATAAATCCCAAATTGCCCTGCAGGCTTTAATACATTTTAATTCATGCTCATGACAGGCCTTGCTCTAATCATTTATTTAAATGTCAGACTAGAATTTCAGAATTGTCAGTGTGAAAGAAAGATAAGGGTTTCTATTCATCAAAGGCCAAATATAAAATTCAACAACATTTCTAGCAAGTTTGCATTGTTTGTGTGTACAGTGAACTTTCACCTGGTTAGCCATTTATGTAGAAGTGAAAGGATGTTCACAAGGAGGTCTTCAAGCACAATACAGAGAATTGCTTGAGAATTATACACTTTTAATGGACTGCTGTAGTTTTGAAAAAGTTGCATGGTTGGGAAGTATTAGTAAACTAACACCATTACTAGCTATGCAAACCAAGACAATAATATTTGAAAACTTAATTTTGTTGTATCACGGAGCTTCCATTTCAGACTACAAATCTGTTCTTTGCCTGAGGGGAAAAGTTATCCTACTGGTACTTGCTCTTCTATTAAGTCATGTCATTGAGTAACTATTTGTAGTGGCAGTCTTTCAATAGGACTGAATAGAGATGATCTAATTCCAATGTTCCTCTCTGTTGTGTTATTCTGGAATAGACAAACAGACTGTGATTCTAATTAGCATATCAAAAGCAGCTATTTAGAATTCAGTAACTGCTCATTTGCATAATAATGCAATGGAAATAATAGTGAAGTCCTCAGGAATGATCCATAACCAACAGTGAATGTACAAATAGTGGTTGTGTTCCAACCAGCCATTACTGTAATACCCTGAATGAGATGAAAGGCAGAAACGATATATACTACTGGTATATTATATAGAGCATAGTTTTATCTAGTATCATTTGATTGCTAATAAATATAACCAAGGTAAATCAAACACCTGTATTTTTGTGTGTTACTTTGAAATCTTATCAATGAAAAAAGGAATAGCCCTACCATGAAGAGGGTGCTTCATATTCTAATCTTGGTAGAAAGAATTGAACCTATCTTGCACTATTTTTAGCCTTTAACATTAGACACATCGTACTTTCCACCTTTTTAATTCTTTTCTGTCCTAAAGGTCATGGTATCACACAGTATGTGCCATTCACTACATTTCTGAGCATAACAAGTGACGGAAGAATTCCTTTAACTGCTGTTTTGTATGTGTTGTGACATTGATGGATGTCTCATCTAATTAACAGATAAAGGCGATGTGCCTATTGTTTTACCTTCCCATTAATGTTCTTATGACATAAAATGATAATCACATGCTCATTTTGTAACACCATGCTAATGATGGAAGAAATGACTGACAACTGAGATAAGATAGAAGCACAGAAAAAATCAGATTAACAGCTGAAAGAATGGCTTGGCCCACCTCATCTGCCCTTATCCTGTTGTGAAGATCTAGAGCCTCATTCAATTGGCCAAATTTAAGATACGGGGGCCCATAAGTGAGCTCGCAGGCAAATTTGCTATTAAAATAGCGTATTTTTGCGTGCTCGGACCGGGTTACAAGTTACGAGCTTGAAAAAATGTGGGCCGTACAACTCGTAACTTACACCATCCATAAGCCTTTGATGTGTCACTTTCGCAGGGCTGAAATCGCAATTCAATTGCTCCAATTCCCAGAGCTTGCAAACGTATCCACACTTGTAAATCTCAAATGGAGGAGAAAATCCTATGTGTAGGACCCGCCAAGGGGTTAAACACCAATTTGTAGCACTGTTTGAGCATATAAAACTGTAATACTGCACTGTAAATTACAACAATCTCAAGCTCGCAAATTGGCAGGAAATACATTTTATTTTTATGTGTCCTTTTGGGGTTAAACGATTTTGGGTATCAATAGCCACCCATATGGACTAGAACAGTATTGGCACTCATTTTTGTAATTCTTCATTTTCAAAGCTGTGCGAGTGTGATCGCATATCGTACCCCCGAACATGATTGATTGACTCGTAACCTCCATGTTTTACTGCCGTCTCATTTTCTATTGGACGATTCGAAATGGGCGGTTACAGGCTTGCTGAATTGATACGGTTCCCGTCCACAACTGCTCCAAACCAGTGCATGGTTTACGAAGCTGGCTTCAGGATCGCAACTCGCGACCTTGAGCAATTGAATAGCCTCGCAAAACAGAGTCCAACGAGAGCCTGCATGCGGCTGTCTGCGAGCGAGTTGCAGGCTTTCAATTCAATCTGGCCCATAGTTTGTATAACCTAAAACCTTTCTCTTAATAGTTATATTGGTTCCTTTAACCTATAAAGAATGCTAACTCAAACTGTATGAACTGTTTCATAGAATAAAAAAACGTGTTTAGGTTATATAACCCATATATATAATTACATTGTAATTTAGCCTACATCACCTCTTGTGGCATTTCTCTTCATCTAAATGCTAAAGGAACATTTGTATCAAACATTTGAAATGGCATTTTTACTTCTGAAAAATGTGTTTTTTTATGCTTAAAAAAAACTAATACATTTTAACTTGTGTGAAATATACAAAATATGCTGATCATTAGCTGAAGCTGGTGGCACATATCAGTTGTTTTTTAAATATTTGAACTGTAATGAACTGTAATGGTATTAATGATCATACTAAAAGAAAACATCTAGCTCTCTAGCTGCTCTCGTTGTAGCATTATAATGGCACATTAAATATTTTTTCTATTTGAAACTGGCATTGGAAATATTGAATTTCTTTTTTGCTATAACTTGATGAATTCATAAGGTATTTTTGTTCTGTTGTTTTTAAATAATCTAAGTAAAACATGTCAAGATTTTTATTTACATAGACATGTATTAGATATTTTTTCAGTATTACTTTATTTTTATTCCTTGAGTTTATAATATGCATTTTTCTGACTACACACAGTGGAAAAAGACCTAATTTTGGGATAAGTAAATATCTTACTTTTCTTCAGCCATCACAATAGACATAGGTGAATTAGGACTAAATGGACCTTTATTCATGTTAAGTGTTGTAATATGAAAATGAGTACAAAACTAACCAAGAGTTCCTGAGTGTTTAGCCCACTAGGTACCGTTAATAACATCAGATGATCAACAGGTATTTAACTCTATAATATAAAATACACCAACCTTTGGCAGTCAATTCAATTTGATATAATTAATACTAAGTAAGCTTCTTACTTGCTTTATTTTTTCAGGTCCAATGCAAGAAACAGTATACGACTTCTGGAGAATGGTGTGGCATGAAAACACTGCCAGTATAGTGATGGTGACTAATCTAGTGGAAGTGGGCAGGGTAAGTGGAAGTCTCATTTATATTTGTTTCTTAGAGGTATTACCTAATAATATTTCAAATAATGGAGTATAACACATGAGATTGCTTATTTAAGTACCTTAACATGGATAAAGCAGCACTTCATAATAATAGCTAATTCATTATTAAATGTTTCTTTCCACAGTCTCAGAATATTTTTGAATGAAATAAATAGTAAACAGCATTTTAGCACAATCAGATCATCATATTGTATGTGTAAATGTATTACATGCACATGTTAATATACCAGTGACAAAGAGCGCATACAACATGATTGATTATACACCCATGTGCCTATGCAAGCTGAGGTCCTAGACGACTTCATCTCACTACTGTGTATGGGCCTGATTCAATTGCCCAGTTCGTAAATGTATACACACTTAAAATCACTCTTAATATTGCTACATATTCGGCAAACATTCCTTTTTGGCACTAATGAATTCTTAAGTCAATAGAATGCATAAAAACATTTATAAAAATAACACTGAAGCCAAATTTATGAGTTCAAGGCATTTGAAAGTAGTTAAGTGAATATGTGTGCAGATGCACAAAACTACATTATGTCAGTGAGTAGCCTAAAGTTCATTGAATGTGTTAAAAATGAATGAGCAAATGTAGTTTCCTGCTGCTTTATCCTACATAGTGATGAACATATATGTCCCTGGGATGATCCCCAGTTCCTTGAAGTTAGCGTAGAGATGAGCTAGCCATCTTAATAGAGTGACTGTCATAGCATAAGTGGGTTAGATGGCTAACTCTTGTTTATTCCTACTGCTTTCGTGTTTTTGTTTAAACCTTTAATGGATACTTCTGATACATAATTCCATTCCCATGTCTACATGTAAACTATTAAATTGTTCCATCTTTGTTTGTCTTCTGTCTATTGAAAAGCTCAAAATATTTACTCTGTAAAATCATATATGCCTCAGGATTATTGTGCGTGTAGCTGACTCCCTCTTAACATTAAATACATTTATTGGTTTTACCATTTGCAGACATCTTGTGAAAATCTATTTACAGAATGTATTCACAGCTACCCAGTGAGAAATCATTTTGCTTTTGAGCTAAATCACAAATGTTTACAGGTTCTTAGCTGGTATTTTGCAAACAGTTGCAATGATCACCATTTTTCTAATCTAGCAGTCAACTGGAAGAGGGTGGATTGAATATCATATGTAGGATATACCGCAAGTCATGCATTGGAGCACGCACCTGCTGCACATGCCTATATCCTAGGATTTCCCTCTGGCAGGGGGTTTGCACAGCTGCCACTACCTGTTTATCTGAAGCAGCCTTGTCAAATCATAAATGTCTTACAGTCTCTAGGGACCCTTGCCAGTATTACAACACTACTAGAAACACTGTAATATTTCTTATGAGAATCACACCTAAGAATAATTAAGTTTTGTATTTTAGTGGCTTGGAATTTACTTACAATTGTTATGTTTTTATTTTTCAATTATTTATTTATTTATATATTTATTTATGGCAATTTCAATGTCTTTTGTGTTGTTCAACTAATCCGTCTGCCAGAAAAAACATGCTACACAATCTGCACAGCTCCCAAAGGAGCATTTTACCCTGGTAATTTAAGCTAATGATTTCTAAACATGTTAAGTCAGTTTTGTGAAGACCTCATTAGACTGTGACTGTTTATTAAAAAAATCTTAAATGAAGCCTTTCAGGCATTTACAAATATTAAGTTGCCCTGTGCACTCCTGATAACGAGTGATAAAATGATTTCATTCTTACAAGAGGCTTATGCTCCGAGGAATAAACAATTTTGTTAAATCTGGTGAATGAAAAGCCTAACTCGGTATTGATCTCAGGCCTGTCATTTATTTTTATTTTTTTCTCTAAAGTTGATTACTGCTTTTCATTTCATTTGTCTCTGTATAATTTCTTCTACTCCAAAACAGGGGTGAAGGCAGTAAAAGTAAAATAAGAAAGCTTCTCTCCAGTTTTCAGTATTCCTGGCCTGCTTTCTCGTTAGATTTGCAGAGGCAGCCTGACAGAGACCACATTCATATCACATCTCAATGGCGGTGCTGCCAAGCAGGCCTGTAACACATTGTTCTGGGTTATGTGCTTTTCTAGTAAACTTTTTGGAATGCATTGCATGTACTTCTCCAAGTGAGAGAGAGGGTACGGCCATAGAAATCTGTCACTGGCCTCTTATAAAGGTTGAATGGCAATGTCACATTTATTTAAATAGACTCAGTTATGCTAATTTTAGTTTGGGATTAGCAAAAACATATAAAGAATAAACAATCAAGTTTAGTAAAAAAGAAAAAAGTAGCAATTAAAATGGTGTAAATTCACAAATAAGCTGGTAGCTTATTTTAAACAATTGTCCTGTTTCCAAGTGCACTTCCACTGCGTCACTGTGAACACCTACATTGGACAAATAACCTCCATATCGAATAACGAATAACAAATCATCTTTTAAAGACCTAGGGCCTCATTCTATTAGCGGCGGTAAATCGTCCGTAAGGCTGCGATTCCTTGCGGGGGTTCTGTTAACTCGCGATTCTATTATACGGCCCCGCAAGGATCTCATCTTACGGCCAGCCGCATATCTTGAAACCGGCCGTAAGCTGTGAAATATAAAAACTCAAAAATAAATTCAAGCCTGCACTGTACAGCTCTGTAAATGCTAGGGATCATATTGGGGGACATGAGGATTAAAAGGAACCCACTCTCAAGCTTGCACATCAGCCCCAAACCCGAGTTCAAATTAACTGTTTATTTTCCGGATGCGGCGAGGGCGGGTCTGAGGTGCTCCAAGCACTCTGGACTTTTTACATGGATATTTTACGGATATTAAAAATAAAATATTTTACGGATTTGAGTACAGGATAATTATGTGCTATTTTTTCTAACACCTAAAATCCCTTTATAGTCTTCTCAAAGTGCAGGATGGCTTTATTTGAGCTATTTTATGTGCTTAATTGGTGCTAGCGGGACCTCTTTCCTGCAAGTAAGCAGCGGCTCGTTTTTAGCCTTGCAGAGAGGTTTCCCGGAGCAATTGAATTGCAAATAGGAATTTCTTACGGCCGAAACTCTTGCGGCCGTTTTAGATCAAAGGCTTTCCTCCGGCGCGAGCGGCCGCAAGAGATAGCAAGGCACCGGCCCCAAGCCTGTCGGAGCCTCCGGCCGTAAGGGAATAGAATAGCCGAATAGCTTGTGGCCGGTCCTTGCGGCCCCGCAACGGCTGCGGCCGCTAATAGAATGAGGCCCCTAAACTTTATGGTATAGTACTGTCATGTATTATTCATTATATGCAATTATTCTTTACTGTTTTTTAACATATTTGAGCCCGAGTTGTTTTCTCAACACTAATGAGCCTTGTAGAAAAAAATTATGTTCCCATTAGATCTAATTTAAGCAAAGGCACTTTGTATTGCCAGATTTCATTTAAAATTGACAAAAACTTCTGTGCAGACTTATCTACTCATAAATACACTTTTTAATGTTTTTACATGAAAGAATGCGAAGTTATCCTTACATTGTTGGATTAGTCTGCCTATAGTTAAAACTAAAGTTCTGTGCTCCTCTCAAGTCTGTGAAGCATTACTTCCTCCACTGCACATGAAAATGATACCAGATATATTGTTGTCTTTCTCGCATATATTACACATAGCATTTATACACTTAATAGCAGAGATCATTACCATATGTAGCCATCTGAGTCCAGTCATATCTGTTATTCTAGGAGAAGCAACAACACGTATGAAGATTCTATAAACAAGAATGCTAAATAATTTGGAGAGAAAAAAATGAAGCTTTGTTTATGCCTAACAAGCAAAATGCTGTTTTGTTGTGTTGGAAGTGTGTGAGACAAGTTGGCAGGAGCCAAGTGAGAGCACCAGGGACACACTGGGCTGATTTCTTCCAAGAAGTTTAGATGAATCCATTTCAGCATTAATCAAATGGAAATGTTTAGTAGCAGCACAGCTTATGATAATTGCATAACTAGAAAATAACATTATGTGGTCAATGCAGTGGAACTGAGCAAACATTGGAACTTATTAATAGCTCTACGCTTCTGTAGTCCAGCAGAAATTTAAATTCACTCTTAGCTGGCATTGCAAGAGTTACATATGCAGTTTTCAGTTTACAAATGTTTTCCTAATTCTATTTATTTTTATATAGCCAAATTGACCTTAATTTTTTTCTGTTTGTCAAATGAGCAAAAATAACACTGCTGCATAACTAATATATATATATATATATATATATATATATATATATATATATATATATATATATAAAACGTTTAAATGCAACTTGGCAACAATGTGAGTAGATGTGAGTGTCATTTGTAACCAATCAGTCCATTATTTCTCTGGAGAGTTCAGTAATAAGTCAGTACTGTGTTAGTAGAGTGTTTAAACCCTGGTTTTGTAATATAATCATTAAAAAACATGTAAAATCAATGTCCATTTAAAAATGTAGTTATTTAAAGTAATACAATAAATTCATAGAATACACCTACAACTCTTGTGGCCAATATTTAGTTGAATATAAATCACTCCACACTTTCTCTTAGTGACCTTCATTGGATCTCTCATTATAATAATGAGGTGGTGTAGAATCACTACACACTACCTTCATTGGATCTCTCATTATAATAATAAGGTGGTGTAGAATCACTACACACTACCTTCATTGGATCTCTTATTATAATAATGAGGTGATGTAGAATCACTACACACTACCTTCATTGGATCTATCATTATAATAATGAGGCAGTGTAGAATCACTACACACTATCTTCACTGGATCTCTCATTATAATAATGAGGTGGTGTAGAATCACTACACACTACACACTACCTTCATTTGATCTCTCATTATAATAATGAGGTGGTGTAGAATCACTGCACACTCCACACTACCTTCATTGGATCTCTCATTATAATAATGAGGTGGTGTAGAATCACTCCACACTCCACACTACCTTCATTGGATCTCTCATTATAATAATGAGGTGGTGTAGAATCACTACACACTACACACTACCTTCATTTGATCTCTCATTATAATAATGAGGTGGTGTAGAATAACTCCACACTCCACACTACCTTCATTGGATCTCTCATTATAATAATGAGGTGGTGAAGAATCACTGCCCACTCCACACTACCTTCATTGGATCTCTCATTATAATAATGAGGTGGTGTAGAATCACTGCACACTCCACACTACCTTCATTGGATCTCTCATTATAATAATGAGGTGGTGTAGAATCACTGCACACTACACACTACCTTAATTGGATTTCTCATTATAATAATGAGGTTATGCAGAATCACTCCACACTCCACACTACCTTCATTGGATCTCTCATTATAATAATGAGGTGGTGTAGAATCACTGCACACTACACACTACCTTAATTGGATTTCTCATTATAATAATGAGGTGATGCAGAATCACTCCACACTCCACACTACCTTCATTGGATCTCTCATTATAATAATGAGGTGGTGAAGAATCACTGCCCACTCCACACTACCTTCATTGGATCTCTCATTATAATAATGAGGTAGTATAGAATCACTACACACTACACACTACCTTAATTGGATCTCTCATTATCATAATGAGGTGGTGTAGAATCACTGCATACTAAACACTAGCTTCATTGGGTCTCTCATTATAATCATGAGGTGGTGTAGAATCACTGCACACTCCACGCTACCTTCATTGGATCTCTCATTATAATAATGAGGTGGTGTAGAATCACTGCACACTACCTCTGAGTGACGTTTTATTGGATCCCTCATTATGATAATGAGGTGAGAAAGAATCACTACACACTTCCTCTGAGTGACCTTCAGTGGATCTCTCATAATAATAATGAGGCGGTGTAGAATCACTACACACTACCTTAATTTGGTCATCTCATTATAATAATTAGGCGGTGTAGAATCACTACTCACTACACACTACCTTAATTGGATCTCTCATTATAATAATGAGGTGGTATAGAATCACTACACACTACCTTCATTGGATCTCTCATTATAATAATGAAGTGGTATAGAATCACTGCACACTACACACTACCTTCATTGGATATCTCATTATAATAATGAGGTGGTGTAGAATCCCTGCACACTACACACTACCTTCATTGGATCTCTCATTATAATAATGAAGTGGTATAGAATCACTGCACACTACACACTACCTTCATTGGATATCTCATTATAATAATGAGGTGGTGAAGAATCACTGCCCACTCCACACTACCTTCATTGGATCTCTCATTATAATAATGAGGTGGTGTAGAATCCCTGCACACTACCTTCATTGGATCTCTCATTATAATAATGAGGTGAGAAAGAATCACTGCACACTCCACACTAGCTTCATTGGATCTCTCATTATAATCATGAGGTGGTGTAGAATCACTACACACTTCCTCTGAGTGACCTTCAGTGGATCTCTCATAATAATAATGAGGCGGTGTAGAATCACTACACACTACCTTAATTTGGTCATCTCATTATAATAATTAGGCGGTGTAGAATCACTACTCACTACACACTACCTTAATTGGATCTCTCATTATAATAATGAGGTGGTGTAGAATCACTACTCACTACACACTACCTTAATTGGATCTCTCATTATAATAATGAGGTGGTGCAGAATCCCTGCACACTACCTTCATTGGATCTCTCATTATAATAATGAGGTGAGAAAGAATCACTACACACTACCTCCAAGTGACCTTCATTGGATCCCTCGTTATAATAATGAGGTAAGAAAGAATCACTACACACTACCTCTCAGTGACCTTCATTGGAGCCCTCATTATAATAATGACCAATTGGACATATCATGACCTTGCTTTTATCTTACATGTATTTATGCAGTGATATCAGATTTACATTTTTATCATTAGTTCCATATATGCAGTTGACTATAATAGAACAATACAAGTATTTTATTATTTCTAAGTTAACACACAAGCCATTATATTTAACCAGTCCATTAGGAAAATAGCCTATTCTGTATTTTCAGAGATTCTATATTTTCTTTTTTTTCTTGTTTTCCTAATCTGGCTGCCTGTCATGACACAGACAAATTTCGTTTTCTAATACAGTGGGGAATTGTTCACATTGTAAGCACAGTAACAATGTATAAATCCAGCCTTTACTGCATCTAACTACAATTAGAAGTGAATGTTACAGCCTCTTTCACTATTTCACTTTCACTTAAAGTCCTTATTAGTGTCAGTAAAGACCATTACCACATTTCTTGGTATCAGTGGGGATGTTGTCACAAGACCCTAGAGAATTTGTCATTTATTTATTTACACTCTTAGGCCCTCATTCAATTGCAATTTGGCCAATTAAATAGGGCTCTAAATAAGCACATAACATATATTTTTTAAAGAAGTTTTTAGTTAGTAAGCATCTATCTAAAAGCAAGGTTTTCACTAACTAAAAACTTCTTTAAAAAAATATGTTATGTGCTTATTTAGAGCCCTATTCAATTGGCCAAATTGCAATTGAATGAGGCCCCAAGAATAGAAATAAATTAAATATTTTTTCCTTAGCAGATAACAACGTAACAGTGTTTTTTTTATTTCTAGTAATTTACATGTAATTTGACTTAGATATGACGTAAGTAGTTACCTCACATTTCAAGATGTCTTGCGGTTCAATGCATTTCTTTTTATATGTTTTTTTTTAATCTAATGGTCATCAGAAGCAAACACTGGCCAAAGACTGACCATGTTAATCAGAAACGCAAAAAAAATGGATTAGCAAATAATAGTAAAGCTGCATGACATTAATTCATATATGTGACCCAGTAAATACAATGTTTAGATAGATTGGTTATACATATGCTAGGAGCATACATTTGTCAATATGAATAATATATACGTCACTGCATTGGTGACAACCTAGTTCCTTAATTTAATGTCAGGGATTTAAATAACAATGTGCTGCACAGAAAACAGAACATTTATATTTGTTGTTTAGTAGCTTCTGATAAACCTTGACAAATTACACACAATAAGTTAGTTTATTACTAAATTCTAGTTGCATACCATGGGTGTATGTAGGTTTAATGCTTCTCTAGGTCATTTAGATTTACAGACAGAAGCATAGACAAACTAATTGCAATGTAGTGCACTGCATCTTTACACAGCCTGCTACCCCTGAAAATGTGCTGCCCTAGGCCTGGGCCTTATCTGTCTAGGCAGAAGCACACCCCAGAGACACATAGAATTATTTTTGTTTTTGTTTTTGTGTGTTTACAACTGTTGCAACCACAAATGCAAATTAGTATATTTTCTGTGTATCAGTTATTTTCTGCAGTCAGGTTCGCATTCAGCACCAGGAAAGCTTCCTGCAGTTCTCAGGTTTAGAAAAACATTTTCAGACTGTCTTAGAATTAAGACAATAAAAATCATCTGTTAATGGTATGGAAGAACCACAACACATTCAAATGGAAAGCGTAGTACCACGTCACCACTACCAAAAGCAAAGAAAAAGGTTATTATTTAAAAAGTGGTACTATGGCAAGATTTAAAAAAAAAAAATATGGTGGAATAGTATTGAAGTAGTAACTAGCATACATATTATCTTTTTCTCATTTTCTCTAAAGTTATTTTCAGCCTTATTGAATTGCGATTCGGCCAATTGAATAGGGCTCTATATAGGCTCAGAGCATATTTTTTTACAGGAGTTTTTAGTTATAGAAGACCTTGCTTTTGGATAGAAGTTCTCTAACTAAAAACTTCTGTAAAAAAATATGCTCTGTGCTTATATAGAGCCCAGGTAGTGAAAAATACTGTATTGTGCTTTCAGCTGTGTAGTGTTGTATCCCTTCATTACAGCATATTGTAGATGAAAACTATTTTGATATGCATCTAAGGCAGTCTGGCATTTTGCAATCTTATTATTTATATAGTCTCACCATCATTGGCAGGTATCTGGTGCCTTTTCACAGCCTTGGTATAGTTTGTCATCTTCCCTCTCCATTGCAAATTTTACCAAGCTATGACCATGAGATTAACACACAATATGTATATTTGTAGACCCTCATGTTCAGAGAAACAAAGAACAATACTAGGTTATAGATGCCTTTGCTGCTGTTTGGTTGTTCAGCTGTGTTTGATTCCCCGTGACCCTATGGACTGCAGCACTCCAGGCACAATCTTTTTGTTTCTGGTTGTGCTTATCCATAGGGTTATCTTGGCAAAGATACTGGAGTGGGTTACCACTATTTGTCTGACCTCTGCTATGACCTGCCCATCTTGTGTGTCCCTACATGGTATAGCTCACATCTTCATTGAAGTACACAAGCCCCTTCACACTGACAACATAGCTATCCCAGTGGATCCAGTGGATCACAATTTGTGTGATCTCTCTGGCATCATCTCGGGTGACCCTACAAGGTATAGCTCACAGCTTCATTGAGGTATACAAGCCCCTTCACCACAACAAGGCAGCAATCCAGAAATGTATATATTAGAATATTGTAAATAAAGATCTTATGCAAAAATATATATTAACCCTTTTGTTAGGTCAGATGTTCTTTTAAGAATAAAAACAGGAAATATCTTGGATCCCAGAGATTCTCCTACACAAAACTCCCAGTTGATATTCTGGCTTATTAATACATAAAAAGTGCTGTAAATTTCTCTAAATTTGAACTTAATAGAAAACAGCAAAAATAATTCATAGCTATCTCAGCCATATTCTATTTACTGCCAAAACTTAAAAGTCCCAGTTGGCAGGAGATACCTCTAGACATCTTTGTTCTAGCTCCTCTGTATCCCTGTTTGTGCTGCAGCTGCTTCCTGTTATGTTCTTTGAACATATTTAGATGGATAAGAGTTCAATACAACAACGCAAGCACATAGAAAAACAGATCTGGTGGAAATAAAGGTACAGGCACACAGAAAAAAGATCACCAAGTTACACATTGTACAGCAGGGTCTGGTTATTACAGGACCCGATCTTCTGCATTATGGTGTCTATATGGATAATTTGTCAAATGTATTTTAAGAAAAGTATGTGTGTTATGAAAAACATATCCAGATTCTGTGTCGATCACAAAAGCTGGACTGGGTTCCAGATCCATAAGGGTCATTCCAAAGTTCTGCTCTGTACAATTCTTTACTGTTTTTTAAAACTACACAATACAGTGCTTGTAAACATATTACATAAAAATTACTAGAGAGTATGTTGTTAGTCATCTTCTGACAGATATGTAAAGGCTATGCTCCCTGCTGAGCACAGTTGGGATCCCACTGATAATATGCCAGCTGTACTGTACCAGGTTTCAGCCCTGTCTCACTCTCTCTTACACCTGCTGCAGCTTGCCTGGAAGGAACAAGGAGGAGTGGAGCATTAAATGCTAGTCTGAGAGTCACATAAGAAAGAGAACATGACATAAATATCTGCATGTTGTTGTTGTTCAGTCCTTTAGTTGTGTCTTACTCTCTATCACGACCACTTCTTCTATTGCGCTCGCCCAGAAACTGGTTCTGTCCCACCCAGCGGTACGTGATGGTTCTTGTTGTTATCCCTGCAGAGATGCAATCAGACCAGTATTGGGCCATCAGGACGACCGCAGGGACATGGGAATCCACAGTGAGAGCACCGGCTGTAACTCTTCTTTTAGGCAGATGTAGAATTATTAACCCCTATGATTATTAACCCTTCCCTCAATAATGAGCACACACATCATTATGTATGATCACAATGGGAACTGTTTATTAGTCACAAATCCACCCTTGTGTGATCATCCAATTACATAAGTATTTGGATATGATTTTAGGAAAATGCTGTTATTGAACCCCGGTATCCCAGAACTCGGACCCCCTTTCCCCTGGATACCAAACACCCTAGAGCCACTCAACGTACATTCTACTGTTAACAACCATATTACACAGTTATGATTACACAAGCCATCAATGCAACAATCATTTTTATAATATCATGCATGCCAGCAGGGCAACACCAGCTCATACATCCAGGGGATACCACAATTATGACCACCATGCTCACAGGGAAATAACAGTCCGCATACAGTCCATCCATCCATTTGTACAGCCTACATATCCATTGGTGGTGCAATGTTTGCCCTGAAAGGGACTCTTTGTGCCATGCATCGCATGCCCTCTCAGTGAACCCCTTGGTTGAATCAACCTTCAGAGACCTCAGTGCCACCTGGGCGTCACACTATTGTTGACCATATATACGCAGCACGCCAGGCACAATTATATCTCTGGTTGTGCTCATTAATTAGGTTTTAATGGCAAGATACTAGAGTGGGTTGCTAATCGGCCAGCATAGGGCCTTCCTTCCTAGGTGGGTCCCACACAATAGTTCCCCTTCACCTGTCAACTGCCCTGGTACTAATCATAGAGCAACAGAAGAATGGGCATACTCCAGAATAATTGTCTCTTCATACACAGAACCAGCTACCATTTGTCTACTGTCTTATTTCATGTGTTTTTCTTTGACTTGGTCAGAGACATTCAACTGGGGGCCACTGGCCAGAGCGGGTTCATCAGTTGCTTTCTATGGCCTAGAAAGTATTTCCTCAGAGAGGATAGCAAAGAACACTTGAAACAATAAAAGCATGTAGGATATAATATCCAAATTTCCAATATTGTTTTCTATATATATACTAGCGACTTGCCGGTCAAAAATGACGGCATGATATTGTTTGATAAATTGTGTCTCTCCCTCCGCTGTATCTCTTGCCCCCCAATCGCTCCCCGGTGTCTCTCCCCCCTCTTTCCCCCCCTGTGTCTCTTCCCCCCATCTCCCTCCCCTTTGTCTCTCCTACCTCCCCTGTGTCTCTTCCCCCTCCCTCCTGTCTCTTTCCACCCCTCTCCATCCCCTGTGTCTTTCCCCCTCTTCCTCCCCTGTTTCTCCTTTCCCCTCCCCTGTATCTCCTTCCCCCTCTCCCTCTCATGTGTCTCCTTTCCCCCTCTCCTGTGCCTCGTTTCCCCCTCTCCCTCTCCTTTTCCTCCTTCTTCCCCTGTCTCTATCCCCCCTCTCCCTTCCCTGTGTCTCTCCCCCTCTCCCTCCCCTGTGTCTGTTACCCCTCTTCCTCCCCCGTGTGTCCCCCTCTCCCTTCCCCTGTGTCTCATCCCCCTCTCCCTCCCCTGTGTCTGTCCTCCCTCCCCTGTGTCTCTTCCCCCTCTCCCTCCTCTGTGTTTCCTTTCCCCCTCTCCCTCACCCTCTTCCTCCCTTGTGTCTTCTTTTCCCCTCACCCTCTTCCATCGCGCTACAAGCCCAATGCACATGTGCCGCTTACACAGTGCATTGCGCATGCACAAACCGCATTGTACATGCGCAATTCCTGCAGCAAAAGGCGCATGAGAGGCTCATGTCACGCATTGTGCATGCGCAAACTGCAATGCATAGTTGTTGGAATTGCGAGATTGCTGGACACGCTATTGCGCATGCGCAAGCCTGTAATTTTTAACATAGCGTGACAGACAAACTCGCATACTATATATTTATGATATATATCTATATATATATATATATATATATATATATATTTAGTAAGCATTATTGAAAATTTGGATACATGCACACACGTATAACTATCTTTAACAACTTAGCAACCCTCTACAGCCGCTGTGGCAGTCAATAAAGAAATGTTATCAGTACTTTATGTAATTGATGCATGTTCAATGGATTGATTTTAGGCCAGCACCAATTTAAACTTTGGGATTGTTCCCTAAATGCAGCAATTTATAAATACAGCCCCCCCCCCCCCCCCCTATTCTTGGTGTCATTTTGAACTACTAAACTTTTTGTAAAACAAAATTCGAGAGCAAATATCAATGTTCATGTCAGTATTTTATATCAGTGTTGTACTGGGATTCATATATACGTAATTAGCAAAACATTAGTAGGTCTCTAAAAAATAGGCACTATGGCCGAAGGTCAGTAATTATTGCAGGGACTGCAAACTGCCTGAGTCTGCAATGTCATTTTTTTTCACAGAAAATGTATTTTGCAATTGTTAACAAAGTGTTTGCAACCCTTGGGAAGCTTTGTGAATTTTGGCCAGTGTTACGAATGGATCAACAAAGATATAATCTTGGCAACTACTGATAACTGTAGTCAAATCCTATCTTGTTTCATTTACTGACAGATTATACATTTTGTTTAAGTATTATTTTTATTTTCAAAATTATCACATTTTTAATGTCTTTACCTTGTATTGCATTTTCTTAAAACAGGTGAAATGCTGCAAATACTGGCCAGATGACACTGAAATATATAAAGACATAAAAGTAACACTTATTGAAACTGAGCTACTCGCTGAATATGTAATAAGAACATTTGCAGTGGAAAAGGTAAGTCACAATTACAATTAAATGTTATTTTGGAGTGGACCAACACTGAAAGTAATGCAAAAAATCTATCATGCCTCTCAGCCAAACAAAGATCCAAGAATGAATAAAATAGTTGTGTTCAGATAGAAAGTAGATGGACGGGTAATGAAAACTTAAACTTAATTAAGGCTAACTTATTTATAATATTGTACAATGGAGGAATAACTAACAAGGGCTGAGTGGATCTAACAAGGCCTGAGAGAACAGGGGAACAAAATGCAGAGGGAGCCTTCTTCACTCCTGCCTAAATAATTTCCTGACTCCCAAAGCTTTTTGTTATGCTTTTGGGAAAATCCAGTCTTGTTAATAAACATGAAACTTTGGTACACCTGTTCTAGATATTATGTTATGTCCTACACAGGCTAGGACGACTAAAATAGAGGAAGACCACATAGCCAACTAGGGCCCCCATTTAATTCCAAGTCCTTAATTACATTGATACAGCACGTATGTCTGTGGGTTAGAAATTTGTTACAGATGCATTTAATTGCTCAAGTCCGCAAATTACAGGCTCATAGCCCCAACACAGCGCAAAGCATGATCAAGTAAGCAAGCCCGTAAGTTACAATTTAGACAGAGCCAATAGTAAACAAGACCGTCATTATGACGTCAGTAAAACATGGAGTTTAGACTACAATTAAATAGTGTTTAGAAGTTCGATTTGAGATCGGACTAGCAATCCAGAAATGTAGAAATCAGTAATAATTAATAAATCATCTGTTTTAGTCCATGTGGGTGGCCTGATATGTATTAACTCCTTGATTACTGGGATCAATGAAACACGGAAATAAAACTGTTGTACAATTAATTTGAATGTATTTAATTGCTTTCCCAGTATTTTAAATTACAGTAGTGTGTTTTTATTTGCTTTTACAGTGTTATGAAAAGGTGTTTAACCCACTTGCTTGTCCTATCTAGTTCTTGTGGGATTGTTTGATATATTTGCCATTTAAGGGTTAGAAGACAATTGTTGGCTGGTTGAATTGTTGCAATTAAATATGGATTTTGCATCTTTAGCACTGGTAACATTTGCAGCCTTGAAACATTGAAGGAGAATAATGGACGGAGTTACGATTTTGACCACCGCAGTGATTTTGAGCCTGTAACTTGCAAATGGATTGCGAGTAGCAAAATGTAGCCTATTAAATATCTGTAACTTTTACGGGCTCCATTAGGGGCTCCAGTAATTATGATATGGACAATTAAATAGGGGCCAAAATCTTAAAATGTTGTTGAATTTTTTAAAACAAAGTGTAAAGTTGGAATAAAGTCAAAAATAAGTAGAAACATCAAGTACTGTTCCAGCCCTATAACGTTTTCTGTTAGGAATAAATGGCATATGTTTGCATTGATGAGAGAAGCGTGAAGACCTCCATTTGGAGATGTTTCTTATTAAATGTTACATATACTGTCTCTTCATCTGTTGAACAGATGGAGTTCTTTCCAATCTGATTAGAAATGGTAGCACTGTATTAAAATGTCTTATGTTTAGATTTATGATGGCTTGCTTCAATATTATCTATTTTGCAGAACAGAAGAAATAGCAAGAAATAGGGTGATTTTAGTTCATATCTCAAATATTTTGAGCTTTTGGCTGGAACCTACTCCACTTTCAGTGTTATTTATGCCTGTACAATTTATTCCAATACTAGAGATATTGGAACCGAGTGGGAATGAAAATAATTTATAAGCATTACTCTATTAAAAACAAAATATTTTTTCTTGCAGCCAACAATGTAGACCACACATGTTGGTTAAGT
This sequence comes from Discoglossus pictus, assembly GCA_027410445.1. Lineage (NCBI taxonomy): Eukaryota > Metazoa > Chordata > Amphibia > Anura > Alytidae > Discoglossus > Discoglossus pictus. The sequence continues at coordinate 130,544,317 of CM050166.1, forward strand.
ACGAGTAGAAATCGGTCCCTATAATTTATGCAGAAGGAAACCTGGCTCAGTTTTATTGTGATAGAAACATATGAGATTTCTATGCGTTCAGACAAATATATGTGTTTTCAACATAACAAGATCAGTTTTTATTGCTTGCATAGCTCTGCATTTTTTACATTATATAGCAAAACAAAAATGTGGAAGGAATACCTTATCAAAAGTTTCCAGCAAACAGGAGGTACCTCTGTAATGCAATTTTTACTTTTGGAGAACTACACTTGATAATGGGCAAAATGTTTTTAAAAAGTAGACAAATATCAATACATCCTTTAATTTTAAATTTAGTAAATGCAGTTATTATACAGTGGGTGCGAGCATTGCTTTGACTGAGCTGATGATAAGATACTTTCACAGCATGGTGTGTCTAATCGATAGTCCTATTAATTAGTCGCCATCTGAATATACCGCTTAAGTGTTATAAATTTGGCAGGTGAATGGGTAAAAAGTGCAGGACGTGAAAATAATGCAAGGGTTATAAATTTACGGAATTGGATAAAAAAATATGTGCTGAATCCTGTTCTAAAAGCACCCCAAATGGTGTATAAATGCTTTAATATTCATTATAACAAGTAAATACAACATAATATTCTGGTTAATGTCACGTTCATATACATATATAGTATGTACTGTATGCTTGAGACCTCTACTCCCATTCCCACCCACTCCCACCCCCGCAGGACTCACAACACAATGGCCGCAGCCTGTGGTAAATGTAGCACTCAGTGCACTGGCTGCAGCAGCAGGATGCACTCTAATAAAGACATGACAGCGAGGCGCCATTTGTTCCTGCATCGGTGGGAAGACTATAAACTTAATTCAACAATAAGAACAGCAGGGAACCAGTTTATAAGAATTTAGACCAACTGTATCTTGAATATATCGCAATCCTCCAATTATTGGTTAAAATGGGAACATTAAAAACTAGCGGTATACTCGAGAATCTACAGAAATATGTATAATATATTAAGTATATATGTCACTATAACTGTAATGTGTGATAGATTGCCTAAAGGACAGTGCTTAGATTAGTAGGAAAAGTTAACAAGTAAAAGGGGATTACTTATGTGTTAGCTCTCTCCATCCTCCCCTTTTATATAATGCTATGCTCAACCTATTATATGTATTTTCACCCTTTCACAATACACTTTCTGCTATTCTTTTTTCTTGATTAGCCCCTTGAAAAAGATCTAGGGAAGAAAGTAATGAGAACAGCCCAGGAAAGGAAATAATAAAAATACCCAATATAATGATTATACAAAATTTTCCTAAGTATGTATGTTTTTTAAAATTAATATTCTTATTCCTCATTACCTTTATGTGTCTTGACTATCATTTGATGCCCATTACTTATTTAGAAGATTTCTCTCATAATACATAAAACTGGACATATTCTACCTGTCTTGATATAATCGATTTTATTTAATATTATTTTATTGTTTGTTTCTTTTTGTACCTGAGCAGAGAGGTGTACATGAAATACGGGAAATTCGCCAGTTCCACTTCACAGGTTGGCCAGACCATGGGGTTCCATACCATGCCACAGGACTTCTGGGATTTGTACGTCAAGTTAAAACAAAAAATCCAGCCAATGCGGGACCTCTGGTTGTTCATTGCAGGTAACCTATTGTAGCAGTTTGTTGAGCAGTATGATAATATTTTTAAAGTTCATCTAAATAGGTGTTAAATTCAGCATTGGCAATAGATTTTCTGCTGTCAGAATTTGAAAGAACCTATTGATTGCTGAAGTGCATATTAAAGAAAAATGTAATATTGTCTTCTCTTTTTCTATCAGTGGCATTTGCTACATAGCTTGAGGCGAAGGTGTCACAGAGTTGAAAATAATGAAAAACAATTCTTATTCTGCTTGTGCACTGGAATAAAAACTAAATGTGACAATATGTTGTATACAATACATTTTTCCACTCTAATTTCAGTGCTGGAGCTGGTAGGACCGGCTGCTTTATTGTCATTGACATAATGCTTGACATGGCAGAGAGAGAAGGTGTTGTAGATATATACAACTGTGTCAGGGAACTTCGGTCTCGGCGAGTAAACATGGTACAAACTGAGGTAATATTTTATTTTTGACTTTCTTATTGAATTAATTGAAATCCTTTAAGACTCATTTAATAAAACAAACATTCTTCTTGCTACCATTATCATAGATTGGGCTTATTAACTTTATTAAGGCCTACATAATATTTAATTGCATAAAGAGTTAAAAGCCCAAAAATGTTGACCACATCATGTTATTCTGCATTTGTTAATGGGATAGTTACTTATGCTTACAATTTTGAGTAGTGAATAGGACACCTACATGACTGGTCTGTCCATCAACTTACCACTCTTAGGTAAATGTAATATTAGGAAAAATATTTATTTTGCCATAATATATTATTTCAATTGCCAGGGCAAGTAAAATATTCTGCTATCTATTTTGATAACAATTGAGCTTAAAAGTTGTTTTTTTTAAATATGTGAAGTTATTTAAACAATTTTAAAGAAATCTGATTTGCTGAAAATGCACAGAATAAAATAAATTTATATGGGGAGAGTTCTTGGCTCAATCAAAGAAACATAGTAATTATTTACCATTAGTATTAAGTAGCAACACTAAAATGGTTAAAGAACACAATAAAAATGATTTAAAAAATATGAACCGAGGAATCCATTTAACTTATTATGATGAGAGAAGTAAGCAATGCAGAAATATTATTGGTACTCTCCTTTGAAATGATTACTGTTTTTATTTCCAACCACAGGAGCAGTATGTATTTATTCATGACGCCATATTAGAAGCCTGTCTTTGTGGAGATACGTCAATTCTGGCATCTCAGGTCAGATCTGTATTCTATGAAATGAACAAAGTGGACCCACAGACAAACTCCAGTCAAATAAAAGAAGAATTCAGGGTAAAAAAAAAACTTATAACATTTTAAATTAGATTGTTCTATTTGCATTAATATCTCTGAATTGTGTTTCTGTTTTTCCATTTAGTGTGTAAATTGGTTTGTAGTTATATACTACTTATACTACAAACATCCAGTGTATTGTGCCCTATATACAATGTTCCCTTTCCTGTCTTGCTTAATTTCTTTCATAGTATCACATTTCTTTATGCTGCAAAAAGCAGATAAATCAAACTGATAGGAAGAGCTAAGAGCTCTTCTCCACGAGTTCTCAGTTCTGACTAGTGGCTCAAATCCGTTAGTACCTGTAACAGGATTCAGGTGCTCTGTTCTAGACCCTGGCCAAGTAGGAAATGTTTTTGATCCAAGATTAAAGGAAACTGTAAATGGCCTAATGGCTGATCCCTCACGGTAACTTTAACTATAGTGTCTACAAAACACAAATAACTACCACCAAATGTATCAAAGAAGAAAAGAGGTTGATGGTGTGGTTCCAATTATTAGTGTACTTTTGCTTTTATTGGTAGACCCCAGAATGTAGTGTTACCTTGGTATCTATATGTGAGTAGTGGTCTTTAAAGATGAGCTAGCTGTTCATATTCACATGCCTGCCTATATGTTTTTTTTTTAAACAACATAAAATAGTAGTGTAAACTAATTTCCTAATTTCAAAATTCCGATTAACATTAAAGGACCAGTGTATTTTAGGGAACACTTCACACATTTGTGGAGTATTCAACACATTAGTACCATTAGCAGTAATGCCAGCCATATAGAACGTCTTCATTCTGTCAGACTCTGCTTGGGCCTTTGCTAGTTTTTATTGACATGCAGAACTTGCATAGCTGGCTGGTGTCCCTAGGGAAAGATTATTTTACAAATACCGAAATGTCCATGCCATTTAAAAAAAAATGCCAATTCAACATGGCAACTTTCAATAGAACTAAATAATGATCTTACCAACATCAAGCTTCCAACCCATAGTTCTGTTAGGAAAGAAAGCAAACGTCAACATCCGTAGAGCAAAATTTAAAATAGTAATTAAAAATTAAATTAAACATTTTGTAACTTTTAAAAAACATTTTGCCCATTATCAAGTGGTTATAGAAAAGAGCATGCTATAAATATGACACTTCTGTGCTTGTTTAAGCAATGTTAATGAAGGTTCCCCTTTAAGAACTTGTTAAGTAGTAGCAGTGCATTATATGCAAAACATGTGCTTGAAAAATATTCTTATGTACATGAAGAAAATAAGTTAACTAGTGAGGTACATTTAAATGTAAAATAAGGCAGGCAATATATGAACTATTGTTCATCTTTACATGCTAAAGCAACAATAAGTATCAGATGAATATCATAGGAAATGTTTCTAAATTACCATTCAACAATTGACTCATGTTGAGTAATGAATGCTTCTATTTAGGTTTTATTATATTGTAAATATTCATTTATGTTTTCCATTGTGTACTTTAGTTTTAAATATTAAAGCTTGTTTTGCTCCTGCACAATGAGGTCCCTAGAGATACCAGCAGAGAATCCATTTATCAGCACATTTTTCATATTATAGACAATGGACTAAAATATTGTTTTTAATGCTTTGTTCATATATATATATATATATATATATATATATATATAGAGAGAGAGAGAGAGAGAGAGAGAGAGAGAGAGAGAGAGAGAGAGAGAGAGAGAGAGAGAGAGAGAGAGAGAGAGAGAGAGAGAGAGAGAGAGAGAGAGAGAGAGAGAGAGAGAGAGAGAGAGAGAGAGAGAGAGAGAGAGAGAGAGAGAGAGAGAGAGAGAGAGAGAGAGAGAGAGATTCCAACTCTGTAGATAACCTTGGCACAAAGTCAGGCTTGTAATTGCATTGCCATTGCCACAATTTCTTTCTTGTGGGCTTCTCTAACTTGTTAGCCATTATGTTTTCTAGACGTTAAACATGGTAACTCCAACACTACGGGTGGAAGACTGCAGTATAGCACTTTTACCAAGGAATCATGAGAAGAACCGTTGTATGGATGTCTTACCTCCAGACAGATGTCTCCCGTTTCTCATAACAATAGATGGAGAGAGCAGTAACTACATAAATGCAGCGCTGATGGATGTAAGCTATGTTTCATAGTTGACAATGATGAGAGCAAATATTTCAATCCAGAAAAATGAGAATTCTTAACCCAATAACCCAACCTGAGGTTATATACAACCAATGGGAAAAATACAGCCATGGGGGAGCATTTAAACAATAATAAATGACAAGTATTCTAAATTAAAGTAATATCATCAAATGTAGAAAAATGCTACCAAAGGCAAGGACATTGGTGAAAGTAAAATACTGAATATTGAGACTCTATTATTCCTCTTGGTATTATATATATATGAAATAAACAAACTAGTTATGTTTAGTTTCTTTTAGTGTTTCTTGTACAAGACATTTGTCGACTTATTTTGTTAGCATTAAGGTCCCCCAACAAGTATTGAAGAAGCACTGAAAGGATATATGTATTAAATCACTTCAACTAATTTAAATTACGGTATGTTTATTTGTATGTCTAATTTTCACTTCTGCAATAACTGAGACCTTTTTATGTGTTACCATAAAGTACCACTGCACTGCCCAAACAACAAGAGACAATTAGGAAAAAATCATTAATAAAATTCACATTTACAGTAGAATTCCGGGTATCTGAATCCTGATTATACAAATTGCCAATAAACCGAGTCGCTGCAACCAAAATATGTGGGCTTGGTATTTGACATGATCCCCCTTCACTTGCTGAGTATGCCCACATCCTCATTATTTGTGTCATTTTTTAGTGTTTTTTTTTCCAGTTTTTATTGCTATAATAGTACATTATAATACTGGTATAACAGTGTTTCTTCATGGATAAGAATGTATTTTTCCTTAATCCAATTATCCAAATTTTCATTATTGGAACCATGTTTGTCAAGAATTAGTTTAGACACAAAGTATACCCCATAAGGTGGTCTAGATTAACTATAAACTCTGCCTTCCCCCCATTGATGCCCTTATCAGAGTGGAGGCCATTAGCTGAACTTGAGACTAAAACTTTTGAATGTGAATTTAAGATTCAATATTGTTATTAGAAATCATTAAATAGGAATTCCATTAAGGATCAAAGTCTAATTTAAACAACCAGTTCCTCTTGTTAGGGCATTACAGTGGCCTTTATCTATTAAATTATATTATCTAATCGTTTAATGCCAAGAACCAAAGCTAGACAAACATATATTTTTATTTACTGTTAAATTCCTGCCTATACAGCCTTATTAAATTGTGATTCGGCCAATTATAAAGGGCTCTATATAAGCACATAACATATTTATTTTACAAAAGTTTTTAGTTAGTGACCTTCTATCCAAAAGTAAGATCTTCACTAACTAAAAACTTTTTGTAAATAAATATGCTGTGTGCTTATTGTCCGAATCGCAATGTAATAAGGCTGATATTTTCTAGTTTATCCAGGCATCTAAAGATACTGCTCACCACCATTTTGAAAACTGTCTTGGGAGTGATCTCCATGGATGTTTTTCTGTGGCTATGTACAGACAGTTACAGTGCGCTCAAATTAAACTCTTGGAGTTTCTTACGTGCTATTTGTAAAATGGAAATGATCACATTGTTCTGTGTATATTGGGAAAGATTGGGATTTAAAGTGAGTCGTGGAATTATTATAAGTGCAATCAAAACTTAATTAACAATGTGTTGTAGGAAATAAGCATTTGGTGAGGTCAAATACAAAACTCACACTTATTATGGTACATATTTTAGAAGCTTAACATTAATTTTAATAATATGTTATCCTTTGTATTAATTGTTAACACTTATTTGCATTACATAAAAAATAACCTGTAAACTACAGGTAAGCTGTAAGAAATGCCACAATGCGTGTTGTTTTTTTCTGAGGGCTTGTATTGTAGGCAGATGGAAAATGTTATAAAATGTTATAAAATGACAAGCTCTTTCTTCATACTAGCATTGAAGAGAGTCAGAAGGTTGACATCCCAGACAGATAGGCGGTATTTCTTTAATGCAAAAAAATCCTAAGAAGGGGTCCTTGGGCATTTTGTTAATCTTAACAGTGTTTTACATATTGACATTCTGCTACTGAATATTTTGGGGCTTTCCATGATTTCCCTTAAATCATTATCATTTTTTCTCATTCTTTAGAGCTACGTGCAGCCTTCAGCTTTCATAGTTACACAACATCCATTACCAAACACAGTAAAAGACTTCTGGAGGCTGGTCCTTGACTATCACTGCACTTCAATAGTAATGCTGAATGATGTAGATCCTGCACAGGTACGTTCATTTAATGCAAACATGCACAGTATATGTCAATTACACTGGATACGTTTCATTTATGACATGGATTTTTCTTAATGTAAAATGTGAGACATTAAAACGCGAGCCTCATGGTGAACAGGCAAATATTTTTTTCTATATGAGCTATACCATATAGGCTCACCCAAGATGGGCAGATCATAGCAGAGAGGTCAGACAAAGAGAAGGAACTGGCAACCCACTCCAGTATCTTTGCCATGAAAATCATATGGATAAACATAACCAGAGACACAGACAGAGTTGGACACGGCTGAAGGACTGAACAACAACAAAATCCAAGGTGGCATTGTTTTTTAGCACAAAGATTCAGTGATCTTTATTCAGGTGGTCCACAGAACTACTGATATTACAACAATATGAAACATGATTTAACATAAGCTTTAACAAGTAGTACAGAAGCGCCAAAACATAGCACTGTGTTATTTGGGATGTATATACTGGATTATAAATTATAACTGATAAATAACAGACAAAACATAATTTGGTGGTCTGCAAAGACTCTCAGCATCTTTCAAGTTGTTTATGAGTTTTGCTTCAATTTTCTAGTGGTTCATGGTAAAAACAAAAATTGGTAACCACTGATTTTGCACATTCACTCAAGGACAAATTAGAGATGTAAACTTTCTGGAAATTTTGAAGCTATAGGAAATAAATTGTTTCCATTTTTTTTGGAAAAAATTCACGTTTTTGGAAGAATTGAAAAAATGCAATATGTGATTCATAGCTTAGTTTGGCATAAAATGATAATATTAGACATATCAAAAGCATATTTTATTCAGACAATAATTAGAAAGTGATTTTTTTTTCCTTTTCCTTTTTGTTTGTATGTCCTAAACTGGAAGGAACCCCTGAGCAATATCAATCAGACATGAAGCAATTGTATCCATATAAAAAAAACTTAGGGACAAAGAGGCAAGAGTCAATGAATATGCCTTTTTCTTAGGGGAGGTAAATGAAAAAAAAAAATGTGATGGTCACTAAACACTAAGCTATGGGGTGGGGGTTGCAAGAAAGCATTAAATTGTTGTAACAGTAGCCTACAATGCGGTACTACACTATAGTTTAAAATAGATTGCTCTAGGGGAGGTGTGGATTTTCCAGTGATCTACTTCCTGAGTTGGGAGAAGAATGTAAATGCAGAGACAAAGCTTCTTTCTGCACAATGTGAAGGTAGCAACTATAACTTGCCAGTGCTCTCATTGGGACTAATGCAACAATCATTAGTTTAGAAGGACATGTCCTGTTGAGAGAGAAGCTAAAAGAAGCAGCCTAGTAAATAAAATGAAACCCTGCAGTAAGGAATAATCACATATATAGTTGTGAGCAGGCGAGCTTGCTTAAGCCGTTGCTCACGCTAGCGGGCTCGCATAGCGAGCCCGCGGCCCTCGCGAAGCGAGGGTCGCAGTTGCTGGCAAGGAGCGCCGCAGGCGCTCCTTGCCAGCAACTGCAGCCCTCGCGAAGAGGGCTGCAGCCCTCGCAGCAACTGCAGCCCTCGCGCTCCTTGACAGCATTTGCGGCCTTTGCGAAGAGAGGGAGCTGTGCGTGCACGCCCCTGGAGAGAGGGAACTGTGCGTGCACGCCCCTGGAGAGAGGGAGCTGTGCGTGCACGCCCCTGGAGAGAGGGAGCAGAACTCCATGCCCCATTAGACTACTTACATTCATTGGAGCATTTCAATTCACCTCCGCCATGTCTCCCCTGCCTGCACATTTTCTGCAGAGGCAGGGAGTTTCAGAATTACGTCACATGCATGCAAAGTCATTCAGGAAGTCCCTGCCTCTGCAGAAAAACGTACAGGCAGGAGATGCATAGTGGTGGATAATTGAACAGCTTCGATGAATGTAAGTAGTCTGATGGGTCTGACTGATCGGGACCATGAAGGCCTGGCCTTGGGGGACATGAAGGCTTAGCCTGGGGGGACATGGCATCATGGGCTGGAGGCCATAAACTAATAAAAAAAAATACATATATACAACAAAATGTGCACTGGGACATTATTTATATATATATATATATATATATATATATATATATATATATATATATATATATATATATACTGTTTATATTATAAATATATTATAGATTTTATACACACTTATATTATACAGATTATAAGTATATAATATATTATATGTATTGTGTGTGTGTGAGGTGTGTGTGTAATGTGCAGTGTGTATACATATATATATATATATAATGATGTATTGTGTGTGTGTGTGAGGTGTGTGTGTAATGTGCAGTGTGTATACATATATATATATATAATGATGTATTGTGTGTGTGTGAGGTGTGTGTGTAATGTGCAGTGTGTATACATATATATATATATAATGATGTATTGTGTGTGTGTGAGGTGTGTGTGTGTGTAATGTGCAGTGTGTATACATATATATATATATAATGATGTATTGTGTGTGTGTGAGGTGTGTGTGTAATGTGCAGTGTGTATACATATATATATATATAATGATGTATTGTGTGTGTGTGTGAGGTGTGTGTGTAATGTGCAGTGTGTATACATATATATATATATATATAATGATGTATTGTGTGTGTGTGTGTGAGGTGTGTGTGTAATGTGCAGTGTGTATATATATATATATATAATGATGTATTGTGTGTGTGTGAGGTGTGTGTGTAATGTGCAGTGTGTATACATATATATATATAATGATGTATTGTGTGTGTGTGTGTGAGGTGTGTGTGTAATGTGCAGTGTGTATACATATATATATAATGATGTATTGTGTGTGTGTGTGTGAGGTGTGTGTGTAATGTGCAGTGTGTGTATACATATATATATAATGATGTATTGTGTGTGTGAGGTGTGTGTGTAATGTGCAGTGTGTATACATATATATATATATATATAATGATGTATTGTGTGTGTGTGTGAGGTGTGTGTGTAATGTGCAGTGTGTATACATATATATATATATAATGATGTATTGTGTGTGTGTGAGGTGTGTGTGTGTGTAATGTTCAGTGTGTATACATATATATATATATATATAATGATGTATTGTGTGTGTGTGAGGTGTGTGTGTAATGTTCAGTGTGTATACATATATATATATATATATATAATGATGTATTGTGTGTGTGTGAGGTGTGTGTGTAATGTGCAGTGTGTATACATATATATATATATAATGATGTATTGTGTGTGTGTGAGGTGTGTGTGTGAGGTGTGTGTGTAATGTTCAGTGTGTATACATATATATATATATAATGATGTATTGTGTGTGTGTGTGAGGTGTGTGTGTAATGTGCAGTGTGTATACATATATATATATATAATGATGTATTGTGTGTGTGTAATGTGCAGTGTGTATACATATATATATATATCACATATATAGTTGTGAGCGTACGAGTTGTTGCTAACGCTGCGGGCTCGCGTAGCGAGCCCGCGGCCCTCGCGAAGCGAGGGCCGCGGGCTCGCTACGCGAGTCGCGGCCCTCGCAAAGCGAGGGCCGCGACTCGCGTAGCGAGCTGCGGCCCTCGCATAGCGAGGGCCGCGGCTCGCAAAGCGAGCCGAGGCCCTCGCGAAGCGAGGGCACTGCCCGAGGGTCTCAGTTGCTGGCATGGAGCGCCGTAGGCGCTCCATGCCAACACCTGAGGACCTCGCAAAGCGAGGGCCGCAGTTGCTGGCATGGAGTGCCGAAGGCGCTCCTTGCCAGCAACTGCGACCCTCGCAAACTTCACGTCGCAACCCAAACAGTACGACACACACATTACGACACTCGCAAACAACATACGACACACGTTCACACAGATTACGGACTCGCAACACTCGGACGCAACTCGCGAACATTACAAAATGTAAAACACAATACATACACACACCACATACATAAAAAACTTACCTACACCAAGAGGGAGCACCCAGCACCTCAAAAATACAACTTACACCTCGATTTTACTTCAAATAAAACAGTTTAGAGACTAAAAAAAAAACGAAGCGAGAGAAAAAATGGCCGCCGAACAAAACGAAAACGAGGCTACAGCACTCTAAACTCGCAAAACACCACAAGAAACTCACAAAACACCACAAAACACCTACGGATATTCCGATACAAACGTATAACACACATTACTCGCCATTTGACGCCAATGCGGAAGTACACGACAACGGTTTGGGCTCGCGCACGCACAGTGTTACACTGCACACATTCAGCACGCTTACACAGCAGATCCACACCACTAATGCTGCAGCAACATCAAAACACATTCACAGCTCTTCCACGCAATGCTTTAAAATAGGTAAAGTATATTCATTTATTAATGTATTATATATTTCATTATTACACACTAAACAGCATTAGCTACCTTACAATTTCATTGCCGTCATTTTTTGACGGGCAATATTCTAGTAATAAATAAAAGTAAACAATGTAATGGCTATGATTTTTTTGACTTTCTAAAAATATGTATTCTAATAACAAGTTTAGTTATACAAATGACCATAAAGAAAAAGAATAACCACAGTGCTTGATTAATAGATAAAACACCATGATTACATAGTAGCAAATATTCATATCGTTCATAAACATACGTTATTTATAGATAAGTGACTTCTTACAGTGCCTGTTTTTCTTCGTACTAAGGCAAGATAACAGTTTCAGTAAATCTTAACTAACATTAAATTTGTATGGAGCTTCAAATTCTCTAAATGCTTATTTATATTTTTGGGGAATGTAAATGTGTAAAGAAGAGGCAAAGGTAGCATGCAAGTCTGCTAAAATGTTACCACTGTAATTCCCATTGACAAGGCAAAGATTATCCAATATTAGTGTAATTTTATAGAGCAATTTATTAATATTTGAGTTTGGCATCAGACATATGAAAACAAGGTGTTACCATTTGTAGCACTTTCTTATATTAGTTCTTGAGAGAACCGTATTGGAATAAGACGAGAAAATAAGAACATAACTCCCATGTAAAAGAGAATATAAAATGTGCAGTGATAAAGCATGCAGCCAGTTGTGAGAGTGCAGTAAATTAGGAGAATGTAATGATGGGACGGTGCATTATTAAGGAGAGTGCATCAAGAAAGGAGAGGTTACTGATGAAGAACGTGCAGTTAGGAGAGTGTAGTTATGAGGAGAGTGATTAAGATGAGCCGCTAGTGCTGAGACCATTGTCTTTTTTGTCTCTCCTTTTAGCAACCCTGAGTCATATTTAATAACCTCCTTTGATACACAGATATATATCCGTCTATAATTGTGTAATCTGTTAAAAGCAGAGATTACTTACCGTCTCAGTTTTCCTGTAAACAAGCTTATAGCCTTTATTTCTCTGGATTTATGCTAATGAGTGGTACTGTGTAAGTGGACATCACTAGGCAAATACATATTTATGTGTACCTGCATACATACGGGTGAATCAAAATGTTTATCATTTAGGAGCCAGGAAGATCTTATAGGAGCAGGACAGGCTGTTTTCTACACACCTAAAAGGAGTCAAAATTTTAGGAGCTAGGACTTCCAGGTATATACAGTATATATACTAGCGACTTGCCCGTCAAAAATGACGGGGCAATAACATTTTAAGGCATGGTAATGCTGTTTGAGACATAATTGAAATCTCCTGTCGTGTACTTTTGGTCCTCTGAGAGAGATATATGTTTCTATGTATATGTAGTTAAGTAATAATTAATGATTTATTCAATAAATTAATATACTTTCATTATTTATAATTGATATATGCAGCGAGCAATAGGCTGAAGAGCTAACAATCTGTTTGTATTTTGCGTCTGCATAGAATATACATTGTGAGTGTTAGTGCCCTGCTTATAAAGTGTAATGAATGTTTGAACTGTGCATTCTAAATAGGCTGCGTGCGCGAGGTAAAGCCGTTGGTTTATTGTGTAAAGTATCATTGTATAGTCGTAATGTTAATAATGTGGAACGCGTCTCGTGAGCATTTTCTGGCTTTTTTAATAGTGTATCTTGTAGGTCGTAGTGTGATGTGTAAAGTGCTACGCTTTTAGCAGTGTTTTGCATGGTCCGGGGTCGTGTAGCCTTGTTTAAAAAAAATTTGGGCAGCCATTTTTTTCCTCGCTTAGGCAATTTTCGAGTGGCAAAAATCATCTAAATCGAGCTAAATTTGCGTTCCACCTCTCTCACAGACGTCCTGTTGCCCCATGCTGTCTTTGATGTTTTTGTAATTTTTTACTCGTAAATTTTTGCGTCTCATATCTTTTTTTTCTAGGTGCCGTGTCTCAAATTTTTTTTTCCTAAGTCCCGCGTCTCGAAATTTTAACGGCTTGCCTCGCTTTACGCAAGTGCTACGGTTTAACGGCGAGGCACGCAGGCTATTATATGTGATATATTCATATTTGCTCACCATTAAAGATACATTAAAAACACAAATTTCGTAACAATTTATCAAACAGTGAACTGCATTTTCAACATTGTGTGGAATTTCAGATGCAGTCAGCAAATTATTGTTTCACACCCTGACACACCCTAATTTAAGGTCATTGAAAGCATTTTTTCTTTGTTGCATTTGAAATATGCTACATGTACCACTGTATTTCTTTTTCAAAGGAAGCTCTCAAGGAAAAACTGTTTCTAAAGTATAACTGATCTTGGGGCTTGGCCCCTTTAACCAGTGAGGTGTAATATAGGTGTATGAGTCATACTTGTCTGCCAATGAGATCTGCAGACATATATATGCTCTGTGTGCTTCCTGTTAATTTTAATGACGTGTAAAAAGGTTTTACTAAATATTTTTAAATGCAAAACATATTATTATTATTATCTTTATTTGTAACGCACCAACATATTCCGTAGCGATGTACAGGGCAAAAACAAGATTAACACCTTATAAAGAATGGAGGGCCCTGTTTTTGAGCTTAAAATCAAATGTGCTTGTTTTACAAGATTGAAAACTCGTAAACTTACAACATAACCCTAACAATGTATAAATCATGCTCTTTCTAATGAATGAAAAAAAAAAAAATGGGTTCCATGTCCCCTTAAAGTATGCCCAAAGAGGCCCTGTCTTTGCTGAAATCCTGTAATTAGTGTATATTTTATTAAGCGTGGCAGCACTAATTTTTCATGAGAAAAACAGCTTGTATAAATGTATGATTGCACATTTAGGACATAAGTGTCCTTTAACATCTCTTTGAATAGCTACTGTTTACTTATCTCCCATAATGTTATTTTACAGTATATAGCAAGCAAGGAATGTTTAATAGGAGTGTCCTGGTCACCTAAATGGAAGCACAGCTTTAATTCTCACCTCTGCTGTCTCACTCTTCCTTTCTGATTTATTCTCTGAGCATAGCGGGTCAACCAACCCCTTTAAAAATAAAGCGTTAAGAGCTGGCACATTGTGAATGTACCAGTAAATAATCTGGGGCACAGTAATGTGCTTCTAAACTTTTTATCACTTCTGGCAAAAGGTCTTCTTGATGATCCAAGTGATTTCTTTTTCCTCTGCAACAATAAACATAGAGAACGACAAGCAGGCTAACAGTTAGACTTGTTTACTCTGTGTTATGTGAGGGCTCGAGAGACGTACAAGTGCTAAAGCAAGCATTTAACACACTGTGCCATTTTATAGCATGGAATTAGGGCTTCACGCTGATTGAATAATGTAAAAAGGGCCTTTTGTCGTTATTATTCTGCTCCCAGTACTACAGACAAAACACCTTTACTGTTTCATGCATATTTGCATATTTACATGTTTAGACTGATGCGTACAAAGTAAAAATTTAGATATTTTTTTATCAAAAGATTAAATAAGAATTTGTAGAGCAGACAACATGCAAATGTAACTTAATTGTAACTGTGTCATTTGGAAATTTGTTCTGAGTAATTTAATCTGTGTGTACTATTTCTGCTTTGCCTTTGGAAATGCAAACTGGGTCTGCAGAAAATGGTATGTTAGGTAAATGTTCTGCAGCTGGGATCCAATATTTTACTCATCTATATTATATCTACACACATGTTCAGCCCTGCAATAAAACCGACAATTAACTTGTATTATACTTTCTAACATATCAATTTAGCTATGTTTGGGCAGAAAAACTAGCACTAGAGTACACAAATGGACACACATTATTTTTCTTGTTGAAATACTAAAGCTGTCTACCCTGTTATAGAGACACTTCTTTAATGCTCTTTTTGATGACCAGTTTACATGGGGCTAAATAGGCAATAAAAAAGAGCAACAACCCTGTAAACAAAACTGCAAGGTAGCAGTAATAAACTGCAACAAAGGAACATTCGATAATGTTCATAACAGGTCATTATCAACTAAACTGTGCATTTTAACTTTTTTGAGAGTTGAGTTAAGCAATTAAATATTTTTTTTTATAACAGTTAATTAAATACTTATTTTAAATGCCCACTGCGACTTTCCAAAAATATTTTAGTAGAAAATGTACTTTTTCTAGGTGTGCCCAGTATAGATTGTTATTCTTGTACCCTTTGGATTGTCATTATGGTAAAGTATGGGTGAGCTTGGATTTGTACAATAAAATGGATTCTGAACATTGACATTTGAATTTTGGTGAAAAATTTAAAATTGATTGATCACCTTGGCAATTAAAATGGGTATTTTCTTTTTAGCTATGTCCACAGTACTGGCCAGAAAATGGAGTGCACAGACATGGTCCCATTCAAGTGGAGTTTGTATCTGCTGACCTAGAAGAAGACATCATAAGCCGGATATTTAGAATCTACAATGCTGCACGGGTAAAAATCACATGACATTTAATTCCTGTTTTGTATATAAAACTTTAAAATAGGCAGAATCAAATGGAACCTATTACATTTACACCAGAATTTACCAGTCATTTTCAGGAGAGATTAATATGCAACTTCTGTTTAACAATTAAATGTTTATATTTAGAGTTTTATTCATTTTATTTTCACTCACATTTATGAATCCAGTTTTTTCAGTTTTGTTTTGCACTATTATTTTAGAAATAACAGTAAATACTGTAATGGATCCACACTGTTAGAGGAAATTGATAAGTTTTACATATACAGTCTTGTATCAGATAGCATTTCCAGAGAGTGAGTTAAATATTAAGTAAGAGCTATTTATAAAACATTAACCCTATAGCTCCTTAAGTGTTGAAGATACACTGTTGTATAAAGTGAGAAAAGTGTCTATGCAAATTCTTACTAAAAATGGACATTAGCCCTAACCAAGAAATATTAATTTGACAGAAGATATAAATCATCAAATCTGCCCATTCTAGCTACACTAAATATTTGGCTTAATTAAACCCCACCAAATTCTTTACCATACTTTGAGTGAAGTAATGTTGTCACACATTACCCATAAATCTTTCACCTTCCAAATTGAAATTATGACCTCTTTTTCTTGCATTTATTTTTTCCTGGTAGACACTTTACTCCTGAAATTAAATATTTTGATATATCTGAAGGTTTATTTCATATGACCCATATCTCTTCTATACTCCAGACTTTATATAGTAGGGTAAGGTATTATTTCCTTCTAGGTTGCCACTGTTAGGCCATACAATATGTTGCATTATATTTAATATGTTAAAAGGAGCTGAATTTAAACCTCCAGTATAGTGGAGACTGAAAAAGATTAACTGAATACAGACTTCCATGTAACAGCAAGAAAAGGCAAAGAGACATTCTGTAATGGGCAAGAAGACAATAACAGAATGAGAAAGTCAAGACACCTTTTTTTAAGAAAATTGATGTTCCCAAGGAAACTTTTCATGCCAAAGTAGGTGTGATAAAAGATAAGGATAAAAATGGTAGGGACTTAACATAAGCAGTTCGATGTGACATACAAAGAAGATCTATACCGGAAGGGTATTAACAACATTGATAACCTCAATAGAGTGTCCAAAGAGATGGAGCAAAACATCTTGGGGAGTGAAGTGAGATGGGCCCTAGGAAGCCTTAGTGATAACTAGGCTGCAGGAGTTGATGGAATCCCAGCTGAACTGTTCAAAATCCTACAAGGCGATGCTGTAAAAGTGTTGCTTGCATGATGCCAACACGTTTCGAAAAATCAACAGTGGCCATTTGACTGAAAAGGTCAGTCTACATCCTAATTCTAAAAAAAGACAGTGCCAAAGATTGCTGCAATTATCAAACAATTGCACTAATTTCACATGCCAGCAAGGGAATGCTTATGTCCCTGCAAGCTCGACAAATTGCCAATGTCCACTGGATAATAGAGAAAACAAGAGCGTTCCAGAAAAATATTTACTTCTGCTTCATGGAGTATGCTAAAGACTTTAACTGCATGGATCATAAAAAATGTGGCAAGTTCTTAAAGAGAGGGCAGTGCCAGAGCATCTCATCCTCCTTCTGAGGAATCTGTATGTGCAACAAAAAGCCACAGTCAGAACTGAACATGGAACAACCGAGCGGTTCAAGGAAGGGAAAAGCGTGCGACCGGGGTGTATATTGTCACCTTATTTATACAACTAATTTGCAGAATACATCATGCATAAGGCCAAGCTGGACAAATCCAAAGCAGAAATCAATATTGCTGGGAGAAATGTCAACAACCTCAGATATGCAGATGATACTACTCTGATGGCTGAAAGTAAAGAGGAACTATTAATGAGGGTGAAAGGATAGAGTACCAAATTCTGGTCTGCTGCACAATGTTAGAAAGATGAAGATCATGGCAAACAGAAATCTTGGTTCCTGACAAACAGATGGGAAAGAAGTGGAGGCAGTAGCAAATTTTATTTTCCTGGACTCCAGAAAGTATCTGTAGTAATAGAATTAAAAGATGTTTGCACAAGCAATTAAAAAGGACAGGACCCTATTTTATTTTACAAATCATACATTAATACACAATTAAAACAGCTCTCAAAATGTCCACATATTCTTTTAGCTACTCACAATGCGATTACGAGTTACCCACCCACAATCGATACGGGCCAGCGAAAGATGCAAATTTGGGTATAGAACTCCATCGGTTTTAGCACAGCTTGAACATTACAAGATCTAAATAATTACAATTACACAAAATTGATATTCTATTTGAATCCCGTAGCTGTAGCAGCATGAAACGCACAATACTACACTTTAAAAGCATGGAAATACATTAAAATTAATTTTAATGGTGGTCAACACATATCATGAAACCCACATGAACTAGAACAGATACTTGATTGCAAGCCCCATTGCTAGATTTTACTTATTGGCTCTCATTCATTTGTAGCCTACCATTGCTTAAATATTGTCAGATCATATGATCACTCCTCCTGAAATCTTACTTAAAAAGGTATAGTTTACATGTGGAGGCTGAAAGATTTATGTTGCGGACTTGAATCAATAGAATACATCTAAACATTTAGAGAAAAAAACACCTGCAGCCAAAATTACAGGTTAGAGTAATTTGTGGGCTTTTAATAGAATAGGGCCCAATGATACTACACTATCAACAAGGAATGCATAGTTAGAGCTATAGTATTCCCAGTGGTAGGATGTGAGATGTGAGACCTGTAACATAAAGATGGCTGAGCGCGGTACAATTGATGCCTCTAAACTGTGTGTTAGAGAAAACTGCTTGTAGTCCCTTGGACTGCAAGAAGATCCAATCAATCAATGTTTGATCATGAGGCTAAAGCTCAACTATTTTAGCCATATTGTGAAAAAAATGGATTTTTGAGAAGATGTTGGGAAATATTTAAGGCACACAAAGAAGGAACCGGGAGAGGTGGAGATGGATAGATGAAGTAATTGAAGCAAGGAACATGAGCTTGAGGGAACTCAGAGGACTGTGGCTGACAGTTGTGCCTGGTGTGCTGCTATTCATAGGATCACAGAGAATCAGATATGACTGAACAACAATGTTATTTCCAAGGCAGGAGCATTAAGCATTCTCTCTACAGATATATTATGTAGGTAGCTGTCACATTAAAAACTGACTACTAAATAATTCATGAGATGTACACCATTGTCTCAGTGTGATAGTATGCTAATTAGAGGCTCAGTCTTCTTGATTAGTGTAAGGGATGTTACCTAACTACATCATAACACAGGGGTAGAACATTTTCAGGCACCTCCGAAACTAATTAGCAAACTATGCTGCTCATAAAAGAGCATATCTTTGAGAGAAAACTGTAGGTATATATAAAAAATAATCCTAGTACAATATCCAGTTTTAATTGTGTTTTAACTAATACATCATCTTAAAGTTGATCTACACTTTTGAATTAAAACTTTTACTACAAAGTCACTAAGTGTATACTATCACAGTTCCTACATTGTGTAAAGATTGATGTAAATTGGTAATTAAAATTTCCACATGCACATTTTTCACTTTTAAGACATTTTTTAGTAATTGTGTCAAGTCTCTATATAGAGCTTCTGTTTTCCTAAGCAATACTTCATGTAAAGTTATAAGGTATTTCTTTATACCTTTTGATTATATTATACAGTATTATAGTTCTGTTGGGGCACACAGGATCTTGGCCCCTGTTTTTTTGTGTATTTTATAAGCCATTTTTATTTAAGTAAGCTATATTGCAATCATTTTCTATAGTAATTTGTTTTCTGGATGAGTGCTGGAATACTGCAGATTTATGAAGCCTATACAAAGTGGCAATAAGTTTGTGGACGCCACTGAAGAAGAGATTATTTGAGCTCTCAAAATATTATGTCCTAAAATACTTTGTAACACTGATCTAACGCTCCATGATAGATATTACAACCAACACCATTCCTTCTGGACAGATATGACTATAAACACCTTTTAATGGCAACAGCTGTGATATAATGCAATGCTTACATGGTCCAAAATAACAGTCCTGTTCAGGATACTATAATGTATGTACACTGAAAGCATTCCCCTTGGTGTAAGATTAATTTAGTTTGGGCCATATATTTCATAAGTTGGTGTATTTTATATTCTTAAATATATGAGCTAGTTGATATATATGACAAAGTATAAATATTTCTGTTTATTTATTTCAATACTTTAAATTTAAGTTTGAAGGCTATTGCTTTGTTTCCTGTCCAAAGAAAAGTAATTAACGCACTAGGTCATAAAATATTAACTATAGTGAAATATTTTGAATCTGTTAAATAATTTCCATGGCTGTCTTATGTCTGTGTAGCAGGTCTGATTTCTGCTTTGGTTTTAGCCTCAGGATGGATATCGCATGGTGCAACAGTTCCAGTTCCTGGGATGGCCAATGTACAGGGACACTCCAGTATCAAAACGGTCTTTCCTCAAACTCATTCGTCAGGTGGACAAATGGCAGGAAGAATACAATGGAGGAGAAGGACGGACGGTTGTACATTGCTTGTAAGTAATTGACTTCAATAGAATACCTAGGGATATATCAAGCCAAAAACTCTCTTCAATTTCAGTATTATTCATCTTAATTTTTCATCTGTGACTCTTTAAAATATAAATATACAGTACAGTATAATGGTATTTATTTATAACAGTGAAAACAACAGCTCGATCATGCTTTCTTCATTAATACATGGGTTATTTTTTTAGTTTCCTGGCTGGAAAAAATATTACAAAAACTGCTGCAAAATGAGTAACAGATTTATCAAAGAAAATCTTTCCTGTTAAAGTCGTGACATTTTATAATTTGAAGAAAGCAAAAAGAAAACTAACCATCTATAAGCACTGTGTACGTCACTATCCTTAGCTAGTTCCTCATTATGGTCTATGCTGATTAGAATTGTTAAACCAGAAGTTCTGAGTGACTGACATGTGGCCCAGGGATATCCAGCACACGTCAGGAGTAATGTAGCCTACCCATGGGTTTATACTAGAGCATGCATTCAGTGCATGGTCATAATGAAAATGTAGGTGTATTAATAAACTACCATGTCTAATACACACCTAGCATTCTGTGATAGAGAACAAGAAATATGTTCATCTCATTACTACTCATATGGACTTATTATTTTACTGGAAATAGATTACTCAACTATATAACAAATGTCCTAAATATATCTCTGTGCAGATAACTTTTACTACAACCTTTCAAACTAAGTACGTCTTTTTTGCGTTTTATTCAGAACACCTGTTTTGTAGATAATTGTAGAATAATCTTAGAGCAAATGTGGTTCCCATGGGAGCCATGAAGTGTGAATAAGTCAAGGAAGCCTTACCATTTAGCAGCCTGATCATGTAGTGTTACTCTACAAGATGACCCTCTGTCCTATACACATAGAAATATATACAATTATAATGAATTGATATACAAATTAATTATTAAAGCACCTGTTACTATTCTTATCTATAAGAACTAGGCATGTCCTTCCTGCTTATTAGCTCATAAACTGGGAAATCATATTCATATGTATAACTTTACAGTTCAAATTTTTTGACAATAGTCATTTCTATACTATTTATTTAAATGCATACTTTTTACTACAAAAACTAGAACCTTTGCAGTGTCTGTTAAGGCCTAGTCCTTTCCACTTGACTTCACTACTAGTAGGTGGCTTCCCCAACATCTCCTATTGTACCATGTAAATCTCCTGGATTACAGGAGTGATTTTATATTTGAGAAGACTCCATCAACTTTGTATCCCTTAAGGTCAGACGTGACCTTTTAGTTGCATTGAAAGCTTTGAAACAAGCAGTGAATATGCTTGAAATCTCTTTCATGTAAGTGACTAACCTTCCAGTAAGATTGAAGTATTTTCTAGTTTGCTGAGGATGAGTGAAGTAACCTTTAAAAAGGCTTTTAAAAAGAATTAAATGAAAGTCTGACACCAGAGAAGTAGGCCTGGTATTTTACTGGTTTTGTTTCTTAACATTTAAATCTCTTCAAATAATGTTACAGCTCAAATATCACTCTATCAGTATGTGCAATTATTATTATTCATGGCTTGGGATATAATACATTATATTGCTGTTTATCAAATTCACTTAGTACTATATATTTACATCAGATGTATTAAATTAATAATGTTTAAATTACACATACTTCAATAAAAAACTGAAAACATACCAAATGCAGCATTCAAATAATTGTCACTCATACCCTCTATTTTTATCCAGTATTTTATTAAAAACACCATAAAAAGACAGGAAAGTTCCACATTTGTGTTCTGCTTTTAATAGTGTGAACTGAAGTGACTTGAAGCCCAGAGACACAGGGGAGGGAGGAGGGGGGTGAAGAGACAGGACAGAGAGAGGGGGGACACAGGGGAGGGAGAGGGAGTAAGTGACACAGGGGAGGGAGAGGGGGGAAGGAGACACAGTGGAGGGGGGAAGAGACACATAGGAGGGGGAGAGACACAGGGGAGGGAGGTGAAGAGACAGAGGGGGGGGAGTGAGACACAGGGGAGGGAGATTGTGGAAAGAGACACAGAGGAGGGGGCTAGAGACACAGGGGAAGAAACACGGGAGGGAGAGGGGGGAAGAGACATAGCGGAGAGGAAGTAGTGGGGGGGGGGGAGAGGCTTGCAATGAGCGCTGAAGGCGCTCGTCCCAAGGCCAGGAAAGTAGGGGGAGGCTCGGAATGAGTGCCTTCCGTCAAGTAGAGAGAGAGACTCGTAATGATCGCCAAAGGCACTTATCACGAGGCCAGTAAAGTAGAGGGGGAGAGGTTCGCAATGAGCGCCAAAGGCACTCATTGAAAGGCTTGCAATGGCCGCTTAAGGCACTCATCGTGAGGCCAGTAAAGTAAAGGGGGGAGAGGCTCGCAATGATCACCAGGTGCTTATTGAGAGGCTAGCAAAGGCTGCGGAAGGCGCTCGTTGCGAGGCCTGAGGGTTAGAGGCAGGCAGTTTAGAGGGGAGAGCCTCGCAATGTGTGGCAAACACCATTGCCAGGCTTTAAATTTTATTGCAATCATGTTTAACGGGGAAGTCGCTAGTAAATATATATTCACTAACTGGGTGGATTGCCCCTTCCTTTCAGTTAGCCAGTGTAAACCATTTAGCACTAGAATATGATAGTGCAGGACCCTTACTAATGCATTGCAGGGTCTGCAACATGCAAAGATGAGGTCTACAATAGCCTTTTCCTATGGGGCAAATTGCTACTGGTACCCATATCAGTCCATTTAATGATTTAGTTTCCCCAAATATCACTTTAATTTTAAAAATTGTCTTTTCCTTATGGTGAGCTAGCAAAATGTGAATTATCATTTACAGTTATGGGAATAAATGCACTAAAGGGAGAAGTGTTGGGGAACTCTTGGATAACCACTCCTGTATATTATAGGGCACATTATAATACTATGATTTGACATCTTCAAGGCTCCTCCAGCAGTTTACACTTTAGAAATGATAATAGTCATGATTTCTCCTTTATTATTATCTCAAGATTATTGGGTTCACAGTTTGCAGTCTTTACATCTATAAGCTGATGCCATAATTCAGATGGGCATGCTTTTAAGTAGACAATAGGAATTCAATGGGAATAGCCATCATTAATCCTCCCTGTAAAATCAATTATATTTATATAATTATACATAGGTCATTGTGGTGATATATTTAAAATACAATTTGAAGTACTGAAACATGCATTTAGAATGTAATAAAATAATACAACTAATTTATTACATTTTATATGCTGTTTTATGCTCACTGAATTCCTGAGGCGGGAGGAGCCTTTAAGTGTAGAGTAAGCTTCTATCTGCACAATTATGAAGTGGAATTCAAAACTGCCTGTACCTTCAATATGGCTATTGGAAATGTACAGGATCAGGGCCTCCATTCAATTGCAAGCCCCCAGTTGACTTCATACCGGCCGTATGTCTGCAGGCTTGAAATTTGCAACAGTTAAAGATCGATTCAATAGATCAAGCCCGCAGCTACCTCTCCGAAAGCCGAAACCGTAAACCATGCAATCATAAATAGCATTTCAGAGCGTGCTCATGATCAATTTAGAAACAGCCATCATCATTACGTCAATAAAACATGGAGGTTAAGCATCAATCAATTAGTGTTTAGAGGTCCGACACTACTTGTGAATGCAGGATGCCTTGTCTATGTCTTCTGCTGGGTTACAGACTGAGCAGGTGTGTTATCTATTCAATAGTGGTAGGAGGAGGGAGGGAGTAGTGACAGTGTTTGTTGACAGATTGGTGGATTCAGAGAAGATTTCACATTGGACACCTTTCCACTTCCCATGGGATCAGTATGTGATCTGTAACTGCACCCTACTGACTTGAAAATGAAGTTAGACTGACATGGAAGCTTCACTTCACTGCATTAGTTAAAATGAAGATTTTCTCTGAAAATAATGTATGGACATAGTTTACATAGCTGCTGAAGTTCTTAATGTGTTGCATAATTCACAAACGTAACATCTTTGCTAATCTACAGTGGCCCTTTAAATTATCAACTTCTAAAAATTAAATATTTCCTCTTATCTGTACACCACTTATGTTTCCAATTATCTGCCTGTTGTTAGGGTTAGCGACACACAAAAGGAAGATCCCCTAACCTTAACATCAGCACCTAACTCTAAATCTAACCCCTAACTCTAACAACTTAGGGCCTCATTCAATTGCGATTCGGCCAATTGAATAGGGCTCTATATAAGCACAGAGCATATTTTTTTACAGAAGTTTTTAGTTAGTGAAGACCTTGCTTTTGGAAAGAAGTTTACTAACTAAAAACTTCTATTAAAAAATATGCTATGTGGTTATATAGAGCCCTATTCAACTGGCCAAATCGCAATTGAATGAGGCCCTAAGTGGCAGGCAGAAAACAAGAAACATAAGTACAGGGCAGATAACAGGAAAGGTCCCTAAAATTAGCCTGTGAAAGACATAGCTGAACAATAGCTGGCTGTGAGTTGCAATCCAGTGACAACTGCAAGCCATGTAAATGAGTGACTGAACTAATTAAATAAGCCTGTCAGCTAATGCAGAGATTCAGGGAGGCCTTCCTAGCACTGCAGGGATTGCTAGCAGAAAGACACAGGATACACCATCTCAATCACTCGTTAAAGTTGTGTTTGTTTTGTTTTCTCACTAGAAATGGAGGAGGCCGCAGTGGCACATTCTGTGCAATCAGTATTGTGTGTGAGATGCTCCAGCACCAGAGGGCAGTTGATGTGTTCCATGCTGTGAAGACACTGAGGAACAATAAGCCAAACATGGTGGACCTTTTGGTATGTGTTTCTCATTTTGTTACTGCATAGAAATGCCTCATTATCACAGTTGTGGCAACCAGCCTAGCACAGAATACAACACAACAGTCATTTTATTCTTTAAGGATAAAGAGTAGCTTAGGTTTTTAATAATTTAATTAGATTGGTATTTTATGAATTTACTCATCTACAATTCACTTCTTATCCGTGCAGTTTAATGCAAATTGAGCTAAGGAAATAATTCTAAGTCATGCAATGTTATCCTTTCATTAGTGGGTAAACGGCAGAACGGTATAAAATGCAGTCACTGACAACTCATTTCAGAAAGTATAGATAATTTCACATAGTGGCCCATGTTCAGTGGAAGTGTACTATTTTTTTTCTTATTAAATAACATTAAAAGATAGCTATGCATTTCACTAGCCCTTTTTTTGTGCTACTTAGTTATTACTGTTATTGCGTTGTTCAGCCGTGTCCGACTCTCCGTGACCTTATAGACTCAACACACCAGGAACATCTTCATGTGCATGTTCATTCTGATCCACTTGGCTTTCATGAAAGATACTGGAGTGGGTTGCCAGTTCCTTCTCTCGTGGGCCACAGCAAACATCTCCTGGTATTCATATGTGGTCTCCCATTCAAGTACTGACCAGGCCCAACCCTGCATGGCTTCAGTGTGGTGTGATTGGTTCCCTGACTGGAATCAAACCCACGTCGCAATGGTGAAAGCACCAAATCCTAACCACTGGACCACCAGGTACCTCATGCTAAATAGTAGTATGGGGTCAAAAATCATCTATTCTTGTGTTATGTTTCAGATTAAACAGTTAGGCACCTTACCTTACTTGGTTTAGGAAAAATACTAGTGCAATGTATGGCTGAATGTGCTTTAAAAAAACAGTAATCTGAAACCTAATATATTTTTCTTTCTTTTAGTTTAATATTCAGATGCCAGGTTATACATACATTCTGGTGAAAAGTTAATTTCACAATTGGGCTACATTTCACAGAAGGTGTTAAACAATTAGATTGGAAAAGCAGTTCCAGGGACACTGGGTTACATTTCCACTCAGTCACTCTGTCACAAAAGGGAGATTTTACATTTTAGCTAACATATTCCACTAAGCTTCATTTGCCAGTGGCTGATTTATTATCAGAAACATTACAATGGATAAACTAATCTATAGGCTGGGGCTCCTCCCACCTGTTACAAACTATTGCTAAGTGTAGATTTCATGTCTCTGTAGCTGCCTAACTGCTGCATAATATTTGTGTCAGAGTAGTCACCCTCTACTATACTTTATAAAGGGTAGCAACAGCGGTAGCTTAAAATGTGGAAAAAAACTATTTTCAGGTGTTTTTGCACAGGAGATCAACTTTTGTAATCACAAAAAAATAAATTTTTTGAATGTATGATATTTTGTGACAATAAAACAAACAAAAATAAAACAAACAGACATATTTAAATGACAAAACCTCACGTATTCAAAGTATACTAAATTTGTCAAGGTAAAAATAAACTGAAATACAACAAGTATATGTAAAGGGTTAGTGATATAGTTGTGGGAATAAATTTAAAATTTATATTGATATTTACTACTTAAAAAAATCATGGAAGCTGGATTATTTAAATCAGTGTTTAAGTATTTCCTGACCAGTTATAGATTAATTTATTATTACAATAATATTCACAAATTATTCAAAATAGCTTTTCTTTATGCTTTTATTAACATTATGTAGTGAATAAACATTCTGGACCTTATCTGCCTGCTGCACTTTCCAGCAACATGGACTTTGTTCTTAGGGTTAGGGATTATGGTTAGGGTAGTTGCAGATAACAGGTTCTACATAGTAAGAGTGGCATGCTGCAGCCAGTGGGTGGAGTCCCAGCATCTGGTGGGCAGATAACAGAAAAGTTCCAACATTATTTTAGGAGTAAACTGTTATGAGCAGGCGGTAAACTACAAGCATGGCTGGATAACCCATTAGGACAACAAGGCAGCCGCCCAGGGGCGCCACGTCTTAAAATAATGGTTCCTGGCGTTAAAAAAATGAAATGTTGTTGTTCATAGACTGGCTACTAGCGGGTAACAACCTAGAACAAGACAGTTACAACAGGAAAAGGAACTCACACATACAGAAAAGGCAAAAATGGGTTTGTGCATACCTTGCATACTCACTCGCAGGGGCTCAACCACTTCAGTGCCTAGGGGCTCCAAAAAGTTAGATACTGCCCTGACTACAAAATATATTTCTTTAAAGCCATATAGATGTATTACATACTTCTTTACAAGAATTGCAGCAGTAACTTTCTTCCTTCCTCACTTTTTTCAACTTTGATCAATGTTTCAGCAACACATTTTTGAAAACAACAATAGCTAATGATATATTTGTGCAAACAGAAGCCGTGTTCACAAAGACGTACGCTATTCATTTTTCATTTTGTAGTTTGCATGATAATCATTTAATAAAATAAAGTAAGGAAACTTACTGGTAATTTATGTTATTAGTATGTGATCTTGTACAATGACTTCTCTCCCAATACTTCACAATTAGATTGTAAGCTCTCCATGCATGCCTCGCTTTGTTCATTATGAGCACATTATAATAAAGCATTATTGCTACCATTAGTTCAGGTACATTTAGCCAGTGCTCTCTAGCTGACCTGTTATTTATCCACTCAAGTGTTACAGTAACCTTCTGAGCTTGATCCTCTTACACCATGAAGACAGGGGAAAGATGATTGTATTACATCTGAAGCTGCCATCTTTTGTGTCTAAAACAATGCACAGCGGCGAGCTAAAAGTATAATAAATGTAAATAAGCTTCCTTTATGATCTGTGTCTGTGAAGATCACTCATGCTGCTTAATCGACATTATCATATCAAGCCAAATTCTTATTCAAAATAGAAACTCTGTTGTTCACTTGTAAACAAAAAATCATCAGCTGAGTATCATACAGCTTAACTACTTGGCACAGCTCCAACATTAGAGTAATTTTGGTGACTTCCTAAATAATTGGTTAAATGCAATTTTCTGAGAAGACAACATTGTCAGTTGATTACTACAATATTGCCATGAACCTGACACCTGTTAATCACTGTAGTGAAACGCGTCAAGTTCCCAGACTCTACGTGGCTCAGAAACTTTCCTGCTCAATATTTTTCTCATTAGTATAAAACTTTCAGTTGTGAAGCAGTATTAATATTCTCTCCACGTAGTGTGTGTATATCTTCACAAAGAAGGAATAAGAACATCGTAAAATGAAATGCCAGATTTCTAAATTATACATTTTTTATGAGTATTCAAAGACACCTAATATTTATTTTAACTTGAAGAATATTGTATCTAATTGTGGTGGCTACATTAAATGCAAATAAAAGAAGTTGGGAATAAAAGAATAGAAGATATAAGTTTTCGGATAGGAACTTCTTTTTGCATTTACTCCTTAGATGTACACATTTGGATGTCCCAGCTCAGCTTCCCAGAATGCAGTGTAATAACTGATTTTCTCGGAATTCTGAGCTGGATGTAGGTTTTTTAACTTGTTTTAGACATTAAAATGTGAACACAGATGTACTATTTATTTGCTGTACTACTGTACGGTGGAGGGCTTCTATCGCTCTTTTGCCCACCATATTATAAATGATGGTTGTGGTGAACTACCTACTCATAAGGTCCACAACACAAGCTGGGATCCAGCGCCATGCTGATGATAGCCAGTAAGGTTGAAACAGCTGTACATGGATAGGATACTCAGCCTGTGTTTAATCCAACCTTGGCTTTGCATTAAAGCTGTGTAATACAGCATGCATAAGCTTAAAGGAAGCCACACTTGATAATGGCTATGGATTGAAGAGCGAGGCATTTGTGGGCACATTTGCATGTTCCAGCTTAGCTTCCCAGAGTGCAGTGTAACACCTGATTTTCTTGGAATTCTGAGCTGGAAGCAGGTTTTAAACTAGTTTTAGACTTTCAAATGCGAACACAGATGTACTATGTATTTACTCTTTAGATGTGAAACACAGTAGTATCAATGTACAAAAAAGTTTGATTTTTGTTCCCTGTTAATTGTTTACTGTTTTTTGCAAGTGTAGCTTTTTTATAATGACATTTCTATGAAATAGTACCCTCTTTAATAGAATTGCTTGAATTAGCATTGTACTGGACATACAATGGGGTTTTACTTGTTTATACCATTACAATCAGAATATTAAGCAATAGGTGCAGTGGCACTTGCATTTAAGCTTGCTTTTCTCTATCCCTATTATGTGCTCATAATGTGGGAGAGGATCTGTTTTCATCCAGTACACCCTCCTGGACAGATCCTCTCTATCCCCTGATAGGTGGTGGAGAGAAGGATATCTCCTGATTTCTTAAATGATCACTGTAGTTTAGGGGGAACATTTTTTTTTTCATGCATGTGAAGAAACTAATTACATTAGCAGAAAATCATTTTTAGAGAAATATACATTTTTAGCTGAGTTTGCTTGTCTCATAAAGGTGTCCATCTTTGACTGCTTGTGTGCATGCAGCTTCAGTGGAAGGATTGTTTTATAGGAGCCTACTGTTCCATAGAGCTATATTGTTAAGTGTGCTCATTAGGGAGCAGTTTTTGGCAGAACTGAATAGAGATCTTATTTGAATCTACTGTTCCTACAACTTCACCTAGGCATATAGTTCTGTTAAGAACAGATAAAATGTTTGCTGCCATTAAAGCAAAACTGAGCACAATAATTAAAAATAAAAGCTGTGTTTATTTTAAACCTTGTAAAAGCATTGTTCGTTATGTAGACTGTTCAGTGTTTTAGTTCTTAGGTTACTGGTGAGCCACCCCATCTTGTACTCAAAATACATTAGCCATTATGGGCTTCAAAATTAATCAGTGTACCCTTTAGGTTTTAGTTATTCTCTGCCAATCTTTTGCTTTACTCTTTTCACATTTTCTCTCTCCATGTTGTCCATGATTCCATTAGAAATGCAGATAGATAATTTACATTCCTCCCTTTTCAGAATAACATCATGACTCACCAGTGCAGTGGTATTGTGTGTAATACCAAGGCTGATCCTGAGAGTCAATAGTTCTCTATATTTAAAGGGACACTGAAGTCACCACATGTACTTCGAACCATCAAATAGAGAAAAGTTTTATTTTTTTGAATATTGATCAAGAATTGACATAGGTATTGTAAAAATGTAGTTATTTACATGTACAGCCCATGAAGCACACCCACAATAATTTTCATTGATAATAAAGGTCAGTCTATAACTGTCACACAAATTCTATTTCAATTGTATTACATTTATTTACATCTTGCTTAACATACTTAAGTGTGACTCAATGTGTAAAACCCTTTCATTTTCAAACTGCCCTCCCACTGAATAGCTGCCTGGTCATAGTGAAGGGCTTGTGTACTTCAAGGAAGCTGTGAGCGCATACCATGTAAAGTCAACAAGATGGGCAGGTCATAGCAGAGACGTTAGATAAATTGTGATTCACTGGAGAAGGAACTGGCAACTCACTCCAGTATCTTTTGCCAAGATAACCTTATGGAAAAGCACATCCATGAGCACCTGAGGTCCGAAGGTGTCTCCCATATTAGAGCAGAGGGTGAGTATGAGTAGCACCAGATCTAATGAAGTGGTTGGGCCAAAGATGACACTGAGAATATGTCTGGAGGAGAAAGGAAAGTCCACTGGTGCAAAGAACAATTTAGCAAAGGAACCTTCAATCTTAGAACTATGAACCAAAGCAAACTGAACGTGGTTAGACATTAGATAACAAGATTAAACATTGATGTTTTGTGAATCAGTGAACTTAAATGGACTGGAATGAGGCATTTTATATCAGACGACAACCAGATCTTCTGCTGTGGTCAAGAATCCCACAGAGGAAATGGATTAGCCCTCAATAATCACTCAATCAGAGCGTTGCCAAAGCTGTTCTTGGTTACAACCCAATAAATGACAGAATGATTTAAATTCTAATTCATGGCAAGCCATTTAACAGTGATGTAAGTCTATGCTCCAACCATGGATGCTGAAGGGCCTGAACAATTCTACAAATATATTCAACAATTCATAGGTATAATACTAAAAATATGTTACTCTCATCATATGAGATTGGAATGCTAAAATAGGAAACCAAACAATACCTGGAATAACGGGCAATTTTGGCCTTGGAGTACAAAATGAAGCAGGCCAGAGAATAGAAGAATTGTGTCAACATAAATCTCTGGTCATAGCAAACACTCTCTTCCAACAACCTCTGACATAACTCTACACATGGACACCAGATGGACAACATAGAAATCAGATTGACTATATACTTTGCAGCCAAAGAAAAAGGAGCCCAGTCAGCAAAAACAAGACCTGGAGCTTACTGTGGGTCAGATCCTAAGCTTCGTATTGCAAAGTTCAGAATTAAACTGAAGAAACAAGGGAAAATCATCAGACCCAGTAGATATTAAATAAATAATAACCTCAGTGAATATGCACTGAAGGTAAAGAGCAATGGGAGCAACAAGTCCATGTCTGGAGCCCCCTATCACCCTTAGGATGACAAAACCACTAAGGGTCATTTGCATGTTCAACAACAAAGTCAGAGGCTCTCAATTTGAGAACGAACAACACCTACATATGTTGTTCTATAGGTCTGATAACCTACTCAGAGAGCAACCTCTTTTAGCCCACTTGTGTCCTTCACAGTTCGAAATATCCTGTAGTATATCAGTCTTGTCTCACTCAAAAGAGTGACCCAGCCCCGAAATACCAGGCAATTCTAACCTGAACATTTATGAAATAGCACCAAACAATATTGCTGAAAGAAATACAACTAAGAAGACAAACTGGAAAAGTCAAAAGATCTCTGAATTAAATTTCCTGTCTGCTCCACGTCTGACTTCTGAAGTCTTTCCGCTCCCCCTCAGCCTGTTACCCCATAATTCTGACCCAATTCCTCGAGGATTCAGATGACATGCATTATCATAATCCTCTGGGAAATCTGGTCATTTTAATGCCAAACATCATATGGGAATTCTCATATTTAACAGTGCATATGTCATCTATGTTATACTTATACCACAACATGCAATATTAAACTACACCTGCCATGCATGCAACCGAAATTATTATGAAGCCAAATATGCCAACAGGGCAACCCTAACCCACACATCCAGGGGTACCACAATTATAATCACCCTGCTCACAGCTAAATAGCAATCCAAATACAGTCCATATATCCATATGTGCAGTCCAAATATACATTGGACGTGCAATGTTTGTCCTGAATAGGACTCCTTGCGCCATGCACTCCATGCCCTCCCAGGCCACAGGCTTATTGAATCACTCCCCAGAGACCCCAGTGGCCCCTGGGCATTTGACATTCTGACAGTCTGCATAGTAAGAACTATAGTATTCTCAGTAATAACACACAGATGTGAAAGCTGGACCATAAAGAAGGCTGATTGCCATCCCTTGGACTGCAATATGATCCAATAAATCAATACTTCAGGAAATCAAGACAAACTGTTCATTGGAAGATATGATCATGAGGCTGAAGCTCAAGTATTTTGTCCATATAATGAGAAGACAGGATTCCCTACAGGAGACTCATGAAATATTGAAGGCACATGAAGAAGGGGATGACAGAGGTGGAGCTGGATTGGTGAGGCTATTGAAACAATGCACATGAGCTTTTTGTAGCTCAGATGGGGCATTGGTTTTTAAGTTTGAGGGGAAGGATTAGCGGTAATCTGAAAAAGTACTGTAAAGTCTTCTAGTTGAAGCAATAGAGTTAAACATAGTTAAAGTATTTAAGCTTGCCTGTGATAAGCATACAGCTATTCTGAGGATCTTGTAAGTCAAACTTTATAGGGAGATAGAATTGGCATACCAAATGGGTCTTTTGGTGGTTATCTCCTGTCAAATCTACGTTTCTATA
This sequence comes from Discoglossus pictus, assembly GCA_027410445.1. NCBI lineage: Eukaryota > Metazoa > Chordata > Amphibia > Anura > Alytidae > Discoglossus > Discoglossus pictus. The sequence goes on from CM050166.1 coordinate 130,577,625, forward strand.
TCTCTATTAGCAGTTCATTTCTAATTGTATTTTGTTCGACATATATGTTATGAATGAAAAACCTTAGACACAAAAATGGAGTTTGGTTGGTTGAAGAGAGCAGGATATTCCAGCAAAACTGTACACTAATGAACACTAAAACCTGATTAGACTGTGTAACCTTTAAATACCATTAATAATAATATTATCTCTATAACACTAGCCACAAATCTTGTATGCTTCTCTGAATGTCTTAAATCCAAAACATATATGAGCTTTTCTCACTTCCATTATTGAGACAAAACCTCAATACCAATAAAAGGACCGGTTTTAAAGTTGTTTTATGTACTATTGATAATATGTAACTTATGTTAGAATGAGAATGCTGATCATTTTTTTCTCTAAATGAATTGAATAGCAATGACCTGCAATTTCTTTCTTTTCAATTAACATAGAAAAGAGCTGGAAATTATTCCTAAAAGTGTGCTGATTTCACAAGTCCTGCTACCTACTGTGCAAGTACGAGGCCATTGTTCTAATCAGATCTTTTGTATTCGTTTTTTGCTCTATTTCAGGATCAATACAAATTCTGCTACGAAGTGGCTTTGGAATATTTAAATTCTGGATGACTGCGTTAATGCTATGGATAAGCAAACAAGAAAAAACTTTCACCTCCATCTCTCCCATGAACAATGAGAATTGTTCCTTGATATTTGTGTATATAAAATGAAGACTTCAGTGTTCTGCTTATTTTGCTTTCGTATAATTGGCTCTTTTTAAGAGCTGGAGAAAAGTGTTTTTTTTGGAAACTGCTTGCACTGCCTTTTATCCCACTGTGATGCTGATTTTTTGACATATAGACGCATCTTGAAGTTTATGGATTCCACATCCACAAATACCAAGCAGTCTGATTGAAGCAGCATATTCAGTTGGCAAACGAAAGAGCACAATTACATTCTCATGAAGGAATTTGTTCTCCCCTGTTTTATTGGACTGTGTTACCGTCATAACTACAGTAGTGTTGATTTTTGTTCTGTGAAATAAAAGCAGCCCAGCACTATTACAACATATAATTTCAATTCTGTTTGTAACCCAATGTGTTAAAAAAAAGAAACCTGATATCAGTATCTTATCTGTTTTTAAATTGCATTTTAACAGCCCTATGTTGAATTACTTTGTATAATTTCAGAGAAATTACGGAAATAATTTGCAAAAAAAAAAGTACAGGATAAATAAAGTGTCTATCCAAAGCATTCTCATGTGTTTATATTGTAAATAATATCTTGATCGCATCAGATTTATTTATTTGTTAAAAAAAACAAAAACGTTTGTGCAGCGCAGTTGATGAGTTTTTTCCTACAGAAAGAGCCTGCATTTCAAGCCTCTCCAGCAGTAAGGGGTTAATCTCTGGAGGACAAGTTCTGTGTATGACACTGTAAACATCTGTTTACCTTGTATGGAATCTCAGATCAATAAATACCTACATACATGGCTCCATATTGTTTAGTTTTTCTAAGCTGCTCTCTGCTCCATCATATTAATTCCGACTTTTTGTATGGTTTTGTAACTCTGTGATGCTCTAAAAACTGTAATAAAGCATTTTAGGCTGATTATTTTAAAAAGAGTAACCAACAAGCCTTTTGTTTACATTACATTCTTGTATTTAAAATAAATAAGTTCTTTGTTATATTGTTTTGTAGCTTTAGGTGGGTTTTAATTGAACCCTTAACACAGCTTCTGCACGGCTTAAAGGACTGCTGTAGTTTAGGAAAATTATACATAAGTATGGAACAAACTAGCATTATTAATATCTGTGTAAATAATGAACGAAAAATAATTTTTAGAGAAAATGTAAATTTTTGGTGACTTTGTTGAGATTTCCACTTTATCTGTCATCAACATTTCCTGCTACCTTGAAGCCTGAGGTCATGTACTTATCTTCTCTTTGGGTGGGGAAGAGGGAGAGTGGAGGGGGATTGGCTGTATCATGGAAGCTTTTGGTGATAAAACCAACTCCATTCCCTCTCACATGCTCCGAAGCAGGTAGTTGACAGAAAATGTACACACCCTGGCTCTGCAAAGAAGAATACGCAACTGTCATACAATGCAACTTTTAATAAAGTGTCATGGATGCCTCAATGAACAAGCTAAGGCATATTTGTTTTAATAAAAAACAGCTTTAAACATTTTTTACTGCCTAATTATGGTCTTAGCGAGACTCAGCCAAGGGCATACAGAGATATTTTAATGTTAAGCCTATGTAGTAATAATAACCATTTTTTTACTTTAGCAGAATATTTTTGTGTTTAAAATCTTGTTTACTTAAATCTGGCAAATGTATTTCCAAACTGATAAGAAGGTTGATACCGTCACCCGTCCATCCATACTGTTCATTGTAGCCAAGTGATGTGATCCACAGGCAGAAAAGCAACGGCTCAGATCTCAAGACAAACTATCAACTTCTTCTGAAGAGCTGATCTTAATACTTTTATAAAGCAAAGAAAAAGTTATTTCTGCACATTCTGCGGGTAGTGCATTCTCACAGCAATTGTTACATATTTTGCCAGACAAGAAGATACAGTAAACTAACAGTTAACCAAAGCTCAAGCTACCAGAAAACAATGCATACTATCAGTGGCGTCTGGTGACTTTTCAAGTTGGAGGGGCGACAGGGCGAAACATAGCCACTCCCCCTTTTCAAACCACACCCATTTTTAATAACTCCTCCCCCTGACATCATAATGAATTTTATAAGCCCCGCCCAATGACCTTATACTTGTAAAGCCCATTGAAATACATGATCAGCAATGCAGAAATGTCAAGAAGTAAAGTAACAATGTGTTAAATTCATTGGTATACAATATAGATTGAAAAAACTCATGTGACAAGACTACAGCAATATCATAATTGCACCTATACGTATTAACAGAAAAATTAAAGGAGTAACACCTACCATTAGTCGGGTCTTCTTCTCAGGGTATTCACGTTCAGTAAGTTGACCAACGAGTAGAAACAAATCTGCAGCCACATAGGGTTTGTTCCTGGGGTTGAAAGAAAACAAGCAAATCAATCAGACCATTCAAGAACAAAACCATACTTAAAAAACATTAAACGACCAAGTGGAACCATATAGGCCCCAAACATACCTTAGAAGACCAAGTGGAACCATATAGGCCTCAAAAATACCTTAGAAGACCAAGTGTGACCATAGGCCCCAAACATACCTTAGAAGACCAAGTGTGACCATAGGCCCCAAACATACATTAGAAGACCAAGTGGAACTATATAGGCCCCAAACATACCTTAGAAGACCAAGTGTGACCATAGGCCCCAAACATACATTAGAAGACCAAGTGGAACTATATAGGCCCCAAACATTCCTTAGAAGATCAAGTGTGACCATAGGCCCCAAACATACATTAGAAGACCAAGTGGAACTATATAGGCCCCAAACATACCTTAGAAGACCAAGTGTGACCATAGGCCCCAAACATACCTTAGAAGACCAAGTGTGACCATAGGCCCCAAACATACCTTAGAAGACCAAGTGGAACTATATAGGCCCCAAACATGCCTTAGAAGACCAAGTGGAACCATATAGGCCTCAAACATACCTTAGAAGACCAAGTGTGACCATAGGCCCCAAACATACCTTAGAAGACCAAGTGGGACCATATAGGCCTCAAACATACCTTAGAAGACCAATCAGCACTGCATAGGCCAAACCAGTGGATCTTGGGATTCAAGAAAACAACAACATTTAACTTCTGTTTAGACAACACAATAATCAATGTCAAACAAACACGTTGAATTAGCATATGGATAACCATATGAGCAGTAACGCAACGCCAAGGCTTCAACACTTGTTACTGACCATTCACACACCTTTCATAGCTCCTTCAATATGCACACCCACACACCATTCATACTTTACTTACCACTAGTTATTTTTGGTAGTGAGGTGGTGCCATTTCTGAGAACTTTACGTACCCTTGAAGGTGCCTCCAATTCCTTCAAACCAATGCATTTAACCGCTACAGGGCCATGGTGCTTTTTAATTACTTTTTTGATCCTCTTCAATGTGGAGAAGCATCTTTCTGGTTCTTTAGTACTCTTTGTTGTTGTAAGCAAGATTCCTTATAACTTCACTCACTCTGTTAAATTATGTAGATTAAATTGATGCTAAAGTTGCTGCAGAGCAACAGCACTTGTACAGACATGGAATTCTTGCTTCCCGTACACAAGTGACAGCTACCCTTGGAAGTGCCTCCAATTCCTTCAAACCATGTCAAGGCTTCAACAATTGTTACTGACCATGCACACACCTTTCTTAGCTCCTTCCATATGCACACCCACACACCGTTCATACTTTACTTACCACTAGTTATGTTTGGTAGTGTGAGGTGGTGCTGCTTAACGCAGTTTATCTTTGCACAACTTGGGGGTATGCATTCTTCTTTGCTTCAATCACTTGTATTTTAATTTTGCGATCTTTCAAAGAAGAAAACTTCTCAATGGTTTTTTCATTGAAGTCTGGGATCTCGGAAATCAGTTGCTTTTCCATTGAGAGCATCGCCAATGCATTCAACCGCTCCAGGGACATGGTGCTTCTTAAAAAGGTTTTTATCCTCTTCAATGTGGAGAAGCATCTTTCTGATTCTGCAGTGGTCATCGGTGTTGTAATCAGGATTCTTAATAATTTTACTGTCTCTGTGAAATCATTCTGCTGATTAAACTGATGGAAAAGATTGTGCAGAGCAACAGCACTTGTACAAGTATGAAAATCTGTCTTCCCATACAGAAGTGACAGCTCAGTGCGTAATTGTTCCTTCTTCAGTATTGGATATGCTTGCACGGTGTCTTCCAGAGCTTGGGTTGGAAAGCAAGTGTCATGGGTTTTATACAAGTCACTTTGAACAAGTTTGGCACTGACTAGGTGATTTGAAAATGAAAAACGTTCTTTTGCATGAACCACCACTATGTCACATACCTCTCTTGAAAGTTGTCTCAAGGTTGAGATCTCCGCACTCCGTCTGTTGAATGTTACATCGCTCGGCAAACTTGCTTCTATCTCTTCAACAGAATTACGGATTTTCTGGATGCTGACGACAAAGTCTTCTGTGACTTTTTTGATATAAACAGTATCTGTGTCTCACTTCTGAAGCTGACTATAGAGGATGTCAACATGTGGCATTATTAAATGAAATAATTTAAGGAAGTAAAGGAACTCCCTGTCTTCCAGCATTCCAATGAAACCTGCGGCTTCCCGTATAGATGTTGGATCAAAGTTTAGACATGCTTCAATTGTCTGGAAACACTCAAGTAGCGCATCTCTGTTCTCGTAGATCACGATCACGGTCCTAACGTTGAAGTTCCATCGTGTTGGTGCACCTCTTGGAAGTCTTCTACCAACTACCTCATCCAGAACTCCAGTCCTTTTTGGAGAGCGTGAAAAAAAAGATGGTATGCCGCCTATGTTGGAAAAAAAAACTCTAACTCTTCCAATCCTTGAAACTGCTTTCTCCATTATTAGGTTCAGTTGGTGAGCATAGCAATGGACGTAGTGTGCGTTCGGGTACACGTCTTTTATTTTTCTTTGAACTCCTCCTTGATCTCCACGCATCACACTGGCACCATCGTAGCTTTGAGCTATGAGTTTCTTCTTGTCTTCTGGCTCTGGGAGAACAGTATTCAGTGTTTCCAGCACAACAGCAGCAATCGAGTCTGCATCCGTTGATTTCATTTCCGTGAAGCCATCAAATCTTTCCACCACTTGATGCTTCTTGTCAATGTAGCGATAGACTACAACGCACTGTGTCCTAGCGGAAATATCGGTTGTTTCATCCGCTTGGATTGCCACAAACTGGGCTTCCTTAAGCTCTTGGTGAATCACTTCCTTAATAACTTCATGCATGCAGTCCAGTAGCTCATTCTGCACGGTTTTGGAAGTGCCCTTAAACACAGTTGCAGTCTTCAAATGCTGTTCCATTGCACTATCGATACTGCCAACCAAATCCACCAGGCCTCTAAACACTCCTTGATTTAGCGATGTTTCACTCTCGTCGTGTCCTCTTAATGCCAGTTCAAAAGCGCCACAAAAGCGAACACAATCAATTATCTTGGAAAGGATGTACCGGTTCTTAGCCACTTCTTCGTTGTGTTTTTGAATGCTGACTTGGTATCCTTGGTCCAGTTGAACAGCAATGTTCGCCTGTCCAAGCATCTCAAACTTGATCCTGTTATCCAAGTGAGCTTTAGAACTTTTGTGTTTGGCCAATTTATCAGCTAGATGTTTGACGTCAGTCACTCCAGTTTTGGTCCAAGCAGCGTCACCACCAAATAGGATGCATGGGAAACAATATAAGGACTTCCTAGAAACGCTTCCAGAAAGCAAGTCGTTCTTCTTGTACCATTCAGTATTGAAATTACGGACATATTGCTTCCCTCTATTTCTTGCGATTTGCTGCAGATTTATCTCTGGTTGGTCAGCTCCTAACCGTTTTACTTCCACCTTCTCCTCATAGGTTAGGGTGCCGAAAGGCTTCACAAGTAGAGAGTCAATAGTATTCATTTCTGATACCAATATAAGAAAGAGATCACGGTATATTAATTTATATTATGTCACAAAATTACTTTAAAATAACAGTGTGTTGATTTCATTGGTATACATTACAGATTGCAAACCCTCATGTGACAAGACTACATCAACATCAAATTTGCACCTATACGCATGGACAGAAAATTAAAGGCAATGATACTCACCTACAGTTGACTCTCCTTCTCGGGGTATTTACGTCCAGTAAGTCAACCAACGAGTCCAAACAAATCTGCTTCCACAGATAGTTTGCACCTGGGGGGTGATAGAAAACAACAAAAAAAAACATTAGAGTGTTTAAGACCCAAACCGTAACTTTTAAAACCTTAAAAGAGCAAGTGTGACCATATAGGCCCCAAACGCACCTTAAAAATCTTCAAATTCCAAGTGTGACCATATACTCACCTACAGTTGACTTTCCTTCTCGGGGTATTCACGTCCAGTAAGTCAACCAACGAGTCTAAACAAATCTGCTTCCACAGATAGTTTGCACCTGGGAAGTGATAGAAAACAACAAAAAAAAAACATTAGAACGTTCAAGACCCAAACCTTAACTTTTAAAACCTTGAAAGACCAAATGTGACCATATAGGCCCCAACCGCACCTTAAAAACCCTAAATAACAAATTGGGACCAAATAGGCCCCAACCGCACCTTAAAAACCCTAAATAACAAATTGGGACCAAATAGGCCCCAACCGCACCTTAAAAACCCTAAATAACAAATTGGGACCAAATATGCCCCAACCGCACCTTAAAAACCCTAAATAACAAATTGGGACCAAATAGGCCCCAACCGCACCTTAAAAACCCTAAATAACAAATTGGGACCAAATAGGCCCCAACCGCACCTTAAAAACCTTAAATAACCAATTTTGACCATATAGGCCCCAACCGCACCTTAAAAACCTTAAAAGACCAAGTGTGACCATATAGGCCCCAACCGCACCTTAAAAACCCTAAATAACAAATTGGGACCAAATAGGCCCCAACCGCACCTTAAAAACCTTAAATGCCCAATTTTGACCATATAGGCCCCAACCGCACCTTAAAAACCTTAAAAACCTTAAATAACCAATTTTGACCATATAGGCCCCAACCGCACCTTAAAAACCTTAAATAACCAATTTTTACCATATAGGCCCCAACCGCACCTTAAAAACCTTAAATAACCAATTTTGAACATATAGGCCCCAACCGCACCTTAAAAACCCTAAATAACAAATTGGGACCATATAGGCCCAAATTGTAAAAAAATAAATATATATATAAATATATATATATACAGGGAGTGCAGAATTATTAGGCAAGTTGTATTTTTGAGGATTAATTTTATTATTGAACAACAACCATGTTCTCAATGAACCCAAAAAACTCATTAATATCAAAGCTGAATATTTTTGGAAGTAGTTTTTAGTTTGTTTTTAGTTTTAGCTATTTTAGGGGGATATCTGTGTGTGCAGGTGACTATTACTGTGCATAATTATTAGGCAACTTAACAAAAAACAAATATATACCCATTTCAATTATTTATTTTTACCAGTGAAACCAATATAACATCTCAACATTCACAAATATACATTTCTGACATTCAAAAACAAAACAAAAACAAATCAGTGACCAATATAGCCACCTTTCTTTGCAAGGACACTCAAAAAAGCCTGCCATCCATGGATTCTGTCAGTGTTTTGATCTGTTTACCATCAACATTGCGTGCAGCAGCAACCACAGCCTCCCAGACACTGTTCAGAGAGGTGTACTGTTTTCCCTCCTTGTAAATCTCATATTTGATGATGGACCACAGGTTCTCAATGGGGTTCAGATCAGGTGAACAAGGAGGCCATGTCATTAGATTTTCTTCTCTTATACCCTTTCTTGCCAGCCACGCTGTGGAGTACTTGGACGCGTGTGATGGAGCATTGTCCTGCATGAAAATCATGTTTTTCTTGAAGGATGCAGACTTCTTCCTGTACCACTGCTTGAAGAAGGTGTCTTCCAGGGACTGGCAGTAGGACCGGGAGTTGAGCTTGACTCCATCCTCAACCCGAAAAGGCCCCACAAGCTCATCTTTGATGATACCAGCCCAAACAGGTGATGAACGGAGTGACTTCAGAGATAACTGCTGCTTTTACTTGAGAAGACAATTCTTTACTAATTTACTACTTTACATTGTGCAAATTACAACTGAGAGGTAAGCTATAATATATTACATTTTATTATCAGGACAGGTCAAAAAAAAAAAAAAAACTAGGAAAATGTGATTTATGTAGTGACATATATGGCACATTTATGTGTATAGGCCTACAAAAAAAATACGGTTCATTTAACAAAACAACAAAAAAACATAATTCAATATTAAACAGAGGTTTATGTATATTGACATGTGACACGCACATATATGTCTATAATGTATAGTGACATCTGACACGCACATATATGTATAGAATGTATAGTGACATGTGACACGCACATTTATGTGTATTGACCCTGCATAGTGACATGTGACACGGACATATATGTGTATCATGTATATTGACATGTGACACACACATTTATGTGTATTGCCCCTGCATAGTGACATGTGACACGGACATATATGTGTATAATGTATAGTGACATATGACACGCACCTTTATGTGTATTGCTGCCACTGCAACAAAATTAGCTTAAAACAAAATCATTAAACAACTACATTTAAATGACATTAGATGTCATGTATACTGATATGTGACACGCACATATATGTGTATCATCTATAGTTACATCTCACACACAGACATTTATGTGTGTTGGAAAAAAAAATTATAAGGTTAATTTAACAATTTAAATATGATTCATGTATGTCACACGCACACAAAATAATTACATTAAACTATGGAATGTGCTTCATGTATGTGACATATGTGTGTAGCCCCCACCAAAAAATAAGGTCAATTGAAAATAATTACAGAAGTATATTTAAATGACATTAATTTACTGCAATTCAATAGATCATATAAAGCTGAATCTTTCTATTTCAGACTCTGCATCAACAGCGTCACTCAACAATTTGCACCGTGCATTGTGAAGCACAATCCCTTTTAAAGAACACCAACAAAGAACAACAGGTAAGATACAACAAGACATTACATGCTCAAAAGGCCATGGTTTGCTAGATGAAAAATTATAAATATAAAATTAACTATTTCACTTTCTTTTTACAACAGACACTACAAGAAGACCGGCGTATTAAGATTGGCAGGAGGGGACCCTCTGTCATTCGACACTTCAATCAAGGTAAAGTATTAAGTATAAAAAAGAAAGAACCATGAGCCTTATTCAATTGCGACTTCCTCAATTGAATAGGGCTCTATATAAGCACATAACATATTTTTTATACAGAACTTTTTAGTTACTGAACTTCTAACCACAATCAAGGTCTTCAATAACTAAAAACTTCGCTCAATAAATATGTTATGTGCTTATATAGAGCCCTCTTCAATTGGCAAAATTTAAATTCAATGAGGACCTATATATCTTTAATGGCCGAGGGCCTCACTCAAATGTGATTTGCCCATTTCAATAGGGCTCTATATAAGCACAGAGCATATCTTTTAAAGGAACTTTTTATTTAGTGAACACGTTGCTTTTGGATACAAGTTCACTAAATACAAAATTCGGTAAAAAATATGCTCTGTGGTGATATTGAGCTCTATTCCATTGGCCAAAACACAATTGAATGAGGAGCTGACAATATAACAAATGCAGCAACCAAAGGCCCTCATTCAATTGCTATTTTGGACAATTTAATATGGCTATAAATAAGCACTTTTAGGCCCTTATTCAATTGCCATTTTGCTAATTCTATAGGGATCCAAATAATCACATAACATATATTTTTTAAAGAACTTTTTCGTTAGTGAAAACCTTGCTTTTGGATAGATGCTTAATAAATAAAAAGTTATTTAACAAATATATGTGATGTGCTTATTTAGAACTCTATTCAATTTTCAAAATTGCAATTCAATGAGCACCTTAGAGTACTATTACATTGTAAAAAATGCAATTCAATGAGGGGCAAACTATGCAACATATGGTACACATAAAGGCCGTCATTGAATTGCAATTTGCCCAATTGAATAGGGCTCTAAATAAGAACATAACATTTTTTTTAAAGAAGTTTTTAGTTAGTAAAAATCTATACAAAAAAAAGTTTTTCACAGACTAAAAACTTCTTTAAAAAAATATGCTATGTGCTTATTTAGGGCACCATTCAATTAGACAAATCGCAATTGAATGAGACCCAAAGTGCTACACACAAAATATAATTGGAACAAACTCACACAAACACATAGCAAAATAAATTAACTTTCTTATTCAATGTTTAACAACCTATAAGCCTTACAAAGAAGCCTAAATAAGAATAACAAAAGTGTTGCGCACCTAATAGGATTGCACAAAAAAATCACACAAACACATAGGAAACTACATTAACATTCTTCTTTAATGTTTAACAACCTATAACCAGTACAATCAAGAATAAATAACTTTAGCACAAGTGGTGCCCACAAATAGGATTGTAAAAAACTAAAACAAACACATAGCAAACTACATTAATTATATTATTTCATGGTTCACAAACTATAACCATCCCAATAAAGGCTAAATCAGTATACCACAAGTGGTGCGCACAAAACAGGATTGTACAAAAACTAACATAAACACATAGCAAAATAAATTCATATTCTTATTTAATATATCACAACCCACAAGCCTTACTAAGAACCTTAAATAAGAATAACAAAAGTCGTGGGATTGCACAGAAAGTATAAAAAAAAAAAATAGAAAAAAATAACCATAACTGATACAATACAGCCAAATTCATACATTTTTTACTTACTTAAAAGACATTTCACTCAAACAACATTTTCTATTTTATATTACAACAGATACTGTGTGAAGACAATCGGACGAGGACTTTCTCCACAGGACCAGACCATCGGACGAGGACTTTCAACACAGGACCAGACCAGCGGACGAGGAATTTCAACACAGGACCAGACCATCGGACGAGGACTTTCACCAAAGGACCACAACATCGGACGAGGGCTATCGCCAGAGGACCACAACATCGGATGAGGGCTATCGCCAGAGGACCACAACATCGGACGAGGGCTATCACCACAGAACCACACCATCGGACCAGGACTTTCAACAGAGGACCAGACCATAGGACCAGGATTTTACACAGAGGACCACACTATCGGACGAGGACTTCCAACAGAGGACCACACCATTGGACAACGATTTTCAACCGAGGACCAACAAACATTCGGATTTAAATCACACTTCAACCAAGGTACAGTATAATAAGTACAAAAGGAGAAAACTAAAGAAACAGCTTTCAGTTGCATCCGTGTCAACAGAAAAATAAAAAAGTAAATTTACTATCTCCCTTATTCTATTTAAATTGCCACTATGCAATACATAGCTCAATAACCACATCAATGTTTTTTTTAGCAAAGAAGTTTTGCAGTGGTAAATATCTATCCACAAACAACGTTTTTAATAAATAAAAACATTATTTAAAAAAAATATGTTACATGCTTATTTACAGCAGTATTCCATTGGCCAAATTCTTAGTCAGTGAGGACAGGAATTATAATTTTAACTAAATATAACTGATACATTAATGATTTGCCTTTTATTTCACCAATTGTGCAGAAGAATCTTTAACAGGAATTACAAATTTAAATATACACAATTACATTTCTTTTTTTTCCTTTACAGATTAATATGGCTGATAACGAGACCAAAGAAGAGAAGAAAAGACGTCAAACTAGAGAAAGACAAGAGAGATGGGCCGCCCAGCAGACACCTGAGGAGAAAGAAATTCGACGAGAAAAAGAACGCAAATGACTTGCAAATAAAAGACTATCAGCTGCAAAAATGAAAGACACAACAAAAAAAAAAAAAAAGATAATAAAGCATTTACAAACTGTTCCTCAAACATCAGATGACATTTTACAAGATACCACTCAAGACAGACCAAAAAAGCAAGTACAAAAACAAAGCATTTACAAACTTACAGGACATTTCAACAAAACAAGGACAACATATACCAAGAAAAGCCACGAAAAAAACTAAACATTTAGAACCTGTTGTTGAAACATTTCATGACTTTTCACCTGACGAATATGAAAGTCAACATCCGATATGCTTTGCAAATTGTCCTTTACTCAAGTCTTTAGCAGTAGAGGTTCATAGTTGTGGGGACATGAGTACTCAATGTCAATTTTGTGAGGCTTATTATTTTAAACAGGAGAGACCCAGAGATGGACAATTTATTAGTTGTTGTCAAAAAGGCAAGTTCAAACTTCCAGAAAGGAAACAATTTCCAAGCTATTTACAAAATATTATGACTGAACCTACTTTTCCAAATTACAAAAATTTTAAGACAAACATAAGATCCTACAATAGTGCCATATCATTTGCATCTATAGGGGCAACATTGGCTGCTAATGTACCAGGACATGGTCCTTACTGTTTTAAAGTCCAAGGACAAATTTATCATCGGACTTCACATTTACATCCAGAGCAAGGAGAGCAAAGAAAATTCGCTCAACTATATGTCCTAGATACAATGGAAGCTGTTGACCAACGTATGCAGATGGAAGAAAATAAAAAATGCTTACCCAGTGTTTTCATAGAGCTAAATAACATTATGGACAACAATCCCTACAGTAAAGCATACAAAAAATTGGCAGAAGTAGAAAATGAACAACAACTTCATGCACAAAGACATCAATTACCCATGCCAAAGGTTAATATGGTGCTTAAAAGAGACAGACATACTGATAAACGTCGTTATACCTTGCCAACATCAAATGAAGTTGCAATGGTCTTTCAGAATGATGAAGGAGAACCACCATTTCAAAGAGACATTAGAGTATATCCCAGAAATGAGGAGCAACCATTTATTAATATTAATATCTTAAGTCCAAATTTAGATCCAATGACATATCCCATCTTTTTCCCACATGGAGAAGCAGGTTGGCAACCAAAATTAACCCTTCCCAGTTACCCAAATGCTAAAGCCAGAATCCGAAATAATGTTTCTATGCTTGAATTTAAAGTAGCTCAAATTGCCATTCGAGATGAATTTAATCCAATTTTATGTGGTGGAAAACTAACACAACAATGGATTATTGATTCATATTTGCAAGTTGAGGCAAATAATTTAAACTTTATAAAATATCAACAAGATAAACTACGTGTAGAACAATATTGTGGACTCATGGACTATGTTGCTGACGTGGATACAAGCAGAGACATGACAGCTGGCAAAGCCATCATTTTACCATCTTCCTTTCAAGGATCTCCTCGAAATATGAGAGAAAGATACAATGATGCTATGGCTATTGTGACTAAATTTGGAAAACCAGATTTATTTGTGACATTTACATGTAATCCACAATGGCCAGAAATTAATGAAAATCTACTTCTTGGACAAAGTGCTTCAGATCGACCAGATTTAGTAGCCAGAGTTTTTAAGATCAAATTAAATGAATTAATACGTGACTTCACTATAAATCAGTTATTTGGCAAATGTCTTGCTTATGTATATACCATTGAATTTCAAAAAAGAGGCCTTCCACATGCACATCTTCTCATAATACTTCAAGAGAAAGATAAATTAGATACTTCGGACAAAGTGGATGCAGTCATAGTTGCTGAACTACCAGATCCAGAACTATATGGTAGACTATGTGAGATTGTTACTCATCGCATGATTCATGGACCCTGTGGAGACCTTAATCCACAATCACCATGTATGGAAAATAATAAATGTTCAAAAGATTTTTCAAAAGATTATAGAGACAAAACATATGCAAATTGTGATGGATATCCACTTTATAAAAGAAGAGAAGGAGATAGTGCCATTATTCGTGGAAAAAAAGTGGACAATAGATATGTAGTACCCTACAATCCACATTTACTCATGAAGTACAACGCCCACATCAACGTAGAAGCCTGCACTTCCATCAAATCCATTAAATATGTCTACAAATATATTTACAAAGGCTATGATGCAGCTACTGTAGTCGTCAAAAGTGCAGACAACCCTGAATGTAGTGAGTTAGTACATGATGAACTTGCATCTCATGTAGATGCTCGCTATGTCAGTGCACCAGAAGCTATGTGGCGGCTTTTAAAATTTGAAATGCATGATAGATCACATGCAGTATATAGATTAGCAGTACATTTGCCACAACGACATTTAGTCTATTTCCATGCTGGAAATGAAATGAATGCATTGGCCCAAAGTGAAGATCGTCACACTACACTAACTGCATGGTTTGCATTTAATTCAAATGATGCTCAAGCAACACAATACTTATATATTGAAATTCCATATCACTATGTTTTTGTGAATGGATTATGGAGACCAAGAAAAACCAGAGGCAATAAAATAATTCCACGAATTTACAGTCAGTCCAAGAGATGTTGAACGTTTTTGCTTACGGATATTACTTTTAAATGTTCCAGGAGCACAAAGTTTTAAACAATTAAGAACTGTTAATGACATTGTATATGAATCCTTCCATTTAGCTGCAAGACATAGAAACTTACTCGCTGATGATACAGAGTGGGAAAGATGTTTATAAGAAGCAGCACAATGTCAAATGCCACGACAGATGAGAGAACAATTTGCTTTTATTTGTATCTTTTCAAATGCTCCAAATGCATTAGCTTTGTGGGAGACTTTTAAAAGTAATATGGCTGAAGACTTTATGCGACGATACAATGAACCCATTGCACACTTAAAAGCGTTAATGGAAATCCAAGAAGTCTTTTTAACTCATGGATTAAGTTGTGCAAGTTTTAATTTGCCTGATCCAGGTCTTATAGATGACATAAACTTTGAAGACTATGACATTCAACTACAAGCAGAAAGAACACAAGAAAGACTTGCAACTTTAAATACACTACAATTGCAAGCATTTCATGCCATTAAAAATGCAATAGATGATGACATGGTGACAGAGCGTTATTTCTATCTTGATGGACCTGGCGGATCAGGAAAAACCTATTTGTACAATTTATTAATGAGTTCAGTACGAGCACAAGGACAAATAGCAATGGCGTTTGCCACTACTGGAATTGCTGCACTTTTATTAGAAGGTGGAAGAACTGTTCATAGTGGATTTAAACTGCCAGTGCCTATTTTAGAAAATTCTGTGTCAGATATTCGCATGACATCCTTACAAGCAAAGAAATTTAAGAAATGTAAATTAATTATAATAGATGAGGCCACAATGATGTCATGCTATGCCCTCCAATGTATTGACCGTTTGCTTCATGAAGTCATGGATAATATTTTTCCATTTGGTGGAAAGGTAATGTTGTTGGGTGGCGATTTTAGACAAACATTACCTGTTGTTGTACATGGAAATCGAACTGACATTATCGAAACCTGTATCAAGTCAAGCACAGTATGGAAACATTTTACCCATCTTCAACTGCAACAAAATATGAGATCAGAAAGACAAAATGATTTCAATGATTGGCTTATTAAAATTGGAGAAAGCAGAACAGAAAAAATACTACATTTAGCTGACGACACTGTAGAGATCCCACCTCAGATGATTTGTCAACAAGATATTATATCGGCTATATTTGAAGGGAGCATCAATAACGAAGAATATTCCGAGCTTGCCAACCAAGTCATACTGACGTGTAAAAATAAAGATGCATTAATCCTCAATAATGAAATCTTAAAAAAAATTAATGCACCACAAAGAAATTATCACAGTGCTGATTCTGTACTTGCTGATGACAATGAAAGTCAGGCTAACTTTTCGACTGAATTCATAAACTCTCTAACTCCTTCTGGAATGCCACCACATATTTTGCAGCTAAAGAAAGGTGCAATTATCATGTTACTGCGAAATATGAACCCCAAAAAAGGCCTATGCAATGGCACAAGATTAATTGTTCAACAATTAAGGGACCATTTTATAGATGCTGAAATTTTAACTGGGACCCATAAAGGAGAGAGAGTTTTCATACCAAGAATAGATTTAGCACCAAGTGAAAGTAGTCTCCCTTTTATACTTCAAAGAAGACAATTTCCCATTATTATGGCATTTGCCATGACCATTAATAAATCACAAGGTCAAACTTTCAAATCTGTGGGTATTTTTTTGGAAGAACCAGTATTTGCACATGGTCAATTGTACGGTGCATTGTCACGGTGCAAAAATCCACAGGCTATTAAAGTTTACATTGAAAACAATGAAAGTCAAGGTGATTTATTAGAAGATGGACGTATTTTTACTAAAAACATTGTCTACTATGAAGTACTATAACTTTGCAGAATACAAACTAAAGCCATAATCATTTTTTAAAAGCATTCAAAAATACATAACAATTTGTTGTTTAATTCAGTCATAATTAATGGAAGTAATGTTTATGGATAATTCGCCTCACAAAATACTTGCCTTGCATTTTTAAGAAAAATTATGTTACAATGTTAAGTTACTGTGTTAATGTTTCTAATGTTACAAGTTTAAAAACAATATTTTCAAGTTATTTCATTCAACAGATTACAAAGTTCATGTTAAGAGCTCAAGCACCTTTTAAGTCACAATCTAAATATTGTCTGTTATCTTAAGATTACTACCTACATTAATGTTTATCGCCAGTTTATGTGGTCAGTAAGGAATTACTTTCATTAGGTACGTTTTAAGGAGAGTTTTTACTGTATGCCTTTCTCTACATTCAATGTATATTGAACTTAACAATTATTCTGATACAAATTGCATGTTAATACTGATTAATTTAAAGTTCAACTGTTTTTACATTCAAATGTTAATACTTTTAATACAAAATTAAGTTACAAAATGTATTCACTATGTTCCTGTTTATAATGTTCCAAATTATACAAATGTTTTGTCTACTTCCAAAGTTACATAAAAAATAAAGTTCAAGTTTAAACATATATACTTTGAAGGTTATTGCTTACATATATTTTAAACTTCATGTTAAAATTCGGGACGTTTCAACAAGGCTTTTTACTTTTTGCTTTCCTCTGGATTCAATGTATATTTAAGTGAACAATTCTTCAGATACAAATTTCATGTTAAAAAACCGTTACATCAAAATTTTAGAAAAATACACGTTCATATCACAATACTTACAAGGGTCAAAAATATCTATAAATAACTAAACAACTTGACAAACATATACATCACATTGCCGTCATTTTTTGACGGGCAAGTCGCTAGTATAGTATATATATATATATATATATATATTTGTATATATTGATTGATTGATATATATATATATATATATATATATATATATTTATATATATATAATATATATATATATATATATATATATATATATAAAAATTTATATCAAATTGATATATATATATATATATATATATTATATATATAAATATATATATATATATATATATAAATATATATATATATATATATATATCAATCAATATATCTATCAATCAATATATATATATATATATATATATATATATTATATATAATATATACAAATATATATATACGCATAAAAAATACACATAAATATACATAAACATATACATAAAACAATATATATTAATTGATATTTATTATTTGATTAATTGATGTTCTTTATTACTTGTTATATTATATTGTTCATGCATTTCTATTACACATTATTTTTTATACATATTACAGTGCTATTTTTTGGCTATACATGTTACAGGATATTATCCTGTAACATGTATATCACATAAAATAGCCCTGTAATATGTATAATACATACAGGGTCAAACAAGTTCACACTAACCTTTTTTACCCTTACAGGCTTCCATACCTGCTTGCTGATTTGCTAATTTTTTAAAGACTGTCATTGGTTGAAATCGATGTCAATCAAAAATTTCAGCCAATCAGAGTCCTTTAAAAATTAGTATATAAAGCAGACCGTGGGAAAAAATCAATTAATCGCGGGAGGGGCTCCTTCTAGGAGGAGCTCTTTTAGTTTTTTTTTTTTTTTTTTAGAGCGTCGTTTTTTTTTTGTGGAGGCCTCTTTCAATGGGCCAGAATGGATGGATGGACAATGGCTTCAATCAACATTGGATTATTTGACCAGTGGCTTCAATCAACATTGGATTATTTGACCAGTGGCTTCAATCAACATTGGATTATTTGACCATTGGCTTCAATCAACATTGGATTATTTTATTTGACCAGTGGCTTCAATCAACATTGGATTATTTTATTTGACCAGTGGCTTCAATCAACATTGGATTATTTGACATGGGCTTCAATCAACATTGGATTATTTTTTTGACTATATCCAGAGGACAGAAGGCCAACGCTGGAGGGGTCAATTTGACAGGTAAGTATGTGCTGTTGTTTATTCTATTTTTATTAATGTTTGTTTAAAGCTGTTTATATTGTTTTTCCCTTTCCTTATTTTTATTTTATCTTTAAAAGTGACAGGCACATATACATGCCTGTTACTTCTAAAAATGGAATAAAAATAGGGGGGGGGGGGGTGCTAGGTAGGTAGTTGGTTCAGGGTGGGGTCGGTCACACTCAGGCGCCCATCGGTCGGTCGGTGACCGCGTAGGCCACAATCAGGGGTGGCACAGGCCTCATGGGGGTGAACAACCACCCCCATGTGGCCTGGTCAACCCCGCTCACCGCCCGAATACCCCGATCACCGTGATCTGGGTAATCGGGCGGTGTCATAGCATAGGCCGCATCGGGGTGGTGGTGATCGGGCCTCGGGGGTGGCATAGGGCGGCGACATGGAGGTCATCAGGGGTGGCACAGGCCTCATCAAGGGGGTGATCCGATCACCCCCATGTGGGCCTGTGCCACCCCGCTCACCACCCGACTACCCCGATCCCGTGATCGGGGTAATCCGGCGGTGGCATGATGGCATAGCATAGGGCAGGCCTGATCGGGGGTGGCACAGGCCACATGGGGGTGATGGCCCGGCTGGGGGTGGCACCAGGCATTGCAGGCCTAGGGTCGTCGGTGGTAGTTGGTGGGTGGCTGGGTAGGTGGCAGGCCAGGCAGGCATAGTGGGGTAACTGGTCACCCCTAACTTTTATTAGGGGCTACTAGGGGTTTGGTTTGGCCAGGGGCAGGGCAGGTGCCAGGTAGACTTACTGTGTTAGGCAGGCAGAGCAGATGTGAGTAGATTCAGCCAGCGAGGTCTCTCAGTCTCAGCGTGACCAGGGTCAGGAAACAGAAAGGGGGAAGGGACAGGCAACTGGTGGTTTTATTCACTGTATCAGTCAATCAAAATGAAAACTCGAGGCCCTATTTGCTGGCGGGCGCTCAGGGCTAACGGTCTGGGTGGGTTTAGATTGTTCTCTTAGTAACTGTACAGCCTTCCATCATTGATTGGTCAATGATGGAAGACTGTCAGTCATTAATTGATACATTTATGACCACCCATGCATATCGTCACTGTGATGGTGGGCGGCATGCATTAACGGTCAGGGGGCCAGGCCAGGACTCATTGAAGAGAAGAGAAGAGTCTAAAGGTTAGTGTAGTGTAATATGATCACATAGGGTGCAGGGGGCTATAATATAGATACACACAGCATTAGTTAATGTAGCGCAAGGGTTATCTTAAAGTGACAGTGTCCCTTTACTAACTTTACTTCATTTTAATACTATTGAGACTTGAAATGATGATGTACACCTTATATTTAATTGTTTTTGGGTTATACTAATACATTGTTGTGTTTTTTTATTGCAGGGTGAAGAAAATATTTGGGGGGGGCGTTTGCCCTTACGCCCCAATGGACGGGCCGCCCCTGCATACTATACTTTAAATAAAAATCACATTTTATAGAGCTCAACAAATGCCGGAGCCAGGTTTTCGTTCCACAAAATGCTTACAGGCACCTAGATTTCATCCACTGTACGTCTCTGCAATTCAGTTTTACCTGGAAGCAGACAGGCGTGAGTGACTCAGCCAGTGCTGTGTTGGGGTTACATTCCCCGGGTTCAGCACCGCACCCTCTAGCCCAGAGTACCTGTGTGTAAGTGAGGAATGAAAGCTGCTGCTGCTAGAACAGCCCTCACTGACATATATACTTAGCAGAGCATCCTATTTGCAGCTAATCTACTTCTCTCTTAATAGTAGCTTTCAAGCAACCAGAAACTACATTTATCCGGCATCTACCAATCCCCATGGGAGTCTACTGTATATTTCATTACTCACACTAAACATGTATATGGTTTTGTACTTTGCAGCCTATTGTGGCACAGCCTGCAACATATTCTCTGAATGCCTTATTACATTGAGGTCCACAACGTCTAGTCCAATTCTCTATTCACTGTCTTACGTCAACTGTGCCAATACTTGCAAATGAGCATGTGAGGTGAATAAGGTGATGGGTAAGTGTAAATGGGAATGAACAGCAAAGGTTGGTGAAGTTCATCTGTGAATGAACAGGTTTTCAATGTAAAAATGTAATTGATTACATACATGTATAAACTTCACATATAATAATGTTAATTAACCACAAATGCATATTACCTTATTTTTTATCCGCTGCACACCATTTTAGTTTATATTATAATACAAACTAAAAAATAAAAATATATTTACATCTTGGATTTTATTAAAATACAATTCACAGGGCTTATACATAAAGGATGACTCGTCCTAAAATATAACTTTTTGAATAAATTACACTTCAAAGTATACCCAATGTTTTTGAATGTAAAAAACTAACTGAGCCATTAATTGATTATCAAACCAATCACTTTGTTTTTTGCTGATCTACTTCCTGAGGAAAAAAACATTGAATGCAGAGAAAACTTCTATCAACATAACGTATCACAACAAATGTTTTACATTTTCAAAGCACTCACACACAATGCAAATGCAAGTAATGGTTCCTGTATATAGTGTGATCATATTTTAATGAATACAGAGAAGACTACAATAATGCAAAAATAGGCCTCATTGCCCATTTTCATCCTCCCTGAAACTTGCTGAATATGACCCATTATCCCAGCTTCCATGGGGTGAATTGTTACAGCAATAAGTGGCATCTATTCTGGTCATTTTCTGAAATTGTAATACATTTGCAAAATCTAATTACATAGCACTACAACATGGCATCTACAAACGAACCTTAGCTCTTAGAAAACGGGATGGGAGAAGTTTCAGCATGGGTAGCCTAAGGCTTTAAAGAGAGGAGGGAGTGACATTGATGCAGGCTACATAGCACAGGCCAGGCACAGCGTTGTCCCAAGAAGCATGTAAGGAACACGCTGTTAGAGGCACAGGTACATTGGTATTCAGGGAGAAATCATGACAAGGAGGATTGCACTAATATGGTCAAACTGTTCAGGAAAGCAAAGAAACACACAAGGAGGCTGTTGAGAGGCACATGAGACACCAGCAAGCTAAACTAATTCAAGTCAATCTTGGGTACATTTATCCTGTATAGTCCCACGCTATTGCTGTTGGGCATGTGGCAAGATGTATACCAATAATAATTATCTGCCACATTAAATTCAGGCTACATGTTAAAACGTAGCCTGTAACGTAGATCTTAGGGATTTTTGCTATTAAATTATCCCAGTAAAGCAGCCTGCAGACGACTTGCGGGTTAAACCGCAGCAAGGTTGAGAAAAGACTACTTGTTGAGCAATGTTGAACTTCGCAGCCGTAAATACTTTGATCTGCAAGCCTGTAACTGCCACGTTTTCAATTTAGCTAATAAATTGCAATGAAGTCACTCACGAGCAAGCCCGTAACATGCAAATGGAGCCAAAAAACCAACGTGTGCTTGAGAGGATCCGCAAGGGGGGTAAAGTCCAATACGCAGCACTTGTAAATCAAATAAAAACTCACTACTCTACTAATATTGAAAGGGAAAGTATGTTAGGTCTTAGACCTAATAGCACAACGTTCTCAATCCCACAAATAGGCTCAGAAAAATACTTAATTTCATGTATATTTTTTGTGTTATATCGATCCCAACAATCAATGTGTTATTACATATACTGTAACTCACATGTGATAGAATACCATATTTGCGGCTTTATTAATCTTGCATTTTGACTGGAATATGGGTTCGCCCGTAGCTCTTAATTGAACCCCGTAAGACTTTGAAATCCATCCGCCATTTTCTTGTGACGCAATGATGACGATCTCTGTTTCCATTGGCTCCATCTTAACCCGTAACTTCAGGCTTGCTTAATGGATTACGTTCTAGCCTGCAAATCCGATGGCCGACACATGGTTTACGGTTTTGCTTCTCCAGCTCGTAGCTCACAGCCTTTCTAATTTAATAGTACCAGAACTTGGCCACATTTCAAGCCTGCAGCCATTACGAGCTTCACAATGGAGTTACTGGCTTGGAATTTAATGTGGCTCTAAGTGACATTATAGCAAGTGTTATTGTATTAATTTATTATTAATACTGCCTGTCATTTGGTTAACCCTTCAGGGGAATGGTGATACTGAACAGTACTACAATGTATACTTTTCCTGAGTATTAACTCACAAACATTCACAAGAATGTTGTTCAAGCATGATATAAAAAATTGTGATAATAATAAATAGTGCTTGAATGCATTTCGGAAATATTAATACACGTGATCGCTTGGAAACCACCCCTGTGTCACTGTAATGGTCTGGAATGTTCACTTAACAATATATTGGACAGTAAATAGGGATACTTATTTAATAAGGATGTCACACTTCATGCAGATTTTAGGTGTTATGTCCACCAGTAGGTGATGAGAAAAATGTTGATATAAACATAATTTTTTAAGATACAGTAGAAAGTGTAAACACTTGACCATGACCACATCACATCCCAATTAACCTAAGATTAGTAACATGCAAATATATGATTACAGTACTCAAATGCGTAAAGGTAAGTGTGTCCACAAAGATGATATATGATTATTACATAAATGTTATGTATGTTGATGTGCCAAAACATTATGCATTAAAAACAAACTAAAACAGTAATAATGGTATAACAAACCATTTTTATATACACAGAGCACACTCATAAATGTATACAACTGTGAATTATATCATGGGTGTATTGTGGATGAAGAGGCTGTTTGGAAAAAGGGAAAACCTAAGGGGTTAAATGTAATACTGTATAGTAGCATCTACTATAGGGTATAGGGTCACATGTGGTCACTACATCACAGTAAGTATAATCCAGTGAATACAAATTGCATCATACTTCAGTCCATTTAATATAAGTAACCAGTAATGCACATAGCACTTACATCTGGTCTTCACCTGCTCAATTAAACAGATGCATAAACTACTGGACTATGTAATCTAATTCAGTTACACACATACTGTATAGTGCATTTAAAAAAATCAAACATCTGAAAAAAAGGTGGTCAAAACCTAAAAAATTCTGTGGAGGATAAAAATATATCTAAAAAAAACCTGCATGTACAGTACATAATACAATAAACCAACTTACCTGATCTTCATCTGCAAGCATTATGTGGGTGTTATGATAAATCACTAGCCATGACCATTAATAATAATGTGTCATCCCACAATGAATGCTTAGCTGTGATCCCAATCAGTGGCCCAATAGTACTATCACCATCTCTATATATTGATAAGCCACATTGATATCACATTCATCTGCTATACAGGTGTTATCACATTTTGAATGAATCTTATGATATGATGTCCGAACAACTACCCATTAATACAGAGAAGACACAAAGGTCAGCAACAATAATGTCTGCAAATTAATTCAGACAAAAGTATCTGTTCTCATATTGAGATTAAGTAGAGGATGTCATGTCTTGATATCTCGATATTTCATGTATTAATGCTGGCTTTGATTAACATCCTATTATGCGACTTTGCAAGTCCCCCGTCATATCTGCATTGTTCTAAATTTATTATAACAACAACCATGTATTCTAAAACAGGATATATAATTTAATTAATAGTGTGGGAGCTACATTTTTAGGAGGGGATGTCATTGATGGATAGTCTATCGACTGTGAAAATATTTATAGTACTAGATTTTGTAGCTCTTGCAGATGAAGAAGTTACCTTTGAATATAGGGGCTGCACCATCTCTTCTCAATGTCATTCCTCAGTGACCATCAATCGATGAATTGTTAAACAAAATCTTACATGTCTACAGAGAAAAGGATCATGGACCATGTGTTGCGGGGTGGCCATCTATTTATAAAATATCACATAGGCCATGATCCTCTACTCTGCCAGGCTAGATTATGTTAACAGTTGAACCAATAGATTTTCATTGAGGGGTGCTGTTCAGAAGGTCCAAAACTATGTGCAGCCCCTACATCCTCATCCACCTTGCCACAGGCCACATGTGCCCACATACCTTCTTCCTAGGTGAGGGGGGTTGCTGGGGGAGGTATCCTTCCAGGAGGCAGAAGCACCGAAGCTGGTGAAGTTTCTGGTTGCTTGAGAGGCCTAGATTAGCTGCACCTAGAATAGTATAATTGTCAGTGAAGCCTGTTCTAGCAGCAGCAGCTTTCACTCCCCACTTACACACAGGTAAGTTCGGCTGGAGGGTGCAGTGCTGAACCCGAAAAATTTAACGCCAACACTGCACTGGATGCATTGCAGAGACACACAGTGGAGGAAATATAGGTGCCTGTAAGCATTTTGTGATGTGGCAACCTGCCTGCTGGTATTTGTTAAATCCTATAAATTCCAACTGTTATTCAATATCTGCTGTATATAGGATGATCCTTTGGTTGTTGTGTGTTTCTATCAGAAATCTTGTTGTCTTGAACCTGGGTGGTTCACTTAATTTCTGCTATGTGGAGCTATAATTTGCTATGTGTGATAAATACATTGGACTATGTACTTTGTTGTTATTGGCTCATGATGATATCATGATTCCTGCAGTGATCTGTATATGCATACACATACTCTTGAGAACTTTTTAGGCATTGTGTCATACTAACCAATCAGTGACCATATCTCAGCAATAGCTGTTATCATGCTGCTGAGAGGTGTTCCCTGGTAGGCTATTACACTACACTGCACATCCATCCCTAGTCTGTATTTGCATAAGCTCCCATACATGGACTAGCTATTGGATGATTTCTCATGTTGTGGCCATTAATATAAGTTATTTGTCAGTTTCATGGTTTAATGATGCATTAATCATTCATCTATCTATTGGTAAATCCAAGGAGCTGACATCTCAGTGTCATTGGTGGTCAGCATTTACATGTGTTTTTTGTTTTCTATACAGGGAGTACAGAATTATTAGGCAAGTTGTATTTTTGAGGATTAATTTTATTATTGAACAACAACCATGTTCTCAATGAACCCAAAAAACTCATTAATATCAAAGCTGAATATTTTTGGAAGTAGTTTTTAGTTTGTTTTTAGTTTTAGCTATTTTAGGGGGATATCTGTGTGTGCAGGTGACTATTACTGTGCATAATTATTAAGCAACTTAACAAAAAACAAATATATACCCATTTCAATTATTTATTTTTACCAGTGAAACCAATATAACATCTCAACATTCACAAATATACATTTCTGACATTCAAAAACAAAACAAAAACAAATCAGTGACCAATATAGCCACCTTTCTTTGCAAGGACACTCAAAAGCCTGCCATCCATGGATTCTGTCAGTGTTTTGATCTGTTCATCATCAACATTGCGTGCAGCAGCAACCACAGCCTCCCAGACACTGTTCAGAGAGGTGTACTGTTTTCCCTCCTTGTAAATCTCACATTTGATGATGGACCACAGGTTCTCAATGGGGTTCAGATCAGGTGAACAAGGAGGCCATGTCATTAGATTTTCTTCTCTTATACCCTTTCTTGCCAGCCACGCTGTGGAGTACTTGGACGCGTGTGATGGAGCATTGTCCTGCATGAAAATCATGTTTTTCTTGAAGGATGCAGACTTCTTCCTGTACCACTGCTTGAAGAAGGTGTCTTCCAGGAACTGGCAGTAGGACCGGGAGTTGAGCATGACTCCATCCTCAACCCGAAAAGGCCCCACAAGCTCATCTTTGATGATACCAGCCCAAACCAGTACTCCACCTCCACCTTGCTGGCGTCGGACTGGAGCTCTCTGCCCTTTACCAATCCAGCCACGGGCCCATCCATCTGGCCCATCAAGACTCACTCTCATTTCATCAGTCCATAAAACCTTAGAAAAATCAGTCTTGAGATATTTCTTGGCCCAGTCTTGACGTTTCAGCTTGTGTGTCTTGTTCAGTGGTGGTCGTCTTTCAGCCTTTCTTACCTTGGCCATGTCTCTGAGTATTGCACACCTTGTGCTTTTGGGCACTCCAGTGATGTTGCAGCTCTGAAATATGGCCAAACTGGTGGCAAGTGGCATCGTGGCAGCTGCACGCTTGACTTTTCTCAGTTCATGGGCAGTTATTTTGCGCCTTGGTTTTTCCACACGCTTCTTGCGACCCTGTTGACTATTGTGAATGAAACGCTTGATTGTTCAATGATCACGCTTCAGAACCTTTACATTTTTAAGAGTGCTGCATCCCTCTGCAAGATATCTCACTATTTTTTACTTTTCTGAGCCTGTCAAGTCCTTCTTTTGACCCATTTTGCCAAAGGAAAGGAAGTTACCTAATAATTATACACACCTGATATAGGGTGTTGATTTCATTAGACCACACCCCTTCTCATTACAGAGATGCACATCACCTAATATGCTTAATTGGTAGTAGGCTTTCGAGCCTATACAGCTTGGAGTAAGACAACATGCATAAAGAGGATGATGTGGTCAAAATACTCATTTGCCTAATAATTCTGCACTCCCTGTATGTGTGTGATGTACGTGTGGTGGCATGTTAGTGTATCTGACAATCACTTGACAAGGAGGCTGGATCCTGATGGGCCATCAGGCCTGGAGCTCCAGCAACGTGCACCTGGTCCAGCATCTCCTTGATCACCCTATCTCACTTGTTGTACTTGACAGTCACTGGGGCACCACTTTTCGCTGCTCTCTCTCCTCCTCTGCCATCATCCTCCTCACCTTGGCCCGGACGCCATTGAAGCAATGCTTAACTGACCTCATATGCTTTTTTGACAATTCAACTGCTGTCACAGCGACTTCAACCTCCTTCCAGGCCTGGGCCTAACTTCCCTCCTGCCGCAAAGATAGTGGGGTGGTTATGAATGGCACTGCGGAGGACAATCATCTCCATGTGCCTGTAGTTAGGGAAGCGTGCATGCCCCCAGCCTCTTGTCCTCCTGACTGTGGACAGGGATCCTGTCCTCCCTCCTATGATCCAGGGGCCCGTCTCTTCTTCCCACTACCCCCCGGGATCAGGCCCCTCCTCCCCTGGCCCTTTGTAAGCCATGCTTATGACTACGGGCGAATCTCTCCCTCCCTCTACCTCACCTCCACTCCCTCTCTTCCTCCCTCTCCTCCCATCACCTCCACTCCCTCTCTTTCTCCCTCTCCTACCCTCACCTCCACTCCTTCCATCCTCACCTGCACTCCATCTCTCTTCACCCTGACCTTCCTGCCCCAGGGTCATCTCTTTTTCCTCCTCTCCTCTCATCCTCTTCTTCTACCTACTTCTTCCATCCTCTCCCCTTCTCCCTCTCCACCCTCCATGAGAATCTCAAAAATAAAATAAGAATAAATTAAATGAATTAAGTGTAAGGGATGTAAAAAATATATATGTTTAATGTGTATTTATTATATGTTAGGGGATCTGGTGGTGGTGTGTGGATGTCTAGGGGCCTCATTCTATTAGTGGCCGTAAATCGGCCGTAAGGCTGCGATTCCTTGCGGGGGTTCAGTTAACTCGCGATTCTATTATACGGCCCCGCAAGGATCTCCTTTTACGGCCGGCCGCATATCTTGGAACCGGCCGTAATCTCAGAAATATAAAAACTGAAAAATAAATTCAAGCCTGCACTGTACAGCTCTGTAAATGCTAGGGATCATATTGGGGGACATGAGGATTAAAAGTAACCCACTCTCAAGCTTGCACATCTGCCCAAACCCGAGTTCAAATTAACTGTTTATTTTCCGGCTGCGGCGTGGGTGTGTCTGAGGTGCTCCAAGCACTCTGGACTTTTTACATGGATATTTTATGTATATTAAAAATAAAATATTTTACGGATTTGAGTACAGGATAATTATGTGCTATTTTTTCTAACACCTAAAATCCCTTTATAGTCTTCGCAAAGTGCAGGATGGCTTTATTTGAGCTATTTTATGTGCTTAATTGGTGCTAGCGAGACCTCTTTCCTGCAAGTAAGCTGCGGCTCGCTTTTAGCCTTGCAGAGAGGTTTCCCGGAGGAATTGAATTGCAAAACTCTTGCGGCCGTTTTAGATCAAAGGCTTTCCTCTGGCGCGAGCGGCCGCAAGAGATAGCAAGGCACCGGCCGCAAGCCTGCCGGAGCCTCCGGCCGTAAGGGAATAGAATAGCCGAATAGCTTGCGGCCCCGCAACTGCTGCGGCCGCTAATAGAATGAGGCCCTATCTATATATGTGTGTATTATTACTCTACTAGGAACTAGCCCGTCAAAAATGACAGGAACAAAATTGTAAGGCTGGTAATGCTGTTTGCCACACAATGCGAGGCTATGGGCCCTCCGCGCTCCTTTGGCGCTCATCACAAGACTCAACTTTCCATTTGCGGGCTTCTAGTGGAATAGGGCTCTATGATCCCAAACTAAGGGCCACATTCAGTTGCGACTTGGCCAATTGAATTGGTCTCTATATAAGCACATAGCATATTTTTTTACCAACGTTTTTAGTTAGTGATGACCTTGCTTTTGGATAGAAGTTCACTAACTAAAAACTTCTGTAAAAAAAATATGCTCTGTGCTTTTATAGAGCCCTATTCAATTGGCAAATTCGCAATTGAATAAGGCCCTAAGTTGCCTTGCCAACTTCAATAATTCATCAACAATTGGAACCATCAAACATCTAACTGGAGACATGCATTAAGTTCACTAAATGTCAGAGGGTCAACAAAGTGCTTCACTGAAAGCAACAAATGCATTTCTATTTGTTAATTTAACTGGCATCTGTTGTTGAGCTACACTAATCAGTAATTCCATCAGAATTCACATTTAAGCATTCAGATGTGGATTTATACAATTTGTAATACATATAATGGGATAAAGTAGGATGTAGGATGTATGTTATATACATTTTGGATAGATATAAAAAATACCAAAACATATGTTATTGCATTTTATATCTTCATTACAAATTTTGTAAATTTCCCTCTAATACAACCAGAAATTAAAAAATGTATTAACCTATGTTTGTGTCAGCAGGAATTTTCAACTTTTGTTTTTTCTTAGCTCAGAAATTTTTTTCTAGCACTCATGCGAAAGTTATGCTGTTTGATTCGTGCATGGATGGAATCCCTTTCTTTTTTAAATACACTAAGCATTGTGGAAGATGAAAGAAGAACTATGTTTTTGCAGCATTACAAAATAGAGATCTAAGTATTTGCTATGCTATGTTCCTGTTATTTTCACAGATATTTGACATGGAGATGCTGTTGGCTTTCTGTTATATGTAAAACTCTAGCCTAGATTCCCTTTGTGTTATTTAACAGGTACTTCTTCTAGGGAGTCAACATAAACCTCATATACAACTTCATTATCAGAGGATGGTTAAATGGCCAGTTAATTCAGCACAATTTGGACCACACCACAGTAAAGATTTCCTAAAAGCATGTTGAAATACTTTTAGAATTTTTGAAATATGTGCATTTTCTACTGAGATAACCACACATTTTATTCTTAGTGGATTTATCTACCTACAGCATGATCATTTCTCTATCCTAATTTGCATGGATCTCTCTGGTGTCTTTGACACAGTTGATCATCCTCTTCTTATCCAAATTCTCCATTCTCTTGGCATCCGTGACACTGTTCTCTCTTGGTTCACATCTTATCTATAAAATCGAACATTTAGTGTCTCCTTCTCTGGCACCTCTTCATCTCCTCGCCCTCTAACTGTCGGTATACCCCAGGGCTAAGTCCTAGGCCCCCTCCTTTTCTCCATCTATACATCCTCCCTTGGTGCCCTTATAAAATCTTTTGGATTTCAGTATCATCTTTATGCTGATGACACCCAAATCTACATCTCTGCAACTGAACTATCCCCCTCTTTGCGCTAGCTCACGCTGCCAATTGCCTCTCGAGCATATCCTCATGGATGTCTGCCCGTCAACTCAAACTCAACATGTCAAAGACACAGCTCCTTATCTTTTCACCCTCTTCCTCAGCTCCCACTCCTCACTTATGTCTCACTGTTGATAATGCCATCATCATTCCCAACTCCGAGGCCCTTGTGTCTTGTGGTCCTACTGGACCCTTCCATCTCTTTCATTCCTCACATTCAATCACTCACAAAATCTTGTCACTTTCACCTAAAAAACATACCATATATACTCGAGTATAAGCCGAGTTTTTCAGTCCTTTTTTTAAGGCTGAAAAGAGCCCCCTCGGCTTATACTCGAGTTACCACCCAGTGTCTCTTTTTCCCCCATGTCTGTCATCTCCCCCCATGTCTGTCTTTCCCCCCCGTGCCTGTCTTTCCCCCATGTCTCTCTTCCCACTGTGTCTCTTTCCCTCCCCCCTCCCTAATCATCCTCAACCCCCCATCCTCATCCCGAACCCCCCCATCCTCAACCCTCCCATCCTCATCCTCAACCCCCCATCCTCATCCTCAACCCCCCCCCATCCTCATCCTAACCCCCCCTCCTCACTTTAGCCCTCTAATTACCTCCCCCTCTCCCTTTCCCCTCACTTACCTTACATCTGCAGCAGCTGCTCCTCCGGTCCTCCGCGCTCCTTCCGGCTGTGTCTTGACCCGGCCAATGACGTGCCACGCATGTGACGTCACATCATTAGCATGTGCCGGGGACTTACCCATCTACCCTCTTCGCTCTGCTAATGACCTTCTTCTCTCCTCTTCTCTCATCACCTCCTCTCACTCCCGTCTTCAAGACTTTTCTCGTTCTGCCCCTATTCTTTGGAACTCCCTACCTCTTTCCATCAGACTATATTCATGTCTCAAATCCTTCAAAATGTCTTCAAAAACACATTTATTCAAAAAAGCTTTCATCTTTAGCTTCTTCATTCACTATGCATCCATCACTCTCCTGTACCTCACCCACACCCTTTAGAATGTCAGTTTGTGAGTTTCAATCTTGTGAGGTGCTTTAGGGAAAGCACTCTGTATATCAGATTGAACAGGGTCTTCCATTATTTTTTATTGTGGGGTTATTGTTTATACTTATACCTAATCCCTGTATTTCGATGCAGAATATGTTGGCACATTATAAATAAAGGATAATAATAATAATAATTCAGAGAACAGAGGGAGTGGTGTTTAGTGTCCTCTATATAAAGAATGCACAAGGCTATACAAGTCACAAGCAGTAGCATGCCGATCCTTATACACAGAGACCCCTCTATCCAGACCATGCACACAGCTATATATGTCACAAGCAGTAATATGAAGATCCTTAAATAAAGAGTTCTCAATAAAAAGCATACACATGGCTTTGCAAGTCACAAGCAGTAATATGCATAGTTACTTAGTTACATAGTTACTTACAGCCTTATTAAATTGCGATTCGGACAAATGAATAGGGCTCTATATAAGCACAGAGCATATTTTTTTTACAGAAGGTTTTAGTCATCTTCTATCCAAAAGCAAGGGCTTCACTAACTAAAAATTTCTGTAAAAAAAATATGTTCTGTGCTTATATAGAGCCCTATTCAATTGGCGAATTGCAATTTAATAAGGCTGATAGTAATCAAGGTTGAAAAAAGACTTTCAGTCCATCAAGTTCAACCTTTTAAGATCTCTTCTGACCTGCAATATGCGGATAAAATATTAATTAATTAGTTGTTGATTCATTATTAATCAATTACTTAACTATTTATTTTTTACTTAATTTTTTAAAATTATTAATTAATTAATCCAGAGGAAGCCCAAAAAAAAAAAAGTGAGACTTAGATAATCGTCTCAAAGAAAAAAATATATGTAATTCCTTCCTGACCCCAGGTACTGGCGATTGGATTTCTCCCTGGGTCAATACTTTCTCTCTAATTATCCAGGATAACCCTGAATTCCCTTTTTAATTAGAAATAAATCCAGTCCCCTTTTAAAGTTATCTATCGAATCCGCTGTCACCACCTCCTCTGGTAGAGAATTCCACAGATGTAACCACCCTTACTGTGAAGAACCCTTTTCTTTCTTTAAGGTGGAATCTTTTTACTTCTAACCTTAAGGGATGTCCTCTTGTCAGTTGAAAACCTCTTGGCACAAAAAGCTCCCTTGACAAATCTTTATACTGACCCTTTTTTCTAGAGAAAATAATTTAATATGGTTAGTCTTTCTTCATATCTTAGCCCCTGCATTCCCCTTCTTAGTTTTGTTGCCCTTCTCTGTACCTTTCACAGCTCTAAAATTTTCTTTTTATGAAGTGGTGCCCAAAATTGTACTCCATATTCCAAAAGAGGGTGTACTAGAGATTTGTATAGTGGCAGCATTATATTTGCTTCCCTTGCTTCTATACCCTTCTAGATACATGTTAATATTTTATTTGCCTTTGCAGCTGCTGCTTGGCTTTGAGCACTGTTACCTAAGTGGTTGTCCACAAGCGCTCCCAAATCCCTTTCAATATCTGATACCCCTAGATTTGCTCCATTAAGATTATAAATTGCATGGCTATTTTTCCTTCCCAGATGCATAACTTTACATTTATTCATATTAAATCTCATATGCCCTTAAGATGCCCATTCCTCAATTTTATGTAAATCTTTTAATTAATTTAATTACCTTGCACAACTTTGTGTCATCACCCCTCTATCCAGACCATGCACACAGCTATACAAGTCACAAACTGTAATATACAGATCCTTATACACAGAGACCCCTCTATTCATACCATGCACACACCTCTACAAGTCACAAGGAGTCATATAAGGATCCTTATACAAAGAGTTCTCAATAAAAAGCATACACATGGCTATACATGTCACAAGCGGTAATATGCAGATCCTTATAAACATAGACCCCTCTATCCAGACCATACACACACCTATATAAATCACAAGCAGTAATATGCAAATCCTTATACACAGAGACACCTCTATCCAGTCTATCCAGACCATGCACACAGCTATACTAGTCACAAGCAGTAATATGCAGATCCTAATACACAAAGACCCTCTATCCAGACAAAGTCACAAGCAGTAATATGAAGATCCTTATACAAAGAGTTCTCAATAAAAAGCATACACACAGCAATGCAAGTCACAAGCAGTAATATGCAGATTCTTATACACAGAGACCCCTCTATCCAGACAATGCACACAGCTATACAAGTCATGAGCAGTAATATACAGATCCTTATGCGCAGAGACCCCTCTATCCAGACCATGCACACAGCTATACAAGTTATAAGCAGTAATATACAGATCCTTATGTGCAGAGACCCCTCTATCCAGACCATACACACAGCTATACAAGTCACAAGCAGTAATTTACAGATCCTTATTCACAGAGACCCCTCTATCTAGACATTCCACACAGCTATACACGTCACAAGCAGTAATATGCAGATCCTTATATAAAGAGTTCTCAATAAAAAGCATACACGTGCCTATGCAAGTCACAAGCGGTAATAAGCAGATCCTTATAAACAGTGACCCCTCTATCCAGACCACACACACACCTATATAAATCACAAGCAGTAATATGCAAATCCTTATACACAGAGACACCTCTATCCAGTCTATCCAGACCATGCACACAAGTACACAAGACACAAACAGTAGTATGCAGATACTTATACCCAGAAACCCCTCTATTCAGGCCATGCACTCAGCTATACATGTCACAAGCAGTAATATGCAGATCCTTATACACAGAGACACCTCTATCCAGTCTATCCAGACAATGCTCACAGCTATATACTGTAAGTCACAAGCAGTAATATGAAGATCCTTATACAAATAGTTCTCAATAAAAAGCATACACACGGCTATGCAAGTCTCAAGCAGTAATATGCAGATCCTTATAAACAGAGACCCCTCTATCTAGACCATACACACACCTATATAAATCACAGGCAGTAATATGCAGATCCTTATAAACAAACAGAGACCCCTCTATCCAGACTATACACACACCTATATAAATCAGAAGCAGTAATATGCAGATCCTTATACAAAGCGACCACTATATCTAGACCACGCACACAGCTATACAGGTCACAAGCAGTAATATACAGATCTGTATAAACAGAGACCCCTCTATCCTGACCATACACACACCTATATAAATCACAAGCAGAAATATGCAGATCCTTATACACAGAGATCCCTCTATTCAGTCTATCCAGACCATACACACAGCTATACAAGACACAAGCAGTAATATGCAGATCCTTATACCCAGAAACCCCTCTATTCAGACCATGCACTCAGCTATACATGTCACAAGAGGTAATATGCAGGTCCTTGTACACAGAGATCCCTGTAACCAGACCATGCACACAGCTATATGAGTCACAAGCATAAATATGCAGATCCTTATACACAGAGATCCATCTATCTAGACCATGGACACCCCATACCTAACTCAATGTATGAAATTTCAACTGCTCAGTAGTAACCTAAGAGCACAGTGAATCCAGGGAAACACGTTGCTCAAGGCAAGCTGTAGAACTACAACTCCCAGCAGCCCCCTGTTCCTTCTGGGAGGCATCTAATTTCTCCCCCAGCCAATAAGGAAGAGATAGTCAGATTCCTCCATGTACACTGGGGGCGAGGCTCGCAATGAGCGCCAAAAGCGCTTATCGTGGGGCTTGCGATGAGCGCCGAAGGTGCTCAGAGGGCCCATAGCCTTGCTTTGTGTGGAAAACAGCATTGCCTGGCTTACAATTTTATTGCCGTCATGTTTTGACGGGCAATTCGCTAGTAATACAAAAATATTTTTATTATTATAAAGAAGTTGCTCTGCTAACTGCAGCAGAGCCGTAGTAGCGAAGTAACTGGCCCTTTAAATGTCTTTTTTCCCATAACCGTAACAAATTGTAGATCTGTATATTATCATCATAATAGAAATCATCAGCAAAAGCCTATTACTTTATTATACTCTCTCTTACCCCATTTCTGCATGCTTGGCTCATGCATGCTTGCAATCACTCCTTTGGCAAATAAAGAAACTGGGTGGAGAGTTATACAGAGCTCATTGCAGTTGTTTAGTCATTCAGTTGTGTCAGACTTTCCATGACCCTGCAGACTGCAGCACTCCAAGTCGATTTGTCAGTCACTGCCACTCTGAGCTCCATCAAGTTCATGTTTAGTGCTTCAGTGATCTCATCTATCCATCTCCTCCTCTGTCGTCCCCTTCTTCAAGTGCGTTCAATTTTTCCCAGCATCAGAGTCTTCTCTAGCGAATCCAGCATTCTCATGATATGACCAAAATATTTGAGCTTCAGCCTTCCACATGTTCCAGTGTACAGTTTGTCTTGATTTACTGTAGTACTGATTTATTGGATAAGTAGTTTTCGCAAACACCACAATTCGAAGGTATCAGTTCTACAGTGCTCAGTCCCTCTAGTTCCTACTCACTTTGAGTCATCCAAGTATTATCATCCACGTGTCTGAGGTTGTTGATATTTCTTCCAGCAATATTTCTTCTGGCTTTGGATTCGCCAGTGAGTCCTTACAGATGATGTACTCTGAGTATAAGTTGAATAAATAAGGTGGTTATAAAAAAAGAAGGAATCATTTTAATTTTAATGTCTTGCAAATAACGCTGCAGTAAAAAATATATACGCTAATAAAAACATATAACAGATATAGGTACAGTATCCTCAAGAAAAATATTCAAACATACCACCACATGCATAGAGGGCTAAATAAATATAGCTACTATCATATATCAATTTATAAATGTATAACGTGCAATATAAATATAAAGTGCAGTCAAAATGTAAAGTGCATTAATACATTATAACTATAAATATAAAGTACAAATAAAAATAAGCAAAAATATATAAACTACTAGAGGTACAGATACATACAGATAAATATAAAGAAGTACCAATTACATCAGTTGCAAAGGCAATCCATATAAATATATAGATCCAATAGGATCATAGAAGAATCCTAGGATTGCAAAGCAAAAAATTTGTATATATTTACATATATATTTGTTAAAAACAGTTAAAAGGAAAACATATGTTTATGCCCTTGCTTCAATCAGATACAGAATCACATTGAGCTGTGCAGTGGACACAAAAAGGTTATCAGAGTCTCAGGCTGCAAATAGCCCCTTACTGCTATACCTGCAGGTGCATCAGGACTTCTATGTATATTAGTATCACTTAGTCAAAACACTGCACAGATGAGGAGCCGGGCACATGTGACTTGTTAAAGTACACTCTCATAACAAGTGCATTCACAAGGGATATTATTTATTTTGTATCAGCTTGGACTGATGGTTTTCCCTCTTTTATTCAGTTTAATTCTGAACTTTGCAATAAGAAGCTCATGGTCTGAGCCATAGTCATTTCCAGGTATTGTTTTTGCTGATTGTATAGAGCTCCTCCATCATTGACTACAAGGTATATAGTCAATCTATTTTCTATAATGTCCCCTCAGAGGCTGTTGGAAGAGGGTGACCCGCTTCGTTTTGTACTCCAAGACCAAACTTGTTATACCAGGTGTTTTTTCACTCCCTTCTTCAGCATTGCAATCTCCTATAATGATAGTAACATCTTTTCTTGGTGATGTATATCTTCGTAGAACTGGACAACTTCAGCCTCTTCAGCATCCATGGTTGGAGCATAGACTTGGATCATTGTGATGTTAAATGTCTTGCCTTGAATTCGAATTGAAATCATTCTGTCATTTATTGGGTTGTAACAAAGCACTGCTTTGGGCTTTGGCCACCCTTTGATTGACTGTGAGAGCTACTCCATTTCTTCTGTGTGATTCCTGACCATAGCAGAAGATCTAATTGTCGTCTGATATAAAGTATCCCATTCCAGTCCATTTAAGGCCACTGATTTCCAGGACATCAACGTTTAATCTTGTTATCTAATGTCTTTAGTTTCCTTTGGTTCATAGATCTAAAATTCCAGATTCCTATGCTGAATTGTTATTTGCATCATTGGACTTTCCTTTCCCCTCCAGACCTATTCTCAGTGTCCTCTTTGGCCCAACCACTTAATTAGATCTGGTGCTACTAGTACTTACGGTCTGCTCTGTGGTAGACACCTTCTGACCTCAGGGGCTCATCATCCTGTGCCATTTTGTGAAGTTCACTAATTCCTAGGATATCAATGTTTGACCTTGTCATCTCATTCCTGGCCACATCTAGTTTGCTTTGGTTCATAGTTCTAACATGCCAGGTTCCTATGCTGAATTGGTCTTTGCAGCAGCAGACTTTCCTTTCCACTCCAGGAACATACGCAGTCTGGTTTCCTTTCGGCTTTGGCCCAACCACTTCATTAGATCTGCTGCTACTCGTACTTACCCTCTGTGGACTGTGATTTGTCTAACCTCACTGCCATGACCTGTCCATCTTGGGAGACCATACTTGGTATAGCTCACAGCTTCATTGAAGTACACAAGCCCCTTCTCCACGACAAGATGAAATCCAGAAGGGGAACAGCTGATTACAGATAGTATAATACAGCAAGCAGTCTTAAGGAGCACTCTTAAGGGGCTGCCAAGATAAACTGTAAAGCCAATCACAGAGAAACTTGGTGAAACTAAACCATAATCCTGTATATTTTGCTACCAAATGTTCTCTACAATCTAAATTGTTTTTTAGGTGTGATAGAAAGAAGGTGTTATCACTAATAATTAGTATTTTTACTGCTTCATGTTACTGAAGAAAATAAGGGCATGTAAAAAGGGCTTGTAATAGCTTTTCCTTTTATTTCTACAACAAACATCTTTGCAGTCATATCTGAAATATAACTGGAAACTTAACATCCAGTCATATATAACCCAAATACTTCATGGAGCAACACAAGGGCAAGTTCCTTAAACTTCACATAAAAGTTGGAACTGAGGCTTTGACTCCATTCTCCAAGCCGAAACCATTGGTAAGCTACATTTGTTATTTTTCTGTTCACATAGATAGGGGGTTGATTGGTATTGGTGGCTACTTCATGCTATGTGCCTAAAGTGTATACGTAAGTGCCTACAAGTATGAATTAGTGAGTCAGAAGTGAAAAACCAAATCATCTTCCATAGCAACAACACTAACATTAAAGAATGTCACCAAAGAATGTCACCAAAGAATGTCACCAAAGTTGTGATCAAGTGATAACTGTGATGAGCTGCAGAAGTGAACACACAGGGCCCTAGGAGCAGAGGTTACATTTTTAAAGTGTTAGGAGTAGGAGAGTTGCATTGCATTTGCCATCACAAGTTATTTTACACATAAACTATACATATGCATATATTATTCCCACTTACACTATCAATTGGTCATCCCACATACCATCTTTTCTTCCCATTATTCCATAGACACCAGTTAATAATACCCCTTACACATTATCCTACACCTATACCCAGGACACATACCCCCTGCCACATATCCTATACACTCTATCACATAACCCATACCTTTACTAAATCCCCCTCACATCCGATACATTTAGAAAACTGTTAAAATACTTACAGCACACACATATTTTTACCCAGAAAAACATATGTACACTTTTTTCTATTCTTCATGTGAGTGATGGTAAGTGTTTGTTCTGGAAGTGTTTGTGAGACAGACTTGTGTTTTAGCGTGTTTAGAATGGGAGGAAGAGAGGTTGGAAGAGGAGAAGGTTGCCAAGGAAGTAAAAAGAGAGGGAGAGCAGTGGACAGAAGGAGA
The DNA here is from genome assembly GCA_027410445.1 of Discoglossus pictus. Classification (NCBI taxonomy): domain Eukaryota; kingdom Metazoa; phylum Chordata; class Amphibia; order Anura; family Alytidae; genus Discoglossus; species Discoglossus pictus. The sequence continues at coordinate 130,617,115 of CM050166.1, forward strand.
GCAGGAATGGAGGGAGCAGGATTAAAGAGACATAGATGAGGAATAGAGAGAAGACGTGGAGTAGTGAGACAAGGAGGTCAGTTGCTCTGGAGGGTGTAGATAAGCCCATGCTAAACAAAAATTAGAACATGAGTAAATAAATAATGATTCAGTCCCTAGATTACATCTAAAATCATAGTGATAAAAATTTTATTTTATTTTATGTTTGCAATTATTAACAAAGACTGAATGTTGATATGATCATAACAAGTGTAACATCAGTTACATTTATTTTCATCCATAGACCCATCACTGATTTGATGGTAGGCCGAGGAGACAGCCACCCACCAACAGTTTCTTTAAGAAGGAAGAGGAGATGCAGAGGCCATCCTCCACAGCAGTGCAATTTGAGCCATATGCCCCACTGCCTACCCAAACAACTCCACCATCAGAATGCTCACATTGGAACGGACCAGCCTACACCCAACTGCAGCCAGGGTTTCAGCAAACTCCACCACTACCACCACTAGTGTTGGAAACACCATCACTTCCTGTTGATGCAAAACTGCAACAGTCACCCTCTCGCACATCCGAACTAGTACTACTAGCTGATATAGATCTGCTGAATATCCCTAATATCGGTGAGCCAAGAGACATTTAGAGGAGGTGGAGGCATACACGAGGGTACATGAGGAGAGAAAATGCCTGGTCTTTTGATAACCAGCTTGCCAGCCTCTATAGGCAACTTGCAAGAATGGGAAGGTTTTTAGTGTGTCAGTGGGGACTCTCCAGTAGCAACAACAGTAGGCATCTTAAAGCAAAAACACACCTGAAGCAAGGTCCCCCAGATTATAATTATCACCTCATCATCATCAAGCTCCAACTCCAGCTTCCTGAAACTGTAAGCGTACCATATACAGTACCCACGTTGATGCATACATCTCACATATGATCAGCGTTAAACAAACAGTAGGTGACAAGTAATTTTGTTAAGAACAATATACATAGTTAATAAGCCCTAACATAGATGAAAGCCTCCTAATATGGTAATGGCAAATGTATCCATTTATTTTTTCTTGACGTCAAACAAACATGGCTGTATTGCTACTTATGTTGATGAGCACAGTAATAAAAAAAAGATAACAACAGATGGGCTCTAAATTTCAAAAAATCACATGATACGTTCATATCTGAGCATTTATTGCACAACAGGCGATTAGTAAAAATCAGGTATTCCTTTAGCACTGACACGTGCTTGTTAATGCCTTACACTCCATGATGTCTAATTCACTCAATTTTGATTGTCAGCAATATATCCACAATGACCAGGTCAAGTAATGTGAGACATATGGATAGATATATTTGTATGGATAGTGTTCAAGTAAATCAAGTCTTGAACAATAAAAAAAGAAAAAAAAACGATCCCACGTGATTTTTCATCTTTTGTCTGATGGTGGATAGCTATTTTGGTGAATTTCGTGTCCCTTTAAGAATTTTGTATAGAAGGCCAAAAATGTAATGTTACATTATTATTTGGAGACAGGATACAGCTATAAAAGCACTCAACAGTATCATTTACGTTTTTAGCCAAAGCTGAAATCTGTTCCTAAGTAATATGTGCTACCAGGAATTTGCCACGTAGTATGTGATAATAACATGCACATTGTGCACACTTGTCATTTATAACACAGCTGTTCCCTGTAGAATGAAGTCTGCAGTTGGGATGAAATATATAACAGCTATCAAACATTTCTGATTAATATGGTGTTCGGTGTACGGTGTCGCACATTCCTATAAAGGGACAATATATGGAACTGCAATTTTGAAAGTCACAACATTCTTTTCCTAGTCTCTAAGTAAAGTAAATACTTGTATTATATATATATATATATATATATATATATATATATATATATATATATATATATATTATATTATATATATTATATATATATATATTTTTTTTTTAAAACAGCTTTTAATGTTATAAATATGTGTTATTATAATTGCATGAAAAGTAGGTGATATAAAGGTTAAAAAATATTTACTTCCTAAACCAAGACAACTTTTGGACCTGCCTGTGTATTTTGTGCATTAGATGCAGTCAATCACATCTTATACATTCAATCTATTGAGTTGTATAAAGAAATCAGATAATCCAGGAAAAAAAAAAACAATACATTTTAACTGACATGTAGATTGATTAACTCAAAAGGCATATAAGTATATGGACTGTTGGTTACCCAACCTTGAAAAAGTTCTTGCTTGTTCAGAACCCATGAGTCCTGCTCATTTGCTAGATCGCCATACCTCCACATTTGCAGATGACAAAAGGATGATATGTTTATCTATTATTGTCTATTATTTTCACACCGGGCAATAACTGATCTGGTGCTTTCACACGAAAATCTTAGTTTAAAAAAAAATTTCAAAACGTTTTTTAATGATCTGAAAAGAATGGAAATTAACATTTTAATCCATCATTTCACTCTTATTATTACCAAAAAACTCTTAGGAACAATCCTTGTGAGATGAAGTGTAGTAATGGGCATAGGAAACACAAACTCTTAGTACACCTTTGGGATGACTGACCATATCTAAGTGACTAATTAATGTGTTTTAACTGAAAAGGGTATAAAAAATGTTTTTATTATAAAAGAACCATAGTCTCAATCTCAATTACTCAATTACCGGTAGTTACAATGTAAACAAAATACCTTACACTATTTCCTTTTCAAGATCTTTCTGGACTCCAAGTTGAAGACTTTAAGCCTCTCCAGGGCTGCCATGGTTTATAGAATGAAAAGAAGCACACTGTATACACAATATCAACAATAAATAGGGATATTTAAAAAATATATATATTATGACACAAATGATTACATTATTTTTCATATCATAGTATCCATGTTTATGGAATCCTGCAAAATATTTATTGCAGAACAAAACAGCAAAATACAATCCATTAAAAATAAAGGTACAGACATGATAGTCCCAAAATATTTAATAAAGATTGTGAAGTCCGAAGGCAGGGGGGGAGGGGGGGGGGCTGACTATTGGGGCCTTAAATTAACATTGATTATTACTATTATTTCTTCCTTCTCTCCCCTGACCCTGTCCTCCCAGCCTGGAGTCTTGAACTTTGAAAGCTTCATCATTATTGTGTGCCATGTTGTGTAGGTACACCATGTCGTCCATAGAGGGTGCCACAATATGGGATTAGAATCATTGTAGTGGGGTGTGACTTGTAATGTAATGTTGGTAACCATTCATGCTTGGTATTGAAATGCTGCAGGGAGTTTAATAAAGTGTATTACAAGTGGGGCTCCAGTACAGGGGGTTAAAATGATTCCAGCAGAGTAAAGGGGAGGGGGGGCTGTCCCAGTTTATGAAATGGACTAATCAGACACAATGGCTGCAAAAGAGGTTTACGATATCACCCCCTTGCCTTGCCATTTGGATTCCTGGCAGAGGAAAGGCTAACTCATGACACTGACGTACAAATTCCCTCTTCTCAGGCAAGGTAGAGATCAAAAGACCTAGCAATATGGAGATAATCATGAAGCAATGAGGGGAAGGGGCTAGTTTAATATTATTAATCACATTTTAATAAAACTGGAGTTATGTTATGTATAACTCCTCCTTTAATATCTATACCAGGTTGAACATGGATGCAATGCTATTATCTGCTAAGTAATAATATCCTAGGAGTAAATATGTTTTAATGTGCTCATGCTGCTGAATAATATGTCCCTAGGATGAGATATGACCATGTTTAGTCTCAAAATGCACGATTTCCCCTGGGGGTTCTAATAAACTATGTTGGGGGGGGTCACAGCTAAGGGGGCGACATAAGGGATACACCAAGATGGGGAGGTAGCTATCATTCTAAAGGAACATCTGCTATCCAGACTTGATTAGTGAAATACCCCCTACTAAGTGCAAAGAGTAGGAAGGGAATTCCTGATATGGGCCTGGAACTGGCCCCCTACCTATGGTTTGAAGAACCAATTATGTGAATATTACTGTGTCTATAAATGTGCTGTCTGTTCATCAATAAACGAGTTGTCAGGAGGAGGGTGTGGCTAGCAGCAAACAGAGAGGGAGCAAAACAGCAGAGATCCCATCAATAAGGCTTTAAAAAACATGGAAAACCAAAAAATGTTCCCACATAGCTGGGATAAACTGATTTGGATCCCCAAAGAACTAGCCCCCTTTACAATCCACAAAAATCCTATAATTTCGCTAACTCTTAACTCTTGGGAGTGGGCCAACCCCAGGTATCGACTTAGCCCGGGTCTGTCTCCCCTATTGTCAGTTATGTCTTTCGAACAAATTACAGCAGACTCAAATGCCATCTCTAAACTCTTGTGGACCTCCAGAAACTATGACCGGAAACGGACTTGGTTTTTCAATAATAATCTTCTGACCTATGACCTATTCTGCACAACCCATGACTTGCCCGTTACAGAATTTTATAACTATTTAAAAGGACTTTGACTTTAAATTTCCAGGAGGTAATTAAAAAGATTAACTACTTACTCATTAATGAGAGATTAACCCAAGTCATCCTGGATAGAATCTCCCAATTTTAGACAATCTGGGAACCCTGGTTAGAATCACCATTTAGCATTCCCTTAATATGACACCGATATCTTGCTAAATTGAAGCGTGGGAGGAGCTTGAGGTGGAGGAGACCCGGAAATCATCTCTGGATTCCTCTGTCAAGTTTCAGATGCGAAATGAAAGTAATTACAATACGAGGAAATTTGTGATTTACATACTGAGGTTTATATTGCACCTGCTTAGGGGCGGCCACTTTAGATTTACCTTATTCTCTACTCCAGGTTAGCAGCAAGCTAACTAGTTTGTTCTTTTTTCTTCTTTCCTTTTAATTTCTTGTTTACTGTTTTCTTTAATTCAAAACTCTAGTCTTCTTTTAGATATATTAATAACCAAAAATGTAAAATAAGAAGGTCTAGTCAGTTAATAATTAGTAAATGTTTTATTGAGAACGTTTACTTGACTTAACTGACAAAACACAGTTGTTCATCATGTTATATTTTTGTATGCCTTCTAATAAAAACTATTAATTAATTTAAAAAAACATGAAAATACCAAGCAATTTGGATTATATTTGATCTACAAGACCAGGTTACCGTGAGTGAACAGTCTGGATTGCTCTAGAACTGTGTAGCAACTTTTGGACTTCACTTTAACAACAGATCTAAATAATCTGCTGGAGTAAAATGAACTGGATGGATATACATGAAGGAATAATCTGAATCAGACCCCTAACACAACACACATTTGGCATCTATGTGTTGAAGCAGGAGAAAGAGTTTGGGGGGCAAGAGACAGACATCTTTAAACCCTGTTGCAGGTCATTGTTACAACTTATTTTTCTGTTTGGAGGATTCAGCAGAAGGAGACCTGCTCCAAGTGTCATTGAAGAAAAAACTCTATATACCAGTACTGGGGATTGAGGGGAGGGGGACTCCTACATTGCCCTAATGCAAGGGTATATGTGAAAGCTTCCTGCAAGCCTTATTTAATAGAGACCTTTACTGGAATAAGCTTTACAAAACCAACACCCCAAACAGTACCCCAAATAACAGCTTCTCATAATTAAAGCATGATGACTTTCCTTGCAAAACCACAACTTTTATTATCCTGATAAATCAGGCAATCAATAAACTGTGTAAATAATTTTCTGATTATTGCCTGCTACACAGAAAGGAACTACCTATACTTAAAAAGCTCACTACTGCCATCTATTGGCTTGGTATTCCACCTTGCCATTGCATGTAAAAACAACAGTTCCTAGACTCAACAGCGCCATCTATTGCTATTGAACTGCATTATCAAGCCCAACAGCAATTTCTGTTGGTTGAGAGTGCAGTTCCTAGACTCAACATCACCATCTATTGCTATTGAACTGCATTACCAAGCCCAACAGAGAGTGGAAATACATGCTATCAAGACCCAACAGTGACAAAAGTGAAGGTTACCCAACCTGTGGGGCTGGGAATATTGAGCTCAATCCCCTCTGTTCATACTGTTATAGCATCTTGTGGTCGATTACCTCTGACTACAGAAACTGAAATAAAGACACAACTCAAGACAACTTGATTATCCAAAAGAATAATTCTCTACAACCATATAAATACATTTTCCGGGAACTGTCATCATTGGTGGTCGATGTTATTTTTAAGTGGACTCGCTCTGCTCATTACTATGTAAAAACCACTACCCCCTCCCTATGTGAGGGCACTTACTTAAGCAAAGTGACATCTATATGAAGCAAACTCAGAACCCTGAAGACGTTTTGGTCATAGGAGATGGCAGGTGTATCAACAAGACGCAACACCAAAGACATACAAACTTATTGTACACTAAGAAAAACTTTACAAGCACTTCTAAGAATATCACTTCATCAAATATGAAGGCATCCACCCCAAGTTGAAGGAACTGATATCCTCCTTTAGAACGGAGATCAAGTGGGAAATTCAAAAGGTGGCAACAGAATTGCCTACAGAGGTACAGTGCCTTGCAAAAGTATTCACCCCCCTTGGCATTTTCCTGTTTTGTTGCCTCACAACCTGGAATTAACATAGATTGTTTGAGAATTTGCATCATTTAATTTACAGAACATGCACACAACTTTGAAGGTGTTTTTTTTTTTTTTTTATTGTGAAGCAAACAACAAATAGGACAAAATAACAGAAAAAGTCAATGTGTATAACTATTCACACTTGAAAGTCAATACTTTGTAGAGCCACCTTTTGTGGCAATCACAGCTCCAAGTCGCTTTGGATAAGTCTCTATGAGCTTGCCACATCTTACCACTGGGATTTTGCCCATTCCTCCTTGCAAAACTGCTCCAGCTCCTTCAAGTTGGACGGTTTGCACTTGTGAATAGCAATCTTTAATTCTGACCACAGATTTTCTATTGGATTGAGGTCTGGGCTATGACTAGACCATTCCAACACAGTTACATGTTTCCCCTTAAACCACTCAAGTGTTGCTTTAGTAGTGTGTTTGGGGTCCTTGTCCTACTGGAAGGTGAACCTCCATCCTAGCCTCAAATTACGCACAGAGTGGTACAGGTTTTGCTCAAGAATATCCCTGTACTTAGCACCATCCATCTTTCCCTCAACTCTGACCAATTTCCCAGTCCCGACTGCTGATGGTGTTCTTTGGGTGATGTGATGTGTTGAGTTTGCGCCAGACATAGCGTTTTCTTTGATGGCTGAAAAGTTACATTTTAGTCTCCTCAGGTGAGAGGACCTTCCTCTATACATTTTGGGAGTCTCCCACATGCCTTTTTGCAAACTCAAAATGTGCCATTTTGTTTTTTTGCTGAAAGTAATGGCTTTCTTCTGGCCACTCTGCCATAAAGCCCAACTCTATGGAGTGTATGGCTTATTGTCGTCCTATGTACAGATACTCCAGTCTCTGCTGTGGAACTCTGCAGTTCCTCCATGGTTACCTTAGGTCTCTGTGCTGCCTCTCTGATTAATGCCCTCCTTGCCCAGTCTGTAAGTTTTGGTGGGCAGCCGTCTCTTGGCAGGTTTGCTGTTGTGCCATGTTCTTTCCATTTGAATATGATAGATTTGATAGTACTCCTGGGGATTATCAAAGATTTGGATATTTTTTTATAACCTAACCCTGACTTTTTTCTTCTCAACAACATTGTCCCCTACTTATTTGGAGAGTTCCTTGGTCTTCATGGCATTGTTTGGTTAGTGGTGCCTCTTGCTTAGCTGTTGCAGCCTCTGGGGCCTTTCAAAAAAGGTGTGTATAATTACGTGACTTCTGAAGGTAATTGGTTGCACCAGAGCTTTTTATGGGCTTCATAACAAAGGGGATGAATACAAACGCACATGCCAATTTTCTGTTTTCTATTTCTAAAAAATAGTTTTATGTATATATTTTTCCCATTTCACTTAACCAACTTAGACAAATGTGTTCTAATCCATCACATAGAATTCAGATTAACAAAACATTGAACTTAAGGCTGTAATGTAACAAAATGAGGTGAATACTTTAGCAAGGCACTGTATGCCTCTCATTATTTGTCTAATAGACATATCAATACTAGGGGACTTCACTTCAGCATATTGGTCTAAGTATTGGGACGGTGATCTGAAGGAAATACCCTGAAATGCTAACTATAGTTTATTTCCTTTTTTCACGGTTTTATGCTTGTTTACACGTACGTTTTATCTTGCAATGTCACTTATAAGGTTTCCAAAGAATTTAAAAGTGCCCCTTTAGGGCGTTATTATAGTTTAATTGTTAGGCAAACCTTCTCAGTATTCATTGTTTTGAATACTAGTTAGCTCACCAATTAAAGTTAACAGGACAGCTATTGCTCTGCTCTAAGTAATTAAAGTTACTGATATTTCTACTTTTTCTTTATTTTTTTTCTCCTCCATAATGTACCATAGAAATATATATATATACTCACTTACGTAGTTACTATAACAAAATTGCCTATCTCCTTTGAGGTACCAGTAAGCTTGTTAACTACAAAGCTCATTATAGATCACAAAGTTGTTGCATAAATTGTCTATGTCTGGCTTATCCTGCTCTGACTTCATTTTGTCTTTGTTTCCGTATCCATATTTTTCTCAGGGCATTGGCCCTCAATTAACAGATCTCAATCTCTCACTCCTCGTGTCCCAGCCAGGAGGTCATCTTGCTTCAGTCTAGTAAAAAGCCTGACTGATTAGTTGATATTTTCAGTCTCATTCCTCTATCTCAGCACCAGGTGAGTCATGGACATTAAAATAATTTCACATAATGCACAAGACTTAAATGAGCCTGTTTAAAGGGGGATAGCCCTTCAGGAATACCATAGACTGGGAGCAGATATTGTCATGATGCAGGAAACTCACCCAAAAAAAATCAATACCCCAAAACTGGGGAAAATATACTGTATATACTCGAGTATAAGCTGACCCGAGTATAAGCCGAGGCACCCATTTTACCACAAAATACTTGGTAAAATGAGTGACTCGAGTATAAGCCGAGGGTGGGAAATGTCCTGCCCCCTGTGTCCCTCTCTCTCCCCGTGTCTCTTCTCCCCTCTCCCTTCCCTGTGTCTCTTCCAACCTCTCCCTTCCCTGTGTGTCTCTTCCCCCCTCCCTTATTACCCTCCTCAACCCCACTCCTCAACCTCCCTCCTCATCCTCAACCTCCCTCCTCAACCTCAACCTCCCTCCTCAACCTCCCTCCTCATCCTCAACCTCCCTCCTCATCCTCAACCTCCCTCCTCATCCTCAACCCCCTCCTCAACCTCCCTCCTCATCCTCCCTCCTCAACCCCGATCCTCAACCCCCTATCCTCAACCCCCCTCCTCAACCCCTCATCCTCAACCTCCCTCCTCATCTTCAACCTCCCTCCTCAACCCCCCTCCTCATCCTCAACCCCCCTCCTCAACCCCCCTCCTCATCCTCAACCTCCCTCCTCATCCTCAACCTCCCTCCTCATCCTCAACCCCCCCATCCTCAACCCCCTCCTCAACCTTCCTCCTCAACCCCCCCATCCTCAACCCCCTCCTCAACCCCCCATCCTCATCCTCAACCCCCATGCTCAACCTCCCTCCTCAACCTCAACCCCCCTCAACCTCCCCCCTCAACCCCAACCCCCCTCCTCAACCTAAACCCTCCTCAACCCCCCTCCTCCACCTAAATCCCCCTAAATACCTCCCCCCTCTCCCCTCACTTACCTGCTCGTGCTCTGGCCTCCGCTCCTTGACCCGGTGCGCATTGTGACGTCACATGCGCGCCGCGTCATTAGCATATACCGGGTGCCGGCACCCGGTATATGCTAATGACGCAGCGCGCATGTGACATCACATGCGCGCCGGCACTGGGTCAAGGAGCGGAGGCCGGAACACAAGCAGGTAAGTGAGGGGAGAGGGGGGAGGTATTTAGGGGGGTTTAGGTGGAGGAGGGGGGTTGAGGGGGGTTTAGGTTGAGGAGGGAAGAGGGAAAGAGACACACAGGGGTGGTAGAGAGACACACGGGGGTGGTAGAGAGACACACGGGGGGGTTAGAGAGACACACGGGGGGGGGGGGGGGGTAAGAGAGACACGGGGGGGTTAGAGAGACACGGGGGGAGAGTGACTCGATTATAAGCCGAGGGGGCCCTTTTTTTGCCTTAAAAAAAGGGCTGAAAAACTCGGCTTATACTCAAGTATTAACGGTACTCACAATCATATCATGCATCTGCAGATAAAACAAAAGGTGACTCGAATTTGTTTCACATTGAAGGCAGATATATTGTAGTTCATGGAATTATTAACCATAGTTCAGCATCACTTCTCAATGTCTATGCACCAAATTCAGACAAGTCCACTTTCTGTCCCATCTAATTTCCAATTGGCAACATTCTATTTGGGTTGTGGAAGGAGATATGAATGCAGTTGTAGATCCACTCAGAGATAGATCTGGACCCTCTACCCCATCACAAATCCCCACCTCTACTAATGTTTTTGAATCAATCCTGAGCCAAAATTGCTTATTTGACACATGGAGAGGGATGAATCCGACAGGGAAAGACTTTAACGACTTTACCTTTTACTCAGCCAATCACGCATTGACTATATATTACTACATCAACAAATGGCTTCTAATTTGATTGACGCAACAATTCATCCTATCTCGTGGTCTGACCACGAGCTTCTAAGTGTGTGACTGTATGATTTGCTCCCAAAAGACCCGGCACTTCTTATTGACTCTCTGACAAAAGATAAGATTAATAAGGCTTTGGTGGACTACTTTGCATTGAATAGCAGTGGCGATGTAGATGGGATGGGAGTCTGGGCAGCCCATAAGGCAGTATTGCGAGGGGTCTGCATACAAGTTGGCTCAATAGCAAAAAAATTAGATCAGTCTCAGATAAACAATTAGAAAAAAAAATCAGATCTTCATAGACTGGTTGCTGTTCAGAATTCACCTCAGATTTTCAAGGAAATCCTTCAATGTAAACAAGAATTGAAAGAGATTCTGCGAAAGAAAATGGTGACTATATTGCAGCGTACACAATCTAAATTTTTGTTGATTCTCCAACAAACCAGATACAATGTTAGCTAGGAGACTTAAACAACAGAGCAAACTCTTTTATTTCTAAACTACTCACTAAAGAAAATGGCATGGTATACCAACTAGACCAGATTACTAAGGCATCTCAACAATATTATACCGAGCTGTAATGCCTGTCCATTATGGATCACAAAGCAATAAATCCCAAATTGAGACTTTTTTGTTGTCCATTACAATACCCCAATTTGAGAAAAGTAAAGTAGATTCTCTCACATACCCTATCTCTATAAGGGGAAATTAGAAGCACAATAGGGGCTACTAAGCCTCATAACGCACCTTGTCTGGATGGATTCACTAATTACTATTGCAAGCAATTCATGGAAACTTTGTTACCAACATTATTTAATGAGTTCCGTTCGGCCAAAACTCTAAAAGCTGAATTTCTGGGGGCAAAAAGTATAGTAATACATAAAGAAGGCAAAAACCTGAGGCGGTGCAGTAGTTATAGACCCATATCTTTAATAACGAATTATATCAAATTATACTCCAAGATCATCAAATAGATTGTCCTCTTTGTTGCCGACCCTGATTCATCCGGACCAGGTGGGCTTTATCCTGGATAGGTAAGCACATGATAATACTAGGCAAATCTTTAACCTCATGGTTATCGCTTCAAAAAAAAATACCACTAATGCTACTATCTTTAGATGCAGGGCAAGCGTTTGATAGGATTGATTGGACTTATATGAAAGAAGCATTGCTTAAATTTGGCCTTAGTGAAAACTTTGTAGAAAGCATTATGACATTATATTCAGCCCCTACGGCCTATATTTCCTATCAGGGTTTTAAGTCTCATTCATTTAAGATAGATCGGAGAACAAGACAGGGATGTCCTCTATCGCCTCTACTTTTTGCTCTATGTTTAGAACCACTAGCGATAGCATTAATGGAAGCTCCAGATGTTAGTGGAATCAAGTTAGATGATAAAGAATATAAGCTAAGCCTATTTGCAGATGCTATTCTCCTCACAGTTACTAACCTATTAATTAGCTTACCTAGCCTCTTTAAAACATTGGGCAATTTTGGCCATATATCAGGGTTTAAAATTAATGCAAATAAAAGTGAAGCTCTTAATGTCTCATTGTCCAAACAACTGGAAAGTTTTCTGACCTAAAACTATCCCTTTAAATTGGTCCTCACATCATATAAAGTACCCAGGTATTAATTTCCATAAATTTACTAAACAGATATTTGATGCCAATTACCCCATTATCTTTAAAGAAATATATTCAGATCTTTGCACCTGGTCTTCATTAAATATCTTGTGGTTTGGTAAAATACACACCATTAAAATGAACACCCTCCCTAAACTGCTATACCTTTTTAGGACTATACCATCATCGATAAATCTTAAAGTCATAGCAACATTACATTCTTCTGGGACAATAAGAAACCTAGAATAAATAGGGTGACCATGACAGCATCAAAACAGAAAGGAGGCTTAGCAACTCCTTACCTTCTACGATACTATAAGTCGGTGAAATTAGCCCAAATGGCTAAATAGTATATTAAGATAGCCCTTCTAGTTTGGGTGGAGATAGATTATAAGTTTTATGGGACCAAAATATTCTTCTCAGCCAAATAATATGGCTACGCATCCATCAGGGTATTAATATAAAATCACTTCTGATGTGTCTAAGTTACTCCATCGAACTATGGAAGCAAATCAACAAGAGAACTCCTCTACTACAAAACGGCTCATGGCTAACCCCATTGTGGCTACCCCATACAGACTTATCAATCAATAAAAATTCCCAATTAGCCTGGTGGATTGGAAGTCAGATAACAATTGTTGCAGATGTACTGTTAGAATGTCAAAACTGGTCTCCATCGGACTTAAGCATAACACACTGATTGCCCATGCTCCAACACACCTGTACTTCCATAATGATGGTTCATACTACTTCTGTTAGGACAAGTATCTGTTTGTGCACCTGATGCCATATTGTTCCATTGTGTACCCATGTGACACCGGATGTACTTGCAACCTGTGTTGAAGGTGAACAATTGTATGATGAGGATAGGTATGGTAAATATTACATTGACACCACAAAAGCCGGCATTTTGAACCATATATGAGGACATTGATTAAACAAATAGCATTTCTGTTTTAACTAAAGTAGATGCTTTTGCATTTGGCATGACATAGAATGCTCAAGTGTATACCATCAAAATCAAAAAATTAGCTGGTGAAGTAGAGGCTGCAGAATAACATATAAGCAATAATCCTAAAGTCACCAGAATAAACAGGGAAACCCATTGAGCCATATAATGTGCAGTAGTTACTGGACTTAATAAGTAACATACTGCATTCATCTCAAAACCCAAGCTAAGTAAACTTTTATTATTTCCAATTTATGTATGTGCATTTCCATCATAGGTATGGGTGGGACCAAAGAACATAATAATCAGAACATTCTGCTGATCTATTGTGTGTGGTGATACATAAGCAATACATCCTCTGGTCTTTCCTATATTTTGTAAAGCAACATGAGCCATATTCAATTACAAGCCCGCATCTCGTGTGGTCGTGGTCGTATGTCTGCAGGCATGCTGAAGGCTCCCATTCGTCTGCGATTACGGTGCTATTCAAGGAACCCCTCAAGTTACAGGCCGAAAGCTGACTCTGTAAACCATGCACTGGCCCGTAGCAGTTCAGGGCAGGATTATGATCAATTAAACAAGACAAACCTCCCATTTCGAAACAGCCAATAGAAAATCAGATGTCATCGTTACGGCAGTAAATCATGCAGGTTACATGTCAATCAATTAGGTTTGGGGGTCCGATATGCGATGGGACTTGCAAACTCTCAAAATACAAAATTATAAATATCAATGCAAATACTGTTCTAGTCAATATGGGTGGCCTGATATGTATTAACTTATTGATTCCCAAGATCGATATCACCCCGAAATAAAATGCCTTTTTGTGAGCTTGAATCTGTTGTGAAATTAATTTTAATGTCTTTCACCACTTACCCCATTATTTACAGTGCATTATTGATTTTTTTGTTGCATTTACAGTGCTACAATCAGGTGTTTAACCCCCTTGGGGTTCCTCTCTAGCACTCATAGGATTTTCTCCTTCATTTTCTGTTTACGGGTATGAACACATTTGCGGCCTTGGGGAATTGGAGCAATTGAATAGCGATTTACGATTTTAGCCATCGTAACTCTTGCAGAATTGAAAGATCAAAGGCTTCGGGAGGCTGTAAGTTCCAGGTTTAACTATTGCAGAGTTTACAAACCCGTAACACGTTTGTAGCCCGCAAAAAGACGCCAATTGAATAGCAAATTAACTTACAGCTTAACTTACGGGCTCCAGGAACTTATGATTGCTCAATTGAATTGGGCTCCATGTGTACTGATAAACATACTATATAATCAGCAATAATTAAAAGGATTTTGAAAATAATCGCTCACAGGTCACTCCAAGCTGAATATATAATAAATATGAACTTATTGATACAAACACAGAGAATATTTCATAACACAATAAAAAAAAAATAGAGAGACTCATATATAGGGCCTTATTAAATTTGCCGATTTGTATTCCCAGAAGCCCTTAAGCTATTAAATTGGTCTCTTTTTGTTACCCGCAAACGATCTGTGGGTCACAGGCTGAAAATCCCTGTCAAAATCTGAACTCCGACCCAGGTAAGCCTTTGATCTTCCAAGCCTCTAAATGTTACAATTGCAAAGAGCTATTAAATTGCTACAAGTCCTCAAGTCCGCAATTGTTTTCACACCTGTAAATGGCAAAAGTAGCCAACAATCCTACAGGTACTAGAGAGGACCCTCAAGGGGGTTAAACTCCTGTCTGTAGCACTGTAAAAGCAAATATAAACACACTACTGTATTTTAAATTTCAGGGAAAGCAATAAAAGTTATTAAAATTAATAGCACAACATTCTCAAGCTCGCAAATCTATTAAATATTTTTTATGTTTAATTTTCATGTTATATCGATCCCGGCAATCAATGTGTTAATACATATAATAGAACTCAAATGGACTAGAATATTATATTTATTGATTTTTTCCTATTGCATTATTTCTGGAATGCGGGTCCGAACGCAACTCAGACTTCAAAACCGTAAGTGATTGAAATGTAACCTCCATGTTTTAGTGACGTAATGATGACAGTCTCTTTTACTATTGGCTCCATCTAAACCCGTAATTACGGGTTTGAATAATTTATCATGTTCACGCCCGGAAATGCTACGTGCCGAAGCACAGTATATGAATTTAGATTTCGGCCATGTTGTTGCAGCCTTTTCTAATTTACTGTATATACTCGAGTATAAGCCGACCCGAGTATAAGCCGAGGCACTTATTTTTACTACAAAATACTGGGTAAAATGAGTGACTCGAGTATAAGCCGAGGGTGGGAAATGTGCTGCCCCTGTGTCCCCCCTCTCTCTCCCGTGTCTCTTCTCTCCTCTCCCTTACGTGTGTTTCTTCCGCCCTCCCTTATCACCCTCCTCAACCTCCCTCCTCATCCTCAACCTCCCTCCTCATCCTAAACCCCCTCATCCTCAACCCCCCATCCTCAACCACCTCCTCAACCTCAACCCCCCTCCATAACCTCAACCTCCCTCCTCATCCTCAACCTCCCTCCTCATCCTCAACTCCCTCCTCAACCTCCCTCCTCATCCTCAACCTCCCTCCTCATCCTCAACTTCCTCCTCATCCTCCCTCCTCAACCCCCTCCTCATCCTCCCTCCTCAACCCCCCCTCAACCTAACTCCTCAACCCCCATCCTCATTCTCCCCCCTCAACCCCCCATCCTCATCCTCCCCCATCAACCCCCCCATCCTTAACCCCCCCATCCTCAACCCCCTCCTCACCCTCCTCCTCAACATCAACCCCCTCCTCAACCCCCCATCCTCAACCACCCTCCTCAACCCCCCATCCTCATCCACAACCCCCCATCCTCATCCCCCTCCTCACCCCCCCTCAACCTCAACCCCCCTCTTTAACCTCAACCCCCCTCCTCAACCTCAACCTCCCTCCTCCTCCTCAACCCCCTCCTCACCCCCCTCAACCTCAACCCCCCTCCTCCTTATCAACCCCCTCCTCAACCCCCCATCCTCAACCCCTCCATCCTCATCCTCAACCACCCATCCTCATCCTCAACCCCCCCCATCCTCATCCCCCTCCTCACCCCTCCTCAACATCCCTCCTCAACCTCAACCTCCCTCCTCCTCATCAACCCCCTCCTCACCCACCCCTCAACCTCAACCCCCCTCCTCAACCACAACCTCCCTCCTCCTCATCAACCCCCTCCTCAACCCCCCATTTCTCCCCTCTAAATACCTCCCCCTCACTTACCTGCTTCTTCTTCAGCCTCTGCTCCGTATTGACCCCGGCGCGCATGTGACGTCACATGCGCGCCGCGTCATCAGCATATACCGGGGGTTGATGAGGAGGAGGGGGGTTGAGGATGAGGAGGGGGGAGGGAAAGAGACACAGGGGGGTAGAGAGACACGGGCGGGGGTTAGAGAGACACGGGGGGGTTAGAGAGACACGGGGGGGGGGGTTATAGAGACACAGGGGGGTTAGAGAGACACTAGGGGGAGTGACTCGAGTATAAGCCAAGGGGGCCCTTTTTAGCCTTAAAAAAAGGGCTGAAAAACTCGGCTTATACTCGAGTATATACGGTAATCGCTCTGTAACTCCAACAAATTTCATGCCCACAGACATATGGGCTGTAGGACGGCAACTGAAATTTAATAGGGCCCATATACTTTTATAGGAGGAGCAAATAACAGTTGAATATTTACATTTTTCTTGTTTGTGTAGCATCATATAAAGTCACATAAATAGCTACTCAGTTCAGGTTGCTCAATAGTTCAAACTAAGGGAATATTGAGTACTGGATACGTTCATGTCCCCTTCCTTGGTCAGCAGTAAAAGCTTTGGAAAAGTTAAAGGACCACTTTAGTGGTCTTAAATGGACTATAAAGAATAGCTTGATAAGAAATGTATTAGTTAATTAATTCATTAATTCATTCATTAAATACATAGTAAATGTTTAAAATGTTTTAATTACTTTAATGAATTAATCAATTAATGTTTTGAATGATCTCAGGCTGTATAAGTGCCAATTCTCTCCACCCCCTGAATAAAGTATAAGAGGTGGAGTGGAGCCTCCCAGGGGGGGAAGTGCTGTCTAATCTGCATACCACAGCTTCAGTATGATAGTGAACAGCAACTAGAAAGTGTGCATCAACACTGCTGGTAGTACTGGTTACATTGCTCCCTGATACTACTGTGTATTTCAGCAAGTATTTTTTAATTTGGGCAGTTCCACCCCACCTCCAGTGCTTCATTCAGAAGGTGAACTGCACAATAAACAATTTATAAGAAAAAAATAAGAAAGAAAAAAAAATTATTCTTTAGAAAGCCATTTATCCATTAACCCTAATGTATCACATATAATAGTTGTCAAACTATGATTCGTCGTCACGCTTTGCGAGCTCGCAAAGCGAGGGATGCAGTTTGCCGAAAAAAACGAAAACGAGGCTACACGACCCTAAACACGCAAAACAGAGCCCAAAACGTAGGACTTACACCAGGTAGTACAACAGAGTATCACAAAATCATTCCGATGAATGTAACACACATACAGTATAGCCGAAATTTTAAGACAATCTACACAATAACATATCTGAAATGGCGGATTTCCCGCCTAAACGGATTTTCCGCATAAACTAACGGCTCTGCCTCGCGCACATTTTCTCCTGTCGGAAAATCCAAAAAGATTGTTAGCTCTTCAGGATATTGATTGCTGGATATTTCTTAGTGATAGGTAGTGATTGGGTCTTGGATCTGGACCCTCTGATTATCTTAGAAATATAAATAAGTATTTCCTCAATCAGGATCATGGAGTATGCACTTTACTTACTTTTATATATGACTTTTTACACATTGACCTCACTTTTAGGTGGATGGGGCCCAGTAATGCGTCACATTTTACCTCAAATATTATGATTCTTCACACTCTGGTTTCACGTGACTATGACCTAGTGGTTTATAAAATTTATAAAATCTACCCACGCTTACTCATAGTCCCTATCATATATGGTTATATTAGATTTTTCATCTTTCCAGTGATGTATGTATGCACCATGCCACTTTACACTATGGTCTCACAAATAGTTAGTTTTGGCCTAGTTATGTTTTATTACTATGGTCCACAAACCCTGGATCCTTTGCGCTTTTTATGTAGCGTCTATTTATCTACATATTTAATTATTTTCACATAAATAAGGATCTCTGTTTTAATTTTGCACCTTATCACAATTATATACCATGATATATTTATTATTATCTTTATAACATCCATTGGCCAGTTACATATTAGAGATTGTATTTATATGGGTTTTCTTATTTGCAGATGCTTTATTCCATTCATCATGCTGTTATCATATATGGACTACTCTTTCCTTTATCTAGTCCTATCTTGCCATCCATTCATTCATAGGGTTAATTGAGGTGTAGCAATGTAGGTAGTACAGGTAACTATGGCTACCATATGCTTTAAATAGCCTCCAGCCCCTACACACGCCTTAATCCTTTGAAAAATACGTTGAATACGTAAAAACATGTTATGACGTAGCCTAGCGTAACGTGACGTCATCACGCACGACGCAACTAGACAGCGCAAATCTCCCCAGCGCAGGGAGACGCTGAAACATCATACATGAGTATACAGAGAAGTTAGCTTGCTTGGAATGTCCTATAATATACATATACCGCTCAAATAATAGTGGCCCTGCACTTTAATAAGAGGAAATGAAGTTATTTAAGAGCCTAACCATAGAATTGTTTGTATGCAAATAGATCTGTTCCTTAGAAGCAAACTACCACGCTATCTATATCATTCAAGCTACCCTAAGTTTGTGACATACCAGGTCACATACTCACATTAGGGGATTATATTTATAGATAGCATATATGGATATAGGAATGTTTGGCCTAATAATTTAACCATATACTACCCTTTTATGTATAGCAACTCTAGCCTGAACCCAGCCATTCTCTGTTTCTCATTTACAATACTGCTTAAAACCCCACTTCATGAGTGATATTTGTCCAGTGGTCATTAGGTTTGCAGTTTTTCTGTCCAAAGGAGTTTGTACAGTTTGGTTTTTATACCTTTCCCCTTTTTAAAAGTTTTTAATCGTTGTTGTTTTCATTAAACTAATAAAGTTAAGTATTTTACTATTGCCCACCACTTTTGTTATGATAGGTAAAGTATATTAATTAATTTATTATTTATTAATTAATAAAAAAAAAATTACATTACTGCATTTTGCAATATCTGTATTTTAGCATGGTATTAATCATTAAGTATTTCAAATATGTTTATTAATTTATTAATTAATTTTTAATAATATTAATTTAGTATTTATTAATTAAAGAAAAAAATATACATTACTGCATTTTGCAATACCTGTACTTTAGCACGGTATTAATCATTAACCATTTCAAATATGTTTATTCATTGATTAATTAATTTTTAATGGACATAAAAAAAAAAAAAGCAAAGAAAAAAATACATTACTGCATTTTGCAATATTTGTACTTTAGCACGGTATTAATCATTAACCATTTCAAATATGTTTATTAATTGATTCATTAATTTTTAATTATATTCATTTATTATTTATTAATTAAAGAAAAAATATATACATTACTGCATTTTGCAATACCTGTACTTTAGCACGGTATTAATCATTAACCAATTCAAATATGTTTATGCATTGATTAATTAATTAATTTTTAATGGACATTAATTTTATTAATTACTAATTATTATTTAAAAAATATATATATATATATATACATTACTGCATTTTGCAATACCTGTACTTTAGCACGGTATTAATCATTAACCATTTCAAATATGTTTATTCATTGATAAATTAATTTTTAGTGGACATTAATTTTATTAATTCCTTATTAATATTAAAAACATTTTTTGTTTAAAACAAAAAAAGAATGTCACTGGAATTAGATTTTGACCTTGATGCTCAACTATAATGTTCATTTATTATTTTATTCATCATTACAATTATTAATAATGTTAATTCATTATTTATTTGTCATATTAAACACATTTAGTAAAAGAAAAAAAATGTATAGTTGTTTTACATTTTGTGCTTGCTACTCAACTATTAATGTTCACTGATCATTCATAGAAGAAATTGAAAGTAAAAAATGCATAAAAATATATCTCCCTTTTGCACTGAATTTAGATATTACTGTTGTTGATGATTCTTTAAGCTCATTGTATTAAAGGTATAGGATCCTCAAACCGTTTATATATTTATATCACTTACTTACATTTTACAGTGCATTTACAGCTATGCTAATTAAAACATAGCAAACATTAACAAGCCCTTTTTTCAATTTATTTTCTCACAGTTTGATCATCTGCCCACCTGACTACACAGAGGGCTGTTTGCAGCATTTTATCTGCAATCACATCACCTTCACAGTTATATAATTTTAAAATATTTATATTTACTTTATTGCATGCATTTAGGAAAAGGACAACAAGTACTTTAAGTAATATCAATGATTCATGCATTTATGAAAAAAAAAAATAACATATGATTTTACTTCTTTTCACAGATTTGTGACATCACCACCTGCCTCAATACAGGAGTCTCCTCTGCAACAATTAACATTACAGAATATTAAATTGACAGGTAAATGATTTTGTGATGACATTTGTTAACACAATATAATATGAACTATTGATTTGCGTTGAGTAAGGGTATTTCATGCATTCATTCAATAAAAAAATTAATTATGATTTTTACATCTTTTTACAGATTTCTCACGTCTACACCTGCTTCAAAACAGGAGCATTTTCAATTAGAGAACAGTTAATTTACAGGTATATCAGAAGGAAAAAAAAATCTATATAATAAAGATTTTATGTGTATTCCTGTATTCATTCATTCATCATTATGTTACTGCTCATTGACAGGGATAGCACCTTAGAAGCAGGTAAATATTTTATTTCATGTATTATATTAGGTCAATTGCTCTTTTGTGTAGCTCTTCTTTAGGAACGCGATAACTGTTTCTGTTTTTCCATTCATGATATAGACACACCTACAGAGAGACAGACATACATACAGACAGTCAGAGAGAGAGAGATGTAGCCAGACACCCAGAGACACCCACGCAGCCAGACACCCACGGACCAGACACCCACAGACACAGACACCCAGAGACACAGACACCCAGAGACACAGACACCCACAGACATCCAAAGACACACAGACAAGCAGAGAGACAGACACACACAGACACCTGCAAACAACCAGAGAGATAGAATCATATACACCCAGAGAGACACACAGACACAGACACCCAGATAGACACACAGACACCCAGAGAGACACACAGACACCCAGAGAGACACACAGACACAGACACCCAGAGAGACACACAAACACCCAGAGAGACACCCAGACACCCAGAGAGACACACAGACACCCATATAGACACATCTACACCCAGAGAGACACCCAGAGAGACACACAGACACCCAGAGACACAGACAGACAGAGACACAGACCCACAGACATACAAACACACACCCAGAGAGACACACACCCACAGACATACAGGGAGAAAGCCAGAGAGACACCCACCCACAGATATCCAGACACACACCCAGAGAGACAGGCAGAAACACAGACAGCCAGAAACACACCCAGAGACACAGACAGCCAGAGACACAGACAGGCAGAGACACAGACAGGCAGAGACACAGACACACACCCACAAACATCCAGGGACAAACCAAGAGAGACACATACCCACAGATATCCAGACACACACCCAGATAGACACACACCTACAGACACGTAGAGAGACAGACACCTGGGATAGAAACCTATACACACCAAGACAGACAGACCCAGATAGACACACACACATAGACACACACACATAGACATACACCCATAGACACGCAGACACCCATAGACACGCAGACACCCATAGACACGCAGACGCAGACAGCCAGAGAGAGAGACGCAGACAGCCAGAGAGAGAGACGCAGACTGCCAGAATTTTTAGAAATATATGACAGGGTAAAAAATATGTGTAATAAAATTAAGGTCATTCTTAATACTCTATTTCCAATTACAGATTACAATGGCGGACAATGCAGAAGATAAGAAAGAATATAAAAGAAGAATGGCAAGTGAAAGGAAGCAGAGATGGATAGATGCACAGACCCCTGAGACTTCACAATGTTTAAGAGAAGAAGATCGACAGAGACTTCTAAATAAAAGAAAAATGGTTAAAAAAACAACAAAATGAGTCTGCTGGAGTTTCAAAGAAAAGAAAAAGTAAACAAAAAAATGTCTGTAAAACTGTCTCAAATGAACCTATTTTGCCTCCTGATACCAATGTTGATAGAGATGACACCAATGTAGATGTACAAAGTTCAAATGAAATTTATATTGATGAAGGTCATGATAGTCCTTTCTTTAGAGAACTAAAAGTAGACACTCATTATTGTGGATTAATGAATGTGGTTTGTCAGTTTTGTGGGGCTTATCATTTTCAGAAAGAACGACCAACTGATGGAGAGTTTATTAGTTGCTGTCAGAAAGGTAAGACTTCCAGAAAGACACACATTCCCAGAATATTTAAAAAGTATCATGAGTGATCCTACATTTCCCAATTACACCAATTTTAAGAAAAATATTCGCTCTTATAACAGCACAATTTCATTTGCTTCAATGGGTGCAACATTAGCTGAAAATGTACCAGGACATGGTGCTTATTGTTTTAAAGTCCAAGGACAAATATACCACCGGACTTCACAATTACACCCAGAAACAGGTGAACAAAGGAAATTTGCACTGTTATATGTACTCAATACAATGGAAGCTGTGGAACAACAAATGCTGTTTCCTGAAAATAGACCATGCTTACCCATAGTCTTTGAACAGCTTGATAACATTATGGCGAACAACACTTATAGTAAAGCATCCAAAAAATTAGCAGAGGTTGAAAAAGAACAATTGGCACATGCGCAAAGATATCAATTGCCAATGCCAAGAGTTAATATGGTTTTTTAAAAGGGATCACCATACTGATCAAAGACGCTATAATTTACGAACAGCAAATTAGGTTGGTATTAAAAAATGATGATTGGGAACCTCCATTTGAGCGGGATATGAGAATATATCCACGCAATCAAGAACAAACTTTTATAAACATTAATATTTTAAGCAGTGATTTACATGTAATCCACAATGGCCAGAGATCAAAGAAAATGTTATGCTTGGACAAACTACTTCTGAACAACCAGATTTGGTCGCAAGAGTATTCAATATCAAACTTAATTCCTTAATTTATGATATCACTAAAGCAGACTTATTTGGAAAATGTGTGGCTTTTGTTTATACCATTGAATTTCAAAAAAGAGGCCTGCCACATGCATATATACTTTTAATCTTGCAAGAAAAAGATAAATTAAATACAGCAGATAGAGTGGATTCAGTGCTTAGTGCTGAACTGCCAAATCCAGAAAAGCATTCAAGACTTTATGAGATTGTAACTCATAGAATGAAACATGGCCCATGTGGAGAGAGCAATCCAAAGCCACCATGTATGGAAAATAAGAAATGCATAAAAGAGATTCCAAAACAATTTCAAATGCAGACTTATGTTAATTGTCTTGGATTCCCTTTGTATAAAAAAAGAGAAAGACAAACAGCTATTATCCGTGGCCAAAAGGTCGATAATGGATATGTGGTTCCATACATTACACATTTGCTGATGAAGTACAATCCACATATCCATGTGGAAGCTTGCACTTCCATGAAATCCATAAAATATGTGTATAAATATATATAAAAAGGATATGATGCAGAAACTGTTGTTGTGCAAGGTGCAAACAATGAAAAAGACAACCCCATTTTACATGAAGAACTTTCTTCTTATTTAGATGCTCGCTATGTAAGTGCTCCTGAAGCAATGTGACGTCTTCTCAAATTTGAGATGCATGATCGGTCACATGCTGTGTTTCGATTAGCTGTCCATCTGCCACAAAGTCAATTTGTTTGCTTCACGGCCGGCAATGAAACAAATGCTTTAGCACAAAGTGAACATAGACCAACAACGCTTACTGCTTGAGGCCAGACAATTTTTATACATTGACATTCCAAATCACTATGTATTCGTAAATGGTGAATGGAGACAATGAAAGAAACATAATTATAAAATTATACCAAGAATATATACCGTCAGTCCACGAGACATTGAACGTTTCAGTTTAAGATTATTGCTTTTACATGTTCCCGGTGCACAAAGTTATGAACATTTATGCACAGTCAATGACATAGTTTATGACACTTTCCAGTTAGCTGCAAGACATCAAAACTTTCTAGCAGATGATACAGAATGGGAGAGATGTCTTGAGGAAGCATCACTATGTCAAATGCCAAAGCAAATGAGAGAACAATTTGCTTTTATTTGTATATTTTGCAATGTATGGATGCCTTAACTTTGTGGGAAAAATGTAAATTACATATGTGTGAAGATTTCTTGCAACGTTATAATGAGACCATTACACAATTTAAAGCATTAATCGAAATACAGGAAATCTTTCTTTGTCATGGATTAAATTGTGCCAACTTTAATCTGCCTGATCCAGGATTTATAGATGAAATTAACTTTGATGAGTATGACACTGACATTGAATACCAAAAAATACAAGAAAAAATTGGAACTTTAAATGTATTGCAATTGGAAGCATTTAACCCCATCACAAATGCAATCGAAGATGAAATGCTCAAAGAGCGTTATTTTTATCTGGATGGTCCAGGTGGATCAGGAAAAACTTACCTATAGAATTTGTTGATGAGTTGCATTCGAGCACAGGGTCAAAAAGGCACTGCCATTTGCAACCACTGGAATTGCCGCACTTTTGTTAGAAGGTGGTAGAACTGTGCATAGTGGATTTAAACTGCCAGTTCCCATTCTGGAAACATCAGTGTCAGATATTCGAATGAATTCATTACAAGCCAAAAAATTGCACAAGAGTAAATTATTATAATAGATGAGGCAACTATGATATCATGTCATGCCATCCAATGTATTGATCGATTATTAAAAGAAGTTATGGCTAATGATTTGCCATTTGGTGGAAAGGTGATGTTGTTAGGAGGAGATTTCAGGCAAACATTACCTGTGGTGCCACATGGCAATCGGACTGACATAGTCGAAATGTGTATAAAAAGAAGTAAGCTGTGGAAAACATTTACACACCTGAGATTAGAAGTAAATATGAGATCTAAAGGGCAAAATCAATTCAATGATTGGCTCATTAACATTGGAGAAGGAAAACAGCCAAAAATAAATAATTTACCTGGTGATGCAGTGCAAATTCCACCAGAAATTATTTCAACAGAACCACTAATTTCAACAATCTTCCTCAATACCATCAATAATGAGGATTACTCAGACATTGCAAGCAAAGTCATATTGACATAAAAAAATTACGATGCCTTAAATTTAAACAACAAAATATTAAAATTAATCAATGCTCCCCCAAAAAACTATTACAGTGCAGATTCTGTTCTGGCTGACGACAAAGAGAGTGAAGCAAACTTTAGTATGGAATTTATTAATTCTTTAACTCCCTCTGGAATGCCACCACATATTTTTCAACTTAAAAAAGGGGCAATTATCATGCTATTGAGAAATATGAATAAAAAAAAAGGACTTTGTAATGGTACCAGATTATTCGTGAAGGAATTAAAGGATCATTTTATACATGCAGAAATTATGAGTGGTACCCATAAATGCGAACCAGTTCTTATACCGAGAATTGATTTGGCTCCAAGTGAGAGTGGTGAGAGTTTGCCTTTTGTCCTTCAAATGAGACAATTTCCCATTATCATGGCATTTGCCATGACCATCAATAAATCCCAAAGACAAACTTTTAAGTCTGTTGGTATTTTTTTGAAGGAACCTGTGTTTTACATGGACAACTATATGTTGCATTTTCAAGATTAAAGTACATGTTGAAGAAAACACAAGCCAGGGTGATTTATTGGAAGATGGATGTGTTTTTACAAAAAACATTGTGTATTATGAGGTGCTGTAAATATACAGTACAGTGCTTTCATTTTGACGAAAACATTTTATGTTACTCCAACTGATTTTAAAGTACCAATATTTCAAGAAGAAACTTAATACAATGGCAAAAAAAAAAATAGAGAACAGTGGTTTTACTTCCAGGACAAAATTAGAGGTCTCTGGGACTCTTTAAATAGAGGACCGCTATTTCCAATAGGAAACTCGATGTGCCATTTCAACAAAGTACAACAAGAAGAAACAAAAAAGTATCAAAAACAAAAACAACACAAAACAGTGGTTACACAGATTGGAAGGTCTTACAAGTTACCTTTTCAGATGATTGGCCCCACAAAACAATTAGGTGCCATTTACTTTAATTGGAAACTTACATTTAAATGTTATAAAGTAGTATTTAATGTTAACATTGTCTTTTAAAAGTTATGGAAAGTTATTTAAAGCTATATTGTATAACATTGTCTTTTCAAAGTTGTGGAAAGTTACTTCAAGCTATATTGAATATAGTCAAACATTTATGTTACGACAAGTTTAAGCATTTGTTAATACATTCAACTGTATAATTTTAAGATGGAGTATTGATTCAGGGAGCAATCCGATCGCCAAATAATGGGGTCAGTAAGGAATTATTTGTTTTCCCTCTTTGATACAATTGGCCAAGTTTCAATGGGGTGTTTTATTGTTTGCCTTCCTCTGGATTCAATGCCAATTTAATTTAACATGAGTTTTAAAAAAAAAGAAGGGTACAAAGCATGTTAGTGTACAAAATACTTAGTTTTGGAAACTTTACATAGTCGGTTGTTATTTATAGATAAATATCAATTCAAAAAGTTAGTATTATTTAAAATACAAGTTGCATGTTAAAAACTGTGTTATGGTTTACAATATTTATTCATGAAAAATTAAAACATTGTTATATTGTTATTACAGGTATGACAATTAAAAAAGATCATATTTACAAAAACATATATATATACCTGTTGGTGAAATACAAGTTGAAAGTTAAAAAAAATAAAAAGTTTTATTCAAAATGTTCTATTTATTGGTACTTAATAAAACAAAAGGTTAAGAATGTCAGAGACCAATATTGTGTTGCAAACAGTTTTCCCAGCATTAAAAATTCTATTGACCGTCATTTTTTGACAGGCAAGTCACTAGTATATATACAGTATATATATATATGAGAGCAGAATGAGGACTTCTCAGAGCTACCTTCTTAGTATATGTAGCAAGAGATATATGGAGGGGCTGTGCTCTATTCCTTTGGTGAAAATTGCTGTTGGTGCTTTCAGCTTCTCTGCAGCCTATTTAGGAATTTGCCCCATAGTTACTGTAAGCTCCCACTGAGCAGATGTGAATATTTTTTGTCTCTATCATTTATTTACATATAAGGCACCCCCAAGGAATGAATTCTTGGGTCTTGCCCCACTGCCCTTATTAGTAATATTAAAGTTTATGTTGAGTAGCAATATATGTATTTAACTATGTATATTCTATTAAATGTGTATCTATAAATGATAGCGCTTGTGTGTATTTTACATAGTTACATAGGGCCTCATTCTATTAGCGGCCGCAGCCGTTGCGGGGCCGCAAGGACCGGCCGCAAGCCATTAGGCTATTCTATTCCCTTACGGCCGGAGGCTCCGGCAGGCTTGCGGCCGGTGCCTTGCTATCTCTTGCGGCCGCTCGCGCCAGAGGAAATCCTTTGATCTAAAACGGCCGCAAGAGTTTCGGCCGTAAGAAATTCCTATTTGCAATTCAATTGCTCCGGGAAACCTCTCTGCAAGGCTAAAAGCGAGCCGCTGCTTACTTGCAGGAAAGAGGTCCCGCTAGCGCCAATTAAGCACATAAAATAGCTCAAATAAAGCCATCCTGCACTTTGAGAAGACTATAAAGGGATTTTAGGTGTTAGAAAAAATAGCACATAATTATCCTATACTCAAATCCGTAAAATATTTTATTTTTAATACCTGTAAAATATCCATGTAAAAAGTCCAGAGTGCTTGGAGCACTTCAGACCCGCCCACGCCGCAGCCGGAAAATAAACAGTTAATTTGAACTCGGGTTTGGGCTGATGTGCAAGCTTGAGAGTGGGTTCCTTTTAATCCTCATGTCCCCCAATATGATCCCTAGCATTTACAGAGCTGTACAGTGCAGGCTTGAATTTATTTTTGAGTTTTTATATTTCACAGCTTACGGCCGGTTCCAAGATATGCGGCCGGCCGTAAAAGGAGATCCTTGCGGGGCCGTATAATAGAATCGCGAGTTAACTGAACCCCCGCAAAGAATCGCAGCCTTACGGCCGATTTACGGCCGCTAATAGAATGAGGCCCATAGTATTTAAGGTTGAAAAAAAGACTTTCAGTCCATCAAGTTCAACCTTTTAAGATCTCCTCTGATCTGCAATATGCGGATTAACTATTAATTCATTAGTTGTTAATTAATTATTAATCAATTATTTAATGTTTTTTTTTTATTTTATTATTAATTAGTCCAGAGGAAGGCAAATAGAAAAAAAAAAACACACAAGTGAGACTTAGCCAATTGTCTCAAAGGGAAATGTAAAAAATTTGGATCAATACTGTCTCTCTAATTATCCATGATAACCCTAAATTCCCTTTTAATTAGAAATAAATCTAGTCCCCTTTTAAAGTTATCTATCGAATCCGCTGTCACCACCTCCTCTGGTAGAGAATTCCACAGATTAACCACCCTTAATGGGAAGAACCCTTTTCTTTCTTTGAGGTGGAATCTTTTTACTTCTAACCTCAAAGGATGTCCTCTTGTCAGTTGAAAACCTCTTGGCACAAAAAGCTCCCCTGACAAATCTTTAAACTGACCCTGGATGTATTTATATAAGGTAATCATATCTCCTCTTAGATGCCTTTTTTATAGAGAAAATAAGTTTAATTTGGTTAGTCTTTCTTCATAACTTAGCCCCTCCATTCCCCTTATTAGTTTTGTTGCCCTTCTCTGTACCTTTTGCAGCTCTAAAATGTCCTTTTTATGAAGTGGTGCCAAAATTGTACTCCATATCCCAAATGAGGGCGTACTAGAGATTTGTATAGTGGCAGAATTATATTTGCTTCCCTGGCTTCTATACCCTTCTTATTACATGCTAATATTTTATTTGCCTTTGCAGCTGCTGCTTGGCTTTGAGCACTGTTACCTAGGTGGTTGTCCACAAGCACTCCCAAACCCCTTTCAATATCTGATAGACCTAGATTTGCTCCATTAAGATTATAAATTGCATGGCTATTTTTCCTTCCCAGATGCATAACCTTACATTTATTCGTATTAAATCTCATCTGCCCTTTAGATGCCCATTCCTCAATTTTATGTAAATCCCCTTGGAGGGAAAGCACATATCTGATTTATTGCACAACTTTGTGTCATCAGCAAAAATGGAGACCCCACACTCCAATCCTACCTCTAAGTCATTAATAAATATGTTAAAAAGGAGAGGAACTAATACTGAACCCTGAGGAACCCCACTTACCAGATTAGTCCAATCGGAGTATGTTCCATTTACAACAACCCTTTGCTTCCTGTCTTTTAGCCAGCTCTCAATCCATGAGCAGATATTTACTGCAATTGCTGTATCCCTTAGTTTGCCCAATAGTCTCTCATGTGGCACTGTATCAAAAGCCTTTGCAAAATCCAAAAAGACTACATCCACTGAGTTGCCTTGATCCAGGTTCCTACTAACCTCCTCATAGAAACTAATTAGATTTGTTTGACATGACCTATCCCTCATAAATCCATGTTGACTCCTACTTATAATCCTGTTCAAATAGACATATTCTTGTATATTATCCCTTATTAACCCTTCTAAAAGCTTCCCCACTACAGAAGTGAGGCTCACTGGTCTATAATTCCCCGGATTTGGTCTTGCTCCCTTTTTAAATATAGATATCACATCAGCTTTTCTCCAGTCATCTGGTAGAGACCCTGTGTTGAGTGAATCTTGAAAAATTAAATATAATGGTTTGGCTATTACAGAACCCAGTTCCCTTAGTACCCTTGGATGAATTCCATCAGGACCCAGGGCTTTATTAACATTTATTTTTTCCAACCTCTTTTAGATTACTTCCTGTGTTAACCAATTATTTGGCAAAGGTAGTGTAGCCCCATTATGTTGCAGTGTCCCAACCACTTGTACCTCCCTTGTGTATACCGAAGAAAATAACCTATTTAGCTCATCTGCCTTTTCCTGGTCACTACTTTTCAGACAGCCTGTTTCACATTCTAATGTTCCTATAGCTTCCTTCCTCGCCTTCTTCCCATTAATATACTTAAAAAATATTTTAGGGTTAGTCTTACTCTCTTTTGCAATACATTTTTCATTTTCTATTTTAGCCAGTCTAATCGCGCATTTGCAAGCCTTGTTGATTTCCTTGTATTCCCGTAAAGCAGTCTCTGTCCCCTCTTGTTTGTATAATTTAAATGCCTGTTTTTTATTCCGTATCTTGATCTTTAAATCATTGTTAAGCCACATGGGTTGTGATTTACTCCTTTTACTTTTATTCCCACACAGTATATGCCGATGTGTATGTATATTTAGTAAGGATTTAAATGTTGTCCATTTATGTTCAGTGTTTTTACCTATCAGTTCTCTGTCCCAGTTTATACTTTGTATTGCTACCCTTAGACCGTTTAAAATCTGCACTTTTAAAATTAAGAGTTTTTGTTGGCCCCTTAAAATGTTGTTTTTTTAATACAATCTCAAATGAGACTGTGTTGTGATCACTGTTTCCCAAAGGTTGCCCTATTTCAACATTTGATACTATATCAATATTATTTGTGATGAGTAAATCTAAGATAGCTTCATTTCTAGTAGGCTCCTGTATAACCTGGGCCAGATAATGATCCCTGAGTGTACTCAAGAACCTGCTCCCCTTAGCTGAACTGCTGGTCTCATTTATCCAGTTTATTTCAGGGTAATTAAAATCTCCCATTATTAGAACTTGCCCATGCTTAGCTGCATTTCCAATCTGTAACAATAATTGTATTTCCTCACTTTCAGCTATATTTGGGAGTTTATAGCATACTCCTACTAATATTCTTTTGGAATTTGCTGCTCCGCTATTAAACTCTACCCACAAACATTCAACTTTATCACTAGGTCCACCATAAATATCTTCTCTGACTATAGCCTTAAATTCAGGCTTAACATACAGACAAATCCCTCCTCCTCGTTTACCATTGCCTCTATCTTTCCTAAATAGGTTATAACCATCCAGATTAACAGTCCAGTCATGAGATTCATCAAACCACGTTTCGGTAATGCCTATTAAATCCAATTTTTCATTAATGCTAATAATTCTAACTCTCCCATTTTTCCTGGCACGCTCTGGCATTAGCAAGCATACACCTTATGTTATGAGTCTGTAGTTCTGAAGTGCCTGCCACTGTACTTGAATTACTTAGTACTACCTCCCTATTGACTATACTACCCCTCCCCCCATCTCCTCCCCTATGAGTTGTTAATTCATCCGTTATACCCTCTACACTTTCTACACCATTACTTATATCTAGTCCCTCCCACCCACCTACTAGTTTAAAAACTCCTCCAGCCTTTCTACCATCCTATCCACTAGTACAAAAGCTCCCTCATCATTAAGGTGCAATTCGTCCCCACTGTAGAGATTGTACCGAAGTGAGAAGTCAGCCCAGTGCTCTAAAAAGCCAAACCCCTCCTTACTGCACCACATCTTTAGCCATGCATTAACCTCCCTATTCTCCTTCTGCCTCCCTGGGCTAGCACGTGGCACTGGTAGTATCTCAAAAAATACTACCTTGGAGGTCCTTGCCTTCAGCTTATTACCTAGTTCTCTAAAATCATTCTTTAGGACACTCCATCTTCCACTAACTTTGTCATTGGTACCAATATGTACCAAGACCGCCGGTTCATTTCCAGTCCCTCCCAATAATTTGTCTACCCGATCCACAATAGCTCTAACTATCTTTACATAAATATACAGTATCTATCTATCTATCTATCTATCTATCTATCTATCTATCTATCTACCGGCAAATATTTATATCTATTTATAATTATGAATTCACACAGATATCTTTGACATAGACAGATTGTTTTATAGCTTTTTAATGACACAGAGTATGTTCAGGGAACTATATGCTCTATATAGGTGGGTTTCAACAGTCATTATTATTATTATTATTATTATTGTTTATTTGTAATGCGCCAACATATTCCGTAGCGCTATACATAAGTTAAGTTACAGGCAATGACAAGTTCAAGATTCACACATTGCAAAAAGTGGATGGCCCTGTCTTTGAGCTTGGAATCCGGTGTCGATAGCGCTTTCCCTAAAGCACCTTGCAGGATTGAAGATCGCAGACTTACAGTCATCCTAGGATTTGCATGCCAGTCCCTAATCCCTCATACGATTGTCCTCAGGAACAAACGGGGATAAGGTGACCCTAAAATGTTAACATAACACTGCCATTAGACATAGTTAAAGATAAAATATTTCGGAATGTATCTGCAGTTAAATTATACTCTATTTAAAAGAAGATGAAAAATGAGTGCAACACAGGTAGTATTGACATATTAGAGGCGTTCTAGATCTTAATAGCAATCCTATAAGCATTAGAAGGTAACCAACTAGAACTCAGATCAAAAAATGTTGAAAGCCTCGGCTGTACATAGTGAAGTGTGAACTGATTTATCAATGCCGGTTGGGGAACTATAATATTTAGTATATTTTTTATGAAAGTTAAAGGGTTATGCACTGGTAATCATATTTTGAACCACAGTAAAGATAACACTAAGTTCTAAAAAGGGATGACGCAGTCAGCTTAGTGCCGGAGTCCTGACGCAACTATAACAGCATTAGCTACACAGATATTACTATTGAGACTACAGGCACAATTCTGATGTTTAAAGATTGGGTTTATCTTGGTCTATATGTGGGAACAGCAAACGTTAGTAAAGGGCTGAATAATAGATAATAAACCTTTGAAAAATTGCAAAAAAGACCAATTTACGTTGGCGCTGTGACTGAGATTAAAGTCACAGTTTTGAACTTAAGTTATCACAAGCACGTTAAGGTTTAAGACGACAATTTGCATTAATATGAACAAGATTATCTAAAGTATAGCCTGTTTAAATAACTGTATATACAACAGTAGAAGGCTCTGATGGTGGAACCTGTAGTAACATCCCCAGATTTATTATATATGACAAGGGTATTGGGGAGCAGGTACTAGAACAATAAATCATAATTTCATCAAACTATTCTTGGACAAAATAGCCAGCGGATATATAGCTAAGCAGTGCAGGTCAAGAATTAACAACCTGCTTAGTAGTGATTGGCCATTATAGCAAGCACCCCCCCCCCCCCCTTTTTTTTTTCTCATAGTGGAAAGTACTCTATGCAAACTAATACTGATGTACATATCTGAGTATTGGCCCTGGCCAACGCTGATATTAATATCAATTTAAATTACAGGTCAATCATAACATATAAAGTCAGATATATTGTTGTATATACTTATATCTACTGTAAGCCTAATTAAGAGACGTTATAAGTAGACAGTTCTATTATATCTTCAGGTGTTTGTTCATATTCTTTTAGATCCCAACATATTTCATAGGTATCAACCTTATCTTTACTTAAGAATCAGTGTCATTATAATAGCAGTAGTTAATCTCTCTTTGTGTTTTAAAGGTTTTTATATTAATGTTCTTTAAAAAAAAAAAAAATGAATACACGGTTGAAATAAAGATTAAATCCTCCTTTTTTGTTCTATTATCCTTGCCAGACAAGTTAGTGTTATGCACAGAGGTTTCTTAATGTGTGCCTACTTTAGTAATATCTGTGTAATATACTAAAGATATTGAATAACATGCATTTTAGGAATGTCTATATTTTTGAGGCATGCTCATTTGAAGAACTGTAATTGATATTGTGCAAAATGTTTTTAGAATGTAAACCAAAAAAATTAAAATTTGAGAAGTTACCATAATAACTATTATATGTAATTCCCTATGGAGTGCCATCATCTCTGGGTTTGTTTGTCTACTTTGATTGGATGTTTGAACTGATAGAGTTCAGACTACAGAGTTCAGGTTCTGCTATTAAGCAATTGAAAGCTTATCAGCATCAAGTATCCTCTTTCTCTTTCACTGCCAATAATGGTGGTATTCCCCCAAGTACAGTCATCCTCTGAGTATATACTGCTTTAGTTCTGTCTCACCACTCTCTCCTCCCTGCTTTGTATCCAGACTGAATAGACTCAAGAGCCAAAGTCCCCATGTAACAGTCAGATCACAGGCAGTTGTAGTAGCCAGTCTCACTAACACAAGCCATGCACCACTCCAAACACACAGAATTGCCAAGGCTAAACTTCTAAATACTGAAAGTTTTATTTTAATACATTTCAACAACATGGTTGAGCTGCTCTGAATAAAATGCAGAGTCAATCATATTTGTTACAGGATGAGATGCCGATCAATTGAATTACCAATAAATATGTTCTGCTTCAAACTGTGAGGAAGCACGAGTTGAATGACAATGAATCTTGGAAATACTTTCACCTAAATACAGCTAAGACTCTTGAAAAATTGAACTTGGGAGCTAAGAAAATGGCAGTATATACCGTGTGAACATAATTTACAATGTAATGAAAATTTGAAAAATGATGTTTTGGAAGGTGTACCTGATGGGAAAAAATAAGCACCCTGGAAAATGGTTAGTAGCCTGATAAATGCTGAGCGGCAGCCACATTGATAGATTCATGTATTCAACACAGTATTGCTAATGCTGGAAAATGTTTTAAAAATGTGCGTTTCTTAAATTTATGATTTCCCTGAGAATACATTCAAAAGGGCCATATATTTCCACAATAATATTAGAGTGTAAATGATTGGGCTCACAATTGAATAGCTATATATTTTTCAGGTTTTGTTACTTAATAATGGTATGAGGCATTCTAAAGTTATTGCATATGAAGAATAAATATATACTCAACCTTTATATATCATAATATCAGTGCTAAGAAAGGGGGAGAATTGACTATAAATGGACATTGCACTATCACTTATAAAAATTGTCAAACTGCGATTTGCTGTCCCGTTTGCTAGCCTCGCGAAGGGAGGCGAGGCGTTGAGGCATTGAAGCCTTCCGAGCTCGCAAAACTTAGACAATGAACGCCAAAGGCGCTCATTGCCCTGCTTGCCTTGCAAAGTGAATAGTTGAGGCATTAAAGCATGCAGGACTTAGGCTGAAATGCACAATTAAGCAGTCACGCAGAGCACCAAAGGCGTTCATTGCCGTGCTCGCCTCGTGAAGCGAGGCAAGCAGTTGAGGCATTGAAGCACGCAGGACTTAGGCTGAAATTAGCAATTAAGCAGCCGTGCAGCACTTAGGTTGCAATGAGCAACCAAAGGCGCTCATTGCAGCCAGTGGCCCCGTCATACATGCAAGCTCGGGGTAAAAAATACGACCTCGGAAAAAAACGAATTTAACGGCCAACTTGAAAAAACAAGAATAATAATAAAATAAAAAAATTCCAAAAACCAATTAACACAAAGCATGGGGGAGAACCAAGAAACCTGGGAGTGAGGTTGCAAGCGATTTTGAGCCTTATTTGAAGTGTTTCGTCAGTCAGAAATTGGCTAAGCGAGAAAAAAAATGGCGGCCGAAAAACGTAAAAATTTCTGAAACTGGATGAAACCGAGGCTAAGCAAAGACAGGCACGTGGGAATTAGAAAATACACAACGGCAAAGACACTAACACTTACACCAACAACGCCAGGAGCGCAGGACTTTGAAAATAAAATGAACCGCAGTCAGCCCCCCCAAACAAACATTCAGCAGACACACAGAAATGAAACACACAGGGAAGGCACAGGGGGGAGATGATGGAAAGAGACACATGGCATTCCCAAGCACAAAACTTGCAGGTTAATGAACCCTGCAATGAGTGGCCCATACAGTAGGTGGGAGGAAAGATTTGCAATGAGGGCCGAGGAGTGAGGGAGATACATAGGGGAAGGGTGGGGGGGGACACAGAGCAGGGGGGGAGACACAGGGGATGGGGGGAGAGACACAGGGGAGGGGGAGAGACATGGAGGAAAGAGACACAGGGGAGGGGGAAGACACACATGGGAGGGATAGTGGGGGAGAGACACAGGAGAGGGAGTGGGGGAGAGACACATGGGAGGGAGAGGGGTAGGAGACACGAAGGGAAATGGGGGAAGAGAAGGAGAAGAGACAGAGGGTAGGAAGAGGGAGGGAAGAGACACAGGGGAGGGAGGGGGGAAGAGACACAGGTGAGGGAGGGGGAGAGACAGGGGAGGGAGAGAGAGAGAGGAAGGGACACATCTAATATTATACCTTCATTTATGAGGGGCAAACAACTAGTATACACATAATGGGTATGCATTTGGACTATATGTAATGCGTGTAAATAATGAGGAAAATTCTATAGAAAAATAAAAATAATCAAATCAAATGACCTGGGGCCTCATTCTATTAGCGGCCGCAGCCGTTGCGGGGCCGCAAGGACTGGCCGCAAGCTATTCTGATATTCTATTCCCCTCCGGCCGGGGATTTCGGCAGGCTTGCGGCCGGTGCCTTGCTATCTCTTGTGCTGCTCGCGCCGGAGGAAATCCTTTGATCTTAAACGGCCGCAAGGAAATCGGCCGTAAGAAATTCCTATTTGCAATTCAATTGCTCCGGGAACCCTCTCTGCAAGGCTAAAAGCGAGCCGCAGCTTACTTGCAGGAAAGAGGTCCCGCTAGCACCAATTAAGCACATAAAATAGCCCAAATAAAGCCATCCTGCACTTTGCAGAGTCTCTAAGTGATATTCGGTGTTAGCAGAAATAGCACATAATTACCCTATACTCAAATCCGTAAAATATCCATGTAAAAAGTCCAGAGGGCTTGGAGCACCTCAGACCCGCCCACGCCGCAGCCGGAAAATAAACAGTTAATTTGAACTCGGGTTTGGGCAGATGTGCAAGCTTGAGAGTGGGTTACTTTTAATCCTCATGTCCCCCAATATGATCCCTAGCATTTACAGAGCTGTACAGTGTAGGCTTGAATTTATTTTTGCGTTTTTAGATCCTTGCGGGGCCGTATAATAGAATCGCGAGTTAACTGAACCCCCGCAAGGAATCGCAGCCTTACGGCCGATTTACGGCCGGTAATAGAATGAGGCCCCTGGTGTATAATGTGAGTTTATACTATGATTTTTAGACAAGCAAGAGTATAATTGTCAAAAAAGGAATAACTAGCGAAACATGAGGTTGCAAAAGTATATTTAAATATTCCCACTTGCTAAACTTTCTTTGGAACTTATTTTTCAAATCAAGATATCTATTCCAGTTTGTTAAGCAGGCTCCATAAAAAATAGATAATTAAATAGATCTATTAAAAAGAATCTTTTAAAATGTGTTTGAATGGAGTGAACCAACAACTGCTTAGGTCATTTATCAACTACCCTCCTTGTGAATGCAATACAATTCTTTACATGTCAAGATATTTTAACTGTAGTAAACTCCCTAGATTATTGCAGCCAGGTCCTATTGCTGTTCTGTTACTTCTCTTTGTGTTGAAGCAGTGACACACCCTTTTTACTATATTTTAGGACAGTGGTATCCAATGTGTGAAGGTCGGATTATTATTGGCTGGTGAGCAGGAGGTGGCTGTTTTTAAAATTATAATTTAAAAATGTATATCTAAATATATAAATAATTGTTACTAAATCTATTGTGCACAAAATAACAAAATATTTGAGTTTATATACCGCAACAGGTTTGTGGGCCACCAGTTGGACATCACTGATTTAGGCCATCATTAAAATAATTTTATTTCACCGTATAATGTAGAATTATGGCCCTGTGTTAAGTATTTAATCAATGCACAATGGCATGGCAGTTGTTAATGTTCTTTCAAAGCTGTACTTTTACCCACAATGTGATAATACATGGCAATGTTTAGTATGTATGATCATTTAAATTAGAGTAAAATATTTTGAGTAAAAAATCATTTATTTTTTCAGGCTTTATCAGGACTATAATTTAAGAAATATAAGTAGCTAAATATTATAAATGTAGATTTGTAATAATTAACAGAAAGCCAGAAGACTAGGAACATTTGTAGTTTAGTCATTCAGACATGTCTGACTCTCTGTGACCCTATGGACCACAGAACTCCAGAGACAATCAATCACAGTATCTGGTTGTGCTTGTCCATAAAGTTTTCATGGCAAAGGTACTGGATTTCCAGTTACTTCTCCAGTGAACCATGATTTGTCTGACCTCTCTGCTATTACCTGCCAATCTTGGGTGACCCATCAAGGTATAGCTCAAAGCTCAATTGAGGTGCACAAGCCCCTTCACCACGACAAGATCGTGATCCAGAAGGGGTTTCTGGCTTTTAGATTAATTTAAATAATGATACATGCAGGAATTGCCTTATATTGTCACATATTACTATGACTAAAGGATCTTGGCCCCTCTGATAACACAAAATTGCTATCCCTTCACTGTCAAAGGTTAGATCATAATCAGATTCATTGTTGAAAAGCAACTGCTAGCACATC
Organism: Discoglossus pictus; assembly: GCA_027410445.1. Lineage (NCBI taxonomy): Eukaryota > Metazoa > Chordata > Amphibia > Anura > Alytidae > Discoglossus > Discoglossus pictus. The sequence goes on from CM050166.1 coordinate 130,655,931, forward strand.
AGCCTTTAGGACATCTGTCCCTAATGATGATGATGACCATGTAATTTGTGCCAAGATTTCAGTGGAAATGTTTTTTACATTGGAGGCCTTCACTAACTTTTAGAATTGTTTTTATACCCTGAGCAGGTTGGGTAGTGAATATTGCTGCTAAGGGGGCCCTAGGGGGTGAATAGTGCTGCGGAGGGTAAACATTTTCACAAAAAAATATTTTTTACAAGAAAATGTTGTTAGATATATTTATATATAATAGTATGTATATATATATATATATATATATATATATATATATATATATATATATACAGTATATATATATGTGTGTGTATATGTATATATATATATATATATATATATATATATATATATGGCACTGGAGGGTGTCCCTTGGGGGGGGGGGGGGGATTTTTGCACCAGGGCCCTCCATTCACTAGCTCTGCTGCTGGTCTAGAAGGGTTAAAAATGTTCCTCTAATCCATATACAATCTCCCTATGAACAAGTTAGAACCCCCTTCTGCTCTAATTAGATGTATCTTGGCTCTACACCAGTTCAGTTAACAACCTCTATGAAAAAAACGCTACTCCCTGTACTGATATAACTTAAAAAATTCTGGACATCCTGAGATTTTTTCCAAAAACAGTATTTGTAGGGATTAAAAACGTGTTTTAACTATTGCAGCACGTATTTCTGAAGTCAATGACTATTACATTTGAAACTTGCAGGAGTTACAGAGCAATTAAATTAGAAAAGGCTGCAACTACATGGCAGGAATCCGAATCCGTAAACCATGCTGCGGCATGTAGCATTTCCGGGGAGTAAACATGATAAATTATTCAAACCCTTGGTTATGGGTTTGACGGAGCCAATAGTCATTGACTTCAGAAATACGTGCTGCAATAGTTAAAACACATTTTTAATCCCTACAAACCATGCTGCGACATGTAGCATTTCTGGGGAGTACACATGATAAATTATTCAAACCCTTGGTTATGGGTTTGACGGAGCCAATAGTAAAAGAGACCGTCATCATTGCTTCACTAAAACATGAATGTTACATTTCAATAACTTACGGATTTGAAGTCCTAGTTGCGATTCAGCCCACATTCCAGAAATAATGCAATATAAAAAATCAATAAATATAATATTCTAGTCCATGCAAGTTCTATTATATGTATTAACACATTGATTGCCAGGATCGATATAACATGGAAATTAAACATAAAAAAAGATATTTGCGAGCTTGAGAATGCTATTCATTTTAATAACTTTCCTTGTACTTTAAAATACAGAAGTGTGGCTATATTTGCTTTTACAGTGCTACAGACAGGAGTTTAACCCCCTTGAGGGGTCCTCTCTAGTATCCGTAGGATTTTTGGCTACATTTGCCATTTACGGCTGTGAAAACAATTACGTACTTAAGGACTTGTAGCAATTTAATAGTGATTAGTGATTGTAACATTTACGGACTTGAAAGATCCAAGGCTTAGCTGGATCATAGTTCCGATTTTGGAAACCACTGTTGTTTTTCAGCCTGTAACGCTCAGATCCTTTGCGGGTAGCTAAAAGAGGCCAATTTAATAGCCGTAACTTTTGCAGGCTCTTTTACGGGCTTCAGAAACCTTTACTTGTGTTGGACACAATCATCAGGGATGTAATTAAACAGTGTATAAAGTATAAGGGAAAGAGCAATAGTTATCAAAAGTTATTTCTGAGGAGACTTAGAACACAGTATGTGTTTTGCGGTAAAAAAACGTTTGCTGTATGGGCAAAATACGTTTTGCCTCTCCAGAGGACATTCAGCACTTTGCTTGAAGTTGAGGGCTGAATGAAGACTCAATGTTGACCACCACTGGTATAACAAGATGTTGGGTGAAGGATACATTGGTCATGGGGTGAGAGAATGGTGAAAGATGAGCAAGAAGTGATGAAGGGAGATGTGAGAGGGAGAGAAAGAAAAGTGGATACAGGAGTCGGAGAGGAAAAAGAATAGGGAAATGAAACAGTGAAAACTGAAGAGAAGATGGCAAGAGGAAACCAAGAAAAGGGTTTGAGGCAAAGAGAAGAAACATGAGACCCCATAGTAAAAGCCAAAGCAATAGGAGTAGGAGTCTTTGAGCATTGAGTCTAGGGATTGGTTGAAGGGGCTTACATGCTGGGTAGATCTCTTGTGTCATTGCCTCCCTATAGATTGGTTACATGCTGACCCAGACCGTGTGGGAAGAGGAAGAAAGAAAAATGTCCTGCCCTTAAATGTTTATACTTTTTGTTTTATCACTTGTACAGAGCTTTTGGCATGCTTACCTGGTGGGCGTGAAATATTCATTGATGAGAATATTGAATAGTAGGTAGCGCTACCACCAAATTTACACTACAGCTTATGTGGCCTGGATTTTACTTTGGTTGGCAGGGTTTTCTCAGCACTTGAGGAATCTCTCTGGAGTATCCCAGCAGTTAAGCACACTTTGTTTTTGTTTGGTTGGGGAAGGGTGTAGAGCTTTTACACACAATATTTATGTTACCTCGGCCTTCTCCCTTTCGTGCTCTTGAATAAAGTTGTGGCAGCCTTCAAAGGATGTTAGTGTTGTGTATTTATTTCATATGGTATTTTTAGCCTTTGTTACTTAAGGATTGTTATGGGGATGGGGGCTGCGTTTGAGTAAACTACACCAACAGCTGACAATGCTTAGTTCAAGAGCAAGACTGAAAGATAGAAGTAATGAGTGAGAAAGGTTAGTAGGGGAAAATAAATGGTAAGAGGTGAAGGATAGCAGGAAGACGTGAGACTAAGTAGGGGGAAATGAGGAGAAATGAGAAAAAAGTGATGGGCGCTCACTGCGCTGGTGGAAATGAGCGTCATAGGCGCTCATCCCAGCGGAACTACACATGAACACAAAACTCAATTCCACAATTCAGAATGCGAGACCTGTAGCAGTTTGAAAAAAATTGCCTTAAAAAACTACGGTCCGTAACACTGGCAACAAGTAAAGAGAAACTTACAAAAAAAAAAAAATACGACCCGCGGCACTTAAAAAAAAAATAAAAAAAATAAGAGGTACAAAAACTACGAAGTTATCCGCCGAATAACGCACATACAAAAACAACACCACCGAAATTAACAAAAATACAGAAAAAAACATCACTCATAGCACGAGGGGACAGCCACAACGTCTGGGAGTAAGGTTGCACGACAACTGAAGCATAATTTGCCGACTTTCCCCACACAAAAAGCTCCTGAGCAACAACAAAAAAATGTCGGATGAAAAAAAAAAGAAAACTAGGCGACCAATAAACACGCAAAAACACCCAAGACACATAAGACTTCTACACAAGACCGTACGAGGTATAAAATAGACAAAATGCTCCACACTCGCGTAACACATACACAATCGCCGCCATTTTACAACACTAACTTGCAACTAATAACATTACCATTACAAAATTCAGAATTACACACCTAAACAAACGCTTTGTGCTCTCGCACGCAGCCTACTTATACTACTACACAGGCTACACGACCAATAAACATGCAAAAAAACGCCAGACACACAAGCCCATACGAGTTATAAAATACACTATTAGGGAGGACGCAAAATGCTCCACACTCGCGTAACACATACACAATCGCCGCCATTTTACAACACTAACTTGCAACTAATAACATTACCATTACAAAATGCAGAATTGCACACCTAAACAAACGGTTTGCGCGCAGCCTACTTCTGCTACACACTTCACACATTGCTGATACTTACACCTTAGTTCAGCAAGAGTGCAAATGTACATTGTATGCTGCAGGAACATCAAAAAAGATTGTTAGCTCTTCAGGATATTGCTTGATGCATATATTAATTACAAATAGGTAAAGTATATTCATTTATGATTTTATTAATTCATTAATTATTATTAAAAAATACATATAGAGAAAAAGAAAAGGGCCAGGCGACAGGATCGCAATACACGCCTAAGGTGTACAGTGTGCGTCTCACAAAAGAGAAAAGTACACCAGGGGAGAGGCTCACAATGAGCGCCAAAGGCGCTCAGCGAGACTTTTTCAATGATCACCGAAGGGGGTTCAGATGACAAAAAAAACAACAGAGAGGCTCGCAATGAGCGGCGAAGGTACTCAGGCGGCCAAAAGACTTACTTTGTGTGGCAAACAGCATTACCTTCCTTACAATTTTATGACCGGGCAATTCGCTAGTTAATTTATAAAAGCCATGTCTTACACTTCACTTCTAGTACACATAGCAAGACGTAAAGATTGAAAAACTGGACCAAACATTTGAGTGGGGAGAAAAAGTTTAGATTGCTGGATAGTGGAGAGAGGTATATGTAATTATTTATTAAATTGTATGTTATGTTCACAGTTCTGTCTCCTCCAAAAACATGCCTTCTGCAAACTATAGTACATCATTTTAATGTTAATCGGTTTATATTATCTGGGATCTATCCTGTTATGTGCACGCACGGCACAGGAAGCCTCCTGGTGCCCGGCGCTCTTGCGTCCGGCGTCCCGATGTACTCTCTAAGCCCCTAACCCCCTACACCCTTTGCGGGGCCTAACCCTAACCTCCTAACCATGTTAGCCTAACCCTAACTCCTAAAAAGTAACTTCCTAACCCTAAGATCCTAACCCTAACTCCCTACACCACTTACCGGCCCTAACCCTAACCCTCTAAACCTAACCCGAAAACCCCTATCCACTTACAGCCAACTTAGAGACAGCTACATCGGGACGTCGGCGGCGCACTTCCCGTGCGTGCACATAACAGGATAGGTCCATTATCTGCAGTATATTGTGTTTGTGCTACATTGCAGGTTTATAAAGTAAGAAGTTTGAAATACATTTCTTATTACTACAAAAAGCTACATTTAGTGACAATGAGTTGCAGGCTAACCGTAAAGTGCACTTAACAGTTGGCAGCCACTTGTCCAGGCAGGAGAATCTGTGATAAATGACTTGGTTATCTGAGCATGCTTTTCCTGTCAATTGGAAATCCAAGGGTCATTAGAATGGATGGTGCTGACGACCTCATTGAGCAGGTAATGTTTGGATCTTGTATGAGATCTGTGTTGCAATGAAATATCCCGTCTAATATTATATCTGCTGATGCTTCTCTTCATTTCATTTCATATATTATAAATACAGAAAAAAAAAACATGTCCTTTTCCATTTCTGTACAATTGTATTTTAATAAAGAAGCTTTTTTTTTATAAACAATAACAGGCAAAACAGAAAAATATTGCTTATATTAGAAAGAAAGATTCTCCAAGCTGTATTAGATACACAGCATTATTAATTCTATTTCAGATTCATGTCTAACTTTACAATCTCATTCCATTGCTTTCAAATCAAATTAGCAAACTTGTCACAGTGTTGCCTAAACTAGCAAGAACAGACTATTGCAGCACAGGCTCGGGAGATAAAGTGTAAAGAAATTCAATAAATACTCACAGGTGTGTTGCTATGTAAAGATAAAAAATACATTAATATTTTATTAATAGTTTGTTCAGGTCAGTAGATTGCAATACTCACAAAGCTCACAAAAATGGAATTGGTTATGTTTTTATGTTATTTAATGTTATTTAGTAAAATTATGTTTCCCAAATGTAATAGTTTGTGGAATATCTTTTCAAGCCCGAACTGAAAAGACCAACAACTCACAATACAACTCATACGGATTACAAGAGTGTTTCGTAGTATAGCCATACATTACCTATGCAAATCCTCTACATTACTTCCACATCCCACTGCCCTCATTCTTACATATTGTTTCAGTGCAACGGAATATGTTGGCGCGTTACAAATAAACAATAGTTTTATGCAAATAGCAGTAAGACACTTCTTAAAACCATGGCGTGAGCTTGTGGCATTGGAGTGATGGTTAAGTTGTCAACTGTATGGGAGATTTTCGGAATGAGAAATGGGACAGGAAGTGTAGTACCTCCGTTTTTGAGATGTTGAGTTTTGAGTAACATCATTCCCAGATAGTGATTTCTAGTAGGTAGGTGGTAAGTCAGATAGTAGAGAAGGTGATAAGTCTGGTGAAGAGAGATAGATTTGGATATCATGAGTGTAAAGGTGATGCTGAAGCCCAAACACGTTTATAAAGCTACTGAGTGAGATGTGTAAATATAAACAAGCAAGAGGCAATGAATGAGCCTTGCTGTACCCCAAATCTAATACATAATTTGTAGAAAAGACACAGCAGAAGAGGAAACATTGAAATGTCAGAGAAGAAAGCTTTGGAGAGAAAGAATCACCCTCTCTCACAGATGCCAAATGAGTGAATAGCTTGAAGAAGAAGAGGGTGATCAACAGTATAAAAATCAGCAGATAAATCCCAAATAAATAGTGCAGAAATGTAGCCCTTAGACAAGTTGTCTCAGCAGTCACTAAAGAATATGGAAGTCTCATTGCAGAGTTGATCAGGAAGTTGAAATAGAATAAATACATTAAACGATTGCAAATGAGCTGTTCAAGAAACATTGGGAGCAAATGGAGTAGAGATGGTGGTAAAAGGAGGGAGAAAATAGCAGACTGCCCTATTATGTATCCTTAAGTGGTATGAAGAATGTTGATACTTTATATAACCTTAAATCACGTACCAATATACCATTGCATATAACCATGGCTATTATTGGCTTGTGTGTAAATCTGACTTAATATGAAATGTTTGTGTGATTATATTTACATGTATTATTCTATGTTCTCTTCTATATGCTAGGCTCTGCTTAATTTAACATGTGGATGTCAAGTAGCATTTTCTATTAAAGAAAAAAAAATAATGCAGGGTAGACAAGATCAGCTATCCATGTATTTTATACGTTCATTTAGATCACTGAATGGGAGTGTCAGAAAACATACACAAGTGTGCAGTTAGTTCATGTTGGCTTTGAGAGAAAACATTTTTACGTCAATAATGTGCCAGTTTTACATCATTTACTTTGAAAGTACCAGAATTGATACAAATGTATCTGGACCTCAGTGGGTACTAAAAGGCTCTGTTACTCAATCCTGATTAAATCAGCTGTCAGCAGCACAGATTCTCATGAGATTTAGAAGATCCGTACTTGAGAAATCACAGGTAATGTTACCAGATGGGCTTTATTTATGTACTGGCAGTCAATCAACAGATGGCACCATAGTCCATTTGCAATACATCACTGTCATTTTTTTTAATTGAAGTCCGCTGTATCTATCTATTACTAATCCTTACGTTTTTAATGAAGCATATGCAAATAATATTCTGCTACTATATCGGGCATTCATTTATATTCCACAGGTAATGATTAAACCAGACAAAAATATACTTGAACCCTAAAGGAAGAGAGTCTACAAAAGGTTTTCAAACATTATAGAACAATGTAAAAGAAAAAGAAAAATGTTAACAGACTTATTGAATTGCAATTTGGCAAATTCTAAAGGACTCTATATAAGCACATAGCATATTTTTTTACAGAAGTTTTTAGTTTGTGAAGACCTTGCTTTTGGATAGAAGTACACTGACTAAAAACTACTGTAAAAAACATATGATCTGTGCTTATACTGAGCCCTTTAGTATTTGCCGAATTGCAATTTAATAAGGCTGTAAGTGTCCAAGCTTTATGGTAAAGTATGTTTGAACTACTGCCTTTTTAAAAAAAATTGGTCAGATATATCCAAATAGGTGATTAGGCCTTTTATCTATTTCTGTTATGTCATGCTTATACAGATATAGCTAACAGCAGTAATAATACAGCTTCATAAAAACAAGATTGTTATATAATTTTTGAGTTTACAACTTTTCCTTGTTTATTCGCTCCTTAAGGCATATAGTGAATTACATTATATATATAAAAAAATCAATCAATACAACTACAATACCTAAGGCCCATTTGCACAGAAATCAGAGAAGTTCTTTTTTTCTTATATTACTCACAATATGAAATGTTCCTGCACAAGAAACTCTTGGCATAGGTTGCCATATTAAACTCAGCATAGCTGTAGCTGAAACAAATGATTTTGTCTTGTTTATTTATGGATCTGTTTATACGCTAGTAAAATGGTGCATGGTCTACAAAACTTATCAAGAAAAGAATAAAAGGCAGCTTGGAGGAGGAATAGAAGAAAGGAGTTATTGCACAAACTTTAAATCCAAAGCATATGAACAATGTGAAGGTGGGAAGTATATTTTAGAGAAATAGAAGTGATCTGAACTATTATTAAAATGGAGATCAGCAATCCTATGGAAGGTGCAAGAGAGAATGTTGTCACAAAAAGACAAATGGTTTATAGAATTGCAGTGAAACGATTTAATATATACTAAAAAATAATGCAAATTGAGTTGGTTTCAGAAAAGAACTTAAGAGGATCTCAATGAAGTGGGAGGTAACCAAAGCAGGCAACTAAAAAAGTAATTCAGTCATTTGGTTTACTTACCTATTAGATTTAGGTTGAGAGTTGGCTTGCTCAGCTTTTACTGGCAGCATTGTCCTTAGGCAGGCAATTTAAATCTTATATTTGAAATTGTGCTTCATTAGGTCTTTTTTTTTTCATTATGTTTATCCCATATTTGATGCAGGGCTCATAATGGAAATCTCCAAAAAATCTTAGAAAGCAATGCATACGGCCATTGTTTTCTTCATTTATCATTTTATTTGTAAAAAATGTATTTCTTAAACGCCTGTTGAAGATTCTTTGTGCTAACAGAGGTCACATCACCAATACACAAGGGCGAGTGTGTCTAACCTTTATTCACTAACCTTTACTGTGGGATAAAATTGCAGTTGTAGCATCACCAAATAATTTTTGGGTCATGCAAAGATTACTTAATCTAAATATATCTATTGGGCCATGTCTGATCTCCATATCTTTGCCAGGCCTAGGGCAGCAGATTTGGAGGGGTGGCAGATTTTGAGCTGGTGGTGTAGCAACATGACACCCTGCAACCACTGCATTGCTGCTACTAATTGTGTTATGCATTTTGCTTCTGAAAAATCCATTTCTCATGCCAAACAACTGCTCCCCTCTCCATCCTGCCCCTTCCCCACCCTGTCACTCACATTCACCTCCCATTACTCTCTCCCCTTCTCTTTCCCTCCACATACTAAACCTTCCCACCTCTGTCATTTTTCATGCCCTATCATCAGCCCACCACTTCTCCTGCATTACTTGCCCTTTCCCCAGCCTGTCACTCTCTACGATCTCTCCTAGCCCTTCCTCTTACCTGTCCAACTCCATCCACTGTCTGTCACTTTCCGTTCCTTGTTGGGACCACCCCTAGACAATTTTGTCCCACTCATCATCCTCCTGATTCAGAACTACCCCCAGCTCTCCATATACCTTCCCCTACAGGTTCCCCCTCCTGTGAGACCGGGAGTACCACGCAGGTGCAGGAGAGGAAAGTGGGAATCAGAAGATGTTTTTCAATATCATGTTATGGCTCCTCTGATGTAGGTATGATGTATCCTAAGCTGTTAACATGTTTCCCTCCCCCTTTACCCTTAAGCCTTGTGATTAGTCCAGTCATCTGTGGTCCTCCTATCCTTCCCTGTGCTCTACGATGACCTCCTCTCCACATATCTACAGACGGCCATCCTTATTTGCCCACCTCATCTATGCTTTCTCTGCACTCTGCTAGCCCCTCTATTGTCATCTCCCCATTCTGTTTTCACTTATCCTCTGCAATATCCAGACTCCTGCTGTCACATTTTAATCTATTGTCATCAACCCCTCGGCTCCAACCTACCTTAGTTTGCCAAATGTATTATTTTTAACCCACTATCCACTGTTTCCAAATCTCCCCTTTTCTATTCAATTCTATCCTACTCTCTGAATCACCCATTTCTCTAACCTACCCCTATTGTGCACATCTACCTGTTTTGTATCTTGCACTCAGCTGTCACCTATATCCATATATTCTCTTCCTCTTTTTATCCTGACACCTGCAGCTATATCTATCTTCATTTCTCAAATGTCACACTCTGCCCTGAAATACCTTCTGTGGCCTATCCTGCTCCCCACTGTTTCTGCCATATTCTTCCCAAAGCTGTAATGTTCAGTCTTTTCTCCTAACATGCTTTTTCATCCTCCTTTTCTACTCTGTCCTGTTTCACTCTCTGCTTTTCGAATCTGTCTTTCTCTCGGTTAGTATCTCCTACTTAACCTGTCCTCTTCTGCTGAAATATATCTCCAAGTCCGTTCTCCCTTAAAGGACCACTGTGGCACCATATTTTTAACACTCTTTTGAAAAATGTGAATTAAATGTGCAAAATGTTTTATATACTTTAAACTAAATAAATATTAAAATGAAATAATCTTTTACATTTAATTATTATATTCAGTTTTTCTTTAATGACAACAGATATTTTGTGTTTGTTCTTAACAGGATTAAAAACATGGGAGCAGTGGGAAGAACTGTTGACTTTTCAGTTCTGTTAAAACACTACAACTTCATATGGCCCCTTGATAATAGAGCTTAGTAGAAGAGTAAGCCTCCATAGGATAACCCTCCTCATCATGCTACAGACAGTCTAGCGTACAAGATTGAATGCCCAATGACAGTCATTTAAATAAAAGATGTTCCGGTCTTGCTAATTTTGTTATGTGCTTCACAAGCTTTTGAAGTTTTTAACAAACTACAGCGGTTTAATCTGTTCTATTATTCCCTAATCTGTCCTTCTTTGCCATAATATGCTCTCTGACTCTGATACTATAATTCTGGCACATTCATCTGCACTAATATATTCTGCTCTACATTAATTCAGCTATTCTTTATATTAATCTGCCTCAGAGAGACTCTCAAGCTAACTTCTACCTACATCTGCTGATTGCTTTACATTGCCTGGGAGTCAAATTCAAAAAGTAGCATGGGACTTTAAATGTATGTATACACACACATATATATTTTGGAAAATTAATTAAAAAATAAGGAGTAGTTATCATCTTTTTCATGGATGTTTCTATGGAAGTATTTCTGTTGGTTGCCTTGTCCTGTTACACTGTATAGGACAGAAAAAAGAAACAGGTCCTATAAAGAGATCCGACCCAACAAAAGTAGTAGCTTTGTAACAAAGCAATAAAAGGGATGGATGATAATGCTACCATAGACAATTTCTTATTTTTCATGAATTTTTCATTACCATTGCGATAATACTCAAGCTCAAAAATTCCAGATTGAGAAAAATCAACTTAATTTTTTGCCAAAGAAAGAACATTTTTATTAGACAGAGATCATGGAACAAACTACGCTTGCTAGGAAACAGGAGATACATCTAGGATGTAGTGGTTGATGAAAGTTTAAAATGAAGACAGGGTTTCAGACTTGCAAATCATCTTTGATGATCCTTGAGATTTGGACACTCAGGTGGAAGAAATTGCTGTAGTAGAATGAGACCTGATGCCTTCAGGTGCTGCCAAGCCTGCTGAATGATAATACCTTAAATCAGTCGCTACAAACCTGCTAATCAAGGTTGATGAAGCCTTTTGCTCTTTGCTGTTATCATAGCTTACTATGAAAAGAAGACTAGTCTTCCTCCATGGAGTTGTACAATAAAACATACAGTTTCAATAGATGTAGAAGACTCAAAGAATTCTGTTATTCTTTATCACTTGGCATAGCAGAAAGAATAATATGTTGATTTACATGGAATCTGAACACCACCTAAGGAGAAATAAAGGTACAAGTTGAAGAGTAACTCTGTCATAAAAGAAGGATAAAAAAGGTGCAACAAAATCTTATACTCTCCTTACAGAGGTAGTGGTCACTAGGAAGTCAGTAGACAGTCTAAGCATGATTCAGAAACCTTGGTCTTGATAGTAGCCTTAAGGAACCGGATGATGAGATTATGAAGAGCTCAATGAGCCCCTGGCTGGGCTGAAATTGCGGTAAGCTGGAGCCATATAGTGTTATACGTGAGACCCATATTGAATCCATCTTGTAGGAATTGCTTCATATAATCTGGATGTTTATCCTTCATCCATTGAATCATTTATCTCAATTTCTATATTAGATAGAGGAGGTAGAAGACTTTCTGGCTTTCAGCAATGTTTCTATTACCTAATCTGAAAGTCACTGCTTGCAAAGTAAGTGCCACTCAATCTCCATGCCTCAAGAGTCGGTCTCTTGAGGTGAGGATATTTGAAAAGACCCTGAATAGGAAGAGTCATGGCAATTACTGCTTTGTCCCAAATGAACCTTTGCATTACCTTGAAGATAAGATCAAAAGGAGGAAAACCATATGCCAAATGAATAGCGCAGGCTACAGAGAAGGTGTCTTGGATATGGAAAGACTTTAGTTTTAGGACTGAACAAAACTGATGCACCTGGTTGTTCAAAGGATAGGCCATGTGAGCTATATCTGGTTTGCTATATCTGCAAAGAGTTCTGCATTCACTTGCCATTCAATTTGGTGAAAGGTTCTTTGGCTTTGAAAATCTGCCCCTGAATTCTGTTTGTCTAGAATTCAAACAACGTACAGCCCTTCTAGGGTACTCTTCGCCCATGAGGAAATAGGATCAACTTCTGAGAGTAATCTTTTGCTCTTTATCCTGCCTGATTTGTTTAAATATGAAACAGCAGTTTTGTTGTCCAAATGGAACTTTACCTATTGAATTGAAAAATGACATGATATAGTTCCAAAATGTTGGTGAGTTATGGTGATGGGTAAAACCATCTTCATCTTCTTTTTTCCTGCTGAACTGCACCACAATCAGTGCCACGTGTGTCCATTAAAACATTTTTCAAGTTTATTTGTCCCAAGGGAAAGCCCACATCTAGGTTCCACCTTTTTATGTCCACCAGACTAGCAGCCCTATTAAATTCGGGCTACGTGTTAAAACGTAGCCTGTAACTCTCATCTTAGGACTATTTGCGTGTTAAGAAGCCCCGTAACGCAGGCCGCAGACGACTTTACCTATGATCCTTGTAATGAAGAACTGAATTGAAGAATGACATGATATAGTTCCAAAATGTTGGTGAGTTATGGTGATGGGTAAAACCATCTTCATTGAGCTCTTTTTTCCTGCTGAACTGCACCCCAATCAGTGCCACGTGTGTCCATTAAAACATTTTTCCAGTTTATTTGTCCCAAGGGAAAGCCCACATCTAGGTTCCACCTTTTTATGTCCACCTGACTAGCAGATCTATTAAATTCGGGCAACGTGTTAAAACGTAGCCTGTAACTCTCATCTTAGGACTATTTGCGTGTTAAGAAGCCCTGTAACGCAGGCCGCAGACGACTTGCGCGTTAGCTGCAAAAGAGCCTACGGGTTGAGAAAAGCTGAACTTTGCAACCGTAAATCCTTTGATCTGTCAAGCCTGTAACTGCTACGTCTTCAATTTAGCTACTAAATTGCAACGAGTCACTCGCGAGCAAGCCCTTAACCTGCAAATAGAGCTCAAAGCCCAACGTGTGCTGGAGAGGACCCGCAAGGGGGGTAAAGTCCAATACGTAGCACTTGTAAAGGAAATTAAAGCACACACCTGTACTTATATTAAAATGTAAAGTGTTAGGTCTTAGAATTAATAGCACATCATTCTCATGCCCCCAAATCGGCTCAGAAAAATACTTGATTTCATCAAGGAGTTTTTTTTTTTGTGTTATAGCGATCTCGGCAATCGATATGTTAATACATACTGCAACTCGCATGTGATAGAATACCATATTTGCGGCTTTATTAATATTGCATCATGACTGGAATGTGGGTTCACTCATAGCTCATAATTGAACCCTGTAAGACTTTGAAATCCATCCTCCATTTTTCAGTGACGTAATTCTGACGATCTCTGTTTCCATTGGCTCCATCTAAACCCGTAACTACGAGTTTGCCAAATTGTTTGCGTTCTAGCCTGCAACTCCCACTGCCGACAACTGGTTTATAATTTAGAGTCTTCAGCTCATAGCTTGCCGCCTTTCTAATTTAATAGCACTGTAACTTGGCCAAATTTCAAGCACTGAGCCATTATATGCTTCACGTTGAAGTTATGTGGCTGGAATTTAATATGGCCCTAAGTCTCTTATCAGTACCTTTAAAGTATAAATCCTTTGAGACCAATTCTATCTTAGATACTTGAACTGGATTAGAAAGATTCTCTGAGGAATCTCTCCCTCCTGACTCCCCTGTGTGTCTCCCCCCCTCCCTCCCCTGTGTCTCTTCCCCCCTCTCCTTTGTCTCTTTCCCCTCTACTCCCTCCCCTGTGTCTCTTTGCTCTGCTCTCCCCCTGTATCTCTTTCCTTCCTCTCTCACCCCTGTGTCTCTTGCCCCCCCACTCCCTCCCCTGTGTCTCTTTCCACCCTCTCCTTCCCCTGTGTCTTTCTCCCCCCTCTTCCTCCCCAATGCTCCTTTTTGCCATTTACGGATGTGAAACCATTTGTGGGCTTGGGGAAACTGATCCATTTCCCCAAGCCCGAAATGCTCTTTCGAGTTACAGGCTTGAAACAAAATTACGTCTTTATGGCCGCCGTTCTTTTCCTCGCATAGCCGTTCTGAGACCTCCCAAAAACACCAAATAAATTGCAAATAAGCTTACAACCTCACTTACAGGCTCCCTGCCTCTCCCCATGTACTGGTTGTAAGTTAATTTTCTTATTAATTGGTGTCTTTTGGCAGCCTTCCAAATTAGGGGCTTGAAAAAATGTTGTTGTTTTTTTTCAAGCCCGTAACTCGGAAGCAGTTGGGAGCCTCTCTTGCGAGCCTCGCAATGAGCGCCTTCAGGCCTTGCTCTAACTTGCAGGCCTCGCGATGAGCGCCTTTGGTGCTCATTGCAAGCCTTTCCCCCTCTACCTTACGGGCCTCGGCGCTCATTGCCTGGTGAAGCTGTGGGGGGCCTGGAGCAGCCAATACAAAATCTCTATTTTTACACCAGGCCCCTCCATAAACTACTTGTCTTCATTGGGAATATACTGTACTATCAGCCTTATTAAATTGTGATTCTTCCATTTGAAAAGGGCTCTATATAAGCAGAGAGCATATTTTTTTACAGAAGTTTTTAGTTAGTGAAGACCTTGCTTTCGGATAGAAGTTCACTAACTAAAAACGCCTGTAAAATAAATATGCTGTGTGCTTATATAGAGCCCTATTCAATTGGCCAAATTGCAATTTAATAAGGCTGTATATCTCCTGGGAGAGTATACCCTAAAGTTTAAAAATATATTGGATTCTCCTATAGGTTGTAACAGCAGGAAATATTTAAACTCTATTCCTATGCTAATTGTCCCCTGGGGCTCTGGCTATATGAACCTGTGTATATGCAGATCTCAGGGATTAATAAGAATACTCAGTGTAGTTACTTGATGGGGTCTGCACATGCCCAATCTTCTCACTTTCAAATGGCTTTACACTGACAAAAAAAGAGTCAGAGTGCTATGGTTAATTAGTAATTATAATCAGTCTATGCTTGGTGGGTTGATCAGAAAAGTTTGTTCAAAGGCAAAATTTGCAAACCTAAGTGCAAGTTTACTGTAAGAAAATATATTTTGGAATCATATTTAATTGATAAAGTATTTTTTAGAACACAATGTTTTAAATTATTTTTTACCTCCAATATGTACCTAACCTGTCCATAACTAAGCTGAGGAACTTCTATTTGCTAAATCTCAATGTAAAAAGAAACAACAACATAGATAAGAAAGATGTAGTAAATATAATGGAAGGGTAATTAATCCAATAAAGTGTGAGTCGTATGGTCCATTTCACCTAATGCTCTGTCTGAATGTGTCCTCCTTAAAAAACAGGGTCAGACACCGAGAGTCTGGGTCATCACACAGAAGATGACTTTTAGCCTTTGTAATCCTCAAGAATCATTAAAATATCAGAGCAGTTCCTCATTATTCTCTAACGATGATGTCTGCTAATTGTTGCAGTCACCTGCCTTCCTCCAGGGAACAAAATAAAGTTGACTAATAATATGCAGCTGAGTCACTTGCACACGGACAGAATATCAACAAATGAAAATAATCATCGCATTTATGGCTGTAGAACACTGTCTGTGAATATTGGAAAAAAAAAACTGTTCACATCGCAATCTTTATTAATTCAATCTTCAACTGATTATTAGCTGATTATTTCATCTGTGTTTTCATGTTTTACGATTTGTTTAATTGAACACATTTTTACATTGGGATTTTGGTCTCTGGTGATTACTGCCACGTGCCTGTACTGCAAAACCACTATTGATGTGTGACTGTGCATATTAAGCACTAATGAGGTCACTATGCAAAATATAACTACGGTACAGCTACTTTAGCAATGCCACCATTATTGTTGTATTTATTTCTACTCCACTGTTCAAATGTTTTCAATATTAGTAAGGTGTTTGCACTGCTTGAGAAGCTTTGCATATGCCTAACAATTCCTTGCTGATAACAAAACAGAATAGAAAACAGCAATAAAAGGAATAGCAATGTTTATCTGCTTTATAATGCTGGTGTCTTGTGTATGATATTAAAGGATCATTGTAGTACACACATGGGCATAGGAGCCCCAACAAATCTGGAGGGGACAAAGTTTAAAAAACAACAACAAAAAACGGTGGCCCTGAGAAATGGTACTTATTCACCACCAATGGAAGCATTGATACATATTCTCCTTCAATTCTAATGGTATCAGTCTAAGGATGGATGAAAGATGAGCTGCTTTTCTGAAGATCTTGAGACCTCCCTGCAGAGTAAGTCAGCTTGATCAAGTGAAGAGAGAAATGGAGAGAGAAAAATAAAAGACAGTAGCACTTTACAGAAAGAGTAATAGATAACTGGAATGGCCTTCCAGAGGAAGTGGTAGAGTCAAACAGAATTAAGGAAGTGAAACATGCCTGGGATTAAGCATAAGGCCACCTTAGGGCTTAATAATCCAGACTTTTTGGTTGATAGAATGGGGAAGCTAGATGGCCCTTTCTAGTTATCTGTCATCAAATCAATGTTTCTATGTTTAAGGGAGGAGGCAAGACAAAAGAGAAATACATACATGGTAGAGGAGAGGCTAGAGAGAGGGAGACAGTAGGGATGAGAGGAATAGAAGGGGACAACAGATACTATGCAGCTAGACATATCCCATTGTTCCCCTTCTTCTTATTACACATACAGTATAGAGTGCCTTGCAAAAGTATTCACACCCATTGGCCTTTTTCGTCTTTTGTTGCCTCACAACCTGGAATTAACATAGATTGTTTGAGGATTTGCATCATTTAATTTACAGAACATGCCCACAACTTTGAAGATGTTCTTTTTTATTTATTTATGTGAAGCAAACAACAAATAGGACAAAATAAAAGAAAAACTAAATGTGCATAACTATTCACCCCCTAAAGTCAATACTTTAGAGCCACCTTTTGCGGCAATCATACCTTTAAGTTGCTTTGGATAAGTCTCTATGAGCTTGCCACATCTTACCACTGGGATTTTTGCCCATCCCTCTTTGCAAAACTGCTCCAGCTCCTTCAAGTTGGATTGTTTGCGCTTGTGAACAGCAATCTTTAAGTCTGACCACAAATTTTCTATTGGATTGAGGTCTGGCTTTGGCTAGGCCATTCCAACACATTTACATGTTTCCCCTTAAACCACTCAAGTGTTGCTTTAGCAGTGTGTTGTCCTGCTGGAAGGTGAACCTCCGTCCTAGCCTCAAATCAGGCACAGAGTGGTACAGTCCTTACTCAAGACTATCCCTGTATTTAGCACCATCCATCTTTCCCTCAACTCTGACCAGTTTCCCAGTCTTGGCTGCTGGATGGTGTTCTTTGGGTGATGTGATGTGTTGGGTTTGCGCCAGACATAGCGTTACCTATAATGGCTGAAAAGTTCAATTTTAGTCTCATAAGACCAGAGCACCTTCCTCCATATATTTTGGGAGTCTCCCACATGCCTTTTCGCAAACTCAAAATGTGATATTTTGTTTTTTGCTGAAAGTAATGGCTTTCTTCTGGCCACTCTGCCATAAATCTCAACTCTATGGACTGTACGGCTTATTGTCGCCCTATGTACAGATACTCCAGTCTCTGCTGTGGAACTCTGCAGCTTCTCTACCTTAGGTCTCTGTGCTGCCTCTCTGATTAATGCCCTTCTTGCCAGGTCCATGAGTTTTAGTGGGCATCCGTCTCTTGGCAGGTTTGCTGTTGTGCCATGTTCTTTCCATTTGCTTATGATAGATTTGATGGTGCTCCTGGAGATCATCAAATATGTGGATATTTTTTTTATAACCTAACCCTGACTTGTTCTTCTCAACAACATTGTCACTTACTTGTTTGGAGAGTTCCTTGGTCTTCGTGGCAGTGTTTGTTTAGTGGTGCCTTGCTTAGATGTTGCAGCCGCTGGGGCCTTTCAAAAAAGGTGTGTATATGTAATGACAGATCATATGACACTTAGATTGCACACAGGTGGACATCATTTTACTAATTATGTGACTTCTGAAGGTAATTGGTTGCACCAGAGCTTTTTATGTGCTTCATAAGGGGGTGGATATATACACACATGCCAATTTTCTGTTTTCTATTTCTTAAAAATACTTTTATGTATTTATTTTTCTAATTTTACTTCACCAAGGCTATGGTGTTCTGATCCATCACATAAGTTTCAGATTAACAAAATATTGAACTTAAGGCTGTAATGTAACAAAATAGGTATAAAGTCAAGGGGGGCGAATACTTTTGCAAGGCACTGTAACTATAAATAAACAACATGTATGCAGAGCAGTCAAAAACTTGACTCAGACGAAACATAAATGTATTTGTGCTGTAGTAATCTACTGACATGTTTTGGTAATGTATTATTCCACCATTATATCACAGGCTTTCTCCCACCTCACTATCATATCACTGAATCACACAGGCTTCCCCCCACCTTACTATCATATCACTGCATAACACATGCTTCCTCCCACATCACTATTATATCACTGCATAACACATGCTTTCCCCACCTCACTATCATAGCACTACAAAATTACTATATCACTGTCACGATCTACTGCTTCTCAGTCGGGCTTGATAAGGCTGTTATTGCCAAACCTACCCAGCAGATCTACCAGATTCTTTTGATCTCTTCACTAAGACAGTTGATGTCTCTTATATTAGATGTAGTCTTTAAGAATATGAATGCAGGCTCAGCATTATAAGAAATCAGAAACTGTTTTTATTTCTGTTGACAAGGGCTCATCTATAAGGCATCATAACAGCAACGTCATTCATACAGTCATTGCGGTTATCTTCTTACCTCCCTTTTTAGATAGGAGCATATCTGTCTTCAATATATGTCTTCTTCCCTTGGCTTAGGAACATATATATATATACTTTAAGACATTCAACCCAGCATTATCTCAACTGCCCTCAGAGACACCAATACATCTCTCTCTCTGTCAGAAAAAACTCAACTGCCAACTGCTCTCTCCCCTCTCTGACAGTTACCACCGACCACACAACATTCTAAACCATTTAACTCCTTACACACTGGACACAATTAATCATATAGTCATCAATATAACATAACATAGCATAACATTTTACATATTAATTAACATGACATAACACATATAGAATAATCAAATTAACATAAAAGCATATTAAACAACTAAACTTTTACTGACCCCAAAGGGGGTTCAGGGGAATCATGACAATCACTTCATCACAATGGCTTCCTACCACTTCACTATCATATCTCTGCATAATTCAGGCATTCTCCCACATCACTATCATCTCACTGCGTCACACAGGCTTCCCCCACCTGAATATCATATCACTGCAAAATTATTATCTCACTGCATCACACAGGCTTCCTATCACCTCACTATCATTTCACTGCATAACACAGGCATTCTCCCACATCATTATCATATCACTGCATCACACAGGCTTCCTCCACCTGAATATTATATCACTGAATAATTATCATATCACTGCATCACACAGGCTTCCTACCACATCACTATCATACCACTGCATAACACAGGCATTCTCCCACATCATTATCATATCACTGCATCACACAGGCTTCCTACCACCTATCTATCATATCACTGCCTAACACCAGCATTCTCCAACACCATTATCATATCACTGCATCACACTGGCTTCCCGACCACCTCACTATCATATCACTGCATAACTATCATATCACTGAATCACACAAGCTTCCTCCCACCTCATTATCATATCACTGCATAACACAGGCTACCCCAACCTCACTTAAATATCCCTGCATAACTATCACATCACTGCATAACACCGGCTTCTTCCATCCTCACTTCCCTCCAAGTTAATCACTCCATGGTACTTTCCTAGGGGAATAGTGAATGTGAGGAAAGGCGGAATATGGCTTATGTGGGAAAAGAAGGGGAAGGGAAGAGAAAGAGGTGAAGAGCAAAAAACAGAAGGCTGAGAGGGGAGGTAGACATTTAGATGGGGAAAAATGAATACTAAAAAAACATTATAAAGAACAAAGAGTAGAAGTGAGTTGGAAAGATATGAATCAACTGCAAGAGTAAAAAAATATGAAAGTCTGGTGTTGTGGGGCAAAAATACATGTCAGAAAATGTATACTAGCCATTTGTAATTACAAATGTGTGTGTACCTTTGTGCAAATAGTCTTTCAGCTGCTATATGGCTCCAGTAGCTGCTCGTCCATAGGGGCGTCGGGGCAAGTGCCCCCCAAAAAGTTTTCAGTGACCCAGCAATAAAAAAATACAAATAATAATTAGAAATAATCATAAAACAATAAAATATCATCTTTAAATTAGCATTTAAGTGTTCTTTCTTAAGTATGCTTTCATTCAAAATATTCCCTGGGACACTGTCACTTTAAGATAACCCCTTGTATGCCTTAACTGCTGTGTGCTATCCATTGCAACTAGCTTCCCTGCACTGTGTGATCATATTACACTAACCTGACACTGTGAGAGCGAGTCATGACCGTTAATGAATGCCGCCCAGCCACCAGGGAGAATCTATGCATGGGCAGTGAAAATGTATCAATTTCAATGACTGACAGCCTTTCAGCATCATCCAATCAATGCTGAGAGGCTGTCTAGTTTCCATGATCCCCACGTAAGCCCACCCAGACCGTTAGCCCAGGGCGCCCACTAACAAATAGAGACCCGAGTTAGTGTTTGACTGACAGGTGCCCTGGCAGCCCTGCTATAAATATCTGACCCCCTAAGCCAGCCCCCTCTGTTTCCCGCTCCTGGTGCTAAAGAACCCATCTACAAGTAAGTAGAAACACTGCCCTCAGTGCCCTGCCTTGCCCAGCCAAAGCCCCTAGCCCCCTAATAAAAAAAGGGTCCCCCAGTTACCCCACTATGCCTACCTGTCACCCACCTACCCACCTAGGCCAACAATGCCTGTGCCACCCCCCCGATTACCCCCATGGGGCCTGTGCCACCCCCCGATCACCCCCACCTTGGCACCTTAACCTACCTAACTAGTACCAAGCCACCTACCTACCACCCTGACCCAGTGACCCTACCCTGACCCAACTACCAACTTGGTAGTTGGGTCAGGGTGGAATCACTGGGTCAGGGTGGTAGGTAGGTGGCTTGGTAGTACCAAGCCAAGCCACCTACCTCCCACCCTGACCCAGTGACCCCACCCTGACCCAACTACAAAGCCACCTACCTACCACCCTGACTAAGTGACCCAACTACCAACTTGGTAGTTGGGTCAGGGTGGGCTCACTGGCTCAGGGTGGTAGGTAGGTGGCTTGGTAGTACCAAGCCAAGCCACCTACCTACCACCCTGACCCAGTGACCTCACCCTGACCCAACTACTAAGCCACCTACCTACCACCCTGACTAAGTGACCCAACTACCAAGCCACCTACAAATCAATTAAAAACACAACACAACCCCCCCTCCCCCCACCTATTTTTATTCCATTTTTCAAAGTAACAGGCAATGTATCTTTAACATTGCAGTTAAAAAAAAAAAAAAGGATACATTGCCTGTTACTTTTACAGATAAAATAAAAATAAGGGAAGGGAAAAAAAAAAAAACAATAATAAAGTAAACAACAGCACATACTTACCTGTCAAATTGACCCCTCCAGCGGTGGCCTTCTGCCCTGGATAGTCGGGCATTCCAATCAATTTTGATTGAAGCCCATGTCCTTCAATCTTGATAGAAGCCCTTGTCCTCATCTTGATTGAAGCCATTGTCCATCCATTCTGGCCCATTGCAAGAGACCTCCACCTAAAAAAAACGACGCTCTAAAAACAACAACAATCTAATGAAGCTCCTCCTACAAGGAGCTCCCCCGGCGACTAATTGATTTTTTCCCACGCTCCTCCTTTTATTCTATTTTTTGAAGGACTCTGATTGGCTGAAATTTTGATTGACATTGATTTCAACCAATCAGAGTCTTTAAAAAATTAGCAAAGCAGGTATGGACGCCTGTAAGGGCAAAAAAGGTTACTGTGACCCTGTATGTATTATACATATTACAGGGCTATTTATGTGATATACATGTTACAGGATAATATCCTGTAACATGTATAGCAAATAAATAGCACTGTAATATGTATAATAAATAATGTCTAATAAAAATACATGAGCAATAATCAAATAATTAATAAAGTACATCAATTAATCAATTAATAAATATCAATTCATATATTTTTTTTGTTTTATGTATATTGCTTTATGTGTGTGTATATATGTATATATATATATATATATATATATATATATATATATATATATTGATTGATTTATATATTGATTGATAGATATATTGATTGATATATATTGATATATATATATATATATATATATATATTTTTTTTTTTTTTTTAATGTACAGTTTGGGCCTATATGGTCACACTTGGTTATTTAAGGTTTTTAAGGTGCGGTTGGGGCCTATATGGTCACACTTGGTTATTTAAGGTTTTTAAGGTGCGGTTGGGGCCAATATGGTCACACTTGGTCTTTTAAGGTTTTTAAGGTGCGGTTGGGGCCTATATGGTCACACTTGGTTATTTAATGTTTTTAAGGTGCGGTTGGGGCCTATATGGTCACACTTGGTTATTTAATGTTTTTAAGGTGCGGTTGGGGCCTATATGGTCACACTTGGTTATTTAAGGTTTTTAAGGTGCGGTTGGGGCCTATTTGGTCACACTTGGTTATTTAAGATTTTTAAGGTGCGGTTGGGGCCTATTTGGTTACACTTGGTTATTTAAGGTTTTTAAGGTGCGGTTGGGGCCTATATGGTCACACTTGGTTATTTAATGTTTTTAAGGTGCGATTGGGGCCTATATGGTCACACTTGGTCTTTTAGGGTTTTTAAGGTGTGGTTGGGGCTTATATGGTCACACTTGGTTATTTAAGGTTTTTAAGGTGCGTTTGGGGCCCATTTGGTCACACTTGGTTATTCAAGGTTTTTAAGGTGCGGTTGGGGCCTATTTGGTCACACTTGGTTATTTAAGGTTTTTAAGGTGCGGTTGGTGCCTATATGGTCACACTTGGTTATTTAAGGTTTTTAAGGTGCGGTTGGGGCCTATTTGGTCACACTTGGTTATTTAAGGTTTTTAAGGTGCGGTTGGGGCCTATATGGTCACACTTTGTTATTTAAGGTTTTTAAGGTGCGGTTGGGGCCTATTTGGTCACACTTGGTTATTTAAAGTTTTTAAGGTGCGGTTGGGGCCTATATGGTAACACTTGGTCTTTTAAGGTTTTAAAAGTTACGGTTTGGGTCTTGAACGTTCTAATTTTTTGTTGTTGTTGTTTTCTATCACCCCCAGGTGCAAATCCTCTGTGGAAGCAGATTTGTTTGGACTCGGTTGACTTACTGAACGTGAATACCCTGAGAAGAAGTCCCGACTAATGGTAAGTGTCACTGCTTTAATTTTTCTGTTAATGCGTATAGGTGCAATTATGATATTGCTGTAGTCTTGTCACATGAGTTTTTTCAATCTATATTGTATACCAATGAATTTAACACATTGTTACTTTACTTCCTGACATTTATGCATTGCTGATCATGTATTTCAATGGGCGTTGCAAGTATAAGGTCATTGGGCGGGGCTTATAAAGGTCATTATGCAGTCAGGGGAGGAGTTATAAAAATGGGTGTGGTTTGAAAAAGGGGGAGGGGATACGTTTCGCCCTGGCGCCCCTCCAACTTAAAAGTTCACCAGCCGCCACTGTATGGCTCCCCTATTGAATCCTCCAGGTTGCTAAAATGGGGGAGAGTCAAACGTTTTGCTGGGAGAGACAAACTGCTCAATAGATCTGGCCCTCTAGTGATGCCCTCTGGTAATGCATAATTGAGTTTATTTTTGCTATTTTGTGTGTCACCTACTCAAATAATGTGGGGGGATTTATCCCCCCCCCCCCCCAGTTCCTACGCCCCTGAGTACACATGCAATAGGGAATAATTTGTTTAGTAAATAACTAATAGCAGCAACATCATTATTTGGTCAAAAAGCAATAAAGAACTTAAAGCATACATTTGAACCAGTGGCAGAGCTAGTGCATTAGGGGCCCCAGTGTAAAAAGAAAATCCCCCTCCCACACACAATTTTATTATTGGACTTCATGAACCCCGTCCAACATCAACTCACACAATACATATATATATATATATATATATAAAAAAAAAAAAATATATATATATATATATATATATCTACCATATACCGTATTGGTCCGAATATAAGCCGCACCTTCTTTCCGATTTTTGAGCTTGCGAGTTAAGGGAGCGGCTTATATTCGCGACCGTTAAAAAAATTATTGCCGATTTGCAAACTTTGCTTGTAACGCGTGCGACTTCTATTCACGAATTCAAAATGACTGCCGATTTGTGCGATTGCCAGTTGAGGGTTCGTGCTTTAAACTGCGGTATTGAATAGCGATTTAAAAAAGCCTGTTTCTTTCAATGGCTGATCACTTTGAGAGTATTTTTCTCTCCAATTTTACGGGTGCGGCTTATATTTGAGTACTATCTTTTTTCTATTTTTTCCCCTTGAACTTTACGGGTGCGGCTTATATGCGGGTGCAGCTTATATTCGGACCCATACGGTACATGTATACATTTGCATATATATATATATATATATATATATATATATATATACACGTATAAATACTTTCTTACCTGCCCGATGCTGCACTCCACTTCCTGAGGGGCGGCCACGGCAGGATAGACGGCCGAGGGGGCTGCAGAGGACTGCAGGGGGCCACAGGGGCCCACAAGTACTAAGGGGGCCACAATAAAAGAGGGCCACGGGGGGCCACGATTGACCAAGAAGTCCAGGGGGGGTCTGAGGGAGGCGGCTGAGTGCCATGGGGGGCTGTGGGAGGCCGCAGAGGTTCGCGAGGGGCCACAGGAGGCTGAGGGAGGACACACAGGGGGCTGTTGATGGGCACTCGACCTGCAGGGGGCACAGTAGGCCCTGGAGCCTGTGGAGGGCCACAGTGGACCATAAGGAAACACAGGAGACCCATGAAAGGTTTGCATGTGCCACAAGGGGCCATGAGGGCCACAGGGTGCCACAAGGACCCATGGAGGCCACAAAGGGACCCAGGGGTGCACAAAGGACCCATGTGGTCACAGGGATCCATGGGTGGCCATAGAAGACCTATGGGGGCCACAGGGGTCCAAAGGGGGGTACAGGGGGGTCATGGGTCCTGTGGGGGGACACAGGGGACCCATGGGAGGGTCACGGCGCCATAGGGACACTGGGGGCCACAGGGACTTCAGAGGACCCACTGGCACCACAGAGGACCCATAGGAGCATGCGAGGGCCAATAGAGGGTTGTGGGGGACACAAGGGGGATCCAAGAGAGGTCTGCAGGGGCCCCTTAGAGGCCCAGGAACTCTGTGCCTTGCACCGACGGTAGCTTCGCCTCTGATTTGAACCATAGTTTTTCAGCCTGTTTTATCAATCATTTAATATGTG
Source organism: Discoglossus pictus (assembly GCA_027410445.1). Taxonomy (NCBI): domain Eukaryota; kingdom Metazoa; phylum Chordata; class Amphibia; order Anura; family Alytidae; genus Discoglossus; species Discoglossus pictus. Next base: position 130,681,786 of record CM050166.1, read on the forward strand.
TCCAGGGGACAGAATCTGCCAAGATATTTCGCTAAGTGTTTAAATATTTATTTTGGTATTTTTTCATGCAAAAAATGTTTGCATACACTATTGATTCTCCTCTATCAGATGCACTCATAATCCAGCTCACTTAGATATGCCTTTAAGTTCATTGGCAGAGATCTTCTGTCTGAAAATGCTATGTAAAAGACTGGGGTGGATAGAATTGAAAATAAGAAGCACTTATTGAGCTAAAAAAAGAAATCAAACCAAAGGGTTCTTGGTCATTCCAAAAGGTTAACTGTCCCAAATGCTGCAGAAAGCACTAGTAATAATGTATCATCTCCATAGAAATTAGCTTCTTGACATTTTGAACATGGCATAGCTCAAATGTGATATGCAGGACACAAAAGAAGATAAGATTGTTTAAAAGCTATATATATATATATATATATATATATATATATATATATATATATATATATATATATATATTGAAAGGACATAATCATGGCATTTGTCACTTAGTAAAAAGACACAGAATTAACATATTTTTTTTCTTGTTCATTATAAAGAGGTCATTTAAATGAGAATAACAGATTCCATACATGGAATCCATAAGGCACAACCAGAGTTTGTTTTAATATATACAAGTTTTCATAACTGAAGCAGAATGCTTGGAAATTTGCATCTTTGTAATTCTGAAATGAGTTTACTATGACGTGACTGCTGTTATTCTTTACACAAATATTTATACTGGTGTTTTAAGTATGGGAAAACCAATGCTCAGCAGTTTCAGGCAGTGCAGCAAAGTTTTTTTCTCGCATACATGTAAGCATAAATATACAGTTGTGCTCAAAAGTTTGCCTACCCCGGCAGAAATTGTGAAATTTTGGCATTTATTTTGAAAATATGCCGAATCAGGCAAAAAAAAATATTTTATTAAAAGATAGTGATCATATGAAGCCATTTATTATCACATAGTTGTTTGGCTCCTTTTAAAATCATAATTATAGCAGAAATCACCCAAATGGCCCTGTTCAAAAGTTTACATACTCTTGAATGTTTGGCCTTGTTACAGACACACAAGGTGACACACACATGTTCAAATGCCAATTAAAGGTTTTTTAAATTGCAATTAATGTCGGTGTATAAATAGTGAATGAGTTTGTTAGCTTGCACGTGGATGCACTGAGCAGGCTAGATACTGAGCCATGGGGAGCAGAAAAGAACTGTCAAAAGACCTATGTAACAAGGTAATGGAACTTCATAAAGATGGAAAAAGGTATAAAAAGATATTCAAAGCCTTGAAAATGCCAGTTGGTACTGTTCAATCACTTAAGTGGAAAATTCAGGGATCTCTTGATACCAAGCCATGGTCAGGTAAACCAAGAATGATTTCAGCCACAACTGCTAGAAGAATTGTTCAGAATACAAAGAAAAGCCCACAGGTAATCTCAGGAGAAATACAGACTACTCTGGGAAAAGACGGTGTGGTTGTTTCAAGGTGCACAATACAACGATACTTAAACAAAACTGAGCTGCATGGTCGAGTTGCCAGAAAGAAGCCAATACCGCAAAAAAGTCCAGTTACAATATGCCTGACAACACCTTGACACGCCTCTCAGCTTCAGGCACACTGTCATTTTGAGTGACAAGACCAAAATAGAGTTTTAAGGTCATAACCATAAGTGTTATGTTTGGAGAGGGGTCAAGAAGGCCTATAGTGAAAAGAATACCATCCCCACTGTGAAACATGATGGTGGTTAACTGATGTTTTTTTTGGGGGGAGCTCTGAAGGCACAGGGAATCTTGTGAAAATTGATCGCAAGATGAATGCAGTTATCAGAAAATACTGGCAGACAATTTGCATTCTTCTGCATGAAGGCTGTGCATGGGACTCTTTTAGACTTTCCAGCATGACAATGACCCTAAGCACAAGGCCAAGTTGACCCTCCAGTGGTTAGAGCAGAAAAAGGTGAAGGTTGTGGAGTGGCCATCACAGTCTCCTGACCTTAATATCATCGAGCCACTCTGGGGAGATCTTGAACATGTGGTTCATGCAAGACAACCAAAGACTTTGCATGACATGGAGGCATTTTGCCAAGACGAATAGGCAGGTATACCACCTGCAAGAATTAGGGGCCTCATAAACAACTATTACAAAAGACTGCATAGTGTCTGATCTCTTTTCAAAACCATATTTACTCTTGGCATTGGCAATTGATGTATTTGAGCATATTGCTGTTGTTCTTTTTCAACCTGTGCTAATTGTTTGTATGCTTGACTGTATGGGTTGTTGGCCATAATTTTATCCAGCTGTTCAAAGACTGTGCGCAAACACTGTTTATTTTCTGGAAGTGTCATCCATTGTTCAACAGCTTCCATTGTATCTAAGACATATAACTGTGCAAATTTCCTTTGCTCTGCTTCTTGTGGGTGTAAATGTGAAGTGCGGTGGTAAATATGTCCTTGAACTCTAAAACAATATGGACCATGTCCTTGGACATTTTCGGCTAACATAGCACCCATAGAAGCAAATTAAATTGCACTGTTATAAGGGCTGATGATTTTTTTAAAAAGTGGTATAATTTGGAAATGTTGGATCGCACATTATAATTTGTAAGTAATCTGGAAACGTGTGTATTTGTTAAAGTCATACCTTCCCTTTCTGATAGCAACTAATGAAGTCTCCGTCAGTTGGTCTTTCCTTCAGAAAATGAAAGGCCCCACAAAACTGACAAACCACACTGAGTAATCCACAATAATGAGTGTCTAAAATTTTCGGTTCACGAACCGCGGACGCGAATTTCATCAAATGTTCACGAACGGGCGAACCGGGCGAACCGCCATAGACTTCAATGAGCAGGCAAATTTCAAAACCCACAGGGACTCTTTCTGGCCACAATAGTGATGGGAAAGTTGTTTCAAGGGGACTAACACCTGGACTGTGGCATGCCGGAGGGGGACCATGGCAAAACTCCCACAGAAAATTACATAGTTGATGCAGAGTCTGGTTTTAAGCCATAAAGGGCATAAATCACCTAACATTCCTAAATTGTTTGGAATAACATGCTTTAAAACATCAGGTATGATGTTGTATCGATCAGGTAGTGTAAGGGTTACACCCGCTTCACAGTAACAGACCAATCTCCCCGTTTAATGCACCGCAAACAACCGCAAACAGTCCCTTTGCACATCTGCAAACTCCCCATTTGCACAAGGTTGGATACAAAGCTAGCCATGTCCCGTTCCTTGTCCTCACTGATGTCATTGAAGGTCTCTTCCTCCACCCAGCCACCAAGGGTCCCCGAAAGGTGACAACAAGCCCCCTGGGACGCCTGCTGTGTTTGGTCTTCCACCTCCTCAAAGCCACCTTCCTCCTCTGACTCCTCTTCTTCAGACTCCTCTCTCTGCGTTGCCTCTTTCTGCGTTATTATAAGGTGTGTACTGTTAAGTAGTACTATTCCTATCGGTTTAATCCCTGTTACGTCACCTATCAGGGGACGTGTATATGGCATGGATTTTTGGAAGCGGAAGATGGAAAAAGATGCTTGGTCGGTCCTCCCACTTCAAATTTGGGGCACTGCGCGTGCAATCTAAAGTGCCACCAGATAGGAGTGGTGTGTTCAGTTGTACTATTTATTCCTATCGGATTCAATAAAGCCAATAAACCTGGCCCGTTACTAGCCAGCTAACTACAAACCAAAACAACACAAAATAGGATACTTCAAATTAAGACCTCGAAGGGAGAAAAAACAATGTACCCAAATAAGATCCAGAAGATTTTTACAAAATTTTACAATACCCTTTATACGGCAACAAAACACATAGATCTACACAAAATGAGGGGATTTCTTAATTCCTGTGATCTCCCCTTAATAGAAGAAAATGACTTAGAGACTTTAAATGCCAAAGTGACCCTAGAGGAAGTGAGAAAAGCAGTCCAGAACCTCAAACCTGGTAAGTCACCAGGCCCAGACGGGTACACCAATTTATATTATAAAAAATGTATAGACATATTAGGCCCGCACTTGGTCACTCTAACAGAGTTCTAGAAGGCAAGTAAACACCAGCAGAACAGGGCAGATATCGCTCTATTCCCTAAGGAGGGTCGAGATGCCCTAGAACCAAAAAACTACAGGCCAATATCATTATTAAACTGTGATACAAAGATCCTGTCAAAAATAATAGCGGATAGAATGTCATCCTTCTTGCCTAAGTTTAAACATAATGACCAAGTAGGCTTTGTCTCCCACAGGCAAGCGGGAGACAACATTAGAAAAGTCAATAACCTACTGTACCACACCAAAGCCTCTAAAATTCAAGCCTGTCTTATGGCCTTTGACATTGAAAAGGCGTTTGATTCCCTGGAGTGGACTTACCTGTACGCCACGCTTGAAAAATTTGGTATTAAAGGCCATTTCATAAATCTCATACACTCATTATACAAATCATCCAGGGCAAGGTTACAGATTCCGGGAGATGAGAGATCCTTAATTAAAATAGAAAGAGGAACAAGACAGGGGTGCCCCCTTTCTCCCCTTCTATTCGCAATAGCAATAGAACCCCTGGCTCAGACAATAAGGGCCAACGCTGGGATCACAGGCATAAAAATAGGCCATCACCATTTCAAAACTTGTCTATTTGCCGACGACTTGCTGTGTATGCTCTCAAACCCTACCCAATCGGTCCCAGAGTTGATTCGAACTATGGAGGAGTTTGGTCAGTTTTCTGGCCTTAAACTGAACATAGAGAAGACAGAAGCACTAGCAATTGACTTAACAGCAGTAGAGAAGCAGGGTCTCCAAGAGAAGTTTAATATTAAGTGGGATAAGAACCACATAAACTACCTGGGAATCCGACTAACCCCTAAGCTACAGGACTTGTACAAAGCCAACCACTCCAAACTTTATAAAACAATAATAAATGACCTGAGTAAATGGACAAAGTATAGGTTATCATGGCTAGGGAGAATAAATACGATAAAAATGAATGTCCTTCCTAGGTTTCAAAGGAAAATATTTCAGTTTATCTGGAACCACTCTCCCTCACGCATCACAAAGAAAATTATGTACCTTCATAAGTCAGAGGGGAGACTATTGTGTCCAAACTTAAAATATTACCACAAGGCAGCTCGGTTATCTTTCCTCCCAATAGCACATTCTATCGGACATCAACCGGCCTGGGTGTATTTAGAGAACCACACTTTTAGGCCCTTAACCTGGGACAAGGTGGCTTGGCTATCAGAATTGCCTCAGAGCCTTAAAAACTCGCCAAACACCCTAATAAGACACTCACTATCATACTGGAAATGGGCCAAGAAACACACGGGTTTGTTCCCTGGATCCACCCAAATGACCCCATTTCTTGACCACCCTCAGGCCCCGAAACACATGAGCACAACATCACAACACTGGTGGAGGTCAAGGAAACTAGACTGGGAGACTGGTTAGTAAAGGGCCAGATGCTCACCTATGAGGAACTGAGGGACAAGCATGAGCTACCGCTGTCAGAACATTACAATTACTGTAAGCTGAGGCATTTCACACAATCCCTGACCCAGAAACAGGGGTCACCGGTCTTAAATTGGTTCTCCAAAATTTGTAAAGATAAACCTCTATCAAGGGGGATCATTGGGTCGCTTTACAAATATAAAACATTTGTTACTGGTTGAAGCGACACTGGGAGAAGGACCGGAGTGGGGGAGCCCTGGAGACCCTTCAGAACCAACCGGCGGCAAAATCATCCCAGGAAAGGAGAGGTCGCTTACTGAAGCCTGCCCTAGGGTAACCCAAGGGTGATTGCCCAGGTTAGATATTGTAAATAATAAGCTAATACTGCTGGAGGGATGATAGCTAATAGGACTTTGGTGTTTCTTGCAGATATACTCTTTACCATTGTCTGTTTTACCATGTTTTAGGTATCTCTTAAATTGCAATCACAGTAAAAAATAAGAAAAATTATTAACCTAAAAAGTAAAAATAAGAAGGACTAGCCAGCTAACTTTCACAAAATGTCTTTATTGTAAATATGTATTTTTGCACAACTGTTATGCAAGACTGTTCAAAAAAGCTTAAGTTTTTTTCATTTTCATTACATGCTGTACGCCTTCTGACAATAAAATAATTTAAATGCAAAAATTAGGTATTGTTGCAGCGACCAGAAAAACTGATGTTAGTTTGCCAGGCAGAAAGTGCCCTAAAACATTGCGTCTTGAACCCATCCCTCATTCATCTTAATAAAGGTGAGGTAATCTAGACTTTTTTGACCTAGGCGACTTCTCTTCTCAGTGACCAAACCTCCTGCTGCCTTGAAGGTCCTTTCTGACAGGACACTTGAAGCGGGGCAGGACAGAAGTTCTATGGCAAATTGGGATAGCTCAGGCCTCAGGGCAAGCGTGTACACGCAGTAGTCAAGGGGTTCATCGCTCCTCATAGTGTCGATATCTGCAGTTAAGGCGAGGACCCCGAAGGGCTGTGGCGATGCATAGGACTTAAAAAGCTCTGCATGTCCTCCATCAACAACACGTCTGTAAAGCGTCCTCTCCTTGCCGTCGTGGTCGTGGGAGGAGGAGGATTATGTTCACCTCTTCCGCTGTTAGATTGCCGTTGTGCTGTGACATCACTCTGAAACGCTGTGTAAAGTATACTTTTTAATTTATTTTGGGGGTGCTGCATCCTTTCCGACTTGTGGTAATTCGGTAACATTTCAGGCACTTTCTGCTTATACCGGGGATCTAGTAGCGTGGACACCCAGTACAGGTCATTCTCCTTCATCCTTTTTATACGAGGGTCCCTCAACAGGCACGACAGCATGAAAGACCCCATTTGCACAAGGTTGGATGCCGAGCTAGTCATGTCCCGTTCCTTGTCCTCAGTGATCTCACTGAAGGTATGTTCTTCCCCCCAGCCACGTCCAACACCACGGGTACCAGATAGGTGACAACGAGCACCCCGGGATGCCTGTTGTGGTTGGTCTTCCTCCTCCTCCTCAAAGCCACATTCCTCCTCTTCCTCACAATCCTCTTCCAGCGTTGCCGCAGGTCCAGCAAGCGATGCTGATAAGGCTGTTTCTGGTGGTGATGGTGACCACTACTCTTCCTCTTCATGCTCATCTACGGCCTGATCCAGCACTCTTCGCAGGGCACGCTCCAGGAAGAAAACAAATTGTATGATGTCGCTGATAGTGCCCTCCTTGCAACTGACCAGGTTTGTCACCTCCTCAAAAGGACGCATAAGCCTACAGGCATTGCGCATGAGCGTCCAGTAACGTGGCAAAAAAATCCCCAGCTCCGCAGAGGCTGTCCTAGCACCCCCGTCATACAAATACTCGTTAACGGCCTTTTATTGTTGGAGCAGGCGGTTGAAAATTAGGAGTGTTGAATTCCAACGTGTCGGGCTGTCTAAAATCAAGCGCCTCACTGGCATGTTGTATGAATATCTGTAAAGTGCGCCAGGGCCGTGTAGGAACGCCTGAAATGGCCACACACCTTCCTGGCCTGCTTCAGGATGTCCTGTAAGCCTGGGTGCTTATGCACAAATCGTTGTAAAATCAGATTACACACATGTGCCATGCACGGCACATGTGTCAACTTGCCCAAATTCAATGCCGCCAACAAATTTCTTCCGTTGTCATTGCCGATCTCCAGTTGGTGCGGAGTCAGCCACTGATCCACCTGTGCGTTCAGGGCGGACAGGAGTGCTGGTCGGGTGTGACTCTCTGCTTTCAGGGAAGTCAACCCCAAGACGGCGTGACACTGCCGTATCCGGGATGTGGAATAGTACCTGTGGAGCTGGGGGGGTGCCGTTGATGTGGAGCAAGACATAGCAGCAGCAGAAGAGGACTCAGCCGAGGAGGTTATGGAAGAGGATGGAGTAGGAGGAGTAGAGGAGGTGGCAGCAGGCCTGCCTGCAGGTCGTGGCGGTGTCACCAACTCCTCTGCAGAGCCACGTATTCCATGCTTGGCAGCCGTCACCAGGTTTACCCAATGCGCAGTGTAGGGGATATACCTGCCCTTTGACTTTGTGTGCTGCTTGTACTCATGTGTTGATCCCATAGGCGTTTGTGATGTGACATCATGTGCCTTCGCAAATAAGTTGTACCTAGGTGGGTGTTGGACTTCCCACAACTCAGTTTCTTTTCGCACAGGCTGCAAATGGCATCGCGCTCTGCAATGATGGCATTCTGATGGCACAGCATGCGTTGACTGGCGTGCTGTCTGGCTGACCCCGGGTGCCGATGCATGCTGTCTGACTGTGCCACTAGCTATTTGCGACGACCTCAGCCCTGCTTGCAAATCGTCCCCTCCTCCTCTCTGTCTCCCCATCTGAACTTCCCTCCTGGTCTTCTTCTCTTATAGCGGGCACCCACGTGACATCCATCGACGCATCGTCATCATCAACCGCTTCACTTGTATCTGACAACTCAACAAAGGAAGCAGCACCGGGTACAACATCATCATCATCAGACCGTACGTCCATGTGTGTAATGCTGCCTGACTGGGACATATCCCTGTTATCTACATCCTCTGGCTCTAATGTTTGTGCATCACTCATTTCTTCCAACGGATGTGTAAAAAACTCTGGACCACGACGGCCCCTGCGGGGTGGCCTGCCTCTGCCTGTCATTTTTTTTTAGATCAGTGGTACTATGCGTGCAAGCTACTGTGACACCAGATATGAGTGTCACTGTGCACTGGCAAAAGTTGGCAGAGTAGGCGCTGTAGGCCTCACACACACGCCTGTAGGCAGGCAACTGATATTCAATCGATTATAGTAAAAAAAGGGTTCTTTTATTTCACTGTACACTAGGTTACACCAGATATGAGTGTCACTGTGCACTGGCAAAAGTTGGCAGAGTAGGTGCTGTAGGCCTCGCACACACGCCTGTAGGCAGGCAGCTGATATTCAATCGATTACAGAAAAAAAAGGGTTCTTTTATTTCACTGTACACTAGGTTGCACCGTATATGAGTGTCACTGTGCACTGGCAAAAGTTGGCAGAGTAGGCACTGTAGGCCTCACACACACGCCTGTAGGCAGGCAACTGATATTCAATCGATTACAGTCAAAAAAGTGTTGTTTTATGTCACTGTACACTACGGTTGCACCAGATATGACGTATCACTGTGCACTGGCAAAAGTTGATGCAATATCCTTCACACACACGCCTGTAGGCAGGCAATTGCTATTCAATCTATTACAGTCAAAAAAGTGTTGTTTTATTTCAGTGAGCACAATATAAGCTGTGAGCCTGACACAGGCAGGCAACTGAAATTAGATTACAGGAAAAAAATGGTTGTTTTCAATGTATGGTACACCACCAGGTATGAGTAGTGAAAATAAGCACAATATAAGCTGTTAGGTGTTAGCCTGTCACACACACACGCTGGCAGGCAGGCATATGCAATTAGATTACACAGAAAAAATAAATAAAATAAAATAAATGATCTTCTAGCCCTAAAAAGGGCTTTTTGGGTTGCTGTCCTTGCAGCAGATATCAGATGAGTCCTTCAGGTCTGTAGTGGAAGCTAAATACACAGCCTGGCTATCTATTTCCCTATTAAATCGCCAGCAGCTACACTATCTGTCGTCTCACAACGAATGCAGCTTCAGAATGATTCTAAAATGTATGCTGTCCTTCAGATGGAAGGCTCTGGAAGGGAGTGTATGCTGCTGATTGGCTGGAATGTGTCTGCTGACTGTGAGGTGCAGGGTCAAAGTTTCATCAATGATAAACAATAGGGGGCGGATCGAAAAGCGCATGTGTCCGCCGTCCGATGCGAGCACGAAAGAGCCAAAATCGCCGCGAATAGTCCGCGGGCGAACTGTCCGCGACATCTCTACTGTCAGGTAATTATAAGCACTCCATAAATGTAAGTGCTTTGTAAAATGTGCATTTTTTTAGCCATTATAAAAAAAAATTTGTTTTTTTGTAATTATTATTAATTAATAGTTTCAAAAGCAATGTACATGAATGAGCAGTAAGGCAGATATATAAGTTCCGGTTTTAAAATTGTTATTATTTTTATGGCAGTGTAAAAAGTTTTTTGTTTTTTTTGTAATGATAACTAATTATTAATTAATTAATATATTAATATACGTTAATTAATCAATAACTGTCATCAATCCAAAATAAAAAGACTTACCGTATATACTCGAGTATAGCCGACCCGAGTATAAGCCGAGGGACTTATTTTACCACAAAATACTGGAAGAAATTAGTGACTCGAGTATAAGCCGAGGGTGGGAAATGTGCTGCACCCTGTGTCCCTCTTGTGCCCTCTGTGTCCCCCTCTTGTGTGCCCTTTTCTTGTGTCCCCCCTCTCTCTCCCCTGTGTCTCTTCTCCCCTCTCCCTCCCCTGTGTCTCTTCACCCCTCTCCCTTCCCTGTGTCTCTTCCCCCTCTCCCTTGCCTGTGTCTCTTGCCCCCTCTCCCTTCCCTGTGTCTCTCCCCCCTCCCTTATCACCCTCCTCAACCCTCCTCCTCATTCTCAACTTCCCTCCTCATTCTTAACCTCCCTCCTCAACCCCCTCCTCATTCTCAACTTCCCTCCTCAACCCCCCTCCTCATCCTCAACCCCCTCCTCAACCCCCTCCTCATCCTCAACCCGCTCCTCAACCTCCCTCCTCAACCTCAACCCCCTCCTCATCCTCAACCTCCCTCCTCATCCTCCCTCCTCATCCTCCCTCCTCATCCTCAACCCTCCTCCTCATTCTAAACCCCCTCCTCAACCTCCCTCCTCAACCCCCTTCTTCAACCTCAACCCCCATCCTCAACCCCCCATCCTCATCATCAACCCCCCATCCTCAATCCCCCCCTCCTCAACCTCAACCCCCCTCCTCATCCTCAACCTCCCTCCTCATCCTCCCTCCTCATCCTCCCTCCTCATCCTCAACCTCCCTCCACATCCTCAACCTCGCTCCTCAACCCCCCTCCTCAACCTCCCTCCTCAACCCCATTCTCCAACCTCAACCCCCCATCCTCATCCTCAACCCCCCATCCTCAATCCCCCCTCCTCAACCTCAACCCCCCTCCTCATCCTCAACCTCCCTCCTCATCCTCCCTCCTCATCCTCAACCTCCCTCCTCATCCTCAACCTCCCTCCTCAACCACCCTCCTGATCCTCAACCACCCTCCTTTTTCTAAACCCCCTCCTCAACCTCCCTCCTCAACCCCCTTCTTTATCCTCAACCCCCCATCCTCCTCCTCAACCCCCCCATCCTCAATACCCCCTCCTCAACCCCCCCATCCCCACCCTAAACCTCCCTCCTCAACCTCTCTCCTTAGCCCCCCTCCAAAACCTCTCTCCTCAGCCCCCCTCCTCAACCTCAACCCCCCTCCTCAACCCCCTATCCTCAACCCCCCGTCCTCATCTTCAACCCCCCCCATCCTCAGCCTTAACCCCTCCATCCTCAACCCCTTCATCCTTATCCTAAACCCTCCCCATCCTCATCCTAAACCCGGAGGAGCAGCTACAGATGGAGGTAAGTGAGAGCAAAGGGAGAGGGGGGTTTAGAATGGGGAGGGGGAGTTGAGGATGAGGAGGGGAAAGGGAAAGAGACACAGGAGGGTTAGAGAGACACGGGTGGGTAGAGAGACACAGGGGGGTTAGAGAGACATGGGGGGTTAGAAAGACACGGGGGGAGAGTGGCTCGAGTATAAGCTGAGGGGACCCTTTTTAGCCTTAAAGAAAGGGCTGAAAAACTCAGCTTATGCTCGAGTATATACAGTAATCCTTTTTTCATCCAAAAGAACATAATTAAATGATATACCTGTAAATGCTGTTCAAAGGCTGCAAACGTCACTCTCTGTGTTCAGTCAGCTGCAGAGATAATGAAACTGTCAAATGAGATAGAAAGCATTTGTAATATTTGGATTAATCTCTATCAGGCAATCAGCAGCAACACGAATATGTCAGTGCATTGTAAAACATATATATTTTTTGTGGTCATCTTTTTTTATTATTATTGCTAATTAATAGTTAATAAAGTAATGTAGGTTAATGATCAGTAATGCAGATATATAAGTGTAATCTGAAATCTATATACACATTTTTGTTTTTGATAATGATTACTAATTAATAAAATAATATACATTAATTATTAATTAATCAATTAATAAATATTTTAAAAAGAGCTAAGCATGAATGTATTCATAAACTAAAGGCAGTGTAAATTATAAGTTTGTGGCTCATTTTTTTAACTAATAATATATACTTTTTTTAATAATAATTAATTTATTAATTATTTATTTAATAATAATTAGTAATATACATTCATATACTTTACCTATTTGAGTGAGAGACAACTCTGTAAAAGTACATTGTCTAATACTACTAAGAGGCACAAAGTAATCTAGACTAGGAGTATCTATTGCGCTTTTCCCCCCTTCCTTCTTTCTTATACTTTACCTATTTGTAATTAATATTCAGCAATCAATACCCTGAAGAGCTTACAATCTCTTTGGATTTTCGGGCAGCAGAAAATGTCCACTCATACTGTCATCACCTGAGGAGAAAGTGTCAGCTCTGTGGCAAGTGTGCCCTATATATAGGCTGCGTGTGCAAGACAAAATCATTGGTTTAGGCAGGAAAGCCGACATTTCAGAATCGTAATGTTTAAGTTTGTAAGTTAGTGTTGTAAAATGGCACCGTTAGTCTATGTCTTACACATTTCACGAGCATTGTGCGTCCTTCCTATTAGTGTTTTTTCTACCTCGTATGTCGCTGGCTGTGTTTTGCGTGGTTCGGGGTCGTGTAGCCTCGTTTTCATTTTTTTGGGGTGGCCATTTTTTCTCTCCTCGCTTAGCAGATTTTCGACTGCCCAAGCTCATCGCCTAAGTTCTGCGAGTTTTAATGGCTCAACTGCTCGAATCGCGTACGCTCGTACGCACAACGCATAGCGTGACGACGTCTCGTAGTTCGACAATTATAATATGTGATATAAATCGATTGGTAGATAGTGTAGTGTATTCACATTAAGTAGTAGATAGCATTATGTAATATTGCAATGGAGACTACTCAGTTTCAGACTTGGAGTCTATTTGTACACAGTACTTTAGGCAGGTTGCAAGTACATGTTAGAGCTAGATAGTTGTGAGTAAAACCACATTACTTACTACATTACTTTACATGGATACTTGGCTCTACGGGAAGAATGTAATCAAGACCATTATTACTAGTGTTGTGATGTAGACTTAGTGTAAGCATGTAAGTTATTTGCCCCTACAGAACAACTCCTGAATCATAGTTTAGCAGAAAGGTGTGTTTAGCAACTTTTTTGCTAGCGTGTGTTAGGTCTCCCTTGACTGGTATAAATCAACATGAATCCATATTGATGGTGGGTCAAATGTCCTTTATCTATTTTGTTAAAATTCTATGATTGAGATGAGTGACTAAAACAAAGTATTTTTTTTTTTTTTTTAAGAATAACCTTTCCATTACTTTGCATAATAGATGTCAAAGAATTATTACGCCCTTTAATTGAATGAAAATAAAAGCTTTTGAATAAACTACAAAAAATACAGTTCACAATTTATGTGGATGAACAGCACGCAATGTATAAAAGGGTACATATCACACCATCCATACAACAATGTTTTTCATATTGCTAACACAAATGGTTGAGAACTCGTATACATGTTTCTGTTAGGAATTCTTTGTTTCTAACTAATTGTTAGTTTGGAGTTATGCCGCTCTAAAGCAATTTGGAATGTTTTTGTTAAAAAGAGAGAAAAGAAAAATGTAATGTAAAACATTTTTTGTGCGCATCTAAAACATTTGTTTTTAACATTATAATAATTTTGTGCTTTTAAAGGTGTACAATAAACAGCATTACAAACAAAATCTATATAGCTTCTGAATTGGGAAGGAAGAGTTTTCAGATAAAGAGCTTGTTTTGGACTTTGCTGAGATATGCCCCAAAAAAAGTCACAAGAAACAAAAACCTCTCTCTTTTACACTGTGAATTTTATCAATATGTATTATTATGCATGCCACAAAAAGGTTAGATGTTTTAATAGCTCATGGGCCACATGTTCAGCTCCTCGGATAAAATGCTGAAAACGTACAAACACTGTTTGACTTAGTTTAGGAAGGAGTAGACTTGATGGAACCAAAAAGGGGTATACAATTTAGGAGTTTGTGACACACTAGAACTCAGGGGCAACAATTTGACATGTCTATTTTTGATACTTTAATTGTCACTAACAGGTTTTCTACAAAGGATATATGAACAATTGCATAATTTACTTAAATACCTTCAGTTAGCATTCATTTGTTTAGGACAGTGATGCAATTGGTACTGGGACTTAGAACTCTTCTGTATACTTCTTCAACCATTAACTGATTATTTCCCTGAAGTGCCTACTGCAAAGAGTTGCAGCCATCCTCTGGTCCCAATCCAATTAATCTATCTCCCATTACCTGGGTAAAGGATTATTTCCCCAGTAAACCAATTGCTCACATAAAGTAACACAATCCACCAACTAGGAAGCCGGTGGTGGGAATTCAGGAACTGGGCTTCCTATGGCTTGACTACCTTGACTACCAGACCAAGTTGGTACAACACTAACCTAATTTCAAATCCCATGACTGTTGGAGATTTTTGGATTGGTCAGTTACCAGAAGCAGATCAAGCACAATAAAACCTAATCAGTCAGAAAGAAAGCCAATTAAATGGAGTGCTGATTGACTGACATTGTCAACAGCAACAAATTCAATGTTTCCAAAGTGCACAATCTATTGTTTGGATTTGTGTAAGTTCTGTGACTAAGATGCATGTCTCCAACTGTGTTCCTTACACTTAGATTGCTGGGATTATAGTTATTACTTTTCTGCTAGTCGATCCAGGACTTCTGCTTACTCTTGTTGGGTGCAACTGTTTTGGCTATCTCTCAGTGGTGTTCTCCAGGCTGGTTTAGAAAAACGCTGTTCATCATACTGATAAATCTGTTCATAGAATAATATGGAAAGCAAGGACCTCAAACTCCACTTGTTAAATTCTATAGGGGTTTAGGGTGCACAGGCATCTTACACACAATGGAGAAAAATAAACTGCACTCTCTAAAAGGACTAATAGTGTCATTGGTGAGGGACACATCCACATATTTCACACAACAAGATAAATGCACAAATACATAAGCAAAATGCCATGACAGTAACTATGTGCACACATTACATCAATGATATAACTATACTCACACACTACATCTATGATATAACTATACTCATACATTACATACATGACAGTAACTATATATACACATTAATTCTTTAAACATGACACATTAATGAAAGACACATTGTTATAATCATTAGAACACATCCCATGTCCATTTGATAGCCTTTATGTTATCAATGAGATGTGTAAGAGTCCCAGATAACAGAGCTACTTGTGGGGTGCAGTGAGTCCCATCATGAACCCAAAATCAGTAATGACAATTGGTATAACTTTTGAGTGCAACCATGTGCGTTGCTTTCTGTTATTGGATTTTTTAGCTGTTGTTGGTGTAAATTAAAAAATATTTAAAATACAATCCTATGATTGTACAGTGAGGTAAATGGCCCTTTAATTTACCAAACACATAAATACTGCTAACACATAATATACATACACATAGAGTAATACTGCACATAGATACACATATAGCTAGGCTACACCATCCACAAACCCACATCTTATGTGAGTTCTGCAAGGCATTGTTATGATGACAGCCGGGCCAAAGTCAGGAGGATGATGCAAGAGGAGGTCAGAGGACCGAGAGCTCCAAGTGGTGGCCCCAAAGTGACAACCAGTGGGAGAGGTTTCACAAGAAGATCATGTCTACAGGTACCATCCATGGAGCTCCAGGGTAGGTGGCAACACTAGATCCAGCCTCCTTCCCAGCCGAATATCATATACACAAACACACCCACACATGTACAACACATGTACATCTCACACATACATAGATAACACTGATCATGTGGAAATGCTGCACACCAATGAGAGTGATATGTCAAGTCCCTGGATTTCACTAGGGATTGATATATCATTTATCCATCCTCAAATCCAGGAGCCTTACATATCACCCTCATTGTTGGGCAGCATCATATGTGTGTTAAATAGCCATTGCAAATACAAGATTTTTTTTAAAATTAGTAAGCATCTAATTGAATCTACTTGTATGGGTGTGGCCACTGCAGTTTATGCAAATGTAGGGATGTGTAGTGTAGTGCACTAGCCTATAAGGGCACATGCTTCAGCAGGCTGTTAACAACTGTAGTTGAGAGATGATCACTGATTAGTTAGTATGACACTTGCCCAAGATATGCAGAGTATGTAAATTCATGTGCTGCAGAGGACAGACTGCAGCACAAACCTGCAGCCTGGCCCCTCCTCACCTCCCTCCGTGCCTCCACATGTGCTGCTGCTTCATAGAGGGATGCCTCCACGTTTAGGACTAGGCAATGTGGTGCGTTTGGGTGGGGGTCCTGTGTCCAGGTGGAGAAGGAGATAGGAGCTGCACATAGGATTTGACCTTCTCAGCAGGAATCCTCAGATATAATCTATTGGTGCAAATCTTAACATAATTTAGCCTGGCTACAGAATAGAAAATCATGGCCCATGTGATAGTGAAATGTGTTAACCAGTTAGCTACCCATCCTCACATGAGTCATTATCCTCTTCTCTGTGGACACTTAGGAAATGTTTAACATTTTACCAATTGATGGTCACTTAGGAATGCCGTTGCGAAGAGATGGTGCTGTCCCTAATATTTTTTTCCCTTATTGTTAACCTGTTTTGGATTTTTTGATTTTAAGTACAGTTCTGGCCAATAAAGACATCCTCTTAATCTGCATGCAGTGCTACCAAACAGTATACCGTATTTTTCGCCCTATAAGACGCACCGGCAGATAAGACGCACCTAGTTTTTAGAGGAGGAAAACAAGGAAAAAAAAAATCTGAATCAAACACAAATACACTTTACACACAGATACACACCTACATTACACACATATATATATATATATATATATATATATATATATATATATATATATATAGATACACATACATACATATACATACACACATAAATATACATACACATACATACATATATACACACACATACATGCACACATACACACACATACACATATACACACATACACATACATATCCATATACTGCAGCATTTGGAAGCATTTGGGAGCCCTTGACCCTCCCTGACCCTCCTGATCCTCCCTGACCGTCCTGATCCTCCCTGACCCCCCTGATCCTCACCTTTCTTCTGATCTCTGCCATCTTGATCTCACCCCAGCGCTTCCTACCAGCACTCCTCGTGTACTGCAGCGTTGCGTGTGTGACGTCACTAGGACGCACCGGCCGACGCGATGCTGGTAGGAAGCGCTGGGGTGAGATCAAGAGGACAGAGGCAGTTTGAAAAGGTATATTCGCCGTATAAGACGCACCAACTTTCCTCCCCCAGTTTTGGGGAAGAAAAAGTGCGTCTTACACGGCGAAAAATACGGTAAGTGGAAAATATACACAGTGGATGTCAGATCACATTGCATAAATTACATCCCCCCAGCAGAATCTCACACACCATAAATTAATATATCATGTTGTTGTTCATTTTAAATATTACCAATACAGATATGGGGCCTCATTCTATTATCGGCCGCAGCCGTTGCGGGGCCGCAAGGACCGGCCGCAAGCTATTCGGCTATTCTATTCCCTTACGGCCGGGGATTCCGGCAGGCTTGCGGCCGGTGCCTTGCTATCTCTTGCGGCCGATCGCGCCGGAGGAAAGCCTTTGATCTAAAACGGCCGCAAGAGATTTGCAATTCAATTGCTCCGGGAAACCTCTCTGCAAGGCTAAAAACGAGCCGCAGTTACTTGCAGGAAAAAGGTCTCGCTAGCACCAATTAAGCACATAAAATAGCTCAAATAAAGCCATCCTGCACTTTGAGAAGACTATAAAGGGATTTTAGGTGTTAGAAAAAATAGCACATAATTATACTGTACTCAAATCCGTAAAATATTTCATTTTTAATATCCGTAAAATATCCATGTGAAAAGTACAGAGTGCTTGGAGCACCTCAGACACACCCCCGCCGCAGCCGGCAAATAAACAGTTAATTTGAACTCGGGTTTGGGCAGATGTGCAAGCTTGAGAGTGGGTTCCTTTTAATCCTCATGTCCCCCAATATGATCCCTAGCATTTACAGAGCTGTACAGTGCAGGCTTGAATTTATTTTTGAGTTTTTATATTTCACAGATTACGGCCGGTTCCAAGATATGCGGCCGGCCGTAAAAGGAGATCCTTGCGGGGCCGTATAATAGAATCGCGAGTTAACTGAACCCTCGCAAGGAATCGCAGCCTTACGGCCGATTTACGGCCGATAATAGAATGAGGCCCATGGTGTGGGACTCTGACAATGGCATGTAAAGTCTGACAATGGCATGTTAATAAAAGCCAACATTAATACATGTGTTATTTAACCATGTCATCCTCGCATCAATATGAGAACAGATACTTTTGTCTGATGTAAGTAACAGACATTATGGCTGCTGACCTTAGTCTTCTCTCTGTATTTATCGGTACATTTTCATACATCATATTATCCTAACAGTTATAATCTGATAACACTTGTATACCAGATGAATGTGATATCACTGTGGCAAAACAATATAATATAGAGGTAGTGATAGTACTCTTGACTCACTAACTGTGGTCGCAGCAAAGCATTAATAGTGAGATGTCATATCATTACTAATGTGATGGCAATTGATTTCCTACACCGATACATAATCGTTAGCACTGCTTGTCGATAAAGTTCAGGTAAGTTGGTTTATTGTTAGTTACAATATTTAGCACTGTACTATACATACAGATTGTTTTAGATACATTTTTCTCCTCCTCTGCCTTTTTTAGCTTATGACCACCTTTTTTGGACAATTAAGATTTTCTGAACACACTGTATGTGTGTAATTGAAATGGATCTAGTTAATGCATCTATGAGCTATGCTCATTACTGGTTACTTCTATTATATGGAGTGTTGAATGATGAGCTTTTTATTCATTTGATTATGGTTACTATGGTGTAATGACCACTGTGACCCTAGTGGATGCTATGCATCATTATTATTTTAAAGTATTACCTTTACACCTTCAGGTTTTTTCTGTTTACTCAGTCTCTTGTCCTCTTGGATCCTTGCACACCACACCCATGATATATATGCACATTCAGATATGTTTATGACTCTGCTCTGTGTATCTAATAAAACAATCATATTGTTATACTGTTATCAATGGTTACCGATTTGGGACATCAACATACATAACAATTACTTAGCACTAATGTTTTAGGATATTGGTCATCATCCTATATACCAATCTCTTCATTCATTGGATGGCTGTAAAAATATGTTTGCATTTCACTAAACGTATGTTAATTAGTAATTAATATTGTTATGGCCATTATGTTAATATTATAATTTTGTGGTTTATAGGGCGATGGAGACTAGGACATGACTGAATGACTAAACAACACCTATCCTTCAAAGGATAATATGGAAAGCAGAGTAATTAACACCACTTGATTAACACCCATCCCCAAAGATTCAGATATCTCCAAGAGAAATGACTTGCACAACAATAAATCATTCCCTGACTATACCAATACTGAAAAAGTTTAAATATTTCAAATGCTAAATTAGAAAAGCATTAGCAAAGTGTATTGTTCTGTATTAATAATTTAGCACAGTCTAAGTTGTTATCTTGCTCTAAAAATCAACATATGTACTTTCCAAGCAGACTAATAACCAGTAAAACAGGATACTAGAAATACACATTCATCATGGATAGAACTGACTAATGACTCGGACGACACTCCAGCAATGAAAGAGGTTGTAAATAACTTCATATAGACAAGATAGTGATTGAATATAATATAATGCGCTATGGAATTCGCTTATATAAATTGCAGCACACAAGTAAGTACTATTTAATAACATTGTTTTTACAATTTCATGATTCACTTTGACAGAGAATTACTTTCATAATTGCCTGAGCTGAAAGCAAAGAATGCAGCAAGGAGAACCCAATTATATACACAAACCAAGAAAAAGAAAACTTAATTGATCTACACAATGATTCCATTCTCATGTTTTCAGGTTCAGCAAAACAAATGCATTTCACATTTAAAATTGCTTTACTTCTAAACTTTCTTCTTTCCATAATTCAGCAAATCAAATTAATTTTAGTGATGAAGAAATCTATATTTGCCATTAATGCAATCATTTATACATAACAGGTACACGATAGACTATGCATTGTAAGTAGGTCCAAGGGTATTCAGAACAGCCAAACATTTACACAGTAACTTCAAAACACAAACCTAGTAGTATAGGATCCAATATTCTGATATATTTTTTTCTGTGTAAAGTCTATTTTTTTCTACCTGCTTCTGCTTTCACGGTGCTGTGACCTGTGAGATGAATGGGGAAATCTTAACTTCACTACGAAAACACATGTGGCTGTAATAGAGTGTAGAAAATTGTTACTCTTCAGTCCTTCAGTCCTGTCCGACTCTCGGTGACCATATGGATGCAGCACGCCAGACACACCTGTGTGTTTGTCTGGTTGTGCTTATCCATTTGGTTATCTTGGCAAAGATACTAAAGTAGGTTACCAGTTCCTTGTGCGGTGGACCACAATTTGTCTGACCTCTCTGCTATGACCTGCCCATCTTGGGTGACCCTACATGGTATAGCTCCCACCTTCATTGAGGTACACAAGCTCCATCATCATGATAAGGTGGCGATCCAGAAGGGGGTAAAAAAGGTACACAGCAATTAATAAGGAGGAATGTGTCTAAATGAGATGGAATAAATGAGTGCAACACCATTCCTACAAAAGACTCACTGCTCTATTGAAGTTTTGCAATATATTATTCACAAGGAAAAGAAGACGGAGACATTTTCTTACTTTTAATTACACAAGTTATTTACCTTTTGTTGATATATTTATTTAGTCATATATATATTTACTGAACAGAACCCAATAAAGCCCTGTTTCTGTATTTTGTGTATATTTTATTTGTGGTTGGACCCCTCACCTCATGCAGCTGAGGTGTGCTGGGTGCTGTGCCCTATTCTGGCCTGTGGTGCTATGGTATGCCAGGTGCTGCGTTCTAATCTGGCAGTAAAAAAAGCCCAGGGTCGAGTGATGGTGAAGAGAAAGGGGAAGGGGGGCGCTGGAGAACATGTGCACAGGTAGGTGTGTGCTTGGGGTTTAAGTAGGGTGGAAGGGACACTCCCACAAACCCAGGTGTGCTAACCTGGTAATTTGTGGTCGGACCCCTTCTCCTTTTTCAGCTGAGGTGTGCCGGGTGCTGCACCCTATTCTGGCAGGAAAAAAGGCCCAAAAATGACAGCACCTAATGGCTTAATTGAAAATGTGGTGGATGGGAGTTGGTTGTGGTCAAAGGAATTGATGAAGTTTAAAATAATAGAGACTGGGCATGTGGAATTGTTGAACGATAGAACATGATGGTGACATGTGGGGTGGTGCTTGTCTTGGTCGAGCGTAGGATGATGGAGCGGGCTCTGATTTGAATGATATGTCGCTCTTAGTCAAGTAACGGGTTTGGTAAGGTGAGGTGGTTAACTCGCTTGGATGAAAAGCCATAGTATGTTAGTGTATGGTGTCTGGAAGTATTTGGTACGTGGCTGCCCTAGAGATAGTAAGGGCGAGACCTGAGGAGAATACGAGGGAAGAATGCAAGTAGACTTGCTGGAGATGGAGAGAAAAGTTGGTGAATGTGGTAGGAATATGGAATCTAGGAGAGGTAAGATGGATCGAAAGGAATGAATGGTGAAGTAATTGATTGAGGCAAGCATAGGAAGAGGAGTAATTAATTATTGAATTTAGGAGACAGGTGGCGATCCTGGCAGTATTGGAATTAGTTATTGACAATGAATGAGGCACGAATGAATGCAGGATGAGATAGCCAATTTGGTTGGGATGGGTAAATAAGAAGAAATGCTAGAATATGGATGAATGGTGATGTTTGTCAAAGGAAATGTCGGGATTGAGGCTGACCGTTTTCTGGTTGGATGGACTATTAACAAACGGGTAGATGTTGAGTGGTAACTTAATGTTAGCGGGTGGCTTCGAAGCCTGGTTGAAAGAAGTGGAATGAGGAGTTGAATAATAGCGAGGACACTTATGGGATGGGCTTAAATGCTGTTTGGAAAAAGAGCTGGTGGCGTTGGCTGAAATTAGTAGAGATGTTTTACCAAGGTTTGTGATGTAGACAGTAAAACGGGGAAGGGAATTCTATTGAGTGCTTGAGTCATGAGTAAGTGTTGTTGGTATACTGAGGCAGATTGAAAGGGTCAGATGGTGAGCAGAGATATAGCGCATGCTAGCTGGTATAGCTAGTAAAGCGGCAGAAGGAAGAAAGACAGTCAACTCACGGGGGAGTGCAAATTATTATTGTTTATTTGTAACCCGCCAACATATTCCGTAGTGTTGTACAAGGGGAGAGAACAATGGAAAATACAATATTAACAACTGAAAAATGGAGGGCCCTGTTTTGAGCTTAGAGTCTTTGTAGTAAGTGCTTTTTCCCAAAGCACCCTATAAGACTGAAAACTTGCTACTTAAAATCTAAAGGGAATGGAAGAGGCAGAATTCTGTGGAAGAAAAGTAAGGAATAGCAGGGTCAGGAAGGAGGTGTGAAAGCTTGCTTAGGTGGGAAGATGTAAGAACTTGGAAATGATTAGTTTGCCGAATTGTGGAGTGTACATTTTAGACATAGAGGAGCAAATTGAAACACATGGATTAAGGACAGAGTTAATAGCCTTGTTGCTGAGTAGAAAATATGAGAAGTGGGACTGAGTGAGGGGTGAGGGTTAGGAGATAAAACTCAAGCAGCAAAATAAGCAGGGAGATGAGATTAGTTTTCTGCTTATGGTCTTTAGAACATGAATGAAATAGTGATTGAAGAAAGGAGAGGAGCTTGTGGGAGCAGAGCAGAGGGGGGAAAGCAGGGGAGGTGAGATGTTAATGGTGTTGGAGACAAATTGTGGAGCAAATGAGGAGGATAGTCTGAGAATAACGTTAGAGCTTAAGGTGAAGAAGAAAGTGAAAGGGAACATAGCGGCTAGGAGAGTAATCTAAGAGGAGGAAGTAGGGATAGTAATCATGTGCAGTTGATAGATCAGGTGCAAATCACTGGGCATATGATGAGTAGCAAAGAGTGATCAAATGGAGGAGATCGTAGGTAGTGAATGTGATCATCAGCATTAAAGTTGATGTGTCGAATGACAAGCCCAGTGAATAACGGAGTAGGTTACAAGGGCGGAAGCTTTGAAACTTGCAAAAGGGGTTGGAGAGCCAGAAGAAAGCAGTTATGGTAATATCAATGATGAATACGAATGAGAGGTATTAAATATGTGCACGTGAACGTGTAGGGTTGGTTGAGTACATTAAGGAATGGATAAATAGTGGGCCCAAGAAAGAAACGTGGAATTACTGTATATACTCGAGTATAAGCCGACCCGAGTATAAGCCAAGGCAAGCATTTTACCACAAAATACTGGGTAAAATGAGTGACTTGAGTATAAGCCGAGGGAGGGAAATGTGCTTCCCCCTGTGTCCCTCTTGTGCCCTCTGTGTCCCCCCTCTCTCTCCCATGTCTCTTCTCCCCTCTCCCTTTCCTGTGTCTCTTCCCCCTCCCTTATCACCCTCCTCAACCACCCTCCTCATTCTCAACCCTACTCCTCATCCTCAACCCCACTCCTCATCCTTAACCTCCCTCCTCATCCTCAACCTCCCTCCTCATCCTCAGCCCCCTTCCTCAACCCCTCACCCTCAACCTCCCTCCTCATCCTCAACCTGCCTCCTCATCCTCAAACCCCTCCTCAACCCCCCATCCTCAACCTTCCTCCTTAACCCCCCCATCCTCATCCTCAACCTCCCTCCTCAACCCTCCTCAATCCCCCTCAACCCCAACCACCCTCCTCAACCACCATCCTCAACCCCCCCCATCCTCATCCTCTCTCCTAAACCCCTGATCCTCAACCCCCCTTCTCAACCCCTCCTCCTCATCCTCAACCTCCCTCCTCATCCTCAACTCCGCCGTCCTCAACCCCACCATCTTCAACCCCCCATCCTCATCCTCTCTCCTCAACCCCTTATCCTCAACCCCCCTCCTCAACCCCTCCTCCTCATCCTCAACCTCCCTCCTCATCCTCAAACCCCTCCTCAACCTCCCTTGTCATCCTCAACTCCCTCCTCAACCCCCCCTCCTCAACCCCCTCCTCAACCTTCCTCCTCAACACCCACCATCCTAAACCTCCCTCCTCAACCTCAACCCCCCTCAACCCCCCTCCTCAACTTCAACCCCCCTCAACCCCAACCCACCTCCTCAACCTCCCTCAACCCCCCTCCTCCACCTACGCGCTGGCGCCGGGTCAAGGAGCAGAGGCCGGAGCACAAGCAGGTAAGTGAGGGGAGAGGGGGGAGGTATTTAGGGGGGTTTAGGTGGAGGAAGGGGGTTTATGCTGAGGAGGGGGAGGGAAAGAGACACGGGGGGAGGGAAAGAGACATGGGGTAGAGAGACACACGGGGTTTAGAGACACAGAGACACACGGGGGGGTTAGAGACACGATGGCTGATGTGGCTTACGAGTGTGGTTGAGCCTTGTGAATGGGACTATGAAACCGAGATTGAGGCGGTGCCTAGCGAAGGCCGTATAGGATTTACGGAGGCATCAGGAGTGGTGCCCAGAGAGGGCCAAGTAGAGTGTAAGGAGGGTAGACTTTTAGTAGATC
This sequence comes from Discoglossus pictus, assembly GCA_027410445.1. Lineage (NCBI taxonomy): Eukaryota > Metazoa > Chordata > Amphibia > Anura > Alytidae > Discoglossus > Discoglossus pictus. The sequence continues at coordinate 130,706,599 of CM050166.1, forward strand.
TGGGCCAGAAACTACAAGAATAAGGAGAAGGGAAGCCGAAGTGTTACCTTGGACGTGGACAACGGCATAGACAAGTAGGTTCAGGCCCAGATCTATAGTAGGGAAGCTCAAGGAAGACAGGATTACTTTCCTCAAAGTAACAATTGCTCTCCAGAAATGAGAGTGCCCTTTCGGGCGGGCCTGAAAACGATGAATGAAGTATGACTGTGAGAGTGAGATGATGGACGAAGCGGTGATAAGCTTGGGCGGAGTCAATTGAATGGATAGTGGAACGAATGTATGTAGTTACGAAATGATAAGAATGTAAGTGAGACTGGTAATAAGCCTGGTGTGCATGGCTGTATAGCTAGTTGAGGGTGGCGGCGAAGCTAGATACGAGAGTAAGCAAATCATAGTGATAAGACGACAGGTACATGAGGTAGGTGTGAAGACAGTGAACAAGATTAAGGACGGAGCCTGAAGAAATTAAAAGGGCAAAATTCTATGACAATGACAGCTCTGAGAGAAAAGCTGGTGGAAATAGGAGCATGGATGAGCGGGGAGTGACAGGAGATTTACAGGCATGAGCATCGATGGATTGATGTGGCTTGGATGTAGAAGCAGAAAGCGAGAAAGGAAAGGAGCAAGAAAGCAGTGGTGTAAGGGAGAGCGGAACGCTGGTGAAGGTGGAGTGATTTGGCGTGAGCAGCGGAGTAAGGGAGATGGTCAGAGGAGAGAGCGCGGATAAAGGGATTGAGGCCAAAAAAAAGGGTAAGGGATGAGTTGAGGTATGTAAGAAAACTTGGATAAAGGAATAAGGCGAGATAGGAAGGTGGATAAAGCAAATTACGCAGGAGAGCGTGGATGAAGTGCTGCTTAGTGTGAGGTATGTAAAGGAAATAAGGAGAGGGAGAGAAAGGATTACATTTGAGTTTGATGAACACTGAGATGGCGAAGCAGGGCTGGCATGATGAAGATCTGGGCAGTGAAGATACAGTGACAGAAAGGATAGACTCAGCGTCTGATTGCCCAGGGTCTGCCATGATACCCCTGGGTAGGACACGGAGATGTGAGAAGGTGGTTAAGGAAAAGGATAACGACCCTCAATGGGAAACGGGAGCCGAGAAAAGGAAGAAGGCCTCGTCAGGTGATGTAAATGGAAATCCCTTGATGTGCACCAAGGCGGCGATAACGAAATGAGCTTTAACGGAAATGGCTATAGGTGAATTGATTAGAGTGAAAGGAGGGCATTTACTGATAGGATAGAGAAGCGTGGGTAGCAGATGGGTAATTCAGGTAAAGATAGATGTTATAGGTAGAGAGAGAAGGAAGGGTTGAAGAAGTGAAAGCAAAATAAGACTTTTAGGAACATATGAGTGAAATGGATAGAAGCATTTAGTGGCAGAGGGATAATTGGAAAGAATTTAAAGGGTCAAAATTAAGGATCAATGTGAAGGGTAGTGAGAAGGTGGAATGAAGGGAGAATGTATTAATAAATAATGTGGTTGGTGCACTTTAAGGGCATGAGATGAGTATTTTTTACTGGGTAAGTGAAAGTGCAGGGGGATGCAGCAGAGTGCTGAAATATCTCAGCAAACTATACTGAAAATACTTGAAATTGCCTGCCAGATGTAGGGATTGAACCTGCAGCCTTGAACATTAGAATCAAATGTGTTTTCCCACTGAGCCACAAAGGCTCTGTAAAATGTCTACCAGACACCAAAGATATGCTGAATATGGGGCTTGAAGTTGCAGCCCTGTGCATCAGAGCCTAATGCATCTAACCACTGAGCCAGCCGGGTGAGCAGGGAATAGAAAATTAAACTAAAGGGCCGAAATCTCGCGAGACGCAAGATTTCGGCCGAGATCACTCTTAGGGAGTAGAGAGAACTTAGAGGAACCGTGGAGGAATATAGCAAAGAGGCTGGACGTGCGTGGGGGAAGCCCAGAAAGTAGCCAGACTGACGAGCAGAAGGGGCAGACAGCCAGGAGGAGCTGGGAGACGGGAGGACAAGCGGGCGTAAGGGAGAAGCAGATAAAATGAGCACTGGGGCAAATGGAGGGAGGAGAGACAGGGAGGGAAAGAAAAGTAAAGGCAGGAAACGGAGGCACACGGAAGGGAGAAGGGAGAGGACTCACAGGCAAAAAACGGGAGACCACAAGGAAGCAGGAGAGGAGAAAGCGCACACGCAGCAGATGTGGCAGCGCTTGAGAATGTGTGCACAGGTAGGTGTGTACTTGAGTTTTAAGTAGGGTGGAGGGAGAGGGGACCCTCCCACAAAACCCAGGTGCGCTAACCTGGTAATATATCAATTGTATAATTTGTGTGTGATATTTATTCTACAATACAATTTCTGAATTTAGAATTCACAATAATGCAAACTTTCTGGAATTTTCTCCATTTCTCCTCAGGTGATGAACAGTGTGACTGGACATTTAACTGCTGATGTTACTTTTGAAGCAACTTCCTTATCACTTTAGAAGTTTAAAATCTGCAAATTACACCAAATTGGTAAGCTATAATTAATTAATTAATTACAAAAAAAATAAAATATTTATATATAAATCAATTTATCATTTAAAAAAAAATACTTGTGTTTTAAATATTGACAAAAACAACAATATTACTGTACAGAATCAATTAGAAGACAATATTCATGTATAGTAAGATTTAAAAGACAGATAAATGTTTAGGTGCGGTAAAATGGTGTAAATTTTAAAAAGAAAAAAGAACAAATTTCAACAAGAAAATAGCTTTTATTAAGACATATTTGAAAACATAATTTATGCTTTTAGCAAAAAACAACTATTAATATTTACAGTGGATTTCAACATTTCAATCTTTTTCTTATTTTCAAAAGATTCTGCCTGAACAATGTCACTGAATAATTTGCAGCACTGCACGGTTTAATAAGAAAGTTATTTCAACATTTGCATCTCTGTCTATCATTTTCAACAGACACTGCCTGAAGAGTGTCGCAGGAAGATTGGCAGCAGGGGACAATCTGTCATTTATAGACAACAAATTCAAGACAACAGGTACACTATAACAAGTAAAAAATAAAAAAATAAACTATCCTGTTTGTTTTTTGCCATTGTGAAAACACACTACAACCTAACTAACCCTCTAAGCCTAACCCCATAACCTACAACCCTAATGTCAATGTGAAAATGCACTGCAAGCTAACTAACCCTCTAAGCCTAACCCCATAACCTACACTCCTAATGCCAACAGTGCCACACACAAAAGATGATAGCACAAAAGAAAAAAAAAACTACCCTAAGCCCCTAATGCCAACAGTGGGGAACACAAAACAGGATACTACAACAAATGTACTTAATACATATAAAAGGGAAGGATCTAGCCTCTTCTGTTTGCCCTAACCTATAAGCCTACACCATAACCTAAAACTCTAATACCAACAGTGGCGCATACAAAACAGGATACTACAACAAATTTGTTAACACATATAAAATGAAGAATATATCCTGTTTTCTGTGCACCAATCTCTAAGCCTAACCCCGTAATCTAAACCTATAATGCCAACAGTGGCGCACACAAAACAGGATACTACAACAAATGTTCTTAAAACATAAAAAAATGGATGGATCTATCCTGTTTTCTTTGCACCACTGTCTAAGCCTAGCCCCATAACCTAAACCTCTCTGAATACATACAAACTGGAAGTATATATTCTTTTTTGTATGGTCTTAGTACAAAAACAAATTGATTTAAATGTCATTTTAACATTTGCATCTCTCTCTGTAATTCTCAACACACACAAAAAAAATCATAATCACAACACTGCCACACACAAAACAGGATAACACAAGAAATGCTGTTAACGTACACAAAATAGAAGGACCTATCATGTTTGCTGTGCTCCTTTAACAAAATAGTCTGCCAACTAACTAATCTAAAGTCCAACCTCATAAAGCTAACCCCATAATGCAAACAGTGGTGAACACAACACAGCATTAGACAAAGTAGCAAAAAGTACTAATGTACAACTTTTATTTATAGATTCATATGACAAATACTGAAAACAAAGAGGAAAAGAAAAGACATCAAACTAGACAAAGTCAAAAAACATGGGCAGATCAACAAACACCTGAGCAAAAGGAAATTCGATGACAAAAACAACGGGCGAGACTCGCAAGCAAACTGACAACTGACAAACTGACTGGCTGACAAACTAACATCCAAGCCCAAGAAGGCAAATAAAAAAACAAAAGCATTTAGAAAATGTTGCTGAACAATCTGATAAGAATTTTAATGATGATTTAGAGAGTTTACAGATTTAAATATGTTCTCAGAATTGTACATTACTTAAATCGTGTTTGTCAGTTTTGTGGGGCTTATCATTTAAAACAGGAAAGACCCAGAGATGGCCAGTTCATTAGTTGCTGTCAAAAGGCAAGGTAAGACTTCCACAAAGACAACAATTTCCAACATATTTAAAAAGCATTATGACTGAGCCTAATTTCCCTAATTACCAAAATTTCTAAACAAACATAAGATCGTATAATAGTGCCATATCCTTTGCATCTATGGGTGCAACATTAGCTGCCAATGTGCCAAGACATGGCCCTTACTGTTTCAAAGTACAATCCAGAACAAACTGAATTATTACATGATGAACTTGCATTTCATTTAGATGCTCGCTATGTAAGTGCGCCAGAAGCAATATGACGTCTTCACAAATTTAAAATGCATGATCGATCACATGCAGTATATCTATTTGCTGTACATTTGCCCCAAAGACACTTAATTTATTTCAATGTTGAAAATGAAAGAAATGCTTTGGCACAATTTGAGCATTGACAAACTACACTAACTACGTGGTTTCAATTAAATTCTATTGACTTGGAGGCAAGGGAATTATTATACATTGACATTCCATGGGCCTCATTCTATTATCGGCCGTAAATCTGCCATAAGGGTGCGATTCCTTGTGGGGGTTCTGTTAACTCGCAATTCTATTATACGGCCCCGCAAGGATCTCCCCTTACGGCCGGCCGCATATCTTGAAACCGGCCGTAAGCTCTGAAATCTAAAAACTCAAAAATAAATTCAAGCCTGCACTGTACAGCTCTGTAAATGCTAGGGATCATATTGGGGGACATGAGGATTAAAAGTAACCCACTCTCAAGCTTGCACATCAGCCCAAACCCGAGTTCAAATTAACTGTTTATTTTCCGGCTGCGGTGTGGGCGTGTCTGAGGTGCTCCAAGCCCTATGGACTTTTTACATGGATATTTTACGTATATTAAAAAATATATATTTTACGGATTTGAGTATAGGGTAATTATGTGCTATTTTTTCTAACACCAAATATCACTTTATAGTCTTCTCAAAGTGCAGGATGGCTTTATTTTAGCTATTTTATGTGCTTAATTGGTGCTAGCGGGACCTGTTTGCTGCAAGTAAGATGCGGCTCGTTTTTAGCCTTGCAGACAGGCTTCCCGGAGCAATAGAATCGCAACCAGGCTTTTCTTACGGCCGATTTCCTTGCGGCCGTTTTAGATCAAAGGCTTTCCTCCGGCGCAAGCGGCCGCAAGAGATAGCAAGGCGTCGGCCGCAAGCCTGCCGGAGTCCCCGGCCGGAGGGGAATAGAATAGCCGGAAAGCTTGCGAACGGTCCTTGCGGCCCCGCAGCGGCTGCGGACGATAATAGAATGAGGCCCCATATCATTATGTTTTTGTTTTGATTATGGCTGAAAAGAAAAACCTATGGAAATAAAATTATAACTAGAATTTATACAGTAAGTCCAAGAGACCTTTAACGTTCCTGCTTATGTTTACTCCTGTTAAATGTTCCTGGTGCACAAAGTTTTGAACAGTTGAGAACTTTTAATGACACCGTTTATGACACATTTAATTTAGCTGCGCGACTCAGAAACTTCCTGGCTGATGATACAGAATGGGAAAGATGTCTAGAAGAAGCAGAACTGTGTCAAATGCCACGGCAGATGAGAGAACAATTTGCATTCATTTGCATCTTCTCAAATGCTCCAAATGCATTAGCTTTGTGGGACAAATGTAAAACAAATACTGTATATCTGAAGACATTTTGCAACGATACAATAAGTCTATTGAATGATTAAAAACATTCATTGAAATTCAAGAGGTCTTTCTCTCTCATGGATTAAATTATGCAAATTTTAATCTGCCAGATCCAGGACTCATAGATGAAATAAACTCTGAATACTATGATACTCAGCTTCAAAACCAAATAACACAAGACAAACTTGCAACTTTAAATACATTCCAATTGCAAGCATTTAACTTCATAAAAAGTGCACTAGAGGATGACTTGCTCAAAGAGCGTTATTTCTATCAAGATTGACCTGGTGGATCAGGAAAAAAAACGTATCTATATAATTTATTGATGAGTTTCGTTTGCGCACAAGGTCAAATAGCACTACCATTGAAAACAACTGGAATTGCTGCACATTTATTAGAAGGTGGAAGAACTGTGCATAGTGGTTTTAAACTGCCAGTTCCCATTCTGGAAACATCAGTGTTGGATATTCGAATGACATCTTTACAAGCAAAAAACAATTAAGAAAAGTCAATTAATTATAGTCAATGAAGCTACAATGATGTCATGCCATGTGCTACAATGTATTGACCTTTTGTTGCGTGAAGTCATGGACAATGATATGCCTTTTGCTGGAAAGTTGGTGTTGTTAGGTGGAGATTTAAGGGACACATTACCTGTTGTTGCCCATGGAAATCGTATAGACATTGTAGAAACATGTATCAATTTAAGTACACTAGGGAAATTCTTTACTCACCTCTAATTAGAACAAAATATGAGATCATAGGACAAAATTAATTCAATGAGTGGATCATCAAAATTGGAGGAGGAAAAACAGAACAAATTCATAATTTACCCCATGATACCGTGGAAATTCCATTACAAATGATTTGCAAACAGGACATTATTTTGGCTATATTCCAAAATACAATAACAACGATTATGCAAAGCTTGCAACCAAAGTAATATTAACATCCGAAAATAAAGATGCATTGCTTCTGAATAATGAAATATTAAAATTAATAGACGCACCACAAAACAAATTACCACAGTGCTGATTGTGTACTTGGTGATGACAAAGAAATTCAGACAAACTTTTCAACTGAATTTATTATTTAATTAACTCCATCTGGAATGCCACCACATATTTTGCAGCTAAAAAAAGGTGCAATTGTTATGTTACTGAGAAATATGAACCCAAAAACGGACTATGTAATGGGACAAGATTAATAGTTCAAGAATTAAAGGACCATTTCATAAATGCAGAAATTCTCAATGGTACCCATAAAGGTGAAAGAGTATTCATACCAAGAATAGATTTAGCACCAAGTAAAAGTAGCTTGCCTTTGTACATCAGAGAAGACAATTTCCCATCATCATGTCATTTACCATAACCATTAATAAATCACAAGGACAAACATTTAAATCCATTGGAATCTTTTTAGAAGAACCAGTATTTGACCATGGCTTACTGCATGTTGCATTTTCAAGATGGAAGAATCCAGAGGAAATTAAAGTTTATATTTAAAACAACCAAAGACAGGGTGATTTATTAGATGATGGTCGAATTTTTACAAAAAACATTGTCTACTATGAAGTGCTGTAAATTAAAATAAAAAAATAAATAATAATAACTTATCTACAAATAACCCAATTAAAAAAGGAACAGTGCTCTTATATCTACGACAAATTCCCAAGATATATCACAACAAATATAGAGAACAGTGGTTTTATTTCGAGGATGCAATTTTATGTCACTCAGACTCTTTTTAGAGCACCACTATTTCACTTAGGAAACTCTATGTGCCATTTTCAAAAACTACAAGAATACAAAAAGCAAGTGAAAAAACAAACACTGGTTATATCCCATAGACAAAATTACAAGTCTGCTGGGCTCTTTTTAAGGGAACCACTTTGATATACAAAACTAAAAAAATGGAATGTCTTGGAAGTGACTTTTGTCAGGATTGGACCCACAAAACAGTTAACTTGCATTTTCTGACATTTAATGTTTTAATTTTAATACAATAACTTCATGTTTGTAATGTTTAAATTCTGCTTCATTGTATGTAATTAATGGTTCATATTAGTAGGAGGATGATCATTTGTTTAATGACATAGAGAGTATTAATTCAGGGAGTAATCCAATTGACAGTTAATGGGGTCAGGGAGGAATTCATTTTTTTGCCCACTTTGAAACAATTGACCAACTTTCACTGGGGTTTTTTTAATTTGCCTTCCTCTGGATTCAATATTCAAGATCAGTATATTTTGAAATAATTTAATTTGAAATGTTATTACATTACATTAATGTTTGTATTGTTAACATTGTATTTTACAAGGTTTGAAAAGTTGTCTTATTGGAAGTTATTAAGGGTTTAATTCAGTAGCAGCATAAGCATTTCTTCAAAATTTAAATGTATAATTAAATAGACATGATTTATCCAGGGAGTAATCCGATCACCAGTTACTGGGGTCGGTAAGGAATTCATTTTTCCACCCTTTGATACAATTGGCTAAGTTTCAATGGGTGTTTTTACTGTTTGACTTCCTCTGGACTCAATACCTACGTGCTTTACAAGTAGCTCAACTACAAGTTGCATGTTAAGAAGCATTCTGTAATGATTTAAAATACTTATTCATACAAAGTTGACCTGTTATGTTACTCATGCATAGATCAGAATTAAAAATGTTAGTATTGTTAAAAATAAATTTGTTCACCACTGTTTCCAATATAAGTTGCATGTTACAAAGCTTTATATAATAAAAACAATATGTACAATAAAAATTCACAATATGTCTTACAGATTGAAAGAAATAAAAAGCAAAAAGGCCCAGACCATAACAAAGTGGAAAAGAACTTCATCCATTACCACTTCAGGTAAGTAACAAAAAAAATAGTAATGTCATGGTTCCCATTGTTTCATATATAAGAAAACATTCAAACAGAAACTAAAACAGCTCGATTTATAATTACAGATTACAATGGCGGCCAACGCAGAAAAAAATACAAGAACAGAAAAGAAAAATGGCAAGAGAACGGAAGCAAAGATGGAGAGATGCACAGTTGCCCGAGACTTCACAAAGATTAAGAGAAGAAGACTGTCAGAGACTTGCCAATAAAATAAAAATGGCTACAAAAGGACTAACTGAGTGAGGGAGTTACAAATAAAAAGACAAAGTAAAAAACATAATGTCTGTGAAACATTGCCTAATTACACTAATGTTGATATACAAAGTTGTAGTGATATATGGGTTCAGAAAGTTCAGGATAATCCCTTATTTACAGCACTACCAGTAGAGAGTCATTATTGTGGGTTACTAAATGTGGTTTGTCAGTTTTGTGGGCATTTCATTTTCAAAAGGAAAGACCAAAATATGGTGAGTTTATTAGTTGCTGTCAGAAAGGAAAGGTAAGACTTCCAGAAAGACACACATTTCCACAATATTTAAAAAGTATTATGACTGATACTACATTTCTGAGTTATAGAAATTTTAAAGAAAACATCAGGTCTTATAACAGTGCAATTTTATTTGCTTCAATGGGTGCTACATTAGCAGAAAATGTTCCAGGACATGGCCCGCACTGTTTTAAAGTACAAGGACAAATTTACCACCGCACTTACACCCACAAGAAGGAGAGCAAAATTTGCACAGTTATATGTCCTAGACACAATGGAAGCTGTTGAACAATGGATGACACTTCCAGTAAATAAAAAATGCTTACCCATAGTTTTTCAAGAGCTGGATAACATTATGGCCACCAACCCATATACTCAAGCTCACAAAAAATTAGTAGAGGTTGAAAAAGAACAACACACACATGCTCAAATAAATCAATTGCCAATGCCACAAGTAAGTATGGTTCTGAAAAGAGATTCTGATCAAAGACGTTATAATTTACCAACAGCAAATTAGGTTGCCATGGTCTTTAAAAATTATAATGGTGAACCAACCATTTGAGCAGGATATTAGAATATAAAGCCGAAATGAAAAGCAACCTTTTTATAAATATAAAAATATTAAGTAGTAATTTGGATCCAATGATATATACCATTTTCTTCCCAAATGGTGAACAAGGATGACAACCAAAATTACAATTGCAAAGTCATCCCAATAGAAAATTTTGTATCAGAAACAGTATTTCTATGCTGGAATATGAAGTGGCACAAACTACTATTCGTTATGATTTTAATCATATTTTATGTGGGGGAAAACTCGAACAATGGATTGTTGATTTATACCTACAAGTCGAAGCAAAATAATCAAAATGTTATCAAATTTCAACAACAGAAGCTTTGGGTAGAACAATATTGTGGGTTGATTGATTATGCCATCCTCTTTCCAAGGATCTCATCGCAATATGCGAGTAAGATACAATGATGCAATGGGTATTGCGACTAAATTTGGAAAACCAGATTTATTCGTTACATTCACATGTAATATACTATGTCCAGAAATACAGGAAAATTTAAAAGAGGGTCAAAATACTTCTGATAGAACAGATTTAGTCACTTGAGTATTCAAAAAAAAACTAAATGTATTAATACATGACATAATTATTGCACAGTTATTTGGGAAATCTGTGGCTTTTGTTTACACAATTGAATTTAAAAAAGAGGCCTTCCACATGCACACATACTTTTAATCCTCCAAGAAAAAGATAAATTGAATACGGCAGAGAGATGATTCAGTAATTAGTGCTGAACTTCCACATCCAGAAAAACATTCAAAACGGTATGAAATTGTAACACATAGATTCACAGTCCATGTGGAGATATAAATCCACAATCTCCATGTATAAAAAAAAATGCACCAGAGATTTCTCAAAAGATTTTCAACTGCAAACGTATGCTAATTGTGATGGATACCCTTTACATAAATGAAGAGAAGGACAAAATGCTAGTATTCAGGGCAAAAGTGTAGATAATACATATGTAGTTCCATACAATCCACATTTGCTAATGAAGTACAATGCACACATAAATGTGAAAGCTTGCACTTGTATCAAATCCATAAAATATGTGTATAAATATATATACAAAGGATATGATGATATACAAAGGATATAATGCAGCAACTGTTGTTGTGCAAGGTGCACAAAATGAAAAAGAAAATCCTATCTTACATGAGGAACTTTCATGTTATTTATACCCAATGTTGCGTCTACTCAAATTTGAAATGCATGATCGCTCACATGCTGTCTATCGATTAGATGTACAATTTGTTTGCTTTACTGCTGGGAATGAAACAAATGCTCTAGCCCAAAATGAACATAAAGAAACAATACTAAGTGCATGGTTTCAATTAAATAGCAAGACAACTTTTAAACATTGAGATTCCATATCACTATGTTTTTATAAATAGCCAATGTCAAGAAAGAAAAAAAAAAGGGGGAAATAAAATTATTCCAAGAATGTATACGGTTAGTCCAAGAGACATTGAACGTTTTAGCTGAACGTTTCAGTTTAAGGTTACTTATTTTAAATGTTCCTGGTGCACAAAGTTATGAACATTTACGCACAGTGAATGACATAGTTTATGAGACCTCTCAATTAGCAGCTACACATAGAAACTTCCTTGAAGATGACACAGAATGGGAGAGGTGTCTCCAAGAAGCAACACTATGTCAAATGCCAAAGCAAATGAGAAAACAGTTTACTTTCATTTGCATATTTTATAATGAACCGGATGCATTAGCTTTGTGGGAAACATTTAAATTAAATATGTGTGAAGACTTTTTGAAGCGTTACAATGAGACCATTGCAGAATTAAAAGCATTAATGGAAGTCCAAGAAGTCTTTCTTGGACATGGATTGAATTGAGCTAATTTTAATCTGCTTGATCCAGGACTAATAGACGCAATAAACTTTGAAGACTATAATGCTGACATTGAAAAACAAAAAACAAAAGAAAAAATAGCAACTTTAAATACATTGCAAGTGAAAGCATTTAAAACCATCAAAAATGCTATAGATGACAATATGCTCAAAGAGGGTTATTTTTACCTAGATGGCCCGGGCGGATCTGGCAAAACGTATCTATATAATTTACTGATGAGTTTTGTTCGATCTCAAGGAGAAATAGCTATGCCCTTGGCAACAACTGGAATAGTGGCACTATTATTAGAAGGTGGTAGAACTGTACACAGTGGATTTAAACTTCCAGTTCCCATTTTAGAAACATCAGTGTCATTTATCGGAATGACATCATTACAAGCTAAAAAACGACGAAAAACTAAATTAATTATAATAAATGAGGCAACAATGATGTTGTGTCATACCCTGCAATGTATTGATCATTTGTTGAAAGAAGTCATGGCTACAAAATTGCCTTTTGGGGGAAAGGTGATGTTGCTAGATGGAGACTTTAGGCAAACATTACCTGTTGTCCCACATAGAAATAGGATGGAAATAGTAGAAACATTTATAAAGACAAGTAAACTCTGGGAAATATTTACACACCTTAAATTAGAATAAAATATGAGATTTGAAGGCCAAAATTAATTTAATGATCGGTTAATTCAAATTGGAGAAGGAAAACATCCAAAAATAAATAATTTGCAAAGATTCACTAATATCTGCAATCTACCTCAATACTATCAATAACGAGGAATACTTAGACATTGCAAACAAAGTAATATAAAACATCCAAAAACAAAGATGCCTTGAATCAAATAACAACATTTTAAAATTAATCAATGCACCGCACAAAAAATATTGCAGTGCAGATTCGGTTCTGGCTGATGACAAAGATAGTGAATTGAACTTTTCAACTGAATTTATCAATTAATTAACTACTTCTGGAATGCCACCACATGTTTGATTGTACAGGTTTGATTGTACAGGATTTAAGAGGCCATTTCATACATGCAGAAATTATGAATGATATACATAAAGGGTGAACAAGTTTTCATACCAAGAATCAATTTGGCACCATGTTAAATTACCTTGCCTTTTGTCCTTCAAATGAGACAATTTCCCCATTATCATGGCATTTGCTATGACTATAAATAAGTCTCATAGATAAACTTTTAAGTCTGTCGGTCTTTTTATAGAGGAACCAGTATTTGCACATGGACAGCTCAAGGTGGGATTTTCCAGAAGCAAAAATAAACAAGACATTAAAGTTTTCATTAAAAAAAAAGAAAGTCAAGGAGAATCATTAGATGATGGTTGAGTATTTACAAAAAAAATATCTCTCTATTATGAGGTGTTGTAAATTTAAAAAAAAACAACAACCCACACACAAAACGGAAAAATATACTACTAAGACAAAATTGTGGTTTAATCCCAATGACAAACTTTTACATCTGCTGGGCTCTTTTTAGAGGCACCACTATTTTAAGAAAAAATCTCCATGGACAGAACAGTGGTTACATCCCAACGACAAAATTTATCATCGGTAGGGCTCTTTTTAGAGGAACCACTAATAAAATACAAAAAAAAAGCCATTCACAAAACTTGACAAACCACTCCACAAACAATTGACTCTGCACTGTGGTTAAGAACAATATCATTGAATATAGTTAGCACTTTCAGTGTTTTTATTTATTCTATGTAGTTACAGTTTTGTAGTGATTCTGATTCTTATTCATGATTTTGATTGTATGTTTTTGTTGGTTTTGCACTGTTACGGCATCATTTGAGGGAGAATGTTGATCCAGGGAGTAATCCAATCGCCAGTATCTGGGGTCAGGAAGGAATTATTTGTTTTTCCAAATTGATGACAATTGGCTAACTTTCAATTGTATTTTTTATTGTTTGCCTTCCTCTGGAGTCAATATTGAAAATCAGTAAAATATGGATAACAAACAAGTTTAGACATTATTATAAGATTTGTTTATACTTTACAATACATGAACACTTGCATTGTATTTATTTATGTTTTCATTGTATGTATTTGGTAGTTTTGTACTGTTACTGCATAATTAGAGAGGGTGTTGATCTGGGGAGTAATCCAATCGATAGTATCTGGGGTCAGGAAGGAATAAAATTTTCCTCAAAATTTGAGACAATTGGCTAAGTTTCACTTAGGGTTTTACTGTTTGTCTTCCTCTAGATTAATATTGAATATAACCCAAATATTGTTAAAAAAAAAGTTTGGCATAAGATTCAGGTATATGTCACAATAAAAAAAGTTAAACATTTAAAAAAAAAAGCGCTTTATGTCTTGGTGACAGATATAAGTTGCATGTTAGAACAATAAAAACATTGACTAAGAAATCAATTAATTGTTGGACTTTTTTATACATTTGGAATATGATTTGGAATATTACAGGTAATAACAATAAATATTAAATATAGGGGCATTTAAAAAAAAAAAAAAATAAACATATTTTACATACTGTCAGGGGTGAAGACACTCGCATTGGGTGAGAAAAAGCATTGCCAACCTTAAAATTGTATTGCCAGAGGGTGTGGCTAAGTAGCCGAAGTGAGAGGACGCGTTGAGCTGGAGCTCCGTGTCTGCCAGCAAAATAAGGCTTCCAAACTGGCCTTTATCGGCAGCTATAGCTGCATCTTTCCCCAGAGGAGGCTCCCCCACCTCCAGAGACTTTCTGGGAGCGTTCTCCGACAACGAGGCCTGTCGGGGCCTGGCGACACAGACCTCCCCCAGACCCCTTCCAGCTCTCCCCCGTATACCAGCGCAGGGGGCTGAGCAGGAGAGGCGGACAGACGCCCAATGAGATTGGGTACCGGAGCAGCACCGGATTGGGGGTCCCCAGGGAGGCAGCGGCAGAGGACGTGGTGGCGGAAGTGAAGGCCGCCACCAGAAGCCAGGATCCGGCGCTAGGAAGCGCGCCAGGGCTCAGAAGTGCGCCAGGAGGCTGCATCTCCCCCCCAGCCACATCTGACGACCGGGACAGGAGCTGGGAAGACCGTCAGGGGGTAAGAGGGGAACCTGGCCCTGTGCCTTGAGCCCCCTGTAAAGTGCTGGGGGAAGGTGTGAGGGGAGGAGGAGGAAGAACAGAGACACTGTGCCCCAGGGCCCTCTAGGGGTATCCTGGCTGCTTGGCCATTGACAGCAGCAGTTGTGAGAGCCCCTAAGGATATCTCCTTAGTATATACCCTGTCTTACTCTCCTGAAACCTACAACAGGGGGGAGAGGGGTAGAGAGGAAAGAGAGAGACAAATAAAAACAGGAGAGACTGAATGCTTGATAAGGCTTTTTGGAGCTGGGTGACTTTTGTGCAGAACTTTTCTCATTTGCCACACTGTGCTTCAGTTTTTATATTTCCTGCCGCACACTAGGAGTGTCTTCAGCAAAACAACAACCTTGTCTCCCACAGTGCGGGCTGAATTTCTCCAAAATTTCCTCTCTGCCGTCCTGCAACCTGAAAGGGGTATGCTAATGCAGTGAATGGAGCTGGCCGGTAGGGGCTAAGCGTACTTCTGAGTATGATCTGAATCCTTTTTTGCAATTCTGTGAGAACAGCCTGCTTGGGCCTTGTGAGGGGTGCTACTGGAGTCCCTGCCTTGTTTCTTGACCAAGACTTTGCAACGACACCACAGCTAATATACGGCGAGTCAAAATCACAGGCAAGATGGGAAAAAACAAGAAAGCCCTGCCTTCCAAAAAAATTGAGGAGCACTTCAAGATAGCCGGGGCCCTGCAGACATCAACGCAAGCTTCCTGCCCGGAACATTCGGACCAATCCGACTCTGAATCGGTATCAGAGGCCTTACACCCGGAGGTCAACATAGCTGACAACTCTATGGCGAAGTTTGAGGCCCTTCTAGAGTCCCATATCAATACAGCAGTCACGGCTCTACAAAAAAATAGGAGTGCCATTGGGGAGAATACCTCTCGCATCACTTCCCTTGAAGACAAACTGGAAGACTTGGAAAACCGCTCCCGAAGATTTAATATCCGGATAAGAGGGGTGCCAACAGCAATAATTGATCTGCCCCGATACCTCAAAGCCACTATAGATCAGATTCTGGTAGGCTTTCCGGACCATATCTGGGAAGTGGAGCGAGCCCACAGGGCCCTGGGTGGAAATAAAAACCCTGATTTGCCAAAGGACATAATAGTGAGACTGCTTCGTCAGCAATCCAGAGACTTGATTCTTGCCACTACCCGTAAAATGGCAACCATTCAGGGCCCTGATGGATCCTCTTTGCAGTTCTTTGCAGACCTTTCTTCTCCAACCTTACAAAAACGGAGACTGATGAAGCCTGCTCTGGAGATTCTTATTCGGCATGGCATCAGGTACAGATGGGGCTTTCCTTTTGCCCTTTTGTTCTCTTATAATGGCGCATCCCACACCGTGCGTTCCTTGGAGGAATGTCTGGATCTTCTACAGAGACTGAACCTGGCCACTGGAGAAACGGTCTTGGCACAGGTGACCCCTGTGCCTCCCTCTCTTCCGCAGAGACAATGGACTCCTTCCTCCAAACAGAAGAGAACAGTAGCTCCAACTCCCCAAACAGTTTCTCGGGGACCAAGGCAGGAACTGGAGGCCATGGCTATATGACTTGAAGAGCCGGGCTGGGTGCCGGGAGGACCGGCCGGCCTATTGAGGCACATAATCCCTTTGCTGACAGAGACTATACCACAAGACTTTCGTAATGGCTATCATGTTTTATAACTTTATTGATTGTCTCCTTTGTGCATTTCCATGTTTTTTTTTTTTTGCCCCAAGTTGTAATTAAAGAGTTTCCGGGCTCAGCTAGGTTCATATCATATTGTTTTCTAGCCCTATTTTTTAACACCCCTACCGGCTAGAATTTAGACTGATATAGACTAGATTTGAGGAAAAAGGATAGAACTAGACCGGGCTGGACTAGTTCGTTAAGCTAGGAAGATCACAATGGTAAAATATTTTTTCTCTCTTTGTTGTACTGTTTTTATTTTCTTTTTCTTTTCTCTGATAGACTTGAGCAGGCTAATTGCTTCTTATCCTTATCCTCTGGTCCCCACAAAGACTGGGTCCCATAGGCTACTTCCCTCTCTACATCCTCTCTCTTGCTTCTCCGTTCACCCTGTGAAAGCAGGCCTGGAGAGGTATTTTCTTTTCCTCTCTTTGGCAAGGCCAGCTCCATATCCGCTGGGCGGATGGCTAGATTTTAGGGGTTTTCTACAGAGCAGACTTGTTAGGGCGGAATTTACGGTGTGTAATGGCTTTAGAATTTGGTGGTTACCACTGCTAAACCCAACTAATATATGCCTTTTTGTTCCCAATCTCGCCACCATGAGACCAAATCTGTCCAAGGAGATCCGACACGACCCTCCACCTCCTCCTCGCCCTGGCCTGGGAAAGCCGCTCCTCGCTTCCTCCCGGGTAGCCGCTGCTAAAGGTACGTTGCTATTAGCTATTCACATGCTTACGCCAACAGCACACCCATGACATCTCCCACTAGGATACTTACCCACAATGTAAAAGGGTTTAACTCTCCCTTCAAACGTAGGAAGGCTTTTTTGTATTATAAGACCCACAAACCACACATTATCTTCCTCCAGGAAACCCATTTTGCTAGGAATAAAACTCCTGCCTACCTGAACAAAGATTATCCCCAATTCTTCTGCACCACCCAGGCTTCCAAAAAAGAGGGAGTGGCGATCCTATTGCACAAGGATTTCCAGTTCCAACTAGACTCTAAAATTGTAGACCGGGAAGGGTATTATATTGTCTTGAAAGGGAAGGTTTTGGGTACCCCTACTTCGCTTGTCTCATTTTATGACCCTACCGTAGCCCCACATAAAGCGTTGATCAGACTTCTAAGGACACTGGAGGGGGGGGGGGGGGAAATTGGTACTAGGGGGAGACCTATACTTGGTTTTAGACCAGAGCATGGATAAATCCACCGTCTCAAAGCAACTCCGCTTTTCTAATAAGATTAAACAAATTCAAAAACTGCTCCATTCTTTGGACCTAGTGGATGCTTGGAGGGGCCACCACCCGAAAGGAAGAGAGTACACCTTCTTCTCCTCCACCCATAAATCTTACTCCCGTATTGATGCCCTTCTCATTAGTGCCTTGCTTTTCGCCGGCTCGGATAAGGCAGATATAGTCCCCTGCACGTGGTCGGACCACGCCGCAGTTTCTTGAGAGGTTGATCTGGGATCTCAATCCAGACTACCTTTCTCTTGGAAATTAAAGGAATATTTGCTCTCAATACCCACATACCAGGAACAAATTGCTTCTGAATTGGCAGCCTACTTTGAGTCCAATGCGGGTGGGGAAACTTCTCCAGGATGGGTCTGGATGGCCCATAAGGCCTATATTAGGGGTACATGCATTAAATTAGCTTCACAACATAAGAAATCAATTCGATATGCTGAGGAAAATCTTGTTAAAAAATTAGCTCAATTAGAGAAACAGAATCAAATTTCCCCTTCTTCCTCCTTAAGGGACCAAATTGACATTGGAGCTAGAGGGTATTCTATCAATAAGAACGGATAAAGCTCTGAGAAGAACACAGCACCTCTTCTACGCTAAAGCGAATAAACCAGACAAATTATTGGCAAAAAGTCTGAGGGCAATATACTCACAGTCCAAAATCTCCCAAATTAGAACCAAAGAGGGTGTACTTACGTTTAGCCAAAACGAGATACAAAAAACTTTTAGGGAATTTTACCAGCACATTTATTCCTCCCACAACTCCCCTCCAGGGACCTCTATTAGTTCCTACTTGAATTCCTTAGATCTGCCTAAAATATCTGAGTCGGACCTACTAAACCTAAACAAAGAGGTATCGGTGGAGGAGGTTAGGAAGACAATTAGAGACTTAAAAATGGGGAAATCTCCTGGCCCTGATGGCTTTACTAACATATACTATAAAAAGTTCTCGGATATTTTGGCCCCCCACTTATGCAGCCTTTTCAATATGATCTTGAAAGGGGAACCAACTCCCCCAGAACTTAATTTCGCGGATCTGACCCTTTTCCCCAAGGAAGGTAGGGACCCAAAGGAGGCAAAAAATTACAGACCGATCTCGCTTCTAAATGGGGACATTAAACTCCTAGCAAAAATATTCTCACAACGGATTTCTGTCTTTCTGCCCTCCCTAATTCACAAGGACCAATCTGGCTTTATTCCTTATAGGCAGACAAGCGATAATATAAGAAGGACATTAAACATCATTCATTTGGCTAGACATAGAAATACCCCGGTCTGCCTGCTAGCACTGGACATAGAGAAGGCATTTGATACCCTGGAATGGCCTTTCTTATACGCCGCTCTGGATAAATTTGGGTTCAAAGGCCAATTTTTTAATTTGCTTCGCACCTATTATACTCTTCCCAAAGCTAACTTAAAACTTTTGGGTTCCCAGAAGGCTGTAATAGAGATTGGGCGTGGAACAAGACAAGGATGCCCTCTATCCCCTCTTCTTTTTGCCCTGGCAATAGAGCCGCTGGCTCAAGCGATTAGGGCTAATCACTCCATAGAGGGGATGCGAGTGGGGAACCAGCATCTGAAGTGCTCCTTATTTGCTGACGACCTATTGTGCACTCTAACTAACCCTGGCCCCTCTATTGAAGCTCTTTTGGACACAATTGGTTTATTTAGCACTCTTTCCGGACTTAGATTATACCAGGACAAGACGGAGGCACTAAGCATAGGCATACCCTCTGAGACTTTGTCCCAGTTGAAAACACGCCACGCGTTTATTTGGCCGGCCTCTCGTATTTACTATTTGGGTATAAATATCACTAGTTCCTTAGCGGGAATTTATAAGGCCAATTTCCCCCCACTTTTCAGGGATCTTCAGAGGGACTTGAACATTTGGATGAGGAAGCATATTTCTTGGACGGGTCGGATAACCTCAGTAAGGGTGAATATCCTCCCGAGGCTCCTGTATCTAGCCAGAACCCTTCCTGTCCAAATAAATAACTCAGAATTAGCTCGCTTTCAGTCCCTGGTGTTCAAGTTCATCTGGAGGAATAGGCCCCCGAAGATAGCGAGGAAGGTCATGTATAGACATAAATCTAAGGGAGGCCTCTCGTGCCCGAATTTCTTTAGCTATTTTAGAGTGGCACAACTGGCCTTCATACCCCTGGCACACTCCACCCCCCTCCAGCCCAATTGGGTGTTCATAGAGGAGGCACAAATGTCCCCCCTCACGTGGGGTATTATCCTTTGGGCACCAAATTCGATTTCTCTTAATTCTTACATAAGTAACCCAATCACAAAATTTGCTTTAAAAATCTGGAATTGGGCTAAGAAAACTCATTATCTAGCATTCCCGGTAACACCTCTCACCTCAATATTCACTTCTCCCACTCTCTCAGCCACCCTCTCTTCTAACTCTAAACATTTTTGGACTTTGCAAAAATTGGATAAATTAGGCTCATGGCTGGAAGGGGGGAAAATTATTTCTCTAGAAACAGTAAGCAGAAGGGGGGAGTTTCCTGACACGGAAATATTTAACTATATTAAAATCAGGCATTGGGTGGTGGAGGTATTCAGGGAATATGGCCCGCCTAAAGATTCCTGGCTCACCATAGTATGCAAAAATTCAGCCCTTACTAGGGGTACATTGGGGGCGATATATAACATAATTAATTCTCCCCCCCCATGGTTCACCAAAGCCTTCCTTTATGCTGAAGTGGGAGTTGGACTTGGAACAGAATTGGGATGAGACCTACTGGTCTAAAGCTTTCTCTAGCCTCTCAAGAGGCTCCCTTAATTATAGCCTGCTGGAAACCTCGCTGAAAATCCTTCATAGGGCATATATGACCCCCCGCTAGACTAAACAGAATTTTGCCTAAGAACTCGGATAAATGCTTTAGGGGATGTCGGGAACGAGGGGACTTCATTCACACATGGTGGAAATATCCTTTAGTCTCTGACATCTGGGCTAAAGTGACTAATCTAATCTCAGGACTATTTGGAACCCCACTTAAACCGTTCATAGCGACATGCCTCTTAGGCATGAAATATACTAAATTAGGAGGGGAGGGCAATAAATTGACACAATTGATTTACCTGGCAGTAAAAAACATCATAGCGAGAAGGTGGAAGGACAACTCCATTAACTTCCAGGAAATTAAAAACAAAATAAACTTCCTATTTATAAATGAGAGAATGACCCATACACTATTGGACACACATCAAATATTTTTGGAAATTTGGGGACCCTGGATCTCTTCCCCTGACTGCATTTCACAGGTAGTGGGGGGCTGAGTGGAATCTTGGCTGAGTAGGCTCTCCGCATTTGTAAGAGGAGTGGAGCGGGGGGCGGACTGGAACAGGCGGAGCGGGAGAGGATATTGGAGGCTTCATCAGACGGAAGGTAACGATAGTAAAATTGAGATTGGGTTGTACGGGAATTGGAAAAGCCACGTTAAAGTCAAAATCTGACCCTTTGGAGCAGAAGAGCTGATGGGTAGCAATTGTCTATTAAGTGCTCTCTACTTTATACCTCTTCATATCTTTGTTTATTTGTTTCTTCTTCTCTTCTTTTCTTTTTTTTCTTCTTCTTTCTCTGTTTCTTCCTTTTTTCCTTTCATATTTATTCTTATATTATTTTGTTTGAAACACTAATTTTTAATTATACCATTATGTGCACTGAAAATGTTAAAAATTATATTAAGGAATAACTCAACAAAGAGGAGCAGATGTTTAGGAAAGTCTTTTTCCTTTCTTCAAATGCGAAGTTATGTTTTATATACTGTTCTTATTTTTGTACAAGTATTTTTTTGATTACTCTTAATAAAAACTTCATGATAAAAAAAAAAATGTATTGCCATCATGTTTGACGGGCAAGTCGCTAGTATAAAATAAACATTGACACAATGCTTCACAGCTTTTTATTGATAGTGAGTATTTACCATATTTCTTTGAAAACTTTTACTTGTTGGGGAGTTATAGTATTTACCATATTTCTTTGAACGCTAAAGGGTCATGCACAGGTAATCACAATTTACACCACAGCAAATATGACACTGAAATTAAACACAAATCACCCTTATAAAGTGGCTGTTCTTCTAAGAAGCATTATAAACTACTTTCTTACCACTCAGCAACTTCAAGATTTATTTTTTAAATATTTTATCTTATGTTTTTTAATATTTTTGATGGACACAATCTTTACTTAACATCATTGCAGTAAAAATACAACAAAAACGACATCATTACTCAACACCTTTTATAATATGTATCCTTAAATCTTAAAATTGTATTCTATGAATTTAGATTTCCTACAACACCTGCTTCTTTTTACATCTCTTAAAGAACCATTACAGTTCAAGAAAAGAGACACTTGTTTGTCAAGTATGTATCAAAACTAACAAGGGGAAAAAGAGTCAGAGGTGCTCATCTGAGAATGAGCAATAACTAAGTAGGTTTGTTCTATAGGTCTTGTTACCTACTCAGAGAGCAGCCTCTTTTAAAGGCGATCCATTCCTAAAATTCCAGGCCATTCTACCCTGAACAGGAGAAACGACAAACCCCAGACATTTGTTTCGGACTCTGTGGGCCTCGTCTGTGAGGTGCAGCTGTACTTCAGAAGGCACAGTGAGCCAGGAGTCCCTGACTGGTTCCCCCTATCACCCATAATGTGAGAAAAACTAAGCAAAAAGAGTAGAGGTGCTCATCTGAGAACGAACAACACCTACATAGATTTGCTCTATAGGCCTGCTTACCCACTCAGAGAGCAGCCTCTTTTAGCTCACTTGTGCGCTTCAAAGGGAGAAATATCCTGTAGTATATTAGTCTGGTCTCACTCAGAAGAATGATCCAGTCTCGAAATACCAGGCAATTCTACCCTGAACAGGAGATACAGCAAACCCTAGACACACATTAACTCCTGCTTATATTCTTATTATCTTGCTCACAAGGATATATTCCTAAATATAGTACCTTAACAAGTGTTGAGGCTTCCTGTAGTCCTCTTATTATAGCATCACATTTGCTTTTCTCCAATCCCCTGATATTAAGTCTAATCTTGAAATTTCTCAGATTGATGTATAAAATCAGTGGGAATTCCGTATTTACATGAGTTTTCCCGTTTGTAATTTTTTTACCAATTTCAAAATTATATATATATATATAAATATATATATATATATATATATATATATATATATATATATATATACCACAACAATCATATAGTGTATGGTGAGCAAATGAGAATACAATGTACCTCACTCTTTTAATCCAAAAATAGCAACTTTATAAATTGCTCCCTTAAAGCAAATGCCCACCGTATTAAACAGCTTTTAAGCAAGGCACCGGGTGGATTTTACACAAACCAAGAATATACAGGCCTGTTTCAAGCTTTTGGCTATCAGTATGAGGCAGATATATATATATATATATATATATATATATATATATATATATATATATATAGTGCCTTGCAAAAGTATTCACCCCCCTTGACTTTTTAACTATTTTGTTACATTACAGCCTTACGTTCAATGTTTGTTAATCTGAATTTTATGTGATGGAACACAATAGTCTAAGTTGGTCAAGTGAAATGAGAAAAATATATACATAAAACTATTTTAGAAATAGAAAACAGAAAATTGTCATGTGCGTATGTATTCACCCCCTTTGTTATGAAGCCCATAAAAAGCTCTGGTGCAACCAATTACCTTCAGAAGTCACGTAACTAGTGAAATGATGTCCACCTGTGTGCAATCTAAGTGTCACGTTATCTGTCATTACATATACACACCTTTTTGGAAAGGCCCCAGATGCTGCAACAGCTAAGCAAGAGGCACCACTAACCAACCACTGCCATGAAGACCAAGGAACTCTCCAAACAAGTAAGGGACAATGATGTTGAGAAGAACAAGTCAGGGTTAGGTTATAAAAAAATATCCAAAACTTTGATGATCCCCAGGAGCACCATCAGATCTATCATAACCAAATGGAAAGAACATGGCACAACAGCAAACCTGCCAAGAGACAGCCGCCCACCAAAACTCACGGACTGGGCAAGGAGGGCATTAATCAGTGAGGCAGCACAGAAACCTAAGGTAAGCCTAAGCAAAGACTGGAGTATCTGTACACAATAAGCCATACGCTCCGTAGAGTTGGGCTTTATGGCAGAGTGGCCAGAAGAAAGCCATTACTTTTAGCAAAAAACAAAATAGCACTTTATGAGTTTGCGAAAAGGCATGTGGGAAACTCCCAAAATCTATGGAGGAAGATGCTCTGGTCTGATAAGACTAAAAGTGAACTTTTCGGCCGTCAAAGAAATCGTTATGTCTGACGCAAACCCAACACATCACATCACCCAAAGAATACCATCCCCACAGTGAAAGATGGTGGTGGCAGCATCATGCTGTGGGGATGTTTTTAAGCAGCCAGAACTGGGAAACTGGTCAGAGTTGAGGGAAAGAGAGATGGTGCTAAATACAAGGATATTCTTGAGCAAAACCTGTACCACTCTGTGCGTGTGATTTGAGGCTAGGACGGAGGTTCACCATCCAGCAGTACAATGACCCCAAACACACTGCTAAAGCAACACTTGAGTGGTTTAAGGGGAAACATGTAAATGTGTTGGAATAGCCTTGTCAAAGCCCAGACCTCAATCCAATAGAAAATCTGTGGTCAGACATAAAGATTGCTGTTCACAAGCGCAAAACATCCAACTTGAAGGAGCTGGAGCAGTTTTGCAAGGAGGAATGGGCAAAATCCCAGTGGTAAGATGTGGCAAGCTCATAGAGACTTATCCAAAGCGACTTGGAGCTGTGATTGTCACAAAAGGTGGCTCTACAAAGTATTGACTTTCGGGGGGTGAATATTCATGCACATTGACTTTTTCTGTTATTTTGTCCTATTTGATGTGTGCTTCACAATAAAAAAAAAAAAACATCTTCAAAGTTGTAAGCATGTTCTGTGAATTAAATTTTGCAAATCCTCAAACAATCCATGTTAATTCCAGGTTGTGAGGCAAAATGCCAACTGGGTGAATACAAGGCACTGTATATATATATATATATACTAGCGACTTGCCCGTCAAAAAATGACGGTCAATAAAAGAAAGTGTTGAAATGCTGTTTGTCACACAATGTGAGTGTACTGTGTGCCTCAACTATATAGACCCATCTAACACAATAATGAACGCATGTAATAATACTATAAGTGCCATGAGGGCCACCCAGGACCCTCATGACCCAAAGTGTAAGCACTACATCATTTTAACCCGGTCACTTACGGGGGTCTATCCAGACCCTCATAAGCCTCTTTTTAACCCCATCAGTCCCATACAGGTATATTATGCCATTATGGGCCTGTTACAACCCAATGTTAACCACATAAGTGCCATGACGGTCCTCAAGGACCTTCATGACACTAAGTATAAACACTAAACTGCACTATACCCCCAATAAAAAATTCAATATCAACTAAACACCCTCTACACTAACCTATTAACACCTACACTACCTACCTATCCTACCTACCCCCTAATAACCCCCCCACCACTCTAAATACAGAAAACAAAAAAACTAAAGTCACCAAAAATAAAAAATCAACATTACATAAAAGGAAAAAACGTAAATCACAAAAAATAAAATATGTACATTACAGAAAATAAAAAAACCTAAGTCACAAAAAAAAAGGAACATTACAGAAAATAACAAAATACATTACAACCCCCCCCCACTACAGAAAAAAAAATACACACCTGAAAAGGAAATACATATAATACATACAATACAATACATACAATACAAACAAAATGAAATACAATACAATACACCCCTATCTAATATACAATACATCCTATGTATCTAATATACATCACCCAATCTATCTAATATACAATACAACCTATGTATGTAAAATACATCCCGCAATCTATCTAATATACAATAAATACTATCTTTGTAATATACATCCCCCAATCTATCTAATATACAATACATCCTATCTATGTAATATACATCCCACAATCTAACATACAATATGTGCTATTTCTATATAGAAACCCTAATTCTAAGCTAAAATAAAATAATTAAGACCACTTACCTTTGCAGATGTCCCTTCAGATCAGCAACCTAGGGTAAAAAAGATTAAAAAAATTACTACAATAAAACAAATAAACATAGTACATATTCTAAATATTCTACTCTCCTTTCCAGCTTGTCCCCGTCCTTCTTCTTTTCCTCTCCTCCGGCGCGGCCCCTGTTAAAAAAAAACATTACATTACACATACATAAACAGAAAACAAAGTAAAATAAACATAATCTACATTGTACTTACCTCCCCACGATGTCCCTGTCCTCCTCGTCTTCTGCCCCCGATGGGCCCTCGAACAATCCGCGCTGTAGAAGAAATTTTTTTAAAAAAAAATAACAGAGATCCACACTCGCGGATGTCCCTGATGCTAATGAGTTTTCTCCAAGAAAATTGGCAATGGCGGCTTCTGATTGGCTGAAAACGCTGTCTATCAAATTCAGCCAATCAGAAGACGCCAATTGTGAGCCAATGAAAAAGGGATACACTCCAAAATCCCACTCTGATTGGATAATGCACCTGTCAATCTTTATTTGAACCAATCAGAAGGCTTTATTGTCATCAGTGAATCATAAAGGGATACAACCCCACAGGGTGATTGGCTGAAGACATCTGCGCCTTCCCATTGGCTGTAATACTGATTGACATTGACAACAGCCAATGAGAAGGAGCAAATGCCTTCAGCCAATCAGTACATGGGGGTGTATCCCATTGTGATTGGCTATTGTCAGTGCAACCAATCAGAATGCGCAGATGCCTCCAGCCAATCATCCTGTGGGGGTGTATTCCATTGTGATTGGCTGAAGGCGCCTTGTGATTGGTTTTAATAAAGATTGACAGGTGCATTATCCAATCAGAGTGGGATTTTAGGGTGTATCCCTTTCTGATTGGCTCACACATTGGCGCCTCCTGATAGGGTGAATTTGATAGACAGCGTTTTCAACCAATCAGAAGGCGCCATTGCCTATTTTCTTCCGGAAAAGGCTCCGTGGAGGCTCATTAGAGTCGGGGAGGTCAGCGAGTGCGGATCTCTGTTATTTTTTAATTAAAATTTTTTTAGAGCGCTTCCAGGGCTGGGCAGAAGAGGAGGAGGCCGGAGACATCGCGGGGAGGTAAGTACAGTGTAGATTATGTTTATTTTACTTTGTTTTATGTTTATGTATGTGTACTAATGTTATGTTTTTTTTTAACAGGGGCCGCACCGGAGAAGTAGAAAAGAAGAAGGATGGGGATATGCTGGAAAGGTGAGTAGAATATTTATAATGTTTATAATGTTTATTTATTTACTGTAAATGTGTTGCACTATTTAAAAAAAAAAATCCCTAGGTGGCTGATCTGAAGGGACATCTGCAAAGGTAAGTGGTCTTAATAATTTTATTTTAGCTTAGAATTTGATTATTTTATATATAGATAGCATTTATTGTATGTTAGCAAGGGGTATGTATTTTATATAGATAGCATGTATTGTATATTAGATTGTGGTATTTATTTAGATAGATTGGGGGATGTATATTAGATAGATAGGATGTATTTTACATACATAGGTTGTATTTTATATTAGATAGATTGGGTGATGTATATTAGATAGATAGGATGTATTGTATATTAGATAGGGGTGTATTGTATTGTATTTCATTTTATTTGTATTGTATGTATTGTATGTATTATATATATTTCCTTTTCAGGTGTGTAATTGTTTTGTTTTTTCTGACTTAGGTTTTTTTTTTTTTTTCTCTAATGTAGATTTTTTTTGTGATTTAGGTTTTTTTAATTGTATGTAATGTAGATTTGTTATTTTTGGTGACTTTAGATATTTTGTTTGTTATTTGTAATTATAGTGGTGGGGGGGTTATTAGGGGCTAGGTAGGTAGTGTAGGTAGGTAGTGTAGGTTAGTGTAAAGGGTGTTGATATTTGATGTTTTATTGGGCGGGTATAGTGCAGTGTAGTATTTATACTTAGTGTTATGATGGTCCTCGAGGTTGTGGTTAATGTTGGGTTGTAACAGGCCCATAATGGTCATAATATACCCTTATGGGACTGATGGGGTTAAATAGAGGCTTATGAGGGTCTCTATTGACCCCCATGAGTGACAGGGTTATTGATATGTATTATGGGGATCTGTATTGACCCCCATGAGTGACCGGGTTAATTAATGGCTTATGGGGGTCTGTATTGATCCCCATGAGTGACAGGGTTAATTAAGGGCTTGACCCCCATGAGTGACCGAGTTAATGAATGGCTTATGGGGGTCTGTATTGATCCCCATGAGTGACAGGGTTAATTAAGGGCTTATGGGGGCCTGTATTGACTCTCATGTGTGACAGGGTTAATTAAGGGTTTATGGGGGTCTGTATTGACCCTCGGGAGTGACAGGGTCATTTATGGGCTTATGGGGGTCTTTATTGACCCCTATGAGTGACAGGATTAATTATGGGTGTATGGGGGTCTGTATTGAGCCCCATGAGTGACAGGGTTAATTATGGGTTTATGGGGGTCTGTATTGACCCCCATGAGTGACAGGGTTAATTAGGGGTTTATGTGGGTCTGTATTGACCCCCATGAGTGACAGGGTTAATTAGGGGTCTATGGGGGTCTGTATTGACCCCCATGAGTGAGTGGGTTAATTAAGTGCTTATGGGGGTCTGTATTGACCCCCATGAGTGACAGGGTTAATGAAGGGCTTATGGGGGTCTGTATTGACCCCCATGTGTGACAGGGTTAATTAAGGGTTTATGGGGGTCTGTATTGACCCTCGGGAGTGACAGGGTCATTTATGGGCTTATGGGGGTCTTTATTGACCCCTATGAGTGACAGGATTAATTATGGGTGTATGGGGGTCTGTATTGACCCCCATGAGTGACAGGGTTAATTATGGGTTTATGGGGGTCTGTATTGACCCCCATGAGTGACAGGGTTAATTATGGGTTTCTGGGGGTCTGTATTGACCCCCATCAATGACAGGGTTAATTAAGGGCTTATGGGGGTCTTTATTGACCCCCATGAGTGACAGGGTTAATTATGGGTTTATGGGGGTCTGTACTGACTCCTATGAGTGACAGGGTTAATTATGGGTTTATGGGGGTCTGTATTGACCCCCATGACTGACCGGGTTAATTATATGTATAATGGGGGTCTGTATTGATTCCCATGAGTTACAGTGTTAATTAGGGGTTTATGGGGGTCTGTATTGACCCCCATGAGTGAGGGGTTTAATTAAGTTCTTATGGGGGTCTGTATTGACCCCCATGAGTGACAGGGTTAATGAAGGGCTTATAGGGTCTGTATTGACCCCCATGAGTGACAGGGTTAATTATGGGCTTATGGGGGTCTGTATTGACCCCCATGAGTGACAGGGTTAATTATGGGTTTATGTGGGTCTGTATTGACCCCCATGAGTGACAGGGTTAATTAGGGGTCTATGGGGGTCTGTATTGACCCCCATGAGTGAGTGGGTTAATTAAGTGCTTATGGGGGTCTGTATTGACCCCCATGAGTGACAGGGTTAATGAAGGGCTTATGGGGGTCTGTATTGACCCCCATGAGTGAAAGGGTTAATTAAGGGCTTATGGGGTCTATATTGACCCCCATGAGTGACAGGGTAATTAAGTGCTCATGGGGGACTGTATTGACCCTCATGAGTGACGGGGTTAATTAGGGGTTTAGGAGGGTCTGTATTGACCCCCATGAGTGACAGGGTTAATTATGGGTTTATGGGTGTCTGTATTGACCCCCATGAGTGACAGGGTTAATTATGGGTTTCTGGGGGTCTGTATTGACCCCCATCAATGACAGGGTTAATTAAGGGCTTATGGGGGTCTTTATTGACCCCCATGAGTGACAGGGTTAATTATGGGTTTATGGGGGTCTGTACTGACTCCTATGAGTGACAGGGTTAATTATGGGTTTATGGGGGTCTGTATTGACCCCCATGACTGACCGAGTTAATTATATGTATAATGGGGGTCTGTATTGATCCCCATGAGTTACAGTGTTAATTAGGGGTTTATGGGGGTCTGTATTGACCCCCATGAGTAAAGGGGTTTAATTAAGTGCTTATGGGGGTCTGTATTGACCCCCATGAGTGACAGGGTTAATGAAGGGCTTATAGGGTCTGTATTGACCCCCATGAGTGACAGGGTTAATTATGGGCTTATGGGGGTCTATAGTGACCCCCATGAGTGACAGGGTTAATTATGGGTTTATGAGGGTCTGTATTGACCCCCATGAGTGACAGGGTTAATTATGGTTTTATGGGGGTCTGTATTGACCCCCATGAGTGTCAGGGTTAATTATATGTATTATGGGGGTCTGTATTGACCCCCATGAGTGACAGGGTTAATTATATGTATTATGGAAGTCTGTATTGACCCCCATGAGTGAGGGGTTTAATTAAGTGCTTATGAGGGTCTGTATTGACCCCCATGAGTGACAGGGTTAATTAAGGGCTTATAGGGTCTGTATTGACCCCCATGACTGACAGGGTTAATGATGGGCTTATGGGGGTCTTTATTGACCCCCATGAGTGACAGGGTTAATTATGGGTTTATGAGGGTCTGTATTGACCCCCATGATTGACAGGGTTAATTATGGGTTTATGGGGGTCTGTATTGACCCCCATGAGTGACAGGGTTAATTATATGTATTATGGAAGTCTGTATTGACCCCCATTAGTGAGGTGTTTAATTAAGTGCTTATGGGGGTCTGTATTGACCCCCATGAGTGACAGGGTTAATGAAGGGCTTATAGGGTCTGTATTGACCCCCATGAGTGACAGGGTTAATTATGGGCTTATGGGGGTCTATAGTGACCCCCATGAGTGACAGGGTTAATTATGGGTTTATGAGGGTCTGTATTGACCCCCATGATTGACAGGGTTAATTATGGGTTTATGAGGGTCTGTATTGACTCCCATGAGTGTCAGGGTTAATTATGTGTATTATGGGGGTCTGTATTGACCCCCATGAGTGACAGGGTTAATTATATGTATTATGGGGCTTTGTATTGACCCCCATGAGTGAGGGGTTTAATTAAGTGCTTATGGGGGTCTGTATTGACCCCCATGAGTGACAGGGTTAATTAAGTGCTTATGGGGGTCTATATTGACCCCCATGAGTGACAGGGTTAATTATGGGTTTATGGGGTTCTGTATTGACCCCCATGAGTGACAGGGTTAATTAATGTATTATGGGGTTCTGTATTGACCCCCATGAGTGAGGGGTTTAATTAAGTGCCGATGGGGGTCTGTATTGACCCCCATGAGTGACAGGGTTAATGAAGGGCTTATAGGGGTTTGTATTGACCCCCATGAGTGACAGGGTTAATGAAGGGCTTATGGGGGTCTGCATTGACCCCCATGAGTGACAGGGTTAATTAAGGGTTTATGGGGGTCTATACTGACCGCCATGAGTGACAGGGTTAATTAAGGGTTGATGGGGCTATGTATAGGGTGTTTTTTTTTTTATTATTACGGTCCTTTAAGGACCTTTACGGTCCTTTAAGGACCCATAACGTGGGAAATTAGAATTTTCATTGCAGCGGGGGTCTCCGATCGCGTGAGATCGGGCCCCCCACTGCGATGGTTAATGTGCGGTTAATGCGGGTCTCCGAGCTTATCTCGGATCCCGTGGGGTTAATGCGGGTTTCTGAGCTTATCTCGGATCCCTTCTTGGGTAAGTTGTACATGGCTGGGCGGTCAGGGGTCGTGGAGCCTCACTTTCGTATTTTTCGGCTGCCATTTTTTCTCTCGCTTAGCTGATTTTCGTGTGTCTGAACTCGGGAATTTGGACTTAAATTGAGGTGTAACTTCACATGCAGAGGTCCTGGTTGCCCGCCCTTGCTGTGGGTAAGCTTTTTATGTATTTTTTTAGGGTATTTATTGTGTTTTAACTGTTTTTAGATGCGCGCAGTTCAGCCGTTAAGGTCGTATTTTTGCGACGGGTTTAATGGCTCGCCTCGCCGGCAATGAGCCCCTTTGACGCTCATTGCCTAAGTGCTATGGGTTTAACGGCTCGCTACGCGAAGCTCGCTCATCGCTTAGCTCGCAAATCGTGACGACGATTCGTAGTTTGACAACTATTATATATATATTGTGGTAGTGTGGTTCTTTGTGCAATCCACTTTAAACAATATTTTATTTTTCAGGTCTTTTTCTTCAAACCGCATTTAGTATTTCCTTTCAAGCAAATGGTGGTGCACTGGCCACCCTTTTCTCCAAATGTCTCACCCTGGGGACCCTTCTCACACTTTTCTGGTGAGTGGTATATTCTTTATTCAACACCGACTTATCCCTGTGATAAATTAAACAGTGTCTTGTAATGGTACCTTTTTCTTTACAAATAGTCTCCAGGCTATTTTGTCTCAGCCTTACGAAAAAAGCATGTGTAGCAATTCCTTCTACAGAGTTCCTGATTCCAGAAGTTTTAAACATTGTCTGTTTTCTCCAGCTCCAAATCAACAGCTTCACATACTGCAATCCATACAGCCACACAGACTGCAGTCCAAAATGGCAGCTTTAGGCACCAAACAGAACCTGCAAGCTTTACTCACAGCTTGCATCTCACTGCAAGCTTAGCATTCGATAAACAGGGGGCCTCACCAGTGGGCATAGGAGCCGAAAAAAATCTGAAGGTGATTGTCACAACCTACAATGATGATGGAGTCTAGAGGATCCTACTCCTCTTATCTCCTGTAGGTTTTAGACCTAAGTTTGGGTGGCTCCAGACCAATGGACAGTCTTTGTAGATGCAAGAGCATAAGTCCCAGCTTTTGGTAGTGTGCCTGGGAAACCTGGAAGGGAGTCAGAAACGATCTCCTCTACCAGCATATGCCCCTGGGCAATAATACACCTGCACACAAAGTCTTGATGAAAATTATGAACTATGTTTTATTTCAGAACAGCATATTTAACCACATCACACAAGGATGGGGAAGTGGCTACCCTTAGCCAGCCCCAAATGACCTCTGGCCAATCATGAAGGGGAACTGTGTGTGAACCAATAGTCCCCTCCCAGGTCTGCCCACTAGGCGGGGCCAACTAATTCATTTGGGCTCTGAATCTCCAGGGGAAAGCATGCCTTGGCTCTCCTGTGCGCATGCTAGGAAGCCCGAGAAGCCTCAGGCAATCCCATTGTTTCTGGGTGCCTGCCTGTCTGCTCTCCAGCTGTGAGCTCCCCATTGTTAGTACTCTGCTGGACACTTAGCTAATGGGATTAACAGCCCTTTGGGAACAAAGGAGGCTTGGCTGTATTCAACGGGCTTCCCCTCTACAATATAATAACATACTAATATAATAACATACATTCATATTTACAAATACAACACACAATGTTTCACCCACATATAACCAATATATCCCATTAGATCCCTCACAGGATACTCATTACAATGAGCCTAAACATGGGAGGTATGGGAATATGCTAAGGAATAAACTTATAATACTTTATCCCCTAGACCACAACATAACAATATATCAAGAACAAGTGGGCCCCAAACCTTTTCTTCCACAGCATGAGCCATGAACTTTGTCCAAACACAATATGGCCACTGGCCAATGACAGTGATAAAGTTTAAAGGGACAAAAAACCTGTGGCCCTGATCAGTGCAATTCGACAGTACAATTGTGGTGCTCCACACAATATACACAAAATGTGGTAGAATATCATATGGATGGTACTTATCCACTACCTATCCCTCAATTCTAATAGTATCAGTCCAAGTCCAAATATGGGGGAATGATGAGCTGATATTCTGGAGATTGTGAGAGACCGCCCTGCAGAGTAAATTGGCATGTTAAAAAATAATTTGGAGGAGCGGCACTAAAAGGGAAAACAAACTGAAAACTATAGGATGAAGAAAGTTTGGGTTATTTTGTTAAATGCATAAAAAAACTGGTTATCTGGTTAGTAATTTTTTTTTTTTAATCTATTTTTTAGCTAAAAACATATGTAGAAACTCTATATTACAGATTATTTGCACTTTTGTGAGCTTTAATTTTTTAAAAAAGAGCTTCTACATATGTATTATGTCAGATAGTTTACTTTTTTTAGTTAACTAGATAACCTTTGATTAATCTCATACCCTGTGGCTATAAGGTCTATTTATTGTAATAAGATTTGTGTGTGTACTGACAGTAATTGTTTTAAGCAGGTTTTATGTTTTGTAAGTACAGTCATTCAGGTGTGTTTTAAAATAATCCAAACTTAAGTCACCATATATGTTGTTGTTTTTCACCTTTTTTTGCACTCTTAATAAAATAATGTGATGAGAATCTACAATGAGCAGATATAACATAAGGAAGAGAGAAAAAATGGACAGTAGAGAAAGAAATATAGAAATTGAGAGAGAAACAGAAAAGAAAGTAGTACAGGTAGACCCGCGTAACACTACCCCGTTTAACACTGATTTGCTATGAAGCCGTTTTTGCCTGACACATCCCCCATTGGATATAACACAGTGTTTGCCTGACACATCCCTCATTGGATATAACACAGTGTTTGCCTGACACATCCTTTGACCCGTAATTACCTGTTTAACACACTGCCTTGCTATAACGCTGTTTTTGCTGCCAAACCCCTTTTAATGCTCTGATTCTCAAAAAAAAAAACAGAATTCAAGATGACCCAGAAGCT
This sequence comes from Discoglossus pictus, assembly GCA_027410445.1. Lineage (NCBI taxonomy): Eukaryota > Metazoa > Chordata > Amphibia > Anura > Alytidae > Discoglossus > Discoglossus pictus. The sequence continues at coordinate 130,741,173 of CM050166.1, forward strand.
TTAACATCACAAATTTAAAGTTAATATTTCTGCTAATGTTCAGTTTGTGTTAGTGTTATGTTTGCTGTTTGTTTAAAGTTCACATAAAACAAAAAAGGTTTAAATTTCAATTGCAATTGTGTATTTTTTGTGATGAGTTCCTCCATCCCTATCTTCCATAATGTTAAACGCCCCCATTTAAAGCTGTTTCACTTAACACTCCTATTGTTTGGAACCTATCTGCAGTGTTAAATGAGGTATAGCTATACTTGACTAGTAAAGCTCAGCTAAGGAAGTAAGGCTTAATAAGCCAAACTTTTGGGTTGATAGAATGGGCTAGCTAGATTGGCCTTTTTAGTTATTATCTGTTTTCAAATCATTATATTTAAGGGAGGAGGCAAGAAAAAGGGAGAAAGAAATAGGCAGATGAGGGAGATAGAGAAGGGAGAGGAAAACACAAACATGTATCTGTGCTGTAGTCATGCACAAATTGAAATATGCTGTTAATGCTTGTCTAACGTATAATACCAAAATCATATCACCTCATGACACGTACTTCCCCTCCTAACTATTATATCACTGCATGACACAGGATTCCCCCTCCTCACTATCATATCACTGTATAACACAGTCCCCCCCCTTCTCAATATCATATCACTGCATAACACAGGCTTCACCCTCATCCCATCACTTTTAATCACTGCATGATACTTCAAAGGAAAATAGTGTGAGGGTAGGTGTGATATGTGTGATGAGGGAAAAGAAGGGCAACAGAAGCAGTGAAAGCTGAGAGGGGGAGAAACTGAGATGGGGAAAAGTGAAGAACAAGGAGTAGAAGTGAGTTGAAAATATATAAATAAACTGTATCTATTGCAAAAGTAAAAAAACACATACAAAAGTCAGGGGTTGTGGTGCAAAAATACATGTCTGAAAAATTATACTTTTTTAATTACAATGTTCTGTGTACCTTTGTACAAAAATAGTTTCTGCTGCGTCTTGACAAACCATTGCACCCTCCAGTGTTGCAGTTAAAAAGGGTGGTAGTCAGTTTTCCTAAAATAATCTTTTGAAAAAAGTTTTGTAATAAGTGTGTATCTTAGAGGAATAATTATGGTCTCCATTATAATAATTTGGCTTATAGTATACTGCAAATTAATTTCTGTTTAAAACAAAAAAAACACGGCCGTGTTGAGCAGCAGCATTTCCTGGATGTGACGTCACCCGCCAATTCTGAGCTGTGAGTGACGGCCGCGCCCGGCTAGTCTCAATCCACAGCCATCGGGACTTTAAACTGCATCTTGAAAGATAAGGGCACTGGATTATAATCATATAAGTTATATATAATATTTTATGACTATATTGTATATTTATATAGTACCATATGTCCTAGCAACTCATGTGTATAGCATACTTCTATTTAGCATTGTAATGTATGTAGCTATTTTTTCTTACTAACAAAGCATATAATTCAATATCCCTATTACTCCATCTATTGACAATATTGAGGGGTTGGAAAAAAATATATATATATAGAGTAGATTAGATCTTCCATTTTAGCTTAAGGGGTAATTGGTAGGCCCCCAAGCTATCACATTAAATAGTACTCTTTTTCACTAGATTAGCACAGATTGCAGCACTTTAGCACGGGACAAGTGATAGGTCCTCAGCTCCACCAAAACAGATAGTTTAGGAACCACACCCTCCAACTCATGTTATTTATTATTATTTTTCCCTTATATATTTTTTCACCAAAAAGCATTTTAGTATAGCACTAGCACTTTAAACAATATATATAATTATCATACACAGCACTTAATATTTTTCTAAATTACTCCCAAAAGGGATGCTTTTACTTTCCTAGCGGTTTAACATTTAAGTCTCCATATAGATATATTCAAATTAATACAATAGGTTATTTCTAATTGCAACAACTGTATTTAAGATGCAGTTTGTATTTAGCAATACAAGTGATCAATATTTATTAGATTTTCTATTATAGCTATTTATTTAATATCATATTGTATTGTTGTCTCCAGGAAGTCGTCAGTCTGCTTTCTTCTTTTTAAATATGTTTTAAGTATTGATAACAAAGTATTTGTTTTAATTATACCAATAAATGTATATGTTTTACATCTTTTTCTTCTAATTACTTAAGAGGATTCTTTGCCGGACATAAAGGGTGTCTTTGCTTCGTTCTCATTTAAAAAATTGCTTCCCTAAAAGAGACAAACTTCTCCATAGTGTATCATTGGCTCTAGTGGCAAATTCCGGTAAAGTATGACTACATTTAATTACAATTAATTTAGCAATTTTGTGTGTCCCCTATTCATATATCCTACCCCTTTCCACCCATTTCTCAGCTCCACTCTTTTAATAAGCTCTATCAGGTGTAACTGCTCATTGACTTAATTCTTTCAGACGAAAAACCTTAAAAAATCTTTATTTATAGTAATAATCTCTATATATATATATATATATATATATATATATATATATATATATATATATACATACTTTGTGATAACCTACTGCGTCTGTTGGGCTCAGAAAGATCCTAGATTCCCACCCAGTAAGACCATCTGGTTCTTTGTATATCCCTAACACTAGGAACAGAACAAGCCCAGCTTACATCCACCACAGGAATTAGTACAGCAAATGTTACCTGACTGTAACAAAGCCCAATGCAGTACTAATAATCTCAATAATAAGGATTATGATTCCATCAGAATGAAACATACACATCAATTTATGTAATTCAAACTGACAACTCCTTGTTGGTGTATAGCATATTTTATATACAACCCAGTGTTTTCATTCTCCACCAGCCCCCACACTGACCATGTGAAGAGGCTTGTCCATCAGTATGTCACCCCTTCCTATTCATTACTCCTGATCCGGGAACTTACCATCCAGGCCAATTGGTCCTTTGATCCTGGGCTCATAGGGGGTATCTGATCAGATCAGGAGTGCAGGCACTCCGTCTCTGATGTACGCGACCCTCCATATGCCCTGCATGTTTCCCCAGTGACACCTAAGTTTCCACTGTCCCCTGGTGCTAGCCAGTATTTTCTCCACTGCACTGGATACCCTACAACCACAAACCTCTTAACTGGTGACCCTGGTAATACATTTTATTTAACTCCTTGTGAAAGTTGCCGTTTTTAAAAACTAAACATGTCTGAGTTTCCTTTACACATCAATAAATGAACATACCACTATACACACACACACTCTGTCCTGTGTACAGGACTGCTCCTGAGTAGTATTACTAATACTAGTGTGATCTAGCAGGCCTTTGGCTACTGATTTCTCCAGTCTTTTCTTTTAATAAAACCTTTCCAAACAAAATAGCTTATTGTCAGCATGAAAATAAACATCTACATTTACGGCCTTACTATTTTTCAGGAACCCTCTGACTAGCCCTGGAACTGCTTCTTGGCCTTCAGGTAACACAACAGACTTTTCACACAGAGGGGTGCGGTTCTGGCAAAATTGGACAAAATAACAGAAAAAGTCAATGTGCATAACTATTCAGACCACTAAAATCAATACTTTGTAGAGCCACATTGTGCGGCACTCTCTATGAGTTTGCCACATTTTACCACTGGGATTTTTGCTCAAGAATATTCCTGTATTTAGCACCAACCATCTTTCCCTCAACTCTGACCAGTTTCTCAGTCCCGGCTGCTGAAAAACATCCCCACAGCATGATGCTGCCACCACCATCTTTCACTGTGGGGATGGTGTTCTTTGGGTGATGTGATCTGTTGGGTTTGCACCAGACGTTTTCTTTTATGGCCGAAAAGTTAAATTTTTGTCTCCTTAGACAAGAGCACCTTCCTCCATACATTTTGGGAGTCTCCCACATGCCTTTTCCCAAACTCAAAACGTGCCATTTTGTTTTTTGATGAAAGTAATGGCTTTCTTCTCGTCACTATGCCATAAAGCCTAATTCAATGGAGCGTATGGCTTATTGCAGTCCTATGTACAGATACTCCAGTCTCTGCTGTGGAACTCTGCAGCTCCCCCAGTGTTACCTTAGGTCTCTGTGCCTCTCTGATTAATGCCCTCCTTGCCTGGTCCGTGACTTTTGGCAGGTTTGCTGTTGTGCCATGTTCTTTCCATTTGGTTATGATACATTTGATGGTGCTCCTGGGGATCATCAAAGATTTAGATATTTTTTTTATAACCTAACCCTGAGTTGTTCTTCTTAACAACATTGTCCCTTACTTGTTTGGAGAGTTCCTTGGTCTTCATGGCAGTGTTTGGTTAGTGGTGCCTCTTGTTTAGGTGTTGCAGCCTCTGGGGACTTTTAAAAAAGGTGTGTATGTGTAATGACACTTAGATTGCACACAGGCGGACATCATTTCACTAATTATGTGACTTCTGAAGGTAATTGGTTGCACCAGAGCTTTTAATGGGCTTCATAACAAATGTGGTGAATACATACGCACATGAACATTTTCTGTTTTCTATTTCTAAAAAAATGTTTTATGTATATATTTTTCTCATTTCACTTCACCAACTTTGATTATTGTGTTCTGATCCATCACATAAAATTCAGATTAACTAAACATTAAACTTAAGGCTGTAACAAAATAGGTAAAAAGTCAAGGGGGGTGAATACTTTTGCAAGGCACTGTATATGAATACTTTTGCAAGGCACTGTATAACGTGTGTTAACTAGAACCATTTTAAATTTATTTTTTACTTGCCCTTACTTTTGCTTAGTATGAAACCAAATAATGGCCTTAGTAGTTTCCTATCTATCAACCTGTAAGTGAGCTGCATTATGAGTGCATCTAATAGAGAATCAGTAGTGTATGAAAACAGTTTTTTTGCATAAAAAAATACCAAAATGAGCATTTAAACGCTTACCATTGAAGTTAGCAAACTATATTTTCATTTTTGTTGAAATTCATTTGAGTTGAAATTTAGGATTAACACCATCCAAACCCAGGCTAAACTGGTATACAATTTGAAAATTTGTTTTGGCCAATCAGGGAGAAGTAAAGATTGAAAGTTGCTGTCTGTTTTTTTTCTCTCTGCCTTTCTCCTATGGGCAATTTCAGCTGTGACACACTGTACCCTGCAGTGTACACTTTTTGTAAGCCTCCTAGGGGTGTGCACATTCACATATCTAGCATATACATATGTAAGTACATTCACATTTTCAATATTATACATATTTTTCTACTAATCAGTAGCTGTTTATTACAAAACATTTGAAACCCAGCTCACTTACATATCCCTTTAAGATTGCAAAAGTGAGCTTAAGTGTATTGCAACTAAAGTGATTCAATGTTTCACTTCCTGCATATGGGATTTTCATAAGGTCAATGAGAAAGGTTCATTATGAATTACTGCCTCTGAAAAAATATGATAAAAAAGTTCAACGCAGTAGTTATGATTACTTATTATGATTATTGGTAGTGTTTTTATTACAAGCTCTGCCAGTATTTATTTATACAATTCTAGCACCAGATTGTTTAATTTAGCATTATTACAGTCGGACAACAAATACAATTGCATATTCTTATGCTATCATAGAGTTCACAAATTAAACCAATATCACATTCTGACACTAATTCAAGTGGATAATGAAAAGTTACAGGTCTTAATAGACCACTGTAATGCATTTGCAAGTTAAAACAATATGTTAGCTGTGCATACAAAGTTTAAAATAGAAAAAAGTTAATATTGTTTCTAACTATTTAATATCACCAATGCTCTTATTATTATAAGGGAGCATGGCCAGCTCTTTCTGGGAGTTGGATTATCGTGGATCCTGGATGCAGACTGGGTAAAATCTTACTCAGTGGAATGGAGGGCCCCGGTGCAAAAAAAAATTGTTTGCACCCCCCACCCCCTCCCCTCAACTCGCAGTAATTTTACGTTAGCAAATATAAGCCGCACGAGTAACTTGCAAGCTCGCAAACCGGCAGTGATTTTTTTTACGGTCGCGAATATAAGCCGCACCCGTAACTCGCAAACCCAAAAATCAGAAAGAAGGTGCGGCTTATATTCGGTCCAATACGGTAACTTATATTTTTTAAACTGCATACTGTTTTTAATACTCTATCGCTAACAAACACTTGTAAATGCACTACATTGATCCTTGAAATCATCCTTATATGACCAAGAGCACACTACAAAAAAGAGCAGCTTATTAAACATCTATTTAGCAGACTTCAGCAATTAAAGCTTCACAAGTAAATCAATGATCTTGTAATTTACAGAACCCAGTTGTAGCTCAACACTGCCACCATCGGGGATACAAAACAATAGCAATAAAATCATCAGTAGCACAATCAAAACACAGTTGTAAAGCAATTAATATAAACCAAATTTTAAAAAAATCACAAATAAAAAAAAATAGGAAAATAATTAAAGGATCACAGTAAAGTTTTTCTCTAAATGATCTTTTGAATAAGTAAACATGATGATGGAAAAATCTTTTAGGCAGCACAACAAAATAAATAAACAGCTTTTAATTATTACACTTTTATATGGAATTATTATTTGCTGTGTGCTCCATTCTACCTTCTGAGCTCCTCCAGGACAGTGTGTCATTGTAAACTAATAAGCTTCCCATTAGTCTTACTGCAAGCAGTGACAGTTTTAGATGCCACATTCATATTGTTCACATCAAAGATTCCTTTGCATTCAAAGTCTGCTCCCACCTCAGGACGAAAACCAACATGTTAGATTCCACTGAAACATAATTGCATAATTGCATAAGTTACAAGTCAATTTAAGTAGAAATTAAAGAGTTTAGACACCTGAAAATCCCCTAAGCGAGAGAAAAAATGTCCTCCGAACAAAACGAAAACGAGGCTACAGGACCCTAAACACGCAAAACACCACGAAACACATACAGATTTTTATAAAAAGCTGTACGAGGTACAAGAACAAGGACGCAAAATCAGCCACAGCCGCGATACACACATTATGTGCCATTTTACAACACTAACTTACACAATGCGGAAGTACACAGGTACCCTAACGGATTGTCCTCGCGCACGCAACCTATTTACACTACACACTGCACACTTTGCTGACATTTACACAGCACCTCCACAACACTCAAAACACACATTGGATGCTGCGGCAACATCAAAACAGATCGTCAGCTCGTCAACAGAATGCTTCCTGCATATATTACTTCAAAATAGGTAAAGTATATTAATTTATTAATGTATTATTTATTTGATTACCATACACCAAACAGCATTAGCTCACTTACAATTTCATTGCCATCATTTTTTGACGGGCAATATTCTAGTCATGATATAATTATGGGACGCTTACTTTAAACTATCCCATCACACAGCCTCTTCCTTTAGAAGATTATTTCCTTGGTTCATTACATTTCAGGTTAGAAGATTTGCCTAACATGGACATATATCCATTACAACTGCATTGTTTTGTTATGGAATAGTAATAGAATGTTTTTAAGAGAATAGTAATAGTATGTTTTAATATAATAGTAATAGTATGTTTTTAAGAGAATAGTAATAGTATGTTTTAATAGAATAGTAATAGTATGTTTTTAATAGAATAGTAATAGTATGCTTTAATAGAATGACATTCGAGCCTATTGTACTATTGTAAGACACATATACTAGTATACAAATAACTGCCATTAGGTCAAAAGATTCAAATAATAACAAACTAATAAATTAATTCAAGGTTGTGTCTTAGACATCAATGGTTTCGTATACTAGAATAGCATGAATTGGCACTTACTATTGTAATAATGATAAGACTTTTCAAACACTATCTGTTAACAAACAAACTGTTAACTCATTGGAATAGACAGATGGACTGAATAGATGGCCTTTCTCTTTCATGTTGAAAACATGAGGTATCTTTGACTTGAATGCTTTAATCCTGGTATGAAGGATTTCTTCCAGCTTCCTTGTGCTCATCCATTTGTACAATGTACAAATCCAATGGTAAATCCTAAAACAAACTGCTCCAAGCTGTGTAAAGGCATTACTGAGCAATGAGAGCCTTCTAATGCTTTCTTCTCAGATCTACATTCCTCATCGTATCAAGCTTCTACTCAAGTAACCATCTAGCTCAGAAATGTTCACATACATCACTCTGATGAGAATGAGTATGCACATTTCTTCCAGCAAGAAAGCTCCTCGACTCACCTTATGATGAAAATATAATGTATATTTAAAAACTATGAATATGACAATAATGCATAGACAGGCAGGAAGAATGTCATAAAGCTAATACATGTAAATATTTATGCCTCTCCTACTCCTTTGAGACAACAATGATACTTTGTGAAGCTTATGCATGTTAAAGGAACTGGTATATTTCTACTTTGCAAGGAGTGCAATTATTGTTGAAAGCTGTCAGCTTTTGAGCATGTGTGTGTGTGTGTGTGACTTAATACATTTCCACTTCTTTCAACCCTCCCGACTCCACCACCTCTCCCTTTACTGATCACATAAACACACCCATAAAATAACAGAAGTTGCTTTAGTCAGACAAAATGAAACTTTCTATACACACCTCAGATACAATTTTCTTTAAAAATTATGGATCTAGCGTGTTTCATACATGCTGCTGAGGTCCGGAGTGACAAGAGCTGTATACCCCTCCTACTCGTCTGTCAGGGGCCCCCCAAACCCCTCCCAGGTCCCCCATTCTGATATCCTAACCTCCCCACCCCCAGGTCCCATTCTTTCTGCTTGTATATCATTGTTGGAACTGTAACTGTAGTAATCCACCTTAAGTGGACAGAGCCTCTGACAGATGAGTGGGAGGGCTGTACAAAATGATTTTACATTCATGGCTTACACAGTTGCTAAAATTGTTTGTTTGTTACATAACTCAAATAAATACAATGTTTCCTAAAATATAATGTGCCTTTAACTATCATAATCTATGGAGCCATTATTATTTTATATAGGTTGCATGTGAATATAAGAAAATTCTCAGATGTGCATTAGACGCTGCACTGATCCAGAATACTTCTGTTTGGCTCACAGCTTCTCTTTATATCTACACTGGGTGCTTAATAACCCATAAATGTTCATTGTTCTGGTTCAACAACCACTAAAACGTTTATCCTCGAGACCTTAAAAACTACATCTACCCACTTAACTTGTGGATTTATCAAGTCATTTAACATGAAGGGCTTTGCATTCTATTTACCAAGCTTTGTTGGGCAGACCTTAAGGCTTAATTTGTTACAGAACCATATGGCTTACAAGAACTTAGAATGTTACCCTATTTTCCTTCTTTTTTTTTTTTACCAAAAATGTACAGTTTCAATTTTAAAGCACAGCAAAAAAAAAAGGAAAAAACATATTTCCTGAGAGGATGAATTAAGCAGATTAAAAATAACAAATAAATGTTTTATATATAAAAATGTGCATTATTGTGCCGTTACTATAATTATGCCTAGTATATCAGAAACATACGGTAGATTAGAGAGTAGAACAAAAAAGATCAATTTAATCTGCCCATTTTATCTACCTAATTGTTTTGCTTAATAGCATTATGCTTTTCCAAGGCATGCTTAAATTCCTTAACTGTGTTAGACCAGACCACTTCCTCTAGAAGTCTGTTCCTATTACCTACTATCCTTTCTGTAAAATAGTACTTTAGCATGCTACCCATCCATTTTACACCTTCCAATTTCAATTCATGACTTATTGTGCATGAATTTTTATTTTTTCTGGAAGAAACTTTCCTCATAAATGTTATTAAATTCTTTGATATATTTAAAGATATTCTATCTCCATGCTTCACTGGGTGGTGAACTCAGAAATCCTCCCAGTGGACAAAGCCAGGAACTACTCTGCCTACTAATGGGACCGTACCAGCTCTCAGAATATGGCCTCACATGCTAGTATGTCCTCTCCCACCCATCCAACTAAACATTGCTTTCACTAATCGATTAATGAAGATGTCAGTAGCCATATTGCGTTGAGTCCAGGGGTGTAGAAACCGGGGGAAACGAGGGGGACAAATCCCCTCAGATTACACATTTCCCCATCACCAAATAGAATCACTAATGTACTATTCATTGTATATAAATCACATATATAGTTGTCATCAGTGGTTGTCCAAAGTTGTTGCTAACGCTGCGGCCCTCGCAAAGCCAATCTCAAAATGAAACTAATAACAAATAAGAAGCCCCTAATACTAATTACAGCCAACACAACACACCACACTTGCAAAAATACTAATAACACATGTAAAACAAAAGTATAAATCTTTACTCCACAAAAACCTCTGAGCCAAAACCATAAACGAAATCCAACTGGCGAACACAAAACAGGATAGTATAACAAATACTTCTAACATATACAAAATAGAACAAGGATTTAGATTTAGGCTGCAAGAATCTGTAACCCTAAAGCATAACCCAAATCTAACATGTGGCCTACACAACTGTGGCCTACACAAAACAGGATACTACTAAATAATTGCCAGTGCTCAACCCTTTCACACACACTTTAAAATATGCACTATTTTACAGACAAAAAATAAAACAACAATATAAATACATTTGTTTACAAAACATAAGATGCTGTTGTTCAACTCAATATTTCGCTCAAATAACATTTCTCTTTATCTTTTAGAACAGACACTGCGTGAAGACTGTCGCACAAAGATTTGCAGCACCGGATACAGTGCCAACAACAGACAACTAAGATTTCCAATAACAAGGTATAGTACAACAAGTACAAAAAGAGAAACAATAAAACCATGTTTGCTGAATACCAAGGTCAAAAATTAAAATATAACAAAATAATAGGAAAACACTAACAATAATGACACAGATAAAGGACGATCCTTGAACAAATATTACTTACACATTTCCCAAGAAATCCTCTTTTAGCGCCAAAAACCTAGAACACTAAGCCGTAACTTAAATCTATTAGTACAAACGTACTGCACACAAAACCGGATACTACAACAAATACTTCCAACACATAACTAATTCAAGAAAAAATACTCTTCTATCGCCACTAACCTACAACATTAAACTCACAAGCTCAACAGAATCACAAATTAGGATACTACAACAAATCTTATTAACTCCTCCAAAATGCAACTAGCAAGTCTCTTTTAGTGACAACACCCTACAAGCCCAACAGTACAACCTAATACTACACAGACAACAATTGCCTACAGAAAAAAAAAAATCCAAAAAAGATTACTAACACTTACTAACTTTACGCAAATAGTCCATTTTGCATAATATGCCCATAAGCCAAACCTATAAAGATGAAATCTACTAAATAACAGCCACAAAAAAAAATAGGACAAAAAATAGTAGTAACACATAACAATTTCCAACTATGAACACACTTTCTCCTACAGTAACCTACAACCCAAAACACACAACCTAAATCTATAATAACAACACTGGTGCACATAAAACAGCATACCAACAAAATCAGACGGAGCAGAAGGAAATTCGCAGAGAAAAAGAACGCAAACGACTTGCAAGCAAAAGACTAGCAGCTGAAAAAATAAAAACAACTAGTAAGAAAGCAACAAAAAAACAAAAGCATTTAGAACCTGTTGCTGAACAATCACATAACATTTATCTTGATGACTTACAGACTCACATTGACATATGTTCTTCAAATTGTCCTTTACTTAAATCTTTAGCAGTAGAGCTTCATAATTGTGGTGACAGGAATATTCTCTGTCAGTTTTGTGAGGCTTATCATTTCAAACAGGAAAGACCCACAGATGGACAGTTTATTAGTTGCTGTCAAAAAGGCAAAGTCAAACTTCCAGAAAGACAACAATTACCACCATATTTACAAAGCATTATGACTGAACCTGCTTTTCCCAACTACAAGAATTTCCAAACAAACATAAGATCATACAATAGTGCCATATATTTTGCATCCAAGGGGGCAACATTAGCTGCTAATGTGCCAGGACATGGCCCTTACTGCTTTAAAGTGCAAGGACAAATTTACCATCATACTTCCCATTTACATCCAGAGGAAGGAAAGCAAAGAAAAATTTGCTCAACTATATGTCCTAGATACAATGGAAGCTGTTGACCAACGTATGCAGCTTCAAGAAAATAACAAATGCTTACCCAGTGTTTTTATAGAGCTAGGTAAAATTATGGCCAATAACCCCTACACTCAAGCGTATAAAAAATTAGCAGAAGTAGAAAAGGAACAATAACTTCATGCAGAAATAAGTCAATTGCCAATCCCAAAGGTCAATATCGTGCTTAAAAGAAATAGACATACTGATAAACGCCATTATAACTTGCCAACATCAAATGAGGTTGCAATGGTGTTTCAAAATGATGAAGGAGAACCACCATTTCAAAGAGACATTAGAATATATCCCAGAAATGAGGAGCAACCTTTCATTAATATAAGTATCTTAAGTACAAATTTAGATCCAATGACATATCCAAAAAAAATTCCACACGGCGAAGCAGGTTGGTAACCAAAATTAACCCTTCCAAGTTACCCAAATTCTAAAGTCAGAGTGAGAAATAATATTTCCATGCTTGAATTTAAAGTCGATCAAATAGCCATTCGAAATGGATTCAATCCAATTTTATGTGGGGGATAACTAACACAACAATGGATTATTTATTCCTATTTGCAAGTTGAGGCCAATAATTTAAACTTTATTAAATATCAACAAGATAAACTACGTGTAGAACAGTATTGTGGATTAATGGATTATGTTGCTGAGGTTGCTACAAGCAGAGACATAACAGATGGGAAAGCCATCATTTTACCATCTTCTTTCCGGAGATTTCCTCGCAATATGCGAGTAAGATACAATGATGCCATGGCTATTGTCCCCAAATTTGGGAAACCTGATTTATTTATCACATTTACATGTAATCCACAATGGCCAGAAATTACACAAAATTTACTAATTGGCCAAACTGCTTCCGATAGACCAGATTTAGTAGCCAGAGTATTAAAAATAAAATTAAATGAATTAATACATGACATAACCATAACTCAGTTATTTGTCAAATGTCTGGCTTATGTTTATACCACTGAATTTTTAAAATGAGGACTTCCACATGCACATATTCTTATAATTCTTCAAGAAAAACATAAGTTATATACTGGTGAGAAAGTAGATTCTGTCATTATTGCTGAACTACCAGATCCAGAAATACATGGTAGACTATATGAGATTGTAACTCATTGTATGATTCACGGACCATGTGGAAATCTTAATCCACAGTCACCATGTATGGAAAATAAGAAATGTACTAAAGAATTCCTCAAAGATTATCGAGATAAAACTTATGCTAATTGTGATGGCTATCCATTATGTAGAAGAAGAGAAGGCCAAACTGCCATTATCCGCAGCAAAAAGGTCGACAACAGATACGTCGTACCATACAATCCACATTTACTCATGAAGTATAATGCACACATTTATGTTGAAGCCTGCACTTCCATAAAATCCATAAAATATGTCTACAAATATATTTACAAAGGCTATGATGCAGCTACTGTAGTTGTCAAAAGTGCAGAAAATAACGAACCCAGTGAGTTAGTACATGATGAACTTGCCTCTCATATAGATGCTTGCTACGTCCGTGCGCCAGAAGCTATGTGGCGTCTACTAAAATTTGAAATGCATGATCGATCACATGCAGTATATTGATTAGCTGTACATTTGCCACAAAGACATTTAGTGTATTTCCATGCTGGCAATGAAACAAATGCTTTAGCACAAAGTGAGCAGCGCCACACTACACTAACTTCATGGTTCCAATTAAATTCTACTGACTTAGAGGCAAGAGAATTCTTATACATTGACATTCCATACCATTACGTTTTTGTTAATTGATTATGGCGAAAAAGAAAAAGACGTGGAAATAAAATAATCCCAAGAATTTACACTGTAAGTCCAAGAGACCTTGAACGTTTCTGCTTATGACTACTACTTCTAAATGTTCCTGGTGCACAAAGTTTTGTACACTTAAGAACTGTTAATGACATAGTATATGAATCATTTCATTTAGCTGCGCGCCATAGAAACTTCCTAGCTGATGATACAGAATGGGAAAGATGTCTAGAAGAAGCAGCACTATGTCAAATGCCACGGCAGATGAGGGAACAATTTGCATTTATTTGTATCTTCTCAAATGCTCCAAATGCATTAGCTTTGTGGGACAAATTTAAAACTAACATGGCTGAAGACTTTTTGCAACGATACAATGAGCCTATTGCACAAATTAAAGCATTAATTGAAATCAAAGAGGTCTTTTTAACTCATGGATTAAGTTGTGCAAGTTTTAATCTGCCAGATCCAGGCCTTATAGAAGAACATCAACTTTGAAGACTATGACATTCAACTACAAAGAGAAAGAACAGAAGAAAGACTTGCAACTTTAAATACATTACAATTGCAACCATTTAATGCTATCAAAAATGTGCTAGATGATGACATGGTCAAAGAGCGTTATTTCTATCAAGATGGACCTGGTGGATCAGGAAAAACTTATCTATATAATTTATTGATGAGTTTTGTACGAGCACAAGGTCAAATAGCGCTGGCATTTGCAACCATTGGATTGCAGCACTTTTGTTAGAAGGTGGAAGGACTGTGCATAGTGGATTTAAACTACCTGTGCCTATTTTAGAAACATCCGTGTCCGATATTAGAATGACATCATTACAAGGCAAAAAAAAAATTAAAATGTAAATTAATTATAATAGATGAGGCAACAATGATGTCATGCCATGCCCTACAATGTATTGACCATTTGCTTCATGAAATCTTATATCTAATACTTTGCCATTTGGTGGAAAAGTTATGTTGTTAGGTGGCGGTATTTAGACAAACATTAACTGTCGTTGTACATGGAAATTGAACAGACATTATCGAAACATGTATAAAGTCAAGTACACTATGGAAACATTTTACCCATCTTCAATTACAACAAAATATGAGATCAGAAGGAGAAAATTATTTCAATGATTGGCTTATTACAATTGGAGAAGGAAAAACAGAACGAATCCCAAATGTACCTGAGGACACTGTGCACTTCCCAGATTATATGATTTGCAAACAAGATCTTATATCGGCTATATTCCAAACTACTATAAATAACGAGGACTATGCAGAACTTGCGAACAAAGTTATACTAATATGTAAAAATAAGGATGCATTGCTCCTCAATAATGAAATATTTAAAAAAATTAATGCACCCCCCAAAAAATATCACAGTGCTGATTCTGTACTTGCTGATGACAAAGAAAGTCAGTCAAACTTTTCTATTGAATTCATAAACTCATTAACTCCCTCTGGAATGCCACCACATATTTTGCAGCTAAAGAAAGGTGCAATTGTGATGTTACTGCGAAATATGAACCCAAAAAAAGGCCAATGCAATGGGACAAGATTAATTGTTCAACAATTAAAGGACAATTTCATAGATGCTGAAATTCTAACTGGTACCCATAATGGAGAGAGAGTTTTCATACCAAGAATAGATTTAGCACTAAGTGAAAGTAGCCTCCCTTTTGTACTTCAAAGAAGACAATTTCCCATCATCATGGCATTTGCCATGACCATTAATAAATCACAAGGTCAAACTTTCAAATCTGTGGGTATATTCTTGGAACAACCAGTATTTGCACATGGACAATTATATATTGCATTCTCAAGGTGCAAACATCCACAGGCTATTAAAGTTTACATTGAAAACAATGAAAGTCAAGGTGATTTATTAGAAGATGGACGCATTTTTACAAAAAACATTGTCTACTATGAAGTACTCTAACTTTCAACTCTAATAAACACAACCCATCCATCACAAACTAAAACCAAAAGAAAAAAATGATCTGGACCACAATTTTACAACAAACAACAAAGCTAAAACTTACAGAACCATGCTTTAATTTCAAGAACTACTTTTTAGCTCACTTCCAATCTTTTTACAGCACCACTATTTTCATAATAAACTTCATACAATGGCAAAACACATAGAGAACAGTGGTTACACATCGCGGACGAACTTTAATGTCTCGCGTTCTCGTTTTAGAGAACCACCCTTCCACATAGGAATATTTGCCATTTTCAACAATTACAACACCGACCAAAAAATGTCAACCATTCCAAATCACCAATCACAAAATAACTCATTACTATTTCATGGAAGTACTGTTTATTAGAGATGTCGCGGACAGTTCGCCCACGGACTATTTGCGGGGATTTTGGCATGTTCGCGTTCGCAGCGGACGACAAACACATGCACTTTTCGGTTCGCCCCCTATACTTTATAATTGAGGAAACTTTGACCCTGCACCTCAGCAGACACATTCCAGCCAATCAGTAGCATACACTCACTTCCAGAGCCTTCCATCTGAAGGACAGCATACATTTTAGAATCATTCTGAAGCTGCATTCGTTGTGAGAGGACAGATAGTGTAGCTGCTGGAGATTTAATAGGGAAATAGATAGCCAGGCTGTGTATTTAGCTTCCATTACAGACCTGAAGGACTCATCTGATATCTGCTACAAAGTCCTTTTTAGGGCTAGAACATCATTTATTTTATTTTATAATTTTTTTCTGTGTAATCTAATTGCATATGCCTGCCTGACAGGCTAACACCTAACAGCTTATATTGTGCTTATTTTCACTACTCATACCTGGTGGTGAACCATACATTGAAAACAACCATTTTTTCCTGTAATCTAATTTCAGTTGCCTGCCTGTGTCAGGCTCACAGCTTATATTGTGCTCAGTGAAATAAAGCAACACTTTTTTGACTGTAATAGATTGAATAGCAATTGCCTGCCTACAGCGTGTGTGTGAATCCTATTGCATCTACTCTGCCAACTTTTGCCAGTGCACAGTGATACGTCATATCTGGTGCAACCGTAGTGTACAGTGACATAAAACAACACCTTTTTGACTGTAATCGATTGAATATCAGTTGCCTGCCTACAGGTGTGTGTGTGAGGCCTACAGTGCCTACTCTGCCAACTTTTGCCAGTGCAGAGTGACACTCATATCTGGTGCAACCTAGTGTACAGTGAAATAATATAACACTTTTTTTACTGTAATCGATTGAATATCAGTTGCCTGCCTACAGGCGTGTGTGTGAGGCCTACAGTGCCTACTTTGCCAACTTTTGCCAGTGCACAGTGACACTCATATCTGGTGCAAGCTAGTGTACAGTGAAATAAAAGAACCCCTTTTTTACTGTAATCGATTGAATATCAGTTGCCTGCCTACAGGCGTGTGTGTGAGGCCTACAGCGCCTACTCTGCCAACTTTTGCCAGTGCACAGTGACACTTATATCTGGTGCAACCTAGTGCACAGTGAAATAAAAGAACCCTTTTTTTACTGTAATCGATTGAATATCAGTTGCCTGCTTACAGGCGTGTGCGTGAGGCCTACAGCGCCTACTCTGCCAACTTTTGCCAGTGCACAGTGACACTCATATCTGGTGTCACAGTAGCTTGCACGCATAGTACCACTAATCGAAAAAAAATGACAGGCAGAGGCAGGCCACCCCCAGGGGCCGTCGTGGTCGAGGTGCAGTGATTCCCTTTGGTCCTAGAATAATGCCCAGTTTTCAGAGGCAACGTACTCTGAACTTGAAAAGTTCTGAGGAAATGGTTGACTGGCTAACACAGGACACCCAATCTTCTACAGCTTCTGCTCGGAACCTAGATGCACCATCCTCCTCCAGCTTAGCTTCGGGCATCTCTCCAGTTACCACTCGCCCGCCTGCCGCCACCACCAACACTAGCACCACAGCCGCTTCACTTGATCCGTCAGCAGAGTTATTTACACATCCGTTGGAAGTTAGTGCCAGAGGATGTAGAAAACAGGTATATGTCCCAGTCAGGCGGCATTACACACATGGACGTCTGATGATGATGATGTTGTACCCGGTGCTGCTTCCTTTGTTGAGTTGTCAGATACAAGTGAAGCGGTTGATAATGACGATGCGTCCATGGATGTCACATGGGTGCCCGCTATAAGAGAAGAAGAACAGGAGGAAAGTTCAGATGGGGAGACACAGAGGAGGAGGAGACGAGTTGGAAGCAGGGGGAGGTCGTCGCAAGTAGCTAGTGGCACAGTCAGACAGCATGCATCGGCACCCGAGGTCAGCCAGACAGCACGCCAGTCAACGCATGCTGTTGCCACCACCAGAATGCCGTCATTGCAGAGCTCAGCAGTGTGGCAATTTTTTGGTGTGTCTGCCTGTGACAACAGCGATGCCATTTGCAACCTGTGCAAAAAAAAACTGAGTCATGGGAAGTCCAACACCCACCTAGGTACAACTTCTTTGCGAAGGCACATGATGTCAGTACGGCAGTGTCACGCCGTCTTGGGGTTGACTTCCCTGAAAGCAGAGAGTCACACCGGACCAACACTCCTGTCCACCCTGAACGCACAGGTAGATCATTGGCTGACTCCGCACCAACTGGAGATCGGCAACGTGGTTTGTGACAACGTAAGAAATTTGTTGGCGGCATTGAATTTGGGCAAGTTGACACATGTGCCGTGCATGGCACATGTGTGTAATCTGATTGTACAACGCTTTGTGCATAAGCACCCAGGCTTACAGGACGTCCTGAAGCAGGCTAGGAAGGTGTGTGGCCATTTCAGGCATTCCTACACGGCCATGGCGCACTTTACAGATATCCAGCGGCGAAACAACATGCCAGTGAGGCGCTTGATTTTAGACAGCCCGACACGTTGGAATTCAACACTCCTAATGTTCAACCGCCTGTTCCAACAAGAAAAGGCTGAGTATTTGTATGCCCGGGGTGCTAGGACAGCCTCTGCGGAGCTGGGGATTTTTTTGCCACGTTACTGGACGCTCATGCGCAATGCCTGTAGGCTTATGCGTCCTTTTGAGGAGGTGACAAATCTGGTCAGTCGTACCGAGGGCACCATCAGCGACATCATACCATTTGTTTTCTTCCTGGAGTGTGCCCTGCGAAGACTGCTGATCAGGCCATAGATGAGTGTGAAGAGGAAGAGGAAGAGTTGTGGTAACCATCACCACCAGAAACAGCCTTATCAGCATCGCTTGCTGGACCTGCAGCAACGCTGGAAGAGGATTGTGAGAAAGACGAGTCAGAGGAGGAATGTGGCTTTGAGGAGGAGGAGGAAGACCAACCACAACAGGCATACCAGGGTGCTCGTTGTCACCTATCTGGTACCCGTGGTGCTGGACGTGGCTGAGGGGAAGAACATACCTTCAGTGAGATCACTGAGGACGAGGAACGAGACATGACGAGCTCGGCATCCAACCTTGTGCAAATGGGGTCTTTCATGCTGTCATGCCTGTTGAGGGACCCTCGTATAAAAAGGATGAAGGAGAACGACCTGTACTGGGTGTCCATGCTACTAGACCCCCGGTATAAGCAGAAAGTGCCTGAAATGTTACCGAATGACCACAAGTTGGAAAGGATGCAGCACTTCCAAAATAAATTAAAAAGTATGCTTTATACAGCGTTTAAGGGTGATGTCACAGCACAACGGCAATCTAACAGTCGGAGACGTGAACATAATCCTCCTCCTCCCACGACCATGCCGGCAAGGAGAGGACGCTTTACAGACGTGTTGTTGATGGAGGACATGCAGAGCTTTTTAAGTCCTATGCATCGTCACAGCCCTTCGGGGTCCACCCTCAGAGAACGACTCGACCGTCAGGTAACAGACTACCTCGCCTTAATTGCAGATATCGACACTATGAGGAGCGATGAACCCCTTCACTACTGGGTGTGCACACTTGCCCTGTGGCCTGAGCTATCCCAATTTGCCATAGAACTTCTGTCCTGCCCCGCTTCAAGTGTCCTGTCAGAAAGGACCTTCAGTCCAGCAGGAGGTTTTGTCACTGAGAAGAGAAGTCGCCTAGGTCAAAAAAGTCTAGATTACCTCACCTTTATTAAGATGAATGAGGGATGGATCCCGAAGGGACTGACAGTGGGCGATACATTCGATTAAAAAAGGCCTGATAGATGAGCTGACTTGAGCTAATAATGGTCCACACGCTGCTGTATTTTATCCCTGAATGCCGGATGACTTGCGTGACTTACCTGCCACCAACTAGGGTTCAAGACGCAATGTTTTAGGGCACTTTCTGCCTGGCAAACTAACATCAATTTTTCTGGTCGCTGCAACAATACCTAATTTTTGCATTTAAATTCTTTTATTGTCAGAAGGCGTACAGCATGTAATGAAAAATAAAGCATTTTTGAACAGTCTTGCATAACAGTTGTGCAAAAATACATATTTACAATAGAGACATTTTGTGAAAGTTAGCTGGCTATTCCTTCTTATTTTTACTTTTTAGGTTAATAATTTTTATTATTTTTTACTGTGATTGCAATTTTAGAGATACCTAAAACATGGGAAAACAGACAATAATAAACAGTATATCTGCAGGAAACACCAAAGTCCTATTAGCTATCATCCCTCCAGCAGTATTAGCTTATTATTTACAATATCTAACCTTGGCAATCACCCTTGGGTTACCCTAGGGCAGGCTTCAGTAAGCGACCTCTCCTTAGCTGGGATGATTTTGCCGCCGGTTGCTTCTGAAGGGTCTCCAGGGCTCCCCCACTAAGGTCCTTCTCCCAGTGTCGCTTCAACCAGTAACAAATGTTTTATATTTGTAAAGCGACCCAATGATCCCCCTTGATAGAGGTTTATCTTTACAAATTTTGGAGAACCAATTTAAGACCGTGACCCCTGTTTCTGGGTCAGGGATTGTGTGAAATGCCTCAGCTTACAATAATTGTAATGTTCTGACAGCGGTAGCTCATGCTTGTCCCTCAGTTTCTCATAGGTGAGCATCTGGCCCTTTACTAACCAGTCTCCCAGTCTATCTAGTTTCCTTGACCTCCACCAGTGTTGTGATGTTGTGCTCATGTGTTTCGGGGCCTGAGGGTGGTCAAGAATTGGGGTCATTTGGGTGGATCCAGGGAACAAACCTGTGTGTTTCTTGGCCCATTTCCAGTATGATAGTGAGTGTCTTATTAGGGTGTTTGGCGAGTTTTTAAGGCTCTGAGGCAATTCTGATAGCCAAGCCACCTTGTCCCAGGTTAAGGGCCTTAAAATGTGGTTCTCTAAATACACCCAGGCCGGTTGATGCCCTATAGAATGTGCTATTGGGAGGAAAGATAACTGAGTTGCCTTGTGGTAATATTTTCAGTTTGGACACAATAGTCTCCTCTCTGACTTATGAAGGTACATCATTTTCTTTGTGATGCGTGAGGGAGAGTGGTTCCAGATAAACTGAAATATTTTCCTTTGAATATTTTCTAATTCTTTTTATTTTATCGGGATCAGGAGTGTTCGAAATATGTAGAGCAACCTAGGAAGGACATTCATTTTTATTGTATTTATTCTCCCTAGCCATGATAACTTATACTTTGTCCATTTACTCAGGTCATTAATTATTGTTTTATAAAGTTTAGAGTAGTTGGCTTTGTACAAGTCCTCTAGCTTAGGGGTTAGTCGGATTCCCAGGTAGTTTATGTGGTTCTTATCCCACTTAATATTTAACTTCTCTTGGAGACCCTGCTTCTCTACTGCTGTTAAGTCAATCGCTAGTGCTTCTGTCTTCTCTATGTTCAGTTTAAGGCCAGAAAACTGACCAAACTCCTCCATAGTTCAAATCAACTCTGGGACCGATTGGGTAGGGTTTGAGAGCATACACAGCAGGTCGTCTGCAAATAGACTACTTTTGAAATGGTGATGGCCTATTTTAATGCCTGTGATCCCAGCGTTGGCCCTAATTGTCTGAGCCAGGGGTTCTATTGCTATTGCGAATAGAAGGGGAGAAAGGGGGCACCCCTGTCTTGTTCCTCTTTCTATTTTAAGTAAGGATTTCTCATCTCCCGGAATCTGTAACCTTGCCCTGGATGATTTGTATAATGAGTGTAGGAGATTTATGAAATGGCCTTTAATACCAAATTTTTCAAGCGTGGCATATAGGTAAGTCCACTCCAGGGAATCAAACGCCTTTTCAATGTCAAAGGCCATAAGACAGGCTTGAATTTTAGAGGCTTTGGTGTGGTACAGTAGTTTCATGACTTTTCTAATGTTGTCTCCCGCTTGCCTGTGGGAGACAAAGCCTACTTGGTCATTATGTATTAACTTAGGCAAGAAGGATGACATTCTATCCGCTATTATTTTTGACAGGATCTTTGTATCACAGTTTAGTAATGATATTGGCCTGTAGCTTTTTGGTTCTAGGGCATCTCGACCCTCCTTAGGGAATAGAGCGATATCTGCCCTGTTCAGCTCTGCTGGTGTTTGTTTGCCTTCTATAACTCTGTTATAACTCTGTTAGAGTGACCAAGTGTGGGCCTAATATGTCTGTACATTTTTTATAATATAAATTGGTGTACCCGTCTGGCCCTGGTGACTTACCAGGTTTGAGGTTCTGGACTGCTTTTCTCATTTCCTCTAGGGTCACTTTGGCATTTAAAGTAATTTTCTTCTATTAAGGGGAGATCACAGGAATTGAGAAATCCCCTCATTTTGTGTAGATCTATGTGTTTGGTTTCCTTATAAAGGGTATTGTAAAATTTTGTAAAAATCTTCTGGATCTTATTTGGGTTCGTTGTTTTTTCTCCCTTCGAGGTCTTAATTTGAAGTATCCTATTTTGTGTTGTTTTGGTTTGTCGTTTCCTGGCTAGTAACGGGCCAGGTTTATTGGCTTTATTGAATCCGATAGGAATAAATAGTACAACTGAACACACCACTCCTATCTGGTGGCACCTTAGATTGCACGCGCAGTGCCCCAAATTTGAAGTGGGAGGACCGACCAAGCATCTTTTTCCATCTCCCGCTTCCAAAAATCCATGCCATATACACGTCCCCTGATAGGTGACGTAACAGGTATCAAACTGATAGGAATAAATAGTACAACTGAACACACCACTCCTATCTGGTGGCACCTTAGATTGCATGCACAGTGCCCCAAATTTGAAGTGGGAGGACCGACCAAGCATCTTTTTCCATCTCCCGTTTTAAAAAATCCATGCCATATACACGTCCCCTGATAGGTGACGTAACAGGTATTAAACTGATAGGAATAAATAGTACAACTGAACACTCCACTCCTATCTGGTGGCATCTTAGATTGCACGCGTAGTGCCCCAAATTTGAAGTGGGAGGACCGACCAAGCATCTTTTTCCATCTCCCGCTTCCAAAAATCCATGCCATATACACGTCCCCTGATAGCTGACGTAACAGGTATTAAACTGATAGGAATAAATAGTACAACTGAACACACCACTCCTATCTGGTGGCACCTTAGATTGCATGCGCAGTGACCCAAATTTTAAGTGGGAGGACCGACCAAGCATCTTTTTCCATCTCCCGCTTCCAAAAATCCATGCCATATACACGTCCCCTGATAGGTGACGTAACAGGTATTAAACTGATAGGAATAAATAGTACAACTGAACACACCACTCCTATCTGGTGGCACCTTAGATTGTATGCGCAGTGACCCAAATTTGAAGTGGGAGGACCGACCAAGCATCTTTTTCCATCTCCCGCTTCCAAAAATCCATGCCATATACACGTCCCCTGATAGGTGATGTAACAGGTATTAAACTGATAGGAATAAATAGTACAACTGAACACACCACTCCTATCTGGTGGCACCTTAGATTGCACACGCAGTGCCCCAAATTTGAAGTGGGAGGACCGACCAAGCATCTTTTTCCATCTCCCGCTCCTAAAAATTCATGCCATATACACATCCCCTAATAGTGGACTTAACAGGGATTAAACCGATAGGAATAGTACTACTTAACAGTACACACCTTATAATAACGCAGACAGAGGCAACGCAGAGAGAGGAGTCTGAAGAAGAGGAGTCAGAGGAGGAAGGTGTGAGGAATTGACTCTGCTGGGTTTTGAACCCTGGTCCCCAGGCTGCTATACCTCTTCCCTACCACTGCGCCAGCCTGCCTTTTGTGAATTCCATTGAGGCCTTATAAGCTTGACTCTGCTAGCAATTTTATCAGTACCTAAGTCTCTTCAGCTGTGTCTGGTCAGGTGTCTGGTTCTTGGCCTATATAAGGCACTTCCTGTCTCTGTATCCTTGCCAGATTATTGTTGGTTCCTGATCCCTTCAATAAAAGCTTGTTCCTGTTTAACCTACAAGTTGCTGAACCGGATTATTGCTGACCTTGGCTACTGGTCTCCACAACTTTGTGATTCCTATATCATTACAGAATAATCTGGCCCTTTCATGGAGACCGCCGGGACAGATTCTGCATTGGCCCAGCAGGTTGCTTTTACTGCAAGAACTGTGCAGACCCAGGCACAGACCATCCAAGTGCTGCAGGACCAGGTAGCTGAACTGCAAAATACATTTCAGTCAATGCACAGTGAGTACACCAGCTACAGAGCACGAGATGTTTCAGCTGCTACTGTTACACCTGCACAAGATGCCCGCTTGCCCCTGCCAGAAAAGTTTGGAGGAGATCGCAAAAAATTTACGGGTTTCCTAAATCAATGCCGTTTGCACTTCATGATGTTACCTCAGGAAATTTCCATCTGAAAGAGAGAAGGTGGGATTTATTTTTTCACTATTCAAAGATGAAGCCCTGGCTTGGGGCTCCCCTCTTCTGGAACCGGACAGTCCAGTCTTGGGTAATCTAAATGACTTTCTTGAGGCCATGTGCCTAGTTTTTGATGACCCCAATCGATGTGCTACAGCAGAAGCCACTCTACTTCATTTGCATCAAGGGAGGCGCTCCGTGGCTGAATATGCTGCTGAATTCAGACAGTGGGTTGCTGATACTACCTGGAACCAATCAGCTCAGAGGTTCCACTTCAGAAAAGGTCTCTCAGAAGCTATAAAAGATGAGCTAGCTCATGTTGATCTTCCTGCTGACTTTGATGCATTCGTGCGTTTAGCTATCCGTATCGATCGGAGACTTTCTGAAAGAAGACTGGAAAGACAGGGCTCTTTTAGACCAAGTACTACTCCTATTTCCTATTCAAGAATTTCTACTCCAACCCCACAAACACCTTCAGACTCTGAGCCTGAGGCTATGCAGGTAAATCTAATAAGAGGGCCATTATCCAATGAAGAAAAACAGTGGCGACGCACTCACAATGTATGCCTGTATTGTGGTAGTGCAGGGCACTATGCCATCAATTGCCCTAGCAAATCCAAAAGAACAATAGCTATGGCTGCTGAGGGCGCACAGATTCGACACCAATCCCAGATCAACTGGATTCTGTCACACAACCCTTGTTTTCTCTGGCTCATGGTGAAGAGGGTATGTTGACTCAACATCCTCATTTTGTGGTGCCTATCACGTTGCAATGTGGTGATCATAAAAATTCAACTACAGCTATGATAGATTCTGGAGCAGGCGGAAACTTTATGGACATTAAATTTGCAGCAGGAAATGGAATTCAGTCTATCCCTAATTCTTCACCTGTGTTAATGGAGACAGTGGACGGTTCTCCACTTACGTCGGGCCCGGTTACACATGAGACTGTGCCCTTAAAGTTGACTCTGGAAGTGAATCACCATGAGACTATATCTTTCCACCTAATTTCCTCAACACAGTTTCCAGTGATTTTGGGGGTACCTTGGCTTGCTCTGCATAACCCACAGATTGATTGGAAGATCAGAACTTTGTCCTTTCCTTCAGAACACTGCTTAATGAATTGTCAACCCACTAAGGTAACACCTGTTGCCACAACAATTAATGAAATGGTTGCTACAAACTTGACTAAGCTTCCTCTACAATATCAGGATTTTGCAGATGTCTGTGATAAGAAGAATGCTGATCAGCTTCCACCCCACAGGCCTTATGATTGCCCAATAGAGCTGTTGCCTGGGGCTGCTATCCCATTTGGCTGTATATATTCCCTTTCTGAGCCTGAATTGAAAGCTCTTCGTGAATACATAAAAGAAAATCTTGCCAAAGGTTTTATTCGACCATCTACTTCCCCAGCAGGAGCTCCTATATTCTTTGTAGAGAGGAAAGATGGCAGCCTACGGCCATGCGTTGATTACAGGGACATTAATAACATCACTGTTAAAAACCGCTACCCCTTGCCTCTCATTCCTGAACTTTTGGAGAGACTTCGCTCAGCTAAAATATTTACAAAGCTTGATCTTCGGGGGGCATATAATCTGGTTCGCATAAGACCAAATGATGAATGGAAAACAGCTTTCAGAACCAGGTACGGGCATTATGAATATCTAGTAATGCCATTTGGGCTTTGTAAGGCCCCTGCAACTTTCCAGCATCTTATCAATGATGTACTACGAGATCTCCTGGATCAGTTTGTTGTGGCATATTTGGATGATATCCTAATATTCTCTGATAGTCTTGAAAACCACAGAAAACAGGTCCGTATAGTTCTGGAGCGCCTTCGTACCCACCACCTATACATTAAACTAGAAAAATGTGAGTTTGAACAAATAGAAATTCAATTCCTGGGGTATGTCATAACTCCTAAAGGTTTAACTATGGACGCAAGTAAAATTAAAGCTGTGCTGGACTGGCCCATCCCCAAGAATGAAAAAGATGTCCAGAGATTTGTGGGGTTTGCCAATTTTTACAGGCGTTTCATTAAGAATTTCTCTGCCGTTATTACACCGATCACTGAACTCACACGTAAGGGGACTCCTTTTCAGTGGCCCGATAAGGCTGATACCGCATTTTCCCGAGTAAAGACTCTGTTTACATCTGCCCCCGTCCTGGTACATCCTCAGCCGGAATTACCATTTATTGTGGAAGTTGATGCTTCTGATTCAGCTGCTGGTGCTATACTGTCTCAAAGGACTGGACCTAAGATGCTGTTACATCCGTGTGCCTTCTATTCCCGCCAGATGGTGCCAGCAGAAAGAAACTATGACATAGGGAATAAAGAACTATTGGCTATAAAAGCTGCCTTCACCGAATGGAGACATCTCTTGGAGGGAGCTACCCATCCAATTACTGTCCTCACAGATTACAAAAATCTGGAATGTATTCGATCAGCTAAGAGACTGTCAGCCATACAAGCACGCTGGTCCCTATTCTTCTCGAGGTTTAATTTTTTGGTTACATACCGTCCTGGCTCCAAGAATGGTAAGGTGGATGCCTTGTCTAGAATAGCTGACCCCCTTCATGCTATCGTAACAAAGACCACCATCTTGCCGGAGGATATATTTATAGGAGTTGCTTTTCCTTCTGATCTGATGTTTCGCATTAAAAAGGGCTACGCTGAAGACCCAGTTCTTCGTGATCCTCCTTGTGATCTCCATATGACGATGCTTAATGGTTTTTGGATTTTTCAACAACGTCTCTTTGCTCCGGAGTCAGTGCGACTGGACCTTTTACGTCTCTACCATGACTCAAAACCAGCAGGTCATCCAGGAATCCGAAAGACACAAGAGCTACTTGCCCGATCCTTTTGGTGGCCGAAGTATCATGAGGATGTTAAGAAGTATGTGTCCTCTTGTGATGTATATGCCAGGCATAAGACTCCTCGCTCATCCCCTGTTGGCTTGCTTCAGCCTCTTCCGATTCCTCATCGTCCCTGGGGATCTATATCCATGGACTTTATTGTGGAACTACCTCCCTCTAAGGAACAAACTACCATTCTTGTTGTTGTGGACAGGTTAACTAAGATGGGTCATTTCATACCAGCTCGTGGTCTCCCTTCAGCTAAACAGACGGCTGACCTGGTTATTCGGGAAATATTTCGCTTGCATGGAGTGCCCGATGAAGTAGTTTCTGACAGGGGAGTGCAGTTTACATCTTGTTTTTGGAAACATTTTTGTTCTAACCTAGGTATTAATGTAAATCTGTGGTCAGCTTTTCATCCACAAAGTAATGGACAGACTGAGCGAACCAACCAGACTTTGGAGCAATATTTGCGGTGCTATATTAGTTACCTGCAGGATGACTGGCTGGATTTTTTACCCACGGCGGAGTTTGCCTATAACAATGCCCAACACTGCTCCACTTCTCTGAGCCCATTTTTTGCCAATTATGGTTACCTACCAACCTTTCTAGTGAGTCTCCCGATTACTACTCCCGTTCCTGCAGTCACTGACCGGCTAACCGCCTTACGTGATTCCCAAGCACTGTTGAAAGAGACTCTTTTGAAGGCTCAGGAATGTTACAAAAGAGCTTCTGATAGGCATAGAAAGGAGGCCCCAGTCTATCATGTTGGTGACAAGGTGTGGCTGTCAACAACGAATCTTAAGCTTCGGATTCCTTCTCATAAATTGGGTCAAAGGTTCATGGGACCTTTTGAGATCATTGCTCAGATCAATGCTGTCACTTTCCGTTTGCAACTTCCAAATTCCCTGAAAATACATCCAGTGTTTCACGTTGCACTGCTTAAACCTTTTCATGAAAATACTTTCCCTGGCCGAGCCCTACCTGCCCCACCTCGAGTCCTCATGGATGGCGAAGATGAATACGAAGTTGAAAAAATTCTTGACTCCAGGATTTTCCGTAACAAGCTTCAATATTTGGTTCGGTGGAAAGGCTATGGTGAGGAGGATAGATCGTGGGAACCAGTGGACAATATTCACGCTCCTGATCTTCTTTGGTCTTTCCATGCACAGTACCCTGCTAAAGCGGGTAATAGGGCATCCGGAGGCTGCCCCTATAGAGGTGGGGGTAATGTGAGGAATTGACTCTGCTGGGATTCGAACCCTGGTTTGCATGTTGCTGGACCTCTTCCCTACCGGTACGCCAGCCTGCCTCTTGCAGATTTGCCTGAGATCTGATACCTTGACTCTAAAAGCAATGAAATCAGTGACAACTCTCTTTAGCTGTGTCTGGTCAGCTGTCTGGTTCTTGGCCTATATAAGGCACTTCCTGTCTCTGTGTCCTTGCCAGATTATTGTTGGTTCCTGATCCCTTCAATAAAGCTTGTTCCTGTTTCACCTACAAGTTGCTGAACTGGATTATTGCTGACCTTGGCAACTGGTCTCCACAACCTTGTGATTCCTATATCATTACACTGTATCTTGATCTTTAACTCATTGTTAAGCCACATGGGATGGGATTTACTCCTTCTAATTTTATTTCCACATGGTATATGGTGAGAAGTATGTACAGTATATTTAGTAAGGATTTGAACGTTGTCCATTTACAGTATGTTCCATATTTTTACCCACCAGTTCTTTGTCCCAGTCTATACATTGTATTGCTGCCCTTAGACTGTTAAAAACTTACCTTTAAAAATTAAGAGTTTTTACCCAATGCATTCAATTACAGCTTTGATGAACTTACTTGAAACATTTGGACAGGTTTGGGGACTCAAGGTTAATAGTGAAAAAAAACTGAAGTTATTGGTTCTCGACTTCCCCAGCAGACATTGGATTTACTTCGGCATAGATTTTCCTTCTACTGGCCTTAAGATCATTTAAGATATCTAGCTCTGAATATTCTGCCCGAATTATCAGATTTATATAGGGCTAACTATATACCCTCACTCTGGATCTTACTAGATGGAACAAATCTCAACTGTCATGGACGGGAAGGATTAATTCTATAAAAATTAACATACTGCCAAAGATGTTATATTTCTTTTGAACACTACCTATTGAAAATAAACTATAAAGATTTGGAGAAATTTCAAAAACATATATTCAGATTCATATGGCAATTTAAATGTCCAAGGATAGCTAGATCACTAATGTTTAGAAACAGAAGGAAAGGAGGGATGTCATGTCCTAACCTGCAATTATACTTTAGAACTTCCAAATTGCATTCATTCCCCAAGCACACTTTAGAGAACATCAGCCCTTTACCTGGGATACCATAGTTTGGACTCCCCCACCTTTAATCGGCCACCTTAAAAATAACAATCTAATGATTAAATTAGCATTAAAGAATTGGGCATGGGCCAATTCCGGGTGTCGGCTGGCCTCCAGTGTCTCGCCCTTGACTCCTACTATCACCTCTCCTCAAATCCTTGAAGACATAATTGGGGAATCCAAATGTTGATGGGATACTAACGGGGTAAATAGACTTGAAGCTTGGCTTCAAGAAGACCAAATAATGACATGGGATCAATTCAAGGTAAAATTTGATTTTCCTATAATAGAGTATTTTAACTATAATAAGATTAGACACTCAATAATGGCATTGGTACAGAGCTGGGGCCTCCCCAAAAAAACATCTAGTATTTGTAGTAAGGCCCCACTTACAAGAGGGGTATTGGGATCACTTTACTAAATTTTAAATATGCCCCCAGAGAATCACAAACCTAAGTTTATTCAGCTATGGGAAACAGATTTGGAAATGGTCTGGGACCTCCCCAAATGGGAAAGAAATATGCTTAAATTTAACAAAAGGGTCTATCTACTTTAGCTTGTTAGAAACCGCAACAAAAGTGCTGCACAGAACTCACCTCACACCAGGAAGGCTACATAAGGTATACCCACAAATTCCTTCCACTTGCTTTCGACAGTACCTGGAGATAGGTTAGTTTCAACAGATTTGGTGGGATTGTTCCATATCTCAAAACTTATGGTGTGATATAGCTAGACTGGCCTCAGAAATCCTAGACACTTCAATATGTCCGTCCATAGAAGTTTGATTATTGGGCATCCCTCTTCCTTAATTAACCAGGAACCAAAATAAATGGATACAATTCCTCATGCTAGCAGCAAAGAGCCATTTAGCAAAGAACTGAAAAACACAGATTCTTAATTTACAGGAGATTATAAATAAAATAAATTACATCCTTATCTACAAAAGATTATCACACATCTTAAATGATACCTATACTACATTCCTGAAGATCTGGAATTGTTGGATAAATTCCTCCCAGACAATAAATATAACATAGGGGTACTGGTCTACGAACTATTCCCACATATCAGGTTTCACAGAGAGGAGTAGGTCCCAGACTTCGGCACAGATCCCGGGCTTCAGATTTCTCACAGGTGAGCATTGATTAAACTTGGGTTTAAACATCATTATTTGTGCTTTTGGTCCGCACTAAGTCCGAATGGAGCAGTTTAAAGATCCTAAATAAACGGCTTTTCTAGCTCATGGGTCAAACATCTCCCTATTTTTTCTTTAGTTTCGGTCCATTCCCCACCCCCATCCCTTGTTAGCTATGTTATTAATTTGTTTCCTATGCTGGGGTTACCTTCTAATTGGTATGCTGGGCAGCAGAAGTAGAAAGGGCTGATGCTTCTTTAGTAAAAATTATACTTTAGCAGTATTTAGATAGGATGTGTGAGAAGCGTCAGTTATAACAATCTTGTAATACTAGACCATTCACTACCCTACCCAATTTGCTATCCTATAAAAAAGGAAAAAGTTGTTGTTGAACTTGTCACTATTTGTATGGAATGATTGTATTTTATATCAATATTTTCGCATTATAAAATTATAAAAGCATTGACCTGCAAGTCAAATTCGAATAATGAAACATATATGGAATTTTGTGACAATAAACATGTTTGATAAAAAAAAATTAAGACATTTTGTTGGCCCTTTACAGTTTTTTTTTTTTATTCAATCTTAAATGAGACTGTGTTGTTAGTACTGTTTCCCAAAGGTTGCCATTTTTCAACATTTGATACTATATCAATATTATTTGTGATAATTAAATTCAAGATATCTAGTAGATTCTTGTATAACCCAGACCATGTTAGGATCTCTGAGTGTACTCAAGAACCTGCTCCCCTTGGCTGAACTGCTGGCCTCATTTATCCAGTTTATTTCAGGGTAGTTAAAATCTCCCATTATTAGAACTTGACCATGCTTAGCTACATTTCCAATCTGTAACAATAATTGTATTTCCTCATTTTCAATTATGTTTGGGAGTTTGAAGAATACTCCTACTAATATTCTTTTGGAATTTGCTGCTCTGCCGTTTACCTCTAGCCACAAACATTCAACCTTATCACTAGTTTCAGCATAAATATTTTCTCTGACTCTCCCTCCTTCTCTTTTGCCATTGCCCCCTTCTTTTCTAAATAGGTTATAACCATCCAAAATAACAGTCCAGTCATGAGAACTCTCCCATTTTTACTGGCAAGCTTCTAGCATTAGAAAGCATACACCTTATGTTGTTATTAGTTTGTAGTTTTGAAGTGCCTGCCACTCTTAGCATACCACCCTATTAACTATACTAACCCCCCTTTTCCTCCGGCATGACTAGTTAATTCATTCCTTACCCCCTCTGCACTTTCTACCTATTACTTATATCTACTCCCTCCTGCCACCTACTAGTTTAAGAGCTCCTCCAACCTTTCTACCATCTTTTCCCCTAGTAAACAAGCTCCCTCATCACTAAGGTGCAAAACATCCCTGCTATGGAGATTGCACTCAAGTGAAAAATCAGCCCAGTGCTCTAAAAACCCCAACCCCACCTTAATGCACCACTTTTTAGCCACGCATTAACCTCCCTAAGCTCCTTCTGTCTCCCTGGACTAGCACGTGGCACTGGTAGTATCTCAGAAAATACTACCTTGAAGGTCCTTGCCTTAAGATTATTCCCTTGTTCTCTAAAGGCATCCTTTAGGACACTCCATCTTCCACAAACTTTGTCATTGATACCAATAAGTACCAAGACCGCTGGCTCATTTCAAGCCCCTTCAAATAATTTATCTACCCGATCCACAAAATGCCAACCCAGAGCACCTAGGAGACAGCGAACTGTTCGCTTGCTGGGATCTGGGTGACAAATCACCCTTTCTACAATCCTAATAATAGAGTCCCCTACCGCCAAAACCTGTCTGTTGCTCTGCCTATACTGCCCACCTACTCCTCCAGTAGAACTGTTCTCCGACCTTTTAGAGAGAACAGCTCTATCTGGCATTGCCATTCCTGAATGGACATCCCCAACAGTTTCAATCTGGCAAATCTGTTGGTGTTTGCCAATCGAGAACTGTCCTCCCTCCTCCTCCTGTACCCCCTGCTTCTCCTTGTAACTTTAACCCAGCTCCCTCCATGGACATCCTTACTAGCCGCATCTCCAACCTGCATGCTAGGCCCAGTTAAACTGTGCTCCCTTTCCAGTGGAGCAATATCAGTAAGTGCTGCAATTTACCTCTCCAGTTCTCCAATTTGAGCCTCAAGATAGACAACATGCTCGCACCTTTAACAGAGGTATGGACCCTGGATCAGCTGTTCCAGCAGTTCATACATGTGACAGGATGTACACGCTGTGAGTTTGTCACTGGACTGACTCATAATTAAAACAAATTGTATAAAGCAAAATAAAAACAAAACAATTATCTTTTCTCTTTTTTTTCTTTCCTCACTTCTTTCCTCTTGTACTCTAATGTGTCCCCTTTTCTTTGAACTTCCTCCTTTTATTTAAACTTCTACTCTGCTGGCTTGAAGGTTAGTAAAGAACACTAGAACTGTTGGCAAGCTCACAAGTTCGCTCTTTCCCCTGTTTACAGTATTCCCACTGCATTCCCTATACCAAGTATTCTGATTGCTATAGCAGTTTAAGAACAACACATACACTATTATAAAACTCACTACTGCAGAATATCTTTACACATAAGGGTCTCTATCTTGTTTTTATTTTCACCGCATTACAACAGTTGTATATTATCTATTATGACTATGAATCTGCCAGTGTATTCATGTGCAGAATCTTCCACAAATGTGACTTTTCTTGCTCTTTGAAAGTTTCCTGGAAGCATAACAGTAAGATAATGTGCAGTTTAAGCATAAATATGCATTATCCTATTGTACATCTAGTGTTCCTGCTAGACACACAGCATAATTAAGTTAATGGCTACCATGAGTGCCACTAAGGATTCACCTGGTGGGCTCCTGAGAGCTAAATACATGTGTTCATAGTGGATTTATAGTCACTATCAGGGGCGGCCCGTCCATTGGGGCGTCAGGGCAAACGCCCCCCCAAATATTTTCTTCACCCTGCAATAAAAAAAACACAACAATGTATTAGTATAACCCAAAAACAAATAAATATAAGGTGTACATCATCATTTCAAGTCTAAATAGTATTAAAATGAATTAAAGTTAGAAAAGGGACACTGTCACTTTAAAATAACTCTTGCGCTACATTAACTAATGCTGTGTATCTATCTATCGCCCCCTGCCTGCACCCTGTGTGATCAATTACAATAGTTACACTGTGTACACTAACCTTTAGACTCTTCTCTTCTCTTCAATGAGTCCTGGCCTGGCCCACTGACCGTTAATGCATGCCGCCCACCATCACAGTGACGATATGCATGGGCGGTCATAAATGTATCAATTAATAAATGACAGTCTTCCATCATTGACCAATCAATGATGGAAGGCTGTCCAGTTACTAAGTGATAAATCTAAACCCACCCAGACCGTTAGCCCTGAGCGCCCGCCAGCAAATAGAGCCTCGAGTTTGATTTTGATTGACTGATACAGTCAATAAAACCACCAGTTCCCTGTCCCTTCCCCCTTTCTGTTTCCTGACCCTGGTCACGCTGAGACTGAGAGACCTCCCTGGCTGAATCTACTCATCTGCTCTGCCTGCCTAACACAGTAAGTCTACACCTGCCTCTGCCTGGCACCTGCCCCTGCCCCTGGCCAAACCAAAACCCCTAGTAGCCCCTAATAAAAGTTAGGGGTGACCAGTTACCCCCAGTCCCCCACTATGCCTGCCTGGCCTGCCAGTGACACCTACCCAGCCACCCACCAACTACCACCGACGACCCTAGGCCTACAATGCCTGGTGCCAGTGCCACCCCCAGCCATCACCCCCATGTGGCCTGTGCCACCCCCGATCAGGCCTGCCCTATGCTAGCCTAGCTATGCCATCATGCCACCACCGGATTACACCGATCACGGGATCGGGGTAGTCGGGTGGTGAGCGGGGTGGCACAGGCCCACATGGGGGTGATCGGATCACCCCCTTGATGAGGCCTGTGCCACCCCTGATGACCTCCATGTATGCCACCCTGCCCGAGGCCCGATCACCACCGGGCCCCCGGCACCACCCCGATGCGGCCTATGCTACCCCGGGTATTCGGGCAGTGAGCGGGGTTGACCAGGCCACATGGGGGTGGATGTTCACCCCCATGAGGCCTGTGCCACCCCTGGTCGTGGCCTATGGGCGACCGATGGGCGCCTGACCGTGACCGACCCCACCCTGGATGAACCATTAACCAACTACCTAACCCCCCCCCCCCCCCCCCCCTATTTATTATTCCATTTTTAGAAGTAACAGGCATGTATATGTGCCTGTCACTTCTAAAGATAAAATAAAAATAAGGGAAGGGAAAAAAAATACAGTAAAAACATTATTACAATTAATTTACACACAGTAAGCAAACACATTGTTAGTAACACAACACATCGTATACAAAAATAAACAGCTTTAAACAAACATTAATAAAAAATAAAATAAACAGCACATACACACATTGTTAGTACAGTTAGTAACACAACACATTGTATACAAAAATAAACAGCTTTAAACAAACATTAATAAAAAATAAAATAAACAACAGCACATACTTACCTGTAAAATTGACCCCTCCAGCGTTGGCCTTCTGTCCTCTCTGGATATAGTCATGATGATGAAAAATAAATAATCCATGTTGATTGAAGCCAATGATCAAAAATTAAATAATCCATGTTGATTGAAGCCAATGATCAAAAATAAAATAATCCATGTTGATTGAAGCCAATGATCAAAAATAATCCAATCTTGATTGAAGCCATTGTCCATCCATCCATTCTGGCCCATTGAAAGAGGCCTCCAAAAAAAAAACCGACGCTCTAAAAAAAAAAAAACAACACACTAAAAAGAGCTCCTCCTACAAGGAGCCCCTCCCGCGATTAATTGTTTTTTTCCCACGGTCTGCTATATATACTAATTTTTGAAGGACTCTGATTGGCTGAAATTTTTGATTGACATCGATTTCAACCAATGAGAGTCTTTAAAAAATTAGCAAATCAGCAAGCAGGTATGGAAGCCTGTAAGGGTAAAAAAGGTTAGTGTGAACTTGTTTGACCCTGTATGTATTATACATATTACAGGGCTATTTTATGTGATATACATGTTACAGGATAATATCCTGTAACATGTATAGCCAAAAAATAGCACTGTAATATGTATAATACATACAGTGTAATAGAAATGCATGAACAATATAATATATCATGAAATAAAGAACATCAATTAATCAAATAATAAATATCAATTAATATATATTGTTGTATGTATATGTTTATGTATATTTATGTGTAATTTTTTATATATATATATATATATATATATATATATATAAATTAATATCAAAATATCACAATAAATAAATATATATATATATATATATATATATATATATATATATATATAACAATTTGATATATATATATATATATATATTTATTTATTGTGATATATTGATATCAATTTTTATATATATATATATATATATATATATATATATATATATATATATATATATATATATATTTATATATATATATATATATATATATTTTTTTTTTTGGGCCTATATGTTATTTAAGGTTTTTAAGGTACGGTTGGGGCCTATATGGTCCCAATTTGTTATTTAAGGTTTTTAAGGTACGGTTGGGGCCTATATGGTCCCAATTTGTTATTTAAGGTTTTTAAGGTACGGTTGGGGCCTATATGGTCCCAATTTGTTATTTAAGGTTTTTAAGGTGCGGTTGGGGCCTATATGATCCCAATTTGTTATTTAGGGTTTTTAAGGTGCGGTTGGGGCCTATATGGTCCCAATTTGTTATTTAAGGTTTTTAAGGTGCGGTTGGGGCCTATATGATCCCAATTTGTTATTTAAGGTTTTTAAGGTGCGGTTGGGGCCTATATGATCCCAATTTGTTATTTAGGGTTTTTAAGGTGCGGTTGGGGCCTATATGGTCCCAATTTGTTATTTAAGGTTTTTAAGGTGCGGTTGGGGCCTATATGGTCCCAATTTGTTATTTAAGGTTTTTAAGGTCCGGTTGGGGCCTATATGATCCCAATTTGTTATTTAGGGTTTTTAAGGTACGGTTGGGGCCTATATGGTCCCAATTTGTTATTTAAGGTTTTTAAGGTGCGGTTGGGGCCTATATGATCCCAATTTGTTATTTAAGGTTTTTAAGGTGCGGTTGGGGCCTATATGATCCCAATTTGTTATTTAGGGTTTTTAAGGTGCGGTTGGGGCCTATATGGTCCCAATTTGTTATTTAAGGTTTTTAAGGTGCGGTTGGGGCCTATATGGTCCCAATTTGTTATTTAAGGTTTTTAAGGTACGGTTGGGGCCTATATGATCCCAATTTGTTATTTAGGGTTTTTAAGGTACGGTTGGGGCCTATATGGTCCCAATTTGTTATTTAGGGTTTTTAAGGTGCGGTTGGGGCCTATATGGTCACACTTGCTCTTTTAAGGTTTTAAACGTTACAGTTTGGGTCTTAAACGTTCTAATGGTTTTTTTTTTGTTTTCTATAACTTCCCAGGTGCAAACTATCTGTGGAATCAGATTTCTTTGGACTCGTTGGTTGACTTACTGGACGTGAATACCCCGAGAAGGAGCGTCAACTGTTGGTGAGTATCATTGCCTTTAATTTTCTGTCCATGTGTATAGGTGCAAATTTGATGGTGATGTAGTCTTGTCACATGAGGGTTTGCAATCTGTAATGTATACCAATGAAATCAACACACTGTTATTTTTAAGTAATTTTGTGACATAATATAAATTAATATACCGTGATCTCTTTCTTTTATTGGTATCAATATCAGAAATGAATACTATTGACTCTCTACTTGTGAAGCCTTTCGCCACCCTAACCTATGAGGAGAAGGTGGAAGTAAAACGGTTAGGAGCTGACCAACCAGAGATAAATCTGCAGCAAATCGCAAGAGATAGAGGGAAGCAATATGTCCGTAATTTCAATACTGAATGGTACAAGAAGAACGACTGGCTTTCTGGAAGCGTTTCTAGGAAGTCCTTATATTGTTTCCCATGCATCCTATTTGGTGGTGACGCTGCTTGGACCAAAACTGGAGTGACTGACGTCAAACATCTAGCTGACAAATTGGCAAAACACAAAAGTTCTAAAGCTCACTTGGATAACAGGATCAAGTTTGAGATGCTTGGACAGGCGAACATTGCTGTTCAACTGGACCAAGGATACCAAGTCAGCATTCAAAAACACAACGAAGAAGTGGCTAAGAACCGGTACATCCTTTCGAAGATAATTGATTGTGTTCGCTTTTGTGGCGCCTTTGAACTGGCATTAAGAGGACATGACGAGAGTGAAACATCGCTAAATCCAGGAGTGTTTAGAGGCCTGGTGGATTTGGTTGGCAGTATCGATAGTGCAATGGAACAGCATTTGAAGACTGCAACTGTGTTTAAGGGCACTTCCAAAACCGTGCAGAATGAGCTACTGGACTGCATGCATGAAGTTATAAAGGAAGTGATTCACCAAGAGCTTAAGGAAGCCCAGTTTGTGGCAATCCAAGCGGATGAAACAACCGATATTTCCGCTAGGACACAGTGCGTTGTAGTCTATCGCTACATTGACAAGAAGCATCAAGTGGTGGAAAGATTTGATGGCTTCACGGAAATGAAATCAACGGATGCAGACTCCATTGCTGCTGTTGTGCTGGAAACACTGAATACTGTTCTCCCAGAGCCAGAAGACAAGAAGAAACTCATAGCTCAAAGCTATGATGGTGCCAGTGTGATGCGTGGAGATCAAGGAGGAGTTCAAAGAAAAATAAAAGACGTGTACCCGAACGCACACTACGTCCATTGCTATGCTCACCAACTGAACCTAATAATGGAGAAAGCAGTTTCAAGGATTGGAAGAGTTAGAGTTTTTTTTTCAAACATAGGCGGCATACCATCTTTTTTTTCACGCTCTCCAAAAAGGACTGGAGTTCTGGATGAGGTAGTTGGTAGAAGACTTCCAAGAGGTGCACCGACACGATGGAACTTCAACGTTAGGACCGTGAACGTGATCTACGAGAACAGAGATGCGCTACTTGAGTGTTTCCAGACAATTGAAGCATGTCTAAACTTTGATCCAACATCTATACGGGAAGCCGCAGGTTTCATTGGAATGCTGGAAGACAGGGAGTTCCTTTACTTCCTTAAATTATTTCATTTAATAATGCCACATGTAGACATCCTCTATAGTCAGCTTCAGAAGCGAGACACGGATACTGTTTATATCAAAAAAGTCACAGAAGACTTTGTCGCCAGCATCCAGAAAATCCGGAATTCTGTGGAAGAGATAGAAGCAAGTTTGCCAAGCGATCTAACAGTCAACAGACGGAGTGCGGAGATCTCAACCTTGAGACAACTTTCAAGAGAGGTATGTGACATAGTGGTGGTTCATGCAAAAGAACGATTTTCATTTTCAAATCACCTAGTCAGTGCCAAACTTGTTCAAAGTGACTTGTATAAAACCCATGGCACTTGCTTTCCAACCCAAGCTCTGGAAGACACCGTGCAAGCATATCCAATACTGAAGAAGGAACAATTACGCACTGAGCTGTCACTTCTGTATGGGAAGACAGAGTTTCATACTTGTACAAGTGCTGTTGCTCTGCACAAACTTTTCCATCAATTTAATCTGCAGAATGATTTCACAGAGACAGTGAAATTATTAAGAATCCTGATTACAACACCAATGACTACTGCAGAATCAGAAAGATGCTTCTCAACATTGAAGAGGATAAAAACCTTTTTAAGAAGCACCATGTCCCTGGAGCGGTTGAATGCATTGGCGATGCTCTCAATGGAAAAGCAACTGATTTCCGAGATCCCACACTTCAATGAAAAAACCATTGAGAAGTTTTGTTCTTTGAAAGATCGCCGTGCAAAATTAAAATACAAGTGATTGAAGCAAAGAAGAATGCATACCCCCAAGGTGTGCAAAGATAAACTGCGTTAAGCAGCACCACCTCACACTACCAAACATAACTAGTGGTAAGTAAAGTATGAACGGTGTGTGGGTGTGCATATGGAAGGAGCTATGAAAGGTGTGTGCATGGTCAGTAACAATTGTTGAAGCCTTGGCGTGGTTTGAAGGAATTGGAGGCACTTCCAAGGGTAGCTGTCACTTGTGTACAGGAAGCAAGAATTCCATGTCTGTACAAGTGCTGTTGCTCTGCAGCAACTTTAGCATCAATTTAATCTACATAATTTAACAGAGTGAGTGAAGCTATAAGGAATCCTGCTTACAACAACGAAGACTACTAAAGAACCAGAAAGATGCTTCTCCACATTGAAGAGGATCAAAAAAGTAATTAAAAAGCACCATGGCCCTGTAGCGGTTAAATGCATTGGTTTGAAGGAATTGGAGGCACCTTCAAGGGTACGTAAAGTTCTCAGAAATGGCACCACCTCACTACCAAAAATAACTAGTGGTAAGTAAAGTATGAATGGTGTGTGGGTGTGCATATTGAAGGAGCTATGAAAGGTGTGTGAATGGTCAGTAACAATTGTTGAAGCCTTGGCGTGGCGTTACTGCTCATATGGTTATCCATATGCTAATTCAACGTGTTTGTTTGACATTGATTATTGTGTGGTCTAAACAGAAGTGAAATGTTGTTGTTTTCTTGAATCCCAAGGTCCACTGGTTTGGGCCTATGCAGTGCTGATTGGTCTTCTAAGGTATGTTTGAGGCCTATATGGTCCCACTTGGTCTTCTAAGGTATGTTTGGGGCCTATGGTCACACTTGGTCTTCTAAGGTATGTTTGAGGCCTATATGGTCAAACTTGGTCTTCTAAGGTATGTTTGGGGCCTATATAGTTCCACTTGGTCTTCTAAGGTATGTTTGGGGCTTATATAGTCACACTTGGTCTTCTAAGGTATGTTTGGGGCCTATATAGTCACACTTGGTCTTCTAAGGTATGTTTGGGGCCTATAGTCACACTTGGTCTTCTAAGGTATGTTTGGGGCCTATATAGTCACACTTGGTCTTCTAAGGTATGTTTGGGGCCTATATGGTTCCACTTGGTCGTTTAATGTTTTTTAAGTATGGTTTTGTTCTTGAATGGTATGATTGATTTGCTTGTTTTCTTCCAACCCCAGGTGCAAACCCTATGTGGCTGCAGATTTGTTTCTACTCATTGGTCAACTTAATGAACGTGAATACCCTGAGAAGAAGAGCCGACTAATGGTAGGTGTCACTCCTTTAATTTTTCTGTTAATACGTATAGGTGCAATTATGATATTGCTGTAGTCTTGTCACATGAGTTTTTTCAATCTATATTGTATACCAATGAATTTAACACATTGTTACTTTACTTCTTGACATTTCTGCATTGCAGATCATGTATTTCAATGGGCTTCACAAGCATAAGGTCATTGGGCGGGGCTTATAAAGGTCATTATGACGTCAGGGGGAGGAGTTATAAAAATGGGTGTGGTTTGAAAAAGGGGGAGTGGCTATGTTTCGCCCTGTCGCCCCTCCAACTTGAAAAGTCACCAGCCGCCACTGGTCACTATTATGCTTCACAAATCCATGCCTTGATGGCACTATTATGTGAAGATAAACTAAGCTTTTAACTTCATTTATGATGTAGCACATATAAAATCCCAGACATGATATGACTTATGAAATATGCATTATACAGGACACCACTGCAAATAGTTAAGCTTCATGCAGAAAATATAGGGCCCTATTAAATTCTCCCTCGTAGTTCTCTCGGTGCTCGCAAAAGGCAGTTTTCCTGCTGTTTGCGAGAACCGAATCTCTCGCAGCCTGCTTTACGATATGACTGCGAGAAAATGGCCGAGAATAGGCTCCGAGAGAGCTACGTAGCCTTAAATCTATGCACGAGTCTCGCATATCGTAAGAATCCCTACGTGGACAAAAAGTCCACGCAAGGGATCCGAAAGCCTCTACGTGCTGCCTCGGAAAAGCCCGAGACAGCAGTGTGAGGCTCCCCCCTGCACCCTATACACATCCCCATGCTGCAGGAGTCTCTATCGGGACCCCTGCAGCACCCCCACATTAACCCCTTGCAGCGGGGGTCCCCGATCTGCATAGATCAGGCCCCCCGCTGCATTTAAAACTTTTAAATTCCCCGCCGCGGCTCCTTAAAGGGACCGCGGCACACTATTACCCAATCCCGGCCGCGGCACTTAAAATTAACCCCCCTCTATGCTGGGGGTCCCCATCGGGACCCCCGAAGTGTCCCCACATAAACCCATTGCAGGGGGGGGCCCCGATCTGCATAGATCAGGCCCCCCGCTGCATTTAAAACTTTTAAATTCCCCGCCGCGGCTCCTTAAAGGGACCGCGGCACACTATTACCCAATCCCGGCCGCGGCACTTAAAATTAACCCCCCTCTATGCTGGGGGTCCCCATCGGGACCCCCGAAGTGTCCCCACATAAACCCATTGCAGGGGGGGGCCCCGATCTGCATAGATCAGGCCCCCCGCTGCATTTAAAACTTTTAAATTCCCCGCCGCGGCTCCTTAAAGGGACCGCGGCACACTATTACCCAATCCCGGCCGCGGCACTTAAAATCAACCCCCCTCTATGCTGGGGGTCCCCATCGGGACCCCCGAAGTGTCCCCATATAAACCCCCTGCAGCGGGGGGCCCCGATCGGCACCGATCGTGACCCTGCTGCAATTCAATTTTAAATTTCCCGCCTCGTGGGTCCTCAAAGGACCGTAAAGGTCCTGAAAGGACTCGCACTAAAAATATTAACCCCAGGCAACTATAATTACCCCATTAACTCATGATGGTCAATCCAGACCACCATAAGGCCTAAATTAACCCATTAACTCATGGTGGTCAATCCAGACCACCATAAGGCCTAAATTAACCCATTAACTCATGGTGGTCAATCCAGACCACCATAAGGCCTAAATTAACCCATTAACTCATGATGGTCAATCCAGACCACCATAAGGCTCTATTTAACCCATTAACTCATGATGGTCAATCCAGACCACCATAAGGCTCTATTTAACCCATTAACTCATGGTCGTCAATACAGACCACCATAAGGCTCTATTTAACCCATTAACTCATGGTGGTCAATCCAGACCACCATAAGGCTCTAATTAACCCATTAACTCATGGTGGTCAATACAGACCACCATAATGCCTAAATTAACCCATTAACTCATGATGGTCAATCCAGACCACCATAAGGCTCTATTTAACCCATTAACTCATGGTCGTCAACACAGACCACCATAAGGCTCTATTTAACCCATTAACTCATGGTGGTCAAAACAGACCACCATAAGGCTCTATTTAACCCCATCAGTCCCATAAGGGTATATTATTACCATTATGGGCCTGTTACAACCCAACATTAACCACATAAGTGCCTTGATGGTCCTCAAGGACCATCATGACACTAACTACAAACACTACACTATAACCCCCAATAAACCATTTAATCTAAACTAACCCCCCTCTACACTAATCTATTAACACTTACACTACCTACCTACACTACCTACCCCCTAATAAACCTCCCCAACACTCTAATTAAAAAAAACAAAAAACCTACAGTACAGAAAACAAAAAACAATTACAACCCCACCCCCCACTACAGAAAACAAAAAAATACATTACAACCCCCCCCCCCACTACAGAAAATAAAAAAATTACACACCTGAAAAGGAAAGACAGATAAACACAATACAATACATACATATAATACATTACATACATTACATACAATACATGACATTACATATAATATATTACATATAATATATTACATATAATACATTACATACATTACATACAATACATGACATTACATATAATATATTACATATAATATATTACATATAATATATTACATATAATACA
Organism: Discoglossus pictus; assembly: GCA_027410445.1. Lineage (NCBI taxonomy): Eukaryota > Metazoa > Chordata > Amphibia > Anura > Alytidae > Discoglossus > Discoglossus pictus. The sequence continues at coordinate 130,784,940 of CM050166.1, forward strand.
TTACATACATTACATACAATACATGACATTACATACATTACATATAATGTATTACATATAATATATTACATATAATATATTACATATAATATATTACATACATTACATACAATACATGACATTACATATAATATATTAAATATAATATATTACATATAATACATTACATACATTACATACAATACATGACATTACATACATTACATATAATGTATTACATATAATATATTACATATAATATATTACATATAATATGTTACATATAGTCCTAATCAAATACCCCCTATCTATCTAACATACAATCTATTTAATTTAAAATAAATCCTAACTATATCAAATACATCCCCCTATCTATCTAATATACAAAAAATCCTAACTACATACACAGACCCTTATTCTAAACTAAAATAAAATAATTACAGTCCTAACTACATACACAGACCCTAATTCTAAGCTAAAATCAATAAATTAAGACCACTTACCTTTAAGATGTTGCTTCAGATCACTAACCTATGGGTCAAACAAAAAATAAAAATTAGTACAAAACATTAACATCAAATAAATAAACATTCTATACATTCTAAATATTCAACTCACCTTTACAGCATGTCCAGTCACTGTTTAGCTCTTCCGGCGCGGCCCTGTTAAAAAAAAAACACAATACATGAATACATGAATACAATATATAAACAATAAATAAAATACACAAATAAACATCTAAATATACATTTAACTTACCTCCCCGCGATGTCCCCGGCCTTCTAAAAAAAAAAAAGAAAAAAAACTAACGGAGGTCTGCACTGGCAGACCTCCCCGACGCTACTGAACCTCCCGGAGTCGTTTCCGGGAGGAAATTGGCATTGGCGGCTTGTGATTGGCTGAAAAAGCTGTCTATCAATTTCAGCCAATCAAAAGTCGTCAATGTGTGAGCCAATCAGGATGGGATACACCCCAATATCCCACCCTGATTGGCTTAAACACTTGTCTATCTTTCTGGGAACCAATCACAACGCTCAGATGCCTTCAGCCAATCACTATGGGATACACCCCCACGGAGTGATTGGTAGAAGACATCTGCGCATCCTGATTGGCTCCTAAATTGACGACTTTTGATTGGCTGACAGCTTTTTCAGCCAATTACAAGCCGACAATGCCAATTTCCTCCCGGAAACGACTCCGGGAGGTTCAGTAGCGTCGGGGAGGTCTGCCAGTGCAGACCTCCGTTAGTTTTTTTTTCTTTTTTTTTTTTAGAGCGCGGATGGTTCCGCGGCCCAGCCGGGGCTGAAGGAGAGAAGGCCGGGGACATCGCGGGGAGGTAAGTTAAATGTATATTTAGATGTTTATTTGTGTATTTTATTTATTGTTTATATATTGTATTCATGTATTCATGTATTGTGTTTTTTTTTTAACAGGGCCGCGCCGGAAGAGCTAAACAGTGACTGGACATGCTGTAAAGGTGAGTTGAATATTTAGAATGTATAGAATGTTTTTTTATTTGATGTTAATGTTTTGTACTAATTTTTATTTTTGTTTGACCCATAGGTTAGGGATCTGAAGCAACATCTTAAAGGTAAGTGGTCTTAATTTATTGATTTTAGCTTAGAATTAGGGTCTGTGTATGTAGTTAGGACTGTAATTATTTTATTTTAGTTTAGAATAAGGGTCTGTGTATGTAGTTAGGATTTTTTGTATATTAGATAGATAGGGGGATGTATTTGATATAGTTAGGATTTATTTTAAATTAAATAGATTGTATGTTAGATAGATAGGGGGTATTTGATTAGGACTATATGTAATATATTATATGTAATATATTATATGTAATATATTATATGTAATACATTATATGTAATGTATGTAATGTCATGTATTGTATGTAATGTATGTAATGTATTATATGTAATATATTATATGTAATATATTATATGTAATATATTATATGTAATGTCATGTATTGTATGTAATGTATGTAATGTATTATATGTATGTATTGTATTGTGTTTATCTGTCTTTCCTTTTCAGGTGTGTAATTTTTTTTTTTTTCTGTAGTGGGGGGTGGGGTTGTAATGTATTTTTTTGTTTTATGTAGTGGGGGGTGGGGTTGTAATTGTTTTTTGTTTTCTGTACTGTAGGTTTTTTTGTTTTTTGTACTGTAGGTTTTTTGTTTTCTGTGCTGTAGGTTTTTTGTTTTTTGTAATTAGAGTGTTGGGGAGGTTTATTAGGGGGTAGGTAGTGTAGGTAGGTAGTGTAAGTGTTAATAGATTAGTGTAGAGGGGGGTTAGTTTAGATTAAATGGTTTATTGGGGGTTATAGTGTAGTGTTTGTAGTTAGTGTCATGATGGTCCTTGAGGACCATCATGGCACTTATGTGGTTAATGTTGGGTTGTAACAGGCCCATAATGGTAATAATATACCCTTATGGGACTGATGGGGTTAAATAGAGCCTTATGGTGGTCTGTATTGACCACTATGAGTTAATGGGTTAATTAGAGCCTTATGGTGGTCTGTATTGACCATCATGAGTTAATGGGTTAATTTAGGCCTTATGGTGGTCTGGATTGACCACCATGAGTTAATGGGTTAAATAGAGCCTTATGGTGGTCTGTATTGACGACCATGAGTTAATGGGTTAATTTAGGCCTTATGGTGGTCTGTATTGACCATCATGAGTTAATGGGTTAATTTAGGCCTTATGGTGGTCTGGATTGACCACCATGAGTTAATGGGTTAAATAGAGCCTTATGGTGGTCTGTATTGACGACCATGAGTTAATGGGTTAATTTAGGCCTTATGGTGGTCTGTATTGACCATCATGAGTTAATGGGTTAAATAGAGCCTTATGGTGGTCTGTATTGACGACCATGAGTTAATGGGTTAAATAGAGCCTTATGGTGGTCTGTATTGACGACCATGAGTTAATGGGTTAATTTAGGCCTTTTGGTGGTCTGGATTGACCATCATGAGTTAATGGGGTAATTTAGGCCTTATGGTGGTCTGTATTGACCATCATGAGTTAATGGGTTAATTTAGGCCTTATGGTGGTCTGGATTGACCACCATGAGTTAATGGGTTAAATAGAGCCTTATGGTGGTCTGTATTGACGACCATGAGTTAATGGGTTAATTTAGGCCTTATGGTGGTCTGTATTGACCATCATGAGTTAATGGGTTAATTTAGGCCTTATGGTGGTCTGGATTGACCACCATGAGTTAATGGGTTAAATAGAGCCTTATGGTGGTCTGTATTGACGACCATGAGTTAATGGGTTAATTTAGGCCTTATGGTGGTCTGGATTGACCATCATGAGTTAATGGGGTAATTTAGGCCTTATGGTGGTCTGTATTGACCATCATGAGTTAATGGGTTAATTTAGGCCTTATGGTGGTCTGGATTGACCACCATGAGTTAATGGGTTAAATAGAGCCTTATGGTGGTCTGTATTGACGACCATGAGTTAATGGGTTAATTTAGGCCTTATGGTGGTCTGTATTGACCATCATGAGTTAATGGGTTAATTTAGGCCTTATGGTGGTCTGGATTGACCACCATGAGTTAATGGGTTAAATAGAGCCTTATGGTGGTCTGTATTGACGACCATGAGTTAATGGGTTAATTTAGGCCTTATGGTGGTCTGGATTGACCATCATGAGTTAATGGGTTAATTTAGGCCTTATGGTGGTCTGGATTGACCACCATGAGTTAATGGGTTAAATAGAGCCTTATGGTGGTCTGTATTGACGACCATGAGTTAATGGGTTAATTTAGGCCTTATGGTGGTCTGGATTGACCATCATGAGTTAATGGGTTAATTTAGGCCTTATGGTGGTCTGGATTGACCATCATGAGTTAATGGGGTAATTTAGGCCTTATGGTGGTCTGTATTGACCATCATGAGTTAATGGGTTAAATAGAGCCTTATGGTGGTCTGTATTGACGACCATGAGTTAATGGGTTAATTTAGGCCTTATAGTGGTCTGGATTGACCATCATGAGTTAATGGGTTAATTTAGGCCTTATGGTGGTCTGTATTGACCACCATGAGTTAATGGGTTAATTTAGGCCTTATGGTGGTCTGGATTGACCATCATGAGTTAATGGGGTAATTATAGTTGCCTGGGGTTAATATTTTTAGTGCGAGTCCTTTCAGGACCTTTACGGTCCTTTGAGGACCCGCGAGGCGGGAAATTTAAAATTGAATTGCAGCAGGGTCACGATCGGTGCCGATCGGGGCCCCCCGCTGCAGGGGGTTTATATGGGGACACTTCGGGGGTCCCGATGGGGACCCCCAGCATAGAGGGGGGTTAATTTTAAGTGCCGCGGCCGGGATTGGGTAATAGTGTGCCGCGGCCCCTTTAAGGAGCCGCGGCGGGGAATTTAAAAGTTTTAAATGCAGCGGGGGCCTGATCGGTGCCGATCGGGGACCCCCGCTGCAAGGGGTTAATTTGTGGGGGCTGCGGGGGTTCCTATGGACCCCTGCAGCAAGGTGTTCATGTGAGGACACTTCGGGGGTCCCGACAGGGACCCCCGCATTGAGGGGGGGTTCATTTTAGGTGCCTGGGGGGGGGTTTGGAGTACCCCCCACGGCAGGGCTTATGTGGGGGACTGCCGCGGAGGTCCCTTTTAGGACCCCCGCAGCACTTGATGAGGAGTGGGAGCCTGCGATATCATCTCGCAGGCTGTCACTCCTCATGTACATTTACGCAGTGTTGATACGTACGGGCCTGCTGCGTAGCTCATACGTTGCTCGCAGCAGGGCTAATTTAATAGCATTGTAAGTTAGAGAAACTTTGCAGTACGTAGGGCTTAAGTAGAAGCCTCTTATTTACGAGGCTGGAATTTAATAGGGCCCATAATTTGCAGACAGAATGTCAAAAGGGAAGGAGTGATTCATACCATATTAAGATGCATAACAAAGCATACAATACGTAAAGGACCAATCTGTAGAATACATTATTTGTTGTTTTAAAATGTATAACATATTATATTTTATTAAAAGAATTGCTTAGCTTAACATTGGAATTTCATTTTTATGTCTTGTTTAATTTATTACAATAACAAAAATGGATTTGATGTGGGTGGATGTTTGAACGCTTTCCATACAAATCAGTAAAAATGTATAGATTTGTGTTGGAGAAAAAGCAAGTGCATGTATTTTGCAAAATCTTTTATATATATAAACGTTTTAAAAATATAATTCCAATGGGTTCTTTTCAAGGGTCAATTTCCTTTGAAATAGTTATATCTCAAAACAAACATTTTGAGCCTTAAGTGCCCAATCTAATCATACAAATATGATAGCAAGCAATTTCATTTATACAAGCAACTGATTACACAGAAACAATATTCTTAATGGTCAGTGGTCCATATGAGTAATTGCTTGGACTCCAGCCAGGCAGGAGGAGTAGGAAGTTTTACATGAACAGAGTAGGGCACTGGGTTATGACTGCAAACCATAATACCACAACACAGAAAAGTGTAAGAAAGAACCTGACGTGGAAAATGTCCATCTAACCTATTAATTGCAAGCATTATCATATGTTGATTAAGTCAAGAATGACTACCATGATAAAATTTCTTTCAGGTGGCTCTAACTGTGAAAACAGGGGAACTGCATGTCATTATCACCTCAAGAAATAACTGTGCAAAGCATACAGCTGCATGATAAGGAAAACAGAATGAAACAATATGCAGACAGTGAAGTTGAAAGAAAAAATGAAAAAGATTATGCTGATTGCTTGGATAGGCCCACTAAACCAGCTGGTGGCCTTATAGTTAAGCTGGACAATTTAAATGTTATTAAAGAACACCCCATGCTACCTTGACCACACTTCCAGAAGCTCTTCAAAAGTGATTATAACAAGAATCTTAAGTGTTGCAACTTTTTATGACAAAGAGTGTGTGCAAATTACACTACAACAAAGAAAAAAAAAACATTATTTCGTAACATTTACCTTGAAGTACAGAAAAAAATTCGTAGAATGCATAAACCACAAAAGTGAAAAAAATGATTTGCAAAAACTAAATTAATTGTTCATTACACTTTAATGTAGGCGTCATGTCCAAGATTGAAAAATAAATGTGTGAATAATAATAGGACCAAAGGTCTAAATTATTTTTAAAATTTAAATTATTAATCAAATAATTTTGTTATACTATGAGTGATGCAGCTATCTTCCCACCATTGATACATAAGCTGCTGAGAGGCAGCCATGAAGTACCAGTAGCCACCACCCTACCTAGTCCTAATCCTTAGCTTCCTTTCTCTGATGGTTCTTCACATACACAAGAAGTCTGATGACTTCACAAATCATCCTTTGAAATGTTAACAGCTCTAAACTTAATTTATAAAGCACTTGAGGTAGTTCACTCAACATTATTAACAGCTTCAACCAGCGAAAAATAAAACACAGCTATGTCTAAATAAGAAAATAATGATGTATGAGGTCTATTGTAGCAGAGTCTGTGTGCTTCGGAAACGTAACTTATAGTATGGGTTAAATTCCTTAAGAAAAAAACTCTCACCAGCAAAGTGAGACTTTTCAGTTACATTACAATGTTATTTTATGTGGCCTAATCACTAAAGTGTGAACAATCAACTCCATCATCTTGGTGGTGGTGGGAGAATGAGAGAAATATACACCTTTAGGTATCCCATATATAGTTCTTAGCAGCGCGGGCTTGCCAAAATCCGTTGCTAACGCAACGTTAAAACTGCAGGCTTGCAAAGCGAGGGCCACGGTTGCGGACAGGCAAGGAGCATCAAAAGTGCTCCATTCGGTGGTGGAGATGAGCGCCGTTGGCGCTCATCCCTACAACCCCTTAGGACTTAGACAGGGAGCGCCAAAGACGCTCATTGCGCTGATGGGGATGAGCACCATAGGCGCTCATCCCTACGACCCCATACACTACTTAAGCATCACACCTATGAACCGCGGGACTACAGATCAACACAACTCTCAATTACACAATTCACAGTGGGAGACCCGTAGCACTTTGTAAAAATCGCCTACAAAAATTACAGCCCGTAACACTTTGCAAAGGAAACCCGCACTTAAAAAAAAAAATACGACCTGTGTAACTTTGAAAAAATAATAATACGAGCTACAAAAAATACAAAGTTAATGGCCGAACCACGCACATCCCAAAACATGAAAAACACAAAAAATAAAAACAAAAACACACAAAAAACATCACACACAGCACGGGGGGACAGCCAGGACATCTAGAAGTGAGGTTGCACGCAAATTTAAATAGAATTTGAAGGGTTTTGCCACTCCAAAATCTCCTAAGCGAGAAAAAAATGGCCGCAGAAAAAAAAACGAGGCTACATGACCCCTAACCACGTAAAACACCGCTAGGCACATATGACTTTTAACCAGGAATGTACAAGTTACAAAATACACTATTAGGAAGGACAGAAAATGATCCTGACCCGCGTAACACAATCTGCGCCATTTTACAACACTAACTTCAAACTAATAACATTACTATTATAAAATTACGCTTTACATAAACGGTTTAGCCTCCCGCACGCAGCCGATTTACACTGCACACTTGACACATTGCTGACACTTTCCCCTCAGCTCAGCAACAGTCCAAATGTACATTGTCTGCTGCACCAACATCAAAAGGGATTGTTAGTTCTTCAGGATATTGTTTGCTAGATATATTAATTACAAATAGGTAAAGTACATTAATTTTTTAATTAATTATTTCATTCAATATTATTTAAAAAATATATATATATAAAAAATACAAATAGCAGAGGAGAGCCTCGCAATGAGCGCACAAAATTAACCAAAAGTACACGAGGGGAGAGGCTGTCATTGCGAGCCTCGAGATGAGTGCAGAAGGCGCTCAGCGCAAGGCTCGCAATGAGCGCCCAAGTTACTCAGAGAACCAAAAGCCTTACATTGTGTGGCAAACAGCATTCCCTGGTTTACAATTCTTTTGTAGTCATTTTTTGACGGGCAATTCGCTAGTATATAAATAATATTTTATCAATATAGTTACTGAAATCCTGAAGCAGATTGCTCATGGCTGATCTGCAAAAGGTAGAAGTGGCCTCATCGGGCCCAGACCTCATCTAGCCATCAATTTCAAAGGTTGATTGCCTATATATACAGTGAAGTAAGGCAATAGAATCAGTCAAATCATTTGGCACAATTTTTCTAGGAATTTGGTCACAAAAACTATGTTTTAGTGTGGAACTTTGTTCATTTGGTGCATTGACCATCAGTCCTACAATGAGGACAGGAAATGCAATATAAAGCCATCGTAGGAGCTAGGGTTCAAGCATCCACTCTGATTTTACTTGAGGACAATTTTACTAATTCTAGGAGATATATTGTTAGCAACATAGCACATCTATACTGAGGACACCATCTGCAATACAAAATTCTAACCCTAGTATTATAGGGTTAGTATTTTGGGAGGCAAGGATTAAACATCATATCTCAATTTTCCTAAAGGCGGCATAGCTGGTGTACATCTTTAGTAATCAGAGAGCCTGGTTCTGAGCATCATACTTAGTCTCTAATGAAGATAGGGACTGTAAGACAAAATCTAATCAATACTTAGACATATGTACAGTATCTCACAAAAGTGAGTACACAAAATAGTCAGAAAATTGATTCATTAAACAAGAGAATGTTCCATATGTATTAACTATATAGATGTATCTACATACAGTTCCTCCGGAGAGATACACAGATGGAAATCAGAGTAAATGTCCGTCCATATAAGTCCAGAACCACAATGTAAATGCCAGAGGTATGCAGCTTCTTCTCAGGACACTGTTCCCACCTTGTCCAAGTAACTAGTAGAGATGATAAGAAGGGTAGGGGAAAGGCAGCACGCCACCTCCTAGTTCAATATGAGTGTATAATAGGCACATTAAAACATCAAGCATATAGTGTTTCTCTCACATGTGATAACCTCAAGTTATCAGGTATCTGTATGGATTAGAAGGGGTACCTCTGGAAATACTCAATGTCCAATCCTCAGATCTCAATCCCAGGCACAGGATACAATACAGATAGTCTTGTAGCAGGTATAGTTGGATCACCAATGTTATTGAGTACACTATTATATAGTGTATATAGAACAAATATGATACCAACTCCTTATGTCTACTATGGGGACAATTGAAGCATACTAGTCCAAACAATGGTGTTTTTGTCATATATTTATTGAACCATGCAATCCTAAATACATGCCATATATGTCCAATAGGGATAAACACAATGAAAATGAATAAATTCAATAATCTAAAAACATTAAATAGTATCAAACAAACAGTATCAGTTATATTAATATAATACATATTATTAAAATACTATTTATGGTACGGTATACTGTTACATTAGAATTGATGGGATTGCGAGCATAACATTGATAGTAGCATTGATTGTCTTGTCATATAGTGCTTCTGTAACCATAAGGATAAGGAAATATGTGATCACATGGTAAGCAAATGTAATGTGCTCTTAGTTATCTGTCCCTGCTGGAAATACAAGGGAGAATTCCACATATATAACAAAATATATACACAGTTATTTCCATATATAATATATTATTTGCATATATTATGTGCTGAATTCTCTCCTGAAGGGTTAAGTGTTGTTATAGAATATGACAGAGGGACATTTCTGAAATGGATTCATCATATAAATTGCAATTTCACATGCCTGGGGGAAGCAAGATGTCTATGCAAGAAGTTCAGTGTACAATGTAATCTTCCAGTTTACTGGAAATATGGTCATATCTAATCTTGTAAAATGCCTTCATTGGCATAACACCTTGCATACAATACTGATATTTGATGAATAATGTTGAGATGTGTTTTTAAAACATGCATTTATTATTACACAAAATTATTAGGCATGTTGGGTACAATGTTCTATGGAATGAACTGCTAGTAAATACTTATTCATGTGTTAATTTACAGGTTCTTTAAATTTTATTTGCTGCCTGTTTTTAAAAAAAAATTAAATCCAATTGTGGAATGTTTTGGCAGAGGTAAGGTAAAATGTTGCTAATTTTATATAACGGTACATTTGCCGAAATGCTGGATATATTTCATTTTATTTACACAAACAATTAAGACAGAGTACAAAAAACACCACAGTTACACATACAACTAAAGATAGAAAACAAACATACATCTTGATTTTGTTGATGGCAAGTAAATAGCAATTGATCAGTATTACACAGGTGATGTTTTTTTCAGCACCTCTGTCTCTAGTTTAAGGTGCAGCCCTCTTCTTATCATGTCATGCAATTGATATGACATAAATATTACACTGTACAGTTTAATATAGTTTATTAAAATATTACAATGTATAGATTAATTGAGTTTGAGGATCAAATTATCGACAAGTATACACTGTGTGCAGAAATAGCATTTATTGGTATAGCAGTAAATATCAAGGATAAACAATTATATATTATAAAACAATTAAGTGTTTACACTTGTAAGCTTTGATATTTAGTTAGATCACAATATACAATCTTCCCGATGTCTATTACTATGTCTTTTGGATGATTGGATAACAATTAGTCTTAACAAACTTTATATTTAGTTAGATCAATACAGAAATGGTACGCAGAATGTATAAACAATCAGCTGTCTATTTGATACAGTACATATGATTTTAATAATTAGCAATATAACCTGTTTCTCTATGAAAGCAGTAAATAGCAAAATATGGTATACCACTTTATATGGCAGTTAGAATATAAAAATATATATTGAAGTAATATGTATAAAAATTGGTTATATTGTATGACAATTGCGAGTACTTTGTATTTAGGTTCTGGCAAGCTATTATTTGGCTATTGGCCTTACATCAACATTGATTACATTTAATTTAATTTATCAAATTGGTTAATTCAATCAATAATGATGTAAACAGTTTTGTTGATTGTGTGATACAAGACTATATATGTGGAGTATTGCTAAGTATGGTTTGCTGTATAGGTGTTTTTAATAATTGTTTTTTTAACAGATTTAAATGGTGATATTATTGAATAAAGTCAGTCAGACTGTTATAGGGAATATGGGCACAGAATGAAATATACTGATTAACACCTACAGTCCGGAATGAAGGTGCTAATTAGTCTTGGTTCTGTGACCACTCCCAAAAAGGTAACAGAAGGATTGTGGATATATTGGATTAATTTACCTCCATTAAAAAAAAGACCATTATACAAGTTTATACATACCATGTATAGTATTTCAGAGTAACACCTATCTCATTTTAGGATCCCTTCTCAAGATAGTTTGAAGTAATCCCTCTTTGTGTTATTGGTTTGTTAGAAAGAGTTGTACTGATAGGATGGAATTTGATATAGATATAGTAAGATATCTTAGGGAAGATATGAAGGGGGCATAGGTTTATGCCAGATAATGAAAGTCAGAAAGTAGTACAGCAAAAAGAAAGAGGACCAAGGAACAAAAAGACCAGGCAAAAAATAGAACAGAACCAAGAAAAGACCCAGAAAGACAATAGTACAGAAGGAAAGACCATGATCCTTCTCTCTGCCTATTAGATAAACTATTTATTTCTTACTCATCACCACAAGGTTGGTTTCCACCAATGACAAATAGTTACTCCCTGTATAGGCATAAATAGAATGTATTGCTAAATATGTTGTGTATATCTGTTTCTGATCTCTTGAGAGCACTCTGTTTACAGGTATTAAAATAAATTATTATGAAATCTATGTGACCTGTGTCCCATATTGTCTGACAACAATTTTTGGTTAGAGATTAGGCCATTATGCGCTTAATCTTAAAACCTGCTCGATAATGTTATTTAGGACAATGGAGTATTGAAGTGAGATGCGTATGCCTCAGAACACACTATCTTGAGACATTTGTAATGTTTCATCTTGAAGGTCTTTCTTACCCATGTGAAAATATCAAAGACTTGGCCTGGTCAAGTCTTGATTTGATAAAACATATTTACCAACTTAGAGATTTATTTCATTTTTACAGGAAAATGTTTGAACTCTTCATATGTTGAAAAGATATACGATACGTGTATGTGTATGTTTAAAATGGTCACAGCAATACCAATGGACAACCATATCATGTGGATAATAGATGTAACCTCTGTCTTTTACCCAACAAAATGCACGACAATCAAGGCCTTATTTACACCCTAATTCTAGATACTTAAAAAAAAATGGTGGACAAAGTTTTATCTGGGAGTTTCCCCCTGCAAAACTGTTTCCACCAAAAGTGATGCCCTTATACATACTGGTAACATCCCCCCATTATGTCCAATCCACAGTGTGCTCCATTTCTATTATTGGTTTGAATAAAGAAACACGTTCCCATCTTGTCTGTATATGCAATCTACCTAAAATAACTTTAACATAATGAATCACTAATCAAAGTAAATATGCATTAGCCAGACATTTCCTACAATTTTCTCATCTTACTGTCCCTACCTACAAAATATACAGAATCAAGGACTGACACAGATTACAAGATTGATGCTGTGTTATTATTATTATTATCATTATTAAAATTGTTATCTTTTATTTATAAAGCGCCAACGTATTCCATAGAGCTAAGTACAGGGAATGCTACAGGTAAATAAGACAAAAATGATCAAAGTGGCATACTGGTATAGAAGGTGTAGAGGTCTCTGCTCTTGTAAGAGCTTACAATCTAAGTGAGTTAATAGTATTAGACATATAAGGAAAAGGGATTGCTTGTCTGTTGTCCAGTGAGGCAGCAGGATCCATGCATATGAAGTATGTGGGGAGGTGATTGCAGGTGACAACAGGCGCATGTTGTTGGAAGAGTAGAGGAGGTGGATAGGGGAGTAATTTGAGCTTAAATCTTATTTAGGACGGCGCTATGTTGTTGAGGGCTTTCTAAGTTAGTGTCAGGATTTTGAAATTAGGTTTGATGGTGCAGTTGTCAATGGTAAATGTAATGTTTGGAACTGGAGAGGTGGTAAAGGGTGGGATTATTAAAAGCTCAGTCTTTGACATGTTTCTTTTTAGGTAGTGGGATGCCATTCCAGAGGAGATGTTTGATGGGCAGGTGATGACATGAGTTAATGAGGGAGATAGGTCAGTTGAGGAGACATAGATTTGGGTATCATCAACCAAGAGAGGATACTAGAAACAAACAAAAATTATTGCTGTGCAATGTAGGGAGGCAATGTAGATTGAAAATAGCAAACAATGAGAGTTGAGTTACCCACACTGTGAGTGGTAATGGTGATGAAGTTGAACCCAAGTATGTAACACTATAGAATCAGTTAGATTTATAGGAATGGAACCAGGAGGGTGCTGTGTTACACAGGCCAAGGGAGCTGAGAATCTGGGTAAGAAGTGAGTAGAAATGGTGTCAAAAGGGGCAGAGAGGTCAAGGAAGATAAGTAATATATTACTCTTTTGCTTTCACCATCAGTAGGTCTTTAGCTGATTTAGTAAGTGCTGTCTCTGTAGAGTGTTATACCTGGAAACCAGATTGCAGAGGGTCAAGTACAGAGTTTAATGAGAGAAAATGAGTTGGAGACTATATAGTAGTATTTTGTAGTAGCTTGGAGGCAAAAAGGGGCAGTGAAATATGGTGTTAATACAGAGTATAGATGGATCAAGGGAGAGTTTCTTTAAGATTGTGTAATAAGTGACTGTTTAAAGGGAAAGGGAGGAGTGTGCCAATTACGAGGGAAAGATTAAAGGGTGGATTAGAACAGGGGAAAAGGCAGAAGAGTCAAAGGGAATGAGTTATGAGAGGGTAGGGTCAAGTGAACATGTTGTTAAATGAGAGGCTAAGAGGAGTGGGGCTATTTCATATTCTGTGACTAGGATGAAGAGGCTAAGGGAGGCTGTTGAACTGGTAACTGTCAAAAGTGGAGAGCTTGGTTTGTGGTGCAGGGAGATGTATTGTCTAATTGAATCAATTTTATTTGTGAAATGTTCTGCAATGTCTTGAGCTGAGAAAGTATTGTTATGAAAGTGGTGTAGGTGGGCAGAAGAGAAAGTTGAATGTTGAGAATAGGCGTTTAGAGTATATAAAAATTGATAAATATGTTTGCTTTGAAAGATGAAGGGCAGCACTGTACAATCCTAGAATAACTTTGGAGTGGAGGAAGTCTGACTCTACTGGCGTTCAGCAGTGCAGGAGCACTTTTGAAGGTAACGTGTTTGTTTTGCATACCATGGTTGTAGCTGAAAACATCTGGGATGGCATAGCATGGTGGGAACTGTTATGTCAAGTGCAGAGGATAGTGTGTGGTTATCCTGTGCAATTTTCTGGCAAGAGAAAATGGTTATATTGGATAGGAGTTGCTTTAGTGATTTAATCACAATCAATGGTAGATACATTTCTAAAGGTTCTTGAAGATTGATAGGGGAGGAGTGGAAGTAGTTATGAGACTGTACTTAACTTACTGTATATAACGTTTTCCAGCAGTATATTAATATAAAGTAACAGCAGGTGCGTAATGGCAAGAAAACTGGAAATAGTGAATATTTGATGGATTTATGCAGATGTGAGGGAAGAGGAGGTAAAAAGATAGCGTTAAAGAGAAAACAATTTAAATATATATTGTCTCTTAAACATTCTTATATTGAGCTACATTGAATAACTTAACTGCATAAGATATTAACTGTGCATGAAGATAGTTAACCCTATGGCAAGTAAAGGCAACAATGCATGAGTTTACAATACATTTTTGGCCCCTATTTCCAAACAATTTATACAAAAGTGCTTCGCTCAATATTTTATTCATTGGTTGCCCATGTTTTGTGTTATAATACAATCTGATAACATTTATATTTGTTATTATGTGCAACATAGTAGAAATCAAAAGGTGGATAACAAACAATAACTTCCAATAAAATTTCTATTATAAAATTTGCTTAAAAAGTAGTAAATATCAGGGTAATAGGCATATCGGTATCATGGACATATCACTATCACTTCAATGTTTAATTAATTCAAAGGGAGGATCGGAAGTTCTGTCTAATATACAAATGCATCTACTACAACATACCTATAGCTCATCCCCACATTTTATATCCAAGTGAAGTAGTTTTTAAAGTTATTTTTAAAAAGGATTAAAAAAGCTATACATTGTACTAGTCATTTTCTCTGAAGTAAGCAACATTATTATACTATTGAGCAACTATTGAAATACTAATGTGCTGCTTTGATTTGCAATTTTGTGACAGTCTGTTAGCTTGTTTATCTTAGTGGAAAAATATTGTCACGAAGCAGTTATAGTGTTCCTCCAAACCTATGAAGGCAACTGAGTCACAAATAAGCAAATCAAGTTGCATATTCATATAATGAAGCTGCATAAACAATGATGACTATCTCAGGAATTATGTACTATAGAGAAAAGTGACTAGTGTGATTTATAGCCAGTTTTAATACTCTTTATGAAGAAATTGACTTGTTCTTTGAGTGATTGTCCCTTTAAACCCTGTTCTTTCAAATTATCAGGCTAACAAACTGACAATGGAGCTCAGAGTCGTCTCCCCTGTGTAAATTCTGTTTGGTTGCTTTTGGTTGTTAGGACTAAATGTGATTAAGAGAAGCTATTTTAGGTACCTGCCTTAAAGAAACACACACAGTAATTTTTATTTTCAAATGTTCACTTTGGTCTTGGCAGATATAATCAAAATGTATCAAAATACATAAAGTCAGCATTATTTGTTTGTGTAAAAATATTGCCCTGTCTTCCTAACTGTGTTTTACCCTGCTTGATGATGTTAGCATGTTGTATACCTTGGATGGTTGACAGGAACAAACTAATTGCTTGAAGTAGTTACAGTCTAAGGGCCTCATTCAAATGCAATTTGGCCATTTGAATAGGGCTCTATATAAGCACATAGCATTTTTTTTTTTACAGACGTTTTTAGTTAGTTAACTTCTATCCAAAAGCAAGCTCTTCACTAACTAAAAAGATCTGTAAAAAATATGCTATGTGCTTATATAGAGCCATATTCAATTGGCCAAATTGCATTTGAATGAGGCCCATAGACAGTTATATGACAGTTACATGGCCCCATATACTCACACATTGAATTGCCTCCATGTCAGCTACTTCCAGATTGTTATTTCTTCGGTCAAGGTTGTTTCAGTCCATTTTGCAGATGCTAGATCTGACTCTGGACACTAGCATCTCACTCACTATATTATCAGTTTTAAAGTCATTCTCCGGGGCATATTTCACAGTTTAACTTCAAACACAGTACTGGGAGAAATATGTGCTATCCTCAAATAGGTTTTGCATTCTTTCGGATAATGAAGCATTATCCAACCTGGGTGATTTTTCCATTTAGATGGAGGATCTCAAGACCATAACCACTATCACCTGCAATAATACAATCACCTGAAGATAGGTAAAACTTTGCACTTCTTCAGGGCAGTAAAATAAATTAAGTCACCACACAGAGTTAATTGATTCACTTAATATTCAGCTTATAATATTAATGCCTCCAATTTATTCACATACACTGTTGTATTCACCTGAAAGGGAACCATTTATTTAACCTGTTGTAATATATTAGTCACAAGATATAGGGGAACTGGGTTCCCTCTTTACATACCCAGGGAGGGGGTGGGACACAATGGGGACAAAAGAGAAGGCAGACAAAGCAGTGATTAGACAGGAAAAGATATGAAGAGGTTAACTGTGTTGGATTTAAAATACACTTTCTTTTGTATCCTGCTAGAGGAGGAGAAGCAAAATATGTTCACATTTCAGTTGAAGGACCAGAGTAAAGAAACAGCTCTGTAAGGCGATTTTACCCATTCAAGAATGACCACACCCTGTTTGGGCAGCACGGGAATATCCCACTGTGGCTGGAAAGAGAGTTTTACTGCATTATGGCTGACCTACAGCAAAGAAGAGAAATGCATAAACGGGACTATAGTACTGTTGAACCACCTTTGAAAGAGCAGATATCGAGTGTCTAAGAGAAAGGCCTAGATATGCCAGAACTCAAGTTAAATATTTATGATTCCTGATAAAACTAAAAGGGAAAGAAATAAAGCAATATGTATGATTAAAGAGCCTATCAATCTAAGGCAGCTCGGAGGATCCCTAAAAGCAGAAAATAGCACAGTGACAGCTCCCCTCTATGAAAGTACCAAAAGGGGGGAACAGAAATCCTTTCACCTGGGGACCTGAGCTAAGAGCAGCTTTCACCCAAATGGAGAAGAGATTAATAAGCGCTCTGGATTGGGACTCCTATACCCAGTCAACGATCTTTGAACTGCATATCCAAGAGAAGAATGGAATTACAGCTGGAGTTCTAACCCAGAAGTTAAGTACCAGGAAGAAACTGGCAGTATATCTGTTTATGTGCCACACAATGTTATCACCCTGCTGAAGCATAAGAGGAATTATTGGCTTACTAGTTGGAAGCTGGACATGTACCAAACGGTCCTAAGTGAAAATAAGTAAATTTATCTACGATAGTACCACCTCCAGAGGAGACCTTACTGGAGCACTATCGCTTGGTCACCATGAATTAGGGATATTCAAGTCAGCCCCATAGAAACCAAAAAGTAGAATACTTCACAGATGGGAGTGGATGTGTCAAAGAAGGAAAAAGAAAAGATGAATATGCAGTGGTGACTCTTCATGAAGTGGTGGAATCAAGAAGTCTCCTGTTGGGTACCTCAGCCTAAAATGAAGAACTCATCATCCTGATGAGAGCTTTACAGTTAGCAGCAGGACTACATGTCACAATATATACAGATTCAGAATACACCTTCAGAGATTTTCATGCCCAGGGAGCCCTTTGGAAGGAGAAGGACTGTTGGAGGGAGACAAGCATATCAAGTATTATCCGAAATGCTAAGTCTACTTGTAGTAGTATGGGCCCCAAAAGAGATGGCAGTAAGTCCCCTGCAGGTCACATCAAAAGGGTGGCTCTCAGATTAGAGAAGGGAAAAGAAGAGTTGACCTAGCAACCAAACAAGCTACTGAATCTATGCCCTAATTCCCAATATACCTTTGGAATCAATGCATCCAGTATACTCTAATGAGGAAAAGTAGATTGCCAAAGAAGAAGGAGCAGTCTTATGGAATAACCCATAGGTTACTGCCATGGAGAAGGTGCTAATACCAGAACACTTGGCACCCACAGTTATAGAAGCCTTACATACATCTTCTCATCTGGGCACATCTGATTACCCAATATTTCAAGAGAACACTAGCAAAATGTGCTACCTGTGAAAAGAACAATGCCAAAGTATACCAGGGAAAACAACGTGGAGTACAAAGAAAATGGATCACCCCTTTTGACTTTTGAGAAGGGGACTTCAGAGAGAAGCCAAAGTGCAATGGAAACCGATACCTACTGGTCCTTGTGGATACCTTTTTAAGATGGATAGATGCATGTCCCTGCAGAACAGTGAAGGCCAGAGACGTGGTAAAGCACCTGTTAGAGGACATTATCCCTCAATATGGTCTACCCATGGAAATTGGAAGTGATAATCTTGTGTCAGTGCTTTAAAAACAAGCACTATGTGTGTTTTATTTTAAGCTCAAAAACTGGGCTCTCCCTTCTTTGCTATGCGTTCATTTTGTTTTTGCCATGTACTTAACCCCTGTACAGCACTACGAAATATGTTGGCGTGTTAAAAATAAAAAATAATAAGAATAGTTATAATGGACTCGCCTACATTGCAGAAGTGGTCCAGAAAACTGCAACAACCTTTGACACTGAATAGAAGCAACACAGCGATTCAAATAAACAAGCCCGCAGCGACCTTGCCGAAAGCCTAAACCGTAAACCATGCAACCGTAAGTAGCATTTCAGAGCATGATCATGATCAATTAAGCAAGGCTGTAACTACTGATTTAGAATCGATCTGTAACTTACGGCCGGTATGAAGTCAACTACGGGTTTGCAAATGAATAGGGGCCAGAGTCTTGTGTTTTGTTTTTATATCCATAGGTGGATGCTGGAGAGAGTGTCCATATGGTTGACAAAACCAGTGCATTATATATACCTGATCATGATGTGTGGATAAAGGGATGGAAAGATCCACCGTTCAGATGCTCATAACCACGCCGACAGCTGTCAAAGTAAACAGAGTGTCTACCTGGATCCACCACACCAGAGCCAAGAAATCTAAAGGTTCTTAGGAAGTGAATCCGCAAGATGATTTTCTAAAGATCAAGATTATCAAAAGCATGTGAGTTAGACCAAAGCAGAAGTCTCACTGACCACCAAGGAGAGGCAAATGAAAAGACATTGTCTATGGGGGAACTGTGGTTATCATTGCCACCCTGTTTTGCATCATACCATTAACTTTGAAGGATGGGATAGAATACCTTCTTAAAGATCAGATATGACCATAATTTGAGCATTTGGAGAATTAGGAAGTCTCCAAAAAGGGAAAATGATAAAATATGAAATAAAATGATGTCTGCAAGGAGTTAAAACTTTAGAGACTTATTAGAAAAACATGTTATTTCATTGTAGTAGTGAAGAACATTAAAGGATGTACTTTTATAAGTGTGCAACTGTGTAACACTATAAGACTCTGACATACAACCCAAAAAAATAGTTTTGAGCTGAATCAGTAAGTTTTTAAGATATTTTTTACCAAGAAAGCAAATATTCATTTTAGAATAAGGAAGATTTAAATCGTAACCCAGTAGGTCAAATAGCTGTTTTATTGCAGGGGTGAACTATCCAATGAACGTTTATAGTTTCTGTATAAGACTCACTGCTTTGTAACAAAGAATTGCTTAGAATTCGGATGTGAGTCCTCTGTGCTGTAAAAATATGCAATGAATATATATATATATTGTATATGTGAGTATATTTATATATATATATATATATATATATATATATATATATATATATATATATATATATATATATATATATATATATATAATAAAAATTATGTTTCTAATAATGAGTAAACCTTAGATTCAATCAGTAGGAAACAAGTCAGAATACAGTAGTTTAAGATAAAAAAATACCTGTTGTTATAACAAGAGAGTATGAAAATTTAAATGAGCAAATTTGTTTCCTTCTTTTGCTCTAATCCGATGTTTCTACCCAGAAAAAAAAAACATTTTGTACATCCTTAAAAAGGTGATTAAAAAGTAATTTTAAAGAGATCCTGACCAATATTTTAGGTACTGTGAGCTGTTTATTTCATTTTATGCTGTGAGGGAGCCATCTTGTGGTTATAGGTTGTAATAATATGTTTTAAAGATCAAAAACAAAGTGACTATACAATTAACATTTGGGAAGGAAAAGTAAGCATGCAGTTTATAATCTTAATGGAGCAAATCTAGGAGTGGACAACCACCTAGGTAGCAGTGCCCAATGCCAAGCAGCAGCTGCAAAGGCAAGTAAAATACTGACTTTAAGAAGGGTATAGAAGCAAGGGGAGCGAATATAATTCTTCCACTATACAAATCTCTAGTACGCCCTCATTTGGAACATGGAGTACAATTTTGGGCACCAATTCATAAAAAGGACATTTTAGGGCAGTTAAAAGTACACAGAAGGGCAACAAAACTAATAAGGGGAATGGAGGGCCTAAGTTATGAAGAAAGACTAACCAAATTAAACTTATTTTCTCAAGAAAAAAGGTGCCTAAGCGGGGATATGATTACCCCATGTATAGCGCTACGGAATATGTTGGGGCATTACAAATAAATAACAATAATAATAACAATAATACCTTGTATAAATACATCCGGGTCAATATAGGGCTTTGTCAAGTGAACTTTTTATGCTAAGAGGTTCTTCACAGTAAGGGTGGTTAAACTGTGGAAGTCTCTACCAAAAGAGGTTGTGACAGCGCATTCGATAGATAACTTTAAAAAGGTGTTGGATTTATTTTTTAATAAAAAGGGCAATCAGTGGTATCCTGGATAGCTAGAGAAGAAGGAGTATTGATCCAGGGAGCAATCCGATCGCCAGTATCCGGAGTCAGGAAGGATTTGTTTTTCCCTTATGAGACAATTGGCAATGCTTCAATGTTTTTTTTCTGTTTGCCTACCTCTGTATTAATCCACACATTACTAGGATCAGAGGAGATCTAAAAAGGTTGAACTGGATTGACTAAAATATTTTTTCAACCTCAATCATTATGCAACTATGCAAAATGATAGTACATTTAATTTAATTTATATCTTTCTAGCACCCTACCTTAATTTCACCTCGGCACTAGCACTTTAATAACTCCAAAGTATCTACTTATCTTTTCGCCAAATTCAAAAAGTAATCGCAACAATAAGAGAGATTTATAGCAAAACCATAACAACTATAAATACACAAATGAGAGATAGGGAAAGAAACTACTAGTTAACTATATTATAAATTCCCTAAAATAATTACTCTGGTGACAGAGTAAAAAATATAATATAGTTTAAAAAAAATATAATATAGTTTAAATCAGGAAGCATCTGGTCTACTCTGTTTTTCATCTTAAAGGTGTTTTAATCAATATAATTATTTTTATCTTTTAGTTTTAATTGTATTAATAAAATTTAATGTTTTAATAATTTTTCTTCAGTAACTTGATTTATAAAAGGAGTATATTTGCTGAAAACAAAGTGTGCCTTTTTTCCTTTCCCCTTTTTCAATTTCTGTGCATATGCAATCATATGTCAATGTAGCCTGTGCTGGATTCAGAGCATGTGTATATTATAAGAGAACAATACAGGGATGTCACTGGTCCTCCTGTTAGCCTAGTTTATTTTTTGTCCTCTGGACTATAGATTTGTATCCTATAATGACAGCACTAATATCCAATTCACATACAAAATACAAAGAGCATAATTTCACATTTCATTGGCCCGGCCTGTCTATCAATGCGGCTCTGATTTGTAGTATCAGTCTTCTTGACAACAGATGGATTGCAAATAACAGGCTCCTCAGGTATTGCACAGTGTAGCTTAAATACCAAGCAATGCTTAAAAGGCCAGTAAGATTTCAAATATCAAGTCATTTTGAAAGAAATAATTTGCATGATGGAATCATAACTTTAGTACTAGAACCAACTAAAGAGAAAGCTATCTTTGATTAGATTGTAATATGGAAACACAATTTTACTTAAATGGACATGTAACTCAAAAACACTTTATAAAAACAATGGCATTTTTATTACTCTCATTGACAGGAACACACCAGTTTATTTAGCACTTGAGTCATCCTTTTATACAAAAAGAAGAAACAGCATGAAACATTTTAAAATACTTTCGATCCTCAATAAAGCTAACCACCATTGGGATTATAGTCACTTATATGCAAAAGTACAGTAAACATTATTTTCATATTATTCAGGCTTTTTTTTATAACTCATTGTCATGATCCCCCTGACCACCCTTTGGACATAATGACTCCTATCAGGACTGCCTCCTGGGCATATGTGGTTGTGGGGTGGGGAAACTGTACCATGTCTGACCCACGTGCGGGGACTGGGATCAGTAGTTGTTCTACTTATTTAATATGTTTTTATGTTATGTTGATTACCCTATGAATGTTAATTACTGTATATTATGTTGCTTCTCTATGTGTGTTTGATTCTATATGTTGCATGTTCGGTTCATGAAGAGTAGTTTGTGTCCTATGAGCACCGTTGGCGCTCCTTTTGTGTGGCGGGGTGAAGGTGTTTGTGGTTGTTTGCGATAGTGTGGTGTTAATTTGTTTTTGTTTTGTGTACATTTTTTTTAATGCTAATTAATTAATTAATGAAATCATAAATTAATATACTTTACCTGTTTGTAATTCAAATATTCAGCAAGGAATGTGCTGAAGAGCTAACTATCTGTTTTAATGTTCCTGCAGCATATAATGTAGATTTGCAGTGTTGTTGAGCTGAGGTGTAAGTGTCAGCAATGTGTGCAGTGTGTAGTGTACATAGGCTGCGTGCGCGAGGGGAAGCCGTTTGTGTAGCTGGGTACTTTTGCATTCTGTAAGTTAGTGTTGTAAAATGGCGGCGAATGTGTATGTGGTAGGTGGGTTTGTATGATTTAGCGTCCTTGCTAATGGTGTATGTTGTAGGTCGTACAGGTTTTTTGGAAAAGTTGTATTTGGTTTGTGGTATTTTGCGTCTTTAGGGGTCGTGTAAACTCGTTTTCGTTTTTTTCGTCGGCCATTTTTTCTTTCGGGATTTTTGAGTGTCTGAACTTTGTAAATTTGACTGAAATCGAGGTTTAACCTGTGTTGCATAGGTCCTGGGTGTAAGGTTTTTATTTTATTTATATTTTATTTGTCTGTAATTTTGTGTTTTTTAATGTTTGCCGCTGTGCGCGGGTTGTCCGTTAAGGTCGTATTTTTGCAAGTCCGTAATGGATTTTTTCTAAGTCCCACGGCTCTTTTTTTTTCTGTGTAAGTCCGTAGTTAGTCATTGCGTGTTTATTGTTCTTTTTCAAAGTCCCGCTTGTGTGGTCGTTTGTAACCGGTTGTGCGGCACCGTAGAGCCTCCACCTCCGCAAATGCAGCCCTTCGCTTCACGAAAGTCCGCTTTTGCGGCCTGCAATGAGCCTACGGCTATCATCCTTACACATTTTTGTTGTGTGCAAACATTCCATCTTCCTGTCACTATGCATGTTTACCTACAGTTATCTGTAGTAATATGATATATATGACATTTCCTCATGTTGGATGATATTTTGTAACTCAATGTCATTTTCAGTGCCAAGCATTGCGATCCTATATCCTTTTCTCCCTGTTCTTCCACCACTCTGTATCTCTTTAGTGGAATAGTGATACAGTACAGTGTTATGATGCTAGGATTTAGTATCATTACCTCCACAAATAAGTATTGCTGTTGTTCATAAATAATGTAGAAATCTGTGCTAACAACGTAACCATTACTGAGTGAGCACTCTTTGGTCACACTAATTCAAGTGACTGCTTAACAACCATGCCTGTGTCATTGTTATGGCCTGTACTTATTATGTGGACATGTTTTTGATTGCACATAAGGCTTTCATTATGAAGCCACTCTTAATGCATATTTTAGATATTGTTTGCACTGATATGTGAATTGATGTTAAACAAGGTTGATGTTGACATCATAATTAACATGGGAAGTGTAATCACTTGGCAATAACAGCATTAATTTTTAATCCACATAACAATATTAACGTGGAAATATAAGATTACATTAATAAAATGCATGAAGACATAGAGGTGCCAAAACATATTTTATCATCATCCATATGTGATATATTTATATGATTATAATGTTATCCTAAATTATTTTATATCCTCATGCAAATATTACTTAATATATGACTTATACACATCCATCATATCTTAACACAGGATGTGTGTACAGAAATAGGATCTAGATCAACATATCATACAATTAAATAAATGTAATGTATGTCAGTGTCCCAAATCAGTAACCATTAGAAACACACTGACAAAATGCATAAGGGCATAATAACAATAAAGATTTATTATATCCAATAGCACCATCTTAAATGTAGTAGACCATGCATTAATATCATAGGTGTGAAGCAAATACTACCCAAGAGGACAGGAGGCTGGATAAAATGTGATCAAATGTAGGTGAAAGCTAAAACTCCATAATAATGCATAGAATTTATTAGAGTCAGATGTGGTCATTACATCAAATAATGATAATGAGATGACTATAAAGCACATCATTCATAACTTCATATAAGAGAAGCAAACATTATTGTTCATAGCACTTACATTGTGTCTTCATCTGCTCAATGAAATATATGTAATTAATGCTGGATTATTTAATCCAACTTGAGTACACATATATACTGTGATTAGGAAACTTTTGAAATAACACAGATCGGAAATAATAACTGTATTGTCATATTTATAAAATCTAAGGAGAAAAATCTAGCAATGTCTGTACATACAGTACAGTGCTTTATACCGGTATTGTAACAATAAATTTACTTACCTGATGTTCATCTACAAGCAGTGCAAACCATGATGTATATGTCATGAGGAATCAGTTGTCATGGCCACAATCAGAAGTTAAAGAGTACTATCACTATCTCTTCCCTTCTGGATCCCTACCTTGTCATGGAGAAAAGGGTTGTGCACCTCATTGAAGCTGTGAGCCATACCATGAAGGGTCACCCAAATTGTGCAGGCCGTAGCTGAGAGATCAGACAAATTGCAGTCCACTGGAGAAGGAAATGGCAACCCACTCCAGTATCTCTGCCATGAAAAAATGTATGGATGAGCACAACCAGACAAAAGATGTGCCTGACATGATGTGATCCATAGGGTCATGGAAAGTAAGACATGACTGTCTGAATGACCGAACAACAACAATCACTATCTCTATATTTGACCCTCCTCATGTACATCATATGAACTGCCAGGGCACTGACCTAATTTGCTATCTCCTTCTACATACAGTTTTATGGACTGAGCTCACATCCCAGTCCTCATATAGTGTAAAAGAGGGGGCACTGATGGCACACAAGCGGTCCATAAATTTCTCATTGATGTAATTGGGTGCCCTATGTTTGGTAACAGCTCCCTGTCATCCTGTCCATCCCTGGTCTTTGTGTGCCTTCAACTTGCCCATCCCTTCCTTCCTCCACCTCTCCTTCACTACTGGCATTCCTAATTATCTCTCCACCTCACCCAGCACCTCTCCCTCTCTCCACTCCAGTGTCACTCTCCACTCCTCTCCCTCTTTTCAGTCTTATCTCTCTCTGCTCTTCTGCCTCTTAATACTCCCATCCCTCTCTCCACTGTTCTGCCTCTCTCTAATCTCCTCCATCTCTCCACTGCTCTTTCAACTCCTCTCTCCTGATCTCTCCAGGACAACCTCTCTAATCTATCTGTAACGGATCTACTGGCACCCCGACCGGGTACCTCCGTTGATAGACGCGTCCTAGTTTGCGTCGAGGCCTACAAGCACCGCACCGGACACCAAAACCACCACAGACTCCAAGGATAGTACATCAGGAACAAGCGTTCAGTAGTTACAGCTCAAGGGAGTATGCAAAAGCATAGCAATCCCCAGTATGATAGCGATCCCCTCCAATAACGAGACAAGGCTACGTTTTGAAGGGTCAAGTAGAACTATTTTTTAATGACAGTGAATCTCCTTTTATGCAATGGTGCCCTCTGAAGGGCTACACCCACATAATTATCACAACAGCCAATTATCTACATGGTTCAAGTTAGTAAAAGTATGTTTTTACACATAACACACAGACATTGCACATATCCCCCATACAATACACATATAGGACAATAGGTGAGTCACACCTCCCTGGCAACTTGGATACAATCAGACATTGATTCAATTACACTTCTTTGTTCTTATCAGAGAATGAAAACACTTTGGAAAATGCAAGGATCCTTTACAACTTTCTTATCTCTTGAATCTCTGTAATAGGATTATCTATTAGCCTAGGTCTGCAAAAGTCTGGGACAATATTCTGCAGAGCATCAACCAACATACATATAGTAGGATCATATTTTAACCATAATAATCATAAAACAGGGTAAAACAGTGATGGGTTCCGTTACACTATCCACCTCCCCTCCTCTCCCCTGCTCACTTCTCCCCCCATCATCTCTCCAAAATAAATAATTGAAAATTAAAAAGTTAATTTTGATGTGTGATGTAAATGTAAGTGTAAAAAAAAATATTTTCTTTGTGTATATTTATGGGATTAATGTTTGTTAAGGCCTATGTGTAAGATATGTAGCTAAGTGTGGGTATATTATTTGTAAGTATATCATGTTTAGGTAAATGATGTGAAATATGCAATTTAAGTGTAACAATATTTTTAGTGTATAAAATAATTAACCTGAATAAGCACATGACACAGTCAGCATTTGGGGGGGAAGGGGGAACATACTCTTTTATAAACTGTCTATGTCAGTTATCGTAAAGTTTTGCTTTATTATTGGTTCTTATATCTAACTAGCGACTTGCCCGTCAAAAATGACGGCAATAAAATTTGAAGGCATTGCAATGCTGTTTGCCACACAATGTAAGGCTTTTGCTCCTCTGAGGACCTTCGGCGCTCATTGCGCGCCCTGTGCTGAGCATCTTCAGCGCTCATTTCAAGTTTCCTGCTTTGATCACCTTCGGCGCTCATAGCAAAGACAGATATATACGTACAGTGTAAAATATAAAAAACATTTAGTCCATGTAAATTGTCCATTTTTTAAAGGTCTCAGAGCATAATAAAGTGATTTAGAAATGCTTTGAGAGTCTTATCGCTGTCAGCCAATGAGCAGTAATACAGATATGTAAGTGCAGTGTGAAATATACATTTGTTAAGTGCAGTGTCAATTAGACATTTTTTGCAGGTGTCAGAACATAATAAAGTGATTTAAATCTTTAACTCCTTTGAGACTCCTATCGCTGTCAGCCAATGAGCAGCAATACAGATCTATAAGTGCAGTGTAAAATGTAAATGTTTGTTAGTGCAGTGGGAAGGATTATTATTATTATCCTTTGTTTATAACGTGCCAACATATTCCGTAGCGCTATACAGGGGATAAGTACAAGTCAAGAACAATTTCAAACAGTGCAAAGGATGGAGGGTCCTGTTATTGAGCTTTCAATCAGACATACACAGTGCTTTCCCTGAAGCACCTATCGAGGTTGAAAACTGTCAAACTTACATTCTAAAAGGTGTGGGTGGTGTACAGGAGAGTGATAGATTAATAGAGCATGTAAAGGCTAAAGATGATAGTCTTCTTTGAATAGATGTGTTTTTAAAGAGATTTTGAAGGATTTGAGGCATGAGGATAATCTAGCAGAGTGAGGGAAGGAGTTCCAAATTATAGGGGCAGCACGAGAAAAGTCCTGCAGGTGGGAGTGAGAGGAGGTGACGAGGGAGGAGGAGAGAAGAAAGTCATTAGCAGAGCGAAGAGGGCGGGTGGGATTGTATTTTGATATGAGAGCAGAGATGTAGGAGGGCTCTATATGTTAGGGTCATAATTTTGAATTTTATTCTGGAGGCTATGGGAAGCTAGTTGAGTGCCTGACAGAGTTGTGCTGAGGACACTGTGCGCTGATGTTGGTAAATGAGTCTACGAAATGTATTTTAATATGGATTGGAGTTGAGAGAGACGATAGATAGGAAAGCCAGCGAGAAGAGAGTTGCAGTAGTCAAAGCAAGATATTATGAGAGTGTGATTTAGAATTTTTGTTGTTTCTTGTGTAAGGTAGTGACGTATTTTGGAGATATTTTTTAGGTGAAAGTGACAAGATTTTGAAAGTGATTGAATGTGAGGAATGAAAGAGATGGCAGGGTCCAATAGAACCCAGAGAAAGCAGGCCTGGGAGGTGGGAAAGATAATGGCATTGTCAACAGTGAGAGAAAAGTGAGTGGTGGGAGCTGAGGAAGAGGGTGGAAAGACAAGGAGTTCCGTCTTAGACATGTTGAGTTTAAGTTGACGGGTGGACATGCTAGAGAGGCAATTGGCAACATGAGCTAGAAGAGAGGGGGATAGTTCAGGTGCAGAGAGGTAGATTTGAGTGTCATCTGCATAGAGATGATATTGAAATCCAAAAGATTTCATTAGGGCACCGGGGGAGGATGTGTAGTTGATGGGGGTCTAGGACTGATACTTGGGGCTCGCCGACAGTCAGAGGGCGAGGGGAAGAAGAGACGCCAGAGAAGGAGACGCTAAATGTTCTATTTTCGAGATAGGATATGAACCAAGAGAGGGCAGTGTCACATATGCCTAGGGAGTGGAGAGTTTGGATAAGAAGAGAGTGATCAACTGTGTCAAAGGCAGCAGAGATATCCAAGAGAATTAGGATAGAGAAAAGATCATTCAGCAATGCAGGAGCACTTCTGGATGTATCGTGTTTGTGTGGTATGCCATGGTTGTAGGTAAGGGCGAAAGTGTCTACCAGTGGTAAAGGGGGCAAGTGTGTTAATGGTGGAAGTTAGAGTCAAGTTATATTGTGTGGTGGCAATATCAGGGAAGTGAAGGAAGTGAGGGGACTGAGAAGGGGTTGCAGTAAAATTTGTTGTGGGTTAAGTGCCTACAGGTTTCTGTGGGTTCTGGTAGCTGGGCTCGGAAAGGTGCAGATATTGGCAGGGGTTGTTAGGAGATGGTGGTCAGAAAGAGGGAGTGGGGACATAATAAGATTAGAGATTGAGCAGTGATTGGTGAAAATGAGGTCAAGAGAGTGCCCATCGTAGTGGGTAGGGGAATCTGTCCATTGAGAAAGGCCAAGGGAAGAGGAAAGTGCAAGTAGTTTTGAGGCTGTGGGAGAAGTGGGAGTGTCAGCAGCAATGTTGAAATGACCGATAATGAGTGAAGGTATGTTGAAAGAGAGAAAATGAGGGAGTCAGGCGGCAAAATGATCTAGAAATTGGGAGGCAGGTCCAGGCGGGCGATACTATGTGGATATTCTGGGCAGCAGTGTGTTTTAAAGATATCTATAAGACAGGGAAGAGAAGGAGTTATTTGAGTGGATAGAGATATAGGGGCAATAAATGAGATGAGTGAACACAGAACATATCAGGTTTACAAATAAACAACAAGCAATAGATCATGACAATAGCAGTAAAATATAACAGAAAAAAGTATATCTCAGTGATTAACATAACACAGATATTAATAATATTAAATAGTCTGTTGTAGAGGTAGATATGGATCTGGCGAGAAGCTGTTCTTCTGAAATTACCATACATTGGTTTAAAACTGCATTCAGGTGGACTTCTGTGGGATATTCTGGGCAGCAGTGTGTTTTAAAGATATCTTAGAATGGTTTAAAACTGCAAGGATTATTATTTTTTTTAATGACTAATTAATCATTTTTACATTTTTGTACATTAATAATTAATTAATTCATTCATTCATGTATTAGAAAGTGTAGAGCATTTATGTATTCATAAAGTAAAGTCAGTGTAAAATATGATATTTAGCCTATTTTTATTTTTAATAAAAAATGTTTTTATAATAATTAATTAATTAATGAATAAATTAATATATTTTACCTATTTATAATTAATATACAGCAATCAATATCCTGAAGAGCTAACAATCTTTTTGGATTTTCCTGCATCTGAAAATGCACAGTTGGACTGTTGATCACATGAGGAGAAGGTGTCAGCAATGTGTCAAGTGTTCACTGTAAATAGGCTGCGTGTGCGAGGCCAAACCATTTGTTTAGGCGGGTAAAGCACCATGTTAGAATCGTAATGTTATTAGTTGCAAGTTAGTGTTGTAAGATGGAGGCTTTTTTCTATGTATTACTTGGTTCGCAAGCATTTTCCGTCCGTTGTAATGGTATATTTTGTATCTCCTACATTCCTGGCTAACTCGTACGTGCCTGGCGGTGATGTGCGTGCTTTGGTCTCCTTTAGCCTCATTTTAATTTTTTTCGACCACCATTTTTTTTCGCGCTTAGCCGATTTTCCAGTTCTGAAACTCGGCAAGTTCGGCATAAATGTGCATGCAACCTCACTCCCAGGCATCCTGGTGTTCCCCCCATGCTATTTTTCTTGTATTTTTGTTTTTTTTGTATTTCTGCGGTTTGGCCATCAAATTCGTATTTTTGCAAGGTAGGTTTCTTGGCCCCCGAGATTCTGAGGTCAGAATTTTTTTTTCTAAGCCTCGCATTGCGAGGCTCAATAGCGTTTCAATTGCCTAAATGCTCCGAGCTCGGAAGGCTTCTATGCTTCAATGGCTCGCCTTGCTTCGCGAGACTCACAAGCATGACGACAACTTGCAGTTTGACAACTATTATATGTGATGGGCAGCTGAAACATTGGCTAAACACACACTGGCTAAGTTCCTGATATGTCACATAATACAGCCCCTAGTGTATGTAAGACTATGCCAAAAAATACCCCATAGAAAGGAGCCATTTTATGTAGTTACGTATTGGATTGGAATGGGTAGTTCTCTGGAGCAAGTTCTGGAAAACTAGAGGAATGTTAGAGGTAGAGTGTGAACTTTATGTGGGTGACTATAGTTAATAGACTACTGGAGTTCAAGAAAAAAAACACTTGTTTGCCAAGTACATACCAAAATAACAATATTAGCAGTTGTATAAGGGGCATTGTTAAACGATACCTTGGAATTATAACTACATATTATGACTACAGTTAACTTACATTGGACTGTTATAAGACACTAGCCACTTGTCCGTTAATAATGACTGCAATAAAATTTGAAGCCTGCTAACTCCACTGTGTCTTTTTCCCCCCTACTCCCTCCCCAGTGTCTCTTACCCCCCTCTCTCTCTCCTGTGTCTCTTTCCCACCCCCTCCCTCTCCTGTCTCTCTTTGGCGCCCTCTCACGCCCTTCCCAGTGGTTAAACCTGTACCTTTTTTTCAAGCCCGCAAGGCTTGAATCATAAATCGCTATTGCTCCAAGCCTTGCGGGCTTGAAAAACGGGTTTAACGCCGCCATTTTGTTTCAAGGCTGTAACTCAGCAGCCATTGGGAGGCCACCAAAGGACGCCAATTGAATAGCAAATTATCTTTCAACCTCACTTTTGTACTCACTGCCTCAGGAGGTAGCAAGGAGCCTATAAGTGAGGTTGGTAGCTAATTTTCTATTCACTTAGCGTCTTTTGGCGGCCTCCCAACGGCTTCCGAGTTACGGGCTTAAAAAAAATGGCAGCTTTTTTTTTTTAAGGCCGTAACTCGAAGCTGTTTGTAGCCTCTCTTGCGGCTTTCAGCGCTCATTGCGAGCCTCTCCCCCCCCCTCTACTTTACTGGCCTTGCGATAAGCACCTTTGACGCTCATTGCAGCCCTCTGCAAACCTGTAACTTTCCGGCGTCCGGCACTCATTGTAACTTTAAAAAAGCGTTACCAACAAACTCGCAATTACGACAACAATATATGTGACTAGAAATACATTGGTAACTTAATGGGACATGAAAATGTGAAGAAAGTGAGAATTCTAAAGTGAACTGCTGAGGTGTTGCAGGTTGCCATGGCAACGGTAACTAAGAGCTGTTTTGAGCTCAGAGGAATAGGAATTCCTAGGACCAATACACAGAAATCCGCAGAGGAGAGGACCTAACCAATGGGATCCATTCATTGGCGTTTCAGCTAAGGTCCTGCAGAGGCATGACAAAAAAACATTTTTATGGCAGAGTGGCCAGAAGAAAGCCATTACTTTCAGCAAAAAACAAAATGGCACGTTTTGAGTTTGGCAAAAGGCATGAGGGAGACTCCCAAAATGTATGGAGGAAGGTGCTCTTGTCTGATAAGACTAAAATGTAACTTTTCGGCCATCAAAGAAAACGCTATGTCTGGCGCAAACCCAACACATCACATCACCAAAAGAACACCATCCCCACAGTGAAACATGGTGGTGGCAGCATCATGCTGTGGGGATATTTTTCAGCAGCCGGGACTGGGAAACTGGTCAGAGTTGAGGGAAAGATGGATGGTGCTAAATACAGGGATATTCTTGAGCAAAACCTGTAGCACTCGTGCGTGATTTGAGGCTAGGGTGGAGGTTCACCTTCCAGCCGGACAATGACCCCAAACCCACTGCTAAAGTAACACTTGAGTGGTTTAAGGGGAAACATTTAAATGTGTTGGAATGGCCTAGCCAAAGCCCAGACCCCAATCCAATAGAAAATCTGTGGTCAGACTTAAAGATTGCTGTTCACAAGCGCAAACCATTCAACTTGAAGGAGCTGGAGCAGTTTTGCAAGGAGGAATGGGCAAAAATCCCAGTGGTAAGAAGTAGCAATCTCATAGAGACTTATTCAAAGAGCCTTGGAGCTGTGATTGCCGCAAAAGGTGGCACTACAAAGTATTGACTTTAGGGGGGTGAATAGTTATGCACATTGCCTATTTCTGTTTTTTTGTCCTATTTTTGCTTGCTTCACAATAAAAAAAAGAAAAACATCTTCAAAGTTGTGGGCATGTTCTGTAAACTAAATGATGCAAACCCTCAAACAATCCATGTTAATTCCAGGTTGTGAGGCAACAAAACACGAAAAATGCCAAGGGGGGGGGGGGGGGGGGTGAATACTTTTGCAAGGCACTGTACGTGATTATGCACACTAGGAGATTCCAGATCATGGCCAGCTGGCCGGCTGCCACACATTACTTGCTGCACCTTTAAGGTGGGGAAAATTATCACGTTCCTGAGAGATTGTTGGTGATAAGATGTAAAATGGACAAAGAGCAAGTGATGAGAAGTAAATTGCTACATGTGTTTATCTGCTTTCAAGTTACTTACTACATACGCAGACTGTTTTTTCTAGCATACTCTGTAACATTTAAGTTTAGCAGGGATATTCAGTTGGTATCCATATGATCAGCACCTTTCGCTTTTCCTTTTAATCTATACTTTTAATATTCTGTATCTATTTGTGCATATAGTGTAATAGTACCGTAAATAGCAAATTTGATTTGATAGGCATTACTGAAACACGGTGACATGCTTCTCAAAACTTGACAGTTAATTTGGAGAGGTATAACATATTTAGGAGAGATCCCTATCTAGAGGAGGTGTTAAACCTATTTTTTTTTATTCATTGAATTTTTATTAGATGGAAATCACATAAAGTTACGAATAATATATACCATCAGTTTTATTTACATCTAGAATATATATATATTTATTGAGTATAGATATACTTACATACACAATAAAACATTAGCTTAATTAAAGTATATACAACTGTTCCATCTATAAAAAGATATGATTCCCTACAGACTATACCCATCTTCTGGTGATATTATCCCCTATTGGAGACAGCATTGTTAGTGCTTTAAGGTATTACGTAGTCCACATGGGAAACACCTCCATTCATATTTTATTTTATCATCTTCCAACATGTTAAACATATAACTATAAAATAAAATTGTTCACCATAGTTACCTACTTTACAAGATTAGACATTCCCGCCTATCCTTTCTCCTTTAACGTATTACCTCTCTTTCTGAAGTAATGGGTCCCCCCGTTCCCCTCTACAACATCTTGGGGTATAACACCAGTATCTATCTAGTTGGTTGTTCCCTAAATTTCAACCACACACCGCACACTTCATTAAATGTATTCATTGTATCTTCCAAAGAGTGGGAAATCCGTTCATTTATAGCAATATAATCCAATTTATATTGAAGGAGTCTATTTTGTGCTTGAGAGAGTGACATCACCGGTATCCCCAGCAAACAGGTTTCTATAGTTTCCTGTACTGGAAACCTGAACAGCTCAGAAGCCACTTGAGAGATCCCTGTCCAGATCTGTCTAACCCTAGGACATTCCCACCATATATGGATAAATGAGCCGATGGTCTTACAACCCCTGAAACAATTTGGATCTAAGGAGCGCGTCCGTTTCACTATTCTTTCAGGGGTAAGATAGGTGCAGTGTAATACTTTAATTGTGATTTCCAGTATGCTATGATTTAGAGAGCCTCTATAGATATTCCTCCAGGATTCCTCCAGGAGACCCCACAAAGCCGACTCCCAATCTTTTATATAATTATCTTTAATTGATAACTTTCGCGAGTTGAATATATCATAGACCAATAATTATTCGCTTTGCTGTGGAGCTGCTAATGCATATCCGAGACAACCAGGTCTCCTTAGGAAGACTCTGTTTTCTAATCAATGTCTCAATAAAATGTCTAAGTCTACACATTGTGTAATGTTCCTGAGGAGATGGAATGTGTCAATAATTTTTTTATTGTCCAGAAGTTTACTATCTTTTATCCAATTCCCTAGCCTATTTAGGCCTTTTGATTTCCACCAACATTTGATGCTAAACTAAGGCCTTTTGGGGCCTCACAATGATTAATTATAGGGGTCAAGGGTGAATGATTTAAAAACAGGCCGTGGTTTTTCGCCCACTTCCAGCATTGTAATGTATGGTTTATAATGGGATGTCTCAGCTTGTAAACCGAATCAGGGATTTTATCTCGCCAAAAGGGTGTCAATGAGTTTAGTAAGTGATCCTCCATAAAAACCCATGCCGACTGATGATTAGCAGAGTGGGTAATTGGAATGAACGAGAGCTGGGCAGCCCTTTAGTATTTTCTTAAATCAGGTAGCAATAACCCCCCTCTAGATTTATGTTTAAACATTATTTTTTAATTACCGTATATACTCGAGTATAAGCCGACCAGAGTATAAGCCGAGGCACCTATTTTACCACAAAATACTGAGTAAAATGAGTGACTCGAGTATAAGCCAAGGGTGGGAAATTTGCTGCCCCCTGTGTCCCTCTTGTGCCCTCTGTGTCTTCTCCCCTCTCGCTTCCCTCTGTCTCTTCCAACCTCTCCCTTCCCTGTGTCTCTTCCCCCCTCCCTTATCACCCTCCTCAACTCCACTCCTGAACCTCCCTCTTCACCCTAATCCTCCCTCCTCATCCTCAGCCTCCCTCCTCATCCTCAGCCTCCCTCCTCATCCCCAGCCTCCCTCCTCATTAGAGATGTCGCGAATAGTTCGCCGGCGAGCTGCGCATTCCAGGCGCATGTTCGCGTTCGCGGTGAGCTGCGAACATATGCGATATGCGACCCTGCATGTCACAGTCAGCAGACACATTCCAGCCAATCAGCAGCATACACTCCCTTCCAGAGCCTTCCATCTGAAGGACAGCAGCCATTTTGGAATCATAACTAACTTGCAGTCTTACTGAGAGGAGGGAGAGTGTAGGTGATACTGCATCAATAGGGAAAACCATTGCTAAGCAAGTTTATTCAGTGTCCAGTGCAGTGCTGAAGGACTCTTGTGCATTATTATTATTATTATTATTATTACTACTATATAATGTGTAGATGTACCAGCTGGGCATGCTCTTGTGCATTATTATTATTATTATTATTATTATTATTATTATATAATGTGTAGATGTACCAGCTGGGCATGCTCTTGTGCATTATTATTATAATTATTAGTAGTAAAATACTACTAATAATAATAATAATGCACAAGAGCATGCCCAGCCAGTACATCTACACATTATATAGTAATAATAATAATAATAATAATAATAATAATAATAATGCACAAGAGCATGCCCAGCTGATACATGTACACATTATATAGTAATAATAATAATAATAATAATAATAATAATAATAATAATAATAATGCACAAGAGCATGCCCAGCCGGTACATCTACACATTATATAGTAATAATAATAATAATAATAATAATAATGCACAAGAGCATGCCCAGCTGATACATGTACACATTATATAGTAATAATAATAATAATAATAATGCACAAGATCATGCCCAGCGGTACATCTACACATTATATAGTAATAATAATAATAATAATAATAATAATAATAATGCACAAGAGCATGCCCAGCCGGTACATCTACACATTATATAGTAATAATAATAATAATAATGCACAAGAGCATGCCCAGCCGGTACATCTACACATTATATAGTAATAATAATAAGAATAATAATAAAGCACAAGACCTCCCCTGTGTCTCCCCCCCCCCCACTCCCTCCCATGTGTCTCTCTCCCCCCCCTCTCCCTTGTGTCTCCCCCCCCACTCCCTCCCATGTGTCTCTCTCCCCCCCTCTCTCCTGTGTCTCTCCCACCCTTCCCTGTGTCTCTACCCCCTCTCCCTTCCCCAGTGTTTCTTTCCCCCCTCTCCTGTGTCTTTTCCCCCTTCCCTCTTCCCTGTGTCACTCCCCCCTCCCCTGGGTCTCTACCCCCCTCTCCCTTCCCCTGTGTTTCTTCCCCCCTCCTCTGTGACTTTACCCCCTTTCCTCTCCCCGGTGTCTCCTCACCACTCCCTCCCATTAGTTTCTTCCCCCCTCACCCTGTGTCTCTACCCCCCACTCTCTCCTGTGTCTCTCCCCCCTCCCATGTGTCTCTTCCCCTCACCTCTCCCCTACCCTGTTTCTCTTCCCCCCTCTGCCCTGTGTCTTCCTCCCCCTCTCCACTGTGTCTTCCTCCCCTCTCTCCTCTCCTGTGTCTTCCTCTCCCTCTCCCCTGTGTTTCCTCCCCCTCTCCCCTCCCCTGTTAGCTTCTATACGCATACATACATACGATAAGAAATCTGGGGGGGGGGGGGGGTGTTACCCCTTACCCCCCCCCCCCCCCAGTTCCAACACCCATGTGTACTGTATAATATTGTATTGCATTATGTTATATTATATCACTAGCGACTTGCCTGGCACAAATGACGGGGCAATAAAGTTTGAAGCCATGGCAATGCTGTTTGCCACACAATGTGATGCTTTTTGTACTCTGAGGACCATCGGCGCTCATTGTGAGCCTCTTCCCTCGTGTCCTTCATGTTTCGTGCTTTGCAACGATCAATCTTCGGCACTCATCCCAAAGACAGATATATAAGTACAGTGTTAAATATATAATTTTTTGTGCAGTGTAAATTAAAAAATGTATTCAGGTCTCAGAGCATAATAAAGTGATTTAGATTTGTAACTGCTTTGAGAGTGCTATCGCTGGCAGCCAATGAGCAGTAATCCAGATATATAACTGCAGAGTAAAAAGTAAAACATTTTAGTGTAGTGTAAAGTCTACATTTTTATTTTCCATTACTAATTAATACTTATTAAATGAATGCACGATAATAACTATTGTGAATGAACAAATGTATTAGGAAGTGCGAAGCGTTAATGTATGTAAAGTAACAGCAGTGTAAAATATGCTATCGTCTGTTCCTAGGTAAAAGTCGTACATGGCTGGCGATGTTTTGCGCAGTTTGGGGTCGTGTAGCCTCGGTTTCATTTTTTCCGGACGACATTTTTTTTGTCGCTTAGCCGATTTACAAGTGCCAACTGGGGAAGATGTTGCAGATATCACATATATAGTTGTGAGCAGGCGGGTTGTTGCTAAAGCTGCGGGCTTGCGAAGCGAGGGCCAGAGTTGCTGGCAAGGTGCGCCGAAGGCTCCCATGTCGGCTGCAATGAGCCGCAGGCGGGACTTACACCATCAAATTTACGGACTTACCATCCAAAAATACGGGACTTAGAAAAAAAAACATTACGAGCTCACAAAAATATGACCTTAACGCCCGAACCGCGCGCACTTAAAAACATTAAAAACACAATAAATACACACAACAAACACATAAAAAGCTTACCCACAGCAAGGCGGGCACCGAGGACCTCTGCAAGTGAAGTTACACCTCCATTTAAGTCCAAATTCATGAGTTTAGACACCCAATTTCAAGTGAGAGAAAACATGGCCATTGAAAAAAAGAAAACGAGGCTACAGGACCCTAAACACGCAAAACACATACGGATTTTCCTAAAAAGCCGCACAAGGTAAAGATACAGTATTAACAAGGACGCTAAATCATCCACACCCGCGTACCACATACACATTCCCCGCCATTTTACAACACTAACTTACACAATGCGGAAGTACCCAGCTACCCTAACGGCTTCCCCTCGCGCACGCAGCCTATTTACACTACACACTGCACACATTGCTGACACTTACACAGCAGCTCCACAGCACTGAAAACCTACATTGTATGCTGCAGGAACATGAAAACAGATTGTCAGCTCTTCAGCACAATGCTCCCTGCATATATTACTTACAAATAGGTAAAGTATATTCATTTAGTAATTATTTCATTAGCATACAAAAATACATATACACAAAAAAAACATTATCACATTAAACATAAAAGCCATTCACTGCGCGCCTCACAATGAGCGCCAACGCTGCTCATAGCACACAAAGCATTGCAATAAGCGCAAAAAACACATCACCGCCGACCAAAGAATAACAGCAAAAGCGCCTATCAGAAAAAAAATACAACCAACAGAATCGCAATGAACGCCGAAGGATCTCCGACCGCCAACAAAATGAATGTCTCGTCCAAACACCATTACCTGCCTTACAATCTTATTGCCGCCATTTTTTGACGGGCAAGTCGCTAGTAAATATATAAAGATCAAGATAATAAAAGTATCAGGAAATGTAACACAAAGATGCACGCGCGTCTGAATAATACGACAAATACGGATTTTTGTCATAAATGATATGATCGCAGTATTGGGTCATAAACCCTAAACACTGGAATCTGTTACATACAATTTACTGATGATGTCATTAATGGGCTTAAAGGGGGGGGGGATCTCTTTTCATACTTTTTGAGCGGTGCAAATCCAACATACGCAGAGCGGAAACGCCACATCTGTGGGACACACACAAAGGGGTTCACTTTGGGAGAAAAAAACAAACAAATATGAAATATTTAATAATCATATTTTGATGTTACCAACAGATAAGGAAACGAAACTGAGGTTATTATATCTAATAGTAGCAAGCTTGGGAGTACTGGGAGTAATAATACTGCAGCAGGAGGTCAGGACTAATGTCACCTATAGACCCCCAGACAGATAAAGGTCAGTACTAATGTCACTCTATAGACACCCAGTCAGATAAAGGTCAGTACTAATGTCCCTCTATAGACACCCAGTCAGATAAAGGTCATTACTAATGTCCCTCTATAGACACCCAGTCAGATAAAGGTCAGTACTAATGTCCCTCTATAGACCCCCAGTCATATAAAGGTCAGTACTAATGTCACTCTATAGACCCCCAGTCAGATAAAGTTTTGAAATGTTTCTTTGGCATAGCATTGGGGCTAAAGGAGGTTTGGCCATCAGGTAGTCTAAAGATACCGTATATTATGTCCTCTCTTGGGGGGTAAAGACACTAATAATTCCTCCAATAAAATTCTTTTTTTTTATGCGGGCAAGGTCCCTGGTTAGCCCATTGGGTTATCTGTTAAAAAGAGTGGTGCAGAGACTGTGGGGGCTGTTAGCCTCCTTGTCCCCGTGTGGCCGTTTAGAATCCCTGCTGCTGCATGTTTCAGCTTTATTAAGGTGTAATTGTACAGCGTTTGACTCAAGTAGCTGCCTGTGCTGGGTCAGTTTGGCTTAATTGCTGGGCCCTTTTCCTGCCAAGATGGCGACAGTCAGTCCATGGGCCTCTATGTCCCCTTCACTACCTTTGTCCCCGGTTGTGTGCTTATTTGGGATGGCCCCCCTTTATATCTCCGGCCCGTGGCCTTCTCAGGTCCCCCCCCTCAATCTCTGAGTGTGGGTATGCGGGCTGGGGCGTTGAATCAGGCCTACCTTCTTCTCTGCTCGCTGCAAGATCAACAATACCTAATTTTTCAGGCATGTGTACATGCCTAATTTTTCTGGCCTCTGGTGCTGCACTGTGCCTTCAACAACCAAACCCCCAAAAAAGGCACATAACAGGGATTAAACTGATAGGAGTAGTACTACTTAACACACCACTCATATCTGGTGTAACAGTAGTGTACATTTAAAACAAAAAACATTTTTTCTACTGTAATAGATTGCATAGCAGTTAGTTGTCTGCAAGCGTGTGTGTCAGACCTACAGCGTCTACTCTGCCAACTTCTGCAAGTGCCCAGTGCTACTCATATCTGTTGTCACAGTAGCTTGCACGCATAGTACCAATCTGTCAAAACCGGTAATGATGAATGAGGTCTAGAGTAGCCTGGTTCCCTTATCCTCTACAGGTTGAGACCTAATGTTTGGGTGACTCCAGACCAACACATGAGTACAAGCAGCACACAAACTCAAAGCCGCCATCCTCCTCCTGGTGCAGCATCATCAGCCACATCAACCACTGCTGTCCTCCTTGCCCCCTCTCAACCATCCGCCACTGCGTCTCTCGCCTTGAGCAGTTCCTGCTCATCTGCCCATAGTCAGGTGCCTGTAAAGGACATGTTTGAGCGTAAGAAGCTAATTTCTCAAAGTGCCAAAAATTGAAGTGATACGACCAACAAAGCATCTTTTTCCATCTCCCGGTTCTAAAAATCCAGGCCTTATACACGCCCCCTGATATGTGCTGTAACAGGTTTTAAACTGATAAGAGTAGTACTACTTAACACACCTTATAATAATGCAGAGAGAGGCAACGCAGTGAGAGGAGTCGGAAGAAGAGGAGTCAGAGGAGGAAGGTGGCTTTGAGGAGGTGGAAGACCAAACACAGCAGGCATCCCAGGGGGCTTGTTGTCCCCTTTCGGGGACCCTTGGTGTTGTACGTGGCTGGGTGGAGGAAGAGACCTTCAATGACATCAGTGAGGACAAGGAACGGGACATGGCTAGCTTGGTATCCAACCTTGTGCAAATGGGGAGTTTGCGGTTGTGCAAATGGACTGTTTGTGGTTGTTTGCGGTGCGTTAAACGGGGAGTTTAGTCTGTCACTGGGAAGCGGGCCTAACCCTTACACTACCTGATCGATACAACATCATACCTGATGTTTTAAAGCACGTTATTCCAAACAATTTAGGAATGTTAGGTAATTTATGCCCTTTATGGCTTAAAACCAGACTCTGCATCAACTATGTAATTTTCCGTGGGAGTTTTGCCATGGATACCCCTCCGGCATGCCACAGTCCAGGTGTTAATCCCGTTGAAACAACTTTCCCATCACTATTGTGGCCAGAAAGAGTCCCTGTGGGTTTTAAAATTCGCCTGCCCATTGAAGTCTATGGCGGTTCGCCGATGTTTGCCGGTTCGAGAACATTTGCGGCGGTTCACATTCGCGGTTCGCGAACCGAAAATGTTATGTTCGCGACATCACTACTCCTCATCCTCAGCCTCCCTCCTCATCCTCAGCCATCCTCCTCATCCTCAACCCCCTCCTCACCCTCCCTCCTCATCCTCAACCTCCCTCCTCATCCTCAACCCCCTCCTCATCCTCAACCCCCTCCTCAACCTCCCTCCTCATCCCCAACCTCCCTCCTTATCCTCAACCTCCCTCCTCATCCTCAACCTCCCTCCTCATCCTCAACCCCCTCCTCAACCTCATCCTCCCTCCTCAACCCCCCATCCTCAACCCCCCTCCTCATCCTCTCTCCTCAACCCCCCATCCTCAACCCCCCTCCTCAGCCTCAACCCCGTTCTCAACCCCTCCTCCTCATCCTTCCTCCTCAACCTCATCCTCCCTCCTCAAGTACTAGCAGCAGGAGGTGATGCTGGAAAGAATCAAGAGGGGAGAAAGGGATGTAATTGCATAGGGGGGAAGGAGGAGGGGAGGGATGGGAAGGAGGAGGATGAAGGAGGATGGGAAGGAGGAGGATGGGAAGGAGGAGGATGTTCTCCGGTGTAGTGAGGGTGGAGATCACCAGAACTGGTATATGCTAATGAACATCCTCCTCCCTCCTATCTAGCCAAAAGGGTGTCAATGAGTTTAGTAAGTGATCCTCCATAAAAACCCATGCCGACTGATGATTAGCAGAGAGGGTAATTGGAATGAACGAGAGCTGGGCAGCCCTGTAGTATTTTCTTAAATCAGGTAGCGATAACCCCCCTCTAGATTTATGTTTAAACATTATGTTTTAATTATTCTTGCCGGCTTTCCAAGCCAAATAAACTTGCAAACTTTCCTTTGGAAACCACCTAACTCTGAGAGAATAATAGGCCGAGGTATGGATCTGAATAGATATAAGAGTTTTGGAAGCATATTCATTTTAAATACATTCATTCTGCCCAGCCAGGATATTGAAAACCTGCCCCATTTTATCAGGTCTTGACTCAAGGATTTCAATAACAGGTGATAGTTTCCCCTATATAAAGTTCCCAGATTAGAAGTGATTTTGATGCCTAAATATTGAATATACTTGGGAACCCATTTAAAACAAAATTGTTCCCTTAAGGATGTTTTTTTGGGAGTACTTGTGGACAACCGCCTAGGTAACAGTGTTCAATGCCAAGCAGCATCTGCAAAGGCAATAAAATATTAGCATGTATTAAGAAGGGTATAGAAGCAAAGGAAGCAAATATAATTCTCCCACTATACAAATCCTTAGTATGCCTTCATTTGGAATATGGAGTATAATTTTAAGCACCACTACATAAAAAGGACATTTTAGAGCTGGAAAACGTACAGAGAAGGGCAACAAAGCTAAAAAAGGGAATGGAGGGGCTAAGTTATGAAGAAAGACTAATGAAATTAAACTTATTCAGTCTAGAAAAAAGGTGTCTAAGAGGGGTATGATTACCTTATATAAATATATCCAGGGTCAATACAAGGCTTTGTCAAGGGAACTTTTTGTGCCAAGAGGTTTTCAACTGACAAGGGGACATCCTTTGAGATTTCACCTTAAAGAAAGAAAAGGGTTCTTCACAGTAAGGGTGGTTAATCTGTGGAATTCTCTATTAAAGGACGATAGATAACTTTGCCAACAG
Source organism: Discoglossus pictus (assembly GCA_027410445.1). Classification (NCBI taxonomy): domain Eukaryota; kingdom Metazoa; phylum Chordata; class Amphibia; order Anura; family Alytidae; genus Discoglossus; species Discoglossus pictus. Next base: position 130,828,064 of record CM050166.1, read on the forward strand.
TTTGATGTCCCCAGTAAGGAGGGATATGGCTCTGTAATTTTTAATTTCCAACACATCTTTCCCCTTCTTCGAAAATAGCACAATCTCTTATTTCTATCGGCAGTGGATTTCCCCTCAAGACTGAGTTAAAAAGAGCCGCTAAATGGGGTGCTAGTAAAGTGTGGAATTTCTTATAATAAGCATTTGAGTAGCGATCCGGCCCCGGTGCTTTACCCATTTTAAGGCCTTGGGTCGCCTTTTCAGTTTCATCTACTGAAATATTAGCATTAAGGTGTGCACGATCCGATTCTTTAATCTTGGAGGGGGTCACATGCCGACAAAAAGGTGTCTATGCTAAAATCTGTTGATGACTTGGGAGAAGAATATAATTTTTTATAAAAATTAACAAACTCCTCTTGAATTTTAGCAGGATTAGATGTAATATTTCCTGAAGTTGTCTTAATACTATTAATTTTGAAGTGTTTTATTTTAGACGGTAATTGTCTAGCTAATAATGTGCCTGGTTTATTAGCCATAGTAAAAAAATGATGACCCGTGCATCGGCATGCATTCTCTGTTCTTTCCGTTAAAATAGCATTCAAATCTACTAAAATTGTATCTATTTGTTGTCTAAGCTTTATTTAGTGCCCCTTCTGATTATTTTTCTCTAATGTATCTACTTCTTCTAGAAGTTCATTTTCTTTATTTCTTAGTGCTCTCTTATGGCTCAATGCCAATTTGATGCATACTCCTCTCATGTACGCCTTATGTGCTGCCCATTCCCAGCCAACTTCTGCCTCAGGTTGTGTATTTGTTTCAAAATAGAATTCAATCGCCCTAGCTATCTCGTGGGTATGAAATGGAGAAGAGACCAAGAATTCATTGATCCTCCATTTATATTGAAGTTTTATATTAGTACCTATATCTAGTATTACCCTTACGATGGCATGATCTGATCATGGGCATGAGTGAATTTCAGCTGATTTGGTGCCATCTACCAAACCCAAGCTTACCAAAACATAATCTTGTCTGGAATATGTGCTGTGTGGGTATGAATAAAAAGTGTATTTCCTGTCTTGTGGGTGTAAGTCCCTCCAAATGTCCACCATTTCCACATCAGTCAAGAGAGCTTTAATTATTTTCATCTTCTTGGAATATCCTTCTCCTCCTGTCTTAAGGGATCTATCCATGGCATTATTCATTGCAAGATTAAAGTCTCCTCCCATTATGACCTAACCCTGCCTAATCTCTCCCAAAGCTTTTAAGGTGTGAATTAAACTATTATGTGGGTTTTTGGCTTCCGCATACAGGGAGGCAATTGTTAACGGCACATCATGTACCTTACCTACTAGAATGATGTGGTTATTTTTAGAATCTATCCTCTTTGTTTCTAGAGTAAAGGGGAAGTCATTATGGAGTAATATGGCAGCCCCTTCTTTCTTTTTAGGGTTACAAGTTGAAAAGAGAGACATGTAATTTTTATGCATACATTTGGGGGAGTTTTTTACCGTAAAATGGGTCTCCTGGAGGAATATCACCGAGGGCTTATATTCTCTATAGGAAAGAAAGGCCTTGTGCCTCTTAAAAGGGGTGTTGAATCCTTTAACATTATGTGTCAAAATTACATATTCTGTACTACCCATTTTATATTTTTCTGTAAATAGTTCTATTTAAAGCTAGCCAACCCTCTCCAATGTAACCCCTCTCATCTTCATCCAATACACCCCTAAACCCAGCCGGTGACCAGTCACAAAAGTTAAACCTAATTTAAAGCCTAAAGTAAGACAAGTTATTTATGGTGGTACTAGTGATAATGTTGAAGCCTTGTGGGTAGAAGTAAATAGTGGAGACACAAATAAAAAGAATACATTGGTGGAAACATGCTTGAAATCCCCAAATATAAGTGAGAGTGATGAACTGCAATTATTGCTACAGATTGTGAATGCAGCTAAATCGCAAAACCCTGATCTTCCTGGTTTACGCCATAAAAGGTGATGCTAAGAGTTGAATCATTGTGAAAATACAAACTAAATTTAGTGATGTTTTGGTGAGATTGAAGAATTTTCAAATCATGTTCTTGTAGGTGTCACCCTGAGCATTGGGGAGTTGGTCTTATTTGGACCTAGATACTGAAGTTTAATTTAAATATTCTCAAATGTGATAGAATGGTCTCTGTGTTTAAAGGTTTAATAGAAGCAAAACTAACCATAAAGGAGATGTTTAATAATGCTGGTGGGAAGAAAGAAAACAATGAAATTAAGGTTTTATTTCAGAAAGTGGCATGCAGATTTCTTAGTGATAAATATATAAAATACTAGCGATTTGCCCGTCAAATATATTTTTTTTTCTCCCCCACCCCTCACTCCCCTATGTCTCCCCCGCTATGTCTCTCTCCCACTTGTCACTTCCCCCCCTCTCCCTCCCCTGTGTGTCTCCCCCTCTCCCTCCCCTGTCTCGCTATCCCTCCTCTCCTTTCTACAGTGTCTCTTTCCCCCTCTCCCTTGCCCTGTGTCTCTTTCCCCCCCTCCCATGTCTCTCTCCCCCTCCCCTGTGTCCCTTACCCATCACCCTCCCCTGTGTCTCTTCCCCCCTCACTCTCCCCTGTGTCTCATACCACCCTTGCCCTCCCCTGTGTGTCTCTCCCCTATAGCTCCCCTGTTTCTCCCCCCTCACCCTCCCCTGAGTCTCTTTCCTCTCTCTCCCTTCCCCTATGTCTCTTCCCCCTTCCTTGTGTCTCTTCCCCCTCCCCTGTGTCTCATCCCCCCTCCCCTGTGTCTCTCCCCCCTCCCCTGTGTCTCTTCCCCCCTCCCCTGTCTCTTCCCCCTCCCCATGTGTCTTCCCCCCTCCCCTGTGTCTGCCCCCCCCTCCCCTGTGTCTCTTCCACCTTCTCCTCCTGTGTCTCTTACCCCCTCTCATGTGTCTCTTCCCCCATTCCCTCCCCTGTGTCTCATCCCCCCTTTCCTGTGTCTCTTCCCCCTGTCCCTACCCTGTGTCTCTTCCCCCTCTCCCTCCCCTTTGTCTCATACACCCTCTCGCCCTCCCCTGTGCCTTATACCTGCCCTCGCCCTCCCCTGTGTCTCATACCTCCCTCGCCCTCCCCTGTGTCTCATACCCCCCTTGTGTCTCATACCCCTCCCCCTCGCATCTCATACCCCCCTCGCATCTCATACCACCCCTTTTGATTGCCCTTACCTCCCCCCTGCCCCCCAGATGCTCCGTCTGTCCCCCCAGATGCTCCCTCTGTCCCCACTGATGCTCCCTCTGTCCCTCCTTACCTGCAGTTTCATTGGTGGTTCAGTGAAGTCCCACCCGCCCTGTCTCCAGTGTGGCGCCATAGCTCTGAAGTCAATTTGGAGTCCCCCTATGCTGCAGACCGGACACGCTGGCAGAGACTCCACTGAAGCACCAATGAAACTGCAGGTAAGGGGGGTTGCTCCCCTGCACAGCTCCCTCTCTCACACAATGCAGCGGCGTGCACGCACAGCTCCCTCTCTCACACAGTTCAGGGGCGTGCACGCACAGCTCCCTCTCTCACACAGTCCAGGGGCGTGCACGCACAGCTCCCTCTCTCACACAGTCCTGGGGCGTGCACGCACAGCTCCCTCTCTTCGGGAGGGCCGCAAACGCGAGCATCAGCTCCCTCTCTTCGCGAGGGCCGCAGTTGCTGGCAAGGAGCGCCTTCGGCGCTCCTTGCCAGCAACTGCGACCCTTGCTATCCGAGGGCCGCGGGTTCGTATTCTCACAACTATATATGTGATATGTCATATAGGGTCCAGCTGTGTCAGGCTTTCTCTGCACTTCAGATAGGTCAGGTAAAGTCAGAATATATAAACCAAATTAAAAAGAGACTGATGGCCAGTATGACCAGATCTCTTCTCTAACCCATGAGGGGGAATGTGGAGTCTTTAAAAAGAGCAATATAGGGAAAGGAAGATGAAGAGAGATATGACAGAAGTATGGGAGGTAAACGAACAAACTATTACTCACCCTAAGACAATCCTTGATTTGATAAACTCTTTTTACAAGAATTTGTTTAATGGGAAAACATTAGTAAAAGTCATATCCAGAAAGTATTGCACCATATACAGATCCCCAAACTGGATTTAGGTTTTAGTGCCACTATGGAGGACCCAGTCACTGTATCTGAAGTACAGGCACGCTATTAAGTCTCTAGGGATGTTAACATTGGAATTGTACCGGTATTTTTGTGAGGTATTTAATGTTATGTTGAATAATACAGTGTTGTCATCTTAACAGTCTCAGTCCTTACTGATATTAATGTATAAAAAGGAGATATTACATATTATCACCAATACCAGTACAAATATACAGTGACCCATGCAAAGTGTATTGCCTATGCTGAGGATTTCTTGTGAATTGAGAGAAGAAATTAATATGAAAATATATTTTTGGAGTATGGGAATATAAAGATATCTCAAATTACCTAAATTCATTGATTTAATGTAGCTTTTTGCTTTTGCTTTTTATATTTAATATTTTTGTGTTTCAATTTTTGAGGGATGTTTTTGGCACAGGTAAAGCAAACTGAAGTGAAAAAGTTAGGTCATCAATATTTGAATTATAGTTTCAGCGTGAAGGATTAAAAGGATCACTCAAATGAGTGCTTATTGCAATCTACATCCTTGCCTCTCTGCTCTGGGACAACACTGAGAGCACTTCCCTGCCCCTCACCCACCCCTATTCAGATTCAATTTATAGAACCAAGAAATCACCTGACCTCCCTACTTTCAGATTATATTATCTCACCACTAGGGGTCAGATGACTTATTGCATATAAGAGTCTCTTACCTAAGATCATGCCCCTCTTCCACTACATAAAAATCTTTCTAACTTTCACTTACTTCATGACCCTTGTTTTTATTATATGTTACTCTTCCACAGGTCTCTGCCTCTACCACCCCCTTCAGATTGTAAGAAGCGAGTTTCATGTCTTGTAGGCTGCTTTGAAAAACTTCCCGATCTATCAATGTATTCTGCATATAATCCTGTAGCTACCTGGTGTAGTGGTACTGGAGCGCACAACGAACTCCCTCATAAACATAAAACAAATTATTCTAATCACTATCGACACCATACAGTCACAGCAACTGTCCCTACCTACCCTAAATCTAATGTGGGGGTATGGAGATCTGCCACTTACCCCCTTACCTGCACTATAAGCCAAGGTAATTAACCTACCATCACCTCCTATTCTAGTATCAGCATAAACAGCATTGAAATATGGGTCCACGTTGGGTTACAGCAATTACGATAGATGCGTCTGTTGATGATGTCATCATAGAGGGACAGCCTCAGACGACGCATACATTTTGTTTTGTAGCTTCTTCCAGGGCCTCCTTATAATGCATCTTGAGAATTGGTTGTTGGGGAGTTTTTGACTTTGATACTAACCTCTAATACCTGGTTTAACTTGACTATAAGTCGGTATATTTACTGGGAGATATACCCCCTGGTTTTGATAATAATTTCTAATTTGTTTGTTTCCTGTGGGAGGTTGCCTAAACACTTGGTTCATGTTTCGAGGAAATTTCTGTGGTATATGGTGGACCAACTGGTAAAACCTTATAGGTATATGGAGGTGCAAGCTTAAAACCTGAGGGATGTGCTTTTCCTATAGATCGGAGGATGAAAGGGTGATGGAGGAAGGTAGAGAGGATGGGATTTGTTATAGCTTATAGTATTTGATACCTACTCTCTTCTCCAAAGAATGCTGAGCCACTGTAAAACAGCTAAAAAAGTAACATGGATTCCTCTAGTGACCAAATGGGGCACCAAGATATGTTTTTACTAATTAAAAACTAGCTTTATGACATATTTCCTGTCTGATTATGCTATTTATATTTCTATCATATAGTAATTGTTTAATCTAATGCTTGTGTTATCATATCGTAGATAAAATATGTGCTACTTGTGTCAGATGAAAAATGAAATACTTACTGGATGTTAAAAATGTACATAAAAACATACGAGAAGAGTTTACTTTTGCTCGTCTCCCACTTTTTAAGTGACCTATAGAAATTGCTATGAATGAATAAGCACCTTAATTAAATAATTATTTAAGAAGCTGACAGACAGCCTATGAACTGAACAACCTAACTCAAATGTGCCAAAAGCACAAAACTTCTGCATAGTTCCTTCCTTGTCATATGGCCCAACAATTTATAGAACAATGTTTTAAAGCCATCACCCGAACCAGATTAAAAAAACCTCTGCAAAATTTATATTAAAGCATAAAAAAGATAAACTTTTCTTCTCAGGAACTCATTGTACTGTTAAAAGAAAAACCAATGAAATGGAAAAAAGGACATTATATTTTATTGAAAACATAAATCTGATTCCATTGAAGTTATTCTATCTTCTTTCTTATCCTTGTTTTAATGATCTTCATAGCACTGAGGTTATGATTCACCAAAGGATGATGTGAGTTAGAACTCCAGCACTAGGTACTTGTGACTCCATGTTACATTGCTTGTTTTCTTGATAAATCCATCTAAGACATAATACGTAACTCAACTAGAGAATCTACCAAGGAAAGGCTCATAATATCAACACTTCTATGATACATTCTTTGTTAAAGAACCACTGTAGTCCCCAGGGACAGATCTACATTTTTGGAGCCCCTAAGCAGTGAAGTAGAGGTGCGTCTGCAAGTGAATACACAAGGTATGCAAGGACCCATTTTTGCCTTTTCTGTGCATTTAAGTTCCTTTTCCTGTTGAGACTCTCTTGTTCACGTGGTTATGACATAGTAGCGAGTCTATGAACTGCAATATGTTGTTTTTTTAAGCCAGGGACTTTTTTTTCTTTTTTTAAGGTTAGTTCTCCTAGGCAACTGCCCAGTTGGCCTAATGGGTAATCCGGCCATGGTGGTCCCATCATTGACTAACTAAACTTGATAATGGGCAAATGTTTTAGAAAAAAAATAAACACAGTATTTCTTTTTTTTTCTTTTTTATGCAATTATTCTTTTTTTACTGTGTTGTAATTCTTTGTGTTGCTTTGTTAGTATGGTGTGTCTTTGAAAATGAATGAGTTGCCACATTCCCCCTGTGCAGATAGAAGATACCTCTGCTTTTAAAGTCTCCTCCCTCCTCAGGAAGTAGATCAGCAGAAACTAAAATGGTAGATTTCACTGTTGCATAGAAACATATAAAAGGTAATACATTTTACACTATGCTAGCTTTCAAGCGTAGTTCTTCAAAGAGTATATTTTAAGTATAGGTCAAGTCTAGTTCTTCAAAAGAGTATATATAATGCTTATCTCAACAAAAAGTGAATTGTCTATGAGTGAGTTTTATATGACTTGTCTCAATGAAACCATAATGCCACCACCAATATAATATTCAGTCTCTCCAGCATCGCGATCTATCCCCACTCATCTCTAATTGGTTCCTATCATCCTTCTTTAGTTTGTCTTGTCTCTACATAACCTTGTACTTTCAATACTTGTCTCTTTAAATCCTATAGCCAATGACAGCCATATGCCCAAAATTACCTGTGTGACAGCTTCTTCACTAGAATAACTCCAACTTCATATTGATTTCCAAGTTTGAGCATATACCTCCCTTCTTCTACCTCTCTAACCCTAAAATACATTATTTGTATAACCCTATCAAGAAACAAATATCCATTCATAAATCTATACTACCTTACCACTATTTCAAACATTACCAATTTTGCTCTATTACACGACTCCATGATTGTACTTTTTCACCTAACATATACGTGACCCAGACCTTGTTCATGTATCATTTCAGCAATAAATCCATGCCATACCTTTTGCACTGTCTGTTACCGCATTCTCAATTTTTTCACCTGTTCACCAATATTAGACTTATATTGCTTTCGTAAATTTGTAAAGTGATAAATTCTACACACAAATTAAAATAAATATATTTTACAATCTTATTTTTTCTGGCTGTAAAACTAGATTCTCACGTCAGAAGATATACATACATTGCACTTGAAAATATATTCACACTAGAACTTGCCCGTCAAAAAGGACGGCAATAAAATTTGTAATGCTGACAAAGCTGTTTGCCACCTAATGTGTGCAACTTTGGCGCTCACCACGAGCCTATCCCCCTGTCCACTTCCTCGCTTGTGTCTCCTTTCCCCCCTCCTCTCCCTCCCTTGTGTCTTATTTACCTCTTCTCTCCCTCCCTTGTGTCTACTTTCCCCCCGCCTCTCACTCCCCTCTGTCTCCTCCCCCTCCCTCCCTCCTCTGTGTCTCTTCTCCGCTGTCTCCCTCCCCTGTGTCTCTTCCCCACATCGCCCTCCCCTGTGTCTGTCCCCCCTCTCCCTCCCCTGTGTCTGTTCCCCCTCTTCCTCCCCTGTGCCTGTTACCCCTTCTATTCCCTCTGTGTCTGTTTGCCCTGCTCCCCCATTCCTGTATCTCTTCCCCCTCTCCTGTGTCTCTTCCCCCCTCCCCTATGTCTCTTTCCACCCTCCCCTATGTCTCTTTACCCCCTCCTCTTTGTCTCTTTCCGCCCTCCCCTGTGTCTCTTCCCCCCTGTGTCTCTTCCCCCCCTGTGTCTGTTTCCCTCCCCCTTTTTCATCCTCCTCCCTCACCTCATCCTCCTCCCTCCCCTCATCCTCCTCCCTCTCCTCATTCTCCTCTTCCCTCCCCTTATCCTCTCCACTCCCCTCATCATCCCTCCCCTCATCCTCCTCCTCCCTCCCATCATCCTCCTTTGTCCCTCCCCCCTTTCCCCCTTTCCAATTAACCCCCTCTCTTACCGTCATTGGATGAGGGGAGGGAGAGGATGAAGGGAGGGAGAGGATGAGGAGAGGGAGAGGATGAGGGGATAAGAGGGAGGAGGGGGTGATGCGAGCCCTGGGACTCCTGCTGCTGTCCATCGGGTCTTTGGGACCAGGCATAGGCTAATGACGTGACGCGCATGTGACGTCACGTCATTAGCATATGCCGGGTCCCGACACAGAAGACACGATGGACAGCAGCAGTAACAGCGCAATGAAGGTAAGTGAGGGGAGAGGGGGGTTGAGGGGAAGGAGTCGGGAGGCACTGGGGGTGCTGTGAGGCTGGGGGGCCTCGTGATGAACTCATCACGAGTTCTCCCCTGGCAGGAACAAGGCAGTGCAGCAGGCCTCGTGGTTACGGGCCACAAACAGCTGACCTTGCAGTTGCGGCCCGTACTGCCTGTCCTGCGGGATGTAGGGAAGAGCACCTATGGCGCTCATCTCCACCAGCACAAGGATGTGATTCTGTTATCTAAACTGTGAAAGAAGATCTTACTTTTGATTATGTTCTAAATAATGCAGAGACCTCTCTATTCACAATGAAAGTATAATAATATCTGATATGCCAGAAGAATATTAACAACATATATTTGAACTCATTCAGATTCTAACATCTCTGCTGCCGAGGGGCACATTTTCAAAATCCCCATAGAATGAGAGTAGAATGAAAAAGTATATGATAAAGAAAGGGAGAGAGTGATGATAGTTACATAGTTACATAGTTACATAGTAATTAAGGTTGAAAAAAGACTTTCAGTCCATCAAGTTCAACCTTTTAAGATCTCCTCTGATCTGCAATATGCGGATTAAATATTAATTTATTCGTTGTTAATTAATTATTAATCAATTATTTAATTATTATTGTTTATTTTTATTTTTTTATTATTAATTAATCCAGAGGAAGGCAAACAGAAAAAAAAAAACAAGTGAGACTTAGTCAATTGTCTCAAAGAGAAAAACTAATTAATTCCTTCCTGACCCCAGATACTGGCGATCGGATTTCTACCTGGTTCAATACTGTCTCTCTAATTATCCATGATAACCCTGAATTCCCTTTTTAATTCAAAATAAATGTAGTCCCCTTTTAAAGTTATCTATCGAATCCGCTGTCACCACCTCCTCTGGTAGAGAATTCCACAGATTAACCACCCTTACTGTGAAGAACCCTAAGGTGGAATCTTTTTACTTCTAACTTTAAGGCATGTCCTCTTTTCAGTTGAAAACCTCTTGGCACAAAAAGCTCCCTTGATAAATCTTTATACTGACCCAGGATGTATTTATATAAGGTAATCATATCTCCTCTTAGATGCCTTTTTTCTAGAGAAAATAAGTTTAATTTGGTTAGTCTTTCTTCATAACTTAGCCCCTCCATTCCCCTTATTAGTTTTGTTGAACTCCTCTGTACCTTTTCCGGCTCTAAAATGTCCTTTTTATGAAGTGGTGCCCAAAATTGTACTCCATATTCCAAATGAGGGCGTACTAGAGATTTGTATAGTGGCAGAATTATATTTGCTTCCCTTGCTTCTATACCTTTCTTAATACATGCTAATATTGTATGTACCTTTGCAGCTGCTGCTTGGCTTTGAGCCCTGTTACCTAGGTGGTTGCCCACAAGCACTCCCAAATCCCTTTCAATATCGGATACACCTAGATTTGCTCCATTAAGATTATAAATTGCATGGCTATTTTTCCTTCCCAGATGCATAACTTTACATTTATTCGTATTAAATCCCATCTGCCATTTAGATGATCATTCCTCAATTTTATGTGAATCCCTTTGGAGAGAAAGCACATCATTATCTGATTTAATTACCTTGCACAAGTTTGTGTCATCAGCGAAAATGGAGACACCACACTCCAATCCCACCTCTAAGTCATTAATAAATATGTTAAAAAGGAGAGGGCCTAATAGTGAACCCTGAGGAACCCCACTTACCCCATTAGTCCAATGAGAGTATGTTTCATTTGCAATAACCCTTTGCTTCCTGTCTTTTGCCAGCGCTCAATCCATGAGCAGATATTTACTGCAATTCCTGTATCTCTTAGTTTGTACAATAGTCTCCCATGTTGCACTGTATCAAAAGCCTTTGCAAAATCCAAAAAGACTTCATCCACTGAGTTGCCTCGATCCAGGTTCCTACTAACCTCCTCATAGAAACTAATTAGATTTGTTTGACATGACCTATCCCTCATAAATCCATGTTGACTCCTACTTATGATCCTGTTCAAATAGACATATTCTTGTATATTTTCTAAAAGCTTCCCCACCACAGAAGTGAGGCTCACTGGTCTATAATTCTCCGGATTTGCTCTTGCTCCCTTTTTAAATATAGGTATCACATCTGCTTTTCTCCAGTTATCTGATAGAGACCCCGTGTTCAGTGAATCTTGAAAAATTAAATATAATGGTTTGGCTATTACAGGACCCAGTACCCTCAGTACCCGTGGATGTATTCCATCAGGACCCAGGGCTTTATTAACATTTATTTTTTCCAACCTTTTTTTGGATTTATTCCTGTGTTAACCAATTATTTGGCAAAGGAAGTGTAGCCCCATTATGTTGCAGTGTCTCAACCACTGTTACCTCCCTTGTGTATACCGAAGAAAATAACCTATTTAGCTCATCTACCTTTTCCTGGTCACTCATTTTAAGATGGCCTGTGTCACATTGTAATGTTCCTATAGCTTCCTACCTCGCCTTCTTCCCATTATTATACTTAAAAAATATTTTAGGGTTAGTCTTACTCTCTTTTGCAATTAATTTTTCATTTTCTATTTTAGCCAGTCTAAAAGCCCTTTTGCAAGCCTTGTTGATTTCCTTGTACTCCTGTAAAGCAGTCTCTGTCCCCTCTTGTTTGTAAAATTTAAATGCCTGTTTTTTACTCCTTATCTTGATCTTTAAATCATTGTTAAGCCACATTGGATGGGATTTACTCCTTTTACTTTTATTCCCACATGCTATATGCCGATGTGTATGTATATTTAGTAAGGATTTATATGTTGTCCATTTATGTGCAGTGTTTTTACCTATCAGTTCTCTGTCACAGTCTATACTTTGTATTGCTGCCCTTAGACTGTTAAAATCTGCCCTTTTAAAATTTTAGAGTTTTTGTTGGCCCCTTAAAATTTAGTTTTTTTAATTCAATCTCAAATGACTGTGTTGTGATCACTGTTTCCCAACGGTTGCCCTATTCCAACATTTGATACTATATCAATATTATTTGTAATAACTAAATCCAAGATAGCTTCATTTCTAGTAGGCTCTAGTATAACCTGGGCCAGATAATGCTCTCTTAGTGTACTCAAGAACCTGCTCCCCTTAGCTGAACTGCTGGTCTCATTTATCCAGTTTATTTCAGGGTAATTAAAATCTCCCATTATTAGAACTTGCCCATGCTTAGCTGCATTTCCAATCCGTAACAATAATTGTATTTCCTCACTTTCAGCTATATTTGGGGGTTTATAGCATACTCCTACTAATATTCTCTTTGAATTTGCTGCTCCGCTATTTAACTCTACCCACAAACATTCAACTTTATCACTAGGTCCACCATAAAGATCTTCTCGGACTATAGGCTTAAATTCAGGCTTAACATAGAGACAAATCCCTCCTCCTCTTTTACCATTATCTCTATCTTTCCTAAATAGATTAGAACCATCCAGATTAACAGTCCAGTTATGAGATTCATCCCACCATGTTTCGGTAATGCCTATTAAATCCCATTTTTCATTAATTGCTAATAATTCTAACTCTCATATTTTTCCTGGCAAGCTTCTGGCAATAGTGAGCATACACCTTATGTGATGAGTCTGTAGTACTGAAGTGCCTGCCACTGTACTTGAGTTACTTAGTACTACCTCCAAATTATACTACCCTTCCCTCATCTCCTCCCCTATGAGTTGTTAATTCCTCCCTTATACACTCTACACTTTCTACCCTATTACTTATATCTAGTCCCTCCCCCCCACCTACTAGTTTAAAAACTCATTCAGCCTTTCCACCTTCCTATCCCCTAGCACAAAAGCTCCCTCATCGTTAAGTTGCAATCCATCCCTGCTGTAGAGATTGTACCGAAGTGAGAAGTCAGCGCAGTGCTCTAAAAACCCAAACCCCTCCTTAGTACACCACATCTTTAGCTACGCATTAACCTCCCTAAGCTCCTTCTGCTTCCCTGGGCTAGCACGTGGCACTGGTAGTATCTCAGAAAATACTAACTTGGAGGTCCTTGCCTTCAGCTTATTACCTAGTTCTCTAAAATCAATCTTTAGGACACTCCATCTTCCACTAACTTTGTCATTGGTACCAATATGTACCAAGACCGCCGGCTCATTTCCAGACCCTCCCAATAATTTGTCTACCCAATCCACAACATGACGAACCTGAGCACCCGGGAGGCAGCAAACTGTTCGATTGCTGGGATCTGGGTGACAAATCACCCTGTCTGCCTTCCTAATAATAGAGTCCCCTACCACCAAAACCTCTGTTGCTCTGCCTATTCTGCCCTCCCACTCCTCCAGTAGAACTGTTCTTCCGGCTGTTAGAGGAAACAGCTCTATCTGGCATTGGCATTCCCAACAGTTTCACTCAATCTGGCAAATCTGTTGGTGGTTGCCAACTCAATACTGGCCTGCCTCCTCCAGTTCCCCCCGATTCCCCTTCTAACTGTAACCCAGCTACCTCCCTGGACATCCTCACAAGCCCCAGCTCCACCCTCCATGCTAGGCCCAGCTAAACTGTGCTCCTAGAGCACCAACCCCCTTTCCAGTGGAGCAATATCACTAAGTGCTGCAATTATCCTCTCCAGATTTTCAATTTGAGGTTCCAGAGAGGCAACATGCTCACACCTCTCACAGAGGTATGGACCCTGGATCATCTGTTCCAGTATTGCATACATATGACAGGATGTACACTGAATGAGGTTGCCACTGGACTGACTCATAATTATTATTATTGTCTACAAAATTTCAGTGGGAAAAATAAAGAATATAAAATAATATATTTGTATAAAGTTTTCCTGCTTTGCACTATAAATCTGCCCTCCCTTTTCCTTGAAGTCCCTCCTTTTATTTAAACTCCTACGCTTTAACTAGAATTGCACTTGATACTAGAAATGTTCGCAAGCTCACAAGTTCGCCCCTTCTCCTGTTTATATTAACTTCTGCCTTCTCACCTGGACACAATTAGTGCACTCTGCAATTTATCATCCTTTACTTGCAAGGAAAATCCACTTGATGACAAAGATGCAATTGAGTGAGAGGAAGAATGGTAAAATAGGGAACATAAGAGGAAATGGCAGAAACTGGAGTTAGGAAAGGAAAAAGAGAGATGGGGGTGCAAAAGAGGGAGAGGAAATGGAAAGAGAGAATGTGGAAGTCAAATAGAGGAGGAGAAAAAGGAAGGTTGGAAAACTCTGGTCCCAGACACCAAATGAACTCTAGGTACCCTACACTGCTATCCATGTTGTTTGATAATCAAATGCATCACGGCCAAATGCTACAAGAGACCTCTTGGCATCATGACCTTTTTGTCATGCAGCTCCAGTTCTGTTAAAATCTTAAATCCAAACCGATTGAGAGCCTTCATCACTGGATATCTTCAACAAGGAGCTCAAGACTTATTTATTTACTCTGAAAAAGAATAGTAAAGTGCTGAGTCCAGATAGGAGAAAAGAGCTGAACAGGTTGTTGTTATGATTACTATTTATATATGGGGAAAGAGAAAGGTCAGATTGGTGGAAAGATAGCGAAAGGGTGGAAGAGAGAAGGTAAACGTAGGAATCAGAGAGGTGATAGATGAAATAGGATAGAAAGGGGGAATAAAGTGTGGAAGAGTTGATGCAGTGGTGACATTTTTTTGCTTTGCTGATTTTTTGGGAAATCAGGACCCTGTGTGTCTCTAACCCCCAACCACTAGCATATAGCAGGTTTGTAAATAAAAAAGGAGAGATTCATAATCTACAAGGGAAAAACAGACACAAATATATTATTCTGCCCTGCTTTGTTGATGTTGATCACATCTCTGCAAGTATTGAATATTATTTAAAAAATGTAATTTTGTTATAGTAAAACGTGTAAGTTTTACATGTCCATCGGCCTTCATAACCTACCAACCAAGACCTATCGTTACAGAGTAATGAGTGCTAATTGCTATTTGAGTGTTATGTTTAGTTTAAAGGCATTTTGGGACAAATCTGCACATTCAGTAGAATGCGTGCACATCCCCACATTCACCCCAACAAAATTTCTAGACTGAAAATAATGCTTTCAAACACCAGGGAGTAATTAGCAATGGAAATATAGTAAAATAGATAACTTTGGGTGCATCAGAAAGATGATTACAAGGAAAAAATTTCAGTATAAGTTTAATGTAATAAAATACAATATTTTGTTAATAACATTCAATTGATAAAATACTTATTAATCATAAAGAAAAAGAAGAGCCACATATTACATCTAGTTATTATGTGTTTTAATCTTTACAGTGATGTTTTTTCACTAACAATGTTGTTCATTATTATTATTATTATTATATTTATTTATATCGTGCCAACATATTCCGTAGCGCTGTACAGGGGTTTAGTACATGGCAAAAAACAAACTTAACACCTGATAAAGAATGGAGGGCCCTGTTTTTGAGCATAAAATCAAAGGCACATAGTGCTTGTTTTCAAGACACTGACACACTATTGAAAACTCGCAAACTTACAATCTAAGGGATGTTCATAAATTGATATCTGCTATATTAGTTCCCTCTTTAATACTTTCACTTAGGCTGCAATAGCTCTTGTGCTACACTATGATAGTGACTGCTTTCTTATGAGGGGTAAAACGGGGATTAATGTTTTAATCATCACAATTGGAAGAATATGTTTTTATTTATTTTCTTTGTAATTACAAACACAAGGTTCAGTTTTGAGTAAAAACACTCCAAAAATAAAATCATTATATACCCTCCTTTTTATTAATGGTATGCCTATATATTTGCATAAGTATGAGTGCACTATATATTTTTTTTTTCTTTTTCCTATATGATTATTATTTAGCTCTCAGCACCCCCCTCTACTAAGAATTTTTCCTAAATTATGTAACTGTAAATGACCTGGCATGTGAAGCATGTAAAAAAATAACATTAGCAGCTGTGTAAACCATGGACGTAAAAATATGTTTTGGCAAAAATTTGAATTTTTGAAGACTTTGATTATTGTTGCATCACTTCCTGGGAGGTAGATCAAATTGGTGTGTTTTTATCTATCAGTGAAGTTTATTTTTTATTTTTCTTCCCTCCACCTAAATGATTTCAGTTTGTTTTTTAATTGAGTTGTACAGTTTATAGGTCACATTAAAGGTGGAAAAAGTTCTGAAATTATTTATCTTTGTCTCATTTTTTTACAACACAGAAACCTGACATTTTAACAGGGGTGTGTAGACTTTTTATATCCACTGTAGATGCTGATGTTCTACATGAGAGATAGCTTTTCCAAAACCTACCAAAATGGATTAAATGGGGTGTCAAGGGAGAAACATATAAGTAAGGAGTTTGTATGCTAGTTTCAAACATGAATATTATTATTGTCTTCTTACACTTGCTCTTATTAAAGCACACAGCCGAGTAGCAGATTTAGAGAAATACGTATTTTGGTCCAGACATTCCACATTACCAACTGAGTGAGACTCATAATGCGAAGCAGAGACAATAAATTATGATTCTTCATGGAGTTAATAGTTATTTATACAGCTATCACGCTGCCTTCTAATCCCTGTGTCCTTATTATATACAAAATAACATGACTTCTGTACACATTACAGAGACACCTATGTAAGTTTGAAAGCTAAAAGTCTATTTTTTATCATGAGAAACTCTACTGTTGGCACTTTATCATCTCATCTTACACTAAAAATAATTTACTACAATCCAAGCCAAAGTTGAAGATATTTTTTTCAGCTTATGGTCTTATTTTCCTATTGCCAAATGCTTGACAATTACCCAAAATCTAAATCCAATTTCTATTTTATTAGGTTGTAAGCAGTGTTGTCCAGCTAGCTGGCTGCAAGTACCTAATATAGCACATCATATAGCAGTGCTGCGCTCTTTATTATAAAAAGTAATGTTCTTTATTTTGGCTTCTATAACAATGCAGCTTTCCAAGAATGGATATTTACAGATGATCAAACCTTAGTATGTACTGTAGCTAAATATATAAAGAAATTAAAATAAACATCTGAGGTGAGTAAATTATGTCATTGGAAAGGTGTATGGTTTTACACCACAGATCTCAGTCTGGTAATGTGATGGAAAAGGTTAGGAATACTCCGGAAATCCACCAATATTACATGTTACTATATTACTAGAACATTTGTCTTTTCTGTGTGGCTTTATGGGAGAGGTTGGCAGGAAACCATGTTATAATCCATTCCCTAGATGTTGATAAATTTGCTGTGCTTCTCTGTTAAAATCCTGTAGATAGAATTGATTACTGTATATTGTAAGGAGAAAGTGAGAACATTTTTCTCAAAACGTGAAATTTTCATTGGCAGTAATTGCTCTTTTTGCCATTTACAGGTCTGAAAACATTTGCAGGCTTGGGGAGCTTGACCCATCTCCCCAAGCCTGCAAAGTGCATCCGGGTTACGGCCTTGAAAAAAAAATAATTTTGTAGCCACCGCCATTTTTTTTAAAGCCTGGAACTCGGAATCAGTTGGGAGGCTGCCAAAAGATGAGGATGCAATCTAATTTCCTTTTCAATTGGTGTCTTTTGGCGTCCTCCCAATGGCTTCTGAGTTACGGGCTTGAAAAAAATGGCGGATATATTTTTTTCAAGCCTGTAACTCGGAAGCTGTTCGGAGCTTCTACTACCTCTACCTTGCAACACTCGCGATGAGCTCCTTTGGAGCTCATCCCAGGCCTTACAATGCCTTTGGCGCTCATTGACAGCCTCTCCCCCTTTCTAACTTGCGGGCCTCACAATGAGCGCCTTTGGGGCTCATCGTGGGCCTCGCATTGAGTGCCTTCGGCCTCTCCTACCCCTCTACTTTACGAGTGTCTCAATGGGGGACAGGCTCGCAAGGAGCACAGGAGGCATAAAAGTTACAGGTTTGTCGAGGTCTGCAATGAGCCCCGAAGGCGCTCATCGCGAGGCCCGCAAGTTAGAAAGGGGGAGAGGCTGTCAATGAGCGCTAAAGGCACTCATTGCGTGGCTTGGAAGATAGAGGGGGAGAGGCTCTGAACGGCTTCCAAGTTACAGGCTTGAAAAAATGGCCACCATTTTTTTTCAAGCCCGTAACTCGGAAGCCGTCGGGAGGATGCCAAAAGATGCCAATTGAATATGAAATTAGCTTGCCACCTCACTTATGGGCTCCCTGCCTCTCAACCTCACTTATTGGCCCCCGGCCTCCCAACAGATTCTGAGTTACAGTCTTGAAAAAAAATGGTGGCTGTTACAAAATAAAAAAAAAGGCCGTAACTTGGATGCACTTTGCAGGCTTGGGGAAACTGATCAATTTCCCCATGCCCACAAATGTTTTCAAACCTGTAAATGGCAAAAGGAGCAAAGGGAAGAGAGAGGGGGGAGAAAGACACAGGGGAGGGAGAGGTGGGAGATGGGGGGAAAGAGACATAGGGGAGGGAGTGGAGGGGAAAGAGACACAAGGGTGAGAGAAGGGGGAAAGAAACACAAGGGAGGGAGAGAAAAGTTACAGAGTTGCGCATGCGCGCAGCACATGCCGTGGCCTGCAATGAGCCACAAAGCCGCGATACCGAAGGTGCTCATCGTGAGTTCCGTAAGGAGAGGGGGGAGATAATCCAAACTATGGGAAGTAGATACCTACCCATCACAATCTCTACTAGCCATGTTTTGCGGTGTGTACGTGCTATACATAAACCCATGTACCATCCGTCAGGAAAAAGGCCATGTGTAGTATCCGTAGGGGCCGGGTTGCGTCATGTTTCGGCAAATTAGCCAAACTGCATTGTTTGCTGAATTTTGAGCTGTGCCCTAGCCCTAGGAACCAATAGAAAACGTGATTGTTAATTGACAGGAACAAATCATAAATCCCTGACTGTGTTGTAGGGTTTCCTACAATTATACCCATGAAGAATTCTTGGTGCTACTCCAATCGGTGCCCGTGCCAATATTCTCCACAAGGGCAGGAATGTAAGGCCTGGCCAGAGGGCCAATGGAGGTATTCAGGGAGGTATCCTGGGAGGTCAGTGCTCTGAGAATGTATGTGAGAGGTGTGGGGTCCATCACGCGTCATTATAATGACAAGGTGAGGAAAATGTCGGAGAAGGGGCAAGCTGCCAGAGCAAGAGGTGGTGGCTATCGAAAGCCTGTCCATTTTAACAAGTGGGAGAGGATGCTAAGGGTTTGCATTGCCCCAGCAGTGGTGGCTGGACTCCCAATCCTTCAGCAGCCGGACACCTTGCCAAGTGAATTTCATAAACACGTCTAAACACGGGAATTTGGACTTAAATCGAGGTGTAACTTCACTTGCAGAGGTCCTGGGTGCCCCCCTTGCTGGGGGTAAGCTTTTTATGTCTTTTTTGTGTGCATTTATTGTGTTTTTAATGTTTTCAGGTGAGAGCGGTTTGGCCGTTAAGGTCGTAATTTTGCAAGTTCGTAATAGTATTTTTTTTTGTTAAGTCCGTAATTTTGCGTTCTAAGACCCACGGTTCGTATTGTTTTGTGTAAGTTCGTATTTATTGATTGCGTGTTAGACGTTTTTTTGGGGGGCGCTTGTGTGTGTGTAACCGCTTGTGAGGCGCCATAGAGCCTGCACCTCCGCAAATGCGGGCCCTCGCTTCGCAAGGGTCTGCATTTGCGGCCTGCAATGAACCTTCGGCTCATTGCAGCCGACATGGGAGCCTCCACCTCCGCATTGCAGCCGACGTTGGAGCCTCCACCTTCCGCAAATGCGGCCTGAACTGCGTCCCTCATGATGACTATTCAGAGTTTGACAACTATTATATGTGGTGAAGGATCAGTCATACTTTTTATCATACATTTATTGAAATGTCATTATGTTTGATGATAGATAAGAGATTTATATTTCTGGTGATTTATTGAATTGTGTATTTGTATATATTCACTTAGTTATTAGTCTAAACAGTCCGTGGAAAGGTCTGCCCCACAGCTCATGTATACAGTGTTTATATTGGTACTGGATGTACTAGTCACTGAAAGCATTTTTTCATGTATATTATTTACCATGATAGTATAAGGCGCACATAGGGCTCAATGGCAGTTTAATACATTAGAAATAAAATATACATTAAACAATTATTAAAATATAATTACAGGAACATGGAAAGAATTGTTTTCTTTGTTGCCTCAAAAAAGGGTATTTGATAATGTGTCACATAGTGTTTTCTTTTTTCAAAGAATGTTTTTAAAATGTAAAAATAAAATAATACAGCCTCTAATTTATGTTCTTCTATATGCAATTACGTTGCTATCCTTATCAAAGCGTTGTATTTAAGATTTGTGTTTTTATTAGTTACAGTAAGGTGAGGGAGTATGTGCTTTCTTCATATAACTCCATAGCATATATTACCTTAAAAAATCGTATAAATAAATAAATAAATATAAAAATAATGCACCCTCTAATTTGTTATGTTTTATATGCAATTATGCTCCACTGAAATCCACCATTTTGGTTTCTGCTGATCAATATCCTGAGGTGGGAAGAGACTTTGAATGCACTTTCTATATGACATTGGGAATGTGACAGCTACAACTGCCAGTGCTTTCAACAGCACTAATGAAAATTACATTTGGTTACAAGGACACAGCATCCTGAGACAGTAGCCAACAGAATCATTTAAAAAAGTGGAGGTATAGTAAATAATAATTGCATTTCAAAGTTAAAAATATAAAGGTTCTGTTTATTTTTGGTTTTAAAAAAACATTTTGCCCATTATCAAGTTTAATTATGCAAAAGATTAGATAGCAAAAAAAATAAAATAATTATCACAGTGGTCCTTTAAAGGGCCAATTTCCTCACTGTAAGTGCTCTTTATGGTTTGAAAGAGCACAAGATTCTATGTTCAAATGATCTATTGTTTTCTTAATTACCCTGATAACGCCTAAAGATTTAAGTCTGTTTATATTCAGTATATATTCAAGTATCACCTGCCTACCGTGTCATGAGTAAAACAGACAGCCGAGCAACAAAGCAGTGAAGACTGTGATTGATAGCAGTTTTTCCCTGCACTCAGGAATGCACTGAACAGTTAACCCATAACCGACCTGCTTAGGTGATTCCAGCATTCCATGCTCTGCACAGGTAAATTTGATAAGGGTTAATTACCCTTTTTATTTTGCTCACTGTTGCTGTGGGTCTGGCAGTGGGCAGTCAGGGACACATGTAAACACAGATTTAATTCATATGATTTCTCTGTGAAAAATTAATCTTTTTAAAAATTGAAATATGCTTTTAGAAGATATTTACTGTACAAATGATGCTAAATTAAGTGGCTTTGCAGCTGAATTGGGGTGTAGTTTAGGGGTGAGGACCTATCCTGTTATGTGCACCCACGGAAAGCACACTGCCAACGTCCCGATGTAGCTGTCTCTAAGTGGCCGGTAAGTGGTTAGGGGGTTTCGGGTTAGGTTTAGAGGATTAGGATTAGGGGTTTAGGGTTAGGAAGCTTCTTTTAGAAAGTTAGGGTTAGGCCAAGAGGGTTAGGGTTGGCAAGGGGTGTAGGGGGTTAGGGGCTTAGGGCCGGCAAGGGGTGTTGGCGGGTTAGGGCTGGTGAGTGGTGTAGGGGGTTAGGGCCAGCAAGGGGTGTAGGGGGTTAGGTGCTTAGGGAGTACATTGGCATGCGGGACGCGAGCACGCCCGGCACCAGGAGGCTTCTCGTGCTATGCGTGCACATAACAGGATAGATCCAGGGGTGATTAGTTGGATATTGACACAAATCTAAATAAATTATATTGGGGCAGCATAAAAATATCATACAGTACTTTGGCATGTACCACACATCTGTAATTGTTGAAATTATTCTACCATCACTTGATTGGGTGTTATCATTCAGGGGTCAAGTCTAAGCAGCCCCTCTCTGAATGTCATGTATGACTGTAGTCTTTACAATGTAAAGTACGTGTGCAGTCATATTAATGCCATGCAGACATCTGTGTTGTGTCCATACAACACATACGAGTCTTCCAGGTCCATAGAGGGAGCTTCCTCTGTATAAACCCGTTATGTGGTCCCTCTCCTGCTTCCTAGTGCTGAGATTTCCTTGCCTACAGTACAAGGACTCTCATCACTAAACTCTGTAGTATCAGACTCTGTATCCCCATCAGATCCTGTATCCATCTCCTAAACCAGCATTCCACTACAAACCACTCCCCGGCTCCTCACAATCTCTCGCCCTCCTCCACTTAAGGTGGATTAGCGCAATTGCTACATAATCTAAGACGATTGTGCTCAATTTTTTTCTAAATAATATTTTTAATAATTGTTATTGTATTTGCATTTCTATATACATAAGCATTTATTTAAATTGAAGTCATTTGCTTCTTGTGTTCACTCTACTTTATTGTACTTTTGGAAATTTTTTTTTTTTAGTTGTTCTGTTAGGGTTCCCTGGTGGTTCAGTGGTTAGGATTCAGTGCTTTCACCACTACAAGCTGGGTTCGATCCCCAGTCAGGGAACCAAGCAATCACACCACCCTAAAGCCAAGCAGAGTTGGCCCTGGTTAGTTCCTGGATGGGAGACCATTTAGGAATACCAGGAGCTGTATGCTGTGGGCCACTGGAGAAGGAACTGGCAACCCACTCCAGTATCTTTACCATAAATACCAGGTGCATCAGCATGACCATGGACATAAAGATGTCCTGGGGTGTTACAGTCTATGAAGGCACAGACAGAAACAAATGAACAACAAAAAAAAAAAGTTGGTCAATTGTGTCTGATTCTTTATGACCCTATGACCCTATGGCCGCGAGGCACATCTTGTGTCTAGTTGTGCTCATACATAAGGTGTTCTTGGCAAAGATACTAGAGTGGGTTGCACTGGATTGTGATTTATCTGTCTGCTATTACCACCCTACATAGTAAATTGACAAGCTTCCCTGAAGTCCTGCTGCAAGCACTGACAATTGTAACTACCCAATTCCCTTTGTCAACATAGATTGTGCATTCAAAGTCACCTTCCACCTCAGGAAGTAGTTCTTCTTAAATCCTGTGTCTCTTCCCCCCTCCCTCCCCTGTGTCTCTTTCCCCCCTCGTCCCTCCCCTGTGTCTCTTCCCCCCTCTCATGTGTGTTTACCCCTGTGTCTCTGCCCCCTCTCCTGTGTCTCCTTCCCCATCTCCCTCCCCTGTGACTCTTTCCCCCCCTCGTCCCTCCCCTGCATCTCTATTTTTTTTTCTAAGTCCCGCATTGGTCAACTGCTTGCAGCCTAAGGTGATCCCGCGTTTACTAAGTGTTTGGTGGCTAAGTCCCGCGTGTTTCACTGTGTGATCGGCTCTCCTTTGTGGCTAAGGCCCGTGTGTTTCATTGCCTTTACTGCTCGCCTCGCTTTGCGAGGCTCACAGGCAATGAGCACTTTGTGCTGCAAGTTTTAGTGCCTTAACAGCTCACCTCGCTTCACTAGGCTCACGGGGGCGATGAGCGCCTTTGTCGCTCATCGCCTAAGTGCTGCGAGTTAACGGCTCATCTGCGCTCATCACCTAAGTGCTCCGAGTTAACAGCTCGCTTCGCTATGCGAGACTCGCAAGCAATGAGCCCTTTGGCGCTCATCGCCTAAGGCGTACGCACCACGCAAAACGTGACAAAGTCTCGTAGTTTGACAACTATTATATGTGATGTGTATGTATTGATACATAATAGTAATCATTACCATCAAAACATAGAAATTACCTGGTGCACTGTGCACATTGGAATTGATCATTTACTTCTGATAATAGCAATTTGAAAAATAATTTGAAAACAATAAAAAATAAACTCTGCATAGATTTTATGATTACTTTGCTAATTATTATACATTCCAATATCCCGTTCAGGGGTAGAAAATGCAAATAAATAGCTCAAATGTGATTTACTGCAATTATTTTGAACACTGCTATCTGGTTTGTTTCTCTATACTCGACTATATACAATATGTTCTTGTGTTCACAATAGCTTGTCCTTGGTCCTCAACAGATGAGGTGAGGAGAGTCTGACATTCTAAGCATACAATTATCATTGGTGCATTATTGATAAATTATATAGGAACTGCAGTAAAAATATAGTTTATTCAGAACAATGCAAAACTAACTAAAAATGTAGTGTGTGACGTAACATAGCACTGGGTCTCAGAGGTGGTCCACGTGAACACTGGAAGGTGACCAGCTAGTCATTGATGGAAACAGTTAATGGAGGGCCCCAACACAAAATATAAGGATATTTCCTTTTTTATCCACACCAGTGGTGGGGTGCAGTGGCCAGTAGATGGTCACAATGGTGGCACAGCGAGAGTTTGTTCATTTTGTTGTCAGGGTTAGATTTTGGGTTTAGGGCTAGGGTTTAGGGTTAAGGTTAGGTTTACGGTTAGTCTTAGTGTATTAGGGTTATGTTTAGGGTTAGACTTGAGGTTTAGGGATAGATTTAGGGTTCAGGGTTAGGGTAGTGGCAGATCATAAGCTTTACATCTGCTACTACCCTAACCCTGAACCATAACCCCTAACCCTAAACCCTAAGTCTAGCCCTCCCTTGAAGAACAAAATGAAAGTGGCTGCTGCATGTTACTGCTGGGAGTAGGAAACTGGAAAGATCCAATTTGTAACTTATCTATACAAGGTATGTGTCCTAGGAGTCAATGAAAAAGCCAAATCATCGTTCTGCAAAAATGATTATCTATCCCTCTCCATAATAGATGAAGAGTCCTCCTTTACCCCTAGCTGCCAGTACCAGGGTCCTCTACCATGTGGGCCCCAGTGCTTTGCACCTGCTGCATTGCCCAGTAAGCTGGTCCTCAGATCCACACTTTGAGACACTGCTGTAAATCACATGTATTTACTTCTACTTGCTGAGCTACAACTGTGCAAATCCACCTTAAATGAGCAGACGTCAGACAGGCTGTGAGCCACAGAGGTGGGCCTGGTGTCGCTCATGGGACAGAGTGATACAGGGTCTGCCGGGATACATATTCCAGGCTGCAGGTTCTCGCTGTGCTTCCGGACTGGATCCAATCTGAGCCCAGTTTTCCGGAGCGGATTGTGACATCACAGCGGGATATTACCGAAGGATCTAGGACAGTCCGTGGATGTATTAATGGATCCCAGGCCTGGCTACCAGAGGGGACTGGGGGGAGGTGGGAGCAGCAACAATATAGGCTCGGCCTCTAACTCCCCGGCATTGACAGGGGCTCAGGGCCGCCGGCGGAAACAGCCTCCCCGGCCCGCGGACTTTAAGCTGCAGGTCATTATAATCGGCTCTAGAGGAGTGGGCAAGACCAGCCTGATGGAGAGGTTCACGGACGATACCTTCTGCGAGGCCTGCAAGTCTACTGTGGGTAAGGGATATGGGCAATGGGGGGCCCAGTGTATTAGGGCTAGCAAGGGTGAGATGTGGGCTGCCAGGGTGATAGGGTGGGATGTGAGCTGCCAGGGTACTAGGGTGAGATGTGAGCTGCCAGGGTACTAGGGTGAGATGTGAGCTGCCAGGGTACTAGGGTGAGATGTGAGCTGCCAGGGTAATAGGGTGAGATGTAAGCGTGAGATGTGGGCTGCCAGGGTACTAGGGTGAGATGTGGGCTGGCAGGGTGATAGGGTGGGATGTGGGCTGGCAGGGTGATAGGGTGGGATGTGAGCTGCCAGGGTACTAGGGTGAGATGTGAGCTGCCAGGGTACTAGGGTGAGATGTGGGCTGCCAGGGTGATAGGATGAGATGTGGGCTGCCAGGGTAATAGGGTGAGATGTGAGCTGCCAGGGTACTAGGGTGAGATGTGAGCTGCCAGGGTGATAGGGTGAGATGTGAGCTGCCAGGGTACTAGGGTGAGATGTGGGCTGCCAGGGTGATAGGATGAGATGTGGGCTGCCAGGGTAATAGGGTGAGATGTGAGCTGCCAGGGTACTAGGGTGAGATGTGAGCTGCCAGGGTACTAGGGTGAGATGTGAGCTGCCAGGGTACTAGGGTGAGATGTGAGCTGCCAGGGTGATAGGGTGAGATGTGAGCTGTTAGGGTGAGATGTGAGCTGCCAGGGTACTAGGGTGAGATGTGGGCTGCCAGGGTGATAGGATGAGATGTGAGCTGCCAGGGTACTAGGGTGAGATGTGAGCTGCCAGGGTAATAGGGTGAGATGTGAGCTGCCAGGGTGATAGGGTGAGATGTGAGCGTGAGATGTGGGCTGCCAGGGTGATAGGGTGAGATGTGAGCTGCCAGGGTGATAGGGTGAGATGTGAGCTGCCAGGGTACTAGGGTGAGATGTGGGCTGCCAGGGTGATAGGATGAGATGTGGGCTGCCAGGGTAATAGGGTGAGATGTGAGCTGCCAGGGTACTAGGGTGAGATGTGAGCTGCCAGGGTACTAGGGTGAGATGTGAGCTGCCAGGGTACTAGGGTGAGATGTGAGCTGCCAGGGTGATAGGGTGAGATGTGAGCTGATAGGGTGAGATGTGAGCTGCCAGGGTACTAGGGTGAGATGTGGGCTGCCAGGGTGATAGGATGAGATGTGAGCTGCCAGGGTACTAGGGTGAGATGTGAGCTGCCAGGGTACTAGGGTGAGATGTGAGCTGCCAGGGTACTAGGGTGAGATGTGAGCTGCCAGGGTAATAGGGTGAGATGTGAGCTGCCAGGGTGATAGGGTGAGATGTGAGCGTGAGATGTGGGCTGCCAGGGTGATAGGGTGAGATGTGAGCTGCCAGGGTGATAGGGTGAGATGTGAGCTGCCAGGGTGATAGGGTGAGATGTGAGCTGCCAGGGTGATAGGGTGAGATGTGAGCTGCCAGGGTACTAGGGTGAGATGTGAGCTGCCAGGGTACTAGGGTGAGATGTGAGCTGCCAGGGTAATAGGGTGAGATGTGAGCTGCCAGGGTAATAGGGTGAGATGTGAGCTGCCAGGGTGATAGGGTGAGATGTGAGCGTGAGATGTGGGCTGCCAGGGTGATAGGGTGAGATGTGAGGTGATAGGGTGAGATGTGAGCTGCCAGGGTACTAGGGTGAGATGTGAGCTGCCAGGGTACTAGGGTGAGATGTGGGCTGCCAGGGTAATAGGGTGAGATGTGAGCTGCCAGGGTAATAGGGTGAGATGTGAGCTGCCAGGGTAATAGGGTGAGATGTGGGCTGCCAGGGTGATAGGGTGAGATGTGGTCTGCCAGGGTGAGATGTGAGCTGGCAGGGTACTAGGGTGAGATGTGAGCTGGCAGGGTACTAGGGTGAGATGTGAGCTGCCAGGGTGATAGGGTGAGATGTGGGATGCCAGGGTGAGATGTGAGCTGGCAGGGTACTAGGGTGAGATGTGGGCTGCCAGGGTACTAGGGCTAGCAAGGGTGAGATGTGTACTAGGGCTAGCAAGGGTGAGATGTGGGCTGCCAGGGTACTAGGGCTAGCAAGGGTGAGATGTGTACTAGGGCTAGCAAGGGTGAGATGTGGGCTGCCAGGGTACTAGGGCTAGCAAGGGTGAGATGTGGGCTGCCAGGGTACTAGGGCTAGCAAGGGTGAGATGTGGGCTGCCAGGGTACTAGGGCTAGCAAGGGTGAGATGTGGGCTGCCAGGGTACTAGGGCTAGCAAGGGTGAGATGTGGGCTGCCAGGGTACTAGGGCTAGCAAGGGTGAGATGTGGGCTGCCAGGGTACTAGGGCTGGCAAGGGTGAGATGTGGGCAGCCAGGGTACTAGGGCTGGCAAGGGTGAGATGTGGGCAGCCAGGGTACTAGGGCTGGCAAGGGTGAGATGTGGGCAGCCAGGGTACTAGGGCTGGCAAGGGTGAGATGTGGGCAGCCAGGGTACTAGGGCTGGCAAGGGTGAGATGTGGGCACTAGGGCTGGCAAGGGTGAGATGTGGGCTGCCAGGGTACTAGGGCTGGCAAGGGTGAGATGTGGGCTGCCAGGGTACTAGGGCTGGCAAGGGTGAGATGTGGGCTGCCAGGGTACTAGGGCTGGCAAGGGTGAGATGTGGGCTGCCAGGGTACTAGGGCTGGCAAGGGTGAGATGTGGGCTGCCAGGGTACTAGGGCTGGCAAGGGTGTGATGTGGGCTGCCAGGGTACTAGGGCTGGCAAGGGTGTGATGTGGGCTGCCAGGGTACTAGGGCTGGCAGGGGTGAGATGTGGGCAGCCAGGGTACTAGTGCTAGCAAGGGTGAGATGTGGGCAGCCAGGGTACTAGGGCTGGCAGGGGTGAGATGTGGGCAGCCAGGGTACTAGTGCTAGCAAGGGTAAGATGTGGGCAGCCAGGGTTCTAGGGCTAGCAAGGGTAAGATGTGGGCAGCCAGGGTATTAGGGCTAGCAAAAGTGAGATGTGGGCAGCCAGGGTATTAGGGCTAGCAAAAGTGAGATGTGGGCAGCCAGGGTTCTAGGGCTAGCAAGGGTAAGATGTGGGCAGCCAGGGTATTAGGGCTAGCAAAAGTGAGATGTGGGCAGCCAGGGTATTAGGGCTAGCAAGGGTGAGATGTGGGCTGCCAGGGTAGTAGGGTGAGATGTGGGCTGCCAGGGCAGTAGGGTGAGATGTGGGCTGCCAGGGCAGTAGGGTGAGATTTGGGTTGCCAGGGCAGTAGGGTGAGATTTGGGTTGCCAGGGCAGTAGGGTGAGATTTGGGCTGCCAGGGCAGTAGGTTGAGATGTGGGCTGCCAGGGTACTAAGAAAATATGTGAGCTGCCAGGGTACTAGGGAAAGATCTGAGCTGCCAGGGTGCAAGGTTGAGATCTGAGCTGCCAGGGTGCAAGGTTGAGATCTGAGCTGCCAGGGTGCAAGGTTGAGATCTGAGCTGCCATGGTGCAAGGTTGAGATCTGAGCTGCCAGGGTGCAAGGGTGAGATCTAGGCTGCCAATGTACCAGGGTGCTAGGATGAGATCTGAGCTGCCAGGGTGCTAAAATGAGGTCTGAGCTTCCAGGGTACTAGGGGGAGATCTAAGCTGCCAGTGTACCAGGGTACTAGGGAAATATCTGAGCTGCCAGGGTACTAGGGGTAGATCTGAGCTTCCAATGTACCAGGATCCTAGGGAGAGATCTGAGCTGCCCTGCTTAGATCAAATACTGCTATTGGCACTGGAAGTTTACTTCTATTTATATAGCATGTTTATTTCAATTAGTTTTAAATACTACAAATGTTTACAAACATTATACTTCTCATGACCTATAATAGTTGTGGATCTTACGAATGTTGGGTGCTGAAATGAGTGCAGAGGCCCGTAGAACTTAGGCTAGTAGCTGAAACTGCTGGACTCGCAAAACCCTAAGCACTCATCGCGAGGCACGTAACATGTTCACTAATAACGGCCGAACTACGGAACTGATGCTAACAAATGCTAAATATGCCTCAAATTAACTTACACACTCGCAGACACCACAGGGGGAGAGCCAGGGAGCCTGTGAGTATTTGGCATTTCTTCAACGATGGAAAATTGCCTAAGCGAGAAAAAAATGTTGGACGAAAAAACGTAACTGGTTGAAAACGAGGCAGAAGCCAGTAACACTTAGCCGAACAACGCAAGAAACGACACTTGGAAAAACGAAAGACACAGGTCAGGGAGAGGAGAAGGGGCATTACGGGGCTCGCGATGAGCACCAAAGGTGATCATTGAGAAGCACAAAAGTTGCGGGTTGCTAAAACCTGCAAAGAGCGTTGGCGCTCATAGCGCGACCCATAAAGTAGCCAGGGGGAAGGCTCGCAATGAGCACCAAAGGTGCTCATTGCGATCCGCCAGGCGATGAGCGCAAAAGGCTCAGTGCGGGGCTCGCGATGAGCGCCAAAGGAGCTCAGATTGTGTGCCAATCAGCATTGCCAGGCTTAAAACGTGATCGTGAGACATGTGAACTACACAGGGGGAGAGGCTTGCGAAGAGCGCCGTAGGTGCTCACAGGGGGCAGAGCCTAGCATTGTGTGGCAAACAGTATTGCTGGGATTACAATTTTAATTCCGTAATTTTTGACGGGCAAGTAGCTAGTATAATAATAGTAATAATATATTAATATAGCGTCTTTTTATTACATTCATTTCAGTACTACAAATATTTACAAACTATACAAATATGTAATAGTAATAATACATGTATATAACATGTTTATTCTAATTAATTTAAATACAATATACCAGCTATATAATAATATTAGTAATAATATATTTATATGGAATATTTATTTAAATTAGTCTAGTTTAAAAAGTACAAATGTTTACAAACATTATAACAACTATCTAATATAATAATAGTAATAATACATTTATATAGCACTTTTCTCCCAGAAGGGTCTCGCATTACTTAGGGGAAAAGGAGGGAAAAAGAAAAAAAAAGGACTATACATTTTCTACAAATGTATATAAAATCCTAAATAGAGTGTCATTCTGTACCATCTCCCACAGTCCACTCACACCTCACACTATTCCCCTTTACAGTTTCCCTTCACCTTACTGCCTGTTCTTTTTGCTCTTTCTCTAACACCTTCAGTTGAAAAAAATGAATATTTTGTTACAATTGCTTTTGACTTGAAATCTTATATTGTAGGTTTGTGCAATTAAAAATGTATCCCTATATGAAAACAGGTTTGACAGTAGATGTGAAATAATTGTTATAGCTATTCTAGACATGCTTGGACCTTTCCTGTGTTTCCCTTATTTATTCTGGAAGTCTTGGGTCTTTCCTGTTTCGTCCCTGCAAGCAGTTGTGCAACCTAACAACAAATTGAAAAAAGTCTTGTCGTACCACTGTTGCGTCACCTACAGGCCACTGCACGCCACTGCTGGAGGGGGCAAAACAGGAAATGTTTAATTTTTTTTTTTTTTTTTTTTTTTTTTTTAACTTAACCGTTCTCTAAGGTTGTACTTCACCCCTTTATCTTCCACCTCAAATTATGACTTCTTGTTATTGCATTCCTCTCTTTGTGGATGATACTCCCTTTCTGAACTCCTTTTAATGCATTTGAATGCTCCTATCATGCCCCCTTCTTCCTCTCCTCTACGCAATACAAATAATGACATGGGTTCTGCCTTTTCTAAACTATGTACCATTTTAGTTGACTATAATACAAGTATTTTGCACCTGCATGTTTGAATAAAACATCACCTGGTAATTGTGTGTACAAACATATATAATTATTCCATTTATGTCATTATGTGCCTCCCTAACAGACATTTTTTCTGCCTTACTCTGTACTTTTGTTAATACTCATGTAAATTTTTGCTTGTCAGAAGTGTAGTCATGTCATATTAGAATTTTATGAACTTTAAGTCTGCCTAAACCAGTGGTGGTCAACCTGGTCCCTACTGCCCACTAGTGGGAGATTTAAGCTTTCATGGTGGGTGGCGGGGTAATCGATAGGTGGCGTTGCTTACGAGTGACGTCACACGTTGGAGACCCACAGCACCACGATTGGCTGGTAAGAGAGCCTAGGGACAGCAGTCAGGACCGGATCACTATCTAGTAAGTACAGGGCGATTCATGGGTCATATGGTTTTTCATTTATGTACTGCGGCACCCATGGGCGGTAAGGACATTTTACCATCCAAAGTGGGCGGTAGATATTAAAAGGTTGAAGACCCTTGGTATAGACAAAGTGACAGACCGTTCTGTATGGGCATTTATGGGTATGTTGTCTGTCTCAAGATGCCAACTGCACAGCTGGCCTCTCCTTACACCTCCCCCACTGTCACATTATATATCTGTCTGTCATCAAGAACTAAACACAGCCACAGATAACATGGCCTTCTGTAGAAAATCCTAAAGCCTAGTTCCACAATCCATTTATTACGAAATTGGTTAGTAAGTATTTAAGATTATAATATGCAGACATTAAGAATATTTTTTATCTTTGTCTGTTTTTGTGATGATAGTGTAGCTAAACTTCTTCTTTTTTTTTTTTCAAACTATTTTTCACACTGCGTCAGAAGGTTTAGTTTCATGTGATTCCCTGTTATAATGAGATGTGTGAATTCATTTTCACCTTTTTTTTTAAAGAGCAATGTGGTTTAGCCAAGTAGATAAAAACTGCTATTTAAAGAGCCAGTGTAAGCACTAGCTAAAGGGCTAGGAGTCTGTAGCTTGCTACTTGTTAGTTCAAGAATATGTATTCATAAATCTAACAATAAAATCATCTGTAAATAAAATGGTTTTGAAAATGAATGTTACATGGCTCAGATTTCTGTAGAAGCCATTGAAATTATCTGGTATCTATTACTTATTAGTTTTGAATTAAAGGAACATGGTATCTCATTATTTTTATGTACTTTTATTTTATTACCAAGTGCTTATAAGATCTGTTTTTTTTTCTGCTTAAAAGTTAATCTAAGTTCCCCTGTTTTTACCTTTTCTAATATAACCGATGCTTATATCAGAAACGTACATTACATTTAGTCATTCTATACACATACACATACAGATTTATTTTATTTAAATATAAAATTTATTTTCCACACCCCCAGAGCTGCTTGCATAGGTACATCATACCTAACAATAGAAACATGGCATTTAGGTACGGTTTTCAACCCTTTACTAACCTTCAAGCCAACAGCAGCTTTATGTCTATTTTAAAGACTCCCTGACACTTGACAAGAATACACTTAAAAAATAAACAGCCATTGGTTGTCCTAGACCATAATAGAGTAGCCCATATCTGCATACTATAATCACTTTTTTATTTGGAAATGATGCTGCTATCCTTGAAGACAGGGATAGATGAACCAGATGCGGTCTGCGAGTGGTACTGTTCTCCTTGGCCTTTTCAACCCCACTGCCAGTTATACCGATCTTGGGTTCCTGTTGCTTCTGTTGATGATCCTTGTATAACTGCCTGGCACCGAAAAGCCATCTCCTCACGATCCTGAGGAGGAATCCTGTAGCTGAAGGTAGGGGTTTTGGGGGGTAATGCAGACCCCCCTCCCCTAGGTTGTGACATTACTTTTTTTTATTTTATTGGTAGCATTTGAAATGAAAGTGTTTGCTGGCTGAGTGTTTCCTTTAGCCCTGGCCCATCCACCCTTTCTCACAGACACTGATAAGGTGGTGGTGAGATTGCAGCAAGTGTAAAACGTCTGTTGAAAGCCAGCATCAGGCATGAACTTGGGCAGACACATTAAACATTCAATTATGCGACTATCATTGACATATGTAAGTATAGTGTAGGGTTTTGCACCAAAGTAAATAGAATGTTAAGAAAGATACTAGTAGGAGACCAATATAATAAAACATAACCTTTATTTGTTACAAATTGAAAGCATGAGACACCCAACACATGAGCTGTATTGAGATAAAAAAATAAGTAAAAATAAGCAGGAGAAGGATAGGAGGCTGTAACCAGGTAGATAAAGCCAAATTGCTGGTACTGGTGTGGGGAACACTGCACAGGTGGACTGTGAGGTAAATGGGAGATCCGACTGAACTGTGTCATCAATATACCCAATTATGAGTCTGTATACAAAAAAAGGATCTACATGCGCAATCAAACATAGGTGATGTCCTCCAATCAGGTGCAATTTTGTGGTAAGTAATGGTGACAATCAGACATATGCTGGTGACATTCCTAACGATAAATACAGCAGGGTGAGTAGTCCAAGCAAAAAGCACAAAACAATCAATCCCAATTAATATGCAGAGCACCGTAGTCTAAGTGGCAGTATGGGGTAAAAATAAAAAATAATAAACGGCATACTAGTAGCCCTCTGGGACAGACCTGTGACAGGTGCCCAATTACTCACTCTCGCGATGTAGTATAAGTCAGGGATATCAAATGTAAGTGTTGCTGTATGCTGTGTCAGTAAGTTCTGGAGAGCCTCCTATTGCCTCACTGACTGCAAGCCCGACGTACGTTTCCCCGTGGCAAACACAGATTCTTCAGGGGAATTGCCCTGAATGCGGAGACTATATTACACCTTTTCTTGGGGATAGCACTGTCTCCATTAGTATAAGGGGTCTACAGCCATAGACTTTCGGATCTTATACATACCTCACAGTCCACCTGTGCAGTGTTCCCCACACCAGTACCAGCTATTTGGCTTTATATACCTGGTTACGGCCTCCTATCCTTCTCCTGCTTAGTTTTACTTAATTTTTATCTCCATACATCTCATGTGTTAGGTGTCTCATGCGTTCAATTTGTAACAAATAAAGGTTATGTTTTATTATATTGGTCTCCAACTAGAATCTTTCTTAACCTTCTATTTACTTTGGTGCTAATCACCACACTATACTTACACTGTTTTGCTATTGAGTATTCAGTTCCTTACTCTTTACACTAAATGTGTGTGTTGGATAACGCCAACGCCCTTTAGTTGTTTCTGGTATTATCATTGACATCTTAAGCTTTTCTGAAACAAAAACACAATTCCCGCGCTGTTTTGCAACAAATCCTGTTAAAAAGATTGTGTTGAGACATTAATAGTTACTGACTTCTTTGCACTGCCACCGTATTGCCCGGCACTCTAGTTAACTGTAACCTGCAATATAATAAACAACTTTGCAATACACTTGCAATACAGAAAAAAAATGTTTTTAATATATAATCTTCCTTATAAATTTCTATATTTCTTTTTTTTGTTGTACATTATCAAATATCTGGTGGCTGAATGGATGTGACTGTCATGTATCTGTTATCAGTTAGTGTTAAAAACAACATTTTATTTATATTAAGGCCACATTGAATTAGTTTTACTATCCTTTTTTTCATGCTCTGCCACTAACAATATATAAAGGAGCGGGACGAGCAGCACATTCAAAGTGAGGAAAAGGAGCAATATTCTAAGTTTTCTTACTAAAGGTCAACATTTCTTTCAATTATAGTGAATTTAAAAGTTGTTTAATGCTGAAATGTTTACATTGCTTGCGAGTTACAGTGGCCATTTAAATCCTAAGAAAGTCTTGGGAAAGTGTGGAAAAAATGCATTGCCTTTTTGTTTACAAATTATATACATATCATTAGTCATCAGTGATTCTTTAAATCCTAATTCATCTTAGAGCTCTTCAGTCTGCTCCCTGTTCTAAGCCCCTGAAAATATGGGTTTAAATAGAAACATTTGACAAACCCTTTTGTCAAGACCCATGGGAGGGGGCAGATTTTTCACTTGTATCTCCCTGCTTTGTTTACATAATTCCACCTGTAGGACCGTGCAATGGTTGAGCTTCTCTGTTCCTTGTAATCCCATCCCACGATCATCAACATAGAAGAACAGGAACCTAGGATCAAAATAACATACAAGTGTTATAACCTCTAAATTAAAGAGAGAACACAGCATATGTGTTCCCTATGATAGTGTCTCTTTTTTGGAGAAAAGTTGTAACGTCTAGGCAAACCGAACAATACAACTTTGGTTCAACCGGAAAACATGGTTAACACTTTCTGGATCCAAGACAGATTATTAAGTATTGATATTGCTGGTATTGTACATCAGTGGTGTATATGATTAAATTACCTGCCCTTAAACAGTCAACTCAACCAGACCTCACTGGAGAATATGGGATGTGTGGCAATTAATCCCATTACACGGTGAGCTGGTAATCACATCACAAACGCAAACCTGTTCAAACTTCCCTTCTAAACTTGTTAACTCACGTATACTATTTTAATTAATTGTCCACAGCTAGATAATCCAATCAGGTTGTTATCAATATGTACAGTAATGATGGAATTAGCAGAGATTGGAAAGGTGGTCGGGGGGAGGATAGAGAAGCTCTTTCAGGGAGATGTTAACGCATCTCTAAAAATCAGATCTTGACACTTTAATAATATTCCATATGTAGATATTGTTTGGATGAAGGAAGTATTTGTTTAATTAATTGTAATGTAAAGTAGTACTTGCACACATTACTTCTAAATCTTCTATCCTCTAACTACAAACATGCAGAATTTGTTGCTCCTATTATACACATCATATGGTATATTGGTGTTTGTTTGTTTTTTGTTCTTTATATAAGCCAGATATCAGTCAACTGGTCACTCCACTTAAAATAACAAACTGTTTTTGATGCTACTGACCTGGCCATAAGTGAATGGGTTGTTTAATGCCATCTCTGCCTCTATATTAGTGCTAAATAAACCTATCATAAATCTACACTTTTTATTTGATATTCTGATCTCTTGACTGATTATAACTTTTGCAGGTAAATTTACACAACAGTCGTTGAAGTATTTGTGAATTGCTCGGCCTGTATCATAGCAGCTCAGTGCTAACACATGATGTCATTACTAGCATATCTAACACTTCTACTCCACATTTCTTTCATGGCTATGGAAGGAACGCCTTAAGGTCATTTCCTCTACTGTGTTTTTTCATCTGGATCATTGTACTATTGCATGCAACTTGGTTTGCTTCTAATATCTTTTTAACATTCCTTATTTTATTGAAATATATTTTTATATCACACAAAGCCATACAAAAAGTTTTTTAATTAAAAAAAAAAAAAGACTTTTATTATCTAATAACATATTTGGTTACATTGAAAACTCAGGAAAATATAAGTGCCCATACAGTGGATAAAAAAAGTCGACACACCCCTGTTAAAATGTCAGGTTTCTGTGCTGTAAAAAAAATGAGACAAAGAAAAATCATTTCAGAACTTTTTCCACCTTTAATGTGACCTATAAACTGTACAACTCAATTGAAAAACAAACTGAAATCTTTTAGGTAGATGGAAGAAAAATATAAAAATAAAATAATATGGTTGCATAAGTAGGCACACCCTTAAACTAATACTTTGTTGAAGCACCTTTTGATTTTATTACAGCACTCCGTCTTATTGGGTATGAGTCTATCAGCATGGCACATTTTGACTTGGCAAGATTTGCCCACTCTTCTTTGCAAAAACACTCCAAATCTGCCAGATTGCGAGGGCATCTCCTGTGCACAGCCCTCTTCAGATCACCCCACAGATTTTCAATTGGATTCAGGTCTGGACTCTGGCTGGGCCATTCCAAAACTTTATGTTTCTTCTGGTGAAGCCATTCCTTTGTTGATTTGGATGTATGCTTTGGGTCATTGTCATGCTAAAAGAGGAAGTTCCTCTTCATGTTCAGCTTTCTAGCAGAAGCCTGAAGGTTTTGTGCCAGTATTGACTGGTATTTGGAACTGTTCATAACTCCCTCTGTCTTAACTAAGGCCCCAGTTCCAGCTGAAGAAAAACAGCCCCAACGCATGATGCTGCCACCACCATGCTTCACTTGGGTATGGTGTTCTTTAGGTGATGTGCAGTGTTGTTTTTGCTCCAAACATATCTTTTGGAATTATGGCCAAAAAGTTCAACCTTGGTTTCATCAGACCAGAACACATTTTCCCACATGCTTTTGGGAGACTTCAGATGTGTTTTTGCAAAATGTAGCCTGCCTTGGATGTTTTTCTTCATAAGAAAAGGCTTTCGTCTTGCCACTCTACACCATAGCCGAGACATATGAAGAATACGGGAGATTGTTGTCACATGTACCACACAGCCAGTACTTGCCAGATATTCCTGCAGCTCCTTTAATGTTGCTGTAGGCCTCTT
The DNA here is from genome assembly GCA_027410445.1 of Discoglossus pictus. Taxonomy (NCBI): domain Eukaryota; kingdom Metazoa; phylum Chordata; class Amphibia; order Anura; family Alytidae; genus Discoglossus; species Discoglossus pictus. Next base: position 130,865,419 of record CM050166.1, read on the forward strand.
GGTAGCCTCCCAGACCAGTTTTCTTCTCGTCTTTTCATCAATTTTGGAGGGAGCTCCAGTTCTTGGTAATGTCACTGTTGTGCCATATTTTCTCCACTTGATGATGACTGTCTTCACTGTGTTCCATGGTATATCTAATGCCTTGGAAATTCTTTTGTACCCTTCTCCTGACTGATACCTTTTAACAATGAGATCCCTCTGATGCTTTGAAAGCTCTCTGTGGACCATGGCTTTTGCTGTGGGATGCGACCAAGAACATTTCAGGAAAGACCAACTAGAGCAGCTGAACTTTATTTGGCGTTAATCAGAGGCACTTTAAATGATGGCAGGCGTATGCTGACTCCTATTTAACACAATTTGGAATGGGATTGCTTAATTCTGAACACAGATACATCCCCAGTTATAAGAGGGTGTGCAGACTTATGCAACCACACTATTTTTTTTTCCTTCCCTCCACCTAAAAGATTTCAGTTTGTTTTTCAATTGAGTTGGACAGTTTATAGGCCACATTAAAGGTGGAAAAAGTTCTGAAATGATTTTTACAGCACAGAAATCTGACATTTTAACAGGGGTGTGTAGAATGTTTATATCCACTCTATGTGTTGTACATCATCAGATGAAGGGTGAAAAAAAATTTGGAAAATGTTTCCTTTTTAAAATTAATTCTGAATTCATGGAGTTATTAGTAGTAGAGTGTTGCCCCTTCCTGAATCATTAATAAGGTTTACACCGCATGGTGGTAATGAATCTTAACTAGAATCCTCCGTGCTACCTCTGAGCCAGACAATGCACATATACTGTGTATCTACTAAGTATATTTTATGTTGGCAGCTTGCTACCATTGCAGGTTCAAGTCACCTTGCAGGACCTTTTTTCCCTTTTGTTACCCATAATAAATTGTAATAAAGCAAGAGTGGATATGAAGCTTTGGATTTTGTAATGCTTTTTAAATAATTACCGTACTTACTCAAATCCTAATGCTTTGCTTTTTTGTGAAAAATCTTGTCCCAAATTTGGAGTACGCATTAGAATAGATGGCACACTAGATTCAATGTTTTAACCCTTTTTTTTCTATTGAACACTTGTAAGGATTCATTTTCAGCACTGGTTTTAACATTACTTAGCGGAATTGTTTCTGGTTCTTCTTATACTAAATGAACAGTAATTGAGAAAGTAAATGTGATATTTAACAAGATAGTAAAACAGTTTTTGCTCCAAATGTTTCCTGTACCAGATTGTGTTGATGTTCCTCGTCTTGTTATTTACAAGGCACCAGTAATGAGAATCTATTTTTACTTCTGTGTTTCTCTTGTGTTGACTGGTATATTAATATGAATAGTATTCACTTTCAGTGTAGTACCCGGATTTAGCCATCTGGTTTTTTTGGTACTTAAAGTCCTAGCAATTGTGACTCACTGAAGGTCATGTGTAAGCAGTGGCGTGCCATATACTTTAGCTACTACTTTATGGAACAGTGACATGTAACAGAGATTTATAATGCTAATGATGCAGACAGAGTTTTTTAAGAGCCTGGGTATGGAATACATTGATATGTGCAATGTATACAAATTCATATTCATGTGGAAAATGTTCCTTTTGAATCTTGGTCCAAATACTTATATTTCACAAAACTAAAAACAAGGGTCTAACAGCAAGTAGATAATACACACGTGTATATCTACGTTTCGAAGACCTGACAGAAAACATGCTTCAAGCACAGAATCTTAAGAATTACAATGTTTCCTTTTCACTCTGGGGATTCTGAGTAGCCACATGAGTACATAGTGTCTCTTTCTTTGGCCAAAAACTATCCTTCGTATGGCACGGTTATAATAAAATACTTAGGCTGGATATGATAGTGATCAAACTGATACGATAATATATATTCAGTAAGGATATATTTTTCCTCTATACGCTTTCTTAAACTTTTTATGTTTTTATTATTTACAGGTGTTGACTTTAAAATCAAAACAGTAGAACTAAGAGGAAAGAAAATCAGGCTACAGATTTGGTAAGTATAATCATTTTACATTTTATAAATACTACATATTCAGATCCCCATTGCCTAATATTATTAAGCTTTCTTCTTTCAGTTTATCACTTTGTGTGAAAAAATATTTTGTATATAATACACAGCTTGTTTTCCTTCACTGCTGCTACTGACATATAGTAGGTTAATTATATTAACAAATTCAACTAACAAATAAGGCTGATCTCCGTGAGATTTAAGGTTGCTAGATCTATTTCAATTAGTATGTGCACAAAAGTAAAACATGTTGGAAAATATATTTCATAAATTGTATAAAAAACACAAACGCAGTACATGAACTGTCAGGGAGTAATACATAGATTTATATGTTTGCAAAGACACACAACGCACAGTCCTGTTGTCTAATAATAGCATCAGCATGTGCTTGTTTAATATGCGCATACCAGCCGTAAATTAGAGTCATATGTTGGGATACATTACAAGTTGCTGCTATGAATTGTTAACCCCTATCCAGGGGTTAAATTTAACATGTAATGGGTATGGTGGCAAGGACACAGGTGTTATATCTTATATTATAGTTGTGCAATTGTTGGAAATGGTTCAGAAATATAGAAATAAGCACCATAATATACATATTAGACAGATCCAAATTAAACCTGTATTTATTATATTTTTGCAATAGATCACATATTTAGTTGTGGACCAAGAACTTTAAGGCTTTGCAAGCCTTACGAGGCGAGCCATCCAACGCGCAGAACTTAGTGGACCCGTTTGCTGCCCATAGGGCCGCAACTGCGAGGCGAGTAGTCGACCGCGCAGGACAGGCTACAGTGAGCGCCGAAGGCTCATCGAACTGCGAGCATCGCAGGACTTAGGCTGCAATGAGTGCCGAAGGAGCTCATTGCAGACTTGCGATGAGCGCCGCAGGCTGGACTTACGCCCCGTACGACTTAAAACAAAAACCCATACATGCACCGTCCGACTCGCAAAAATCGACTTTAACGGCCGAACCATGGAACTCGAAAGACATGAAAATAACAACAAATATGCCTCAAAGATGGCGGGAGCCTGTAAGTGAGGTTGCAAGTTAATTTTAACCATGATTTCCTTTTTTCACGACCGAAAATTGCCTAAGCACCAAAAAAAACGTCTGCCGAAAAAAGCAACACTACAAAAACAAGCCTGAAGGATGTAAAAAGGAGCTCTAAGCAGTAACCCTTAACGCAAGACAGTAACACTCAAGCGTAACGCCTATAAAGTAAACAGGGTGAGAGGCTTGCAATGAGTGCCAAAGGCGCTCATCGTGGTGATCACAAGGAGTGTTGAAGGTGAACATTGCAAAGCAGGAAAATTGCGGATCACAATGAGCGCCAAACGCGCTCATTGCGAGCCACGTGATGAGCGCCTAATGTGCTCAGCACTGGCCTCAAGATGAGCGCCCATAGCCTCACATTGTGTGGCAAACAGCATTCCCAGGCTTACAATTTCACTCCCGTAATTTTTGGCGGGGTATTTCCTAGTTGGTTAATATTTGTGGCAGCTTGTCTATGACAAAAATGTGGGTCTTATTTGCTGCCTAAATCTATGTGTTCTCATAATTCTAATTATATTTTATTATTATTTTATCTTTCCTCAAGAATACCCACAATTATTTTTACTAAGAAAAAGCTAAAAATCTGAGCATTTTTACCTTTCCCGTGTACTTGTGTCACTTACCATAGATGTGTTGCAAGTCTCACATGACCCTGGTGTCGTATCGCCCAAGCAGTGCGAAGCAGAACATTCCATTCTAGTCCAACATCTTCATTTCACACTGAGAAGTAAACACTTCACATGCACAGCTTCTCATAATGTTTTAAAAGGGTGAACTATTTTTTATTATTATTATTATTATTATGGTTGATCTATGAAGCGCTGACATATTCCGTAGCGCTGTACATAAGTTAAGTTCATTGATCCTGTGGAAATTACATTAAACTTTTTTTATTTTTTATTTTTGTTTATGTAATAGGACAAACATTCATAAACGTTGAGACAATCCGTGAATAAGGACTATACAAGCCCAGTGACACCTGCTATAGACTACAGGTTATCTACCCACAAGGACCGTTGGGTTCTTTGAAATCTCGGCACCAGCACCCTGATATCTGGCTTCTGCATCTGTCAGATTCTTTCCATCAGGAATCGGCGCTTCCAGAAGTCCCAGTAACCTTCCTGTGGTAGTGACCAGGACAGGTTACTTGTAGGGTAGAGATAGGTTCAGTATCGCAGCCACCAGGAATAGAATCAGAGATACACAATTTCTATGTATCTCCAAGTGAACTGACCTATTTTTGAAAATGACAGCAGTATTTATAGGTACAGAGGGGGTGTACACAATTACAGGAGATGACCCCCCCCCCCCCCATCCTGTGGTCAATAGGATTAACTCCAATACACATTGTGCCGTCTCTAGCACATATAAAACGTGATTAACTTTATCTGACCTCCTCTCTTCCTGATGGTATTAGCTTAATCTGCCAAACAATGGAACAAAGCAGGTTTACAAATACAATAGAGGTGTCCATGCAGATAATCCAGTGGCGGAGCCAAGAAGTCTGTCTATAAATTAGTTCAATGGGCCAACACCCAGGCCAGGGGTCTGTGATTGTTTGCCAGATTAAGCTAATCCCATCAGGAAGAGAGGAGGTCAGACATCAGACTGACAGATTAAATTAATCACGTGTTTTATGTGCTAGAGATGGCAGGATGTATATTGGAGTTAATCCTATTGATCTAAGGATGTGGCGTCATCTCCTGTAATTGTGTACACCCCCTCTGTCATTTTCAAAAATAGGTCGGTTCACTTAGAAATTGTGTATCTCTGATTCTATTCCTGGTGGCCGCGATACTGAACCTATCTCCACCCTACAAGTAACCTGTCCTGGTTACTGAGACTCCTGGAAGTGCTGATTCCTGATGGAGAGACTCTGACTGATACAGAAGCCAGATATCAGGGTTCTGGTGCCGAGATTTCAAAGAACCCAACGGTCCTTGTGGGTCGATAACCTGTAGTCTATAGCCCTACTCTTGGATCACCACTTTTTTCTATCGGTCATAATTGCGCATTATTCAAGATATCGGGCAGAAATGTAGTTTGTTCTTTTTTATCAGTTTGTTTAAATCATTAAATTAGATCATAACACAGATTCCGTATTGGAATTGGAAATTTAATATATGCATGTGGTTTATTACAGGTTTCCCTTTTTATAATCTAACAAATGCCACTTATATCCAAAGCACACATTACATTCTATACACATACAGATATATTTTCTTTAAAAATAAAACTTGATTTCCACACCCCAGAGCTGCTTACAAAGACAAAGCAAATCAACCAATAAAAACAATGCACTTGTGAATGGATTTTAACCCTTTACTGACCTTCAAGCCAGTAGCAGCTCAATGCAGATATCTACAGATCAGTGTCTGGCTGCTCCTGCTTCCTTCTACATCACATGATTCCTTCCTGAACAAACTGCCATCACTGATTGTTACAATGTATTTGCTGCCTGTGATTGGCCAAAACGAACTATGGATTTTATGCTAATTTTAGCAGAGATATCCAGGGGTGTTAATTAACAAACAAAAAAAAACTGCTTGCAAACTCAAGAGATTTAGAAAAACCATCAGGGTGAGCTTGTTATTTTGTCATGCACTACTGATTCTTGTCTATGAAATGCATTCATAATCCTGGAAACTTTATAAATGCCTTTAACTGCAATGTTTGTTAGACAAGTATATTGATATGCTATGTTTATATAATAACTATCTTTCAATCAAAATGTACTTTTTTAAAAAGCAAATATATGTGCAGTCATAACATAAAGGTAACATTCCCATAGCACTTTTATAGCTAAATAGTATAATTTAAATAAAACGCATTCCAAAAATGAATTTAATTTTTAAACAAAATGTATTTTTGGAAGGTAAACTGTAGATATAGATGATACCATATATTGAATCTCCACTATGTGTCATTAAATTGAAATGTGTAATTTTACCTCTTAATAAGACTTTCTAATTTCTGTGATATCTATATCTATAGGTAATTCTTGTTTTATAACTTTTTGCAGTCTTCAAATATGCATAAATGTTTTTAGACTGAAAACAATTTAAATAGACCCCAGGAAGTTCTGAGCAATTACTTGGCAATCATGACTTGGCAGGTAAATCTTAAAGGCTAATTAACTGGTAGAAAAAAACACAACTCTTAATGTAAGTTTACTGCAAGAAAATTCCATTTTAATTTCAATCAAATGTGAATACTCTTATTACCTAAATTATACCATAATCTAAATGTCTTTGTGTGTCATTTTTAAAGGGTTGCTTCAGCGCTCTAAAAATATATAAAATGAGCAGAGAATGTTTTTGCAAGGTCATGGGCTATGAGTCATAATTCAGCTTACCTGTGATCCTTTATTGTACAGCTATATTAATGTCGTAGTACTAGAAGATATTATGGGTACAGACCGTTTAATTACTGTGTACCAAGGTGTCCTGGCTGTAAAAAATTTTTTGTAGCTGTAACAAGTAAAGATTCTGGAATCTCCAAGACTCCAGGAACTTTATTGTAAACGTTAAAAAAAAAAATATAGTATTATACTCCAATAAGGGTGCTCAATACATACTGGTTGGATAAATCATAAATTAATTAAATAAGAGCACACAATAGCACATTGAAAAAGAAGTCTATACAACAACCCATTTCAGGGACCTCCTATCTGAAGGTCAATGGTGTGCCCCACAAGCTGACTAAATGCCCTACAATAAAGTGGAATAATATCCTAAAGACATAGACTAATCCAGGATGCAATACCAATACCAAGAATGTATCAATATACTTAAAAATGCATGTACAATGCAAAGAAAAACCCTGAAATGGGACACAGGGTTGTTGTTGCGTAGACTTATTTTTCAAGGTGCTATTGTGTACTCTTATTGAATTAATTCATACTTTATCCAGCCAGTATGTATTGAGCACCCTTATTGGAGTATAGTCGTTTTTTTTTAAGTCTACAATAAAGTTCCTGTTCTTAAGTTGCGGTTCTAATTGATGGATAGTGTTAAGCACCGGAACGCTATGAAGGCCATATCTGTTATTTGTCTCCAAGACTGAAAATATTGCAAGTCATCGTAATTTTGTTATTGTCTTCATTAGATTTAGGCAAATCATATTTGTGTTAGTATTGGTAGTATTCCTATTTTGCTCCCATTCTTCAACAAATAGCTGTATATTAAGAATTACTTTGCATTGTAATGAATTTATATTAACATCTTAAAAAAAGTTCAGAAATACAAAAGGAAATACTTTATTAATAATTTATTACAGTGGTCAACTACCAATGAAAAGTGCTGCAGAAAAGATTTAACACATCAGTTCTTGGGTTCAGTATCGCATGCAAAGGGATCCACAAAACAATGTTGCTGTCAGACAGATGTAGGAGGCATAGACCATTGCTGAATTCTTCTGTAGGAGCTTAGGAAAAGTGCTAGTTGCTCACCTGAACATATTTATCCTATGGTTTCCTATTGTAATAAGAGGATGCATGGGGAGGGGGATATGTACCATAACTGTCTTTTTTGCTTGAAACTTCTTTAAAAGTACTATAGTTTTGCCATTGTATACGTTTGTGACTAATTCACTGTTTTGGCAATGAACATCATCTGAATGTTAATACTTTCATAGTGCACTTCATTCACTAACTCTTCTTGTCCACCTATTCACTTTTTTGTTTTATTCCCACCATGTGCTTGTTTTGCTTTCCACTCACCTAACTGGCGCTTATTCTGTGGCTTCATCGGTCAGCTATTGCTTGAATGTATGTGGCATGTCTTGGTCCTCCATCTCTGTCCTTGTCTGGAACACTGTAGCCACATGCCTGGTTGCCTAACATCACTTGCTAGAGAAGAGACCACTGGCTCAAAATGAGGTAACCCTTTTATGTGTATATTAATTTATATATTCAACCACATTTTTCGATGTGGCATTGATATAACTTTATTCATAGTTGTAATAGGCCCATGACATTTTTTTTAACATACATAGAATTGTATTTGACAAACCCGTGTGGTGTGTATGTAGTGAGCATTTTGTGTACAATGCTTTGCAATATTATGGATTTTATAAAGCTCTGGCTATGAGTTTACAATCTAGAGATTAGGAAATTCTTTAGTTGAGTTAATTCATCCATGAAAATCTATTTGGGCTCCGAACATATTGATGGAACATCAAGTCCCAAATATTTCTGTCATGGAACTTCACAACCCCTCCTCAGTACTCCAAGATTACATTCCAATGCCCAAAATAATTCTTCTGAGTACCCCTCAAAAGGGCCTGCAGCATCTAAAAACACTTCAAAGAACCTAATAAACGCTTTGCAGGACCCTCACAGGTAAACCATAATTGTTTCCATCATTGGACATAGATGTGGTCCTTCTCAAAATGTGAAGTCACTTCAAAGGAGAGAGAGTGAAATATATAAGACCAAAAGGAATAGTGAGGTTTTTGCATCTACTTTTTTCTGTTCGTTTAGGTTAATTTAGGACAGAACGTAGTTGTGTTGCATTGAAGATAAATAAACCTATTTCTGCTTCAATATAAATAAAGCACAGGTGAAATATTAAGTCTTACCAGTCGATTTTTAATCGGATATGTGTGACTTCATGAATAGCAACGCACTTCCTGAAGTAAAGTATGTCTGCTACGCTCATTGCAGCTGTGCAGAGTGTCTGACAGTGATCAGTTAATGTCTGCTATATTAAATGACTGCAATATTCAAATATAGATCAGCTAGTTTGTACAGACAGATTTAAACAGGTAACACGGACTGTTTGTTTGTTTTTAAATAAATTGCAGCAGACTATAAAAATACCAACCGCGTATAGAGTGGTGGATGACCTGGATCTTGTTTATGAGGAGTTGTTTCCCCTATGACACTCTGAATCCTTTAAAGGAATATTTAGTGGGTGTAGTTGTTGTGTATAATTATATAGATAATGACAATTTTACTGATGAGAACAAGAAATGACTGTCTATACAAAAGTTGTGGAGGAACTTTTTGATAAGTTTTTATAGATTACAGTTGCATTATATTTCAGTTATTTATGTCCAATGGACCCTGGACTAAGCTCCAGTCTTGATATGTTATTTTTGTGGAACACAAAAATATATTAGTTTGTGCTCTTTTTCAGTATGAACTTATATAATATACAGTATTTTTAAAGACACCATAGTTTGAAGTAAGATTATTTTTTTCCTTTGTAAACTTGCATCTGAATTGAGTAAAAACTCACAAATTGCTAACCATCCAGACTTTTGTTGGTCTTTCATGCAAGTTAAGTTTTCGGGTTGGGAGAAAAAACTATAACAAAAAGTGGCATTTGTCATTTTGAAAAGTCAATAACTGTGCTATTCGTTTATTCAAATTTGACTGGAAAATGACAACAGTCATAATTATATACCTTGTTTTTATATCCTAGAGTATTTTTGGTTAATGTAAAAATTACATTTTAATTATAACTTGTTTAAAATACAAATAGACCAGTGAGCCTCACTTCTGTAGTGGGAAAGCTTTTAGAAGGATTAATAAGGGATAATATACATGAATATGTCTATTCGAAAAGGATTATAAGTAGGGGTCAACACGGATTTATGAGGGATACGTCATGTAAAACAAATCTAATTAGTTTCTATGAGGAGGTTAGTAGGAACTTGGATCAAGGCAAATCAGTGGATGTAGTATTTTTAGATTTTGATACAGGAATTGCAGTAAATATATGCACATGGATTGAGAGCTGGCGAAAAGATAGGGAGCAAAGGGTTGTGGTAAATGGAACATACTCAGATTGGATTCATGTGGTAAGTGAGGTTCCTCAAGTTTCCGTATTGGGTCCCCTCCTTTTTAGCATATTTATTACTGACTGGAAAGTATTGTCTCCATTTTACTGATGACACAAAGTTGTGCAAGGTAATTCAATCTGAAAATGATGTACTTTCTCTCCAAAGGGATTTGCATAAATGAGAGAAATGGGTAATTAAATGGCAGATGAGATTTAATACGAATAAATGTAAGGTTATGCATCTGGGAAGGAAAAATAGCCATGCAATTTATAAACGTAATGAAGCAAATCTCCGGGTATCGGATATTGAAAGGGATTATTAGATAGGCTACATAATACATATGCAGTATGTGCATTATATTTAAAATGTATGTATTAGAATATTTGCAAAGTGAGTTATCTGGACCAGATACTACTGCAAAAACTACTAATCTTTCTTGTTGAGTCATCCTATCAATATTATCTACTAGTTGTCACATCTCACTCTGTTTAATATATGAGTAGTTATTTAACTAATTGGATACTGTACCTTCATAACCTGGATATGCATGGTGGCATTTTGGTTACATTGGATGACCACAGCAAAGAAATATGTAATATAACCGTTCACATTCAATAGTTTCTTTCTGCTTTATCAAGACAAATTCTTTAAAAGAGTATACTATAAATTTGAGACTTTAGTAGTACTCTGATCCAGAACTGCAGTGTATCATCCGGATTTTCTTACCCTCGATCAAGGTGCTGTTAATGTGTCTAAACCTGGGGCTACAGTGTGGCCTTGTAGCCCCAGGTTATGGGAACATAGTGACTTTAAGTTTTGCATAATGTGGATATAAATGATAGAATTTAGTTTACCTCCGAGTGGATCCATATATGATCAAGTTTGAAAATCCACCCTAAATATCACATTAAAAGAGAAGCGGGTGACCTTAGATTTCCATCTTCAAACATCTTCATGCCAAGATGTTTGAACTTATTTATACCATGTTTTGCACAATTCACACATTGTCTGTAGTGGTTTCTGTAGGTGTTAAATTGAATTCTGTTATACGCAGGATCTGACTTGTGCTCTGTGTGCTAGTGTTTCTCCTTGTATCTTAAAGGGACACAGCAGGTCAGGAGCGATTCAACAGCATTACCTCAGCCTATTACAGGAGTGCAAAGGGTATCATATTAGTCTATGATCTCACCAAGAAAGAAACCTTTGATGATTTACCAAAATGGATGAAAATGATTGATAAGGTAGGTTTGAATAGATCTGTAATATACTTCTGTGCCAAATATAGAAATATTATTAAAGTTTGAAAAAAGAAAATCCATGCATCTATTCTCGTAAATTCTGAAAGCAATACTATTTATTGCCATTGAATTTGTTAGTGTTTACTCAGGGAAGTTACTTCCACCATGATGTTGACTACTGGTTTTATGTTTTTTTTTTTTTTTTTTTTTTACAGCATAGACATAAGGATTATTTTGCACTTTTAATTGTACAGTGTCTAAAACTTTTATTGGCCGTCTTATGTGAACATACAGTATTAGGAAAAAAGTCGAAAATACATAAAGTACGAATATATAGACTGACATAAGCAGCTTTTCAATGTACTTTAATGTTTAATATTAATACATTTATTTCATTGGTGTTAAATGATAATTGTAATTATCTTTTTAATTCTTACACTACTGAAACTATTAATTATTACATATATTTATTTCTAGTATGCATCTGAAGAGGCAGAACTGCTCTTAGTTGGAAATAAGTTGGACTGTGAAGTTGACAGAGAAATCACAAGGCAACAAGGAGAAAAGGTAACTGTTTTAATTACCAAAGAAAGACTGAAGGAAGTGTTTCGGAAAAATGATTTGTGGTAAGAATAGCTTAGGGACACCAACCTTCTTTTTTTATTTTGAGTTCTCCATGGCCAGGTTTTCCATTAGGCAGGGTAAGCAGGTACCTACAGGTTCTGCCATGATTTTGAACTGAAATACATGTGTTATGGGATAACTATTTGTTCCTGCATTTTACACCGTTCACCATGTAGAAAATATTATATACAGTCTCCCTGATTAGCTGGATTTTGCCACCAGTATATGCACTTGCTCTCTTCTCTATAGTCTAGACCTTATATCAGTAATACCAACTGCAGGCAAAGGAATCACTAGTCCCAGAATTATGTGTTTTGACACTCTGGATCTTCTACGAAGGGTGGTAGGTATGAGATGTTCCATAGGAGATTAGTGGTATTCAGACTCGTTATGAGGAGCTAAACTGCAGAACTTAAGTGTATACCTCACAAATTATACAGAATGACAGTATATATAAGTGTCCCTCTTTGGCTATTTGAAGGTGGTATTGTAGCTTCCTAATAACTGAAGTGATAAGGAATTGATTTACTATGGATACATTTTGTACACTTCTACACAGAGCATACACATTCTACACATAGACCATAGTATATTTCTAACACCGAGGTCAGGATGTTTTGTGTGCAGTCTGGGAGATACTGGTGCCATTATGGAAATGTGTAAAATAAATTATACATGAGCAGATTTTAGTAAATGTATATTTGCCTGCAGTTTTACTGCTAAGACACACTGCAAAAAAAGTCTGCGATGATTATACCAATGTATTAAGCATCCAAATGATTGTATGTTTTATCTTCGAGTATGTCAATAGTCCCATTTTGCATTTTTAAAACATTTACTTGTTTTAGACAAAACTTTGTTTTTCCCCCAAAAAAAATAGTTTTCTGAAGTACAGTATGTAGTGTCATTCCGTAAAGTCGTGCTTGTAATGTTTTATCAACTCTTACTCTTCAACCCTTCTACTCGAACAGTTTTTTAGGCAGTATCTGTGATTTCACCATTATTAGAAATACACTCTATGTCTGTACAGGCCTGGATGTATTGGACACAACTATGATCAATGTGTCACATGTCAGATGAGCAAGGAGAATAATGGAGAGAGCAGTGGGAAAGTAAGAGGTAGAAGAAGTGAAAAGAAGGGGGGAAAGAGCAGTAAAGTTGGTAGCACAAAACGTTAAAGGATGCTTGAGGGAACATAGAGGAAGGAGGGAGATGCATGGGAAAGGGAAGAAATAGACCTTGACCTTTTACTGCTTGGGTCGCTGCCTTATATGTTTATGCGGTTTTCCTTGTACTGGTTCTGTGTTCTGTTTTTAGAAATAATCGTTCTATCTGGTTTTGATTTGTTGTACATGCTAACTAATCAATGGCATTTGATAGATAGCTTGTGTTTTTTGAGGTAATGTGGCTCAATTAAAAATAATAATTGTAATGTAATAAATTGATTAGGTTTAAATCAAATTAGTTATTAGCACAGCTAATTACAAAATAAGTATTTGTTTTAAACCAAGATAAGTTTGATTATGTAGTTACTAAGCTTTGTATGCTGTGTGTAGGAGGGCTTCTTCTCTCATTGTGCTTTTAGCCTTGACACATTAATTTGTGTTCATGCTTGTTGTTTTTTTTTGTTTTTTTCATATTTTCTTTTTTTTATCATTTCTTTATCAGTTTGCGCAACAAATAACAGGGATGCGGTTCTGTGAAGCAAGTGCCAAGGACAATTTCAATGTAGATGAAATATTTTTGAAACTGGTCGATGATATATTGAAAAAGGTAACGAATAAAGAACAATTTCAAAATGTGCATTTTATTGTGCTGCTAATAGTGTTTTGTATATTAGATACAATAATTGCAAATGGAAAGCTATATTCTTTAAACGCTGCTGTAATGCCCTAACACCACCTAGGGATGCTACTTGTCTCCACCTCTATATAGTTGTCAAGAAAGTGCTAGGAAATGGAGCTTACATTTTGCCTGGACAGTACTCTTCATTGTCTGTGTCTAATCCAGTAAACTGGTAGTTAAGAGAAATAAATTAAACGCAGTTAATATCCAGCCAATAGATAGCACTCCCGCTCCTCTCTAGACATGTGTTGGCATCTATCTATCTATCTATCTATAAACCTGCAATATAGCTTCCCAGTCCAAAGAGTCTTCCAATCCATTGATAGTGTCATAGATGGGGGAGAGCCACAACTTGACTTACAACCTAATGTTTGATTATTACATTTCAATAATTTTAAAATAAATGGTATAAATGATCAATAGCTAATTATAAGTTGTAGCTAATTAGGTTAGGACATTACCCTCTTACCTCTTTACAATCCAACTCTTATTTCCCTTTATATGCCAAGGATCTGGTTTTGGGACCAAACATTACACAGTGTTTTCCAAAAGAAGTATGCAGCTGTTTACAAATGTACCTTAACTTTGCACACCATTAAGAAACAAACTCTATGTACCCGCTATACTGAATGATAAAGTATTAGACCACACTTAAACAACCTCTCTATTCCTGTTACCTGTACTAACATTTCCACTGAGACCACTGAAATAAATTAATTTGCTCTTAACGACATCAATAATAATACTTTACATTACAAGCCTTTATGCATATAAATTTGAAAAGCAGTAATGTGACCTATCCCCTTCTGGATCAGTACTCTGTCGTGGTGTAAGGGCTTGTGTACTTCAATGTAGCTGTGAGCTATACCATATAGGGTCAGCCAAGAAAGGCAGGTCATAGCAGAGAGGTTAGGCAAATTGTGGTCCACTGGAGAAGGAACTGGCAACCCACTCCAGTATCTTTGCCATGAAAACCTTATGGATAAGCACAGCCAGGGACGTATATAAATATGCCTGGCATGCTGCATTCCATAGGGTTACAGAGAGTCGGATGACAACAACAATGTGACCTATAGCTACTTTGAAAATATATACTTATAAAAATCATGGTAAGGAAGTACTCAACTTTGCACACTCCATGCAGTCATTTATGGAGCCATTCCCTAGATCCAAGAACCAATGTAATCTAATCAATACAATGTATCTATTTTTGACACATTTCATTACTTGTATTCAACTTGAATTATCCTTACTTAACATTAATACATACACTTCCCAGAGAACATGACCTACATGGCAGTATGTGTGGGCTCGTCCTGTCTAAACATATGAAGGGCATATACTTTCTGTTGTCCTCTATACAATCCTTTCACACTATCTTTGTATCCTTCGGCCAGTAATGGCCAACTCCAATATTGCCACACCATTTTTAAGCTTCTTGCTCTCATTCAGTCCGTTTAAATGTTTAATGAAAAAAAGAACATCTTTTTTTTTTATTTGTTTTTATTAGATATTCACATTCTCTTAGTTGCAAAATGTAACATGGCAGATTGAATGCATAGTGGTACATACAGTGGGGGGGAGTGTTTGATCCCTTGCTGATTTTGAACATTTGTTCACTGACCAAGAAATGACCAGTGTATAATTTTAATGGTAGGTGTATTTTTACAGTGAGAGACAGAATAACAACAAAAAAAACAAGAAAAACGCATGCCACAAAAATGTATAAATTGATTTGCACGTCAATGAGGGAAATAAGTATTTAACCTTTTTGACTTAGTACTTGGTGGAAAAACCCTTGTTGGCAATCACAGAGGTCAGACGTTTCTTGTAGGTGGCCACCAGGTTTGCACACATCTCAGGAGGGATTTTGTCCCACTCCTCTTTGTAGATACTCTCCAAGTCATTAAGGTTTTGTAGCTGATGTTTGCCAACTCGAACCTTCAGCTCCCTCCACAGATTTTCTATTGGATTAAGGTCTGTTGCCTTGGCTGTGTGTTTTGGGTCATTGTCATGCTGCAATACCCATCCACGACCCATTTTCAATAACGTGGTTGAGGGAAGGAGGTTCTCACCCAAGATGTGATGGTACATGGCCCCGTCCATCGTTCATTTGATGCAGTGCAGTTGTCCTGTCCCTCTAGCAGAAAAAAAAAAAAACAAAGCATAATGTTTCCACCTCCATGTTTTACGGTGGGGATGGTGTTCTTAGAGTCATAGGCAGCATTCCTCCTCCTCCAAACACAGCGAGTTGAGTTGATGCCAAAGAGCTCGATTTTGGTCTCATCTGACCACAACACTTTCACCCAGTTCTCCTCTGAAGTTTGCCAGTGAACATCTGAATTATTCAGACGGGCCTGTACATGTGCTTTCTTGAGTAGGGGGCCATGGGGGAGCTGCAGGATTTCAGCTTGTTACCTGTAGACAGAAATCTTGCTGATTGATAGGGGATCAAATACTTATTTCCCTCACTGACCTGGAAATCAATTTATAACTTTTTTGACATGCGTTTTTCTTGTTTTGGTTTTTTTTGTTTGTTGTTGTTCTGTCTCTCACTGTTAAAATACACATAGCATTATATTGCATTCAGTGGACAAACGTTCAAAATCAGCAGGGGATCAAATACTTTTCACCCACCACTGTACATAAGTACAATTCAGGTTGAATACTGCATCAAGATATTGACACTTAACTATTTTTGTTTGTCTAAAGTAGAAGGAACTACAAGAATGGGAAGCAAGGGAGTGGATGGGGAGGGTCTAGGAAGTGGGATATTCTGTCGATATTAACATGTGCCGAATATACATTTCTAGATATTTTAAAACGTCATGCTACACATAGCTTTTGAGATGTAATTGAATGCCTTAGGTATAGATGTTTGAAACACGTGATTGTCTAAAGGCTGATTTACGCAGAATATTTCCACAGTGATGCTAGAAGAAGGCTAAAATTTAAAGTAACAGAAAATGTGAATACTTTATGTAAATCATATTATGCAAAATTATAATATGATAATGTTTTGATATTCATTTTACCCAGAGGCAATGAGAGTTCTTGAACTCTATAACCTCTATGAAGCCAATAATTCTCTTCACACTCTATAATAGGTGGTGTCTGGGTTGGTTTATAAAACAATGTCCTTATCAGAGTGTGATGGTTGTTGCTGAGCTTTTATATCCTGTCTATCATACAGAGCAATAGTCCCTTCCAACAGAACATGCAGTCTCTGTTTGCAATATATGTTATAGACCGTCAATTATTATATTAATCTTATCCTATTCCTGTCTTTCTTCAGATGCCTCTTGATTTGATGAGAAGTGAGTTATCCAACAGCATCCTATCTCTTCAACCCGAGCCTGAAGTCCCACCAGAATTGCCTCCACCTAGAACACCTGTTCGTTGTTGTTGATTTTACTTGTGTACCTTAGCCTAGCAGAATGGTGACTGACAACCCCTGCACCCTGCAAAACAATCATTAGGAAGACCCCATTTGATCTTCTTTATCAGATCTGTAAATATGCAAACAAGCGTAGAAAACCGTTACAAAGGGATATTGTTTTTCCCTCGTTCACTGGAACAACAATCCAGAGTTTGCACAATAATTTGAATGGGTTGTCGAATCAAGCATTTTCCAATTATTTGATGCTCTGTACTGCTGTGGTTCATATAAAGCACTGTACGTCAGGCTCCACTAGCTGTGTAATGGTTAGGATTAACATCTTAGTATTTTCCATTCTTAAGGTATGAACTGGCTATCATTTATTAAATCATGTAGATGTTTTTTCAATATTTAGACACTTATATGGTGCTTTGCAAACTATATTATCATTTGGTTTAAATATAAAAAGCCTCTGAGGACAATGCTTCCATAAACAGTATTCTATTCAGTTTATTATATATTGCAAAATCCTTTTTTAGTATGTAGTATTATAAAACTATTGGATCTACCATGAATATTAATGTTTGTTCCAATAGCTTATTTTATTTGAAGTATTATTTATTAACGTATAAATTGTTTGAAGGATATTTCTGTTACTTTTATTCTCCAAGACTACACTCTACACCTCTTTATCTAATGCTCACCGTACCCAGAATCCTGTGTGTGCAGTGTCTTATATTTTTGGGACAAAGTCACATTGGAAAAGGCTAACAAAGTACGTGTTATACAAACTCTAGAGACTTTACTATAATTATCATTTAATGGGTTTATTTGAAAGTAATGACTGACGAAACTGCTGCAGATGAAATGGCAGTATTGCAGTTCCATTTGGGAACTTATCATGAAAAGACTGAAACAATGTATTTTTTTCTATATTCTAACTAATGTGTGCATTTAACTTTCCTACTTTTATGGGAGTGGACATTTTTTTTTTTGAAAATAACGTACACTTAAAATGGCACATACTGTTCGATGATGGTGGAATTGTGAATTACATCTTTGATATATCTCTTATTAAAAAAAAAAAAAAAAACACTGTATAAACCAGTATGGGGAAAACAGTGGTAGATATGCATTTGGATAAATGTGTGTCCTGAACATTGTGGTATTTGCAACATTATAGTCTTTCTAACTAATGAAGTGAAAAATAAACTTTTTTATTTATATCTGCATAGTGCCATTTTTATTGATATAGTACTGCAACTATTTGTTCAGTTTAAAAAGGTACATACTATTCTTCATCGTATAAAGATATTCTTCTCATTTAGACAATCTGTTTCTGGCACTGCACTCCAAATCTAAGATTATTCTCTAAAGACTGCCTGGGAGCAGCACAGCACACATAAACCTAAATGAATCCCATGTAAGTGGGTTAAAGGGCTAATGCACTTAAGATGTATGGGTTATTTTATCCTAATTATGCTCTTAGTCAGGCTCAATGTTATGTATATAGTGATGGAGAAGAGGTGTGAAGTCCACTTCAATCTTATCCAGTTATAAAACAAAGTCTCTGGACCTCTGCCTGTTTTAACCTCCCTCACACCTTCCTCTATTAATAACTACAAACACTCACATCCATAATCCAGCTATGAGGATCTGATATTAAATATTTAAAAATGGACTACTGTGCTCATTATTATTATCCTTTATTTGTAACGCGCCAAAATATTCTGTAGCGCTATACAAGGGGTTGAGTAAAAGTCAAAAAACAATTTCGCCATAACGCAAAAGAAAAGAGGGTCCTGTTATTGAGCTTTCAATCAAACTCTCAGAGTGCTTTCCCTAAAGCACAGAGCAAGATTGAAAACTTGCAAACTTACAATCTAAAGGGTTCAGGTGAGGTACAGGAGAGTGATGCTTTGTGAGGAGAGCAGATGGTCATTAGCAGATAGAAGAGGGCGGGTGGGAGAGATCTAGGAGGGTGCATTATTATTGAGGGCTTTATGGTTTAGAATTTTAGTCTGGAAGCTATAGGAAGCCAGTGGAGTGCCTGACAGAGAGGAGGTGTAGACACAGAGTGTTGGGTGTGGTAGATGAGTCTAGCAGATGTGTTCAATATGAATTGGAATAGAGACAGATGAGTGATGGGGAGGCCAGCAAGGAGAGAGTTGCAGTAGTCAAGGCGAGATATGATGAGAGAGGGAATTAGAATATTAGTTGTGTTGGGTAGTGACTTATTTTGAGAATTTTATATTTTGATGAAAATTAGAAGATTTTATAATTGATTGAATGTGGGACAGAGTCAAGTAAAACCCAAGAAAGTGGGCCTGGGAGGTGGGAGTATTGATATTGTTGTCAACAGTGACAGCTATGTGAGGAGTGGAAGCTGAGAAAGAGGGTGGAAAGATAAGGTGCTCTGTATTTGATATGTTGAGTTTGAGTTGACGTCAGACGTCCAGAAAGATATCAAGTCTTCAAAAATTCAGAATTTTCAAAATGTCCAGGGTTTACATGCTGCTAATATTGTTAGTTTGAAACATATTTGACTAATAGGTGTTTTTTTAGTTGCAACTGCAGCTTTCAGGGTAAGTATCTAATAGTTATGCACACGTGGGTCTTGCCATTCTTCAAAATTACTCCAGCTTTGTTGGAAGTAGGCTGTTGTGGAGAGCAAAATTCAAGTCTCACCACAGATTCTCAATTTGTTTAAGGTTTGGGCCTTTACTAGGCCACTTTAGGACTATCAAAGGGCCAGTTAATTCAGCACAATTTGAACTACATCATAATAAAGATCTCCTAGTTTTTTAAATATGTACATTTTTCACAGAGAAAATCAAAAATTTAATTTTATCTGATTGTTTGTTGAGGTTAAATTGCCAGCCCCATCTCTGCATCACAGCTCAGACACAGTGTTGTTCCTCCTCCTAAGTGACTTCAACCAATCAGGTTGCAGGGGCACATTAGAGGCACATGCTGCACATTGGCACAAAGAGGCACAGGCTACACATAGAGGTACAGGCTGTGCATTGTAAGCACTTACTGGTATTTTTATTCTCTGTATTGCAACTGTATTCTGTTTTAGTTCTGTGTGTGCTCTTTGGAAGGAGGGGGGGAACTTTACTCTGATTGGCCCATTGCTCTTCACGTCACAGCAGCGGCCATGCCTGCAGCTCTCTCCCTGTCATTACTGTGTTGGGTTGTTGTGACACGCGACTTGCACTCTCAGCATCCAGGAGTGTAAATACTGCACATGTGCAATGGGGGAAAGTATCTGATACTGATCTGACAGATACTTCCCCATTAAAAAAATAGCACTGCAATAGGCTGCAACGCACACATCTTAATTTAGATTAGGGAATGGGAGCTGGCCGGGGCGGAGGGGGCTGATACAATGATTTAAATAAACATATATGCACACAGCATATAATAAACAAACAGCACTACATTTTAAGGCTGAACATGAATTTTAGCATTTAAAAGAACTTGCTCTGCCAGATGAGGTAACTGGCCATTTCAATTCTTGATTTTAAAGTGACAAAATAGAGGTTATTATCTTTTATTTGTATCGGGCCAACAAATTCCATAGCGCTGTACAGGGTAAGAGGTTCCAAATACTATATAATTTAAAAGTACTTTATCCATTGAAACTTATTTTAATTTTTTTTTTTTTTCAGTGCTACCTAATGCATGTGCACGTTCAATGTGCCTCCCTTATGCTTTTTAACAGACTCCAAATGGGATTTCATACAGATTTTCTTTAGCAATGCATTTCTTCTTGCCAATGTTCCATAAAGCACAGTATTGTTGTGCATACGAGTTATAGCGGTTATAGCTATCCCATGGATCATTTCTCCTATCTCAGCTGTGGGTCTCTCCAGATGCTTCAGTTACCATTGGCCTCTTGGTTGATTCTCTGACTGATTATGTGACTTCTACAGCAATTGTTGTGCCAGAGCTTATAGAGGGACTTCACAGCAAATGGGCAAATAGTTATGCATTCAAGACTTTTCACTTAAATTTAATTTTCATTCCAGGTTGTAACTCTACAAAATGTGAAAAAATCCAAGTGGGGTGAATAATTATGCAAGACAATGTAATAATCACTACTTCAGAAAAATGATACAGCCTTTATTCTATATGTTGTATAAAATTCCTGGTTCCTTTTATGTTTATGTGTACTTTACACAGGCCTGGTTTTACCTAAGGAATTAAAGTAAGACTGAAAGAAACATCACATAGAATATCTGTATGATGAATCAAACATCACATAGAATATATTCCAATGTACTTTGACTGCTGATGATGTATTTGTATTATTATCTTTTCTTTGTAATGTGCTAACATTTTGTTGTGATGTTATAACACTTCAAGAAGTGAACAACTGAGCTAACGCTATGAGGGTACCAGAGTTCCTGCTTAGATACAATCCAGAGAACTAGAAACAGTAATAATGTAACTGTCATAGTGTCAAGTTCACAAATAATGCAGACTAAACTTTACTGCAATATACTATGGACTTGTCTTCTGTAGGATAATGATCTATAGCTCTATATTTACAACATGTTGTAATATTTAGTTTTTTAATTTGTTAGTACATGCAATTATGCTGCAGGGGAAAGTGACATTTGTTTAGATAGACAGATAGATCTATACATGGCTGGACAAAATATCTAAAGCTTAGGAAAAAGAAAGGTTTAAAAGAGCCATATAGGCGGTTTCTGAAAGCCTTGTAGGCAGCTGTTCTTGGAGATCCATTATACAGTGGTACCTTGCTTATCAACCTCCTTGGAACTCAACATTTTCGACACTCAACCTGTTTTCATGGCACAGATACTAGAGTGTTTTCATGGCACAGATACTAGAGTGGGTTGCCAGTTCCTTCTCCAGTGGACCATGATTTGTCTGCCCATTTTGGGTGACCACACAAGCCCCGTCACCACGGCATGGTAGCGATCCAAAAAGGAATACATTACTAGTAATCACATATATAGTTGTTGTAATTGCAAGGATGTCGGTAACGCTATATTAAAAATTACAGGCTTGCGCATGCACAATGAGCGCCGAATGCAAGGCCCGTAAAGTAGAGGGAGGGGAGAGGCTCGCAATGAGTGTCAAAGGCGCTTATCGCGAGGCTTGCAAGGTAGAGGGGGCAGAGGCTCCGAACAGCTTCCAAGTTACAAGCTTGAAAAAAAAAAATGGATGAAGGAGCTCATCACAAGGCCAGCAAGTTAGAGGGGGGGAGAGGCTCGCAATAAGAGCCTTTGGCTCACAAAAGAGGCTCCAAATGGCCTCCGAGTTACAAGCAATACCGATTTTAAGCTTCAAGTTTTGCAGGCTTGAGAAAAAGTTACAGGTTCAACCACTGCCAATGGGAGAGAGACACAGGGGAGGGAGAGAGGGGGAAAGAGACAAAGGGGAGTGAGAGGGGGTGAACAAGACAAAGGGGAAGGAGAAGGGGGGTAAGACACACAGGTGAGGGAAAGGGGGGAAGAGGCAGGGAGTCTGTAAGTGAGGTTGAAAGTGAATTTGCTAGACACAGGGGAGGTGAGGGGGAAAGAGACACGGGAGGGAGAAGGGGAAAGACACGAGAGGGAGAGGGGGGAAGAGACACAGGGGGAAGAGACACAGGAGAGGGGGAAAATAGATACAGGGGAGGGAAGAGACACAAGGGAGAGGGGAAGAGGCAGGGAGTCTGTAAGTGAGGTTGAAAGCTAATTTTCACACGGGAGGTGAGGGGGAATGAGACACGGGAGGTGAGGAGGGAAAGAGACACGGGGGAAGAGACACGGGATGGAGAGAGGGGGAAGAGGCAGGGAGTCTAACTGAGATTGAAAGCAAATTTTATAGACACGGGAGGTGAGGGGGAAAGAGACACAGGGGGGAAGAGACACAGGAGAGGGGGAGGGAGAGACACAGGGGGGGAAGAGACACAGGAGAGGGGGAAAAGAAACACAGGGAAGGGAGAGGGGGTAAGGGACACGGGGGAAGAGGCAGGAAGTTTGTAAGTGAGGTTGAAAGCT
This sequence comes from Discoglossus pictus, assembly GCA_027410445.1. Lineage (NCBI taxonomy): Eukaryota > Metazoa > Chordata > Amphibia > Anura > Alytidae > Discoglossus > Discoglossus pictus. The sequence continues at coordinate 130,888,397 of CM050166.1, forward strand.
AATATTCAATTGGTGTCTTTTGGCGGTCTCCCAACGGGTTTCCGATTTACGGGCCCGAAAAAATTGGCGGCGTAAAACCTGTCACTGTTTTTCAAGCCCGCAAGGCAGGAGGTTGAAAGCTAATTTTCTAGACACAGGGGAGGTTAGGGGGAAAGAGATGCAGGGGAGGGAGAGAGGGGGAAAGAGACAAAGGGGAGGGAGAGGGGGTGAACAAGACAAAGGGGAAGGATAGGGGTAAAGACACAGGGGAGGGAGAGGTGGGAAAGAGACACAGGGGAGGGAGAGAGGGGAAAGAGACAAAGGTGAGGGAGAGGGGGTGAACAAGACAAAGGGGAAGGAGAGGGGGTAAAGACACAGGGGAGGGAGAGGTGGGAAAGAGACACAGGGGAGGGAGAGAGGGGAAAGAGACACAGGAGGTAGAGGGGGGAATGAGACACAGTTGAGGTGAGGGGGGAAAAGAGACACTGGGGAGGGAGAGATGGGGGAAGAAACACAGGGGGAGAGGGGGGGAGACACGGGTAAAGAGACACAGGGGAGGGAGAGGGTGGGGAGGAGATACAGGGGGGGAAGAGAGGGGGAAAGAGACAAAGGGGAGGGAGAGGGGGTGAACAAGACAAAGGGGAAGGATATGGGGTAAAGACACAGGGGAGGGAGAGGTGGGAAAGAGACACAGGGGAGGGAGAGAGGGGAAAGAGACAAAGGGGAGGGAGAGGGGGTGAACAAGACAAAGGGGAAGGAGAGGGGGGAAAGACACAGCGGAGGGAGAGGTGGGAAAGAGACACAAGGGAGGGAGAGAGGGGAAAGAGACACAAGAGGTAGAGGGGGGAATGAGACACAGTTGAGGTGAGGGGGAAAAGAGACACTGGGGAGGGAGAGATGGGGGAAGAAACACAGGGGGAGAGGGGGGAGACACGGGGGTAAAGAGACACAGGGGAGGGAGAGGGTGGGGAAGAGATACAGGGGGGGAAGAGACACAGGGGGAGGGAAAGAAATACAGGGGAGGGAGAGGAGGAAAATAGACACAGGGGAGGGAGTGAGAGGGGGGGAAGAGACACAGGGGAGGGGGGGGGGGGGAAGAAACACAGGGGTGGCCTGCAATGAGCGCCCTCAGGCAACTCCCTGAATGCATACTTTTGTTTTTTTAGTGGACATTTGAGCGGGTGAATTTCCATTGAGGGTTGCTACATTAAAGGGCCTCTTAATTCAGCACAATTTGTGCCACATCACAGCTAAGATCTCCTGAAAGCATGTAGAAATACTTCTTGAATTTTTTAAATATTTGCATTTTAACTGAGAAATAAAATCTATGCGTTGCTGCAACCCGTGTGAGGAGTGTGAGCACATGGACAGAGATGTCTATATGCAGTGACATGTCTGTCTGATACTGCTCGTTAGTATATTTTATATATATATATATATATATATAGGAGTAGAGGGAGTGCACAAGTCTAATATAAAATATACCATGCTCATGAGTGCCATTACATTGCATAGTGGGGAAGTGGGACACCATTTTCTGGTCATTTTCAGCCCCCTCTCATGACATAATTATGAAAAGGAAATCACAAGAAACGGTCACCAACACTGCACTCAACACAAGTTTAATCTCTAATGACATTAGGCCATTGGGGGTAACGTACTCAGGGGCCCCCAAACACTTCCTAAGCTGCCTTCCTCCAGTTCTCTATAGTGGGTGACAAAATCTCACTTACATAATACATATTACGGGTTCTCCCCATACAGCATATCACTCTCTACTTTTGTAAGTCCCTCTCTTCTTCCACCATACATTTTACCAATGAAGGTTACACCTATAATTTATCCCACAAGTGGAATTGATTATCACTGATCTAGGCCACTGGTTAGATACTGTGAAAGTGTAAAGAAATAGGCCTAAACACTTTCTTTCCACAAGAGGTCGCTGCAGTGTTAAAGAAATCGCATAAAGAATAAAGATACTAATTTACTATGTTGGTCCTGAAGAAAAGCACATTAACTGCAGCACATAATAGCTATTTACCAACGGCAATGTTTGTTGACCAATAATAAAATGAATCTGGTACAGAACTATAGAAAACCCAAAGCATCCTTACTCAAATTAATTGTAACAACTTTGGAGGAGTATTTATATCCAGAAGTGTAGATAATAAGATCAATGTACAGTGAGTATATTACCATACTTAGGAGAGATATCCTGCAGCTAGTGTAAGAGGTGTTAATATATTATCTTTATATCCTGTCATAAACTGAATCAATGTGTTGATTAAAGCCTTCCATAGTGCGTCATCAATCTAAAATCTTGTTAATGTTAAAGGAGCACTGTGGTCACAGAGTTAAAAAAAATAATCTTCAGAAGTAGTACAATTGAAAATAGGGACGAGAATGTAAAAAAGTAAGACAGTCTTGAAAGGGCTATTTACCTCGCTAAAAGTGCTCTTCATGGTGTGAAAGAGCTCAGGATTGTATGTTAAAATTATCTTTTTTTTGTTGTTTGAATTACATTAAAACAGTGAAAAAACTACAGTCTTTTACAAACACCCCCCTGACTGCTCCTTGATTAACAACATCTGCCGACTTTAAGATATGAAGGCGTAAACACAAAGATTTATAGTTTCTCCCTAAACTTCAGGAATGCAGCAGGACATTTTAACCCCAACTGTCATATTAAGGTGTTTCCAGCATTCATTTCTCTGCACAGGTGAATTAGTGACTGGTTAACTATCTTTCTGCTTCTGCTTACTGCACGGAGCTGTTGCTGTGAGTCTGCCTATGGGCACTGCCAGTGACACATGTAAAGAGACATTTAATTTATTCATTTCTCTGTGAAAAATACACATATTTCAAAAAGTATTTCAACATGCTTTCAGGAAAACTTTATAGTGGTGTGCTCCAAGTTGTGCTGAATTAAGTGGCCCTTTAATGTATTATTATGTAGTGGAATCTTCCAATTTGGTTTCTGAGGTTGGGGGAGAAATTTAATGCACAGGAAACTTCTATATGCACATTGATAGTGTGGCATCTAAAAGTAGCCAATACTTTCATTAGGGCTAATGTAAAGCCTGTTAGTTTACAATTGTAAAATCTCCTAAGAAGTAGCAGACAGAATCAGGTCAGAAAAAATAGAACCCCGTAGCAAATAGGAAATGAAACCCCTGAATAATTGAACATGAAATTTAAAATGTAAAGGTTGTATTTATTTCATTTTGTATTTTTTGTTTATTAAATATATTTAGCTAATTATTAAGTTATTCAAAAGACAATAAAGAAGAGAAAAAAACAACAGTGGTACTTTAAAAATGCAAGTACCTGTAGGTATTTTATTGTAGAACTAAACTACTAAGAGCCATGTCTCATTGCTGTGAATAAATATATCAATACCTTTTACCCATTCTGAAAATAAACCAGACTTCAATCAATATAAACGTATCTACAGTGATATGATCGATCGCTAAAAACGAGAGTGAAATGTATCTTATATTAATGTTTTGTTTATAATGATTGATATTATAATATAGATCAATTTAATCTCTCACTAGCACTTGGTTTGTATTTAGCTCTTGTGAGTCTCAAGTGAAAGGTCATTTTAGACCAAATCCCAGTCAGCATTGTACCTAGTATTTCATGTCTCACTCTGTACATCGCCTTCAGCACAGAACCCACCTGCCCAACACACCGCATTGTACCTAGCATTTCATGTCTCACTCTGTACATCGCCTTCAGCACAGAACCCACCTACCCAACACACCGCATTGTACCTAGTATTTCATGTCTCACTCTGTACATCGCCTTCAGCACAGAACCCACCTGCCCAACACGCCGCATTGTACCTAGCATTTCATGTCACACTCTGTACATCGCCTTCAGCACAGAACCCACCTGCCCAACACAAGGCATTGTACCTAGCATTTCATGTCTCACTCTGTACATCGCCTTCAGCACAGAACCCACCTGCCCAACACACCGCATTGTACCTAGTATTTCATGTCTCACTCTGTACATCGCCTTCAACACAGAACCCACCTGCCCAACACACCGCATTGTACCTAGCATTTCATGTCTCACTCTGTACATCGCCTTCAGCACAGAACCCACCTGCCCAACACACAGCATTGTACCTAGTATTTCATGTCTCACTCTGTACATCGCCTTCAGCACAGAACCCACCTGCCCAACACAAGGCATTGTACCTAGCATTTCATGTCTCACTCTGTACATCGCCTTCAGCACAGAACCCACCTGCCCAACACACAGCATTGTACCTAGTATTTCATGTCTCACTCTGTACATCGCCTTCAGCACAGAACCCACCTGCCCAACACACCGCATTGTACCTAGCATTTCATGTCTCACTCTGTACATCGCCTTCAGCACAGAACCCACCTGCCCAACACACAGCATTGTACCTAGCATTTCATGTCTCACTCTGTACATCGCCTTCAGCACAGAACCCACCTGCCCAACACAAGGCATTGTACCTAGCATTTCATGTCTCACTCTGTACATCGCCTTCAGCACAGAACCCACCTGCCCAACACAAGGCTTTGTACCTAGCATTTCATGTCACACTCTGTACATCGCCTTCAGCACAGAACCCACCTGCCCAACACACAGCATTGTACCTAGCATTTCATGTCACACTCTGTACATCGCCTTCAGCACAGAACCCACCTGCCCAACACACCGCATTGTACCTAGCATTTCATGTCTCACTCTGTACATCGCCTTCAGCACAGAACCCACCTGCCCAACAAACCGCATTGTACCTAGCATTTCATGTCTCACTCTGTACATCGCCTTCAGCACAGAACCCACCTGCCCAACACACCGCATTGTACCTAGCATTTCCTGTCTCACTCTGTAAATCGTCTTCAGCACAGAACCCATCTGCCCAACACAAGGCATTGTACCTAGCATTTCATGTCTCACTCTGTACATCGCCTTCAGCACAGAACCCACCTGCCCAACACAAGGCATTGTACCTAGCATTTCATGTCTCACTCTGTACATCGCCTTCAGCACAGAACCCACCTGCCCAACACAAGGCATTGTACCTAGCATTTCATATCTCACTCTGTACATCGCCTTCAGCACAGAACCCACCTGCCCAACACACCGCATTGTACCAAGCATTTCATGTCTCACTCTGTACATCGCCTTCAGCACAGAACCCACCTGCCCAACACAAGGCATTGTACCTAGCATTTCATATCTCACGCTGTACATCGCCTTCAGCACAGAACCCACCAGCCCAACACAAGGCATTGTACCTAGCATTTCATGTCTCACTCTGTACATCGCCTTCAGCACAGAACCCACCTGCCCAACATACAGCATTGAACCTAGCATTTCATGTCTCACTCTGTACATCGCCTTCAGCACAGAACCCTCCTGCCCAACACACCGCATTGTACCTAGCATTTCATGTCTCACTCTGTACATCGCCTTCAGCACAGAACCCACCTGCCCAACACACAGCATTGTACCTAGCATTTCCTGTCTCACTCTGTAAATCGTCTTCAGCACAGAACCCATCTGCCCAACACAAGGCATTGTACCTAGCATTTCATGTCTCACTCTGTACATCGCCTTCAGCACAGAACCCACCTGCCCAACACAAGGCATTGTACCTAGCATTTCATGTCTCACTCTGTACATCGCCTTCAGCACAGAACCCACCTGCCCAACACAAGGCATTGTACCTAGCATTTCATATCTCACTCTGTACATCGCCTTCAGCACAGAACCCACCTGCCCAACACACCGCATTGTACCTAGCATTTCATGTCTCACTCTGTACATCGCCTTCAGCACAGAACCCACCTGCCCAACACAAGGCATTGTACCTAGCATTTCATATCTCACGCTGTACATCGCCTTCAGCACAGAACCCACCTGCCCAACACAAGGCATTGTACCTAGCATTTCATATCTCACTCTGTACATCGCCTTCAGCACAGAACCCACCTGCCCAACATACAGCATTGAACCTAGCATTTCATGTCTCACTCTGTACATCGCCTTCAGCACAGAACCCACCTGCCCAACACACCGCATTGTACCAAGCATTTCATGTCTCACTCTGTACATCGCCTTCAGCACAGAACCCACCTGCCCAACACAAGGCATTGTACCTAGCATTTCATATCTCACGCTGTACATCGCCTTCAGCACAGAACCCACCTGCCCAACACAAGGCATTGTACCTAGCATTTCATATCTCACTCTGTACATCGCCTTCAGCACAGAACCCACCTGCCCAACATACAGCATTGAACCTAGCATTTCATGTCTCACTCTGTACATCGCCTTCAGCACAGAACCCTCCTGCCCAACACACCGCATTGTACCTAGCATTTCATGTCTCACTCTGTACATCGCCTTCAGCACAGAACCCACCTGCCCAACACACAGCATTGTACCTAGCATTTCCTGTCTCACTCTGTAAATCGTCTTCAGCACAGAACCCATCTGCCCAACACAAGGCATTGTACCTAGCATTTCATGTCTCACTCTGTACATCGCCTTCAGCACAGAACCCACCTGCCCAACACAAGGCATTGTACCTAGCATTTCATGTCTCACTCTGTACATCGCCTTCAGCACAGAACCCACCTGCCCAACACAAGGCATTGTACCTAGCATTTCATATCTCACTCTGTACATCGCCTTCAGCACAGAACCCACCTGCCCAACACACCGCATTGTACCAAGCATTTCATGTCTCACTCTGTACATCGCCTTCAGCACAGAACCCACCTGCCCAACACAAGGCATTGTACCTAGCATTTCATATCTCACGCTGTACATCGCCTTCAGCACAGAACCCACCTGCCCAACACAAGGCATTGTACCTAGCATTTCATATCTCACTCTGTACATCGCCTTCAGCACAGAACCCACCTGCCCAACATACAGCATTGAACCTAGCATTTCATGTCTCACTCTGTACATCGCCTTCAGCACAGAACCCTCCTGCCCAACACACCGCATTGTACCTAGCATTTCATGTCTCACTCTGTACATCGCCTTCAGCACAGAACCCACCTGCCCAACACAAGGCATTGTACCTAGCATTTCATGTCTCACTCTGTAAATCGTCTTCAGCACAGAACCCACCTGCCCAACACACGGCATTGTACCTAGCATTTCATGTCTCACTCTGTACATCGCCTTCAGCACAGAACCCACCTGCCCAACACAAGGCATTGTACCTAGCATTTCATGTCTCACTCTGTACATCGCCTTCAGCACAGAACCCACCTGCCCAACACACAGCATTGTACCTAGCATTTCATGTCTCACTCTGTACATCGCCTTCAGCACAGAACCCACCTGCCCAACACACAGCATTGTACCTAGCATTTCATGTCTCACTCTGTACATCGCCTTCAGCACAGAACCCACCTGCCCAACACAAGGCTTTGTACCTAGCATTTCATGTCACACTCTGTACATCGCCTTCAGCACAGAACCCACCTGCCCAACACACAGCATTGTACCTAGCATTTCATGTCACACTCTGTACATTGCCTTCAGCACAGAACCCACCTGCCCAACACAAGGCATTGTACCTAGCATTTCATGTCTCACTCTGTACATCGCCTTCAGCACAGAACCCACCTGCCCAACATAAGGCATTGTACCTAGCATTTCATGTCTCACTCTGTACATCGCCTTCAGCACAGAACCCACCTGCCCAACACACAGCATTGTACCTAGCATTTCATGTCACACTCTGTACATCGCCTTCAGCACAGAACCCACCTGCCCAACACAAGGCATTGTACCTAGCATTTCATGTCTCACTCTGTACATCGCCTTCAGCACAGAACCCACCTGCCCAACACAAGGCATTGTACCTAGCATTTCATATCTCACTCTGTACATCGCCTTCAGCACAGAACCCACCTGCCCAACACACTGCATTGTACCAAGCATTTCATGTCTCACTCTGTACATCGCCTTCAGCACAGAACCCACCTGCCCAACACAAGGCATTGTACCTAGCATTTCATATCTCACGCTGTACATCGCCTTCAGCACAGAACCCACCTGCCCAACACAAGGCATTGTACCTAGCATTTCATATCTCACTCTGTACATCGCCTTCAGCACAGAACCCACCTGCCCAACATACAGCATTGAACCTAGCATTTCATGTCTCACTCTGTACATCGCCTTCAGCACAGAACCCACCTGCCCAACACACCGCATTGTACCTAGCATTTCATGTCTCACTCTGTACATCGCCTTCAGCACAGAACCCACCTGCCCAACACAAGGCATTGTACCTAGCATTTCATGTCTCACTCTGTAAATCGTCTTCAGCACAGAACCCACCTGCCCAACACAAGGCATTGTACCTAGCATTTCATGTCTCACTCTGTACATCGCCTTCAGCACAGAACCCACCTGCCCAACACAAGGCATTGTACCTAGCATTTCATGTCTCACTCTGTACATCGCCTTCAGCACAGAACCCACCTGCCCAACACACAGCATTGTACCTAGCATTTCATGTCTCACTCTGTACATCGCCTTCAGCACAGAACCCACCTGCCCAACACACAGCATTGTACCTAGCATTTCATGTCTCACTCTGTACATCGCCTTCAGCACAGAACCCACCTGCCCAACACAAGGCTTTGTACCTAGCATTTCATGTCACACTCTGTACATCGCCTTCAGCACAGAACCCACCTGCCCAACACACAGCATTGTACCTAGCATTTCATGTCACACTCTGTACATTGCCTTCAGCACAGAACCCACCTGCCCAACACAAGGCATTGTACCTAGCATTTCATGTCTCACTCTGTACATCGCCTTCAGCACAGAACCCACCTGCCCAACAAAAGGCATTGTACCTAGCATTTCATGTCTCACTCTGTACATCGCCTTCAGCACAGAACCCACCTGCCCAACACACAGCATTGTACCTAGCATTTCATGTCACACTCTGTACATCGCCTTCAGCACAGAACCCACCTGCCCAACACAAGGCATTGTACCTAGCATTTCATGTCTCAATCTGTAAATCGCCTTCAGCACAGAACCCACCTGCCCAACACACAGCATTGTACCTAGCATTTCATGTCTCACTCTGTACATCGCCTTCAGCACAGAACCCACCTGCCCAACAAACCGCATTGTACCTAGCATTTCATGTCTCACTCTGTACATCGCCTTCAGCACAGAACCCACCTGCCCAACACACCGCATTGTACCTAGCATTTCATGTCTCACTCTGTACATCGCCTTCAGCACAGAACCCACCTGCCCAACACACCGCATTGTACCTAGCATTTCATGTCTCACTCTGTACATCGTCTTCAGCACAGAACCCACCTGCCCAACACACCGCATTGTACCTAGCATTTCATGTCTCACTCTGTAAATCGTCTTCAGCACAGAACCCATCTGCCCAACACAAGGCATTGTACCTAGCATTTCATGTCTCACTCTGTACATCGCCTTCAGCACAGAACCCACCTGCCCAACACAAGGCATTGTACCTAGCATTTCATGTCTCACTCTGTACATCGCCTTCAGCACAGAACCCACCTGCCCAACACAAGGCATTGTACCTAGCATTTCATATCTCACTCTGTACATCGCCTTCAGCACAGAACCCACCTGCCCAACACACCGCATTGTACCAAGCATTTCATGTCTCACTCTGTACATCGCCTTCAGCACAGAACCCACCTGCCCAACACAAGGCATTGTACCTAGCATTTCATATCTCACGCTGTACATCGCCTTCAGCACAGAACCCACCTGCCCAACACAAGGCATTGTACCTAGCATTTCATATCTCACTCTGTACATCGCCTTCAGCACAGAACCCACCTGCCCAACATACAGCATTGAACCTAGCATTTCATGTCTCACTCTGTACATCGCCTTCAGCACAGAACCCTCCTGCCCAACACACCGCATTGTACCTAGCATTTCATGTCTCACTCTGTACATCGTCTTCAGCACAGAACCCACCTGCCCAACACAAGGCATTGTACCTAGCATTTCATGTCTCACTCTGTAAATCGTCTTCAGCACAGAACCCACCTGCCCAACACAAGGCATTGTACCTAGCATTTCATGTCTCACTCTGTACATCGCCTTCAGCACAGAACCCACCTGCCCAACACACAGCATTGAACCTAGCATTTCATGTCTCACTCTGTACATCGCCTTCAGCACAGAACCCACCTGCCCAACACACAGCATTGTACCTAGCATTTCATGTCTCACTCTGTACATCGCCTTCAGCACAGAACCCACCTGCCCAACACACAGCATTGTACCTAGCATTTCATGTCTCACTCTGTACATCGCCTTCAGCACAGAACCCACCTGCCCAACACAAGGCATTGTACCTAGCATTTCATGTCTCACTCTGTACATCGCCTTCAGTACAGAACCCACCTGCCCAACACAAGGCATTGTACCTAGCATTTCATGTCTCACTCTGTACATCGCCTTCAGTACAGAACCCACCTGCCCAACACAAGGCATTGTACCTAGCATTTCATGTCTCACTCTGTACATCGCCTTCAGTACAGAACCCACCTGCCCAACACAAGGCATTGTACCTAGCATTTCATGTCTCACTCTGTACATCGCCTTCAGTACAGAACCCACCTGCCCAACACACAGCATTGTACCTAGCATTTCATGTCTCACTCTGTACATCGCCTTCAGCACAGAACCCATCTGCCCAACACGCTTATCCTGAGCACCTAATACTGCTAGCTGATAGCCAAAGGAGCTTTCCTTTAGAGGACATTGAGAAAAGAAGAGATTTGTTTAGTTCAATAGTTTAAACAGAAATATCACCAACTAACGACTTGCCCGTCAAAAATGAGGGCAATAAAATTTTAAATCTGGGAATGCTGTACCTTCAGCGCTCCTCACGAGCCCCACGCTGAGCGCCTCTCCCTCTGTCTACTGTACGGGCCTTGCGATGATCGGCTTTGTGTGTAAGTTATCTTGAGTGTGTAAGTTAATTTGAGGCATATTTGTGTGTTTTTGTAAGTCTATAAAAGTTTGGTGGTTCAGCCGTTAAAGTCGTAATTTTGCGAGCCCCACAGTCCATCTAACGTGCTTGGGGTCCGAAATCCTACGGGCCTTAATTTTGCGGCCGGCGTTCATTGCAGCTAAGTCCCGTGGGCGTCCAGCCCACAACTGCGACCATCGCAAATCGTGACGACAACTCGCAGTACGACAACTTTATATGTGATATAGATGTGTGAGTGCAAGAAATGCTAAATTGTATTTTTCAACTTTAAACTGCCACAAACAGGATTAATTCAGAATCTCCATAATTGTTACACAGGCCCCCTTCAGTATAGCTGTCTGTACTTCCATTGCTTATCCTAGAAACTTGTGTTATGAAACCTAAAGCTAGAGATGTTTTATCTGGAGCCCAGCAGCTCATTACTAATGTTGAATGTAAAGTATACAATTGAATGAACACTAATAGAAATAAAAAAAAAACATAAATACAGGCTTTACATTTTAACTCATTTTAACAATTATTATTTACTGCAGGCATCTATTTATTTTTACTGCCTGATTGAGATACTGTTCCAGTATGCAGTAGCTTTGTAGAATGAGGCAATTTCTGTTGTATGTCTGAGAAATGTTTCCTAATCTACAGTGCCTGGTCCTTTAAATAGGTTTCATCATAAATATGGCCACCCTCTAATAGGAGACTATAGCCCTATTCCATTCCCTCAACGTTGAAAACCATAGCCTGTAACGTAGCCCGCAAGACTTATAGCTATTAAATTGTCCCCGTAAAGCAACTCGCCGACGAATTGTATGCTAGCGGCGACCAAAGGCTACGGGATGTGGAAATTTGAACCGCGCTCCCGCAAATCTTTTGTTCTTTCAACTCCGTAACTGTTATGTTCCAATCACGCTATTAAGTTGCAACAAATTCACTGTCGTTCAAGCACCCGCAAATGAAGCCAAAAAAGCCTACGGGTACTGGAGAGGCTCCGCAAGGGGGTTAAAGTCCTATCCGTAGCACTGTAAATGCAAATATCAACACACTACTGTACTTATAAGTAAAGGGGAAGTGATGTTAGGTACTAAAATTAATAGCACAACATTATCAAGCTCGCAAATCTGCAATAGAAAATACTTTATTTCTGTGTTATATCGATCTCGGCAATCAATGTGTTAATACATATAATGGAACTTGCATGGCCTTGAATATCATATTTACAGCTTTATTATTATTTCATTATTTCTGTAATGCGGGTGCAATCGAAAATCGTAATTGAAAGCCGTAAGAGACTAAAATCACAACCTGTATGTTGAATGGGGTATGATAAGAGCCTATTGCCCAAACCTCTCCCCACAGGTGTGACCGGTTCGATTTACCTCTGTACAGCCGCAAGAGCTTTTAGCCCTTAGGTTAGACTGAGAGATGTCTGTGGTCTTGTATAGCATAAAGATCTTTCTACGTTCTGAAAAGAACTTACTCCAGCATACAGGGTTCAAGCATCAATAAAGAAATCCACACATTAATTATGTGAACCAGTACAACATCTTTATTACTGAAACCATCAGACATATATATATACCACAACAGACCAATCAATTCAAATGTGCATCCAGGGTTACACCCAATGCTTCTAGCTCACGTTATCACCCCTGCCTGCCAGTCTAAGACAATCACCCATTGTTTTCCGCCTTGGCACCACTGTATTCTGGGTAGGGGGCAATTACATACAATAGGCATATAGACATCACGCTGAGGCTTGTAATACATAGAGAGAGATACTGGTGTCATGTGACTCCTAGGCGTCAATTATCTCCCTAATCTTGTCAATAAGGGCCTAGTCCATTACTATGAAATATTGGGCATATACAATATTTCCCTTGTAATTGCTAGCCCCCCCACAAAGCACAACACAGACATGCATCCCATTACTCCCATCATGTTCATATGCACACCCCAACTATAAACATGGGTACCACAGTATGGGCCCAGTGGCACCTAGGCAACTTTAAACAGGCATAACAAGGAATAACACATAAATCACAACATCCCCCATGATAACCCATCTCAGTGGGCCCCTTTCCCCTGGCACAATATGCCTATCCTATAAGACTGAGGGCATCAGTCTGTAAGACATTGCACAGCTGGTGCCTTGGCATGCTACAGCCATGACACTAACCTCCATGTTTCAGTGACTTAATGATGACAATCTCTTACCATTGGCTCCGTCTAAACCCGTAACTACGGGTTTGGCTAATTGATCATGTTGACCGCCGACCATCCAACATGCAAAAAATGGTTTATGAGTTTGCGTCTCTGGCGCATAACACGCTGCCTATTTTAATTTAAGAGCTCTGTAACTAGGCCAAATTTCAAGCCTGCAGCCGTTGCCGGTCTCACGTTGCACTTACGGGCTTGTAATTTAATATGGCTACAAGACAACCATAAAAGAGTAGCTACCCATTATAAGCCTGGGAATCCTCTTGGATACACTTCAATACACAATATCCCGTATAAGTCCCTGGAGCTACTTCCATTAAAAATAATTAAACCTAAAATAAAATAAAAATACATACAGATTTTTTTTTTTAATAATTACAGATAAATTAATAAAAAGATTAAAATACAAAAGATGAATTCAGAAAATACAATTAAGAACACATTTGTGGATGAAGCAACTGCATCATTTGCAGATTAAGTCTATGTAGGAATGGTTGTGCAGTGTAGTCTACTAGCCCATCAGGGAACACCTCTCAGCCTCATATTTACAACTCTTGCTGAGAGATTGATTACTATGACACAATGCACAGCAACTTCTGTAGAGTATGTATATGCATGTGCTGTAGAGGCCACACTTCAGTTACAGTCAAGATACAGTGCCTTGCGAAAGTATTCACCCCCTTGGCATTTTTAATGTTTTGTTGCCTCAAAACCTAGAATTAACATGGATTGTTTGAGGATTTGCATCATTGAATTTACAGAACATGCCCACAACTTTGAAGATGTTTTTTTTATTTTTATTGTGCAGCAGACAACAAATAGGACAAAATAACAGAAAAAGTCAATGTGCATAACTATTCACCCCCCTAAAGTCAATACTTTGTAGAGACACCTTTTGCGGCAACCACAGCACCAAGTCGCTTTGGATAAGTCTCTATGAGCTTGCTACATCTTACCACTGGGATTTTTGCCCAATCCTCCTTGCAAAACTACTCCAGCTCCTTCAAGTTTAATGGTTTGCACTTGTGAACAGCAATCTTTAAGTCTGACCACAGATTTTCTATTGGATTGAGGTCTGGGCTTTGACTAGGCCATTCCAACACATTTACATGTTTCCCCTTAAACCACTCAAGTGTTGCTTTAGCAGTGTGTTTGGGGTCATTGTCCTGCTGGAAGGTGAACCTCCGTCCTAGCCTCAAATCACGCACAGAGTGGTACAGGTTTTGCCCAAGAATATCCCTGTATTTAGCACCATCCATCTTTCCCTCAACTCTGACCAGTTTCCCAGTCCTGGCTGTTGAAAAACATCCCCACAGCATGATGCTGCCACCACCATGTTTCACTGTGGAGATGGTATTTTTTGGGTGATGTGATGTGTTGGGTTTGCACCAGACATAGCGTTTTCTTCGATGGTCGAAAAGTTAAATTTTAGTCTCATCAGACCAGAGCACCTTCCTCCATCCATTTTGGGAGTCTCCCACACACATGCCTTTTTCGCAAAATCAAAACGTGCCATTTAGTTTTTTGCTGAAAGTAGTGCCTTTCTTCTGGAGACTCTGCCATAAAGCCCAACTCTATGGAGCGTACGGCTTATTGCCGTCCTATGTACAGATACTCCAGTCTCTGCTGTTGAACTCTGCAGCTCCTCCAGGGTTACCTTAGGTCTCTGTGCTGCCTCTCTGATTAATGCCCTCCTTGCCCGGTCCATGAGTTTTGGTGGGCGGTTGTCTGTTGTGCCATATTCTTTCCATTTGGTTATGATAGATTTGATGGTGCTCCTGGGAATCATCAAAGATTTAAATATTTTTTTATAACCTAACCCTGACTTGTACTTCTCAACAACATTGTCCCTTACTTGTTTGGAGAGTTCTTTGGTCTTCATGGCAGTGTTTGGTTAGTGGTGCCTCTTGCTTAGGTGTGGCAGCCTCTGGGGGCCTTTCAAAAAAGGTAAAAATGTAATGACAGATCATGTGACACTTCGATTGCACACAGGTGGACATCATTTCACTAATTATGCGACTTATGAAAGTAATTGGTTGCACCAGACCTTTTTATGGGTTTCATAACAAAGGGGGTGAATACATACGCACATGTTCATTTTCTGTTTTCTATTTCTAAAAAATAGTTTTATGTATAAATTTTTCTTCACCAACTTAGACTATTGTGTTCTGATCCATCACATAAAATTCAGATTAACAAAACATTGAACTTAAGGCAGTAATGTAACAAAATAGGTAAAAAGTCAAGGGGGGTGAATACTTTTGCAAGGCACTGTATATTTATGAGCCAATAACAAACAAGCTCATTATATAAAGAGATGATCACATCCAGGATAGCATTAAACATTAACTGATAAATGAACAATCCAGGTGCTTGATATGTGCATGTCACATAACTAGTAACACATATCAATCAAAAGATCATACCATATTGTTAACCATATACTATTCTTCTCTCATTACAGCTCACATTAAGTCTGGGTCCACCACAGAGATAGAGGTGGGGGCGTTGGCACAATCATGCACAAGGAGAGGAGCGCAGAAGAGAATACCAGAGCTATGGGATTGAGGAGGAGGACTCTCTAATGCTGTGATCAGTGGGGGCCTCATTTTGGACAGATGCCAGGGCCATGCCATCATCAACTCCTCCTCCCACCACTGTCATGTATTGGGTCTCGCCACCACCACCCCCAGGCCCATCACCATCAGCACCTTCCTATGCTCATCAGCACCTGCACACTTGGGCACCAACGTCACCTCCTCCGACAACCATGCCCGGCTAACAAAGACCTTTATCCTCAGGCCTACCTTTGGAGGCCACCTTGTGGGAGATGCTTGTCATTTATTCCAATGCACCATTAATACATGCGTTTAAATCCTAGAGAGATGGTGATTGTACTCTGGACCCAATGTGGTCACAGCTAAACATTCCGTGTGAGGTGCCAAATCATTAATCTAAGTGATAACAATACATTTCAAATGACAGATAGAGAACATTTTGTACTGCTTGTGGATGAAGTTCAGGTAAGCCTGTTCATTATTAAATTTACAGTTTTCCTCTGTACTATACATACAGCTTTTTAAAGATACTGTATATTTTTTCTCCTCTTTTGCCTTTTTTAGCTTATAACCACCTTTCTTGTTTAAACACAAAGTATGTGTGTAATTGGATTGGATTATGTAATCCTTCATTTTCAGCATCTGTGTAATGTAGCAAATAAAAACATGATGTATGTCCTATGTGCATTAGTGTTTATTTCCATTATATGGAGATTTTCATGATGGTATTTTTTTTTTTTTGATTGTGGTTTAGGTTTTGTCATTTTTTCCAGCCTCTTGTCCTTTTGGATCATTCCACACCACACCTATGATATAAATGAATAGTTGTATATGTTTATGACTGTGCTCTGTGTATTCAATTGAGGATATTGTTGTTATACCTTTATGCATGTTTCTGAGTGTTCCTCAAGTTAATAGATCAGTGACATCAGCATGCATAACAATTATTTAACTATTTTGTTTTAGGATATTTGTCATCATCCTGTATATGCATCCTTTAATGCAGTTTATGAATCCATAACATTCCAGTGACACAAGCATGGGCTACAAGTGATCACAGGTGTTAATATGTGTTTACACACTTCTTAATATTATTTCCTCCCTATTTTGTGAAAAATGGGTGAACTAGATCATGTTGGATTATTAGGAGTTAATAGTTTGATACATATACTTAGTGACACTAATGGGCCTCATTATTCCACTGCAGGATTGTTAAGCATTTGACATGTGTAATTAATGCTCAATTGATACACAAGGAGCATCAGTAATTGTCATATGCTTATTATTGTTATACATGTTTGCATTTGCACAGTGGCAATAGCATGGGACTTGCAAGGACCAGGGTAGCCAAATATATTGATGTGAAACCTAATGATATATTTATATGATTTATATTTTTCAATGGAAAGTTATCCGTAATTTCCAACTCTGGCTTGCCGCAGTGACTCGTAGCTGTTTGCTCGCAATATTTTAGGGTGGGTGATTAACATAGCTAGGTTGATTTTTTTGCTCCACTACGGAGCTCATAATTGATTTTGCCAGGATTAGCATAGGGGCCTGAGTAATAATGAGAGTTAAAGGGACACTGCACAATTAAAACAGAAATGGTTTGAAAAAATTGAGTCTAACTAAGAAGGATAAGTAATCAAGTAAAAAAATCATACATCTAGCTTTTAATTAGATAAAATAAAAGTTGTTGCCTCTGCTGGGCCCTGGGGAAACGGTTGAGTAATTAAACAGTTCCACCTGTGACAACCAAAGCAGGAAACAGAACCACAGCTGCTGCTGACCTGTGGAGATACAGACACAGAGGACTGAATGAAGTTATCTTCCATTTGTGGACATTACTAAACCTAATGTAAGCTTTTTATATTATCTATTTTACTATGTATTAAAACTTTATTGACCATACCCTTCTCTCCCTGATGACTGCACGCATAAAGCTGACTGCACACATAACCCTGCACAAGGAGAGCAGTGACAGGAAGGCCTGAATAACCTGACATAAATGGAAGGAGATTACCAACTTTTTAAAGAACTTTCCTCATTTGCAAAACCTGCTACCTTAGAGGAGCATTTTTCTCCTTGTCTATTTTTCAGCACTAAGGAAAAAGAAACTGAAGATAAGCGCCAAGGATCTAAAGACACAATATAAATATAAATATATATATATATATAAATATATATATATATACAATTCTACCTTCCTCCCACTTTAACAGTTCACCAGCCACCACTGACAGGGGTGTAGGAAATGGGGGAGATGGAGGGGACAAATCCCTCCCAGATTAAAAGAATAGGGAACACAAAAAATAGCAAAATGAAACTTAATCATGCATTACCAGATTTGGCCACTATGGTGCAGTACATCTCTCCCATGAAAGCTTTGATCCATAATGTATAATTTATATATCTATAGCGATATATATATATATATATATATATATATATATATATATATATACATATACATATATATATATAATTATATACATGTATTATATACATAATTATATACTACTGTATTTCTCGAAATTCTGGGCTTTAGACGTTCAAATACGTACGACTTAGGCGATGAGCGCTGAAAGCGCTTAACGCCTGTGAGCCTCGCAAAGCGAGGCGAGACGTTAACACGCAGCACTTAGGAGATGAGCACAAAAAAATACAATACCCCCTATCTAAAATACATACATACTCCCCTATCTAAAATAAATACAACCCCCCCATCTGAAATACATACATACCCCTCTATCTAAGATACAATAACCCTCTATCTAAAATAAATACATACCCCTCTATCTAAAATACATACATACCCCCTTATCTGAAATACATACATACCCCTCTATATAAAATACATATATACCCCCTATCTAAAATACATACCCCCTATCTAACATACATTAAATCCTATCTACATACAATAACCCTAAATCTAACCAAAAATAGAATAATTAAGACCACTTACCTTTGCAGATGTCCCTTCAGATCGCCACTCTAGGAAAAAAAAAAATTTGTACAACACACTACATTCCAAAAATAAACATTCTAAATATTCTAAATATTCAACTCACCTTTCCAGCATGTCCCCGTCCTTCTTATTTTATTCTCTGGCGCGGCCCCTGTTAAAAATAAAAACTGTAGATTAGCACAACCTATACACACAAAATCACATATAATAAACATAATGTGCATTCAACTTACCTTGGCACAATGTCACCATGCTCCTCCTCTTCTGCCCTGGCTGGGCACTTCAAGAATCCATGCTCTAAAAAAAAATTAAAAAAAATGGAGCTCCGCATGCGGAGGCCCCTAGAGCCTTTTCCACAAGAAAATTGGTGATGGCACCTTCTGATTGGCTAAAAACGCTGTCAATCAAATTTCATCTAATCAGGCGCAAAGGTGTGAGCCAATCAGAATGGGTTACACCCCCATATCCCATTCTGACTGGCTAATGCACCTGTCAATCTTTTTAAACCAATCAGAAGGCTCTATTGCCTTCAGCCAATCACAATGGGATCCATCCCCACGGGGTGATTGGCTGGAGGCATCTGCGCATTCTGATTGGCTGCAGTGACAAAAATACTATTGAGGAGCTACGTTCTAGCAATATTTCCTAACAAAAAACATCTTAGTGAAAATACATTATATAAACTTACTTATGCTGCTTCTGTTTAACTGGTGCAATTTCTGCCCTTTCTCTACATTCGGCAGGAAATGCGTGGGATGAAGGGAACAGTTAGCACTCTACACCTTAGTTCCAGTCTGTGAACTTCAACATTTTGTTTTTAAGCCAAAGGGGGTTTTTAGGGGTTTATAAGCTAAAAAAAGGGCACCTCTCATGAAATTTTGATGATATGTCAGAAAACCCAAAACCATATTAAGTGCTACGTCTTTAGTGTTGAAGAGTGTGATCCTCTTCATTTCAAATGTTTTTCTCTAATGGGTGTTTTTGAAATTCCCTCTGAGTTTTTTGATTTTCAGATTTTGAATGCAGTGATCATTCTGACAAAAATTATGGTCAACTGGTTTACAATACTTGTCTTCATTGCGCTTTTTTATAGAATGTCTATGCAGATTCATCCTTAAAAGCAGTTTTTGGCTGATTTCACCAAAGTAACAGCTTGCTTCACATACAGTAGTATCTCATGTTATGTATATCACATTAGATGGTGCACATGAATATGACCCCTGACATTATAAGTCTGGTTGTTATGTGTGGCTGTATCATCATTACAAATGTGCTGATATAATTTACAGAAACCTCTGTTAAGGTTTAGTTCATTTTTTTCTGTTAGGCTGTTCATTGGTCAATGTTCTGCTTATAAGTTTTTGTTTCATGTTTGGTAGTTGTTTAAATACAAGGATGGGAGGTTTGGGGAATATATTTTTTAAATTGTGCATATTCGGTTAGTAGTGGTTGTAAATCTTTGATTATTTTCTATATTTTCTCTAAAGCTGGATTATATGTGGTCACTAGAGGTGTACGTATAGTAGTTTCTTTAGTTTTGTACTGTAACCAGTTCATGGGGTGTTTAATGGCAGTGTTAATTTTCTAAGTAATGATGCAGAGTTTTTAACTCTCTGCCTGAAAGATTCAGAGTTTTTAAATGTTTGTCATGGTCCCCAGTGTTTGATGATGGCTTGCTTAGTGTGGGAGGAAACTGGAGCTGTGAAAGTAACTGCATCTATCTGTGGGTTTCTTATATATTTGTGATGGATATGGTAATGCCCAAAAAATTCACCTGTTATGCAAAGAAATCCATTTTAAGTTTTATAGATGGGGGGAAAGTATTGAATAAATTGTGGAAGTCTCTATGTTTTTTTAAAGTTTTTATATGATGAACAGATAATCTATATAGCGGTAGTATTTGTAATGTTTGTTAATAGATATATATAAAAAATGTTTTCCAGATTGGCCATAAAAAGATAAAGCATACCTCAGTGCCATCTTTGTTTGGAATGTTGCTGTAAAGAGACTCCAAATCCATGGTGACAAGTAGTGTGTTAGCAGGAACATTTTTAATTAGTCTGATTTTGTTAAAAACGACTGTGGTGTCTTGTATAGAGCTATTGGTGTTAATAACTAGTGGTTTAAGGATATTTTCAACAAAGCCAGATATCTGTTCAGTCAGTGTGTCCATACCTGTAACAATTGGTCCCCCTGGTTTGCCTGTTTTTTTTTATATTTGACAGCATGTACTGTATAAATTTCCCGTTCTTGGATAGGTGGGTATAAGCTCCTCCAATTATTGCTGCACATCTTAGGGAAGGTCTAGATGAAGTTACCATCTTTAATTGTATATTGTTCTGTATGTTTCTTGTTCAGTTTTTTGTAGTGGGTACTGTGTGACAGTTACCTGTTTCTTTATTTATGTAGTCCTGAATGAATGGGTATAGGAGCCAAAGAAAATCTGGGGGGATACCGCACCACACAACTGCTTCTCTACACATAAACACACACATTGAAAAATATGTGGGGGATTTGTCCCCCTCACCCCCCAACCCCCCTGGCTCTCTCCATCTGACACTGTCTCCCCTGCGGCACTATCATATGGTGGCTTACATGTCAGTCACACACCTAGACCATGGAATAAGCAAGGTGGGGGTGTGGGCATATCACTTTCCACCCAATTGCTCATTCAATTGCATTCCCCCAGTTCCCTCTCTTCAGTTCTCTTCTTTCGAGGTTCACACTATCCGCCTTTTTTCACCCATCTCTCTGCGAGTTGCTGTCATCTATCACCCGCTTGGACCTGCCTCTCAATTTCTGGATCATTTTGCCGCCTGACTCCCTCATTTTCTCTCTTCCAACATACTGTCAGAACTTCTGTATGAATAAAGTTCTATCTTATATGAATATTATGGTATAATATGATATTCCAATTATTAACCACTATTTTTATATCCATTGTATTAATATTTTATATGCTGTTATATTTATATATATACCTATGCATGCAATTCTATTACTTGAAAATATCTATGTGAAAGATATGTTTTCACAGCTGCCCACCAGTGAACTATCCATGATTTGAATAATCCATTGTTCTATAAGAGATAAATATCTGACTGAACTCGTAAGTCTAGGTAATAAAATCACTCCTTAAATATTCACATGTGAAATATTCGCTTCATAGACATTAAGTCTAGTAAACAATATAGTAAATCTGTCTAATTGATAACATTCTTATGACTTCATCTTGTTTATAGGTAAAGGGTCAAAGGGTCATTAGCTAATTAAAAGGGATAAAAATTCATAGGTCTGAGAGCGCCATCTTATGGTTAAAGGAATAAACGTCTCTATAGAAAAATATATTCTTTATAAAATTTAAATAAGTGATGACATCATGAAAAGATTTTATTGGTTAATAGATACTTTAACTGATTTGGGATTCTGATAGGCAAATAAGCAAGAGGTATAATTATGGATAGAAACAGGATCTAGAAAAAAAAAAAAGAGAACAACAGGAGAGAGAAAGAGAGGAAAGAAGATAAAAGTTTTATCTATGGAGAAGTAAAAAACAACTTTGGAGTTAACCAGTGGAATTGTGTCATAATTGGTAATGTATAAATTGAGATATTTTATTTTATGATATAATTGAAAATCATTACCATAATTTCTCTGTTTGGTTTATTTCTTATCAAAAAAAATTATTTAGATTTCCTTTTGTCATTGAAATTTATACTCCGGATATAAATTTTGATACAAAATTAGATATCTCATTTTTCTTTTTGACCAATACAGACAAATTAATTTACTTAGTTAACTGATCAATTATATTATAAAATACTTTACTTATTGTGTGATATTCAATATATTCCTGTATAGCTGCAAATATATTTTAATATCATTAGACATTGTTAGTACATGCTAAAACGTTATTAAGAATGAATTTTATTAATTGATTTATCTGATTTTATTCTATGGATTGATACCCCAGGTTTCATTGTTCATGTGAATGAAATACACTTTTATATTGAGATTGTAGGACTGCATAGAAAATATCATAAATAATAAGTATTATAATATGATGTATTGATTTTCTTTTATTTATCTGACTGGTTATACTGTGTTTTATCTGCATTTGATTTTGATATATTACTGTGTTATATTTGCAATTTTACTTGATATATTACATTTTTCATTAGACTAGTTGATTTTGGTATTTTTCAATAAATGTTATTTTATAAAAAGGAATATGTGTCTATAAATTGATTCTGAACTCAATATTCAGTATTCTATATTATATAGAAAATAATATGTCGTATTAACCCCGACATATTTGGAGGCCCCAGCGAGATATATATCTTTATAGACACGTGGTCAATTATTTAATTGATTTAAAACTTTTTATTGAATAACATTTGTTAAAAAGAAAATAAAATGGCTGAAGGTGTTTTTGGTTCTGAAACAGTAGGAGCATTATCTTTAGATGACATAATTGGTCATGGTAAACAGGGAATGGAGTTGTTAGTTAAAACTTTAATTTCAAATGTATATCCTGTTTGTGAATACAGGGAACAGTTGTCAGAATATTTGGCTAAAATACATCCTGAAATTGATGGTGATACAATTGATGATTGGTTCAAAGATAAAATTTTGTTAACAACCATGATGAGCACTATAAATGCAATTCAAATTAAATCAGAAAGAAAGAAGCATTTAGCTAGGTTATCTACTGTTTGGATGGAATTAGCCAGAAGCTGGAAATATCAAAATTCCCAAAAAGAAATGACCATAAAAGATTTAAATAATCAGATCCAAGACATTGCTATTACTTGTCAAACTCTGAGAGATTTACATGGAGAAAAAACACAGCTAACAGAGCAGCAGTTTATCAAAATTCAAGAATTAAGGAAAACAGTTGTTGAAACGACAGAGACATTTAACGCAGCCCAAAATTTAAATGGTAAATATTTAGAGAAATGCGATGAATTACAGGCAGAAATAAATAAATTGGTAGCTGAGCGTGCAAGAGATACCGGTGAGGAAAATCAAAAATTAGTTCAATTTGAGGAATTGTCTGAGAAATGTGAATACTTAAATGAGAAAGCTGAATATGCTGATAAACTAGCGCAAAAGTATGTTCAGGCTTGTCAGGATTTAAAAATAGAACAGAAGAAATTGCAACAAAAGATTGAAATTTTAACTCAAGAATTAACTGACAAGAAAATTCATGAGGCTGAGATACTTGTAGAGAATAAAAAGATCCAAAAATTACTGACTATAGCTAAGAATGAGATTAAACAATACCAACAAGATGTTGAAAATCAAAAAATGGATTTAAATAGGGCTCAAGATTACGCCTCAAGCAAGATTGTGATGAAGGATTTTAGTGATTCTGAGGAAGAATTAGAAATAGTACCTTCAAGGAATAAACATAAACGATCACCTATAAAAATCTTACATAGCTCTAAAAATGAGACTGACAGTGATGAAGATATACGATCAAATAAAAGACTCTCTTTCCATGAGAAAGCCCAGGCTATAAGAAAATTAATTAAACCTTACACCAAAAATTCAAAATTGTCCATAGAAGACCACCTTGACTCACTAGAAAGGGTGATGGTTGAACTAGGGATAAGGGGGGCTAATGATAAAATATCATACCTCCCTTGGTCATTTGATAGCTCTTATACCTCATTTTTCACCTCTCTCCATGACAGCGATATAAATGATTGGGAGATATATAAATCTGAGGTGAGAAAATACTTTTCTGAGTATAGAAACCCACAGGCTGCTATGAAAGCAGTTCATAATCTAAAATGTAAGCCTGACGAAAGTCCAAAAGAATTCTTAATCACCTTAAAACACGCTTATAGACAGACTGCGAAAAAGACAGACCCAGAATCTCCTGAATTTAAGAGAATTTACTTCCATGCACTACCTTTGTACATTCAGAGAAATATGGCGCGTGATTTTGATGACGCCAAGCCTTTAAGTTGGTTGGTAAATGAATGTACTAAAATATATGAGATTCAGCTTGATGATGGGAATAATTATAAGCGAAGGGAAAAATTTAATAATCAAACTGTGGCAGAAATTTCTGTTAAACCTAATTTACAGTATGAGACAGGTACAAAATCTTACGCAGATGTGGTTAAAAATTCGAACAAATCAAGTCAGGCACAGTTATCATTTAGGCCAGTAAAAATTGCAAGTGAAAAATCTCAAAATACAAATAATGATTCTTTTTATGTTAGTCCAAATTACAGAGGAAACAATCCTATTAAAAATTATGTCTGGAGAACAAAATCTCCTAGTGCAGAAGGGAGATTAACCCCTCCAATGCCTAACACTTCAAATTATTCAGAGAATCAAAGGGTTAAAAGATATAGCCAAAACCAAGATTCTAAACCATCATCTAATTTAGAAGAGCAGGTTAAACTTTTGACACAACAGATGGCTGCATTTATGGCAGGATTTACTACTCAGTCAGTGAGAAATGATCCAACCCAAAATGGTCAAAATTCTCAAAGCCAAAGCCAATGACTAAATACTAATTGTGAAAATAGATTAATGATCAATAACACAAACAGAAGTGATACTTGTGAATCCCCTGATTCAAATAAAAATATAAAAATATGTCCTAAAAAGAATGTTGATAATATATTCCCTTTCCCTTCAGAAATTCCTATTCAGCAAGGAAGGGGTGTTGAACCTTTAAGCTCACATGAGGTAACACAGATTGAACCAGAGTCTACCGGTAAATAATTAATAGTTGAAATAGAAGAGCATTGCAATGTCATGACAGATGATTTATTACCTGTTCAGTGTTTTGAAAATGAAACAAATGTTAATCAGGAAATTGCTGATAATCCTACAGAAATAGTTATAAATTGGATAGATCATACTCCACAATCTGACTTCTCAAATAAAAATAAACAATGGAAGAAGTTAGAGGTGTTAAGACATACACATTTCTTATGTGAAATGGAGGAAATACAGAACCGATATTATGTTTCTATTGGTATACAGAATGTTGAAACTTTAAATCATAAAGCATTAATTGATACAGGTTCCCAAGTCACTGTAATTTCCAAAGAGACCTATGAGGAAATTGAGAGTAAAACCAAAAAGAAAACTATTTTGAAACCATTCGTGGGAACTGTTAGAAATTTTGATGGTATTAAAGTTAATACTGTAGGCCATGTGTGGTTAGATATCAGAATAGGAAACAAACAAATGAAACATCCATTTATTATAGTGGATATTCCTAGTTACAAAATTATAATTGGGACTGATTTACTTAGAAGATTTAGTCCAGTAATTGATTTTATTGATGGTGTGATATGGTCACAAGTTAAATTTCCCATCAATTATGATCAGGTTAAACAACCTCATATGCAAAGGAACTGTCATGTTATTGAGAAAAAGGAGGAATCAGTAGAGATTCACTTCCAAAACAATCGAATGCCTGAAATGACAGTACTTAAATGTAAAGACATTAATGGAGAACAAATAAATAATGAAAATGTGATCCAAATTGATCAGGCGCATATTAAAAATATTCAAATAGAGGGAAATGTATTAACTATCTCTTTAAATAAGAACGACTCTAAGCCTTTAAACATAAGTAAACACTCTAGATTTCTAGTGGAAATAGAAACCAATGATGAAGGTTTATTTATTCCTGTTGATATTCCAGGTATGAGAAATTCTCAACAAGCAAAACTAGCTCTAAAACATGAGCATAGCTATGTTAATGAGAGCTTATTAAAACAAATAAAGAATATTAATTTAATCCGAAATACACAACCCGATGATCAATGGGTATGTAAAATAGATCATGAAACTTCAACTCATGCTATTATGGCAAAATGTTTATTACCTCTTTTCATTGGGGGTAAAAGGATTATGCACTTATTCTTAGTTATTCAGGATTCCCAATATCCAATCTATATTGGAAATGATCTATTAAATCGCTTTGCATCCCAAATTGATTTAATCAATAATGTTATTTGGTCCAGACTACAGGATAAGCCCTTAGAATTCATAAATGACTCAGAAGCATTGAAATCTGCACAACAAATGCCTTATGCAGTAACCGTGCAAATGGACCAAAGTGTTACAGTACCAGAGGGGGTGGCACAATTTCCTCTCCCTTTACAGGTAAAAAGGGGTCAAAAGATTAAAGGTATTGATGCCTTTGTAAATCTTAGTCATCAGATGCAACAAAAAGGCCTCACCCTCACTCATACACCTCTAATTACTATAACACAGGTATCATTCATTATTCTGGTAAATAACACAGCATCCCATCCAATACGTTTGGAGAAGGGATCCCTAATAGGTATGGCTATAGATTCTGAGTATTTTACTTCTGAGTTTATGAATATTGTTATTGGTTTGATACCAGAGAATTATGTAAATGATGACCAGATTATGGATCAGTGTTTTGACACACAACCTGAGGGATTATTTACTGTCCAGTCTATTTATCCCTTTAGTTTCACTGAAAGTAACTGTGATATTATGGATAACGAACTTGTTTTTAACCAAACAATTGATGAACAAGAATATGAGAAATATCAGAACACTGAGACGCAGGTAAGTATGATCACTACTGATTTGTCTACACAATTGGAGGAGACTTATGAGATTAGTCAGCCTGAGGTATTCCCTGGGTTTAGAGAAAGAGTTGAGGAACAGATAGCCTTAGCTAGCGGATGTTCTAATGACATTGAACGCCAAAAACTAAGACAAGTATTAATTGATTACCAAGATATGTTCTCTAAGGATTCATATGATTGTGGTTTGACAAATTTACATGTCACTAAAATTAAAACTGACCCAAATATGCCACCTGTATTTGTGAAACAATATCGACTCCCTCTTGCCTCTTATGAATCATTGGCAGATATTATCAAGAACCTAGAGTCTAGGGGAATTATTAGACCGGTGCACAGTTCTTTTAATAACCCTATTCTAGGTGTCTTGAAACCAAATGGAACTTGGCGTTTATGCGCTGATTTGAGACAATTAAATAAACGGGTGTACATGTCTGCATGGCCCGTTCCATATATCGATCAATGTTTAGCACAAATACAAGGATCTAAATTATTTACTACGCTTGATTGTGCCCAAGGTTATTGGACCATTAAAGTAAATGAAGAGGACCAATACAAGCTGGCTTTCACCTTTGGTAAACAGCAATATACATGGACTAGAACCCCATTTGGCTTTATAAATTCAGGGCATGAGTTTGCTATATTTTTACATAAGGCAATGCCTGACGCTCAAGAGCGAGGCACATTAACATATGTAGATGATATCTTGATTAAAAATAACGATTTTGATAAACATATTTTTGAAATCAGATATGTTCTAGATCAATTGAAAAATGCAGGAGTTAAACTATCTCTTCAAAAGGCACAATGGTGCCGCACTAAAGTTCATTTTTTAGGCCATGAAATAACTCCTGAAGGTATAAATCCACAGAAAAAGAAAGTGGAAGCTCTTTTTAAAACCAAAACCCCTACAAATTTAAAAGAATTAAGATCATTTCTAGGTGTCACTAATTATTCTCGTAAGTTTATTGATAACTATGCAGAGGTAACTAGGCCTCTCATTCGATTATTAAAGAAAGGAGAGCCATGGCAATGGGGGGAAATTCAAGATCAAGCCGTAAACGAATTAAAACAGAAACTCAGCCAAGCTCCTTGCCTAGTTTATCCTACAATGGGTAAACCATTCTTTTTAGAAACTGGATATACTGATTTTTGCTTGAGTGCTGTTTTATATCAGAAATATGACCAACATAATAAAATTATTGCGTATGCAAGTAAAACATTATCACCTGTAGAAGTAAAATTTAATGACTGTGAGAAAGCTCTGTTTGCCACAGTATGGGCCTTACAGAATTTCCGAAATTTTATCCAAGGTGAGAAAATTATAGTAGAAACCGCTCATCAACCATTACAATACATTCAGAGTGATAACATTAGAGCCGGTAATTTGTCAAATAGCCGTATAACCGCATGGACCTTATCCTTACAAGGATGGCCTTTGGAAATTAGATATGCACAGAATAAGAGGAATCCAGTGGCCCAAGGGTTAGCTGATTTACATGATTGTACCGCCGAGGATCCTCTTAGAGAAAATTGGTCCGAAGTGGACCTTATGAAGGAATACAAATTATCTCCCCATAAGGTATATGAAGAGGTATTATGTAATACTTTACCCACAGTCTACGTGGATGGATGTGCATATCATATTAAGGAGGGAACAGATAACAAATTGGTTGCAGGAATCGGAAATGTATGGAAAGATAATATCCCGATTCCACCTGAAAGATATAAAATAGGATCTAAGACTAGTCAAATATCAGAATTGGTAGCCGTATATCGCGCTATCCAAACTGCAATAGAGCATGATCTTAAGGAATTAGTGATCATCACTGATTCGGAATATGTCCGTAATAGTTTCGTAGAATACTTACAGGTATGGAAACATAATGAAATGACAAATGCCCGGAAGAAACCAGTGAAACATGGTAGGTTAATACATACTATTGATGAGATGGTAATCTCTAATGGAATGACTATATATTGGAAGAAGACAAAGGGCCACTCAAAGGTAATGGGACAGGATAAAGAAGGAAATGATTTGGCTGATAAGTTGGCAAAACAAGGTGCCCTAGAGGGGGAGCTTGTTGATGTGGATCATCTTTTGGGTCCATTTCAAATTCAGGCTATAACAAGACAACAAATCCAAAAGAGTACAGAATTGTCTACAGCTCAATGGTCCCAAGATACTCCAAATTCTGATTTAATCAGTAGTCAGAAAGAGGATCCAATCATAGGTATATTTTATAACCATATACAAGATCCAGCTGAATATCCTCTGAATGAGATAGATGTTGTAGGTAAAGAAGACCAGAGAATTTTAATGAAGTCAAAAGCCCAATTTAGCATCTTAGATGGATTGCTTATTCGTACATCTAAGAATGGAATACAGCAATGGGTGGTTCCTACCTCATATAGAGGTCTAATGTTACAACATGTCCATGATGCCCCAACATCAGGTCACAGAGGGGATAAAATCACCTATGAAATACTGCGAGATTTCGCATATTGGCCGCACATGTTGAAAGATGTCCAGACATATTGTCAGGGATGTTTGGTATGTCCCCAATACCAACCTAATACACCTACCCATAGAGCTCCTCTTCAGAAAAGAGGGATGTCTATGCCCTGGTCAGATATCCAAATAGATTTTATTGGCCCAGTAACAACATCATCTAGGGGTAATAAATATATGTTAACGGTTACATGTATATTTACCAAATGGGTAGAATGCCTTCCAGCCACAAATTGTAAAACTGAAAATGCTGCAATATTATTAATTAACCATGTCTTTTCCCGTTTTGGTTTACCACAACGAATTGAGTCCGATCGAGGATCTCACTTTACCAGTGAAGTAATGAACCGTATGTGGAAAATCCTAGGGGTTAAGAGAAAATTACATATCTCTTATCGTGCTGCTTCTAGTGGTAATGTGGAACGGTACAACCAATCCATTGTTAGTATCTTAAAGAAATTCGTGAAAGAATCAGGTAAAGATTGGGATATAAAATTACCTTTAGTATTAATGGCTATAAGATCTACACCTAGTACGGCAACAAAGATGTCGCCATTTGAATTAATGACGGGGAGACGTATGGTACTCCCACAACACCTTATTTACAGAACCCAAGACCATAATTTAGTGAATGCTGCTACAACCCATCAATATATAGAGGATCTGAGGAAACACTTACAGCAGGCATTTGCTTTTGCACAAAGGAATTTAGAGAAATCTGCTGTAAGTACTAAAACTTATTATGATCTTAAGACATCCAAAAAGGAGTACGAGATCACAGATCAGATATATTTGTACAACTTTCAACGAAACCAAGTGAAAGAGAAAAAGTTTTTGCCTTCATGGAAAGGACCTTATACTATTATTGACAAGATTTCACCTGTTGTGTATAAAATACAAATTCCAAAAAATGGTGAAATGTTTGAAAGATGGGTTCATATTAATCAAATAAAAAGTTGTCACCCAAGATCTCAATTAAGGATCATTGATGGTACTCCTGATGAATAATGTGACTTTGAATACCCTGTCTAATAAGGTTATCCTATTTTTACATTGTATAGAATACACTATTAAAACTTTTCGTTTTTATTTCCTAGTAATTGAAAATGAAAGAAAGGAAAACAACTCCGATATGGGTGATGCTGATCCTCTGCTAAGAGGTCCGAATGGAACCTATTGTGGAACCAGGCCCTTCTTCAGGAATCCTTATCCAAGAGGCTCCAGGGTTTATTCTCACCGGAAGGAGATTGACATTGCAAAAGATTTTCGTGAGCGTGGATCCACAGATGATGATTGAAAGGCAATTTAACATATCTAATATACAGATGGAGGAAACCAAAGTGTGGTATCGTGAACACATTGGTCGATCACAAGATACTGTTAAGGAGATGTTGGAACAATTAAGGAAAACTTTTATTCCTGAGTATTACAGTTCCAACAGCCGACGCCCTAAACGATTTATCATTTTCCTTATTGGGGCTGCAATAATGATTATACTTGGAGCTATTATAGGTACTACTATGTCAATAATAAACTCTATATTATATGAAACATTAATTAAGGAATCTAGGGAACTTCGGGATTCCTTGAAGATGGTGCAAAGAGAATCGGAACTCCAAGCTAAATGACTTAATAACTGTAGTGAATGAGACTATTGTTACTACAATTTGCATTCCAAGGTTACTTCCCATTCAATTGACTTACATTGGAAGTACAGCATATCCAGGATTAAGTATCTGTTTTTCCGGGAACCACTTACTTCTCATATTTACAACTGTAATAATATCACCTACTTTATTAAAGAGCGATATTATTTCAGAGAGGGGGATATGTCAGAACTTCTGTATGAATAAAGTTCTATCTTATATGAATATTATGGTATAATATGATATTCCAATTATTAACCACTATTTTTATATCCATTGTATTAATATTTTATATGCTGTTATATTTATATATATACCTATGCATGCAATTCTATTACTTGAAAATATCTATGTGAAAGATATGTTTTCACAGCTGCCCACCAGTGAACTATCCATGATTTGAATAATCCATTGTTCTATAAGAGATAAATATCTGACTGAACTCGTAAGTCTAGGTAATAAAATCACTCCTTAAATATTCACATGTGAAATATTCGCTTCATAGACATTAAGTCTAGTAAACAATATAGTAAATCTGTCTAATTGATAACATTCTTATGACTTCATCTTGTTTATAGGTAAAGGGTCAAAGGGTCATTAGCTAATTAAAAGGGATAAAAATTCATAGGTCTGAGAGCGCCATCTTATGGTTAAAGGAATAAACGTCTCTATAGAAAAATATATTCTTTATAAAATTTAAATAAGTGATGACATCATGAAAAGATTTTATTGGTTAATAGATACTTTAACTGATTTGGGATTCTGATAGGCAAATAAGCAAGAGGTATAATTATGGATAGAAACAGGATCTAGAAAAAAAAAAAGAGAACAACAGGAGAGAGAAAGAGAGGAAAGAAGATAAAAGTTTTATCTATGGAGAAGTAAAAAACAACTTTGGAGTTAACCAGTGGAATTGTGTCATAATTGGTAATGTATAAATTGAGATATTTTATTTTATGATATAATTGAAAATCATTACCATAATTTCTCTGTTTGGTTTATTTCTTATCAAAAAAAATTATTTAGATTTCCTTTTGTCATTGAAATTTATACTCCGGATATAAATTTTGATACAAAATTAGATATCTCATTTTTCTTTTTGACCAATACAGACAAATTAATTTACTTAGTTAACTGATCAATTATATTATAAAATACTTTACTTATTGTGTGATATTCAATATATTCCTGTATAGCTGCATATATATTTTAATATCATTAGACATTGTTAGTACATGCTAAAACGTTATTAAGAATGAATTTTATTAATTGATTTATCTGATTTTATTCTATGGATTGATACCCCAGGTTTCATTGTTCATGTGAATGAAATACACTTTTATATTGAGATTGTAGGACTGCATAGAAAATATCATAAATAATAAGTATTATAATATGATGTATTGATTTTCTTTTATTTATCTGACTGGTTATACTGTGTTTTATCTGCATTTGATTTTGATATATTACTGTGTTATATTTGCAATTTTACTTGATATATTACATTTTTCATTAGACTAGTTGATTTTGGTATTTTTCAATAAATGTTATTTTATAAAAAGGAATATGTGTCTATAAATTGATTCTGAACTCAATATTCAGTATTCTATATTATATAGAAAATAATATGTCGTATTAACCCCGACAATACCTTCACTCGTTATCGGTCATTTCAACATTGCCGCTGACACTACCACTTCTCCCACAGCCACAAAACTACTTGCACTTACCTCTTCCCTTGGTCTTTCTCAATGGACAGATTCCCCTACCCACCATGATGGCCACTCTCTTGACCTCATTTTTACAAGTCACTGCTCAATCTCCAATCTTATCTCCAAACTTCCTCTTTCTGACCACCATCTCCTAACCTACAGCCTAACAACCCCTGCCAAGATCTACACCTTCCGCGCCCAGCAACCAGAACCCACAGAAATCTGCAGGCACTTAACCCATAACATCTTTCTAATTTACTGCAACTCCTTCTCAGTCCTCTCTCTTCCCTCACTTGCCCTGATATTGCTACCACACAAAACAACTTGACTCTAGCTTCCACTCTTGACACACTTGCCCCCTTTACCACTGGTAGACGCCCCCCCCCGCCTTCACCTACAACCATGGCACACCACACAAACACGCTACATCCAGAAGTGATCCCGCATTGCTGAACGGTTATGGAGGAAATCTCGCACCTCAGCTAACTTCCTTCATTACAAGTTTATCTTACGCTCCAATCACTATGCCCTCAATCTCGCCAAACAGCACTACTTCTCCACATTAATATAAAATTTGGCCTCCAAACTCAAATATTTGTTCTCCACTTTCAACATTCTCCTCTGCCCTCCCCCACCTCCCACCCCTTCCTGTCTTACAGCTGAAGACTTTGCTAGCCACTTTAACAGTAAAATTGCAAATATTCAAAATGAACTCTCCTCTCAACGTGGCCAGAGTCATATCACACCTTCCCCTCAACATACCAATAGCATCCTACCTGCACCCTTCCCCATACCTATATCCATTATGAACTCCCTTGACCCTGCAACTGAGGATGAAGTTGCTAACCTTCTTTCAACCTCCCATCTTAAAACCTGTCCATATGATCCTAATCCATCACAGCTGATCCCTCCTCTCTCTACCACTCCTATTCCAGCTCTTTCACATCTATTCAACCTTTCCCTAAACACTGGCAAGTTTCCATCACCTATGAAACCAGCCATAATTACACCCATTCTCAAGAAACCCTCTGATCCATTTGCTTGAGTGCGTCATCTACAATCGCCTTACCCAATTTATTTCCTCCAACTCTCTCCTTGATCCCTTCCAATCTGGCTTCCAGCCCCAACACTCCACTGAGACAGCACTAACAAAAGTAACTAATGACCTGTTAATCGCCAAGTCAAAGGGTCATTTCTCTATCTTAATTCTCCTGGATCTCTCTGCTGCCTTTGACACAGTTGATCACTCTCTTCTTATCCAAAATCTCCGCTCCCTAGGCATCTGTGACACTGCTCTCCCTTGGTTCATATCCTATCTAGAAAATAAAACATCTAGCATCTCCTTCTTTGGCATCTCTTCTACCCTCGCCCACTGACTGTCGGCGTGCCCCAAGGTTCAGTCCTAGGCCCCCTTCTTTTCTCCATCTACACATCCTCCCTCGGTGCCCTAATTAAATCTTTTGGATTTCAATATCATCTCTATGCAGATGACACTCAAATCTACCTCTCTGCACCTGAACTATTGCCCTCTCTGCTAGCTCATGTTGCCAATTGCCTCTCTAGCATATCCTCATGGATGTCCGCCCGTCAACTTAAACTTAACTTGTCTAAGACGTAACTCCTTGTCTTTCCACCCTCTTCCTCAGCTCCCACCCCTCACTTTTCTCTCACTGTTGACATTGCCATTATCTTTCCCACCTCCCAGGCCCGCTGTCTCAGGGTTCTATTGGACCCTGTCCTCTCTTTGATTCCTCACATCCAATCACTCTCAAAATCTTGTCACTTTCACTTAAAAAAATCTCCAAAATACATCACTACCTTACACAAGACAAAACAAAACTTCTTATTTACTCTCTCATCATATCTCGCCTTGACTACTGCAACTCTCTCCTCGCTGGCTATCTCCCGTCTCTCTTCACCCCAATCCATATTAAACACATCCGCTAGACTAATTTACCAAAATCAACGCACAGTGTCCACAGCACCACTTTGTCAAGCACTCCACTGGCTTCCCATAGCGTCCAGAATAAAATTCTAAATTATAACCTAACATATAGAGCCCTCCACAATAATGCACCCTCCTACATCTCTGCCCTCATCTCAAAATACATTTCCACCTGCCCTCTTCGCTCTGCTAATTACTTTCTTCTCTCTTCCTCTCTCCTCACCTCCTCTCACTCCCACCTACAGGAATTTTCTTGTGCAGCCCCAATAATTTGAAACTCCTTGCCTCGCTCCACTAGATTATCTTCATGCCTCAAATTCTTCAAAATCTCTTTAAAAACACATCTATTCAAAGAAGCCTATCATCTTTAGCCTTTACATGCTCTATTAATCTATCACTCTCCTGTACACCACCTACACCCTTTAGAATGCAAGTTTGCGAGTTTTCAATCTTGATAGGTGCTTTACGGAAAGCACTGTGTATATCTGATTGAAAGCTCAATAACTGGGCCCTCCATACTTTGCTCTGTTTGAAATTGTTGTTGACTTGTACTTAACCCCTGTATAGCGCCATTGAATATGTTGGCGTGTTATAAATAAAGTATAATAATAATAATAATAGTTTTCAAGAAAAGTATCTGTCTGGCTTGTTGGGTGTTTTGCCTTTTTAGGTGTTTGATTGTTAGTAGTAGAATTCAGGACGGCATATGGATTATGTGCACTCCCTTCTTGTACCTGGTGTCGTTTGCTGTGTTGAGAGAAAGAGTTTTTTCAATTTTTTTATTCTTGTGGAGATGTTGTATTTCTTTTTCTGCTTGTTTAGCAGCAAATATGTTTCGCTCCCTTAGTTGTTTTTTGTGTTTTAGGTGATGTTTCTTGGTGTAAAGTTCATGAATACAAATATCAGACATGTTTACCATGAGCATAATTAACGTGACAATCTGTTAACCATAATTACAAGATAGTATCATAATACTATAAAGTAACCACTTCTGTAGTACATTCAATCAATGCAGAACCAAACATGATACTACCAGTAAAGTAAGTCCCATAACCCATAACCTAATGGTAATACTCAACACACTCCTAACTCGCCCAGTGTGGTCCATGTCATTTTATATAGCTGCTAGTGTAAATTTGTAACACACTTCATAACTATGTGAAGGTTTTCCCAATCTACAGTGATCCTTTAATAAAATAAAAGACATACAAGACGTACTTAAGTACCCAAATATAAAATTGTAGCAAGTATATAAAGCATAATAATTTAAACTGGTAACCAATCAATTTTCAAATGGTCTACAGATCTCTTAGCAGTTTTCGAATTGCCCTTGGATACTGCTCTAGTAAAGTGGCACTGTAGTCCTATATTTAAAAATATTATTTTAACTAGCAATACTCAAAAATAGGCTAAATGTGTTTTTGAAATAATACAGAGTGCATTTTTTACCTTTTATATACAATTATTCTGCTCTGTTCATTACTGTGTTATATTTGCAATTTTACTTGATATATTACATTTTTCATTAGACTAGTTGATTTTGGTATTTTTCAATAAATGTTATTTTATAAAAAGGAATATGTGTCTATAAATTGATTCTGAACTCAATATTCAGTATTCTATATTATATAGAAAATAATATGTTGTATTAACCCCGACAATACCTTCACTCGTTATCGGTCATTTCAACATTGCCGCTGACACTACCACTTCTCCCACAGCCACAAAACTACTTGCACTTACCTCTTCCCTTGGCCTTTCTCAATGGACAGATTCCCCTACCCACCATGATGGCCACTCTCTTGACCTCATTTTTACAAGTCACTGCTCAATCTCCAATCTTATCTCCAAACTTCCTCTTTCTGACCACCATCTCCTAACCTACAGCCTAACAACCCCTGCCAAGATCTACACCTTCCGCGCCCAGCAACCAGAACCCACAGAAATCTGCAGGCACTTAACCCATAACATCTTTCTAATTTACTGCAACTCCTTCTCAGTCCTCTCTCTTCCCTCACTTGCCCTGATATTGCTACCACACAAAACAACTTGACTCTAGCTTCCACTCTTGACACACTTGCCCCCTTTACCACTGGTAGACGCCGCCCCCCCCCCCCCCGCCTTCACCTACAACCATGGCACACCACACAAACACGCTACATCCAGAAGTGATCCCGCATTGCTGAACGGTTATGGAGGAAATCTCGCACCTCAGCTAACTTCCTTCATTACAAGTTTATCTTACGCTCCAATCACTATGCCCTCAATCTCGCCAAACAGCACTACTTCTCCACATTAATATAAAATTTGGCCTCCAAACTCAAATATTTGTTCTCCACTTTCAACATTCTCCTCTGCCCTCCCCCACCTCCCACCCCTTCCTGTCTTACAGCTGAAGACTTTGCTAGCCACTTTAACAGTAAAATTGCAAATATTCAAAATGAACTCTCCTCTCAACGTGGCCAGAGTCATATCACACCTTCCCCTCAACATACCAATAGCATCCTACCTGCACCCTTCCCCATACCTATATCCATTATGAACTCCCTTGACCCTGCAACTGAGGATGAAGTTGCTAACCTTCTTTCAACCTCCCATCTTAAAACCTGTCCATATGATCCTAATCCATCACAGCTGATCCCTCCTCTCTCTACCACTCCTATTCCAGCTCTTTCACATCTATTCAACCTTTCCCTAAACACTGGCAAGTTTCCATCACCTATGAAACCAGCCATAATTACACCCATTCTCAAGAAACCCTCTGATCCATTTGCTTGAGTGCGTCATCTACAATCGCCTTACCCAATTTATTTCCTCCAACTCTCTCCTTGATCCCTTCCAATCTGGCTTCCAGCCCCAACACTCCACTGAGACAGCACTAACAAAAGTAACTAATGACCTGTTAATCGCCAAGTCAAAGGGTCATTTCTCTATCTTAATTCTCCTGGATCTCTCTGCTGCCTTTGACACAGTTGATCACTCTCTTCTTATCCAAACTCTCCGCTCCCTAGGCATCTGTGACACTGCTCTCCCTTGGTTCATATCCTATCTAGAAAATAAAACATCTAGCATCTCCTTCTTTGGCATCTCTTCTACCCTCGCCCACTGACTGTCGGCGTGCCCCAAGGTTCAGTCCTAGGCCCCCTTCTTTTCTCCATCTACACATCCTCCCTCGGTGCCCTAATTAAATCTTTTGGATTTCAATATCATCTCTATGCAGATGACACTCAAATCTACCTCTCTGCACCTGAACTATTGCCCTCTCTGCTAGCTCATGTTGCCAATTGCCTCTCTAGCATATCCTCATGGATGTCCGCCCGTCAACTTAAACTTAACTTGTCTAAGACGTAACTCCTTGTCTTTCCACCCTCTTCCTCAGCTCCCACCCCTCACTTTTCTCTCACTGTTGACATTGCCATTATCTTTCCCACCTCCCAGGCCCGCTATCTCAGGGTTCTATTGGACCCTGTCCTCTCTTTGATTCCTCACATCCAATCACTCTCAAAATCTTGTCACTTTCACTTAAAAAAATCTCCAAAATACATCACTACCTTACACAAGACAAAACAAAACTTCTTATTTACTCTCTCATCATATCTCGCCTTGACTACTGCAACTCTCTCCTCGCTGGCTATCTCCCGTCTCTCTTCACCCCAATCCATATTAAACACATCCGCTAGACTAATTTACCAAAATCAACGCACAGTGTCCACAGCACCACTTTGTCAAGCACTCCACTGGCTTCCCATAGCGTCCAGAATAAAATTCTAAATTATAACCTAACATATAGAGCCCTCCACAATAATGCACCCTCCTACATCTCTGCCCTCATCTCAAAATACATTTCCACCTGCCCTCTTCGCTCTGCTAATTACTTTCTTCTCTCTTCCTCTCTCCTCACCTCCTCTCACTCCCACCTACAGGAATTTTCTTGTGCAGCCCCAATAATTTGAAACTCCTTGCCTCGCTCCACTAGATTATCTTCATGCCTCAAATTCTTCAAAATCTCTTTAAAAACACATCTATTCAAAGAAGCCTCTCATCTTTAGCCTTTACATGCTCTATTAATCTATCACTCTCCTGTACACCACCTACACCCTTTAGAATGCAAGTTTGCGAGTTTTCAATCTTGATAGGTGCTTTACGGAAAGCACTGTGTATATCTGATTGAAAGCTCAATAACTGGGCCCTCCATACTTTGCTCTGTTTGAAATTGTTGTTGACTTGTACTTAACCCCTGTATAGCGCCATTGAATATGTTGGCGTGTTATAAATAAAGTATAATAATAATAATAATAGTTTTCAAGAAAAGTATCTGTCTGGCTTGTTGGGTGTTTTGCCTTTTTAGGTGTTTGATTGTTAGTAGTAGAATTCAGGACGGCATATGGATTATGTGCACTCCCTTCTTGTACCTGGTGTCGTTTGCTGTGTTGAGAGAAAGAGTTTTTTCAATTTTTTTATTCTTGTGGAGATGTTGTATTTCTTTTTCTGCTTGTTTAGCAGCAAATATGTTTCGCTCCCTTAGTTGTTTTTTGTGTTTTAGGTGATGTTTCTTGGTGTAAAGTTCATGAATACAAATATCAGACATGTTTACCATGAGCATAATTAACGTGACAATCTGTTAACCATAATTACAAGATAGTATCATAATACTATAAAGTAACCACTTCTGTAGTACATTCAATCAATGCAGAACCAAACATGATACTACCAGTAAAGTAAGTCCCATAACCCATAACCTAATGGTAATACTCAACACACTCCTAACTCGCCCAGTGTGGTCCATGTCATTTTATATAGCTGCTAGTGTAAATTTGTAACACACTTCATAACTATGTGAAGGTTTTCCCAATCTACAGTGATCCTTTAATAAAATAAAAGACATACAAGACGTACTTAAGTACCCAAATATAAAATTATAGCAAGTATATAAAGCATAATAATTTAAACTGGTAACCAATCAATTTTCAAATGGTCTACAGATCTCTTAGCAGTTTTCGAATTGCCCTTGGATACTGCTCTAGTAAAGTGGCACTGTAGTCCTATATTTAAAAATATTATTTTAACTAGCAATACTCAAAAATAGGCTAAATGTGTTTTTGAAATAATACAGAGTGCATTTTTTACCTTTTATATACAATTATTCTGCTCTGTTAGCTACCATTTTTGTTTTTTTGCTTATCAGCTTCCTCAGGTGGGTGGAGACAAAAACTGCCAGTGCTTCAATAGGTGTAAGGGAAAGCTCATTAACGGGCACACTCTCCTGAGAAAAATTAATACAGTCTAAACAATTGTTTATAAAAGTTAAAAATGTTAAAATTTGATTTGCTTTCTAAAACATGTGCCCACTGTCAAGATATTTAAAATATCATATGGAAACATTGGCCACAGCTGTTTTACAGTTTTCTAGTCTTTCTTACCTAGTCTCTAAACTTTGTACCTAAAATAAGACAAGAGCCAAGTGTTTCTGCCATTCTTCCAGTGACTCATGAAGTGACTCAGAAGATGCAGTAAGTAAAATGCAGACACTTGTATAAATCCTTTGTGCTGTATAACATTATGTAAGTGCCAATTATAACATGTCTTGGCTTTTGCAGCCAATTATTACAAGATTTCTGTAAAGTAAAATCAGTAGGAAAATAGAAGTGAGAGGGAGGAAATACGCAGAGAAATTACACCAAACAGAAGGTAAATAATCATGATAAATATATATTATCTCAGTGCAAACTGTGAATGTAATTATATGTACAAGATCCCCACCTACATTATTATAATAAGCTTGTAAACATAATGGTATCAAGCTGAAACTTTAATTACAACAGTAGGCAGTATTTTTATAATGGTGTGGAGAGGTTAGATTTAATTATCATTAGGTTAAAAGGAATAATAAAGAAAAATAAAGAGCATCCAGAATTTCCCTGTGGATCAAGTACAAGCAGTTCCACCTAACTTTCTTTTATATTAAAGACCATACCAAGAAAAGCTTAATTATATAATTATGGAATATGCTTCGTTTTCTAGTTACTGCTCCATTGCGAAGGTAAGAAAGGCAGTTCAAGGGCCAATCAATCTACAGCTGCAGTTCTAAACAGTGGCAGTTACATTTACCTAATATAAACAGGTCTTGTTGCAATAAAAGACAAGTGATATAGCTTTTTAATTTACTACTATAAGAGCAATTTGTGTTTTAGTGGATCTTCTCTTTTAAAAGACCACTCCTGTTCGTGAAAAACAACACTTGTTTGTAAAGTATGTACCAAACAAGCAATATTAGTAGCTGTGTAAGCCGTGGGCATAAAGCATTTTGGGGGAATTATTTTGAAGACTCTGTTTATGAACCAAGAATCCATTTTGTGTTTGTTAAATCTTATCCTGAGAGCTGGGTGGTGAGGGTGTGGTGTGTGTAGTTATCAGTGAGTGGTGCGGGATGAGGAAATAGCCAGACATTCAGAGCCTGCACACTGGCCCTTGATTAAACTTTGACTTAAAAAAAAAGGACCACACAATTTCAGGTACAGGTATACCCTGCTTAAGGCTACCCCTTTAGCGCTGATTTGCTATAGCGCTCTTTTTGCAGTTTTTTGTCACCAATCCCTGCTGAACGTTCTGCTTCAATATAATGCTGTTTTTTCCTCAAGGGACCCCATTTAACACTCAGAACAGTGACACCGTTTTAAGAGAGACAGGAGAAGAGACAGAGAGAGAGAGAGAGAGAGAGCAACGTGCCATCTTGGTAAGAGAAAGAGCCACAAGAGACCCCCAATTCCTACCTCAACCATCCAGAGACAAGGTACAGAATATTTTCCTTGTTCCACCCATAATGTGGTTGTTATTATTATTTGTTAATTGTATAATGAAATCTACGTTAATTATATTTTTTGGACTGTTTTACAGGCAATGACTGAGCGCAAGGAAGACCAGGGCAAATTGAAGCATCCTCTAGATGTCAAGATGCAGTCGCTGTACCACTTGGAGAAAGGGGAGCCAAATGGACATTGGAACGAATTTAAAAGTTGCCAACCTCCACTACCCGCATCATCCTGAAGAACAAGGAGGAGATCAATAAAGTAGTTGTCAATTTAAGTATACATATTCATCCTGTATGCTTGATTCTGGGAAAGATAATAACTGGGATTATTACTATGGATCCTGCCTGGGGCTAAACTCACGATCATTGGGAGTTATACTGCTAAGCCTGTGTTCCTGTATCCCGACACCTGGAATATGCTAGGGTGTACCTGTATCTGAAAGCAGGAGGGTTTGGAGCGTACAAAGTTATAAGCACATGAAAAATGAGTTTTATAATGGAACATTAAAGAGAACTTAATCATTTGAGACTGTGCACACAACTGTGGTCTAAAAAAATATATATATATATATATATATATATATATATATATACAGTAACTCACAAAAGTGAGTACACCCCTCACATTTTTGCTAATATTTTTCATGTGACAACACTGAAGAAATGACACTCTGCTACAATGTATAGTAGTAAGTGTACAGCCTATATAACAGTGTACATTTGCTGTCCCATCAAAATAACTCAACACACAGCCATTAATGTCTAAACCGTTGGTAACAAAAGTGAGTACACCCCAAAGTGGAAATGCCCAAATTGGGCCCAAAGTGTCAATATTTTGTGTGGCCACCATTATTTTTCAGCACTGCCTTAACCCTCATGGTCATGGAATACACCAGAGCTTCACAGGTTGCCACTGAAATCCTTTTCCAATCCTCCATAATGACATCACGGAGCTGGTGGATGTTAGAGACCTTGCGCTCCCTTACTGTCCGTTTGCGGAGGCCCCACAGATGCTCAATAGGGTTTAGGTCTGGTGGCATGCTTGGCCAGTCCATCACCTTTACCTTCAGCTTCTTTAGCAAGGCAGTGGTCATCTTGGAGGTGTGTTTGGGGCCGTTATCATGTTGGAATACTGCCCTGTGGCCCAGTCTCCAAAGTGAGGGGATCATGCTCTGCTTCGGTGTGTTACAGTACATGTTGGTATTCATGGTTCCCTCAATGAACTGTAACTCCCCAGTGCTGGCAGCACTCATGCAGGCCCAGACATGACACTCCCACCACCATGCTTGACTGTACGCAAGACACACTTGTACTCCTCATCTGGTTCCGTCTATCGGAACCAAATAAGTTTATCTTGGTCTCGTTGGACCACAAGCATGGTTCCAGTAATCTATGGCCTTAGTCTGCTTGTCTGCAGCAAACTGTTTGCAAGCTTTCTTGTGCATCATCTTTAGAAGAGGCTTCTTTCTGGGATGACAGCCATGCAGACCAATTTGATGCAGTGTGCAGCGCATGGTCTGAGCACTGACAGGCTGACCCCCCAACCTCTGCAGCAATGCTGGCAGCACTCATGCGTCTATTTCCCAAAGACAACCTCTGGATATGACGCTGAGCACAAACACTCAACTTCTTTGGTCGATCATGGCGAAGCCTATTCTTAGTGGAGCATGTCTTGTGAAACCGCTGTATGGTCTTGCCCACCATGCTGCAGCTCATTTTCAGGGTCTTGGCAATCTTCTTATAGCCTAGGCCATCTTTATGTAGAGCAACAATTCTTTTTTTCTGATCCTCAGAGAGTTACCACCACAAACTAAAGCACAAGTTAGGAACCAGTCTGATGAGACTCATTTAAGATCAAGCCGTTGCCATGTGTGGTTAGCTGTCCTAACTTGTGCATAATCCCTCCTATGCTATTCTTTAAAGCTGTATTTCCTGGAATGCTGAGCAGGAAATAAGTCAAAAAATAAGTTAAAGAAATAAAGTTTAAAAATAATTGAAAGAACTTATGTTCTGTAACTTATTTTATATATATATATATATATATATATATATATATATATATATATATATAAACATGCTTACTTTTGCACACTACTTAGTAAAAAGGCTCATATGATGCTTGATATCTCACATCAGAAGCATATGGATTTAATGGAAAGATTTTCAGTCTGCTCACAGATTCAATATTTTAAAGGCAGGATTTAGTCAGATGACTAAAGTCTAGTAAACATCTTTCCTCATTAGCATGTCTCCAGGAAACTCAGGAATCATCTAACAAGGATAAATAAAACATTTTGACTTCAGACAGATGTCTCTTTATAGCAACAACCTTGCTCATCTAATGAATAATAAAGCCCACATAAATCTAGGCCATTGCCATATTCAAAGATGGATAAGCAGCCAGTGTCTGACTCTCCATAACCTTATGGCCAGCCACTGCCCCGCTAAGCTCCATGAAGCTCATGCTCATTGCTTTCCCTTTTTTGTGCATCTTCAATCTTTCCCAGCATCAGAGTCTTCTCTAGGAAATCCTGCCTTCTCATGATGTGGCCAAAATATCTGAGATTTAGCCTCTTAATCATTCCTTTCAGTGAACACCTTGGCTTGATTTCCTGCAGTATTGATTGCTAATAAAATAAAAATATAGAGCCTCATTCAATTGAGGCTTCGGGAATAAAATACTTTATTTCATGTTTAATTTGCGTGTTATATCAATCCCAGCAATCAGTGGAACCCGCATGTAATAGAATATCATATTTACGGCTTTATCAATATTGGAATATTTCAGGAATGTGGGTCTGATCGTAACTCGTAATTGAAGCCCGTAGGACTTTGAAATCCAACATCCATTTTTAATTGATGTAATGATGACGATCTCTGTTGGCTGT
The DNA here is from genome assembly GCA_027410445.1 of Discoglossus pictus. Classification (NCBI taxonomy): domain Eukaryota; kingdom Metazoa; phylum Chordata; class Amphibia; order Anura; family Alytidae; genus Discoglossus; species Discoglossus pictus. The sequence goes on from CM050166.1 coordinate 130,933,274, forward strand.
TTCTACTAGGGAGTTACCGCCTGCTTAATTGGTCATGTTCAAGCTCGCAAAAGCTACATACAATGGCATGGTTTCCGAATTTCGAAATTGGCCCATAACTTGCGTACTCCGCCAGTTGAATAGCACCATAAGTTGCGGGCTATGCATACAGCCTACATCCCCTAACTTGCGGAAGGGGAATTGAATGAGGCTCATAGTTTTTTGCATACAATAGACTTTTCTATGCCTGTCTGCATAATGTTTTCTGTAGTATCTCTTGCTCATCTCTCTAACAAAAGCCATGCTACTATCTGGGTGATTTTGTATATGTATAAGGATGAGAATTGTTTTTTATTTCCATCAAGTGTCCATATTTTGTCATTATTCACTACACTCTTGGAGGCTCCCTTTATTTATGCATAACCTGCTTTATATGCCAACTGCCACACTTAGGAAGGATATGTTGCTGCTAAGATACTAGTGTCTATCAGCATTAGCATTCTCTCACTCACAGCTCAGTCTATATCATTAATTCCTGTCATGTATACAGTATAGTATGAGTATACAATATGTATGAAAGAATGAAATATTACATAGCCTAATAAAGCTACCTGAGGATGACCATACCTTCCATTTAAGAGGGCAATCTCACATGCAAGTTAAATGCAGTAAGCCTTATTGTAAGAATGTAATTCACAATATAATTCCAGGAGAGTGAAAAATATTTTACATTCACTGTCATTAAACATTACATAGAAAAATGCTTTAACCCCTTATCATGAATCAGATGAATGTCTTGTCTTTTGGCAGACACCCCCCTTATATCTCTGTGTTGGCCCCAATTATTCCTGCACCTATAAAAAAAAACAGATATAATAAAAAAAAATAATAAAAAAAACACTAACAAAAAAACACATGTAGGGGGCAAATTATACTCCCCCTCCCATTGATGACGCTACAGCGAAACTCAATGTCCTGATTCTCAGCCTTTAGCCATGGATAAAGTAGACACTTCCATGTTAATTAAAAAATTAACTGAAACCTTTGCAGCCTTATTAAATTGCAATTCGGCCAATTGAATAGGGCTCTATATAAGCACAGAGCATATTTTTTTTACAGAAGTTTTCAGTTAGTGAAGACCTTGCTTTTGGATAGAAGTTCACTAACTAAAAACGTCTGTAAAATAAATATGCTCTGTGCTTATATAGAGCCCTATTCAATTGGCCGAATCGCAATTTAATAAGGCTGTTAATCTTTAACTTCAGCTGATGGAAAGGGCCTCCACCTTTTATAGATAAGGGGTAGTGTTAAGGACTATGGGAGTCCTTGTGGATACCCAAGGAGGAATAGGTTCCACATGGGTTTATAAGAGCTCCTATAGTAATACTTAGGATAACATTTGGGTCCATAGAGGCCACCATGGCAGTGGCTTAGAGTTAGGTACCATGAGGTTCCATAAGGACTTCTGAGGAACAGGGGTAAAACGTAGGTACCAAGGTGATCCATAAGAACCCTGTGGTATAGAACCCGAGCAAAGAGAGCAGAGCGAAGAGCGCAGCACTGGGAGGACAGAAGATTTTTGGATTTACTCATTTGGGAGCAAAATATGGAATGTGTTTTACTGTTGACTGAACATAACCAATGGACCTTTATTGACAGTACTTTGAAAATCCTCAGTTAGCAGTTTGTCAGTTCTGTTGTAGTAACTAGCAAAAGCACTTTCCAGAAAGAGAGCTCTGCTCGATAGGTTTTCATACCTTCAAGCCCAGCTCTTTTCACTGCCCTCCTTGTTTTTATTTTACATTTTTTTCCGTTGTTTCTGATTGGAAGAAAAATCAGCCAAAATGGTCCTGGATCAGTATTTGTAGATGGTCATTGTCGGCTTCATCATAGCTTTCATCTTGGCATTTTCAGTAGGCGCAAATGATGTGGCCAATTCGTTTGGCACTGCTGTCGGGTCAGGAGTTGTGACCTTACGGCAGGCCTGCATTTTGGCTTTCATTTTCGAAACAACTGGCTCTGAATTGCTGGGGGCAAAAGTTGGCGAAACGATCCGTAAAGGTATAATTGACGTAAATCTCTACAACGATACAGTGCCGCTACTGATGGCTGGAGAAGTCAGCGCGATGGTTGGTTCTGCCGTTTGGCAGCTGATTGCATCTTTCTTAAAGCTCCCCATCTCTGGAACCCATTGCATTGTTGGATCAACAATTGGTTTCTCGCTTGTTGCAATTGGTACACACGGTGTGCAGTGGATGCAGCTTGTCAAGATTGTTGCCTCTTGGTTCATTTCCCCGTTGCTGTCCGGTCTGATATCTGGTGTACTGTTCATGCTGATTAAGTACTTCATCTTGAATAAGGAGGATCCAGTGCCCAGCGGATTAAGGGCACTTCCCATATTTTATGCTGTTACAATAGGAATTAATGTATTTTCCATATTATATACAGGTGCCCCTTTACTGGGCCTTCAGACCTTTCCTGTGTGGGCTACTGTCCTCATTTCAATAGGCGTTGCCCTTTTGTTTGCTTTCATAGTGTGGTTTTTTGTCTGCCCATGGCTGAAAAAGAAAATAGCAAGTCGCTTAAAGAAAGAAGGAGTATTATCGCGCATATCTGAGGAAAGCCTTGATAAAATTGAAGATGAAGACACTCCAGTGTTCAAAGAGCTGCCTGGTGCTAAGGGAACTGATGAAAGTGTGGTAACTCTCACTAGCGCATCTACTGAAGCTGCTGTTGGATCTGATACTGTAGTCAATGGAAACACCAGAATACCATACGGAAGAACAGCTTCTATGACAAATGGTTCAATCAGATCCCCAATTTCCAATGGTACATTTAATTTTGATGGTCACACTGTGAAAAGTGATGCTCACGTCTATCACACTGTGCACAAGGATTCAGGACTGTACAAGGATTTGCTGCATAAAATCCATAATGACAGAGTGATAGATGACGGTCCCACTCACGAAAACAACTATAGGGTACTTAGGCGCAACAACAGCTACACTTGTTACACAGCTGCAATCAGCGGGATGCCGGTGCATTCCACCTTCAAAGCGTTAGCGCCCCCCACTGCAAAGGACAGTGAGAAGCTGCGGAAGCAGAAATTGAGGCAGAGGAAGGAGGTGTTGAGATGAAGCTTGCTACAGAGCTGGCTGACCAGAATCCACCTCAAGATGACTTGCTTGAAGAGGACAAGGAGGAGAAAGACAAGTCACAAGTCCACCTCCTCTTCCACTTCCTGCATATTTTAACAGCCTGCTTTGGATCATTTGCTCATGGTGGTAATGATGTTAGCAATGCAATTGGGCCATTGGTTGCTCTATGGTTGATTTACCAGCAGGGTGGGGTAATGCAAGAAGCTGCAACTCCTGTGTGGTTGCTGTTGTATGGAGGAGTTGGTATCTGCGCTGGCCTCTGGGTGTGGGGTCGGCGAGTAATCCAGACAATGGGCAAAGACCTCACCCCAATAACACCATCTAGTGGATTCACAATTGAGCTGGCTTCAGCGTTCACAGTTGTGGTAGCTTCCAATATTGGACTCCCTATCAGTACCACACACTGCAAGGTCGGATCTGTGGTGTCAGTGGGCTGGATCCGCTCACGAAAAGCTGTGGATTGACGCTTGTTCCGTAACATTTTCCTGGCCTGGTTTGTGACCGTTCCAGTGGCGGGATTATTCAGTGCTGCAATCATGGCGCTGTTTCAATATGGCATTCTCCCATACGTTTGACTGTGCTCCTCCTGACTACTAGAGCAAAAGCCTTTGTCCAATCTTATTGCATACTGGAAATCACCTATGCTATAGCAATATTTCAGGCTGCTTGCTTCACTGCCCGACGGGGGTTAAAAAAAGAAAATAAATAGTCCTACGTATCAAAGCATCATCTTGTTGATGTAACTACTATCTGCTGTACATAATGTATGTCAAATTGGTGACATGGTGAGAAGTGGCTCATTACTTATATTTAAATAAATGTATATATGCGTATAGTAGGTAACACTACCAGAGTATTATAATTTGGGATGGGAGTAATTGCATAGACTTTTCTATCTAGATAAAAAACTGTACATAATGTATTATTTTTGTGAGTTTTTCTTTTTTAATCATAAATAAGTTTGAATTAGATCAGCCCATGTCTATATGATATACTGTAAGCGAGGTACTGAAAGTATCCTTCATGATCTTTTGTAAAGTTATATTTAGGTCTGTAATGGTCTATATGCTACTAAATAGAATACTGGAACAAGCAAAAAAATGCTTTAAAAAATAAATAAATAATGGTTCACATCCTAAAACTAGATTTTTATATATTATATTGTAATTTCTAATTGTAAATATGTATAATCATATTTTTATTGTTGCATTTCCCTTCAACATTTTGAATAAGAAAGTATAGGAAGTCCCAAAACAGTGTGGGGTTTGCTTGTCAGTATTTAATTTGTCAGCTGAGACGTCTGATCGAACATGTCTGTGTCAAAGCTTCACTAATCTGCCGCCAGTCAGAACCTGCTGTCACTATCGCTGTAATGAAGCAAAATTCATGTGTGGAACAGCATTTCATATGACAGTGTCAGGTAACATTGGAAGACCACGTACAAATAAAGTGTGGGGATTAAAACATATCTTACCTTTTTTAATTCATTTGAAATCTATTACGGTGCTGTAAAGATTGTATTGATAGTATTCTCTTGTGAAGAACTTGACTTGCTGAAGTGCAAACTGTTTAAAATAAATATACAACCTTTTTCATATTGTATTCAGTTTTGATTTTTAATGGAAGCAGATATTTTACCTTTGTTCAGAAGGATTACTTGAGAGCAGTTGGTGGGGCAGTGGGTTCAGAGAATATCTCTATTTAGGTCTAGAGTTAGTAATATGTTCAGTTCTGTTGAAGGACTAAGACCCAGTAGTATCATTATCCCACTAAGGTCACAGGGAAACTAGCAATCCAAGATGAAACATTTCCTTAATTTTAAGATTTTCTTTAAAAAATTGTTTTTTATGCTTGTGACGAGCATAACAACTAATTCTGTTTTATCTACTATGCAAATATGTTAAGTGGTCCTTCAACTTAATTATATATGACAAGCTCAAAAGATGTGATCTCTTGCAAGGTTATATAATTTAATCAGAGGAGAACCGTATATAAGGTTACCGAGTGCTCTTAGAAAAAGCATTAGGCAAAGGGAGCATTGATCTACTGCCGAATACATCACTATTTGCTGTGCCTTCTTTAAAGAAACATGAGGGCTCCCTGTTTTTATATATTTAAAAAAGCTCTGTTTTTACTAACTGAAAACTTTCAAACAGTCCCCTCAAAGGTCTGCCCTGTAGCTCATTCTAGTGCAATGTTTCTGGAGTACTAGATGCACTAGCCAATCACAGACTGTGTCTCAGCAGCATTTGAGAAACATGCTGCGGCGACACAGTCTTTCATTGGCTAGAACTGTAGAGACATTGTATGCATGAGCTACAGCAGGATTTGCGGTGTCAGGAGTTGATCAAACAGTTATGTTATTTTTTACAAAGCACATATCAAATTGTAAAGGAATGGAAGCTGTTATTTGTACATGGTCTTACAATTTCATCTTCAGTGTCTTTTTAATCCAAACATACATAAACTATATACCCCCTGCAATTCATATTTTTTTTAATGTTTTGAATTGAATGGTTTCTCACAAATATAAAAATGATAGAATCACCAGAGAGCTACAGCAATACCTTATTGTTATTATTTATTTGATGGAGATAAGTCATGCCATTTCAAGTTACAGTAGCCATTTTGGATCTGGAGTATAAGTATTAAACTGAGCAGGCCATTATTCGAGTTCAACATGGATGCCATTGTCTACTGAACTTTCCATCTTCACTAGTTCCTTATTCAAGTCATTGTAATGTATTTTGTGATCTGTACATTTTGAAAAGTAATCAATGCAGAACCATAACGATAGGCCGATGAAAGTTTCTTTAAACTTCAATGAATGTACTGTAGTTAGGATTATATTGAAGCCTCAGGACATCCCATGCTCCAGGCAATAAAATAATTTCATTTATATTCTCAAAATGGAAAACATGTTCAATCATGTACTACAATTTATGTAGTAGAAAAACTTAGTAAATAGTATTTTCAAAAAATCTAGATTTACTATTATATAGAGACATGAAAATAACTCAATAAAAAGGAGAGAAAACTTTTAATTAGTTGCAATAATCTCACTTTTATTTTTTGTAGAAAAACTATTTTTTGAAGAAGAAAAGGGAGGGTAAAACAGTAGCAACAGACAGGATAACTTGGCAAAATGAATACATTAAACAGTCAGGGCCCAGAACACATAGGAATCTACAACATATCGAGGAAGGCATCTCTCTTTTGGAAGAAAATATGAAGTGGCAAATAAGTGGATGGTAGCCTTGTTCTGTGTATTAATGAATTCAAATATTTTTAGCTGTGGGTGAATGCTCTATTTTTGGGAATTCCCAAAGTTTGGTCCCAGGACTACCATAATCTTCATTCAGTGGTCCACAAGATTACAAATCTGTTCTGAAACAAATTGCATAAGTAATGCAGAAGTGACTAATTACTAGATTACATTATTTTAGTGCACAGCCTACACTACATTATAGCATAGTACTTTACAATTGTTAAGTAGCAGTCATAAAAACCACAAATTGGTGCCCAAGACCCTGAGCAATTTTGAAGAAGTCCTTTGAAGAAAAGAAAATGGGAACCACTGCTGTATGCCTAGCTTGGACTGAGGAAAAATGGTTAATAATGCTGCCATCTTGTTTTACGTGTGGGCTGTCTTCCATTTTGAGATTGATCTTGAGAACCCAATGTTAATGTTGAAATGCTGCTAATTTTTATTTTCAAGATAAAACCTTTCGTTGGTACATATTGAATTTTGTGTTTTTATTTTTCTTCTTTTGCTTTTTCTTTTTATCATCTTATCAAAAATGATTGTACTGTTAGATCAGTCAGAATAAATGTCCTTCATTAATGTTTGCTTACCATTAGTGTGACCATTGGAGACTCCGGATTATTGTACACACTATCCAATAATAGTTTTGTTTTCATTCTTATACAGTTCCTCTTTAGATGAGTTGTAATAATATTAAAGGACCACTGCACAATGAAAAAAAAAAAAAAAAAAGAACCCTGTGGTATAGGGGTAATTTAAGATGCCAGAGTGGTCCATAGGCTCATAGGGGGTAGGAGATCATAGGCAGATGGGTCATAAACTAGCTGTATTTTTTTTTTAACCCCTCCCTGCCATGTGATGGGGTTTATATGGATATGTAGGTATATAGTGTATTGTGTATGTAGAGTTGCTATGAGATTCAGAATAAGAGTTTCATCCTTTAGGCAGGGTGGGAGCATACATTAGAGCTACAGAGCTACAGCCAAAACCTGCTGGTACGAGTCAGTAAATTTGACAGGATTCTTCTTTTGAGTATTGGAATAACTCCACACATTTGTTTTTAAAACTCCCATAGCTACGAGTCCGTCTTATAGGAGTTCTTACGGGACCCATGGAATAGAGGTCTATGTGCCTTGCTTCAAAAACAAGCTTTTCACTTACAGACTTAAAATGCACAATCTGCACACGTGGACGTGTCCTACTGACAAAAAACACAGCCACCTCCAGTCTATTGCCTCAATCATTGCACTTTATTCATTTACTCTAGACTGTAAGCTCTTTGGAGTAGGGACATCAACTCTATTGCACCAAATTGTCTGTTGCATTTTGGTATTTTCTTGTCTTTGTATTCATTATACTTATATGTACTTTTACCTTTATAATTTGCTTATTGTAAGATTTCTACTTTACTGTCAATAGAGCTAGAGAAAATACAGATGATTTATAAATAAAAAGTAATAATAATGATAATAACTGTTGTTGGTAGCATTGTGTCATTAAATCATTTTGAATAACCCAAGGTGATAATATATTTGAAACCATTTTTGATAAAATGTCCATTCAGGCTGTGCTAATAACACGTGTAATGATTCTGTCACACTGCGCTAATAATGATACACCCTGATACACTGCTAGAAGCTAGTATGCTGGAGAGGAGCAAGATACAATTTCCCAATGAAAATTGTATTATTTTCAAACAAAATATACACATCACAAAAAAGTGTGGACTCCGGACCTTGGCTGCATTTTCACAAATAGGTTTAAACCTAGGTAGAATTATGTCAGTGCTGACCGAGTGAAACCTAGAGTGAAAGCAGTGCAATGCACTGGGGCCCTTGTCGGGGGAGTGGGGCCCCAGTGCTGTAAGAATATTTTTAAAAAAATGTTTGTATTTCATCTTTGTTTTTATATAGAGTAGTGAGGGCCCCTTCCCCTGCCCCCCCCCCCCCCCCCAGCCAACCTACCAGGACCCCCATGGACCCATTTGGGAACTCTAAGCTGCGCCCTCCCCAAGTCCAGAATGGACTGAGCTGTGCTGTGAGTTGCAACTGTCACAATAGCGCAATTCATAAAAAAAAACAGAAAGCTAGGCAGAGATAGGCAGGAGGAACATTATCAAGTCTAGTATTTTCATAAGAATTGTATAAAATAATTTTCAGCTTGTGTGTCTTGTTCAGTGGTGGTCGTCTTTCAGCCTTTCTTACCTTGGCCATGTCTCTGAGTATTGCACACCTTGTGCTTTTGGGCACTCCAGTGATGTTGCAGCTCTGAAATATGGCCAAACTGGTGGCAAGTGGCATCTTGGCAGCTGCACGCTTGACTTTTCTCAGTTCATGGGCAGTTATTTTGCTCCTTGGTTTTTCCACACGCTTCTTGCGACCCTGTTGACTATTTTGAATGAAACGCTTGATTGTTCGATGATCACGCTTCAGAAGCTTTGCAATTTTAAGAGTGCTGCATCCCTCTGCAAGATATCTCACTATTTTTGACTTTTCTGAGCCTGTCAAGTCCTTCTTTTGACCCATTTTGCCAAAGGAAAGGAAGTTGCCTAATAATTATGCACACCTGATATAGTGTGTTGATGTCATTAGACTACACCCCTTCTCATTACAGAGATGCACATCACCTAATATGCTTAATTGGTATTAGGCTTTCGAGCCTATACAGCTTGGAGTAAGACAACATGCATAAAGAGGATGATGTGGTCAAAATACTCATTTGCCTAATAATTCTGCACTCCCTGTATATATATATATATATATATATATATATATATATATATATATACAGGGGCGGCCCGTCCATTGGGGCGTCAGGGCAAACGCCCCCCCAAATATTTTCTTCACCCTGCAATAAAAAAAACACAACAATGTATTAGTATAACCCAAAAACAAATAAATATAAGGTGTACATCATCATTTCAAGTCTAAATAGTATTAAAATGAATTAAAGTTAGAAAAGGGACACTGTCACTTTAAAATAACTCTTGCGCTACATTAACTAATGCTGTGTATCTATCTATCGCCCCCTGCCTGCACCCTGTGTGATCAATTACAATAGTTACACTGTGTACACTAACCTTTAGACTCTTCTCTTCTCTTCAATGAGTCCTGGCCTGGCCCACTGACCGTTAATGCATGCCGCCCACCATCACAGTGACGATATGCATGGGCGGTCATAAATGTATCAATTAATAAATGACAGTCTTCCATCATTGACCAATCAATGATGGAAGGCTGTCCAGTTACTAAGTGATAAATCTAAACCCACCCAGACCGTTAGCCCTGAGCGCCCGCCAGCAAATAGAGCCTCGAGTTTGATTTTGATTGACTGATACAGTCAATAAAACCACCAGTTCCCTGTCCCTTCCCCCTTTCTGTTTCCTGACCCTGGTCACGCTGAGACTGAGAGACCTCCCTGGCTGAATCTACTCATCTGCTCTGCCTGCCTAACACAGTAAGTCTACACCTGCCTCTGCCTGGCACCTGCCCCTGCCCCTGGCCAAACCAAAACCCCTAGTAGCCCCTAATAAAAGTTAGGGGTGACCAGTTACCCCCAGTCCCCCACTATGCCTGCCTGGCCTGCCAGTGACACCTACCCAGCCACCCACCAACTACCACCGACGACCCTAGGCCTACAATGCCTGGTGCCAGTGCCACCCCCAGCCATCACCCCCATGTGGCCTGTGCCACCCCCGATCAGGCCTGCCCTATGCTAGCCTAGCTATGCCATCATGCCACCACCGGATTACACCGATCACGGGATCGGGGTAGTCGGGTGGTGAGCGGGGTGGCACAGGCCCACATGGGGGTGATCGGATCACCCCCTTGATGAGGCCTGTGCCACCCCTGATGACCTCCATGTATGCCACCCTGCCCGAGGCCCGATCACCACCGGGCCCCCGGCACCACCCCGATGCGGCCTATGCTACCCCGGGTATTCGGGCAGTGAGCGGGGTTGACCAGGCCACATGGGGGTGGATGTTCACCCCCATGAGGCCTGTGCCACCCCTGGTCGTGGCCTATGGGCGACCGATGGGCGCCTGACCGTGACCGACCCCACCCTGGATGAACCATTAACCAACTACCTAACCCCCCCCCCCCCCCCCCTATTTATTATTCCATTTTTAGAAGTAACAGGCATGTATATGTGCCTGTCACTTCTAAAGATAAAATAAAAATAAGGGAAGGGAAAAAAAATACAGTAAAAACATTATTACAATTAATTTACACACAGTAAGCAAACACATTGTTAGTAACACAACACATCGTATACAAAAATAAACAGCTTTAAACAAACATTAATAAAAAATAAAATAAACAGCACATACACACATTGTTAGTACAGTTAGTAACACAACACATTGTATACAAAAATAAACAGCTTTAAACAAACATTAATAAAAAATAAAATAAACAACAGCACATACTTACCTGTAAAATTGACCCCTCCAGCGTTGGCCTTCTGTCCTCTCTGGATATAGTCATGATGATGAAAAATAAATAATCCATGTTGATTGAAGCCAATGATCAAAAATTAAATAATCCATGTTGATTGAAGCCAATGATCAAAAATAAAATAATCCATGTTGATTGAAGCCAATGATCAAAAATAATCCAATCTTGATTGAAGCCATTGTCCATCCATCCATTCTGGCCCATTGAAAGAGGCCTCCAAAAAAAAAAACCGACGCTCTAAAAAAAAAAAAAACAACACACTAAAAAGAGCTCCTCCTACAAGGAGCCCCTCCCGCGATTAATTGTTTTTTTCCCACGGTCTGCTATATATACTAATTTTTGAAGGACTCTGATTGGCTGAAATTTTTGATTGACATCGATTTCAACCAATGAGAGTCTTTAAAAAATTAGCAAATCAGCAAGCAGGTATGGAAGCCTGTAAGGGTAAAAAAGGTTAGTGTGAACTTGTTTGACCCTGTATGTATTATACATATTACAGGGCTATTTTATGTGATATACATGTTACAGGATAATATCCTGTAACATGTATAGCCAAAAAATAGCACTGTAATATGTATAATACATACAGTGTAATAGAAATGCATGAACAATATAATATATCATGAAATAAAGAACATCAATTAATCAAATAATAAATATCAATTAATATATATTGTTGTATGTATATGTTTATGTATATTTATGTGTAATTTTTTATATATATATATATATATATATATATATATATATATATATATATATATATAAATTAATATCAAAATATCACAATAAATAAATATATATATATATATATATATATATATATATATAACAATTTGATATATATATATATATATATATTTATTTATTGTGATATATTGATATCAATTTTTATATATATATATATATATATATATATATATATATATATATATATTTATATATATATATATATATATATATATTTTTTTTTTTGGGCCTATATGTTATTTAAGGTTTTTAAGGTACGGTTGGGGCCTATATGGTCCCAATTTGTTATTTAAGGTTTTTAAGGTACGGTTGGGGCCTATATGGTCCCAATTTGTTATTTAAGGTTTTTAAGGTACGGTTGGGGCCTATATGGTCCCAATTTGTTATTTAAGGTTTTTAAGGTGCGGTTGGGGCCTATATGATCCCAATTTGTTATTTAGGGTTTTTAAGGTGCGGTTGGGGCCTATATGGTCCCAATTTGTTATTTAAGGTTTTTAAGGTGCGGTTGGGGCCTATATGATCCCAATTTGTTATTTAAGGTTTTTAAGGTGCGGTTGGGGCCTATATGATCCCAATTTGTTATTTAGGGTTTTTAAGGTGCGGTTGGGGCCTATATGGTCCCAATTTGTTATTTAAGGTTTTTAAGGTGCGGTTGGGGCCTATATGGTCCCAATTTGTTATTTAAGGTTTTTAAGGTACGGTTGGGGCCTATATGATCCCAATTTGTTATTTAGGGTTTTTAAGGTACGGTTGGGGCCTATATGGTCCCAATTTGTTATTTAAGGTTTTTAAGGTGCGGTTGGGGCCTATATGATCCCAATTTGTTATTTAAGGTTTTTAAGGTGCGGTTGGGGCCTATATGATCCCAATTTGTTATTTAGGGTTTTTAAGGTGCGGTTGGGGCCTATATGGTCCCAATTTGTTATTTAAGGTTTTTAAGGTGCGGTTGGGGCCTATATGGTCCCAATTTGTTATTTAAGGTTTTTAAGGTACGGTTGGGGCCTATATGATCCCAATTTGTTATTTAGGGTTTTTAAGGTACGGTTGGGGCCTATATGGTCCCAATTTGTTATTTAGGGTTTTTAAGGTGCGGTTGGGGCCTATATGGTCACACTTGCTCTTTTAAGGTTTTAAACGTTACAGTTTGGGTCTTAAACGTTCTAATGGTTTTTTTTTTGTTTTCTATAACTTCCCAGGTGCAAACTATCTGTGGAATCAGATTTCTTTGGACTCGTTGGTTGACTTACTGGACGTGAATACCCCGAGAAGGAGCGTCAACTGTTGGTGAGTATCATTGCCTTTAATTTTCTGTCCATGTGTATAGGTGCAAATTTGATGGTGATGTAGTCTTGTCACATGAGGGTTTGCAATCTGTAATGTATACCAATGAAATCAACACACTGTTATTTTTAAGTAATTTTGTGACATAATATAAATTAATATACCGTGATCTCTTTCTTTTATTGGTATCAATATCAGAAATGAATACTATTGACTCTCTACTTGTGAAGCCTTTCGCCACCCTAACCTATGAGGAGAAGGTGGAAGTAAAACGGTTAGGAGCTGACCAACCAGAGATAAATCTGCAGCAAATCGCAAGAGATAGAGGGAAGCAATATGTCCGTAATTTCAATACTGAATGGTACAAGAAGAACGACTGGCTTTCTGGAAGCGTTTCTAGGAAGTCCTTATATTGTTTCCCATGCATCCTATTTGGTGGTGACGCTGCTTGGACCAAAACTGGAGTGACTGACGTCAAACATCTAGCTGACAAATTGGCAAAACACAAAAGTTCTAAAGCTCACTTGGATAACAGGATCAAGTTTGAGATGCTTGGACAGGCGAACATTGCTGTTCAACTGGACCAAGGATACCAAGTCAGCATTCAAAAACACAACGAAGAAGTGGCTAAGAACCGGTACATCCTTTCGAAGATAATTGATTGTGTTCGCTTTTGTGGCGCCTTTGAACTGGCATTAAGAGGACATGACGAGAGTGAAACATCGCTAAATCCAGGAGTGTTTAGAGGCCTGGTGGATTTGGTTGGCAGTATCGATAGTGCAATGGAACAGCATTTGAAGACTGCAACTGTGTTTAAGGGCACTTCCAAAACCGTGCAGAATGAGCTACTGGACTGCATGCATGAAGTTATAAAGGAAGTGATTCACCAAGAGCTTAAGGAAGCCCAGTTTGTGGCAATCCAAGCGGATGAAACAACCGATATTTCCGCTAGGACACAGTGCGTTGTAGTCTATCGCTACATTGACAAGAAGCATCAAGTGGTGGAAAGATTTGATGGCTTCACGGAAATGAAATCAACGGATGCAGACTCCATTGCTGCTGTTGTGCTGGAAACACTGAATACTGTTCTCCCAGAGCCAGAAGACAAGAAGAAACTCATAGCTCAAAGCTATGATGGTGCCAGTGTGATGCGTGGAGATCAAGGAGGAGTTCAAAGAAAAATAAAAGACGTGTACCCGAACGCACACTACGTCCATTGCTATGCTCACCAACTGAACCTAATAATGGAGAAAGCAGTTTCAAGGATTGGAAGAGTTAGAGTTTTTTTTTCAAACATAGGCGGCATACCATCTTTTTTTTCACGCTCTCCAAAAAGGACTGGAGTTCTGGATGAGGTAGTTGGTAGAAGACTTCCAAGAGGTGCACCGACACGATGGAACTTCAACGTTAGGACCGTGAACGTGATCTACGAGAACAGAGATGCGCTACTTGAGTGTTTCCAGACAATTGAAGCATGTCTAAACTTTGATCCAACATCTATACGGGAAGCCGCAGGTTTCATTGGAATGCTGGAAGACAGGGAGTTCCTTTACTTCCTTAAATTATTTCATTTAATAATGCCACATGTAGACATCCTCTATAGTCAGCTTCAGAAGCGAGACACGGATACTGTTTATATCAAAAAAGTCACAGAAGACTTTGTCGCCAGCATCCAGAAAATCCGGAATTCTGTGGAAGAGATAGAAGCAAGTTTGCCAAGCGATCTAACAGTCAACAGACGGAGTGCGGAGATCTCAACCTTGAGACAACTTTCAAGAGAGGTATGTGACATAGTGGTGGTTCATGCAAAAGAACGATTTTCATTTTCAAATCACCTAGTCAGTGCCAAACTTGTTCAAAGTGACTTGTATAAAACCCATGGCACTTGCTTTCCAACCCAAGCTCTGGAAGACACCGTGCAAGCATATCCAATACTGAAGAAGGAACAATTACGCACTGAGCTGTCACTTCTGTATGGGAAGACAGAGTTTCATACTTGTACAAGTGCTGTTGCTCTGCACAAACTTTTCCATCAATTTAATCTGCAGAATGATTTCACAGAGACAGTGAAATTATTAAGAATCCTGATTACAACACCAATGACTACTGCAGAATCAGAAAGATGCTTCTCAACATTGAAGAGGATAAAAACCTTTTTAAGAAGCACCATGTCCCTGGAGCGGTTGAATGCATTGGCGATGCTCTCAATGGAAAAGCAACTGATTTCCGAGATCCCACACTTCAATGAAAAAACCATTGAGAAGTTTTGTTCTTTGAAAGATCGCCGTGCAAAATTAAAATACAAGTGATTGAAGCAAAGAAGAATGCATACCCCCAAGGTGTGCAAAGATAAACTGCGTTAAGCAGCACCACCTCACACTACCAAACATAACTAGTGGTAAGTAAAGTATGAACGGTGTGTGGGTGTGCATATGGAAGGAGCTATGAAAGGTGTGTGCATGGTCAGTAACAATTGTTGAAGCCTTGGCGTGGTTTGAAGGAATTGGAGGCACTTCCAAGGGTAGCTGTCACTTGTGTACAGGAAGCAAGAATTCCATGTCTGTACAAGTGCTGTTGCTCTGCAGCAACTTTAGCATCAATTTAATCTACATAATTTAACAGAGTGAGTGAAGCTATAAGGAATCCTGCTTACAACAACGAAGACTACTAAAGAACCAGAAAGATGCTTCTCCACATTGAAGAGGATCAAAAAAGTAATTAAAAAGCACCATGGCCCTGTAGCGGTTAAATGCATTGGTTTGAAGGAATTGGAGGCACCTTCAAGGGTACGTAAAGTTCTCAGAAATGGCACCACCTCACTACCAAAAATAACTAGTGGTAAGTAAAGTATGAATGGTGTGTGGGTGTGCATATTGAAGGAGCTATGAAAGGTGTGTGAATGGTCAGTAACAATTGTTGAAGCCTTGGCGTGGCGTTACTGCTCATATGGTTATCCATATGCTAATTCAACGTGTTTGTTTGACATTGATTATTGTGTGGTCTAAACAGAAGTGAAATGTTGTTGTTTTCTTGAATCCCAAGGTCCACTGGTTTGGGCCTATGCAGTGCTGATTGGTCTTCTAAGGTATGTTTGAGGCCTATATGGTCCCACTTGGTCTTCTAAGGTATGTTTGGGGCCTATGGTCACACTTGGTCTTCTAAGGTATGTTTGAGGCCTATATGGTCAAACTTGGTCTTCTAAGGTATGTTTGGGGCCTATATAGTTCCACTTGGTCTTCTAAGGTATGTTTGGGGCTTATATAGTCACACTTGGTCTTCTAAGGTATGTTTGGGGCCTATATAGTCACACTTGGTCTTCTAAGGTATGTTTGGGGCCTATAGTCACACTTGGTCTTCTAAGGTATGTTTGGGGCCTATATAGTCACACTTGGTCTTCTAAGGTATGTTTGGGGCCTATATGGTTCCACTTGGTCGTTTAATGTTTTTTAAGTATGGTTTTGTTCTTGAATGGTATGATTGATTTGCTTGTTTTCTTCCAACCCCAGGTGCAAACCCTATGTGGCTGCAGATTTGTTTCTACTCATTGGTCAACTTAATGAACGTGAATACCCTGAGAAGAAGAGCCGACTAATGGTAGGTGTCACTCCTTTAATTTTTCTGTTAATACGTATAGGTGCAATTATGATATTGCTGTAGTCTTGTCACATGAGTTTTTTCAATCTATATTGTATACCAATGAATTTAACACATTGTTACTTTACTTCTTGACATTTCTGCATTGCAGATCATGTATTTCAATGGGCTTCACAAGCATAAGGTCATTGGGCGGGGCTTATAAAGGTCATTATGACGTCAGGGGGAGGAGTTATAAAAATGGGTGTGGTTTGAAAAAGGGGGAGTGGCTATGTTTCGCCCTGTCGCCCCTCCAACTTGAAAAGTCACCAGCCGCCACTGTATATATATATATATATATATAGATATATATATATATATATGTGTGTGTGTTTGTGTACTGAGTGAGTTGTTATGGGGGGGGGGGGCAAAAGTTTTTGTTTTTGCACCTCTAATTTTCCCATAGTCATGAATGATCAAATTTTAATTTTCTGTCATGGCAAATGGCAATTTGGGTCGCAGATGAGTTCATTATAACATTTTAAATGATGTTATCCTTCGGATCAATCTGATTTTATTTCAACACCTGTCTTAACATGTTTGCAATGCTCTAACACTAGTCATTAAACTACCATTGCTACCCTACATTTAATATTATTTTTTTTGTGCTCAAAAGTCTACATGTTGTTTTACGTGCTTAACCTAGTAAGCACTCTTCCTGTAGTGTTTAATGAACATTGGGAATGTTTAAAATTATAACTGAATAACTGAATCACTTGTAGAATACACAAACCTATTGCAGTGTCTGTGTTTTCTACAGGTTCCTCTGTTGCTGAGAAGTTTGAGCAACTCTCCTAGTCATTTGTTTCCTACAGCCTTATTAAATAGCGATTTGGTAAATTTAATATGTCTCTATATAAGCACATAGCATACTCTTTTTACAGAAGTTTTTAGTTAGTGAACTTCTATCCAAAAGCAAGGTCTTCACTAACTAAAAACTTCTGTAAAAAAAATATGCTGTGTGCTTAAATAGAGCCCTTTTACATTTACTGAAATGCAATTTAATAAGGCTGCTAGTCTCCTTTGTCTTAATTCTGGGGATGTTTCACAGGAAAGTTTTTCGAGAGACTTCCACTTCTAAAGTTTAAATATTGTTTTACAATTTAAGTATGTGCTGTGATATGATCAATAAGTTTATTTGCTCATTTCCTTCCCAGCTTCACATACATGAATTTCATGTCATGGGAGACTTTCTCTGGTGCTCTACTGGTTGAATTTTTGCCTAGGTGAATTAGGCAGCTGCCTAGGGGCGGGTCTTTGAAGGGGGTGCTTAATTTTCATAATTTTTTTTAGCTTATTTATATTTTACATATAGCCCTTGTACTTGCATGTTTTTGAGGAGAGGAGGTGCAACGTTGCAGGTTTAGAGTATGCACGGAAAAACAGTGAGTGAAGAGGAGCCTATGGGCAACCTACTTGGGACACTCAAGATGTGCTACTTGCCCCACTTCACACAGAAAACCACAAAAGCTTACAATTTATGAGCTGAAAATGACCCAATCCATGATGGGATTGTGTTAACAAGTTTTAAAATCCCTTGAAGTTCAATGGCTTGGCCAAGGTGCTGTAGGCATGGCTGGATTAACTATTAGGCCAAATAGACAGCTGCCGAGAAGTGACTCTTTTTGAGGGGCACCCATTTTTGGGCTAAATTTACCCTCAAAATTAGTTTCTGGCTTAAAAAAATGAAATACTGCAGTTCAAAGACAAACCGAATTTTCTCACGTTCTCTTTAATTAAGAGATTGTCACCTCTTGATGATTTTTAACAAATACATAAAAATATAATAGGTAAAGTATTATTATGTATGAATTGATTAATTGAATAAAAAAAAATTGCTACATAGTACATTTTAGGATGTAGTAATTTAAGACATGATAAGTTACCTCTATGATTTTCTTAAAATACACAGAAAGATTAAAGGTAAAGCCTTATTAGTCATGAATTGATTATTTGATTTATTAATACAAAAAAAAATGCTAAATATTATATTTTAGGCTGACGTTACTGAACACATTGTAAGCTATATATCATTGTATTTTATAACATACTAGCGAATTGCCCGTCAAAAAAATGACGGCAATGAAATTTTAAGTGAGCTAATGGTGTTTGGTGTATATAATGTGGCTGATTTAGCGTCCTTCGTTTTCTATGTCCTGCGACTTTTTTGGAATATCCGTAGCTGTTTGGTGGTGTTTTGCGTGTTTATGGTGGTGTTTTGTGTGTTTAGGGATCTTTAGCCATTTTTTCTCTCGCTTAGGTGATTTTCGGGTCTCTAAACTCTGAAATTTGTGCTTAAATGGAGGTGTAACTTCACTTGCAGAGGTCCTGGGTGCCCCCCCTTCCCCTTGCTGTGAGTTACCTTTTTATGTGTTTGTTGTTTGTATTTATTGTGTTTGTAATGTTTTTGGGGTCGCGCGGGTTGCGTCCTTGTTTTTTAATCTTGTAGGTGTTTTTCTGCAAATACGTAGGTGTTTGGTGGGGTTTTGCGTCTTTAGAATGCTGTAGCCTCGTTTCCGTTTTTTTTCGGCAGCCATTTTTTCTTTCGCTTAGAGAATTTTTTAGTGTCTAAACTCTTTTAATTTTAGTTAAATTGAGGTGTAATTTTATTTTTCGAGGTCCTGGATGCTCCCTCTTCCTTTAAGTAAGCTTTTTCTGTATTTGTTGTGTGTATTTGTTGTATTTTTCATGTTTTCATGTGCTCGTGTTGCGGACGATTTTTGCGAGGGCGTAATGGGTCGTAACGTGTCTCGTATTTTGCGAGGGTCGCAGTTGCTGGCAAGGTGTGCCGTCGCCGCTCCTTGCCAGCAACTGCAACCCTCGCTTCGTGAGGACCGCGGGATCGCTAAGCGAGCCCGCAAGCGTTAGCAACGGCTCGCATGCTCACAACTATATATGTGACTAGCGACTTGCCCGTTAAAAATGACGGGGCAACAAAATTTTAAGCCATGGCAATGCTGTTTGCCACACAAAGTAAAGCTTTTTGTACTCTGGGGACCTTCTTTGCTCATTGCGAGCCTTGCTATTAATAAATTAGTTACTTAATAAATTATTATACTTTACCTATTTCTAATTAATATTTATCTAGCAATCAATAGCCTGAAGAGCTAACAATCTCTTTTTATTTTCCTGCAGCATACAATGTAGAGTTGGCCTGTTGCTGCCCTGAGGAGAAAGTTTCATCAATGTCCCAACTGTGCATTAGAAATAGGCAGCGTGCCAGAGGGCAAACCGTTGGTTTAGTTGTGTAAAGCACCATTTTAGATTCGTAAAGGTTATTAGTTGCAAGTTAGTGTTGTCAAATGGCGTCGTTTGTCTCTGTGTTACGCTGCTCGTGAGCATTTTCCATCCTTTCTAATAGTGTATTTTGTACCTCATACGTTCCTGGGTAAAAGTGGTACGCAGCTGGCGGTGTTTTGCACAGTACTGGGTCGTGTAGCCTCATTTTGTATTTTTTCGGCCTTCGTTTTTTTTTTTCGCTAGGCAATTTTCGCGTGTCGAGAAACTCGCCAAATTCGACTTAAATTCGCGTGCAACCTCACTTCCTGGCTGTCCCCCCATGCTGTGTGTGATGTTTTTTTTTTATTTATTTTTTTGTGTTTTTGGTGTTTTTTAACTTGTGCGGTTTGGCAGTTAACTTTGTATTTTTCCAACCTTGTATTTTTTTTTTAAGTCCCGCCTTTGGCGCTCCTTTCTGCCTAAGTCCCACGCGTTTCAATGCCTCAACTGCTCGCCTCGCAAGGCTCGCAGGCGATGAGTGCCTTTGGAAAACTTCTGTGCTTCAACGGCTCGCCACATGAGGCTTGCAAGGGTGACGACGATTCGCAGTTTGACAACTATTATATGTGATAGTCATTACTGAAATATGATTTTACACTTTGAAGGTGTCTGAATTTGACAATGACACAGAATTTGCCAAATAGAATTTTACAAATAGTAGATTTTAGGATAATGTAATTGAAGAAATGCTAACTTACCATACTTGTACAAAATACATGGAAAGATAAAGGCTTATTATTAATTCTTTTATTCAGCGATTGATTACAAAAAACAAAAACACATCTAAATATTATATTTTAGCCTGATGTAATTTAACACATTGTAAGTTCTATATGTTTGTAGAGTATAACATAGTAATTAGTGAAATAGGATTTTACACTTTGCAGGTGTCTGTGAATTGGACAGTGATTTTGCCTGAAGTGTCTTAAAGACAGCAACTTATAAGGACAAGGTACAGTATATTTCATTACATTATTTGATCATATTTATGATATATTACATTATGTTATAGGCAATTTCATTTTATATGCTTCAGACATTTATAATGACGCTGCAGTATATTTCAGGAAATTCATTGATTTAATATTGCTTATATATTATATTACGTTATAGCAAATTAGATTTTATATGCTTAACAAATTTCAAAACACATTGTGAGATCTTTTGATATTTCATTTCATAAAATATAACATAAGACATCAAGAAAAAATAGTGAGTCATTACTTCATTAAAATACTTTATAATATATACTGATAATGTTCTTTGATACTTTGCAGGTGTCTGTCAATTTCACTGGAACACAGAACATCGCCACAGTGACGGTTTAAGACACGGGGGGGTTAGAGAGACACGGGGGGTTAGAAAGACTCGGTGGGGTTAGAGAGACACGGGGGGAAAGTGACTCGAGTATAAGCAGAGGGGGCCCTTTTTAGCCTTAAAAAAAGTACTGAAAAACTTGGCTTATACTCGAGTTTATACGGTACATATCTTAATCTATTACAACTTGAGCTAAATTCAATAAAATGATTACAGAAGATTAAAATGCTCCATTATCATAATCTGTAGGTTTCAAATAAAGATTTACATTTTACATTACAGATTACAATGGCTGAAAAGACCGAAACCAGGAAGGAAGCCAAAAAACCCATGGAAAGGGGGAAAAAAAGAACAGTCGGAGGACACCAAGTACAAGAAGAAGAGGGTGACAGAATTTGTAAGAAAAGACACACTGCATTGACAACAGTGGAAAGGGAACTTGAAGAGGTAAGCTACATTAAAGGATTACTTCAGATACAAATGGCTCATTAACATAATTGGTACGTTGAAAATAAACATTAATATTTATAATTACCGATTTCAATGGATAAGAAGCCAGAAACCAGCAAGCAATATAAAGAACATCTGCACAAGGAACTAAACAAAAGATGGAGAGAGAAACAATCGGAGGACACTAAAAAAAGAATGCGAGAACAAGAGCGTGACCAAAAGTCTGCGATAAAGAGAGAGAGAGAGATAGAGAAAACGTAAAAATATTGTTCAAGAAACATGTGAAGAATATGCTATGATAATACTGTAGATATAGATTATAATCTTGACTTTGCTTCACAAGATAGTCCATTACTTAGAGATATAAGTGTAGAGCCTCAGAATTGTGGTATGTTGAATGTGCTTTGTCAATTTTGTGGGGCCTATCATTTTCTAGATGAAAGACCAAGAGATGGTAAGTTCATTAGTTGCTGTCAAAAGGGAAAAGTAGAACTTCCACAAAGAGAAGAATTCCCCACATATTTAAAAAGTATAATGAGTGAACTATCCCAAATTACAAAAAATGTAAACAAAATATACAATCTTATAAAAGTGCCATTTATTACACTTATAGAAAAAAAATCCATACATTCTAGCTTATAAAAAACTGTCAGAAGTTGAAGAACAACAACGCATTTATGCACAACAAAATCAGTTGCCAATATCTAGAGTCAATATGGTTCTTAGAAGAGATCGGCATACTGATAAACAATGTTATAACTTACCCACAGCTAATGTGGTTGCAATTGTCTTTCAAAATGATGAGGGTGAACCAACTTTTCAAATGGAAATTAGAATATACCCAAAAAATGAACAGCAACCTTTCATTAACATAAATATTTTAAGTACCAATTTAGATCTAATGACGTATCCAATTTTGTATCCCAATGGGCAGGCAGGTTGGCAACCAAAATTAATACTTGACAGTTATCCAAACACTAAACAACGTGTGAGAAATATTATTTCCATGCTTGAATTTAAAGTGACTCAAACTGCAATTAGGGATGAATTTAATCCCATCTTAAGTGCTGGCAACAATACATCATTGATTCATACCTGCAAGTAGAAGCCAATAATTTAAATTTCATCAAGTATCAACAAAATAAACTCTGCGTTGAACAGTATTGTGGCCTTGCTGAAGTGGCTACAAACAGAGATATTCCAGCTGGCCGACCCATCATTTTACCATCTTCCTTCCAAGGATCTCCTCGCAATATGCAAGAAAGATACAATGATGCTATGGCTATTGTAACAAAATTTGGTAAACCAGATTTATTTATTACATTTACATGTAATCCTCAATGGCCAGAGATTGCTGATAATTTCAAACCTGGACAAAATGCTTCTGATAGACCAGACTTAGAGGCTAGAGTCTTCAAAATAAAATTAGCAGCCTGAATACATGACATAACCATTGGTAATTTATTTGGAAAGTGTTTGGCTTATGTTTATTCCATTGAATTCCAAAAAAGAGACCTTCCACATGCACATATTCTTATAATACTTGAAGAAAATCATAAATTGAAAGTGGATTCAGTAATTACTGCTGAACTACCACATCCACAAAAACATGCCACACTATATGACATTTTATAGAAAATAAAGGAACTAGGGTAGTTTATGGATGGATGGTTCTTAAAGAGCTAGTAACAACCAATGTCCCATATCACATGCAATCTTCCCTCATATGGCAAAATTACTTTGCTAATCCTTGGGAAGCTTGAAAACATGTGTGTTTTTTATATATTTAGCTCAAAAAAGTGTAATAAAACCAATTTAGAAAAAAGCGCACAATAAGTACTCATATGGTTATAAAAAAGTAAAACATTTATTTATATAGGGGGTACATATAGTAATAAATATCTGGTATGCAAGTAGTTAAATACTCCACTCCTTATTGCCTTAGACTACTATGTGTCATTAATGCAGACTAGCAATTCAAAGTAGTCAACAGGAGTAAACAAAAATAAATTCCAAAGTTGCCAGATATATGTAAACCTCCCTTACTATAACAATCAACATAACCAGGGTACTTGCGCTTTGTAGAAAATAGTCCTGACAGTCCCGTTTCGCCCCTCCTAGGGCTTGCTCACTACCCTAGTTCCTTTATTTTCTATAAAATACTTTATATACATATTTGGTGTTAAGCACCAGGGAACCGTTGTACAGTGATACAATTAATTACACTATATGACATTGTAACACATTGCATGATTCATGGCCCATGTGGAGACCTAAATCCACAATCTGTGTGAATGGAAAATAAAAAATGCACAAAAGATTTTCCAAAAGATTTTAGAGATCAAACTTTTGCAAATTGTGATGGATACCCGTTGTATAGAAGAAGAAAAGGTCCAAATGCAATAATTTGTGGTAAAAATGTAGATAACACCTATGTGGTCCCATATAATCCACATCTGTTAATAAAGTATAATACACACATAAATGTGGAAGCTTGCACTTCTATTGAATCAATTAAATATGTCTACAAATATATTTATAAAGGATATGATGCAGCAACTTGGTAGAGAATTCCACAGATTAACCAACCTTACTGTGAAGAACCCTTTTCTTTCTTTAAGGTGAAATCTGGGGCTATGATCCTTAACGGATGATAGTCTTGAACTGCAGCCCATAGCCCAAGTCCAAGTCCCCATCCAAATAAAAAATGTTGGCCCAAGTGGCCACTGCATAAGTCCCAGTGCATGACCTCCACCTGGAGGGGGCAGTAGGTTGGCCCGGTTCATGGCTGGATGCCCATCTTTCAGGAAAATGTCTGCAGTCTCTAACCACAATTTCTGTAGGGTCTTAAGAACATAATCCAGTTGCACAGTCCTTCCAGTCGGTGTCTGGGCTAGTAGCCACTTCTCAGGCACCCTCCCCCGTTTTCCTTAACAACATCTGGGATCCCAGACCTCAGGGTCCAAGGTAGCAACACAGCCCACCTCCATTTCCTTCAATGACACACCCCAAATTGCAGGCATGAATCTTGGGGACACATCCCGGGTCTCAGAAACTAGGATATTATCCAGGGGCATCATGCTACCTCCTTGGCCACAGGCAAAAGGTGTCTCTGGTGTATCCCAACTAGGGAGCAGCTCAGGTAGAGGTAAAAAAACACTACCCAGCTGGCACAATCTCCTTAAGGTCAGTTGTCAAGGCAGGGTTGGGGAAAAATAAAGCAGGACTCAGGGTTAGGGTCTCTAAATGGAGACCCTTTCCTGGATGAGACTCCCCCTGGGTAGCAGACTTTGCTGGGGTCGGTAGCTCATTAGGGTGAGTATCCTCCAGGGCTGGTAAGGTTGGGATCACCTCTGCAGCAAGGGTACGCTGTGTTTCAGGACAGGTAACAGTCCATGAGTAGTTGGGCAGACTCTCAGGGCTTGAACCCTCCTCTGCCAAGTGTTCAGTTTCCTGCTTCTCGACCTTGGTTATCAGCTGGAACTTCTCTGGTTGTTGGCCATCTCCCCATGGCTGGTGCTGCTTAACACTGCTCCATGGTCTTGCATCTACCAGGGTCTGGACTGTTCTGCTGGCCTCCCTATCCTGGCAAGTTCCCAGAAGTCCCTCTGATCTCGCCTGTTCTGTAGTGGTCAGATCCCCAGGTACCTTCTGGTTTCCTTCCTCCACCTGATAGGGGTGTAGCCAACAGTCCATTTTCTCTGGCAGTGTATGCTCTGCTAGCTCAGCTGGGGAAGCATGGGATAACCACCTGGGCCCACCTCCTCAAGCAGTTCCTCACACTCTAAATCAATTTTTTTATGGACCAACAGTTTAAGCAACATTTCTTCTGCTGTACCTGGCTCAATTTCCACATCCTTTTGGAGCTATGCAAATAGGATTTCCCAGCGCTCTGCAGTTCCACTTTGGATCTCCATGCAGCACATCCGGGAGCCCTTCCATCAGCCCAAGTGTGTAGAAGGAGGGTCATTGTAATGCAGGAGTGGGAAGCATTAGGTCCACATACTCATGTTCCAAGTTGAGGTTCAACCACACCAGGTCCTCAAGCCGTTCTGCTAGCTTTTCACTCGGCTGGAGCCCAAGGGAAACCATCCACAGATTTAGAATAGCTGTCCACCTATCCTCGTCTGTGGCAATCCGCATTTAAAGGGCATAGATACAGAGGGGGTGTACACAGTACAACAAAGAGAGGACATGGCAGACAAACATGAGAGATAGACTCCACATGGGGTCTAACAGTAGCTTCCTGAAATTAATAGGCTTAATCTCCAATGCACATCCTGCCGTCTCTAGGACATATCAGATGGGATAACCTTTATTTGTTAACAATGGACCAGAACAGATAACAGCACAATAGAGGTATCTTATCACTGCAGACTCAGCACACCCTGTTTTAATCCCATCATGATCGCTCAGTCACTAATATTAAATGGGGGTGTTTATGTAGATAATCCATTGTTGGAGCCAAGCAGTCTGTGCTCAATGGCCCAACACCCAAGCAGAGAAAAAGGGGTCCATGACACCTGTATTTTGGTTTACCTGCCTTTTGCAGTAAAAAAAATATTTTACTGCAGAAGTGGATCCATAGTACATAGCACAATAGAGGTGAACTTTTACAGTGCCCTAGAAACTGCACCTTGGTCCTAGCAAATTGGTACTAGTCAGGTTGTATGGTAAGACCCACTCACTGATTGAGATCCAAGATTGCGGCTATATGAGCCACATGTTTGCACTAGGATCCACTAAAAATGTATATTTCTTCCAGGTAGGAATAGGCAAAATCCAGGCAACCATGTAACACTCTGCTGACCAGTTTTTTAAAGGTAGAAGGGGAGTTCTTCTTCCTTTAATTCTTAAACATCCCACAGACTTATCCCCTCCCTCCCTGCCCCACTCCCACCCACCCTTGCATTACGTTAATTTATAGATACTCACATGACTTGCACCTGCTCATTTAACATCAGCTACTAAAAACCCAATTAATAAAGTCTCTTAGATACTCACCCACCACCCTCATTCTGATTAACCTTATCACACTCTCTTCCTTGCTCCTGAACCTATAGCAACACTACTTCTTATCTTAGGACAATAATTCTTACCCCACTATCACACAATCATCCTATCTTTCTCCTGAGATTACACACTGTCACAATGCTTTCTCACTCTTTCCTCTTTCTTATGACCTACTGCCTCTCTCTCAGACTTTCTTTTGCAGTCTCTCCATATCATGTCCCCAACAATATTACCATCTCACCTTCCTTGCTCTCCTCTCCCCTTCTCTGCTCCCATGAGCTCCTCTCCCTCCTCCAGTCACAACATCATCCCCTCCCTAACACTCACAAGCAGAAACAACACTGTAAGTCCCAGTCCCATCTTCTCTCGCTCTCACTACTCCTTCTCCTGGCTGCGGGAGATATATCCCCTAACCCAGGTCCCTCACTCATCTCCTCTCGCTGTCAGCCACGCTCTGGTTCATGGCCAGCAAACACCCGTAACACCCAGAATCTGATATCCATTACATGTCACAAACCTTCTACTCTACCTTTCTCCTGCGCCCTCTGGAACGCACGGTCTATCTGCAATAAACTCAACTTCACTCACGATTTATTCATCTCCAACTCCCTCAATCTATTGGCTCTCACGAAAACCTGGCTCTCCTGCAGCACTCTCTTATGGTGGTTTTCACCTCAGCCACACACCTAGACCTGGGAACAAGCAAGGTGGTGGTGTGGGTGTATTGCTTTCCACTCGCTGTACTTTTCACCTCTTACCCCCTGTCCCATCCCTCCAATTCTCATCCTTTGAAGTGCATACAATCCGCCTCTTCTCACCTATCTCTCTACGTGTTGCCGTGATCTATCGCCCCCCTGGCACTCCCTCTCAATTTCTTGATCACTTTTCTGCCTGGCTCCCTCACTTTCTCTCCTCCAATGTTCCTTCACTGGTACTTGGAGATTTTAACATTCCCATTGACACTCCCACCTCCCCAGCAGCAGCCAAACTGCTTGCACTCACCTCTTCCCTCGGCCTCTCACAACTAACAGATTCTTCTACTCATCATGCTGGACATTCTCTTGACCTCATCTTCACCAACCTCAGCACAGCCTCCAACCCAGTCACCCATCCACTCCCTCTACCTGACCATCACTTACTTACCTTTAACCTCACCTCTTCTTCCTCCCACCACCCCTCTCCTACTCCTGCCACCATCACGAACAGAAACCTGCTAGAACTTGACCCTACTCAGCTCTCCATTAATATCCAACCCCTTCTCAGCCCCATCACCTACCTCAACTGCCCTGACACTGCCTTCTCACTTTACAACTCTACTCTCTATTCCATCCTTGATACCCTCGGCCCCATAACCACACGAAGACGCTCTCGCTCTCTTCCACAACCTTGGCACACAACTCAAACACGATACATCCAGAAATGCTCCCGCACCGCTGAACGGCTCTGGAGGAAATCACGCACCTCTGCAGATTTCCTCCACTACAAATTTATGTTACGCTCCTACTCCTCTGCCCTCAACCTCGCCAAACAACACTACTTCACTTCACTAATATCAACCCTATCCTCTAACCCAAAGCGTCTGTTCGCAACGTTCAAAACTCTCCTCCACCCACCACCTCCCCCCATCCCTTCCTCTCTCACAGCTGAAGACTTTGCCAACCATTTTATTCATAAATTCGAAAATATCCGCAATGAACTCTCATCTCACAGTGGCTCACTCACTCTACCGTCTCAACTATCCAACCTAACCCACTCTTCTCCCTCCCCCAATCCAACAGCCACTTTGAACTGCTTTGCCCCAGCTACAGGGGATGAAGTCGCTAGCCTGCTATCATCCACTCGCCTCACTACATGTCCCCAGGACCCTATTCCATCTCAGCTCATCACTCCCCTCTCTACCACACTAATCCCAGCTCTCACACACGTTTTCAACCTTTCCCTAACTACCGGCAAGTTTCCATCTTGTCTAAAACACGCCACAATTACACCCATCCTCAAAAAGTTCTCATCTGACTCTGACATTGCTTCTAACTACCGCCCTATTTCTCTACTTCCTTTGGCTTCCAAACTGCTCGAGCGGCTCGTCTATACCCGCCTTACCAGCTTTATCTCCTCTAACTCCTTTCTTGACACCTTCCAATCCGGCTTTCAGCCCCAACATTCCACTGAGACAGCTCTCACTAAAGTCCCCAATAACCTGCTTACTGCCAAGTCAAAAGGTCACTTTTCTATTCTCCTTCTTCTAGATCTCTCTGCTGCCTTTGACACTGTTGACCATCCACTTCTACTCCATATCCTCTCCTCCCTCGGTATTCGAGACACTGCTCTCTCTTGGTTCTCATCATACCTACAAAATCGATCATTCAGTATCTCCTTCTCTGACACCTCTTCTTCTACCTACCCCCTGTCTGTTGGCGTACCACAAGGATCTGTACTAGGCCCGCTCCTCTTCTCCATCTACACTTCCTCACTTGGTACCCTTATAAACTCTTTTGGGCTGCAATATCATCTCTACGCAGATGACACCCAAATCTACCTCTCAGCACCAGATCTATCCCCCTCTTTTCTAACACATGTCTCAAACTGCCTCTCTAGTATATCCTCTTGGATGTCCACCCACCATCTCAAACTCAACATGTCTAAAACTGAACTCATAATCTTCCCTCCCTCTCCCACAGCTTCAATTCCTCACATCTCTCTTACTGTCAACAATGACATCATCACCCCCTCCTCCCAAGCCCGTTGTCTTGGGGTTCTTTTGGACCCCGCCCTGTCCTTCATCCCTCACATACAATCACTAACTAAATCTTGTCTTCTCCATCTAAAAAACATCTCCAGAATTTGCCACTTTCTTACACAAGACACAACTAAAATCCTTATACACTCTCTCATCATCTCTCGACTGGACTACTGCAACTCGCTTCTTGCTGGCCTCCCCACCACCTGACTATCTCCACTTCAATCCATTATGAATGCCACTGCTAGACTCGTCTTCCGTACACAACGTTCAGTGTCGGCATCACCTCTCTGTCAATCTCTCCACTGGCTTCCCATAGCCTCCAGAATAAAATTTAAAATCCTGACCCTTACTTTCAAAGCCCTCAACAAGTGCACTCCCCCATACCTTTCTGGTCTCATCTCCAAATACTCCCCCACACGCCCTCTTCGCTCTGCTAATGACCTTCTTCTTTCCACAACTCTTGTCACCTCTTCTCACTCTCGCCTTCAGGACTTTTCTCGTGCTGCCCCTATTCTCTGGAACTCCTTGCCGCTCCATCAGACTATCCTCCAACCTCAAATCATTAAAAAATCCTCTCTAAAAACACATCTCTTTAAAGAAGCATATCACCTCCCACCCTAACACACTCTCAAATCTCTCTCCCTCCTTTTCCTCACACAATACCTTTAGGATGTAAGTCTGCGAGTTTCAATCCCACAAGGTGTTTTAGGGAAAGCACCATGGACACTGGATTCCAAACTCAAAGACAGGGCCCTCCTTGTTTTACTATGTGTTAATTTGTATGTATCTTTGTCTTGAACTTATCTTATGTACAGCGCTACGGAATATGTTGGCGCGTTATAAATAAACGATAATAATAATTAATCATGTTACAAGACTAAAATGAGAAGGTAAACAAGCAAGAAGCCATGAGACAAATTTAGTAATGTTGGGAAAAAACTCTAAGCTATAAAAAAGCTATAGACTCTGCCAATCTAAGGAGAATCTTACCCTTTCTACAAGAGATACCTGTTTAACACATATAGAATGTGAACTGTTAATATACAGAAAGGGAGTTTGACTAAAAAAAAAAAATATTTGAGGATATTTTAGGAGACATATTATTTCACCTTTGTAAATCGGGTATAATATAGATTAGATAAACCTACCAACAAAAAGAGATTATGTTACAAAATATTTAATTACAAAATGTATTATTAACACAATGTTGTCTCTTTTTGCAACATTTATAAAGGGAAAATGATTCAGTACAAGTCCTATGTCCTATGTCGAGGCACATAATCCTATAACAATGTATGTTTCAAGGTAAATATGGATAAAGGACAACCATGTCTCTATACTCCAAATAAAATCTGATATACCGTATGGTAGTCCTAAAATAACATAGAAAAAGGATTTAATAACAACCTCATGTATGTGTATTGAATATTACAATAATACATGTTTCAATATAATTTGTACTGAAAATAATATGCATTTATACTACAGTTAAAACCTGACATACATGGTATTCTCTGAATAAAATTATATTAATAGACTCGAATTCTGACTTTTGGAAATATTTTAATTCCGTATGTAATAATGGTTAAATTGCTGAGCTCAGAAATGTGTTCTTGATTTTTAGATATTCAAGAAATGAAAAGCAGTGATATGAAGTGCTAATGTACCAAACTGACTTGCACTTGCTTTAACAAATTAAGATATGCCAAAAGCCACAAATCACATATGAATACAAAGTCATATGTATATAGTTGTCTCACAAGTGTACAAACGCAGTGTGCTCTGTGGGCATGTAGCAAATATAAAATTGTATTACTGTGGGTGAAAACATTTGTTCTTCCACTAATGCTCTGTCAGTAATCCGTTCCTTGGCAGTCCAAGCACATAAGATACACTGACAATGCAGCATCTGCTGTAAACCCCAGGGTCAAAACTGCAACTTCATTTCAGCAGACTCTGCCTTTAAAGCAAGTCATATCGGATAATTGCCAAAACATAGATAAATGAGGTCACTTCTGTACGCTGACACAATAATGAGATTTTAAAGTGCCTGTAATTGTGCTCTCCGTTTTTGGATAGTCTGTGCAATTGCCACTGCTAAATATATGATTTATAAATTGTATAAAATATAGTTCTATGGAAACAAATGTATGTCCCGGCAAATGCTTTCACTGGAATACTTGTCTATTATATATAATGACTATGAGTAGAAGAGGAAACACAGGAGATCCAAAGAAGCCACAGTCACTGTCAGGAAAACAATCTAATTTTAGCAGGAAGTACATTTATAAACTATGTACATGCTACCAAAAAACACATACTGCCAGAAATGTTACCATGTCAGAGAGTTCAATGTGTTAAGGAGCACACTCGGCCAAGCATGTTATCTTGTCAGGAAGTTCAATGTTTCCAAGAGCACACACTATAAGGTATGTAAACCCATGTCAGAGTACAATGCATCAAGGACCACACTGTTATAGAGAGTAAAATGTATAAGAGCACACTCTGTCCAGAATGTTACTGTGTGAGGTAGTGCAATGTCTCATTGAGCACAATCTGTCACACTAGTTCTTACTGTTAGTGAGAACATACTGTATACCCCTCTGACTTTGCACAGCTACCACATATGGCCCTATGATGTCATAAATACACTATGGATCCCTATGGTATCCTATTGTATCTCCATGGGGGTCCCTCGTGGACACCAATGGCATTTAACATTAACATTCAATCGTGAGGGTACCTATGGTATTCTAATTACTACCATGAGGGCCCTTGTGGACCTCCATGGAACACTAACTACTACCATTCTTTCCTTATGGAACCACATAGATCCTATCCTCCATGTTAAAAGAGACAAGAGTTTTTTATTATACTTTATCCTCCCTTAAATGATCTTCCAGCGATGATCTGCAATGACCTTGGCCTCAATATTCAGCCCTGGATAAGTGGACACATCCGTGTTGCTTGAAGAAATCAGACCTCTTCAGTATTGATTGAAGACTCGTGATCATCATCTTCAGAACAACGCAAAGCCCATCCAAAATTAAAACATGATATTAAAACTAACAGAGCTCCTCCTGAGGAGCTCCCCTACATCATAAATAATGTCATTTGGACTGGGCATTTGCTTATATAATATTTGTATCAGCTTCTGATTGACTAAACTATGTGTCAATCTTAGTTCAGCTTACAACAATCATATATTTGTGTTTCCTCAGTCTCATTTGTTACTCAGTAGAAGACTACCATCCCTTATCTGATTGGTTAAACGTTTAACCAATCAGAATCCAGGGAATGAAATATGTGCATTCTGATTCATTACACTTTTGATTAGAGATAGAATAACCAAAGGAGTTAATGGGCCCCACACCCCAAATCACAAGAGGGCTTATGGCCCCCCTGTAATAAGCGGTCCTGGAGGTATATTCTGGCTCCCAGATGCTATTGAGGTTTGTGTCTTTACGCACTACATTCATTTTTACTTTGTTTTGATCTCCTTCCCTGCTAAGGGATAGGGTTTATATACATAGATGGATAGTATATAGGGATATGGGAAGATGTTAGGGATAGTTTAATGTGTTTACCTTAGGTAGTAGGTAGCATTCCAAGACCACAGAGGTTCAGACTCTGAGTCTCCTGCTGGTATATTTTAGGCAGACCACAAGCACACATTAGAGCTAGAGAGCTACAAGCAAAGCCACCTTGGTGCAAAGTTTTGAAATAAACTTTCTTTTTTTTTTTTTGCGAGAACCTGTATTAGCTCTTCAAATTTGTTGTAGTTACCTATCAGACTTGGGGGAGCTCCAACAGTAGCTGTATAATCAAATACACTGTCAGGGAGTATATACTGCCGGGTAGCACACATTGTGCTTAGTAGACATGAAGTATACAGTCACAGAGTATATACTGACAAAAAGCAGGTACTTTACCTGGGAGCACACATTGTGACTGGAAACACACACTATGACAGAGAGAGAACGCAGTGACAGGGAATACTTAGTGTGACTCATACTTCCAGAGTGCATGCATGCCTTAACATGAAATCCTGGAGTGATAAATATTATAAAGCATAAATCTTTTTGCACGGTATATATTATAGCAGGCAAAGCATTCAAACTGGCATCATACACAAATCTGTTAATACCATAACCCATGAAGTGCTTGCTGTTTCACACTTAGCTACGTCATTCTATTCAGTGCCAGATGCGATACTGGTAATGTGCTAAACACTCATGATTTGTGCTAAATGAATACTGAATACAAAAATAGTTGAGGCGTTTCATCAATAATCAGGGCCAGATCTACCTTTTTGGAGACCCTGGGCAGGGAAGTGGAGGAGCCACTGCGAGTACGTGCGCAAGATATGCACACACCCATCTTTCCATTTTCTGGGCATGTATATCGCTCTCTTGTTGTGTGAGCAAATCACAGACATATCCACCATTTTTACAACATAGCTACTCATACACACACCGATCAATTATTCATTTATTAAGCGCATTTGATGGTGGATCATTTTATTTTCATTTTTTATGGGAGGACAGCGAGCATATGTTACACAAACACAAATCACGATCACTTGTATCACACATAAAAACTAAGTAATTATGAGAGTTATAGGGCCACTGCACAATTAAAAAAGATATTATTTGAAAACGTTGAGTCTTACTAAGAGCATAACTAATCAGGGTAAAAAAAAGTCATGCAGAGGTTTTAATTAGAAAAAATACATTTTGATGCGTCTGCTGGGCCTGGGAAAATTCATGATACATTGGTGGAAGTTGTGTGGGTGAGAGAGAGGCATTTAAATTTCGGAATTATGTGGTTGGAGTCTGCTTCTGGGCTAGTGAGAGGAAAAGGGTGTTGCGTCAATTAGGAAATGCTTTCTGATCCCTCCTTTCTCAACCCTCCCTCCAAAGATATTCATTAAGCACACCCTCAGTTCTCATGAAGTGATGTAGCAAATACAAAATGGATTCCTATACTAAATAAAGACCCACACTATATATAGACATTGACAGATATATACACAGCAGAAATATACAGATCACCCACACTCATCAGCTTTGCACATTATAGATATAATGTCACAGTTACCCTCCACACTATAGATATGTGTGTATATATATTACATAGCATGTGGATGATAAAACTGTAGTAATATCTATATGTATATATCCTCTAGTACAGTAATATTTGTGTGTGTATATATAAAAACTCACCATTCCAAGCAGTGAGTCTGACAGCCATTTTCTGTTAATTCTGTAACTCTGTGCCCTCTAGTGTCCAGTCTGTGAGCTGCAGTATTTAATATTTTTAAGCCACAAGCTATTTTTAGGGATTTTCAACCTAAAAAATTATCCCACCTCACAGGGAGGCACCCATAGGCAGTTACATAGTTGCCTAATGATTAATCCGGCCATGTAAATGATTGAAGAACTGCTCCGAAATGTGAAGAAATATCTTTTTGTTGAACATAGGACATATCTCCATATTCTGCTTCTCATGTCCACTCAGGGATGGTGTTTTGTCTTTCACCATCTCAATCTCCAGACTGTTTTCTTCCTTATGTTTCACTTTAGTAAGGTTTCAGTTTCTTCAACATATTAAGAACATTCTTCTTGGGTGGGAACACTGGCTATATTCATCCATTTGATCTCTCCTTTCTCTCGATCAGAGATTGTTGTCAGTCACTTCCTGTAACGGAACCCATCACTGTTTTACCCTGTTTTATGGTTATTTAATTCTTGGTTAAAATATGATCCTACTGTTATATTATATGTATGTTGGTTTATGCTCTGCAGAATATTAGCCAGACTATTGCAGACCTAGGCTAATAGATAATCCTATTACAGAGACTTCAGAGATAAGGGAGTCGATTGTATAAAGTGTTTTCATTTCCAGATAAGAACAAAGAAGGCTGATTTAATCAATGTCTGATTATATCAAGTTGTGTGTCGTCCAATATGGGAGGTCGGGAATGGTGAGACTGTAGTGCTTCTTGGATATTTTACTGTATACCAGCGGAGATATTGGACTGCGTGTTCCAGCTCCGTTACACTTCCTTTCTCTAATATTCTCCACCTCAGGAGTATCCACCAAGGACAGGTGGCTGTGTCTGTCCAGGTTTCTCATGGAGGCATATTCATTGCTCTTACCCATAAGGTCTCTGCATCGGTTTGGATTCAGATCTTCACCAATGACTTGATCAGCATGCTTCTTACTGAGGCTGGTTTTGCACTCTTGCTCCACCTTGCTCCAGGAGCAAAGGTTCTTTGGCTGCACCAGCAGCCTCTTTTGCTTTCTCAGCAAACTATCTGCAGTCACTTTTTGGCTCTCCAGCATTCTCATTTGCTTTCTCTGTAGTCTCATTCGCAGCTTCTGAAGTTTCATTCTTAGTACTGAACTTGGTGGCTTTTTTCACTCTTCTGCCACCCACCAGGTCTCTAGCTACTGATTTCCTTCTGCATCAGGTTTGTTTTGCCTTCCCTTAACAGGAAAACTACATTTTAAACTTGGACAGACAAGAAAGCCTGTCTGCCAAAAAAATCACAGGAGTGCAATCTCTGTACTCTTTTCACTCCTACTCTGTTAAGGATTTCTTCTTTCAGAATACAATAATGTATTTCTTCAGGCAAAACACCATACACGTTCTGCACTTCTCCACACAGATAGGGGCCAAGGACTGTTGCCCAGTGCTTCTTAG
This sequence comes from Discoglossus pictus, assembly GCA_027410445.1. NCBI lineage: Eukaryota > Metazoa > Chordata > Amphibia > Anura > Alytidae > Discoglossus > Discoglossus pictus. The sequence goes on from CM050166.1 coordinate 130,969,305, forward strand.
GCCAACCTTCCCTAGTTGTAATTCTCTCAAAATTCAGGAGGTATGTTTCTACATCATCCTTACTTGTCCATACTTCCACTTGACTCTGGAACCAAAGTGTTTTTTGAATAAATATTCTTTTATTAGAAGGTATGCAAAATCCATACATAAATAAAACATTCTTACCAGTCATAAATGTCAGTTTTATCAAGTCCTCTAAACATAAAATTATCATTTTGCAGCATTTAAGTGACTAAACCTTCTTGTTTTTTTTAATTTTTAGTGAGAAAATTTTCTAATGTCTAGGCTGGTTTTTCCAACCATATAAAAAATACAAGGCAAAATGAGCCAATTAACTTCTAGAGTACACAATCGATAGGAGTATACAATATAAAATGTATTACCTATCTATATTAACTAAACTATCATATACCATACCCCAGAAAAGAAAGAGAGAAAAAAAATATATAACCTAAATAAAAGAATCATTGGCCCCTCATGGCGGCCACAAAGCAGTCCCGGCTTATTTCTCCCTCTTACCTCAGATCCTTCCCGCCATCCAGCACCACTGAAAGGTCTCCAAAGCTCCCCCACTTCAGTCCACTCCTCAGAATCGCTTCAAGCAAATACAGGCATTATACTAGGGAAACGCTAAAGGAGGATGTTATCCAAGGGTCCCAAACTATCTGAAATTGGGGCATCCTATCTAAAACAATATGAGTTAGCCTCTCATTAATAAGCAAATAGTTGATCTTCTTAATTACCTCTTGAAAGTTTAGATTCATGTCCTTCCATCTACTAGCTATGTGAATCTTTGAAGCTAATGCCATTATTTGAAACAACTTGTTCTGGGATTGCGACAAGTTTTTAATATGGACCCCCAGTAAACAGGATTCAATTGAAGGAGCTACTTCTTTATGAAAAAGTGTGGAGGCTAAACGGGTCAATCGTTCCCAGAGATTCTGGGCACGTGGACAGGCCCACCAAACATGAATATGATCCCCCACATCCTGGCATCCCCTAAAGCATTTGTTACTCTCCTGTGGCCTAAACTTCTGCATTTTATCGGGAGTACAGTAGGCCCTATGTAAAACTTTGATCGATGTTTCTAATAAAGCCAAATTAAGTGATCCTTTTAAAAAGATTGGAGCAAGATTCAGTCCATTTGCCCCAGTCCCACTCCACCCCCAGATCCTTTTCCCAATGCAGCATAAACTTGGGTTTTTGGCCCCCCCGAAGTGCCCAGAAAGGTGTTATACAAAGAACTCAGATTACCCTTGGCAAGTGGGAGATTTTTACAGACAACTGATAGCCAGGAGGCTCTGGGGGGCCCGGAATCCTTAACCATCTTGGTAACCCAACTTCTAATTTTTAAGTAATTGTAGAGTTCTGTAGTTGGCAAGTTGTGAGTCGTGCAAAATTGGTCATAGGTCAGTAGTTTGTCATTGGTGAACCAGTTCCCTATGCGGTCCAGGCGTCTGGAGGTCCACCAAAATCTAGACATAGAACTTGAATCTGCTAGAATTTGTGGGAAAGACATAACTGATAGAAGGGGTGATAATTCCGTGCTAAGTCGATGCCTAGATCTAGCCCATCTCCAGGCCTGGAGCGTCAAGGAGATCATGGGGTTTTGATGAGTTATGAAAGGGGCAGAGTCCTCAGGCATCCAAACCAACTTATCCCAACTATGTGGGGACATTTGATAATTTTCCATAAAAACCCAAGATGGATGGTGTTTCGTAGAGTGGGCTCTAGGCAAAGGAGCCAAGTGTGCAGCTTTAAGATAAAGTCTTAAATTCGGAGTCGCGAGGCCACCTCTATTCTTGGAGCGAAACATCACCTGCCTGGGAATACGAGGGCGTTTATCGTCCCAGATGAACCGGGAAATGCTATTCTGGAATTTGTCTAGGTCTTTAAGGGAGAGAGGGATAGGAAGGGATCTAAATAAGTATAGTAATTTAGATAAGATATTCATTTTCACAGCCGCAATGCGGCCTGTCCATGAAATCTTAAAGCTCCTCCATTTCTGCATATCCAATGTCAGAGATCTATACAAGGGAGGAAGATTTGCCCCGTACATATCCCCAAACTTGGAGGTAAGTCTAACACCTAAGTATTTTATAGACTGTGCGGGCCAAATAAACTGGTGATTAGCTTTGAGGATGTCAATCTCCCCCTGCGGCAATCTGATCCCCATCGCCTCAGTCTTCTCAACATTCGGCTTGAGACCCGAGATTTTGCCAAAGTCCTGGACAGTGGACATGAGTGCAGGTATGGATGAAAGGGGATTGGTCAGGGTGCAAAGCATGTCATCCGCAAATAAAGAGCATTTGAAATGCTGGAGGCCTACCTGTACCCCCTGGATGACTGGGTTGGCTCTAATCGCTTGTGCAAGGGGTTCTATAGCAAGAGAAAATAACAGTGGGGAGAGCGGACACCCTTGCCTGGTCCCTCTTTGAATGTGGATGTCGACTTTGTGATCTCCTGGGAGTTTTAGATTGGCTGCTGGGGAGTCATAATATCTCTTAAGTAAATTAATAAAGCGTCCCTTGAATCCAAATTTGTCCAGAATCTTATATAAATATGGCCATTCTACCGTGTCAAAAGCTTTCTCTATATCTAAAGCTAAGAGACAGACTGGTATATTAGACTTCTGAGCCATGAACTGTGCATTCATGACCCTCCTAACATTGTCCCCGGCCTCTCTAAAGGGAACAAACCCAGTTTGGTCCTTGTGGATCAAATCGGGTAGAAATTTAGAGATGCGGGTGGCCATAATTTTCGCCAAGATTTTGACATCCCCATTGATTAGGGATATAGGGCGATAATTTTTCACCTCTAAAGGGTCCCTGCCATCTTTTGGGAAAATCACCAAGTCAGCCCGGTTTAACTCCGGGGGCATAGGCTCTCCGTTTAATATGGCATTAAAAAGAGATGTCATGTGGGGGGTAAGAAGAGGTTCAAATTTTTTATAATACAGGTTAGTAAAGCCATCCGGTCCCGGGGATTTGCCCAACTTAAGATTCTGGATGGTAAGTTTAACCTCCTCCTGTGTTATTTCTAAGTTCAATTCATCCAGTTGATAATCCGGTATTTTAGTGAGGTCGCATAAATTTAGAAAGGAGTCTATATCTGATCCACTGCAGTGGGTTTGCGAGGAGTATATTTTTTGGTAATAATTTTGAAACGTTTTTTGGATATCATTGGGACTGTAGGAGATTTGACCGCCAGGTATCCTAATTTGGGTGGTTCTGGGTTGGGAGAATTTATTGTTTAGTCTTTTAGCCAAAAGGGAGTCAGGTTTGTTTGCCTTCCAGTAATAGAGGTGCTTCATTTTTCTCATAGCCCGTTCAGTTTGATGGGACAAAATAGCGTCCAGCTCAAGCCTAGTCTGGTCAATTAATTTACGCCCCTGAAGAGAGGGACACTGTTGGTTTTTCTCCTCTAACCTCTTTAATGAGGTAGAAAGCTCTGTCTCCTTCTGCCTAAGAAGTTTCTTATGTATAGAGGACAGCTTAATGCAAGTTCCTCTAACAAAAGCCTTATGGGCGGCCCAAAGCCATCCAGCCCCAGTTTCGGGGGTGTCATTAGTCTCAAAAAACAGCTGTATGTCCTTGAATATGGAATCCACACTACTCGGATTAGACAGAAGGAATTCGTTCAGAACCCATTTATAGGGAAGTCGAGGATTAGGACCCAGATCTAGCTCAACTAGTACCAGAGCATGGTCTGACCAGGGGCAAGGGACTATCTCAGAGTTTATGGTAGAGTCGTACAATGAGGAAGTGATAAGTAGAGCGTCAATCCTAGAGTATGTCAGGTGAGTCTGGGAGTAGAAAGTGTACTCTCTCTTGTCCGGGTGCTTACCCCGCCAGGCATCAACTAACCCCAAACCGTTTAGTAAGGACTTAATCTGATTAGTCTTGTTGGGAAATCTGTTGGTCGGTTTTACAGATCTGTCAAGTGTCGGGTCTAAGATCAGGTTAAGGTCCCCCCCAATAATCAATTTCCCCAAATCCTGAGCCTCTAGTTTTTTCAACAGGTCTATGAGAACAGAGTAGGGGGAGTTCGTAGGAGAATACAGAGATAGCAGCGTCATTCTTTCCCCTCTTATAGTCCCAGTTGCCATAACGTAATTGCCATCCCCGTCTACCCGAGTGGATTCTACCTGGAAGGGAAAGGTCCTATGCAGCAAAATTGCACAGCCAGCTCTCTTAGTGGGGAGAGAGGCTAGATAATAGGTAGGGTAATCCTTATGTAGGAATTTAGGTTTGTTGCCAAGGGAAAAATGGGTCTCCTGCATGAAAATGACCGAGGGAGTATATTTTTTGTAGAATGCAAAGGCCTTCCTTCTTTTAAAGGGGGAATTGAAGCCCTTCACATTGTGGGTCACTATGGTGTATTTAGGAGTAGCCATTCAAAATCGGGAGTGTAGGTGTATGCAACCTTACCTAATAGCTGAGCACGTGAATGGCGAGGAGTGGAGGAGCCCGGAGAGCAGACAGAAGTCCCAGCGGGTATGCTGTTGGCGGCGGAGAAATCTCTCTTTTATCAAGAGGGCTGAGAGCAATGGAAAGGGAGAAAGGCAGGTTAATATCGGAGAGGTAGATAAATCCGGGATAAAGCAAACAAGCCAATAATAGAACAGAAACAAGAAACACAAAAATAAGAAAAAGAAAATAAATAAATAAATAAATAAATAAAAAAAACAGAGCAGTAAAACAACAAGTTTACAGTACAACTAAACTTCAAGCTGTAATTTCAAGAATATAGCAGGATAAGTATAAAACATTCGACTACACAAACCCTTCTATCTCTATTTATAGTAAATAAAGTAAAAGACAAATCCACGTAATGTGGGAAACTAGTCTGGCAAACTATATTAATTCTAAATGGCAATAGTGCGAACTATGCTATCAACATTCTATCTGGATTACAAACAATGAAAAGTGAACATCAAATACTCAGCAAAATATTATCAAAGTCCAGCTAGGTAGGAGGCCTCTCAAGTCGCGGGCCCAACTTTGAAGTGGCCGAGAGTCCAGAGTCTGCTGAGGATACCAAGCGCTTGTCTTGCAGATCGCCTATATAGTCCCGAAAGCCACTGGGCCCCTCCAAGATAGGGACTTGTTTGCCATGAACTTGTGATGGCTTTGAGGTCTGCTGCCTCTTAGGGATAGGCGAAACAAGGTGCTCTTGATTTGCTGCTGTCGTGGGCTCCGGGCATAGCTGTAATCTCTGCAATACATCTAGGCAGTCTTCCAGAAAGCGGGTGGTATAAGTCTTGCCATGATAGGTGAAAGTCAGAGCAAACGGAAAGTTCCAACGGTACTGGATCCTGTGCTGAATAAGAATGGTAACAGCCGGTTTCATAAGTCTCCACTTATGCAGGGTATCCGGGCAGAGGTCCGCATAAAACTGCAGGATTGAGTCATCCGGCCCCTTGATGGTATGCAGCTTTCTGGTGGCCGATAGTAGAAGATCTCTGGCCTGCTGCCTTAAAAATCTAACAATAACATCCTTGGGGGCCTCCAAGCTCCTCATACCACCCAAGGCTCTATGGGCCCGCTCAATCTCCCACACACTTTCGGGCTGATTAGGGAGGATTATGGGGACTGTATCCCTCAGGTAGCCAGACAGGTCCTGTATCGCTCTCGGTATACCACGGATGCGTACATTGTGCCGGCGGGACCGGTTCTCCAGATCCTCTATCTTATCCGTGAGGTCAGAGATATGAATGGAGTTTTGGGCAATAAAGGATCGGTCTCTTTCTTGCGCCTCGGCCATCCGATCCGATGCGTCCTCCAGGATTTGAGTGCAGTGCCCCAGGTCCTTCAAGTCTTGTCTTAGAGGATCAATAGCTTTTGCCAGGAGCCGCTCAATAGTAGCCACTGACCTGGCAGAGAGGTCCATATATTGGCTAGGAACGTCAGGAGTACCTTCCCTGTCCGAGCCATCCGAGTGTTCTGAGGCGGACTCCGCAGGGAGGGAGCATCTGGCAGATTTAGGTGTGAAGTGCTCCCTAATGCCCTTCGCTGAAGCAGTTCTTTTGGGTTTCGGCAGTTTGGAATACAGGCCGTAGGGGTCAGCAAAAGGTCAGTTATGGAATCAGCCAGGTATAGAATAGGGGGAAGCTATGCCCCAAGTGGTCTGAGTGAAAGTCCGCTGGCCCCAGTAGTAGAGTTTGTCCAGATTATAAGGTTGAGTTGAGGTAGGTGATAGCTGTGCTGCCAGGCCAATTTCCCATTCGTCTCCTTACTCCATAATTAGAGTGTAGTCTCCAGCCGGGGCGCTGGAGAGGCCTTTGAAAATCCGGCCAAACAGAGAATAGTCCTTTGGTAGACGGGTGGCACAAAAAGTTGTACCCTCTTCAGGTGGTCTGTCTGCTTTTGTTGACGGGAGCCTGTTAAGTAGAACTCAGCCTTAGAATAGATCAGTACAGACAGTAAGCAGCAATGAATGGCCGGGAGACTTCCACTCTCGCATTATTCGCATAAGGCCAATAGTGATCTGCAGTATTGTAAACGTCCACACGGTGGCAGCACATGCGCTGATGTTGTAAGAAATTAACACAGTCTATGCAACTGGCAGTAAAAGCACAGGTCTCAAATATAGGTAGACACAATATTTTGTTTGATGCACAAATGTTCCATAAAAAGTGCCTAAAGATAGCGTCAGTTTCTGAGACCAGGTACACCCACAGTGCTCCCAAATATTATGCAATTCAGTCTCTGGCAATGCTACGAGATAAGTCTCTATATCAAGAGCTCAGTCCTGAGAAGGTAGCTTAAAGAGTTGATTCACACAGCCTTAACCCGAGATCTCAGAGTTGTGTGGGGAAGGGACAGTAAATAGAGCATTGAGTGCCTTGCAAGCTGGGGAAAATTCAAGCAGCTTCCTCTTCCTACCCCACCAAGACTCTTTAATGGCAGCCACAGTGCCTAATACGTGGGGAGAGTGCTAAGTGACTACTAATTGTGTTGGGTGCACTGCTCCCTCATTTGGGGATGTCTGGCTCTCTCCTGGGGCCTCTCTGGGGAGTCGCAGCCCTCTGGGGAAGATCCCCCCTACCTGCAGCCGTCGGGTGAGTGCTCAAAATGGCGGCCCCGCAAGATGGCGGCCGCGTTTCACGGGCTTTCTACCCCTTTGTTCAGGGACCACACTCTGGCCAGAGGGGTCACCCTGGGATCCCGGCCGGATCCAGCCGCCACCGGGATCAGCTCCAGCACACTCTCTTGAGCTGGGGAATAGAGCCCCGAAGTCCTCTGGGGCCTCAGGCGTCGTCCCGTGACCGGGGGTCTCCTGTGCTGCTGGGCCGCCTAATAAGCTCCCCGTTGCTCCCCGGGGGATAGGGGCAACCTCCAGTAGTGCCCCGAGTGCAGGCAGTGCACAAGCAACCGCTCCAGGGCAGAATAAAAAGCCCTATTCGGAGCTCAATACGGAGCTCAGACAAACACGTCTGACTTCCTCAGACGCCAGCTCCGCCCCCCACCAAAGTGTTTTTTACAGACCTCAGTTGCGCTTTTTGTGCTTCCAAAAAATCTCTCATTTGGACTTTGTCCTCTTCCGCTTGTCTCTGCCATTTCTGCTGGTTTTCTTGCTGACATGCTCTGCCCACTTACTGGCACGTAGTGGCATCTACCAGGACTTTCAATAGTTCCTCCATTGCCATCCCACCACTGCCACCATATGTGACAGATCACTGCCACATTAGGGATTCAGTGCCTTAGTTTCCAGCACCACAATGGAGTACTCTGGAACCCTTTGTATGTTTTATCAGATTTTTACTAAAAAACTTGTCAGCATACAACAGAAAACAAACACAGTGCAAAAACAAAAACCTAGCTTCCCTTTAAAGCGCTGACTAAACTCTTTGCTGCAGTTTCCTCACTGCCCAAAATAATGTCCAAATCAAATAAAGTCCTCCAATATACAGGCCTGGGCACTTATCTGTTTCCATAGTCCACTGTCTTTGTATAGTCCCAGGTGTCTCTGGAACCTTACACTTCCTGGCTAAACACGTTAAGGGAATTGTGGAACACAGTAGCTTTCCAATCTGTAGCTCTGTATCTTCACTGCTTTTCAGAACAGCCTCCAAGACCTATCTCTTTCTCTCTCTCTCTGAAGCTTCTAATCTGCTCTCCAGACTGCAGCCTTTTCACAGCTCCCAAACAATCTCTCCCTGGATGAAGGTCTCTACTGTAGTCACACCCATGCCTTTTAAGGTGCGCATTAACCGTCTCACTACTGGGTAGAAATTATGAAGTGCTCTCTTCTGACCTCTGGTGGCACTTCATCACAGTTCTTCACAGGAGAAATTTTACAAATCATTCACAGGATGCGATTACAGATGCTTTGGGGATTTTTCCAACCAAGGTACATATAAACATATCAAGTAGTCGTGCCCCAGGATAGCCAGATACTGAAAAGGTAACGTCATATTTTATCTGAGATAGTTTACAAACATATAAAGCCAACACAAGATCTATACTTGCTGGCTTTATATCCCCAGATTAAAATCCAGTGTGAATTAACTAATACGGACTATTTTGGCTATAGTGAAATTACGTATAGCATTTAACCAAACAAAAAAAATGTAATTATCACAAATAATATTTTGTGCCACTGTGGACCATATCACAAATGTTTATGTAATGCATTTAAAAGAGTATAGTTATTGCATGAAAGTACCTCACTTTCTAAAACCCCTAGGCTAGACAGGTAACCGGTTTCATTCAATTAAACTAGTTTACATGGCAATTGAACAGGAATTCCTTGAGTACCTCATTGTGCTCTAGTTTCAGGGTATATAAACTACTTAAATCCAAGTGGACACTGAGGAATTTCCTTCTGAGTCAATATGTTGTGGGTACCAGAATTGTTGAGTTAAGCCAACAGAGGGAAAAATTGCAGACTAGGGTAAAATATAACCTAGGTATTTTCCATTTCTCAGATGGGAAAATAGTAAATGTAATCCACTTATGTCCAGTACAAATGTCCAGTACATATGGCCCACTGTCCACTAAGAACTCATTCTAGTCTAAACATTCTCTTTTAACCTACTTTGGGGAACAGTGGATGCGACAACAGAATATAAACACAATGGGCCCTATTAAATTCACAAAATCGCTGTTCCCGAAGCCTGTAAAGTAGCCAGCAAAAGTTACGGCTATTAAATTTGCCTCTTTTTAGCTACCCGCACGATCTGCGGGTTACAGGTGGAAAAACCCTATGGGCTGTCAAAATCTAAACTCCGTACCAGCTAAGCCTTTGATCTTTCAATCCTGTAAATGTTACAATTGCAAATCGCTATTAAATTGCTACAAGTCCTCAAGCCCGCAACTGTTTTCACATCCGTAAATGGCAAATGTATTCAAAAATCCTACGGGTACTAGAGAGGAGTTAACTCCTGTCCATAGCACTGTAAAAGTAAATACACTGTAAAAGCAAATGTACTGAATATGAAATTATAGGGAAAGGTATTAACAAAAATAGCACAACATTCTAAAGGTCGCAAATCTGCAATAAAAAAAAAATTATGTTTAATTTCCGTGTTATATTGATCTCGGCCATCAATGTGTAAATACATATAATAGAACTCACATTGACTAGAATACTATATTTATTGATTTTTTCATATTGCATTATTTCTGGAATGCGGGTCCGATTGTAACTCGGACTTCAAAACCGTAAGTGATTGAAATTTACACGTCCAGCCTCCCTCCACTCCAGCCCATGCCCCTTCAGCCTCACCAGATCTCCCCTGTGGGATTCTACTTATCCTGATCAGCTGTAGTCCAGTTCTGTGTTTCCTCTCTTGCTTCCCCGCAGTAATGTAATTCTGAGTTCCCTGCCTCGGCAAAAGAAGACGTGCCCGGTAGAGAAGGAGCAGAGGAAGCACAGAACTGGATTACAGCTAATCAGGGTAAGTAAAAGCCCACAGGGGAGATCAGGTGAGGCTGGGGTGGAGGGGGGGGGGGGGGGCATTGTCTTGTGTGGAGGGGCCCTGGTGCTTTGCACTGCTTGCACCGGCAGTATCTCTGTCACTGGTTGGATTACAGATTGTTTTTTCTTATACTGTATATGCCAATCCTCCACTTTCTTTAGTTTTACATTTGCTTATATTTCACTCCCACCTCCCAAGCCTGTTGTCTTGGGGTTCTACGTGATCCTGCACTCCCTTTCATTCCTCATATACAATCACTCACAAAAACCTCACCTTTCACCTAAAAACACTGTGAAAATACGTCACTATCTTACACAAGAAATAACTAAAATTCTAATCCCCATTTCTCGTCTTGATTATTGCAACTCTCTCCTTACTGACCTCCCCATCATCCATCTCTCCCCAATTCCAGTCCATAATGAATACATCCTCTAGAATCATCTACCAAACTCAATGATTAGTGTCTGCAGCACCTTTTTATCAGTCACACCACTGGCTCTCCATAGCTTCCAGAAAAACAATAAAATCACAACTCTATTATATATAGCCCTCAACAATAGTGCACACTCTTACAGCTCTGTTCTTGTCTCTAAATACTCCCTCAACCAACCCTTCAATCTGCTAATTACCTTCTTACCTTCTCCTCTCTTATCACCTCCTCTGACTCCCATGTTCAGGACTTTTCTTGCGCTGACCTGATCTTTTAGAACTCCTTGTCCCCACTTCACTAGTATCCTAATATCTCCTGTCTCCAAACCTTATTAAAAACACATCTGTTTAAAGAATATTAGCACCTTCGGCATTAATATACACAACACATCAATCATCCTTCTGTACCACACCCATACCCTTTAGTTTGTAAATTTGAAAGTTTTTAATCTTGCTAAGTGCTTTAGGAAAAGCACTGTGTATGTTTGATTTTAAAGGCATATCAAAGTTTCATGGATTAATACATTTCTGCAATCCTTAGGCAAAAAGCAGCTCATGTTTGCAGAACATCTCATAAAACATTTAATTTTTATTAATATCTAGGGGGTGTCAACACAGGCATTTGACCCATACCCCCCCCCCCCCCTCCCAATCAGCATGCAGCATCAGGGGAGTAATATTATCCCACTATTTACCTGCTGTTGCTTGCTCAGCCAATCTCCTTGCAGCAGCTTCCTGTCTCTATGAGCCTCATTCAATTGAGGCATCGGGAGATCCGGGCTTCGGTAATGGAGGCTGTAAGTTATTTTGATATTCAACTGGCATCTTTTTGCAGGCTCCGATCGGGTTACAGGGTTTAGCCTCTGATTCATTGCGATGGTTACCATTGCAAGTTAATGCCCCTCAAAGCCTTTAATCTTTCACGGCCACAAGAGTTCTGAAAGATAAAATCGCAAATCGCTATTCAATTGCTCCGATTCCTCCTCGCTAACCACCCCGCCAAGGCCGCAAATGGCAAAGTGGGTCCACAAGTTACTGGTCCTAAGGAGGACTCGCAAAGGGCTTTAAGACATGTCCGGAGCACATTAAATGCACAAATACACACACTACTGTACTTTTATTAAAAGGGAAAGTGATGTTAGGTCTTAGAATTAATAGCACAATATTATAAAAGCTTGCAAGTCAGCAATAAAAAATATTTTATTTTATAGTTACTTTACGTGTTATATTGATCCCGGCAATCAATGTGTTAATACATATAGTGGAACTCGCATGTAATAGAATATCATATTTATGGCTTTATCAATATTGCAATATTGAAGGAATGTGGGTCCGATCGTAACGCGTAATTGAAGCCAGTAAGAGTTTGAATTCCAACCTCCATTTTTCATTGACGTAATTCGGAAGTTGTGGCCTTGCTTAATTGATCATGTTCAAGCTCGCAAATGCTACATACAATGGCATGGTTTACGAATTTCCCAATCGGCGCCTAACTTGCGGTTTTGCTGAATTGAATAGCACCGTAACTCGAGCGCGCTGCGGACCCGCAGGAGGCCTGCAGACATACGGCCTATATTCCGGAACTTGCGGCCTCCTAATTAAAATATGCTTTATTTCAGCTGCAATACATAGCACTTATCAGTGATACACTACATATCCCAGGCTGCTTTACAGCACAAACAAGAACTCAGAGTTTAAATCAAATGTTTCAGCTAACCTGATTAGCAAAAACAAATAATTTTAAATGTAATGCTACTTTAGCCTAGGTATGGAGAGTGTTAACCCTAGTTTGCAACTATCAGAAATTACAAGAGATTTTGCTGACTTCATTGTAATTGTTTAAAGGTTTATTTTGGGATTTTCTCATGTAAAAAATGTTTGCATGCACTCCTAATTCTCATCATCATCAGATGCATTCATAATCCAGCTCACTTAGATATGCATTTAAGCTTAAGCTCAAAGACCCTGCCCTCCATGTTTTTGCATTGTGTTAAAATTGTTATTATTTTTGACTTGAACTTACCCTTGTATAGTGCTACGCAATATAGTGGTGTGTTATACACAATATATATACACAACAGAAAAGTTTAAAACTTACTATTAATTTAATCCACTATGATATTTACTATAAACAACTGTCATGACAGAAACCCTGCAAGTAACCCTGTTATTGGGGACTCTGGTTGATAATATCAAAGCGTATTAAAATGGACATGAGAGTTGTTGTGGGGTCTGTGATGTGTTGTTTTTGTGTGTAGTCTTGTGTGGGCCACAATAATTAATATTGGGGTTACTTTATCATGCTATATGCACTGTAATAATGTTATCTTAGCTGTAAGTAGAGGAGATACATTTTCAGACATGTTTCTTAGTGGGACAACAAAGGTTTAAGTTTCTACAAGAATTTATATGGCCCCTGAGAGCGACCGGCCATACACTCTCTGCCCTCAGCCATAAAGTGTTAAAATTCACCTAACAACAAAGGTCTGGGATATTAGTGACCTAACCAGATAACCCTCAGGCTCTGATGTGTATGGTGATTGGAGGGGTTTATGGCCTGGTGACGGGGTGATGAGGTCACACTTAGAATTCAGACCCCCTCATAAAGGGAGCAGAATTAGGACGGGTGTGGGTGATATAGTTCTGTGTTTTAAATAGCTGTGATAATAATAAAGTGGTCAATCTGCTCTGAACTAAGAAATGGTGTTGCTCATCTGATTTTTCCTGTTTTGCCATGACTGATGTTCTAATCTGAATAGCTGGGTGCTGAGATGAATATAAAGTCACAACCTGTAGATTGTTCCTATAAGCTAAACTAGGAGATTTAGGGGTGTTCTGAGCCCCTCGTCTCTGGGTCGTGACATATTGGTTGGTAGTGGTAAGGCCAGAGAATCAGTCCTGCAGAGGGGAGGATGAACTGGAGGCAGGTGATAATGTTATGCAGGTTACCCCAGCCCCAGTCCCTGGCCCCAGGTTATCTGTTACTGAGGACGAGGTGTCCAGGAGGTTTTAGGTGTGGAGGGCTATTATGCCAGAGCTAACCAATGATCAGCTGGTGACCCTCCGGAAACAAATAGCACAGGGGATTCTGTGGGAGAATAGACAGGTACGTAACTGCCTTCACCAGTTCATATGGATGTGGAACTTGTAACCCCATTGGAGGTAGAAACTATCTGCAGGCTTGGGGGGTGAGAGGAGGAGAGCAAGGTGAAAAGGAAGGCCCTCCTAAAGCAATGGATGGCATTCCTGGGATTGTGACAGGGCCATGATGATCTGTCAGGCTGGCTGGAGGGACTGGTATCTAAAGAGATCGCCTTGTAGAAGCAATATGATGCCTGGATAGGGTCTGTTGGTGCCTTTGGAGATGATCCCTATTTTTCAAAGCACATGTAAGAAATTAATGTATAATTTCTATAAATATTATAATCTTTTGGGCAGGTGAAAAATCAGACACACGTATGAGGTACAATAAAACACACATATTGTACATAAACAAAATACATTGTTATATAGTTACATACAACTAACCCGCATATTGCAGATCATAGGAGATATTAAAAGGATGAACTTGATGAACTAAAATTATTTTTTCAACTTTAATTAATATATAACTATGTAACTATGAAATGTCTAGTTTACTTATATAAATGACATTAGTCTGTATACACATATCTTTAATATATATACATACACGGGAGAGGGTAAGGGAGAATGGGGTGGAAGAGACACAGGGGAGCAAAAGGGGGTGGAAGAGACACAGGGGAGGGAGAGGAGGGGAAAAAACACAGGGGAGGGAGAGGGGGAAGTGATGAGCGCTAAAGGTGCTCATCGTGAGGCGTGTAAAGTAGAGAGGGGGAAAGGTGAAGCTTGCATGTTACATGGGGGGAGAGGCTTGCAATAGTTAAGTTACAGGCTGAAAATCCCTATGGTTGTCCAAATCAGAACTTTGACCCAGCTAAGCCTTTGATCTTTCAAACCACAAATGTTACAATCGCAAATCACTACAATTCAATTGCTACAATTCCGCAAGCCTGCAAATGTTTTCACACCCATAAACGGCAAACGTAGAAAAGAATCCTATGGGTAGTAAAGAGGATTCGAAAAGCGGTTAAAGACATGCTAGTGGGACAGTAAATGTAAATAAAAAATCAATAATGCACTGTAAATGAGGGGGAAAGCAATGTAATGCATTAGAATTAATTGCACAACAGTCTCAAGCTCGCAAATCGCCAATAAAAATATATTTATTTTAATGTTTCAATTCAGGGTTATATCAATCGTAGGAATCAATGAGTTAATACATATCAGGCCACCCACATGGGCTAGAACAGTATCAGCATTCATTTTTATTATTTTGTAGTTTTGCAAGTCAGATCGCATGTCGGACCTATAAATGCTAATTGATTGACATGTAACCTCCATGTTTTACTGACATATTGATGACGGTCTCAGGGTGTGGAGAGTGAGGTTATACAGGTTACTGGGGCATGGGGGTGCATAATTCTGAATGGGCCTAGAGCAGCATAAAATCTAAAACCATCAATGTTGAGGAGGATAACATTAATTATCACCTAATTAAAACACTTATATGAAACAAAAATAATAATAAATAGTCCCTTTATTATTTGAGCAGATATACGGCTATCATTCTTACTAAAATATGCAATACCTAAAACAGATGCTTATGAGCTAGACATAAGTGCAAAAGTTGTCAAACTGATTGGATAAAAACAAATCTATGTGTATAGAAATGTGAGAATTAACATACTATTTCAAATCTTTGCATCTAGTAATTGAGAGTGACACTGATGTACAATCTCTTTTCAATACGAATATGAATTTGTGTAATAATAGTAAAATATTACAGCTTCATTGGCACCCCATAAAACGTTTTAAATATTTAAGTCACTTTTTTGTTGTTCATTTGCTAACCCCTAGAGGTATTCCATTTTCAGGGTTGGGGAAAATGTACATTAAAACATTAAAGGGCCATTTACCTCACTACAGGTGCTGTTCATGATGTGAAAGAGGTCAATTATGACAAATATGGCAACCAGCCATGTCTGAAACAGTTATATCGGAAACGGAGGAAGATACTCTGAGAGATAATAGGAATCGTGATGAGAGACAGCATTCGGGTAAATTTTTAGAACAATGCCTTCTGGCCTCTACCAGAGGACGAAATCGGTCCGTACAAAGCACATCCAACCATTTGGAAAAACGTTTAAATTTAAGGAATTAAGAGAGATGGGGATACAGGGGAAGCAAATTTCCATTGAGGAGAAAGAACTGTCCGGGAAACACTCAATGGTTAAGAGGGATGAATTGACGGTTATAAACCTATCACACCATATACTTACATCTACACAAGTATCAGTTCTGAAGAAAGGCTTGTCCTTTTCCCTGAGTCCCAATTTAAAAAATTTTGAAGCAATTAAGGATCTCCATCTCTTCTCAAGAAAAGTGCTCATTAAGAGATTTTTCCAAAATGCCAGTAATGAGGCACATAGTGCCCTAAATGATGAATCTTATGCAAATGTACAAACAAGTACTGATCTGAAGACTAATTTTAACAATGATGAGCACATCAATCCAAATGTAGAATTAGAACAGGAATGGATTAAAAAACTGAGGGCTCATCATATTTTAACCCTCCTCCTACTAGCTGCCCAGCGGTGGATATTTTTATAAAATTAGTCACAAAGGACATAGAAGAATTCTCACCAGTCAGAGACCACAATCTCACAAAATCTGAAAATGACGCACTAAAGGAAATAATGACATGGGATAATGTTATCATTAAGCCCTCGGAAAAGGGGGGCAACATACTCCAATGGCCTGTGGATATGTACCTGGAGGAGGTCCACAAACAGCTAAACAATGAGAATTGCTATGCAAGATTGAGTGAGAACCCAACTGATAGGTACTTGATACAATATGAACAAATATTAGAGGAAGCTAAAACAAAGGATCTTTTGACAACAAAAGAAACTGTCTATTTAAAGGTAAAATCTCCCAGGATTGAAACTTTTTATATGTTGCCAAAAGTGCATAAAATTAATTTTAAGCCACCTGGGAGGCCAATAATATCTGGTAATAATAGCCTATGTGAGATAGCAAGCAATTATCTGGACACCAGACTCAGATCATTCATACTGGGGTTACCCTCCTATGTAAGTGATACCAAGGAGGTTTTAAACCACCTGTAAGATGTTACAGTGAACAAATCAACATTGTTGATTGCATGTGACATAGAATCGTTATACATCTCGATTGACCACACCATCGGTGTGAATGTGGTAGCATACTTCCTTCAAATGGAGTCCCATATCAACTCGGATAAAAATTCCTTCCTACTGAAGCTATTCCGATTTATATTGAAATGCAATTATTTCATTTTTAAATTAAGTTTTACGGCTATGGGTACAGCTTGCGCTCCCACCTATGCTAATATCTATCTAGGCTGGTGGGAGCAGGAGCATGTATTCAATGAGAACAATTTGAAGTACACTGACAAGATAGTCATGTGGCTTTGATATATAGATGAAGCATTTCTCATCTGGGAAGGTAATACTGGAGAATTCCAGGAATTTATTTCAATCCTTAATAACAATGAGTTCAATTTAAAATTAACTCATGAAATTGATGAACAACAGGTCAATGTTCTAGATATAACAATAAAGAAAGGCCCAGATGGATTATTAAGAACTGATGGGTACAGAAAACCCACGGCCACCAACTCCATATTGCATGATGCAAGTGCTTATCACCCCTCTACGTGAAAAGCTATCACCACAGGGGAGTTCTTACGTATAGGATGTCTGTTCAGATAAAGAAATATTTAATATCCAAGCTATAGACTTAAGTGATAGGTTGAAAGCCAGGGGGTACTCTAATACTTCAATTAAAAAGGCATTTCATCGGGCCAAACAGACACCCAGGGAACAGCTGTTGCAACCAAAATTAAGAGAACCCTCAGAAGAACCAATCGGATATGGACAGTGGAGAGAACTCTCTACTATTCTTAATAGACATGTGCACATTTTCAAATCAGATCCTATTAGTAATGACCTGATAAGTAAAAAAATCAACATGGGATGGCGTCGATCAAATTAATATATGGAACACAATTCTTTTTTTTCTCAAAAGTGCATGCTTTAAACATTAGCAAAGTTGCATTTTCCATGAAAAAATATTTAAACTTCAATGAAACTAACTGGAAATGCACAGAGCATACATATACCTGCAGATCTAATTGGTAGACAAGTATTACTATATTACTGATCACTGGCTGACAAGCTCAACCCGATCAATTAAACATTTTGATCAGTTTTATCTGCTTTAAGAACATCATTGGAAGAAAAGAAAACACAGTGGTGCATTATCAAATACCCTCTTTCAGTTGCAACAAAGGAAAAAATATCAATGACCCTTTAATGGTTACTCTCTGCACATACACAAACCAGTGAGCACTATACTTGCCAGGGTATAAATGTACACATATAGGAACAAAGCAGTCCATATAGGAATAGAACAGTCTCCTTAACCCTCCTGGCGGTATGATTATGTCAGAATTTAGAATGTTAAAGCGGTACATTAAAAAATACGGACATAATCATACCGCCCTTTCCACCTTATCCTCCTCCCTTTCCCCCTTCTCTCCTCCCCCCTATCCTCCTCCTCACTTCTCCCCTCTCCAATCACCTCCCTTTACCGCTTCCCCTCCTCCTTTCCCCCGTATCCTCCTCCCTCCTTATCACCCTCCTCCTCCCTCCTTCCCCCTTATACTCCTCCTTCCCCCCTCATCATCATTCTCCTCCTTCCCCCATTATCATCTTCTTCCTCCCCCCTCCTCCCTTTCCCCCTCCCTTTCCCCCCTCCCCCCTTATCCTCCTCCTCACTTGTCCCTTATCCTCCCTTTCCCCCTTATCCTCCTCCCAACCCCTTCCCCTCATCCCTTCCCCCCTTATCATCCTCCTCCTCCCCCCTTATCATCCTCCTCCTTCCCCCATAATGTCCTCCTCACTTCCCTCCTTATGCTCCTCCTCCATTTCTCCTTATCCTCCCTTTCACCCTTCTCCTCCTCCCTCCTTCTCCCTTTATCATCCTTCCTTGCCCCCCTTATCATCCTTCCTTGCCCCCCTTATCATCCTCTCTTGCCCCCCTTTATCATCTTCTCTTGTACCCCCTTATCATCCTCCCTTGCCCCCCTTATCATCCTCCCTTGCCCCCCCCCCCTTATCATCCTCTTCCTCCTCCTTCTCCTTCCCCCTAACATCCTCCTCACTTCCCTCTCTAGTCCCTATCCCCCTCTCTCCTTACTTTTTAACTGGATCAGATGAGTTGCCTGCTCATCTCTCCCCCATCTCTCTCACTTCGGCAGTAAACTGCCCGGTATATGCTAATGACATGAAGCGCTGACGTCAGCACATCACGTCATTAGCATATACCGGCAGTGGGAAGATACTCTGCGGGGGGAGAGATGAGCTGCAGCTCATTGAATCCAGTTAAAAAGTAAGGAGAGAGTGGGATAGGGAGTGGAGAGGGAAGTGAGGAGGAGGTTAGGGGAAGGAGAAAAAGGATCAGGGGGGAAGGAGGAGGAAGTTGATCAGGGGGGAGGAGGATGATAACAGGGGAAGGAATAGGAGGATGGAGGAGGAGGAATAGTGTGCTGGGGGCCCAGGCAATTTTGGCAGCACTGGGGCCCCCTCCACATTCTCCATGCAGAATCCCCGAGCATGGCTCGGGGTTACCGTTTTAGGAAGTGAAAATGAACCAAGAGTCACGCTCGTGATTACCATTTAAGAGGTTAAAAACAAGTTGGCAAATAATTGGATAAGGGTTAAATACATTACATGTTGTGACAATCAGAATTCATAGAGAACACTATTAAACCTAACAATATCTTTGAACAGTACTCAGTGGCGGCTGGTGACTTTCCAAGTTGGAGGGGTGGCAGAGCGAGAGCTAGCCCCTCTGCCTTCATAGGCTCCACCCATCTGTATGGAGTCCACCTATGACATCATTTTGACCTTTATATGCCCCGCCCAATAACCTTATACTGGCTCCTGATGTCATATCATAACATTGAGTCTTTATAGGCTTTGGGGCGTTCAGAGCAAATGGTCTGAGGGGATGTCCCTGACAGCCTACAGCACTGATTGGTTGATGCTGCAAAGCTGACAGACATGAAAAGTGATACAATTCCTAGCACACTGAATGTAGACTCACCCAGGCTAAGCAGGAGAGCATTACTACACTCTCATTGTAATATGATCTATAGCAGCAGTGAAAGACACCAGGCAAGGGGGAAGGTGCACAAAGGGTTAATTTAAAGTGATAGATGCATATTTTTAACAGAATCATATGAAAGAAGACATGAAAGCTGATAAACAGATATAATAAAATTTTATTCTTTATATAAACTTAAATAGCAATATTAAAGTGATTGATAGAAAAAAACATTTTTTTGGGGGGGGGCGCTTGCCTATTTGCCCCTATGCACCAGCCGCCCCTGAGTAATATATAAATTCAGATACACTAACAATGGAATAAATAGGGTTCCAGAAGAAAGCGTTTTCAATTCAACAGTGTATCCTGCATACTGGCTGTTGCATAAGTAATTACAGATAGACACATGCGGTGTGGTATAACCCTTAGCTAAATTGGTTAATTTAAGATTCCTGAAAAAAATATATCTCACGATTGTTTACCAACTTGTCATTTTCTTGACGTTGGAAGAGATGTGACAATGTGCAATAACTTTGTGGATGCCGTCTATGTTTGTTTTCGATAGGATTAATCTGAAACACTGTAACAATATTTAATCCTATTAGCAATGCAATGTTTTGCTGGATTTGACAATGTCCTTTTGAAGGATGTTCTGTATGCTGAAGATAAAAATTCACAGTAACTTCCTACAACAGAAGTTATATCATTTTGCAAATTAATCTGTAAAAAATATAGCTGAATCACTGCATGCAAACAATGTATCACCAGAGGATCAAATCGATCAGACAAATAATCAGAATGAATAGTTTAGACACTGGGTAAAGTTACAATGTTGTATCTTCAAGGGGAAGACACTTCTGGTAAAATATGTAAACTTAAAGGGCCACTATTGTCCAAAAAATTCTAGCATGCTTTAAATTATACAAAAAGTTTCTTTTATATGAGAAATAATTGCTCTTGTAGAACAATTACATTAAATATAGACAATGTGGGATTGTAAAGCATTTTAAAGTAAAGCTCATATATTTGTTTGTTGGACTATGGGCCCTATTCAATTGCAATATAGATTTCTTTTGTTCTTTTTATATAATTTCATAACATTAACAGTGACAAATAAAAAAAAAATTTGGGAAGAAGAGGAATAGTAGGATAATGTAATATATTATTCTCTTTCTTCAAAGTTATTTAAGTTCTTATGTTATTTATGTATTTATTTTTGTCTATTTTCAAATTACAAATGTTCCAACAGGAATCCATTTATTTCTATAATTGCCTACATCATGTACACTGTTTCTATATAATATTGTATTTTAGCTCTTTTATTGTGGTTTTATCTGGTTTCCAATTTTTAGTTATGATAATTCTAGTAGCTAAAATATTTTATGTATTAGGAGGTGTGTGTTTGTTGATATATTTGATATAGGTAATCCTAATAGTGCCTCTTCTGGTTTTCTGTGTTGTTGAGTTCCACCTCTCTGTGACTAAAAGTCTGTCCAGAACGTTTTCCATATCCCAAATCTCTAAGGGCCTCATTCAATTGTGATTTGGCCAATTGAATAGGGCTCTAAATAAGCACATAGCATTTTTTTTTTAAAGGAGTATTTAGTTAGTAAAAACCTTACTTTTAGATAGATGTTTACTAACTAAAAACGTATTTAAAAAAAATATGTTATGTGCTTATTTAGAGCCCTATTCAATTAGCCAAATTGCAATTGAATGAGGGCCTAAGAGTTCAGCTTCTAAACCTAATAAAGTTACAGGCGTAGATCGGGAGTCACCAGAATGGTTAACATTCACAACTGACTCAAGTTAGTTCTGATAGATAAGACATCTATTACATTACAATGCTTGTTGCAGAACTGAGCCAGCTAGTCTGAACAGACTCAAGCTCTAAGCAGGTCTTAGTCCTTGACACACTGGATACACAGAGTATAGCTCTTGTGATATGATTCCTTCCCTAATAAAGGTATATATAACATTCATATGTATCTCCAACAAGTCTTTCTTATCTAGTATGGGTTTATACCAAACATAACAAAGTGAACAGATTAATGTTTAACCAAAAGTCAATACAAAACTGAATACACATGGTTAGGTGTTCAAACTCCTCCTCCCCAATCTTTTGGACCAATCAGAGAGGGGCCAACATTGACAGGAATGTCACTGGTGGATGGATTTGACTATTAATCAATAAAGAGGGTCCACTAATGCTGTGTAATTTAATCGGATCCAATGTAAGGGGTGGTGTGGAGCGGGGTCATCTGGGTTGGGCTATCAGGCAGGCTATGTGACTACTAAGGGTCACATAGTCCATCTCACATTAGGAGTAAAGGTATACCCTGCTTAAAGCTACCTCGTTTAAAGCTGATTCGCTATATAGCTGCTCTTCCTGCCAGGCCCTTTTAATACTAAACCCCACTGTAGAGCTGTATTTGCCTGCCAAATCCCTTTTAACACTCTGATTTTCTATAACATTGCCTCACTGTAAGGCTGTCTTTGTCTACCGGACCTCATATAACGCTCTGATTCTCTATAGCACTGCCTCGCTATAACTCTGTTTTTGCCTACCGGACCCCTTTTACAGTGTGGCACTCTGAATTGATTTATATGTCAATGTCTCATCCATTTTGACTTATAATCAGACCCAACATGCTTCTAGAAAGGACCGGTAGCCTGTCCAAAACCAAGCAAATATGGAAGAAGTTTTACTCTTGGTGTCTGAAGGCGGATATTGTCACTGCAGATGTTTCAATAGTATCAATTCTAGTCCTTCTATGGGAAGGTTTTGAGTACACTCAAGTTGAAAGTCTCTATCCTGAGCGCTTTTCTTCGTTGATCTCTGGAATAAAATGTTTGGATGAAATGTTTTTGAAAGGAGCCATTACAGGACCACGCATACAGTGCCTTGCAAAAGGTATTCACCCTCCTGGACTTTTTACCTATGTTGTTACATTACAGGCTTAAGTTCAATGTTTTGTTAATCTGAATTGTATGTGATGGATCAGAACACAATAGTCTAAGTTGGTGAAGTGAAATGAAAAAAATATATACATAAAACTATTTTTTAGCATTAGAAAACAGAAAATTGTCATGTGTGTATGTATTCATCCCGTTTTTATGAAGCCCATAAAAAGCTCTGGTGCAACCAATTACCTTCAGAAGTCACATAATTAGTGAAATGATATCCACCTGTGTGCAATCTAAGTGTCACATGATCTGTCATTACATATACACACCTTTTTTCAAAGGCCCCAGAGGCTGCAACACCTAAGCAAGAGGCACCAGTAACCAAACACTGCCATGAAGACCAAGGATCTCTCCAAACAAGTAAGGGTCAATGTTGTTGAGAAGTACAAGTCAGGGTTAGGTTAAAAAAATATCCAAATCTTTGATGATCCCCAGGAGCACCATCAAATCTATAATAACCAAATGGAAACAACATGGCACAACAGCAAACCTGCCAAGAGACAGCCGCCCACCAAAACTCACAGACCGGGCAAGGAGGGCATTAATCAAAGAGGCAGCACAGAGACGTAAGGTAACCCTGGAGGAGCTGCAGAGTTCCACAGCAGAGACTGGAGTATCTGTACATAGGACGACAATAAGCCGTGAGCTCCATAGAGTTAAGCTTTATGGCAGAGTGGCCAGAAGAAAACCATTACTTTCAGCAAAAAACAAAATGGCACATTTGCAAAAAGACATGTGGGAGACTCTCAAAATGTATGGAGGTATATGTGCTCTTGTCTGAGGAGACTAACATTGAACTTTTCGGCCATCACAGAAAACGCTATGTCTGGCGCAAACCCAACACATCATATCTCTCAAAGCACACCATTCCCACAGTGAACATGGTGGTGGCAGCATCATGCTGTGGGGATGTTTTTCAGCAGCCGGAACTGGGAAACTGGTCAGAGTTGAGGGAAAGATGGATGGTGCTTGAGCAAAACCTGTACCACTCTGTGAGTGATTTGAGGCTAGGACGGAGGTTAACCTTCCAGCAGGACAATGACCCCAAACACTCTGCTAAAGCAACACTTGAGTGGTTTAAGGGGAAACATGTAAATGTGTTGGAATGGCCTAGTCAAAGCCTAGACCTCAATCCAATAGAAAATCTGTGGTCAGACTTACTTAAAGATTGTTGTTCACAAGCGCAAACCAACCAACTTGAAGTAGCTGGAGCAGTTTTGACAGGAGGAATGGGCAAACATCCCAGTGGTAAGATGTGGCAAGCTCATATAGACTTATCCAAAGCGACTTGGAGCTATGATTGCCGCCAAAGGTGGTCTTTACAAAATATTGACTTTAGGTGGGTGAATAGTTTGCACATTGACTTTTTCTGTAATTTTTTCCTATTCGTTGTTTGCTTCACAATAAAAAAACAAAAACATCTTCAAAGTGGTGGGCATGTTCTGTAAATTGAAGGATGCAAATCCTCAAACAATCCATGTTAATTCCAGATTGTGAGGCAACAAAACACGAAAAATGCCAAGGGGGGTGAATACTTTTGCAAGGCACTGTATATATCACATATTATAATTGCCTAACTACGAGACGTTGTCACGCTTTGCGTGCTGCGTACCACTTAGCAATGAGCGCCGCAGTCGCTCATTGCCTTCGAGCCTTGTGAAGCGAGCAGTGGAGGGAATGAAACACGCAGGACTTAGCCTACAAACACTATAAAATGCGGCTTCGCCTTAGGCCGAAAGTAGGTGACGAATGCAAAACTTAGAGAAAAAAAAAACGAGAGGCGGAACTTTGAAAAAAAAAAACGAGATTGCAAAAATACGAGGTTAACGGCTGAACCCGCAAACATCCAACAAACACAAAAAACACAAAGAAAATACAAACAAATACAACAAAAATATCACCTACAGCACGGGGGAACAGGCAGGACGTCTGGGAGTGAGGTGCAACCTGAATTTAAGCCGATTTTGACGACTTTTACCACACGAAAATCCGCTAAGCAAGAAAATAAATGGCCACTGAAAAAAAACGAAAACGAGGCTACACCACCCCGGACCGCACTAAACACTTCCAATCGCGTAGCGCTTTACCATGGCAGTTTACGAGACGCAGGACTTAAAAAAAAAAAAATACGACAGAGCAAAAATACGAGGTTAACGGACGAACAACTAAAAAACAATAAAAACACACAAAACATTTAAAAAAATACAACAAAAACATCACCCACAGCATGGGGGAACAGCCAGGACGTCTGGGACTGAGGTACAACGCGATTTAAATGCGATTTTGACAACTTTCACCACACAAAAGTCGTCTAAGCGAGAGAAAAATTGGCCGCCGAAAAAAATAAAAGACTCCGGACCATGCAAAACACTGCCAAACGAGTAGCACTTTCACACAGCAATGAACAAAATACTAAATTTACTATTACAAAATACGGAAAATACATGCGAGACGCGTAACACATTAATAACATTACCAATCTACAATGGCGATTTACACAACTACACCAACGGAGCTGCAGAGTTCCACAGCAGAGACTGGAGTATCTGTACATAGGACGACAATAAGCCGTGAGCTCCATAGAGTTAAGCTTTATGGCAGAGTGGCCAGAAGAAAACCATTACTTTCAGCAAAAAACAAAATGGCACATTTGCAAAAAGACATGTGGGAGACTCTCAAAATGTATGGAGGTATATGTGCTCTTGTCTGAGGAGACTAACATTGAACTTTTCGGCCATCACAGAAAACGCTATGTCTGGCGCAAACCCAACACATCATATCTCTCAAAGCACACCATTCCCACAGTGAACATGGTGGTGGCAGCATCATGCTGTGGGGATGTTTTTCAGCAGCCGGAACTGGGAAACTGGTCAGAGTTGAGGGAAAGATGGATGGTGCTTGAGCAAAACCTGTACCACTCTGTGCGTGATTTGAGGCTAGGACGGAGGTTAACCTTCCAGCAGGACAATGACCCCAAACACTCTGCTAAAGCAACACTTGAGTGGTTTAAGGGGAAACATGTAAATGTGTTGGAATGGCCTAGTCAAAGCCTAGACCTCAATCCAATAGAAAATCTGTGGTCAGACTTACTTAAAGATTGTTGTTCACAAGCGCAAACCAACCAACTTGAAGTAGCTGGAGCAGTTTTGACAGGAGGAATGGGCAAACATCCCAGTGGTAAGATGTGGCAAGCTCATATAGACTTATCCAAAGCGACTTGGAGCTATGATTGCCGCCAAAGGTGGTCTTTACAAAATATTGACTTTAGGTGGGTGAATAGTTTGCACATTGACTTTTTCTGTAATTTTTTCCTATTCGTTGTTTGCTTCACAATAAAAAAACAAAAACATCTTCAAAGTGGTGGGCATGTTCTGTAAATTGAAGGATGCAAATCCTCAAACAATCCATGTTAATTCCAGATTGTGAGGCAACAAAACACGAAAAATGCCAAGGGGGGTGAATACTTTTGCAAGGCACTGTATATATCACATATTATAATTGCCTAACTACGAGACGTTGTCACGCTTTGCGTGCTGCGTACCACTTAGCAATGAGCGCCGCAGTCGCTCATTGCCTTCGAGCCTTGTGAAGCGAGCAGTGGAGGGAATGAAACACGCAGGACTTAGCCTACAAACACTATAAAATGCGGCTTCGCCTTAGGCCGAAAGTAGGTGACGAATGCAAAACTTAGAGAAAAAAAAAACGAGAGGCGGAACTTTGAAAAAAAAAAACGAGATTGCAAAAATACGAGGTTAACGGCTGAACCCGCAAACATCCAACAAACACAAAAAACACAAAGAAAATACAAACAAATACAACAAAAATATCACCTACAGCACGGGGGAACAGGCAGGACGTCTGGGAGTGAGGTGCAACCTGAATTTAAGCCGATTTTGACGACTTTTACCACACGAAAATCCGCTAAGCAAGAAAATAAATGGCCACTGAAAAAAAACGAAAACGAGGCTACACCACCCCGGACCGCACTAAACACTTCCAATCGCGTAGCGCTTTACCATGGCAGTTTACGAGACGCAGGACTTAAAAAAAAAAAATACGACAGAGCAAAAATACGAGGTTAACGGACGAACAACTAAAAAACAATAAAAACACACAAAACATTAAAAAAAATACAACAAAAACATCACCCACAGCATGGGGGAACAGCCAGGACGTCTGGGACTGAGGTACAACGCGATTTAAATGCGATTTTGACAACTTTCACCACACGAAAGTCGTCTAAGCGAGAGAAAAATTGGCCGCCGAAAAAAATAAAAGACTCCGGACCATGCAAAACACTGCCAAACGAGTAGCACTTTCACACAGCAATGAACAAAATACTAAATTTACTATTACAAAATACGGAAAATACATGCGAGACGCGTAACACATTAATAACATTACCAATCTACAATGGCGATTTACACAACTACACCAACGGATTTCCCTTGCGCACACAAACCATTTAGAATGC
The DNA here is from genome assembly GCA_027410445.1 of Discoglossus pictus. Classification (NCBI taxonomy): domain Eukaryota; kingdom Metazoa; phylum Chordata; class Amphibia; order Anura; family Alytidae; genus Discoglossus; species Discoglossus pictus. The sequence goes on from CM050166.1 coordinate 130,996,331, forward strand.
CCAGTTGGGACATTCATTACACTTTATCATCAGAGCAACAACACTCACTGTACATTGTATGGTGCCGGAAAATATAAACAGATTGTTAGCTCTTTAGACTATTAATTGCTGAATATATTAATTACAAATTGGTAAAGTATATTCATTTATTCAAGAAATAATTAATTCATTATGGATTAAGTAAATATAGATGAATATATATCTCTCTATAATGAGTGCCAAAGGTGCTCAGAAGAGCAACAATAGACGAGACAAGAGGCTCACCATGAGCACCGAAGGCCCTCACAGTACAAAAATGTTTACATTGTGTGGCAAACAGCATTCCCTGGCTTACAATTTTCTTGCCGTAATTTTTTGACGGGCAAGTCGCTAGTGTATATATATATATATGTGTGTGAATGTATGTATTCATGTAGGAGGTCTAGGCATGAGCTATTGATATAAGGGAGGTAAATGGGTAAATATATATATACTAGCTACTTGACAGTCAAAAATTACGGGAGTCAAATTGTAAGGCAGGCAATGACGGGAATAAGTTTTCCACAACTCTCCCTCCCCTGTGTGTCCTCCCATCCCCCCTCTGTGTCTCCTTCCCCCGCCCTCTCTCCCCTGTGTCTCCATTTCCCCTCTCCCTCACCTGTGCCTCTTTTCCCCCTCTCCCTTTTCCCCCTCCCTCCCCAGTGTCACCTTTCCGCCCTTTCCCTATGTCTCCGATTCCCCCTTCTCCTTTACCTCCTTTCCCCCTCTCATTTTCCCCCTCTCCCTCCCCTGTGTGTCCTTTCCCCTCCTCTCGCCCTCTCCTGTTTCTCCTTTCCCCCCTATGTCTCCTTTCCCTTTCTCTTTCCTTTATCTGATTACCCCCTCTCCCTCCCCTCTGTCTCCTTTCCCCCTCTCTCCCTCTCCTGATCCTTGCGCGGCTTGATCCAAAGTGGTTCTGGACGGAGGAGGGGAGCTGCAGAGCAGAAGATGGAGTGCGGCGCTGCTGGCAGGGTCCTCATCCGGGTATGGTTGGGATAGGGAGTTGAGAGCCTGTGGGACTGCACGATGAGCGCCTCCAGCGCTCATCAAGAGCCCTCCACTGGCAGGAACCAGGTACTGGGAAGTGGTGAAGTGTTGCCCTAAATTGTACTCTATATTCCAAATGAGGGCGTAGTAGGGATTTGTATAGTGGCAGAATTATATTTGCTTCCCTTGCTTCTATACCATTCTTAATACATGCTAATATTGTATTTGCCTTTGCACATGCTGGTTGGCATTGAGCACTGTTACCTAGGTGGTTGTCCACAAGTACTCCCAAATCCCTTTCAATATCTGATACCCCTATATTTGCTCCATTAAGATTATAAATTGCATGGCTATTCTTCCTTCCCAGATGCATAATTTTACATTTATCCAAATAAAATCTCATCTGCCATTTAGTCTCCCATTTCTCTAATTTATGCAAATCCCTTTGGAGGGAAAGTACATAATTATCTGATTTAATTACCTTGCACAACTTAGTATCATCAGCAAAAATGGAGACAATACTTTCCAGACCCACTTCTAAGTAATTAATAAGTATGATAAAAAGGAGAGGACCTAATACTGAACCAATCAAAGTATGTTCCATTTACCACAACCCTTTGCTTCCTGTCTTTTAGCCAACTCTCAATCCATGAGCAAATATTTACTCCAATTCCTGTATCCCTTAGTTTGCACAATAGTCTTCCATGTGGCACTGTATCAAAAGCCTTTGCAAAATCCAAAAATACTGCATCCACTGAGTTGCCTTGATCCAGGTTCCTACTAACCTCCTAATATAACTAATTAGATTTGTTTGACATGACCTTTCCCTCATAAATCCATGTTGACTCCTACTTATAATCCTGTTCAAATAGACATGTTCTTGTATATTATCTCTTATTAACCCTTCTAAAAGCTTTCCCACTACAGAAGTGAGACTTACAGGTTCCCCGGATTTGCTCCCTTCTTAAATATAGGTATAACATCTGCTTTTCTCCAGTCATCTGAAAGAGACCCTGGGTTGAGTGAATCTTGAAAAATTAGATATAATGGTTTTGCTATTACAGAGCCCAGTTCCCTCAGTACCCTTGGATGTATTCCATAAGGACCTGGGGCTTTATTAACATTTATTTTTTCCAACCTCTTTTGGATTTCTTCCTGCGTTAACCAATTATTTAACGAAGGTAGTGCAGACCCTTATGTTGTGGTGTCCCAACCACCAGTACCTCCCTTGTGTATACCGAAGAAAAAAAACTATTTAGCTCATCTGCCTTTTGCTGGCCACTAATTATCAGATGGCCTGTGTCACATTGTAATGTTCCTATAGCTTCTTTCCTGGCCTTCTTTCCATTAATTTATTTTTAAAATATTTTAGGGTTAGTCTTACTCTCTTTTGCAACTAACTTTTCCTTTTCAATTTTAGCCAGTCTAATCGCCCTTTTGCAAGCCTTTTTTTTTGTATAATTTAAATGCCTGTTTTTTACTCCGTATCTTGCTCTTTAAATCATTGTTAAACCACATGGGTTGTGATTTACTCCTTTCATGTTTATTCCCATATGGTATAAAGTTTTTTCTTTATATATTTAGTAAGGATTTAAATGTTGTCCAGTTACGTTTAGTATATTTTACCTGTCAATTCTTTGTCCCAGTAATTATCACTGCCCTTAGACCGTTAAAATCTGCACTTTTAAAATTAAGATTTTCATTGGCCCCTTACAGTTTTGTTTTTTTAATTCAATCTCAAATGAGACTGTGTTGTGATCACTATTTCATAAAGGTTACCCTATTTCAACATTTGATACTATATCAATATTATTTGTGATAACTAAATCTAAGATAGCTTAATTTCTAGTAGGTTCTTGTATAACCTGGGCCAGATAATGATCTCTGAGTTTACTCAAGAACCTGCTACCCTTAGCTGAACTGCTGGTCTAATTTATCCAGTTTATTTTAGGGTAATTAAAATCTCCCATTATTAGAAGGTGCCCATGCTTAGCTGCATTTCCAATCGGTAACAATACTTGTATTTCCTCGCTTTCAGTTATATTTGGGGGTTTATAGCATACTCCAACTAATATTATTTTTGAATTTGCTGCTCCGCTATTTAACTCTACCCACAAACATTCAACATTACCGCTAATTTCACCATATATTTCTTCTCTGACTATAGGCTTAAATTCAGGCTTAACATACAGACAAATTCCTCCTCCTCTTTTACCATTGCCCCTATCTTTCCTAAATAGGTTATACCTTCAGATTAACAGTCCAGTCATGAGATTCATCCCACCACGTTTCGGTAATGCCTATTAAATCCCATTTTTTGTTAATTGCCAATAATTCTAACTCTCACATTTTCCTGGTAAGCTTCTGGCATTAGCAACCATACACCTTATGTTATGAGTCTGTAGTTCTGAAGTGCCTGTCATTGTACTTGAGTTACTTAGCAATACTTCCCTATTGACTGTACTAACCCCCCCCCCATCTCCTCACCCATGAGTAGTTAATTCATCCATTATCTCCTCTACTCTTTCTACCCCATTACATTCATCTAGTCCCTAGTCTACTAGTTTAAAAACTCCCCCAGCCATTCTTCCATCCCATCCCCTAGCACAATAGCTCCCCCATCATTAAGGTGCAATCCATCCCTGCTATAGAGATTGTACCCAAGTGAGAAGTCAGCCCAGTGCTCTAAAAACCCAAACTTCTCCTTAGTGCACCACATTTTTAGCCACTCATTTACCTCCCTAAGCTTCTTCTGTCTCCCTGGGCAAGCACATGGCACAGGTATTTATCTAAGAAAATACTACCTTGGAGGTCCATGCTTTAAGCTTATTCCCTAGTTCTCTAAAATCATTCTTTAGGACACCCCATCTTCCACTAACTTTGTCATTGGTACCAACATATACCGCCGCTTCATTAGCTGCCCCTCCCAATAATTTATCTATCCGATCCACAACATGTCCAACCCGAGCACCCAGGAGACAGGAAACTGTTCAATTGCTGGGATCTGGGTGAAAATAACCCTGTCTACCTTCCTAATAATAGAGTGCCCTACCACCAAAACCTGTCTGTTATGGTATGGACCCTTGATCATCTGTTCCAGTAGTGCATACATATGAGTGAGGTTGCCACTGGACTGACTCATAATTATTGTCTACAAAATTTCAGTGGGAAAAATAAACAAACAATAATAACACAGACCAAACCACACCCACTCTCACCTGGACACTGATTACAGACCACAAGACAGAAAAACACCCTTTAGCTTCCTGCACTGACTCCCAGAGAGAGTCACACAGAACACCAAACAAGTGCACACAGATATACTTATATACAGGGCAATCCACTACCACTCTCACCTGGACACTGATTACAGAACACAAGACAGAAAAACACCCTTTAGTACACCCTGTACTGATTCCCAGAGAGATTCACATCTTTTGGTTCTAGAGGTTCTAAAATGATTCTAGAGGTTCCTGTAACCCACCCAAGTGCGTGAACTACACCCAATAAAACTAGTTATTTCAACATACTTAGTTCTGTGGTAGCATTTAACGGAGAGGAGAATAGGAGGGAGGTCCAGTTGTTAATCTGGGTAGTACTCTTTTCTGTTTTACTTTGGATGATTTGGCATATCTCTCTAGTGCTGCCTTTAAGGGCCTCAAGAAAACAGAATTTATGGTAACAAGTTATACATGTTTCTAATGATCCCGTTTTCTCTAATTATGTTCTTGTCTTGCACACCTACTAAAGTTTATAATGTGTTACTTAGCGAACATTTTTTTATAAAATTACAGTGACTCTTTAAACGATGAAGGTGGTTTTAGTGGTACTGTTTCAAAAAGTACTACTCCCGTTGTCAATTATAGATGTTAAAATTATAATTTTGCATATGGGTCTCCAATGTCCCATTACAAAAAAAAAATAATCATGAAATCAGGACCTTGATCCGGATGTGATATCTGGCACCCATTTAAAAATATTTGATGGGATCTATGGAGCTTGAAAAAGGTGTCTTGGAATAACACATCATCTGGCTCACCTTACTTGTAAAAAAGCTGCTATAATAAATGGAGACAAAAAAAATCTATGATTTAACAAAGGAGGCCTACACACTTTTACAGCTTTATAAAATGAGCCTCTGGTGTTCAAAAGAATAAAAGCATTGACAATCCCAGCACAAATTAAATTGAATTAAGAAACATTGTAACATTTTAAAATGAATTCACAGCCTTCTCACCTTATCCTCCTCATGATTAGAGACATTGAAGGTTTCCGAATAGATACCGATTTATCTATTTACTTCTATGTACTTTTTTTTATTCTGCCTAAAATCATTAAATTAGTATCTGTTTGGGTCTGCCTTCTGTAGCCATGCAGCTCATGAATACACACACTGTGAGTGCAGTGTTTCAAATTAGACAATCACTGACATCTCTCAAGTAACATGTTGCAGAAGGTTGCCACTGATTGGTTACCAAGAGGCACTGCACACTTAGGCCCCTATTTAATTGTGCAAACCGCAATTACATGAGCCCGTAATGGAGCCTGTAAAAGTTACTGATATTTAATTGGCTACATTTTGCTACTAGCAATTCATTTGCGTGTTACAGGCTCAAAAGCACTGCAGTTGTCAAAAAAGTAACTCCGTCCTATCTCCTCCTTTGATGTTTCAAGACCATAAATTTTACTAATCTTAAAGACGCAAAATACATATTCAAACCTGCAATTGCCTTCAAACTTGTAAATGGCAAATGTATAGAAAATTCCTACGAGTACTAGATAGAACTCACAAGTGCGTTCAACACCTGTTCGTAACACTGAAAAAGCAAATATAAACACAATACTGCACTTTAAAATATTGGGAAAGCAATGAAAGGCATTATAATTAATTGCACAAATCTGCAAAACAAATTATTTTTGTTATGTTTTATTTCCAAGTTATATCAATCTCGGGAATCAAGGAGTTAATACATATCATGGAACCCGCATGGACTAGAACAGTTGAATTTTAATTTTTACTCATTTCTACATTTCTGGATGGAGAGTCCGATTGCAGATCGGACATCTAAACACTAATTTATTGTAGTTTAAACCCCATGTATTACTGATGGTTTGATGACGGTCTCATTTACTATTGTCTCTGTCTAAATTGTAACTTACAGGCTTGCTTAATTGATCATGATCATGCCCTGAAATGCTACTTATGGGTTCATGGTTTGCGTGTTGGGGCTGTGAGCATGTAGTTAGTTGCGGGCTTGAATACATCTATATATGTAACAAATTTGGAACCTGCCGCCAAAAGTTCAGCATGAATGTAATAATGGGCTTGCATTTAAATTAGGGCTTCTGTGCTTAAAAGTACATGGTCTTCATGAAATGCAGAGGGGAGATAACAATTAGGAACTATTTGCAAGTATTCAGGTAAAACAAAACATAGCATTTAAGCACTTCTTAATAAAATAAAGTACACAAAAGTAAAGAGATACCTAGGTATATTATATTCATAGTGAAATACAGGAATTTTAGGTGAGGTGTTCATTTAAATTAATTGGCATAGTGAAGGAAGTAGATACATGACAAGCTGATTATGAAACTGTGGAATATTTATATGTCAACCAAGTGCTTTGGAGTCTAATGTATAAGATCCCCATCACTTCAGCTAATTATTTAAAGTAGAGGCTGCTTGTGTGAATGTATATCTAAGAAGAAATTGGTAACTGTCATCTTTCTTAATTACTTTACTATGTTTTCATGCAATTGTGACTGCAAAGACTTGTCATAAAATGATGTACATTGTATAGATCTGCGCAATATCATAGGCTTGTTCTCGTCTGATCTCACCATTTTACAGTGAGCAAGGCTTACTTATCCAATTAAAATCCTTAAAACCTTTAAAAGCATATTTACATTTCCTGTATTATGAATGCAACTGATAGAGGAGAATTAGTGTATGAAAACATTTTTTGCATGAAAAAAATACCAAAATAAAAATTATTAAATTTACACTAACATTTCTTCATTTTTAGGCAGTTGATTTTGAGAAGGAAGGGCCATGAAAATCCAAGCTAAATTAGCTAACAAATTCCTAATTAGTTGTGGACAATCAGAGACAGGTACAACAATGTATCTGTTTCCTTCTCACTGGTTGAGACAAAGCTACATGAGAAGCAGCCATGATACTGATTTGCTAGGACACAACCCCAAAAAGCTAATTGGCTAGAACACTCTGCTTACATAGGTGCCTTGGGGTGGAACTCACCCAAAAAATGTCAAGTACTTTGAATTAGAAATATACAGAATTCCTCAATAAAATTATTTCATATGAGGCCTGGCCAAACATACAGACTTAAAACACATGACACGCCACAACTTCTATATACTTTTAAGTTTCAGTCTTTGGATCCTGTAGCCAAGATAACGCTGTAACTCATAAATGTCAGTTACAATATCCGAATAGTAATGCCCAAATTTACTTTTTAGGTAAAGCTGAAATGCTATTTTATTTGACAAAACAATGAAGAATTCCTTCTTAAAATAACATGGATTTTTTTTTACTTTAATACTTTTTATTATTTAGGAATCAGGATAACCACAAATAACAATAATAAGTTGTTTCAAACAACAGTGTCAATGTAGAAGAGCAAAAGTTACACAATCTTGCCGAAATAACATTACCATTTTTACACTCCCTAACATAAATGTCAGTAATAATGAAATATTAGCTAAGAGTTATATATTCTAATTCTCCTTTAATTTTCTTAATTTTCTAGGCTTTGTTGAAAAATCAAACAAATAACTAATAAAAGAAATAGCTAGGGAAAATCTAGATATTTATAAACACATAATTAGTTCACCCAGATGCCAGAAGGTTAGATCCCTATCACAACCCCAAGGGGTAGTCCAGAGCCGTCATTTTGATACTGCTGAGCTAATGGATGAGTGCTCATATTATACAAATAAACTATGTACATGAAAACATAATAAGTTGATAGATTTATGACTTTACCGTGGTAGGATGTATTACAAAATCAAAGGAGGAAAGAGGTCGCTTGACACACATCCCCCCCCCCCCCCCCCCCCGATTTTACCCAGAGTTGCACTACGGTAAATGTAAATATTTTGCAGACTCACTATACCTCATAATCCAGACTGTCCGAGAGCACCCATGTCCAAACTGTCTCCGTTGCCTGCTTCCCATCAATCAGTACATCGAAGAGGTCTATATTAGAGTTATGTGATTGTTATGCTTTCGGAAGAAGCTAGCCAGGGTCCCCAGATCTTAAGAAACAGCAGTGAAGTATCGCTAAGCCTATGTGTCAGCCTTTCATTGATCAGTATGTAACTAATTTTGTTTATTACATCCCTACGCTGCAGGTAAGGGTTTTTCCAATTTCTGGCAATAAAGTTTTTAGTCGCTAGCATAAAGAATTGGAGTAGTTTGTTTTGAGAGGAGCTTCGTTTTGGATCATGGATACCTAACAGGCACACAGCTATACCTCATTTAACGCTGTAGATCGGTTCCAGGCAATAGGAGTGCTAGGTGAAACAGCTCTAAACGGGGCAGTTTAACATGGGGAAGATAGGGATAGGGGAACTCATGAAAAAAAAACACAATTTCAATTGAAATTTGTTTTATATGAACTTCAAAGAAACAGCAAACATAACACTAACACAAACTGAACATTAGCAGAAATATAAACTTTAAATTATTGATGTTGGAGCTTCTGGGTCATCCTGGATTCTGTTTTCTTTGGAGAAAAAAAAAACAGTGTTATAGAGACTCAGATCGTTAAAACGTGTCTGCCTGGCAAAAAACAGCGTTATGGTGGGCCAGTGCTCTAGAAAATCTGAGCGGTAAAAGGGATCTGGCAGGTTAAACAGTGTTATAGTGGGGTTTAGCATTAAAAGGGGCCTGGCAGGAATAACAGCTCTACAGTGAATAAGCTCTAAACGGGGATTGCTTTAAGTGGGGTATACCTATACCTCCATAGTGGGTTTTAGAGTGACGTTGAGTAGCCCTGAAGCTAAGCAAAGAGTCTTGGACCACATCCTCATCCTCCCTCCTCAACCCCCCCATCCACATCCTCAACCCCCTCCTCAAGCTCAACCCTCCTCAACCTCAACCCTCCTCAACCTCAACCCCCCCTCAACCTCAACCCCCCCTCCTCAACCCCCCTCCTCAACCCCCCATCCTCAACCCCCCCATCCTCAACCCCCCCATCCTCATCCTCTCTCCTCAACCCCTCCTCCTCATCCTCAACCTCCCTCACACGTGCGCCGGCACCGGGTCAAGGAGCGGAGGCCGGAGCACAAGCAGGTAAGTGAGGGGAGAGGGGGGAGGTATTTAGGGGGGTTTAGGTGGAGGAGGGCGGTTGAGGGGGGTTTAGGTTGAGGAGGGGGGAGGGAAAGAGACACGGGGGGTAGAGAGACACACGGGTGTTAGAGACACACGGGGGGGTAGAGACACACGGGGGGGTTAGGGAGACACAGGGGGGTTAGAGACACACGGGGGGGAGAGTGACTTGAGTATAAGCCGAGGGGGCCCTTTTTTAAAGGGCTGAAAAAATCGGCTTATACTCGAGTATATACGGTAGTTAAAAGTTTATTTTGCTGGGTATATTATGTTCACTCTGCATCTGGGCTGCAGATACTAGAGAACCGTTCCTGAACCAGGAATGTAATCTGTCCAGCTTAGAAATCATCCACCAGTGTTGTGAAGTGTCAGAAAAAAAAATGTATCTGAAAAGATTGAAGTGAGAGGCGAAAGAGAATGGACCAGCCATCTCTGAACGTTTGCCCTCACCCAAATTTTCATAGTAAGAGAAATGAGTGGGTTGGAGAAATTTGATTTTAGAGGGAGTAAGTGTGGAGACCAGATTATTGTGTCCCAAGAGTAGGGAAACATTTGTGTATTTTCTATGAATGTCCATATTGGTTGGTGATTAATGGAATGAGCCAGCGGTATAAAAATGCCAATTGAGCTGCTCGATAGTGGTTTAGAAGATTGGGACACGATAGACCTCCTTTAGTTCTACGTCTATACATAATATTTTTTTTTTTTTATTGGTATCAAAAGTAGACAATTACAATATAAATATATAAAACAGAATACACACCAAAAAAGAACAACAAAAGAAAAAGACAAGACATACATTTACAATACATATTGTGAACTTGTACCAGAAATTATAAGTCCCAGAGATATTAAAGCTTAGATCATAACCGAGAAAGATCTTTGTTTTGATCCCAAATTTTCCATTTATAAAGTTTTATTTTTATAAGACCTTGCTCTTGAAGAGATTTTTCAAGATTTCTGTTTCTATCTACCATATTTGTGATTTCACCCCAAGACGGAACGGAAGACTGACCCCATCTCCTTGCTATCAACAGTTTAGATGCCATGAATATCTGAAGTAAAAACGCAATTACGTCCAGAGCAAGCTGATTCGAAAAAATGTGAAATAAAACATTTTCTACAGAAAAGGAAATGGTAATACCCAAAATACTCCTAATATGCCCAAAACAAGTTTCCCAAAATTGTTGAATTATTGGGCAACTCCACCATATATGGGCATGTGAACCCACCAGACCACAGTTCCTCCAACAAAACTTCAGATTATCTTTTTTAGTAATCTGAGCCATTTTTGTTGGAACATAATACCATTGAGTACTTAATTGAAAATGTAGCTCTCTGTATGATGTATTTTTAATTATTTGATCTGTGATAATAAATGAATCGGACCATTCTTCTTCTGACCAAGAGAGATTCAAAGAATGTTGCCAAATTTTAGATTTGTTAAAAGGGCATTTATCCATTTCCTCTCGCAATATGTTAAAACAATTAGATATTAAGTGCTTTCTATCTTCTAAAAACATTCGTTTTTCAAAAGAAGTTAAAGATCTAACTTTAAAACTAGAACAGATTGAATCTCTGAACGCAGCCAGAAGTCTATTATATTCAAGCCAACTTTTATGTAGAAGCCCAAATTTTTCTTTCAAGTCTTCAAAAGAAGCCCAAGAGTTGCCCATATATAAGTCTCTCAAACAACAAATGCCAAACGCTATCCATCCACCCAAAAATGATAAGTTCAATTCTCTCTCTAATAATAAAATCGGAAGCATAGGGCTAGGAAAAGGCATTAATTGATAATCTCAATTTATGTTTATCCCAAAATTCAAGTATTTCACGAACAATATCAGAACCTTCTAAAAAGAGTTCTTTTTTTAAGTCCTTCCTAAACATCAACCAGCCTAAAGAATCCTTAACTACTGAACATCTTTCAACCTGCAGCCAACCTGCCACTTTCAAACTTTCTATACATTTGACTGCATGTGAAAACATTGTAGCGTCATGATAGGTCTGAATCATTGGGTATACTAGTCACCCTTTCCTAAATGTTCTGGAAATTATAACTTTCTTTATTCTGTTGTTTTTCCCCTGAAAGATAAATTTGTCTATTATTTGTTGAAAATATACTATAAAAGTTTTGGATAATGGTATAGGAATAGATCTAAATATATAGCTTAATCTTGGAAGAAGTGACATTTTGGCTGCAGCTATTCTAGCTGTTAAAGTTAAGTTCAAAGGTCTCCAAGAAGAAACAATTTTGTGTAAGTTTATTTAATAGCTTCTTATAGTTGTTTTTAATTAACTGGATAGAATTATAAAATATGATTCCCAAATGAGCTATGGTATTAGAATGCCAATTATACTGGTAGATGGATTTCAAGTAATCTTTTTCCAGACTAGCTAAATTAAGAGCCAAAACCTATGACTTGGAGATATTAATTTTATAGTTAGAGGCTTTAGAATATTTATCTATTATTACATGCAGGGTTTTCAAAGAGTCAATGGGGTTAGACACAAACACAACCGCATCATCGGCATACAGCATTATGTTATGCTGTATCCCACCAACTGTAATTCCATGAATAGAGAGGTTATCTCTTATAGAAACCGCCAAGGGCTTCATTATCAATGCAAAGATTGTCGGAGAAAGGGGACACCCCTGTCTCGTTCCATTAGTAACTGTAAATCTCTGCGTTTTAAACCCATTTCCAATGACCGAAGCGGATGGGGAAGAGTATAATGCTCCAATGGACTTAGATCCAAAAGAGCCAAGGTCGTATTTCACACCTGATAAAATTCCATCCGACCCGGTCAAAGGCCTTCTCTGCGTCCAATGATAGAAACACCGTTGGGAGAAGTTTGTGTTTAGAATATGAAATCAAATCCAACATGCGTCTGGTATTGTCGGAGCCCAAACGTCCCAGTACAAATCCAGTTTGATCTATTGATAGAGATGTCGCAAATAGTTCGCCGGCGGATTGTTCCCGGCAAACATAGCATGTTCGCGTTCGCGGCGAACAGCGAACATATGCGAGATTCGACCCGCCCCCAATACTTTATCATTGAGCAAACTTTGACCCTGCATGTCACAGTCAGCAGACACATTCCAGCCAATCAGCAGCATACACTCCCTTCCAAAGCCATCTACCTCATGGACAGCAGCCATTTTGGAATCATAACTAACTTGCAGTCTTACAGAGAGGAGGGAGAGTGTGGGTGATGCTGATTGAATAGGGAAATCAATAGCTAGGCAAGTTTATTCAGTGTCCAGTGCAGTGCTGAAGGACTCATCAGATCTCTGCTGTAAACACAGCACCCCAAAAAGCCCTTTTTAGGGCTATTACATCATTTTTTTTTCTTTGTTTTTTTTCTGTGTAATCTAATTTCATTTGCCTGTCTCCCTGCTAGCCCCTGCTTGCAAGTGTGTGTGTCAGGCTCACAGCTTATACTGTGTGTGCACAACGCATACAATATAATATTGTTTACTAGTTGTCTACTTTTAAAAAACCCAAACTTTTATTTTCTTAAATCTAAGTGCATTTGACTGACCGTCAATCAAAGTTCATTTGCTTGACCGCTACCCATAGTGTGTGTCTTGCTTACAAGTACTGTGCCAAGTTCAACCAATCCAATCTATTTGGGGTACCAACAGTCCACATTTAAAAAACCCAAACTTTTATTTTCTTAAATCTAAGTGCATTTGCCTGACCGTCAATCAAAGTTCATTTGCTTGACCGCTAGCCAGAGTGTGTGTCCTGCTTTCAAGTACTGTGCCAGAGAGCATGTTATGTGCATGCTTGAACTCCAAACAAAAGGCTTTTTAGGGTCTTAGTCCCTCAAATACAAGTTTTATTTTAACACTTTTCTGTTTATAAGCACTTTGTGCACGGTGTTGTTCATTTTTGGGAGTGTTTGTGGTATTTTTCTTAGTTTAATTTAAGTTTTAGTTTTCTGGGAGTCAGGCTCAAGTCTCTATCCCAGGAGAGTGAGCTGTCTCCTGGATACTTTGCCACACCCCTCCCTTAGCACTACACCTTCACTCCTGGAGCTTTGTTACTTTGACTTTTTTTTTTTCTTTTAAAAAGTTTATTAGCTTTTGTTGAAGTTTTGTTTGTTTGGTGTTGGGTTTTATGTTTTGGGGGAGAGAAGACAAGTAACATCTTTGTAGGCAGTGGGGGGGAAAACAATTAGAATTTTTGTTGAAAAGGCTTTTTTTTAACATTTGACACAGAGACACAGAGGGGTTAAAAAGCCTCTGTGTTCTCTGTGTTGTTGCAATTAGACACCTTGCAACAGGCCATTAACCCTTCCACTGCCAAGCATCACCTCTCTCTCTCCTTTAGTTTTGTCTCCCTTAGTTTTGTCTTTTTGTTTCTTTTTCCCACTTTTATATTTTTAAAAAAAGAAAACAGTAAAAAATCATAAAACAAAAAATAAAAATAAATAAAACAAATAAACTAAAAAAAAAAGGGTCTAAACATGAGGGATAAGACCACTAAGAAGCCTCAGGGGTCAAAAGGGGGAATAATGGCCCCTGAAAATCCTAGCTGCAGCACTGCACAGCATAGGCCCCAGGCAGATAAGGCAGCCCCAGCTCCTGGTGGTTCTGCCAGCAGACCTACCCCTGTGGCTAATACCTGGTCACAGGTGGTTTCTGCTGGCCCCAGTAATACCACCGCTGGGGCTGAGGGGCAGATCACTAGGAAGCATGGGGTTAAATGTCAGATGTCTGGGGTCTACAGCATTGATATCTATCTGCGTGCTGCAGCTAACGTCATCAGCCCCTCTGTTATAGTAGCAGCCAGCAAAATGTACGGGAAAGCAGTTTTCTTTACCCGTACGCTGGCTGCTGCTCACATTCTTGTACAGAGAGGCATCACAGTGGGGGGATTATATGTCCCAATAGAACCCCTGGAAGGGTTGGGCACAAAAGTAACACTCTCTAATGTGCCCCCCTTCCTACCAGACTCCCTCCTGCGCCCCCACCTGCTAACCCTAGGGGAAGTAAAAACACCATTTATTAAAATTCCCCTGGGGTACAGAGAGAGAGCACTTCGTCATGTGCTCTCTTTCAAGAGGCAGGTACAAATGTGCCTGCCTCAGGGCGCAGAAAACATTGAGGGGTCTTTTGGGGTTCCATTTGAGGGGGTGCTCTACAGGATTTTTTACAGCACTACGGAGGTGCAGTGCTATCATTGCAAGGGGTTGGGGCATACACGTAGGAATTGTCCTAATGAAAAGCATCATGCCCCAGCCCCAGCAAATGGCACCTCCGTCAGTACAGCACCCATCCCCGCTGAGCCCATAACAGCGGGACCTCAAGGGTCATAGCCCCCCCCACAGAGCTCAGGCAAGGAGGCCGTTCCTCAAGCCACCACCACGGCCTCCAAACCCCCTTCTTCCCCAAAAAAGCCATCTGTGTCTGTGGTTTCCAGCAAGACTGCAGACACGGGGAAAAAGGGGAAGAATGTCACCGGTCCTCCCAGTGTCACAGCTGCATCTCCCAAGTCCCAATCTGCCCCCACCATAATTACATCAGTTAGTGTGGGGGCACAGTGTAAGCAGAGGGATAATAAGCCCTCTGCAGGGGAGGCAGCTAGTGGCAGCTCCTCTTCCAGGAGTGACGTCCCCAGGAAGAGGAAGCATAAAACCAACAGGGAGGTTACTGATAAGTGGGAAGTGCTCTATAGTGGAGCACCTCCCTCTAAAAGCAAGAAGAGGAACAAAACATCTCCTCCTCATCCGGTGACATTGTCTGGCCCGGTTATTAAGCTCAGCCAGCCGGTGCCAGACCACACATCTCTCTCTCCAGACCCTATAGGGGTTAATGTGGAAAAGGGTCTGGAGGAAAAGCAGGGGCAAGAGGGTCTCCCAAGTGAGGCAGGGGTAGACAAGAAAGATCAGGTTCTGCCTCTGGCCTTTGAGGGGGGTCCCAATAAAGCCCCTGCTGAATGGGTAGTCAGTGTCCCTGAGGTGCTGAGCTTCAAGGGCACCAGTCAGTCTCCTCCTCCAGTGTCACTCTCTAGTGACGTACCTCGGGCTTTGTTAGAGCCCCAGGCCGAGTCACTACTGGAGGGGGGGAATATAGGCATGACCCCCATTCAGGACCCCATGGATTTGTCTGTCAGGGGGGATGTGGCACAAGGGGAAGTGGAAATGGGGGAGGGTGATAAAACAGGTTTTCCTGTTAACATCATGGGAGAGCCTGTCTACCCTCCTCAGCCGTCCACTGACCCTAATATTGGTGCCATCCAAGCTGAGCAAGCAGCGGTGGAACTGGCAGAGGAGGCATATAAAGCCTCCAAGGCTTCCATTAAGGAAGCCATGCCAGCCACTGCTGTCCAGCCAGCTACCCCTGAATGCACTCCTGAAGCTACAGGGGTGCAGCAGCAATCCAAGGGTCCATTATTTACCTTGAAGGGTGCTAAAGGGACTCCTTCTGTATCATCTAAGAGGGGGTCCCTGAGAATAAAGCTGAGGAAACTGACTCCAGCCGGGGAGGATGGAGTAAAAGCCCTCAGCCAAGAGGAGCCCAGGGGTGACCCACTAGAAGGAACATCAGATTCTGGGTGGGTTATCCCTGTCAAGGAAATAGATCTATTCCTTGAGAGCACCCTTCATGGACAAAAGAAAAGGAAGGAGCGGCTGGCCTTGGAGAGGTGGAAGAATATGTCGTTTATTCTCCACTCTCTCCAGCAATATCTAGTGGTCAGCACTAGGGCCAAGAATTCTGGGACTGCGGAGCATCTCCGCGTCGGGAAATTCTATAAAATGTGCGTGTCCTATCAGCAGTCTCAAGGGTCTGAGGAACGCACAATTCCTGACACGCAGTAATGGCTTTGCACATCAGCACGCTAAATACCAATGGCTGTCAAGACAGTTTCCGCAGGTTCCAGGTACTCTCCTATTTATATCAGGGAGGGTACTCTGTGAGCTTCCTGCAGGAAACTCACACCACTCCAGAGGCTGAGGCCTTGTGGCAACTGGAGTGGAGAGGCAGGGTCTTCTTCAGCCACTTCACATCGGCGTCATGTGGAGTGGTGACCCTGTTCTCAGAGTCTTTTCAGCCAGAGCTGCTGCTTGTGAAAGCTGTTATCCCAGGCCGTCTAATCCACCTCCGGGTCCGAGAGCAGGGTAGCATCATTAACCTAGTTAATATATATGCCCCTGCTGGAGGGCCCGAGAGAGTGAGGTTCCTCGCCAGACTGTCCCAGTTTTTGGAGACGGTTGACGCAGATGAGTGTTTGGTACTCGGGGGTGATTTCAACTGCACCCTCAACGCTCTGGACCGGAATAGTCCAGAGCCGTACCCGCCTTCTGCGTCAGCCCTGCGGGAGATCATCGCCCGCTTCTCCCTGGAGGGCATCTGGCGAGAGCAGAACCCAGGGGCAGCAGACGGTTTCACCTACGTCAGGGTGAGAGCCGGTCTGGTGTCCCACTCCCGGATCGACAGACTATATATATCTAGTCACTATATGTCACGAGTCGGTTCTTGTGCCATTATGCTGGCTCCGTTCACAGACCACAACTGTGTGTCTGTGACGGTGGAGCTAACGCCAACAGCGCCACGAGCCGCCTATTGGCACTTCAACAATGCTTTGTTGAAGGACCAGGGGCTCGGGACATTGATCCGGGAGTTTTGGACGGACTGGAGGGGTTGCAAGGGGGACTTTGCCACGTTAAAACTGTGGTGGGACGTGGGCAAGGTTCATTTGCGACTTCTGTGTCAGGAATATACCAAGGGTGCGAGTGGGCAGCGCGAAGCTGAGTTGGAGTCACTCCGGGGGGAGGTACTCCATCTGGAGCAGAGGCTGTTCACTTGTAGGGACCAATCCCTGCAGAGCGAGTATGTAGAGAGGAAGGGTGTCCTCTGTGACCTGGAACGACACCAAGCCAAGGGGGCATACGTGCGCAGCCGCTTAGGTTTTCTCAAAGATCTAGACCGCGGCTCTCGCCTCTTCTACTCACTGGAGAAAAAGGGGGGTAACAGTAGGCACATCACCTGTCTTCTAGATGAAGACGGTGCCCCCCTTACAGATCCGGAGAGTATCCGGGATAGAGCCCGGAACTTTTATAAAGATCTTTACTCTCCGGATCCCATTTCTCCAGACGCCTGCAGGGTGCTATGGGAGGGGCTCCCCACAGTCAGTGAGGGTGTAAGAGAGCGGCTTGATATACCACTAACTTTTCAAGAGCTCTCTGAAGCCCTCCGTGCCATGTCTTGTGAGAAGTCTCCAGGACTGGACGGACTGACGGAAGAGTTTTTCCATTTTTTCTGGGAGACTCTGGGACCTGATTTCCATCTGGTCCTTGGGGAAGCCCTGGAGACCGGGGAGATGCCCCTGTCTTGTCGCAGGGCAGTACTTGCCCTGCTGCCCAAAAAGGGGGATCTCCGGCTTATTAAGAACTGGCAACCGGTCTCTCTGCTCAGCACAGACTACAAGATTGTAGCTAAAGCCATCTCGCTTAGACTTGGGTCTGTGCTGGCAGAATTGGTTCACCCTGACCAGTCCTATGCGATCCCGGGCCGGACTATCTTTGATAGTATCTTTCTGGTCCGGGATCTATTGCATTATTCTCGCAGGACTGGTCTGTCACTCGCCTTTCTCTCTTTAGATCAAGAGAAGGCGTTTGACAGGGTGGACCATGGTTACCTCATAGCCACTCTGCAAGCGTACGGCTTTGGCCCACAGTTTGTGGGCATAATAAAAAGCTGTACTCCTCTGCAGAGTGTTTACTTAAAATCAATTGGTCCCTAAGAGCACCTTTGGTGTTTGGACGAGGGGTGCGTCAAGGATGTCCCTTGTCTGGGCAGTTATATGCACTGGCCATCGAGCCTTTTCTCTGCCTACTGAGGAAAAGGCTCACAGGACTGGTGCTAAAAGATCCAGACATGCGGATTGTCCTTTCAGCTTATGCTGACGATGTGCTCCTCGTGGCCCAGGATCCAGTTGATCTTGAGCTGGCAAAACAGTGCCAGGAGGTATATTCAGCTGCCTCCTCCGCTCAGATCAACTGGTCCAAATGCACAGGCCTTTTAGAGGGTAATTTACAGGTAGACTCTTTGCCTCCCACGTTTCGTGACATCACGTGGGAGGCAGATGTCATTAAATATCTGGGGGTCTACCTGTCTGCTGCGGACGCTTCCGTCCCAGACAACTGGAGGGAGTTAGAGGGCAGTGTCCTCTCTCGTCTGGGACGATGGAGGGGTCTAGCAAAAATGCTTTCCCTTAGGGGGCGGACTCTAGTGGTGAATCAGCTGGTGGCTTCTCAGATCTGGCACCGGCTGATTTGTCTGAGTCCGACCCCCGAGTTTGTCACCAATATCCAGAGGAATTTGTTAGATTTCTCCTGGATGGGAAGGCATTGGGTCTCTGCAGGGGTGGCAAGTCTGCCTTTGGTGGAGGGTGGACAGGGAGTAGTTTGTGTGTGCTCCCAGTTGTCCACCTTCCGCCTTCAGTACCTGCAGAGATACCTATATGCAGATCCCTCTCCGCAGTGGTGCGCACTGGCATCCAGCTTTTATCGCCAGTTGCGCAACCTGGGGTATGACCGGCAATTATTTCTGATCAGGCCCGAGGGGTTTGGGAGAGACCTCTCGGTGTTGCCGGCATACTACCAGGAAACCCTCAAGGCCTGGAGCATGGTCTCCATGACCAGGCAGGGCGTGCCTTTGGGGGATGAAATATTCACGGAGCCCCTGCTATTTAATTCAGCAGTGGGGGCTCCAATGTTAAAGTCCCCCAGTATCATCCGCCGCCTTAGTCATGCACGGATGACCCGAGTCGGGGATCTCCTGGAATACGGGCGTTCTGATTGGGTGTCACCCCAGGAGCTTGCACTCCGTTTGGGATATGTGACGCCCAAAGTCTCAGGGCGCTTGCTCCAGAAGATTAGGGATGCCATCTCCCCCGACTCGCGCACCTTCCTTCGCGGGGCTTTGCAGGCCGGAGTGCCACATGCACCTTTAAACACCCCTGCTCCGGCTGTTTGCATTGGACACAAGCCCCGTGTTTCCCCTCAGGCTCCTCCTGTCCCTAACCTCTCGAAGTTGAAGGACATACTCTCAGCATGCTTTCGCGGTATGCCGAGGAAGAGCTTATATTCTCTCGTGCTCCATACAGTGCACTTCCTTGCCCTCGTGACCCGTCCCGATACCATCTGGAGGCGGGTCCTACCAGCTGACGAGGGCAAGAGGCCCCGGTGGAGGGAACTTTATTCTGATTTAATTCCACGACCCACCAAGGACTTGAGTTGGAGAGTGCTCCATGGTGCACTGAGCACGGGAGAGTACTTAGCTAAATTCACGGACTCTCCCTCCACTTGTCCATTCTGTGGCAAGGGAGAGTCCGTGTATCATGTTTATTTTAGTTGCGCCAGACTGCAGCCCCTCTTGTCACTCTTGAGGGGCCTCCTCCTGCAGTTCTGGCTGCATTTCTCCCCTCACATTTTTATTTTTGGGCGCCCAGTGTCCCAGGGCAATAAGGCCAGGGACCTCCTCGTCAACCTGCTCCTGGCATTAGCCAAGTTGGCTATATATAAGTCCAGGAAGCAGTGTTTGATAGGGGGGGTTCCCTTGTCACCTGAGGCCATGTTCCGGGTGCTGGTGCGCTCCCGTATCCGGGCAGAGTACCACCTGGCTTTGTCTACTGGGGGAATGGATGAGTTTGTCTCCCAGTGGGCTGTAGATGGTGTGCTCTGCTCGGTATCCCCCCATCCGGTTTCTTTTTCTTTCAACCTCCTAATATGATTTTTATTTAGTTTACAGAAAATGTTTTCTCATAATTTTAAAATACACTGTGCCAAGTTCAACCAATCCAATCTAGTTGGGGTACCAACAGTCCACATTTAAAAAACCCAAACTTTTATTTTCTTAAATCTAAGTGCATTTGCCTGACCGTCAATCAAAGTTCATTTGCCTGACCGCTACCCATAGTGTGTGTGTCTTGCTTACAAGTACTGTGCCAAGTTCAACCAATCCAATCTATTTGGGGTACCAACAGTCCACATTTAAAAAACCCAAACTTTTATTTTCTTAAATCTAAGTGCATTTGCCTGACCGTCAATCAAAGTTCATTTGCTTGACCGCTACCCATAGTGTGTGTCTTGCTTACAAGTACTGTGCCAAGTTCAACCAATCCAATCTAGTTGGGGTACCAACAGTCCACATTTAAAAAAAAAAAACTTTTATTTTCTTAAATCTAAGTGCATTTGCCTGACCGTCAATCAAAGTTAATTTGCTTGACCGCTACCCATAGTGTGTGTGTCAGGCTTACAAGTACTGTGCCAAGTTCAACCAATCCAATCTATTTGGAGTACCAACAGTCCACATTTAAAAAAAAATGACAGGCCGAGGCAGGACACCCCGCAGAGGCCGTCGTGGTCGTGGTGCTGTGATTCCCTTTGGCCCTACAATAATGCCCAGTGTTCAGAGGCCAGTTACCCTGAACTTGAAAAGTTCAGAGGACGTAGTTGACTGGCTAACACAGGACACCCAATCTTCTACAGCTTCTGCTTGGAACATTGACGCACCATCCTCCTCCAGCTTAGCTTCGGGCACCTCTCAAGTTAACACTCACCCGCCTGCCGCCACCACCAACACTAGTACCACAGCCAATTCAATTGATCAGTCAGAAGAGTTATTTACACATCAGTTTGAAGAAATGAGTGATGCGCAACCATTATTGCCAGAGAATGTAGATAACAGGGATATGTCTCAGTCAGGCAGCATTACACACATGTACGTACGATGTGATGATGATGATGATGATGATGATGATGATGTACCCGCTGCTGCTTCCTTTGTTCAGTTGTCATATACAAGTGAGGTGGGTGATGATGATGAAGATGCGTCCGTGGATGTCACGTGGGTGCCCGCTAGAAGAGAAGAAGAACAGGGGGAAAGTTCAGATGGGGAGACAGAGAGGAGGAGGAGACGAGTTGGAAGTAGAGGGAGGTCATCGCAAGGAGCTAGTGGCACAGTCAGACAGCATGCATCAGCACCCGGGGTCAGCCAGACAGCACGCCAATCAACGCATGCTGTTGCCACCACCAGAATGCCGTCACCGCCGAGCTCAGCAGTGTGGCATTTTTTTGTGTGTCTGCCTCTGACAACAGCGATGCCATTTGCAACCTGTGCCAAAAGAAACTGAGTTGTGGAAAGTCCAACACCCACCTAGGTACAACTGCTTTGCGAAGGCACATGATGTCACATCACAAACGCCAATGGGATCAACACATGAGTACACGCAGCACACAAACTCAAAGCCGCCATCCTCCTCCTGGTCCAGCATCTTCATCCACATCAACCACTGCTGTCCTCCTTGCCCCCTCTCAACTATCCACCACTCCGTCTCTCGCCTCTTGCTGTTCCTGCTCATCTCCCCACAGTCAGGTGTCTGTCAAGGGCATGTTTGAGCGTAAGAAGCCAAAGCCACAAAGTCAATCCCTTGCCCGGCGTCTGACAGCTGGCTTGTCTGAACTCTTGGCCCGCCAGCTTTTACCATACAAGCTGGTGGAGTCTGAAGCGTTCAAAAAGTTTTAGCCATTGGGATACCGCACTGGAATGTACCCGGCCGAAATTTCTTTGCCCAAAAGGCAATCCCCAACCTGTACTCAATTGTGCAAAAGGAAGTAATGGCATCTCTGGCACACAGTGTTGGGGCAAGGGTCCATCTGACCACTGATACCTGGTCTGCAAAGCATGGTCAGGGCAGGTATATCACCTACACTGCCCATTGGGCAAACCTGCTGACGCCTGCCAAGCATGGAATGCGTGGCTCTGCAGAGGAGTTGGTGACACCGCCACGACTTGCAGGCAGGCCTGCTGCCACCTCCTCTACTCCTCCTACTCCATCCTCTTCCATAACCTCCTCAGCTGAGTCCTCTTCTGCTGCTGCGTCTTGCTCCACATCAACGGTTCCCCCACCCCCAGCTCCCCAGATACTATTCCACATCCCGGATACGGCAGTGTCATGCCGTCTTGGGGTTGACTTGCCTCAAAGCAGAGAGTCACACCGGGCCAGCACTCCTGTCCGCCCTGAACGCACAGGTGGATCAATGGCTGACTCCGCACCAACTAGAGATTGGCAAAGTGGTTTGTGACAACGGAAGAAATTTGTTGGCGGCATTGAATTTGGGCAAGTTGACGCATGTGCGGTGCATGGCACATGTGTGTAATCTGATCGTACAACGCTTTGTCCATAAGTATACAGGCTTACAGGACGTCCTGAAGCAGGCCAGAAAGGTGTGTGGCCATTTCAGGCGTTCCTATACGGCCATGGCGAACTTTTCAAATATTCAGCGGCAAAACAACATGCCAGTGAGGCGCTTGATTTGTGACAGCCCCACACGTTGGAATTCAACACTCCTAATGTTCGTCCGCCTGCTCCAACAGGAAAAAGCCATTAACGAGTATTTGTATGACCGGGGTGCTAGGACAGCCTCTGCATAGCTGGGGATTTTTTTGCCACGTTACTGGACGCTCATGGTCAAAGCCTGTAGGCTAATGCGTCCTTTTGAGGAGGTGACAAACCTTGTCAGTCGCACCGAAGGCACCATCAGCGACATCATACCATTTGTTTTATTCCTGGAGCGTGCCCTGCGAAGAGTGCTGGATCAGGCCGTAGATGAGCGTGACGAGGAAGAGGAAGAGTTGTGGTCACCATCACCACCAGAAACAGCCTTATCAGCATCGCTTGCTGGACCTGCGGCAACGCTGGAAGAGGATTGTGAGGAAGAGGAGTCAGAGGAGGAATGTGGCTTTGAGGGGGAGGAGGAAGACCAATCACAACAGACATCCCAGGGTGCTCATTGTCACCTATCTGGTACCCGTGGTGTTGTACGTGGCTGGGGGGAAGAACATATCTTCAGCGAGATCACTGAGGACGAGGAACGGGACATGACTAGCTCGGCATCCAACCTTGTGCAAATGGGGTCTTTCATGCTGTCGTGCCTGTCGCAGGACCCTCGTATAAAAAGGCTGAAGGGGAACGACCTGTACTGGGTGTGCACGCTACTAGACCCCCGGTATAAGCAGAAAGTGCCTGATTTGTTACCAAATTACCGCAAGTCAGAAAGGATGCAGCAGGTCCAAAACAAATTAACAAGTATGCTTTACACTGCATATAAGGGTGATGTCACAGCCCAAGGGCAATATAACAGGGGAAGAGGTGAAAGTAATCCACCTCCCACGACCACGCCGGCAAGAACAGGACGTTTAAAAGACATGTTGTTGATGGAGGACTTGCTGACCTTTTTCAGTCCTACGCATCGCATCAGCCCTTCGGGATCCACCCTCAGAGAACGACTTGACCGACAGGTAGCAGACTACCTCGCCTTAACTGCAGATATTGACACTCTGAGGAGCGATAAACCCCTTGACTACTGGGTATGCAGGCTAGACCTGTGGCCTGAGCTATCCCAATTTGCAATTGAACTTCTGGCCTGCCCCGCTTCAAGTGTCCTGTCAGAAAGGACCTTCAGTGCAGCAGGAGGTTTTGTCACCGAGAAGAGAAGTCGCCTAGGGCAAAAAAGTCTAGATTGCCTCACCTTTATAAAGATGAATGAGGGATGGATCCCGAAGGGACTGACACTGGGCGATACATTCGAATGAAAAAGGCCCACCCGCTGCTGTATGTTATCTGTGAATGCCGGATGAGTTGTGTGAATTATCCGCCACCAACTAGGGTTCAAGAAGACGCAATGTTTTATGGCACTTTCTGCCTGGGGAACAAAGGTCAATTTTTCTGGCCGCTGCAATAGCAGCGGCTGCAACAATACCTAATTTTTGATTCAATTTTTATGTCAGAAGGCGTACGGCATGTAATGAAAAAGAAAGCATATTGAACAGTCTTGCATAACACAACAGTTGTGCAAAAATACATATTTACAATGAAGACATTTTGTTAAAATTAGGTGGCTAGGCCTTCTTTTTTTTACTTTTTTGGTTAATACATTTTCTTTTTTTTTACTGTGATTGCAATTTTTAAGAGAAACCTAAGACATGGTAAAACAGACAATAGTAAAGAGTATATCAGCAGTTAACACCAAAGTCCTATTATCTATCATCACTCCAGCAGTAGCTTATTATTTACAATATCTAACCTGCTCAATCGCCCTTGGGTTACCCTAGGGCAGGCTTCAGTAGGCGACCTCTCCTTTCCTCGGATGATTTTGCCGCTGGTTGCTTCTGAAGGGTCTCCTCCAGGGCTCCCCCACTCCGGTCCTTCCCCCGAGTCGCTTCAACCATTAACAAATGTTTTATTATATTAGGGGGGCACTAAATGGGGATGTTATCCAGGGATCCCAAATTGTCTGGAACTAGGGGATTCTATCCAAGACTACATGGTTACATCTCTCGAGCAGTAAATAGTTGATTTTTTTTATTAATTCCTGAAAGTTTTAATTTGGGGTTTTCCAACTACTAGCTATGTGTATTTTTTCTTTCAAAAAATATTTTATTAGGTCAATCGTAAGCATTTTAGAAGCTAGTAGGCATGTTTCTTCCCATAGTCTTATGACTGCCGAACACTCCCACCAGACATGAATAAATGTAGCCTCATTACCACTGTTCCTAAAACATGAGCTGCTCCGTTTTGGATCCCATTTATTAGCTTAAAAGGAGTAATATACCAAATCTCACTGCCTTCAACTCAGGAGCAGATAGAGAGAGAGTTGCTAGACTTCTTTGGGTCCAATGCGGGCAGGGAGACGGGAGCGGGATGGGTTTGGATGGCACATAAAGCCTTTATAAGAGGAGTGTGCACCAAATTGGCTTCTCAGTTCAAAAAACAGAATCTACAAAGGGAGAGAGATCTTGAGAGCAAATTGGCACGACTGGAGCTTCGAAATCAGCTCTCCCCCTCCTCCTTCCTGAGAACAGAGATAGACAAGATGAGGCTGGAGCTAGATAGCGTATTGTCCATAAAAACGGACAAGGCACTGAGACGGACGCAGCATTTGTTTTACAATAAAGCGAATAAACCGGATAAATTGTTAGCCAGAAGCCTGAGAGCAAAGTACGCCCAATCCAGGATTTCCCAAATCAGGAATAAAGAGGGCGACCTCATATATAGCCAAAATGAAATACAAAAAGTTTTTAGGGAATATTACCAAAATATATACTCCACTAAACAGGTGGCCATGGAAAATAACATTGCTTCTTACTTAAACTCACTGGACCTTCCTCAGATTTCGCCTGCTGACTTACACTCTCTAAATAAGGAAGTTACTATCAAGGAAGTTCTAGAAGCGATTAAGGAACTAAAACTAGGAAAATCCCTGGGCCCGGATGGGTTCACCAATATCTACTATAAGAAATTCTCAACACTTCTGGCTCCTCATCTATGTAATCTCTTTAACTCGATACTGAGAGGGGAGATTCAACCCCCAGAACTAAACCATGCTGACTTAACAATATTCCCTAAAGAGGGTAGAGATCAGAGAGATGCCAAGAACTATAGACCTATCTCACTGCTTAATGTGGATGTCAAGTTGCTTGCCAAGATCTTCTCTCAAAGGATCTCAATATTCCTTCCCTCCTTGATTCACAAAGACCAGTCAGGGTTCATCCCGCATAGACAAACTGGCGACAACATCAGCAGAACTCTAAATGTCATCCATTTGGCTAGGTCTAGGGGGTCCTTGGTCTGCCTGCTTGCATTGGACATAGAGAAAGCGTTTGACACCTTAGAGTGGCCCTTTCTATTTGCCACGTTAGCAAAGTTTGGGTTTGAAGGCAACTTCTTAAACTTATTACACACTTACTACACGCTACCCAAGGCCACTTTAAAATTACCAGGCTCCCAGACGGCTAGTATTAATATAGAGAGAGGCACGAGACAGGGGTGCCCTCTGTTCCCGCTGCTCTTTGCTTTGGCCATAGAGCCCTTGGCCCAGGCGATAAGAGCAAACTCCTCTATAGAGGGGGTGCAGGTGGGACATCAGCATCTAAAATGTTCTTTGTTTGCTGATGACCTACTGTGCACCCTCTCGAATCCTGGCTCCTCCATAGACGCCCTACTGGGCACAATCAATGAATATAGCACTCTCTCTGGACTGAGATTGAATCATAGCAAGACAGAAGCCTTAAGTGTGGGCATTCCTGGGGACATCTTGGACCAACTGAAAAGGGTACACAACTTTCTATGGCCTGCCTCTTACATAAACTATTTAGGGATAAAGTTGACTAACTCACTAGCGGATATTTATAAAACCAATTACCCACCCCTATTTAAGACTCTTCTAAGGGACTTAGACAGCTGGACAAAAAGGCAGATTTTGTGGACGGGCTGAACATCTTGCCGAGGCTGCTTTATCTGGCCAGGACTCTGCCGATCCAAATTAATAACAGGGAATTGGCACAGTTTCAAGCCCAGGTCTTTAGATTTGTTTGGAGGAATAGACCTCCTAGGATCGCCAGACATACTATGTATAAACATAAGTCTAGAGGAGGATTATCCTGCCCTAATTTCAGTACCTACTTTAAGGCAGCTCAAATTGCCTCTATACCGTTACATTCTACCACCCAACAGCCCAATTGGGTTTTTATTGAAGAGCTACAAATGGCCCCATTAAAATGGGAAATCATTTTATGGGCTCCGAGTTCGCACACGTTTGACTCCCTAATCCATAACCCTATAACTAAATTTACGCTGAAAATATGGAAATGGGCTAGGAAGGAACATAAACTGATTCACCCTGTATCACCTCTTACTTCAATCTTTACATCAACCTCTCTAGCGACCACCCTCACAGCTGACTCCAAAGCATTCTGTACCACACACAATTTAGACAAACTTGAAGCATGGTTTGAGGGCGATAGAATTATTTCTTGGGCAGAAATGAACAGGAAAATAGGGATACCACACCAAGAAATGTTTAACTACATCAAAATTAGACATTGGGTTGAGGAGATACATAGGATTCATGGCCCTCCCAAAGAATCGTGGATGTCAATAATATGTAAAAACACAAACTTAACTAGAGGAACCTTAGGCTCACTGTACACTATGTTTAATGCCCCAAAGGCTTCGTGGAAGCCTGCTTACACATTGAAATGGGAGATAGACATGCAACAAAACTGGGAGGGGGACAAATGGGCGGAATCCTTTCTGAGCCTATCTAAAGGCTCATATAACTATAGCTTGCTAGAAACCTCGTTGAAAATCTTACACCGGGCATACATGACTCCTGCCAGGCTAAAAAAAGCTATCTCCAACAACTTCAGATAGGTGCTTTAGAGGATGCCAGGGAAGGGGAGACTTCATTCATACGTGGTGGAAATGTCCTAGAGTGGCTAATATTTGGATTGAAGCTACTAAATTAGCTTCACGGATTCTTAAATCTCCCCTAGAACCATTAATCTCGACTTGTCTGTTGGGAATTCATTACCAGGGGCTGGGTAATAAGGGGAACAAATTGGCCCAAATTATTTTTTTAGCCGCCAAAAATATAATTGCTAGAAGATGGAAAAGCAGTCATATCCAATTTCAGGAAGTCATAAACAAAATAAATTATCTTTGCATTAACGAAAGAATGACTCACACTTTGTTGGACACTCACCAAATTTACCTAGAAATTTGGGGACCTTGGATTCAGTCTCCAGATAGCACATTGTAAGGTCTGGACAGGAAAGAGCATTACACTTTGGCTAACAGCGGTGGCTTGTCCGGGGAGCGGAGTGTGGAGCGGACTGGAACGGGTAGAGCTGGGAAGCGGAGAGGCAACTCATCTAGACGACAAAAGGTACTGAGGGTGGCACAGGAGATCATAGGAATGGATGTACTAAAGAACATCTAGGAGTGGAACTTTAATTGTGTATTTACTTAAAACCATCACCAATAAAGGAAATAAAATGTGAGATATTCGGCTGAATGATTGTTTATTGATATGAATACTATATTTTAATAACAATAGACACAATTATCTTAATAATTTCAGTTAACAGATGTTTGCAATGCAATTGTTTGTTATGTAACATAAAAGCTGTTGAATAAAAAATCTTTGAAACAAAAAAAAGGAGTAATATATGTCCTGTGTAGGACCTTTATTGGAGTTTCAAGCAGACTATAATTTAAAGATACCCTACTTAAGCCTTGCCAACTTTTATCCCATGTGCTGTCTGCCAGCTCGGTGCCCAAATCCCTCTCCCAGGCTTTGGTATCGTCTGGTTTGTTTGCCCATGAGTTTTCATTAAATAGTTCATACATGAGGCTAATAACACCAGGCTGAAAGGGGGAATCCCTACATTTTTTGAGTAGCCAGGTGTTTCTTTGGGGGGTTCCCCTACCACTTAACGTATATATAAAATGATGTAACCTGCTAAAATTATAGTGTTCAGCCAGGGGTAAATTGTATCTATCTCTCACCCACTCAAAGGTCATTATTTTGTCATCATGCCACCATGGACCAACCCTTAGTAGGTTCTGAGACTTCCACCAACTGAGAGAACTTTCCAGAAGATGTATCTTAAAGTGGGGATTGGGTACGATAGGGGTAAGATCTGATACCCGAGTGTACAGTTTTTGTGTCCAGTTCATCTCCGTCCATATTTTTAATGAGTGCTTAATCAACGGGTTTTTCAAGTTTCTCAAAAAAGTATACAGGCCTGGAATCCATATTACTGTATCCCATGTATAAGGTGACATGCTTACATTTTCCATAAATACCCAGAGCGACTGATGTGTTTTAAAGAATGCGCCAGAGGAATGAAAGCCAGCTGCGCTGCCTTGTAATACAGTTTGAGATTCGGGTCCCTACCCTCTTTTGGAAAGACTATGAGGTCGGCCTGATTCAATTAAGGGGGCATAGGTTCTCCATTTAGTATAGCGTTAAACAAAGATGTTAGGTGCGGGGGTAAGCAAGGGCTCAAATTTCTTATAGTACAGATGAGTAAAACCGTCTGGCCCTGGGGACTTGCCAAATTTAAGATCTTGGATTGTAGATTTAACTTCCTCTTGGGATATGTCTAGGTTCAAGCTGTCCAATTGAGGTACAGGTATTTTGTGGACTTCTTGCTGTAGTAGGAAGGACTCTATGTCAGATCCGCTGCAGCGGCATTGGGATGAATATATGGTCTGATCAAAGTTTTGAAATGTTTCTTGGATAGCATTGGGGCTAAAGGAGGTTTGGCCATCAGGTAGTCTAAAGATACCGTATATTATGTAAAGACACTAATAATTTCTCCAATAAAATTCTGCTTTTTTTTTGTGGGCAAGGTCCCTGGTTAGCCCCTTGGGTTAACTGTTAAAAAGAGTGGTGCAGAGACTGTGGGGGCTGTTAGCCTCCTTGTCCCCGTGTGGCCGTTTAGAATCCCTGCTGCTGCATGTTTCAGCTTTATTAAGGTGTAATTGTACAGCGTTTTACTCAAGTAGCTGCCTGTGCTGGGTCAGTTTGGCTTAATTGCTGGGCTCTTTTCCTGCCAAGATGGCGACCGTCAGTCCATGGGCCTCTATGTCCCCTTCACTACCTTTGTCCCCGCTTGTGTGCTTATTTGGGATGGACCCCCTTTATATCTCCGGCCCATGGCCTTGTAAGGGTCGCCCCCTCAATCTCTGAGTGTGGATATGCAGGGATGGGGCGTTGAATCAGGCCTACCTTCTTCTCTGCTCGCTGCAAGATCAACAATACCTAATTTTTCAGGCATGTGTACATGCCTAATTTTTCTGGCCTCTGGTGCTGCACTGTGGCTTCAACAACGAAACCCCAAAAAAAGGCACATAACAGGGATTAGACTGATAGGAGTAGTACTACTTAACACACCACTCATATGTGGTGTAACAGTAGTGTACATTTAAAACAAAAACAAAAATTGTACTGTAATAGATTGCATAGCAGTTAGTTGTCTGCAAGCGTGTGTGTCAGACCTACAGCGTCTACTCTACCAACTTCTGCAAGTGCACAGTGCCACTCATATCTGTTGTCACAGTAACTTGCACGCATAGTACCGATCTGTCAAAACCTGTAATGATGAATGAGGTCTAGAGTAGCCTGGTTCCCTTATCCTCTACAGGTTGATACCTAATGTTTGGGTGACTCCAGACCAACACATGAGTACAAGCAGCACACAAACTTAAAGCCGCCATCCTCCTCCTGGAGCAGTATCATAAGCCACATCAACCACTGCTGTCCTCCTTGCCCCCTCTCAACCATCCGCCACTCCGTCTCTCGCCTTGAGCAGTTCCTGCTCATCTGCCCATAGTCAGGTGCCTGTAAAGGACATGTTTGAGCGTAAGAAGCTAATGTCACAAAGTGCCCCAAAATTGAAGTGATACGACCAACAAAGCATCTTTTTCCATCTCCTGGTTCTAAAAAACCAGGCCTTATACACCCCCCCTGATAGGTGACGTAACAAGTATTAAACTGATAAGAGTAGTACTTACAAACACGCCCCTCCCATCTGGTGGCACCTTTGACTGCACGTGCCGTGCCCCAAAATTGAAGTGATACGACCAACAAAGCATCTTTTTCCATCTCCTGGTTCTAAAAATCCAGGCCTTATACACGCCCCCTGATAGGTGACGTAACAAGTATTAAACTGATAAGAGTAGTACTTACAAACACGCCACTCCCATCTGGTGGCACCTTTGACTGCACGTGCCGTGCCCCAAAATTGAAGTGATACGACCAACAAAGCATCTTTTTCCATCTCCTGGTTCTAAAAATCCAGGCCTCTACACGCCCCCTGATAGGTGACGTAACAAGTATTAAACTGATAAGAGTAGTACTTACAAACACGCCACTCCCATCTGGTGGCACCTTTGACTGCACGTGCCGTGCCCCAAAATTGAAGTGATACGACCAACAAAGCATCTTTTTCCATCTCCTGGTTCTAAAAATCCAGGCCTTATACACCCCCCCTGATAGGTGACGTAACAAGTATTAAACTGATAAGAGTAGTACTTACAAACACGCCACTCCCATCTGGTGGCACCTTTGACTGCACGTGCCGTGCCCCAAAATTGAAGTGATACGACCAACAAAGCATCTTTTTCCATCTCCTGGTTCTAAAAATCCAGGCCTTATACACGCCCACTGATAGACGACGTAACAAGTATTAAACTGATAAGAGTAGTACTACTTAACACACCTTATAATAATGCAGAGAGAGGCAACGCAGTGAGAGGAGTCTGAAGAAGAGGAGTCAGAGGAGGAAGGTGCCTTTGAGGAGGTGGAAGACCAAACACAGCAGGCGTCCCAGGGGGCTTGCTGTCACCTTTCGGGGACCCTTGGTGGCTGACTGGAGGAAGAGACCTTCAATGACATCAGTGAGGACAATGAACGGGACATGGCTAGCTTGGTATCCAACCTTGTGCAAATGGGGAGTTTGCGGTTGTGCAAATGGACTGTTTGCGGTTGTTTGCGGTGCATTAAACGGGGAGTTTGGTCTGTCACTGTGAAGCGGGCCTAACCCTTACACTACCTGATCGATACAACATCATACCTGATGTTTTAAAGCACGTTATTCCAAACAATTTAGGAATGTTAGGTAATTTATGCCCTTTATGGCTTAAAACCAGACTCTGCATCAACTATGTAATTTTCCATGGGAGTTTTGCCATGGATCCCCCTCCGGCATGCCACAGTCCAGGTGTTAGTCCCGTTGAAACAACTTTCCCATCACTATTGTGGCCAGAAAGAGTCCCTGTGGGTTTTAAAATTCGCCTGCCCATTGAAGTCTATGGCGGTACGCCGATATTCACGAACATTTGCGGCGGTTCGCGTTCGCGGTTCACGAACCAAAAATTTTATGTTCGCGACATCACTATCTATTGATACAAGTTTGTGAATAACCTCACTCAATCTATCTGCTAGCATTTTAGCAAACATTTTTACATCAACGTTCAAAAGTGAAATGGGGCGGAAGTCTTTACATTCCAATATACCTGTATCTTTTTTTGGTATAGTGATAATCAGAGCCTCTGACATTTCTGAAGGAATATGTCCCTTTCTTTTAATCTCATTGAAAAGATTTTTTAAATGGGGGACTAAGGTTGTTACCAAAGACCTATAGTAATGATTTCCAAAACCATCTGGGCCTGGGGCCGTACCCAACTTCAATTTAGAAATAACGTCACAAAACTCTTATTGGAAAAATCATTATTTAATGTTAAAACTTCCTCTGGTGAAACTTGCGGCAAATCTATTTCATTCAAAAAATGTTGAATGACCTCCAGAGATGGCTTCTGAAAAGAAGGATCCAATTCCAAATTATATAACCTAGAATAATACTGTTCAAATGCTTCTGCTATCTGGACTGGGTTATTAAGATAGGTTCCATTGTGATAAATATAATCAACCCTTTTTTTAGTAGCATGAGATCTAAGTTTATTTGCTAAGATTTTACTTGGTTTACTCCCATAATGGTAATTTTTTGGTTGTAAAAGCCATATAGACTTCTGGATTTAATCTGCAATTGGATTTTTTTAATCAACATCGAGTCAGAAGCATTAGGATTATTTTTATTTCTTAGTTCCAGATTATATAATTGGATATATAATTCTCTCAAAGGAGTTCCTCTTTCTCTCTTCCTTTGACTTTGCAATTTAATCAGGATGCCTCTTATAAAAGCCTTATGTGTGTTCCAAAGTATAATATTAGATTCTACTAAAGCCGAGTTTACTTGATAAAATAAATCAATTTATTTTTTAAGATAATCCCGACTTGTCTCTGAGTCAATGAGTGAGGAATCAAATCTCCAAGATTTTGAGTTAATGGAAGAATTTTTCGAAAACAATTCCAAGTTAACTAGAGCGTGATCCGACCACACTCTTGGCCCAATATCAACTCTCAAAGTTCTTTTAAGTGTATTGATATCAACAAAAAAATAATCTAACCTAGAATATGTATGATGTCTTGGAGAAAAACTAGTAAAATCCTTTTCATTGGTGTGCACTACTCTCCGAACATCAATTAAATGATATTTTGTCATCAGAGAAATAAACTGTTTCGACAATCTTATCACTGATGAGTCTGGAGGTGAACGATTTTCAGATTTTCTATCTTTAATTGGGTCTGATAGCATATTGAAATCTCCACAAACGATAAGAGATCCCTGTATCAGTTTATTGAACTTTTTTAAAATGTTACTAAGGAATTTAATTTGGGATCTATTCGGCACGTATACATTCAATATTGAGTATTTTTGGTCTTTAATTGTGCCTATCCATAATATATAACGACCCTCTTGATCTATTTCCACAAATTCCTCTGTGACCATAAGTTTGTTACTAAAACAAATTGAGGTACCCCTTGTCTTTTTCTTATACATTGAATTGTATGCGACTTTATAATGTGTATTAAAAAAATTAATTGGAGCTCCCTGCCAATGAGTCTCCTGCAAGCAAATTATATCTGCTTTTTGCTGCAGAAAGCTCTTTAGGAAAAAACTACGTTTAGCTGGATGATTCAGTCCCTGTACGTTTTGTGTTACTATCTTTAATGACATGCTGTTAGCATCACAGTAGAAA
Organism: Discoglossus pictus; assembly: GCA_027410445.1. Classification (NCBI taxonomy): domain Eukaryota; kingdom Metazoa; phylum Chordata; class Amphibia; order Anura; family Alytidae; genus Discoglossus; species Discoglossus pictus. The sequence continues at coordinate 131,030,156 of CM050166.1, forward strand.
TGATGGTCAGTCCCCGTTCCCCTGGAATAACTTTAATTCCAGTCCACAAATACAGATATACACCAATACATAAACCAAACATAAAACATTAATCCCTCCTCAACTCATTGAGGCATATCAGGAGGCAGTCCTCTTTGAAGAGGAAGAGTCCCTCCCGTGATGCAACAATGTCAGATGAATACATCTGAGAGCCTTAGCCGAAGCTCTATTGTACCCTCTATCTGTTTTTTACTATTATCTTGGGTGTCCAAGCTTTAAATCCTACTCTAGATGTTTATATTGTTCCCTTTAATTTGAGAGAATTTCAAACAGAACTCTCCCTTTAAATTCCCTACTCCAGTTGTGAACCCCTTCCCTTATAGCAATCAACTACTGAATTGTATTTTGCTCACTAATTTAAAAAAGTACGTTTTCTTAGTGTCGTTATTAAATACTAATATATTTTACCCATTATCTAGGTTAGTGTTTTCTTTATTATTTCCCTCGTGTTAATATTGTCAAAAAAAAAACAAAAAAACACCCGACAATTTAAAAAAAGTGTCAATATATATTCACATCTAAAAAATTACCCAACAACTAGTGAGTTTATATTTTACTCTTTAAATTTCCCGCAGTAATTCAAAAGTATTAATCAAAACATGGTGTATTTTCCCCATTATCTAAAATTCATTGAAGTATACCATCTATATGTTACTTCTAAATTAGCAGCAAAAAAATACCATTCAATTTTTTTCCCCTTTTTTCATTTTTTTTTTCTTTTTCTCTCCCCCTTTCTATCAAAATAATACATATACGCTACTCTTTACAAAAATAATTTGATTGAAGACAATCTAATATTTATATTCCAATACATATTTAAATAACCGCTGTGAACAAACATATATTTACTGACTTTAATTTAATTTTGGCAGGAAATTCTCCCCTTCCAAGGTGTCATTAATAATGTATCTGTGATTCTCATGCCAAAAAATACATTTTGGGGGATTTCCCCATTTATAGGAAATCGGTTTGTCTCTCAAAACTTTAGTCACAAATTGAAATTTCTTACGTTGAAATAAAATTTCTCCTGTCAAATCTGGGAATATTTTAAGATTTTCATATGGACTCTCAAAACATTTTTTATTAAATGAAGCTTTTAGTATTGCTTCTCTATAGGACATATGATGCAGTTTTACAATTACATCCCTAGCAATTTCTTCGCCCATATTAGGTGGAAGAGGAATTCGGTATAATCTCTCTATAGGCTTCTCGCTCTGGCGCTCCACTAAGCTTAACAGAAAGGCTTCCACAAATTGATGGAGGTCTTTAAAGGTAACAGACTCTAATATACCACGGATTCTAATATTATATCGTTTTTCAGCTTCCGCTAATCTGAGATATTGACTCTTTAGCGTCTGGATCTCCTCTTTAAGTCCCATTATCTCTCTCTTTGATTCATCATTATTCTTCAAAATAACCTCTTGAGTCTGTTCTACAATTTCTGTTCTATCTATTAATGTATTTATATTCTTAACATTATTTTTAATTTCGCCTATCAGTTCTTCCCTGATGGATGTCTGAAACTCCATTAGAAGAGCTGTCATAGTTTTCTTTAACGCTGAAGCTGTTAGAGGTTCTTCAGGAGTGGTCTCTCTCACAGATTCATCCCCTATAATAACCTCAGCTTCTATAGGAGTTTCAGAAAAGTCTAACGTGGACTGAGAGAGTGAATATGATTCTCTCTTGTCCTGTCTATTCTCTTTATCTACAGGAGAGAGAAAATTAGCTATAGATTTTGAGCTATTGTTTTGTAATGTTTTTTTAGAGCCTTTACCCCTAGGGGCTTGTTGTTCTTTAGACCTTTGCATAGATACCACAGGGCTATCTCAAAAACCAAAGGAAAAAGAAAAGAGAAAGGGGAGAAGAGGAGTGTATAAAAAAATTATATACAGATAGTCCACTTTGTAACTTGCTCTTCTTTGCTGAACAGTTTTAAATACCAAAAGGCATATATAATATATCTTGCTTGCAGAGTCGCTTTTCTCCCATCAAGTTCCCCCCAGCCTCATGAGACCGATAGGAAATGTCACAACAGGTGTAAATTGGACAATGTTGGTTAATAAGTCTTATGGGGGACACTTCACAACAGCTTTCTTATTTTCCTCCACTTCTATCATTCGAATTGGCCCTCACGTGCAGTTATTATATTCTGGGAGTAATTGCAGCAGAAGCAATACAAACATGCACTCACCCTCCGCAACGTCAGACTTTCGTAGCAACAGGGCGTTGACAGCGTTACCTGCTGCGGGATAGATTTACCTGAAGCCAGTCTCCTCAATGGTAATAAAGGAGAAAACCCACTCTCAGGGGCAAATGCTCACCAGCCCCCGGTGCCCAGTAGAATAATTCAGCACGGCACACCGGCTTCCCTTACCTGGGGCATAACGCAAGCTCACGTTCACCTTGTGGTTTGAGGTCTCCTTTAACTGGCTCCTCTCACGAACCACGCCGGATATTCTCCTCACAGGCTCAGTCAGTTTCCACCAGCACTTTAGACCGCTATGCCCCAGTAATGTGGTTCAGATATCCATCAACTTTGTTTTGGACCTGGCCTCAGTTGTTGCATCGGGGTTCAGACCTATTAGGCCGTTGTATAGCATGTTTGAGGTACAAAGCTTGGACAGCCTTAACGACACTCTAGCAGAGCTTCGGCAGTGTTTGCCCGGCTAGTCCCACATACAGACTAACCCCTTCCTGGGCGTGGCCTGTTGCCATGAGCCATCTATACATAATATTTTTAGCTATTCTGGGAGGCTTATTCCTCCAAATAAACCAAAAAATCCATCTTTGAAATCTATTGAGTTCTAAATTGTCAATTGGGATTGGCAAAGTCCTAAATAAGTAGAGCACCCTAGGAAGAATGTCAATTTTGACTGAGGTTATGCAGCCCGCCAAGGAGATTTTAAATTTCGACCTGGCCTCCATATCTGCTGTTAGGGTTTTATTCAAGGATGAGAAATTGGCCTTATACAATTCTGGAATTGTCCTAGTGATGTTAACTCCTAACTATTTAATAGATGTTTTAGGCCAAATAAATCTATAAGTGGATTTAACATTTTCTAATATACTAGGGGCTAAACCAATGTCTAGAGCTTCCAATTTGTCAAGATTGAGCTGTAAGCCTGATAAATCGCTATATTGTTTAATAGTGGACATTAGTGCTTCTATGGAGGTTACAGGATCTGATAACGTGTGTGAAAGATAATTTGCAAACAGTGAATATTTAAAGCGATGGTGGCCAACTTTGAGGCCTTTAATCTCTTTTCTGGTGCGGATGGCTTGGGCTAAGGGTTCAACTGCTAAGGCAAATAACAACAGAGAGAGAGGGCACTCCTGCCTCGTACCTCTCATAATGAAGATGTTTTTTTCTTTTATGGGATCCAGGTAGCTTCAGATTAGCTAGGAGGTAGTGGTAAAGAGTTTTTAACAGGCTCAAAAAGCGACCTCCAAATCCATACCTTGCTAGCACTGCATATAAAAAAGGCCACTCTTCTGAGTCAAAGGTCTTTTCTATATCCAGCGCAAGGACACACATAGGCGTCTTATTTTTACAGGCCAGATGTATAATGTTTATTGTCCTCCTGACATTATCTCCAGTTTGGCTGTGGGGGATAAATCTCGTTTGATCTTTATGGATCAAATCAGGAAAAAAAACTGAAATCCCTTTGGCTATAATTTTTGTTCGAATTTTAACATCCCCATTCATCAATGATATTGGGCGGTAGTTCTTGGAGTCCAGTGGGTCTCTGTCTGCTTTGGGAAATATTACCAAATCCACCTGGTTAATTTCTGGTGGCATAGGATCTCCCCTCAAGATGGCGTAAAAAAATGAACATAGGTGCGGGGCTAAAATGATTATAATTTCTTATATTATAAATTTGCGAACCCATCAGGTCCGGGTGATTTGCCATTTTTTAGTTCTAAAATTGTAGCTTTAATCTCCTCTAGTGAGATATCTTTGTTGAGGCTATCTAAGGGCCTCATTCAATTGCGATTTGGCCAATTGAATATGGCTCTATATAAGCACAGAGCATACTTTTTTTACAGTAGTTTTTAGTAAGTGAAGACTTTGCTTTTGGATAGAAGATTACTAACTAAAAACTTCTGTAAAAAAAAATATGCTCTGTGCTTATATAGAGCCCTATTCAATTGGCCAAATCACAATTGAATGAGGCCCTAGGTTAGATTGCGAGATAGAGGGGAGATCTAAGGAGGTGAAGTACGAATGGAGGGCTGAATCTGGGGGTTTAATTTGCAAAAAGTATAGCTGTTGGTAAAAAATAAAAAAAATCCCTGAATTTCATTGGGGCTAACGGTGACAGTACCTGTTGGGGATTTAATTTGGGTAATTCTAGTTTGTGAGTATTTGGATTTTAGTTTTCTAAATAGTGTGTCCGGTTTATTAGCTTTAGAGTAGAAGAGATGATTTTGTTCGCCTAAGTGCCTTTTACGTTTTCATTGATAAGATACCATCTAGTTCCACTCTAACTTTTTCTATTTCATGCCGCAATCATTTTGAGGGTTTAGATTGATTTTGTTTCTCTAGAAGCTGATTTGTTAGTTCTAATTCCTTTCGGTGAATCTTTTTCTTATGCTTAGAGGCTAGCTTAATAAGAGATCCCCTAATATAGGCTTTATCAGCCACCCAGATCCAGCCCTCGCCTACGTCCTGGGACACATTTAGGTCATCTGTAATTTGAGTCGTACATGTAGAATTGGATAATAATGAATCATTCATTTTCCATGAATAAAGTAAGAGCAGATTGGGGCTCTACCAGTCTTGTCAAAGAGTGAGGAAATTATTAATATTGTGTCTATGCGAGAGTTTGTGCCATGATTCGGAGAGTAATATGATTATTCGCTATCATTTGGGTGATGGCCCAGGAGCCAAGTAGGTCCAGGCGGTGCAATCGTTTATAAATCTGAAGAAGCTTATGAGCAAAGCGATTATTATTCGCTTTTCTAGATCTGTCAATCTCGGGCTTGATGGTCAGGTTGAAGTCCCCCCCAATAACTACAGTTCCTAGATCCTGGCTTTCAATAGCTCTCAATATCCTAATCAGCGTATTATGAGGGGAGGTTGTGGGTGAATAAATAGAGACTAGAGATAGATTGGATCCCAGAATTGTTCCAGAAAGTAAGATATAATTACCTTCTTTATCTATCTTTTGTGACAAAATTTTAAAAGGAATTTTTTTATGCAGAAGGATTGTTGTGCCCTGTTTTTTAGAAGGCTGACTGGTGGAATAAAAATTTGAGTATTCCTTAAGGAGGTACTACAAAGGGTTTATAGGCTTTGTAGTAAGCAAATGCCTTCCTGCTTTTAAATTGTGAATTGAACCCTTTTACTTTATGAGTTATGAATGTGAAGTCAGAGTCTGTCATTGCGTAGCGTAAGGGAATGCAATGTAGTAGGCTGCCCGCTTACCTCCATTAGAGGACGATGGGAAGAGGAGACGGGTCTGGTGTCCCAACCTATGGAAACAGTGCTTTATAATGAGAACATTCAGGATCCTGGGTGAGTATGCATCAAGAAAAAGAAGGATTAAAATAAGAACAAGTTTTAACATTACATAATAGAAGAGAAAAGCGATGAGTTGACAGAGAGCAGAGAGGAGCCGACAGGAAGCCTATCTGCTCAGGATAGTCTCTCAGTGTAGGAACTAAGAGGGAGTAGACACTGTTAGCTAAAATCAGGGTATTTTAAGTTTACAAGGTTAACTTGTTTACTAGTCTAGTATTACCCAATTTGGGAGTTAGTATTTGCGTTAGGTCATCTCTGTACAGCAGGGCACTACCTTCCTTACTCTACAAGTTTACCTGTCCTTAATTTATTTCCTATGTGATTTCACCACTGTGACCTGGGTTCGATTCCAGTCAGGGAACCAAGAGGTCACACCACCCTGAAGCCGCACAGTGTTGGAAATGGTCAGTACTTCCATTGGGGAATACTAGGAGCTGCATGTTTTGACCCACTGGAGAAGGAACTGGCAACCCACTCCAGTATATCTGTCATGAATACCACTGTGACCTGGGTTCGATTCCAGTCAGGGAACCAAGAGGTCACACCACCCTGAAGCCACGCAGTGTTGGGAATGGTCAGTACTTCCATGGGGGAATACCAGAAGCTGCATGTTTTGGTCCACTGGAGAAGGAACTGGCAACCCACTCCAGTATATCTGTCATGAATACCAAGTGGATCAGCATGGCGTCATGTGGATCAGCATGGCGTCACAGAGAGTTGGACACAACTGAGCGATGCAAACAATAGCAAAAACAATTCTGTGTATTTCACTTTGGAAAATTTGACAACTTGATATTGGGTGACAAATCCCTTTTGTTTTCATTAAAAAAAAATATGTTCCATATCCCTCTAAACAGTTCCATATATGTAAATACAGAGTTGTTTATGTGTTTATTTTTTATATTTATTTTTAGAAAGTTACTGGCTAAAGAACTTATTGCTTCAGTATTCCTTGGAGTCAATAAAAAAAAGTACAAAGATGCACACAATAGAAATATGTTTATATTGTAACCAGCAAATCACAATCACAAAACGAGTCTATTATACCAGTCCAGCATTTGTTGTTCACTTTAATGCAAAAAAAATATTTTCAAATTCAAATGCATGCCAGCATTAGAATGACGACTGCTGTATTAGTCATATACAGAATAGAAGAAACTCTTAAATACAGTATATACTCGAGTATAAGCCGACCCGAGTATAAGCCGAGGCACCTATTTTACCACAAAATACTGGGAAAACTTAGTGACTCGAATATAAGCCGAGGGTGGGAAATGTGCTGCTCCCTGTGTCCCTCTTGTGCCCTCTGTGTCCCCCTCTTGTGTCCCCCTCTCTCTCCCGTGTCTCTTCTCCCCTCTCCCTTCCCTGTGTCTCTTCCCCCCTCCCTTATCACCCTCCTCAACCCCCCTCCTCATTCTCAACCCCACTCCTCATCCTCAACCCCCCTCCTCATTCTCAACCTCCCTCCTCAACCCCACTCCTCATCCTCATCCTCAACCCCCTCCTCAACCCCCCCATCCTCAACCCCCTCCTCAACCTCAACCCCCCTCCTCAACCTCCCTCCTCATCCTCAACCCCCTCCTCATCCTCCCTCATCCTCCCTCCTCAACCCCACTCCTCATCCTCAACCTCCCTCAACCCCCCCATCCTCAACCCCCCTCAACCTCCCTCAACCTCAAGTGACTCGAGTATAAGCCGAGGGGGCCCTTTTTAGCCTTAAAAAAGGGGTTGAAAAACTCGGCTTATACTCGAGTATATACGGTATATATACAGCCTTATTAAATTGTGATTTGGCCAATTGAATAGGGCTCTATATAAGCACATAGCATTTTTTTTTTACAGAAATTTTTTAGCTAGTGAACTTCTATCCAAAAGCAAGATCTTCACTAACTAAAAACTTCTGTAAAAAAATATGCTGTGTGCTTATATAGAGCCATAATTAATTGGCCGAATCACAATTTAGTAAGGCTGATAGCTAATAATAACTCATTTAGTCCAAGTGGTTATCATGCTCATATTTACATTACTCAAAGAACATCTAATATATTATAAATATGAATATGTAGCACAGTACTGCTCAAAAGTAAAGTCAAATTACATTAAAAAAATTAAGTTAATAAAATGCTTTTGTTATACTGGGTAACTTTAAAGGTATATCTAAGTTTCCATGTTTTCCCTTTCTCTAATCTAACACATGCTGCTCATCACATTGAGTCATTATATACACAGATTTATTATATTTAAAGGTATATGAAAGTGAGCTGGGTTGTTAATTTTTTTCAGACACTATAAATTCTCCTCTATCAGATGCATTGTTTGCATAATTAGCAAAACTTATACAATGTTTATTTTTCCCTTGGGATTGTGCAGACATTTTCAGTTAGCACATGAAGTCTGCCCTACAATGAGTAGTCACATGATATCAGAAACTTTCCTTTAGATTTATGCCCCTTCTTTCACTGATTGGTTTATCTACGTCCCAGGTGATACTCCCCCCGGCCCCAGTGATTTGCCCTGTGACCTCTCCCAGCCCCAGTGAATTGCCCCCCAGCCTAAGAAAATTGCCCCGTGACCTCCCCCAACCCCAGTGAATTGCCCCTCAGCCTCAGAGAATTGCCCCATCACCTCCCTCAGCCCCAGAGAATTGCCCCTTCACCTCACCCATGCCTAGAGAATTGCCCTCCAGCCCCAGAGAATTGCCCCTTGACCTCCCCAACCGCAGATAATTGCCTGTGACCTCCACCAACCCCAGAGTATTGCCCCCAGCCCCAGAGAATTTCCCCATGATCTCCCCCAACCCCAGAGAATTGCCCCCCAGCCCCAGAGAATTGCCCTGTTACCTCCACAACCCCAGAGAATTGCCTCCCAGCCCAAGAGAATTGCCCCCTAGCCCCACAGAATTGCCCTGTGACCTCCCTCAACCCCAGAGAATTGCCCCCCAGCCCTAGAGAATTGCCCTGTGACCTCCCCCAGCCCCAGTAAATTGCCCCATCACCTGGCCCAACCCCAGTGAATTGCCCCCAGCCCCAGTGACTTGCCCCATGACCTCCCCCAGCCCCAGTAAATTGCCCCATCCCCTGCCCCAACCCCAGTGAATTGCCCCCAGCCCCAGTGACTTGCCCCATGACCTTCCCCAGCCCCAGTAAATTGCCCCATCACCTGCCCCAGCCCCAGTGAATTGCCTCCCAACCCCAGTGAATTGACCTGTGACATCCCCCAGCACCAGTGATTTGCCCCGTGACACACTCTCACTCAGACACTCACCCTCAGACACTCACACACACACACTCCCTCACACTCAGACACTCACTCACACTCAGACACTCACTCAGATATACACACTCACACTCAGACACTCACTCAGATATACACACTCACACTCACACAGACACACACTCACACACTCACACAGACACACACTCAGCTTGTCTCACACACACTCAGCTTGTCACACACACACTGAGCCTGGGTTGAGGTATGCAGCGCATAGGATGGGCAGCCTGTGATCAGAACAGCTCTCTCTCTCTCTCTCTGGCTCCTCCATGTCCTCGGCACTGCGCTAATCTGATCCTGCCCCCCTGGCAGGCTGTTAACCCCCTGCTTCCCAGTACATGAAAAGCAAATCAGCAGCACATGTGCCATAGGCAGAGATATGAATGCTAAATTCGCAGCCATCATGGCTGCTTACAGCAGCTGCTGCAGAAGCTCCTGCGGGTGTAAGCTTCACCCCCAGCACTTTTTATATATTTTTTTTCATGCAAACCGTTTTGCTATGTGGGTTATGATTGCATTCTACAAGATGCATTCATAACCCACCTCACTTTAATATGCCTTTAATAAAAAAAACTTGTTTTCCACACCCCCAGACCTGTTTACATAGGCACAGTGTACCTACCAATAGAAACATTGAATTTGGGTACTGATTTTAACCCTCTACTAATCATCAAGCCAACAGCAGGACAATGCAGAAATCCACATGGCAGTGTCTGATTCCTCCTTCTACCTAGTGCAGGGGACTACACGACCCATAATTCCTTCCTGCACAAACTGTTATCACAGATTAATACAATGTATTAGCTGCCTGTGATTGGCCAAAATAAATTATGAATTTTATGCTAATTTTAGCAGGGATTTCCAAGGGTGTCAATTCTGAAAATCAACTGCTTGCAAGCTCAATAGATTTAGCAAACTTTAGGGTAAGTACTATAATGTTTATTTTTGGTATTTTTTCATGCAAAAAATGTTTTTATACACTACTGATTTTACTCTATCAGATGCATTCATAACCCAGGAAACTTAAATATGCCTTAAGCTTCTTATGGTTATTTATTACTTGCATGTTTTATTAAATTAATTAAAAAAGGATGTGCAAACATATTACTTTTTATTTAATTGCTAAAGGAGTTCTTGGACCACTGCAAGTTGTATTATGGATGCGGAGCATACCTGGCCTGCCTTGTAAATACTAGCCTATGAAGAATTACCTTCCTTGTACTATTAAATGCTATAATATGTTTAAATTTCAGGATAAAAATAGTTGAAATAGTCCATTAAAATGATGTGATCCAGATTCCCAAAGATGCAGACACATATAAACACACAGACATCTATATGTGCACACTCATACACACAGTAGTATCAGAGTCTGTATCCCCAGCAGATCCTGTACCACTCTCTCATGAAGTAGCATTTGGTTCCAAGCCCTGCCCATTTCTTTCTGACAGCCTCCTCCCCTTTCACTAAAGGTGGATTTATTTAATTGTTTTAGAACTCAAACCACAATCTCACCAATTCAAATAAACTCCAATTTGTAAGTCAGCTTTGCATTTAGCTCACCCCCTCCGTGTGCCCTTAGTTTTAACTATACATTCTTATTGTAACCCCCCAAAAAATGATTTCACCTTAAAGAGCATGAAACATTGATTATACATTGTAGAAGCATTTTTTTCTGTCGATAGATCATTACGGAAAATTGTAGCATTGTTTTTGTGGGTAATGTGCAGCTCAATATGCAGATCTCTCCTGTTTTCTGACTGCCACTAGGTGGCATGGCCTAGATATTAGTCAATTTCTTGTTATTGTAAAGTTTATCATCGGCCACTACCCTAACACTAAACCCTAACACTAAACCCTAACCATAAATCTAAACCTAAACCCTAGCACTAGGAAATTGAGTTAAATCTCGGCCAAAATTGACTAAAATGTTTGCAGAATTTTACTAAAATCTTGTTGGTGCAACCTAGTGGCCACTGCCCATCACTGCTGACGGTCAGAAAATAGGAAAGGTCCCAATATGCTTTGAGTACTTTAGAACAGTGTTTGGGTTGGGGGTCTAACTGAATGACGATGTTGAGGATCATTGTTTTGGCCACCATAGGGACAGACAAGCAGACTGCAATTCAAATTAGCACATCATAGTATTCAAAAGCTGCTCATTTGCATAAAAATGCTGCACAAATAATATAGTGAATAGTGAGTTACACAGGCACGGCCCACTTTAGAAACAAATATGTAATACAGTATATATAGTTTTCCATGCTCGTTACGAATAACCTAAAAATATAACTTGATTTTTCAGTTAAATTATTAAAATAATAAAATATATATATAATGCCTCAATTTTTGTTCTTATTATATTCGGACATGCTCTTCTTACTACTCTCAGCCATTCCGATAAAAGGACCCAGGTGACATCACCTTGTATAGTAATTTCTTCCTAGAAATAGCAGCAATCATTGCAGATTATTCAACAATAATTTACATTATACAGTAGACTCTCCAAACTCAAGCAACCAGAAAAAAATTGAATACTGTACTTTACCAGGGCTCAACAAATGCCAGGAGCCAGGTTGTCATGCCACAAAATGCTTACAGGCACCTAGATTTCATCCACTGTACATCTCTGCAATGTAATGTTACCTGGAAGCAGACACGCATGAGTGACTGAGCCAGGGCAGTGTTTGCATTACATACCCCAGGTGCAGCAACCTAACCACCAGCCAAACGTACCTGTGTGTGAGGAGTGAAAGCTGCTGCTGCTGCTAGAACAGCCCTCACTGACTAATATACTTAGCAGAGCATCCTATGTGCAGCTAATCTAGGCCTCTTTAATAGTAACGCTCAAGCAACCAGAAACTACATTTATCCGGCATCTACCAATCCCTGTGGGTGCCAGATAACTGAGAGTCTACAGATTTATTTTATTTTTTTTAAAAGTTGCTTTCCACACCCCCAGAGGTGCCTACATCATCGAACCAATAGAAACACTGCATTCAAGTACAGTTTTTAACCTTATATTAACTTTCAAGCCAACAGTAGCACAATGCAGAAATCCACAGCAGCAATGTCTGAGTTCCTCCTAGCTTCCTTGTGATGGGGACTACATATCCCATGATTTTTTGCAGAAACTGACTTCCCAGAGATTGCAATAATGTTATAGCTGCCTGATATTTGGCAGGCTATAAAGAAGGACTTATTTGTTAAATTAGGTTGGCAGATAATTACTTTATGGAAAAGTGATCTGATCACCATAGGGTTGATCTAACCATATATATGTATATTTTGGCTATTTCATTACCCCTACAGATTGGATACAGAAATTGCAAAGGGGGGGGGGGGGGGGGGCGGCAGGTTATATTGCATTCACTATCTCCACCACTGAGTTGTTTACAATAATCCACCTTAAGTGCTGTAGCACTGAGATGCTGTGATTGATGCGGGGCGTGGCTTGGAGCTGGTGCATCAGTGGGGGATACAGGTTCTGCTGGGATACAGAGCTCGATACCACACTGGCACACGTCAGGACTGGTGAGAGACAGCAGCGTTTGCAGATTTGCACAGGCAGTTGGGTGAGCAGAGCCGGTGCAGGGAGAGGGACCTGGTTATGTAGACATTGCTGGATATTAGTACGTGAGATACAAAGAGGGAATCGAAGAATTAAGAAGAGCCAAGCAAGGCGAGAATGGACGTATTGTGATAGTAAAGAGTACGACTGCATTACAATGACTGCAAGTGAGCACCAGGAGGAGGAGAAGTGATGAGAAGGTGCAGGGTGCTTGGATGCTGTAGTGTTGTGGCACAGCCCGGATAGCCCGGGGCTGGAGGGGGTCCTGCCCCTTCTACTGCAGCATCACATGGAGACTTTATCCCCTGAGCCCAGGGTGCAGAGCCACCCTCATGCTGAGAAGAAGAGGCTGAACCGTGCACCCTCCCCAGCTAGACCTTTCCTGAGGGACCCCCACCCCAGGGGGGGCCCTGTCAAGCCCTCCGTCCTGCCCCCCAAGTCCCCCAGCAACAACATCAGGCACCAATCCCCCGGGGTCCTGGCTACCCACAGCCGGGTGTCCAGGCGCAGCACACCGGGAGCTAAGGACAAGCCCTGTCCGGCCAAGCCCTGCAGCGCCAAAGCCTCACTGAGTAACAAGAGGGCATCCAGGGCTGCCCAGGACCCGACCGGCAAGGGGGGGAAAAGAGAGCAACAGCAGCATGCCCCATCCTCACCTCACCCTGCCCCCACCCGGAGGAGGCTGCAGAGGTTGGAGGCCCCAGTGCCCGGTGTATGCAGCAGCCTGAGTCGGGTCAGTCACACTGATAGCAGCTCGGACCTGTCAGACTGCCCCTCCGAGCCCCTGTCTGATGAGCAGCGTGTCCGGCCTGCACGCAGCAGTGATAACGAGTCTGGCTCCAGTGAGCAGGCTCCAAGCACCCCTCACATTGTGGCACCTGTGACTGCAGAGAGGAGCCAGGAGCCTGCACCGGCCTGCCAGGGGCAAGAAGAGGACCTGCTCAGGGAGGTGGAGGAGCTGCGCTCAGAGAATGACTATCTCAAGGTAAGCCTCACATATCAATGGTGTCAGTCATGTCCAACTCTCCGTGACCCAGACCCAGCACCCCTCACATATCAATGGTGTCGGTCATGTCCAACTCTCCGTGACCCATACCCAGGGACCCGCACATATCAATGGTGTCAGTCATGTCCAACTCTCGGTGACCCATACCCAGCAACCCTCACAAATCAATGGTGTCAGTCATGTCCAACTCTCCGTGACCCATACCCAACGACTCGCACATATCAATGGTGTCAGTCATGTCCAACTCTCCGTGACCCATACCCAGCGACCCGCACATATCAATGGTGTCAGTCATGTCCAACTCTCCGTGACCCATACCCAGCGACCCTCACAAATCAATGGTGTCAGTCATGTCCAACTCTCTGTGACCCATACCCAGAGACCCTTATGTCTCCCATGTGATCCGGTGGTCTCTGAATACATTTATACAACACCAGAGATAATTATTATTCACCTTTATTTGTAAAAGAAAACAAAATCCACAGGCTATTACAGAGGACAATGGTAATACATAATATAAAGGTGTATCTCAATAAATCTGACATAGCTACTCCAAAGAGCCTGCAATATAAATAGTATATATATATGTATATGAGTATATATACACAGTCACACAGAATACTAGATTACTGAAGGCTCTGGTGTCTACTTCCTATGGTAAAGATTTCCTCAGTAAAGCACTTATCAGGCGTTGCCACCCTTAGTGGATCTACCCCATTGTGTTTATATGAGTAGAATGCTTTTTTTTTAACATTTCTTAATCTTAGAAAGCTGCAAGATGGTTACAATGGCTTGGGATATTGTGCCAGCAACATTACAACTACCATAGAAAGATCCTGCCCATACAATTAGTGTACAGTAAACAATGTTTTTTTCTGCCTAGGCCCCCCAGGCCTAGGGCAGCACATTTCCAAGGGGTATCAGGCTGCCAGTGAAGTTCCATGGGATAATGTTGTGGATACACAGAAATGCCTACCGGAAGGTATATTACCGTCATGACATACTATACTTTATATATACACACTTATGTTTTTAGATGGTAATCTTAAGACTGGTATATAGGAAGGGGCTTGGTGGTGCACCCATCTGATATGACCAAGGACAGTCACAAAAATATACTCATGGCTGTAAATGTTCTTTACAAGTTGCTTATCTTTATTTATGTGTATATATTTATAAGGATTCCCTGGTGGTCTTGTGGTTAGGATTCAGTGCTTTCACCTCTGCGACCTGGGTTCATTTCCAGTCAGGGAACCAAGAGGTCACATCACCCTGAAGCTATGCAGGGTTGGACCTGGTCAGTACTTGGATGGGTGACCACCTAGAAATATTAGGAGCTGTATGCTGTGGCCCACTGGAGAAGGAACTGGCAACTCGCTCCAGTATATGTGCCACAAATACCAAGTTACGGTCCATGAGGTCACAGAGAGTTGGAAACGTCTGATCAATGCAAAAAAATAATAATAAAAAATATATATATATATATATATCTTTGAAATAAATACTTAAAAACAAACCTTGTAATCAGGCAGATGGGTTTGCGCTGTTTGTTTACTGGAAAGCAGAATCTAGTTCATATAATGTCAGTGCTTGACATCTATGTTTGTTTTTGCATATAAAATTAAAGTTTGTTTACCATTGTGATTTTAGAGGCTCTTTAGGTAAACCGTGTTTAATCATATTTGTAACATACAGGAAATGTGTCTATGTACAAAGAAAGTACTTGAGACTGTAACTCTCATTAGTAGACAAATATTACTCATACAGCAATAATACTCCTTGGTTAGATAAACAATTGAATCAGACTATTTTGCTTTGAGATCTTCATTAAAAAAATAAAAAATACAACCCCCTTTGACACATTATCAAAAACCCTTTTTCAGTTGCTGATAAGAAAACAATATTTTCTTTGGTTCTTTATGGTACCGGCTCTCACCCATTTTTGATCTGGAGACTGGCTTTTGAGAAGCACTACTTTGAAGGACCACTGGAGACTAATCCATAGAGTATGTTCTTTTGAGTAAATAAACATGATGATGGGCAAATTGTGTTTATAAAGCAAAAATAAAAGAAATATAGACTTTATTAACTTTTATATTCACGGCAGTTTAATTTGTGACATTTATTTATTTGAATAGACCCAAATTGCTACAAAGCTTTGAACTGATACTTGCATAAGCACTTTCAATAGCTGTGAATAAAATCTTATTAGCATCAAAGTTCCCGACCAATTGCCAAAGCAAATAAAGTTCTTGAAAATAATGTTTTGTTTTTTTAACAAACAAACAATTTGGACCTCTACTTCCAAGGAGTTCCTTCACTAATAAGGGTGAATTTTATTGATGGGTTATGTCCCAACTGAGCACTTGGAAGCATTGAAGGTTGCATGTAGCTCATTTATTAAATCGTAAGCACGACAGAAAGAAAGTACAGTACTAATCTTGTGCAGGATGTTTATTAAGAAATATGTAGACAAGACATTGACCAATATGGACACTTATGGCAACATGCATGGCACATTGCTGACATTGTACCCCAGAGTCTTGGATACTGCTAGCTTTCAAGAAAGGCATTTTGGACCTCAACAGAGATGCCTTGTCTGATATAGATCAAATGACCCAATGTCTTGAGCTAGATGTGAAGCAATTAGCAATGCAGTGGAGTTCAGCAATATATATGAGCTAAGTAGTTTGGGTAGTAAAGCTAAGAAAACAGATGGGCACTCACAATTGTGTAAAATTAGGTATGATTAGCCAACATTGTGTAAAGCTAGGTACAATGGGAAGCTTGGTGTAATTATTCTGCAAAGTGTGATGGCAGGTTTGGCCAATCATCACCAGAAAATAGGTTGCCTTCATCACCTTAAAACAACTTTCCCGTCTAATGAGCAGCATGCAAACAAAGGCCCACATGTTTACAATTGCCAAGACCCCATCATCACCTTAAAACAACTTACCCGTCTAATGAGCAGCATGCCAACAAGGGCCCACACGTTTACAATTGCCAAGGCCCCATCATCACCTTAAAACAACTTACCCGTCTAATGAGCAGCATGCCAACAAGGGCCCACACGTTTACAATTGATGAGCAGCATGCCAATTGATAAGCAGCATGCCAACAAGAGCCCACACTTTTACAACTTCCAAGGCCCCATCATCACCTTAAAACAACTTACCCATCTAATGAGCAGCATGCCAACAAGGGCCCACACGTTTACAATTGCCAAGGCCCCATCATCACCTTAAAACAACTTACCCGTCTAATGAGCAGCATGCCAACAAGGGCCCACACGTTTACAATTGCCAAGGCCCCATCATCACGTTAAAACAACTTACCCGTCTAATGAGCAGCGTACCAACAAGGGCCCACACGTTTACAATTGCCAAGGCCCCATCATCACCTTAAAACAACTTACCCGTCTAATGAGCAGCGTACCAACAAGGGCCCACACGTTTACAATTGCCAAGGCCCCATCATCACTTTAAAACAACTTACCCGTCTAATGAGCAGCGTACCAACAAGGGCCCACACGTTTACAATTGCCAAGGCCCCATCATCACATTAAAACAACTCTTGACAGCAGGTGCCTTTATTATTTTGCCTTTTCCACCACTCGCCAGTACTTGTATAGGTAGTAGAGCTATGGTCTCCCCATATAGAGCAATAAAGATTATGATAGTGACTAAGGTGTAAGGACATTCAACAATATTCTGTTAACACTTTTTTTCTTAGTAGAAGAATACAGTCATAGTTTAGTAAATAAGAGAAAATCCTGTAGAAAAATATTAATTACAAAATAACAAAAAGGCATTTACAAAATAAATGTAATGTTTTATATAATATTGTACCCAGGTTTTATTTGATGTGTCGGCTCGTCTCGTCAGTTCTGTGTCGAAGGTCCTTTTGGAAAATGCACATTTGTTTTGGATTTGTATGTTTTACCACATAAGTGCAAATGGAAAACACTAGCTGTGCTTTTCATCTGATGTTCCCTAGGGATTAAAGAGTGGTACATTATGTAATAAAGTTATTTTGCTAATGGATTTTATTTGACAATAGGAAGTCAAGACAAGATAAAGGTCACGAACTCCTACATTTTTTATAATGCTTTTAAAAGAGAATGTTCTAAACTTTACAGTATTTTTTCACTGTTGCTTTATTTGAATGGAAAAAAAGCAGTGCAGTAATCTAGCTAATATTTGTGCTAATATGACATATTTGCTTCTCGGGTTACATTACTGAGGTTTATACAAAACTCATGGTCATTATTTCACCCTTTCAATGCTTTATAGCAGTCCCTCTATCACTGTATTAATTATCAACCATGTCTGCTTTCTGTGCATGCACCTCTGTTCTGTTTCCAAGCCCAATACTTACTTACTTTTACCATGGTCCCTCCCTAACTCATGAGACCACCCCTGACTAACCCTTCAAAACAATTTTCCACCCTTCTCTAGTTCTCTAATTCCCACAATAGATTTAAACTATATTGGGAACTTGGGATTGTATTTGTGTCCTTTCTATTGACATAGATTGCCTATAACTGCTTCACAGGGAATCATAAGCAACAACAAAAAGGTGCAAAATCAGAGAATGAACGAACATTATAGATAATCCATTCTGAGATGGATTATCTTTTAGTTCATGTGTGCCCTTCACTGGAAAAAATATCCTGTAGTTATCAGTATGGTCCTTCTCAAAGGAGTGATCCAGCCCCAAAATACTAGGCAACTGTAACCCTGAGTAGATGAACCAGCCAACTTCAGAAGTACATTTCGGCCTTAGTTGTGCCTCGTCAGTTCTCTGAACGCCTCAATTTTTGTTGTTTATGCAAATGACCCTTAGGCTTAGTCTCCCTAAAGGTGATGGGGGCTCGAGACGTGGATTACTTCTTGCTTTAGACAGTACAGCTATACTCTACTAATGAGGCCCAACTAAGGCTGAAACGTATGTCTGGGGTTTGCGGTTTCTCCTGTTCAGGGCATAATTGCCTGGTATTTTGGGGCTGGATCACTTGAGTGATAGGATAATTCTCCCTGTGAAGAGCACAAGTGAGCTAAAAGAGGTTGCTCTCAGAGTGGGTTATCATGTCCATAGAACTAATCCATTAAGGTTAGTTGTTCTGTGATTGAGCACCTCTATATTTGTTGCTTATGCATAAAAATCATGATTAGCTGCTGCTCCGATTAGACATTTTACACAACAAAGCCTCTGACATTTTTCAAATTCGTGGATCTGATTTCAATGCTTTATCAAATGTATTTTTTTTTTTTTTTCGATTTGGGAGTGAGTTATGTGACCCTTTAAAACGTTTTCTGTGCCAGGATTCAATAATACCTTCACCTGTCTCCAGCACTCAGAGCTCTTTCTCCTCTTCTTAATTTATTAGTTACCTCTCACAACACTGAAATTAGGGCATAGCAATTTCTATGTTTTAACAATATGATGGAAATTGCATGTAAGCACTAATTTAAGGTAGTACTAATGAGTTGCAGAGCAAGTGAAACAACCTGCAAAGCATATCACATTTTAATTTATTTATTTACATTTACATAGATTGGTTTCCCTTTACATCATATAAAAATATATATATAAAAAATCATATATAAGGTTTGCAATACAGAAAGGTTTGCTTAGGACAAAATATATGTTGAGCTTTATGTTTATAGCTAAAAACGTGCAATGGACCAGAAGTTTGATGAAAGTTATGGGCTGCGTGATGTTATCAGTTTATCACGGATAGAGCTAACTTGGACCATGTGTCCAGGGGATTCCAGGTGATTATGAAATGTGGTGTGTGTTATTACAGGAGGATGAGGGTATTTTATGGAAGTGTGGAAATTTTGCAGATTCTGTGTCTGTAATGGCAATTTATTTTGGATAAGGAAAAAATAACAACATGAGTGGGGGCACATGGGAATTAACTTGAAGGGTCTGATAGGGATTTAGAGCAAGTAGATCTCCTTGGAACATAGGGGGAGATTCGTGAGGTAATTTGGGTTGAACAATGTGGTGGAAAGATTTATAGAAAATGATTAGCAATTTATCAAGGGAACCGTGAATATTGTATGTGCTGCTGCTTTTGCTGGAGTGATCAAAGTGAGTGGGAGATCAAGATGGTGGGAGTCGAACTAAAGCAGCTGGGCAGGAGTTAGAGTCTACATGTATCCCTCTTATACAAGCGTAATTAGTTCCACAAAATTGCTCATTGTAACGGATCTCCTGGCACCCCGACCGGGTACCTCCGTTGATGGATGCGTCCTAGCTTGCGTCGAGGCCTACACGCACCGCACCGGACACCAAAACCACCACAGACTCCAAGGATAGTACATCAGGAACAAGCGTTCAGTAGTTCAGCTCAAGGGAGTATGCAGAAGCATAGCAATCCCCAGTATGATAGCGATCCCCTCAAATAACGAGACGAGGCTACGTTTTGAAGGGTCAAGAGGAACTATATTTTAATGACAGGGAATCTCCTTTTATGCAATGGTGCCCTCTGAAGGGCTACACCCACATAATTATCACAACAGCCAATTATATACATGGTTCAACCCCCACGTCTCCTCCCCTCAGATAACAGGTAACACAATTAAAACAGACACAATTTTAACCACATTCTGGATGTACCCCAAATACAGGGGGTACACCTTTAAGTCCCGCACCATTCAATATCTCTCACCCAGGGGAACAACATATACAAAAATGGCATGAATCAGACCAGGGGTTCAAAAGTTAGTAAAAGTATGTTTTTACACATAACACACAGACATTGCACATATCCCCCATACAATACACATATAGGACAATAGGTGAGTCACACCTCCCTGGCAACTTGGATACAATCAGACATTAATTAGATCATTCTTCTTTGTTCTTATCAGAGAATGAAAACACTTTGGAAAATGCAAGGATCCTTTACAACTTTCTTATCTCTTGAATCTCTGTAACAGGATTATCTATTAGCCTAGGTCTGCAAAAGTCTGGCTAATATTCTGAGCCAATATATTCTGTAGAACATCAACCAACATACATATAGTAGGATCATATTTTAACCATAATAATCATAAAACAGTTTAAAACAGTGATGGGTTCCGCTACACACCTCCCCCGTGACCATAAGCCGGCATACACGGTCTGATCCCAACGTATCGGCCTGGGGATGTCCGGACAAAAGTATTTGTTGGTCAATTCTCTAGTTTGACAACCCATCAGCATTACTGCAATTCACATTTACTCACATTTCCCATATCCCCAGATAGCTGGGATCTGAGCGCACAAAACCACCGAATAGCGCTCAGATCCTCTTCACACAGTTCAATTGCCATGTAGCTAAAGTCTTTCCCATAGTCTTTCATTATATGAATGGGCTTCATGGCACAGTTATCTGGGGTATCATGGTTCACACAGGGCAAGTACAGAATGACCCCCCTGTATGTAAAGGGCCAGAATGAGTGACTTACACTCTGGTATGGCCGAACACTGGTTCCAAAGGGCAATATGTACCAGGGCCATAGTCGCAGGGCAGGAGGCTGGCAAACAGTCCTCTCCAAGCCAAAGTGGCGAAGGGCACTTCGTCACACATCTCTCCTTTGGGGGGAAGTCTAACCAGGTACCTGGATATTTTGCTGTGGTGATGGGGCAACACGCTGAGGGGACTTGAGGGGCAGAGGCCAGCGGCACTCTGCCCTGATGCCAGCTCTTCTGCTGGTATAACCTGCAGGACATCCTGCTCTGTACAAGGGACAAAGGGAGGGCAGAGGCCGACTGCACTCTGCCCCGCTGTCAGCTCTTCTGCTGGGGTACTTGGGACATATTCCGGCTCAGTAGCCAGGGAAACGTGGGGGTTAACATTTCCTCTGTTAACCCTGGGGCCACATTAGAAGTTAGCTGGGGAGGGGAATTTGTACTTACCCCCTCCTCCGGTTGTCCCAGTGACGGCAGTTGGGGATCTGGACAAGCTGTGGGCGCAGAGACCACGGTCCCATCTGCGCTGTCTGGGAGATTGGTGTCTCCCCTGGTTAGGGTAAACTGTCGCTGGGGGGGAAGGACGACACCTTCTGCCCCCTGTGTTTCACACTGCCGCTGGGGGGGAAGGACGAC
This sequence comes from Discoglossus pictus, assembly GCA_027410445.1. NCBI lineage: Eukaryota > Metazoa > Chordata > Amphibia > Anura > Alytidae > Discoglossus > Discoglossus pictus. Next base: position 131,051,669 of record CM050166.1, read on the forward strand.
ACCTTTGGCCCCCTGGGGTACCCACTGCCGCTGTGGAGGAAGGTCGACACCTTCTGCTCCCTGGGGTACACACTGCCGCTTGGGGGGAAGGACGACACCTTCTGCCCCCTGGGGTTCACACTGCCGCTGAGGGGGAAGGACGACACCTTCTGCACCCTGGGGTTCACACTGCCGCTGGGGGAAAAGGACGACACCTTCTGCCCCCTGGGGTTCACACTGCCGCTGGGAAGGAAGGACGACACCTTCTGCCCCTTGGGGTTCACACTGCCGCTGGGGGGGAAGGACGACACCTTCTGCCCCCTGGGGTTCACACTGCCGCTGAGGGGGAAGGACGACACCTTCTGCCCCCTGGGGTTCACACTGCCGCTGGGGAGGAAGGATGGCCCCTTCTGCTCCCTGGGGTACACACTGCCGCTGGGGAGGAAGGACGACACCTTCAGCTCCCTGGGGTACACACTGCCGCTGGGGAGGAAGGACGACACCTTCGGCCCCCTGGGGTACACACTGCTGCTGGGGAGGAAGGACGACACCTTCAGCTCCCTGGGGTACACACTGCCGCTGGGGAGGAAGGACGACACCTTCGGCTCCCTGGGGAACACACTGCCGCTGGGGAGGAAGGACGACACCTTCAGCTCCCTGGGGTACACACTGCCGCTGGGGAGGAAGGACGACACCTTCGGCCCCCTGGGGTACACACTGCTGCTGGGGAGGAAGGACGACACCTTCAGCTCCCTGGGGTACACACTGCCGCTGGGGAGGAAGGACGACACCTTCGGCTCCCTGGGGTACACACTGCCGCTGGGGGGTGGAATTAGTTGGAGTATTCCACGTGGAGCGTTTTCTGTTTCTGGGACAGTCTCTCTGCATGTGGCCCTGCTGGTTACACGTGTGGCACCTGATGTACCGTGGAGGGGTTTGGTAGTTCCCACCACCCGGACGCAGTGCTTGGGCGGGGTTAATGGTGGGAGGTGGGTTAGCAGCTCCCAAGATGGACCGCTCCCGTGCCCGCTGCTTTTCCATTATGTATTTGTGTACATCTGTCATTAACCATTCCAAGGTTTTTATGGGAAGCGTACCTGGGAAAAAGGCCAGTCTGCTTTGGAGTTCTCTTCCAAACTCATTCTGTGGGGTAATACGAGGTACTGTAACCATGAGTTCCTTTCTGTCTGCATCCCTGTAGTCCGCGGCCGCCTCCTCCTCCTCATGATGGAACGCTGTCTGAAAACTAGCCGGTTCCATCCTGCTGTAGCCAGGGGCGCTGTACGGATACTAGCGTTGCCCTCAATTTGTAACTCCAAACGTTACCGGTGTCTCCGTGCTGCTTTTCCTCTTACTAGGAAGCCATCCCACCACTGCCACCAAATGTAACGGATCTCCTGGCACCCCGACCGGTACCTCCGTTGATCGATGCGTCCTAGCTTGCGTCGAGGCCTACACGCACCGCACCGGACACCAAAACCACCACAGACTCCAAGGATAGTACATCAGGAACAAGCGTTCAGTAGTTCAGCTCAAGGGAGTATGCAGAAGCATAGCAATCCCCAGTATGATAGCGATCCCCTCAAATAACGAGACGAGGCTACGTTTTGAAGGGTCAAGAGGAACTATATTTTAATGACAGGGAATCTCCTTTTATGCAATGGTGCCCTCTGAAGGGCTACACCCACATAATTATCACAACAGCCAATTATATACATGGTTCAACCCCCACGTCTCCTCCCCTCAGATAACAGGTAACACAATTAAAACAGACACAATTTTAACCACATTCTGGATGTACCCCAAATACAGGGGGTACACCTTTAAGTCCCGCACCATTCAATATCTCTCACCCAGGGGAACAACATATACAAAAATGGCATGAATCAGACCAGGGGTTCAAAAGTTAGTAAAAGTATGTTTTTACACATAACACACAGACATTGCACATATCCCCCATACAATACACATATACGACAATAGGTGTGTCACACCTCCCTGGCAACTTGGATACAATCAGACATTAATTAGATCATTCTTCTTTGTTCTTATCAGAGAATGAAAACACTTTGGAAAATGCAAGGATCCTTTACAACTTTCTTATCTCTTGAATCTCTGTAACAGGATTATCTATTAGCCTAGGTCTGCAAAAGTCTGGCTAATATTCTGAGCCAATATATTCTGTAGAACATCAACCAACATACATATAGTAGGATCATATTTTAACCATAATAATCATAAAACCGTTTAAAACAGTGATGGGTTCCGCTACACTCATAAAGAGAAAAACTATTATAACTATGTTAAAAATCAACCATTTTCCATGTAATAGTGAATATTTATACTTATATCGAGAGATGCCTATTATAAGAGTGCAGCTGCAGAGAACAAAATGGTGAAGGTGGAATCTGTTAATCATACATTGAAGCTATATAATAAAGTTAAAAATGTCCTTTAAATGTATTTACTATAATTAGTTTGCAGAATATGAATTATTTAGAATTATTTTGTAATAGTGTAAATAAAGTTTGGTCAATCTGGTCGATAGTGTTTATACTTTTCTTCGCTCTGTGTAAACGTGCAAGGCCTGAAACCGCACAGTCTATGTTGTGCCCCAAAAACAATATTCCAAATGTAATTTTAAACATTAAATAATATATTTATAACTAACCATCATTATATATAGGGGCTTTTAAGGTTTCAATCAGGGAATATTTAAACTTTGCTTTTGCTTATTCAGGTGTAACAGAAGACTGATGTCCTTTAGGAAAATATATTCTTATAAATGTATAGGTGCTCTTTATACAATTGTATTGTGAAAAGAAAACACATCAGGTTTATTCTGCAATGCGATAGTCCTATGCAGCAGACTAGCAACATTGGCAGCTATGTATGAGTATGAGAGCATTTTTTAAGAAAATCTTTTATGTAGCAGTTTCTTCTAGTGCCTGAGGGATTTAATATTTGAATTTTCTATACTTTCTACAAGATTGGAGCCTGTAATGATATATTCTGCTAATTTCTATTATCTATTGAAGTGCAGAGGATGGGCCAGTGCGGAGGGATTTGTTGACTCATTGGTTGATTCAAATTAGTTTTCAAGAATTTGGCATCTTGCCACTCCTCAACACATGTTACCAGTAAACTTGTAAGCCTTATTGAAACACAATTATTACCTTGATGGTAGCAACCAGGAGCTTGCAGAGTCTGCCAAAATTATAATTTTCTCTAAAAATGATTTTATGTTTACATGGCTACTAATGTTTTTTACTTGTTACTAACTTTACAAACTTGTTGTTTTTCCTAATTTACAGTAGCTGTTTACATTAGCTTTCTTATATTCTTAGTATATGTAATTTCTAATTTCCAACACCCTTACAAGGTTTCATTACTGTTTGTGCTACAGATTCTCCATCTACTTATAAATTGCTTCCTGTACAGTATAGTCTCTTGTAATGAATAGACTGATTACTAGTATCTGGAAAGGTTCCATCCATCAACACCAAGCAATATGGTTTCAGATGAGTCATCATTTGACAATTTTATTTATTGTGCACTGTTTTGAAATGTATATAGCATCTTATCAGCTTCACAGTATGTGCAGACACAGCCTCAGGTGCCTGTTTGCAGTCTCCATTTTACTGACATATACATCAGTCCGTATGGACAAGGTGATGTTGGGAATGGTGTCAGCTTCTGCTTTTAATGTTTAATGCTCTCTAATAAAATAAAATGTTTTGGAACATGAACTGTTTAAGATTGATAAGGATATGGATATACAACTGTCAGAACAATTAGTTATATTATTATAATAATTTTAGTATATTACTTGAATCTCTGCATATATGTTGTGTTGTAAATATTTTTCCTTGAGTTTTGTAAAGATACTAGTACCATATTTCTTGTTGGCTGGTAATTTTATTTTACTGACTTGTGACCCTCAGAAATTGTATCTATCTATCTATCTATCTATCTATCTATCTTTGTTTTATTATTACTTATTTATTTATGTGGTGCAATATATTATAATACTATACAGCAGTACTGTCCATTCATAGCATTGAGATACTAATATAAATAATGTTTGTTTTCTCTATAAATCACTTTTGTGTATATCTGTAGGTATATAATTGCTTGGTTCCTGGTGCTTTACTTGTGTATCACTAAAGGGATGTAGTAGTCCCAACATTTTAGTGCTCTGTTTTAAAGAACTGTAAGTAATAATGGGCAAATGTTTTTAAAATGTTACAAAAGTAAAATAGACTTTCACTTACAACTTAAAGGTACATGCAAGTGAGGTGGGTTATGAATGTGTCATGTAGAATGCATCATAACCCACCTAGCAAAAAATATTTGCAAAAAAAAATGTGCTGGGGGTGATGTAGACACCCTCAGCAATGGCACTGCGCATATCGGGTACTTTTACATATAAAAAATGTACCCGATATAAAAGCTGCTGATTGGCTAAAGGAAAGCATGTGACTTGCCACAGTATGGGAAGACTTCAAGTGCTAACTGAGCATGTCTGCACAATCTCCAGGCCAAAACGATACAATGTATAATGTATGCTAATATTCCCTGGGAATTTCACAGGGTGTCAACATTGAGATAAAACTCTTTGCAAATGCAAGAAATTCAGCAAACTTCAGGTTTAACTGTTTACGTTGGAATTTTTTCATGCAAACAATTTTATTAAGACACTATAAATTCTCCTCTATCAGATGCATTAATAACCCAGCTCACTTGCATATACCTTTAATATATTTAGGCATGATCATATCAAAGTTCATCTCAGCCTTCAACTTCTCACCTACTTGACAAGATACATATAATCACATGCATGTATTAGAAGACAAGAATGGAAAATGGAGATGGCCAGGATAGCAGTCAATTGCATAAACAGTTAATTTTAAACACATTTTTTTTTTTACCTTACTAAAATGTTTTTGCCCAATATCAATCTTAGTTTTTTAACATTGCAAATTAAATACTGAATTACTGTTTCCCTTAAGATATTAAATTGGAAGTGTGGACATCTTGGAAGGCTTTGTTTAAAAATAATAATATCGTAGAACATATACATAAATCTTTGATGTTTGTAAAGATAGCTCTGACCTAGAGGTGTGGGGGAGGTGTGGAAACCAATAGCCCTGGTCTGGAGGGGAGGAGGGAATGACCTTCTACATCTGAATAATAATGGTGTGTATAATGTGCTCTTTGCCTTGTCCCCGTCATGCTTCTAATTGTATGGTGCCGTGGGTTGATGTGAGCAGCCATATGAGTTTGAAAGTTCATTTAGGGCAAATGATTTTACCCACTCTCTGTTTTTTTCATAAACCTTGTTCAAATACCAATTTAATTTTATTGCTGTAAACTGATTTGTACATGGATTACTTTACAAATAAAAGATATGTACCAGCCCCTGAGTGCAGTAACTGAGTCTGGAATTCAATTAAATTTTACAATGCAGAGCACTATTACTGTAACTATGTGCAACGTAGAGTATTATATCTTGATGTGCACAACCCTAGAGAGATACCAAAGGTTAAGCAGGTGGATTATTATTATTATTATTATTATTATTATTGTTGTTGTTGTTGTTGTTGTTGTTGTTATTTATTAAAATTATTATTATTATCCTTTATTTGTAATGCCCCAACATATTCCGCATCTCTATAAATGGGTTAATTACAAGGTGAAATACAATATTAACACATTGCAAAAGAATGGAGGTCTATGTCTTTGAGATTAAAATCTAATGTACTCAGTACTTTTTTCAAAGCACTTTAAAAGATTGAATACTCACAAACTTATTATAGTCTAAAGTGGATGCCCAACGATTCACAATTTGCCAAATCTAACAGCTTATATGATAAAACAGTACCAGGTATTTCCACTGTAGATACAAAACAAAGTATTACAGTCACTAAATTGATACGTTTAGGGTCAGATTATATATGATTTATGTTATCTATTAAATATGCATATGATATTTCTATAAATAAGTTGTATAAACCAGTTACCCAAACTGTGGTCCATGAGCCTCTTTTGAAGTGGTCCACAGAACTGCTGATTTATGGAACATAATTCATAAAAAAAATGCATAAACATGTAGTATAGACATTCTTAACATCAAATTTTATTATTAAGTACACATACTTTACTCCACTCAAGTACAATGGATTCCAATTGATAAACATCAGACCAAACATTTTTTATACTGGTTGGAGGAGACCATCCACAGCATTCAAATGGTCTACATAAACAGATTTTATTTTTATAATATTTGTATGCTCTATTATTGCTTTACAAGTAATATCATATTGCAGAGAACTGAGAGAAAACAGCTGGAGTATTTGACCCCCACAGAGAGCTTATATTTTTTTATTTCTGAATGTCTCTGACATCACTAATCTAATTAGAGGTATCTCTCCACTTTAGAGTTTGGAGTCATGCATGAAGGCAGGTGCCGATAGCAGAGAGGTTAAAATGCATTCTGGGTATTCTAATTAAAACTACCAAGGCCAAATTTATCAATAAATAAACTATTTCTCTAGTGACACTTCTAGTCTCATGCTGTATGTTAGCAATCCGCTTGCATTTTGTATGCTGCAAATATTGTTTACAGTCAGTTAGAAGGTGAACCAGGAGATGCATAGTCTCTATTTTTGCAGAGTTGTGTTTTAGGTAAATATGAACCTCTGTGCTAATGTAAGAAGTGGTATCACTCGACAAGGAAATGATTGGTATTTGATGGCAAAGATATCTAATCATGCCTGAAAAGCTACTAATGATGTGCATAATGGGGTATTCTTTTAGCCATCACAGGAACCCGTTAATGGCTACAATTTCTCCTAAGGTTATAGCTATTCCAGCCTTCAGCGAAGCACTTCAAAGCACCTAACTAGTAACTGTTTCAACATTAAAATGATGGGGCTCCTGCTGCCATCACCACCCTGCTGATTTTGGGGGTATTCTCAGGGCCCTATTAAATTCGCCAAATTATAGTTGAAGCCCGTAAAGAAGCCGGCAAAAGTTACGACTATTAAATTGGCATCTTTTGGCTACCCACAAACGATCTGTGGGTTACAGGCACAAAAACAGAGATTGCGAGAATCGGAACTCCATCGCAGCTAAGCTTTTGCTTAGCTTTCGTAAATGTTACAATCACAAATCGCTATTAAATTGCTACAAGTCCTCAAGCCCACAATTATTTTTACACTTGTAAATGGCAAATGTAGCCAAAAATCCTACGGGTGCTAGAGAGGACTCGCAAGGGCGTTGGACTCCTGGCCTTAGCACTGTAACAACAAATATAAACACACTACTGTATTTTAAATTACAGGCAAAGTGACAAAAGTTATTAAAATTAATAGCACAACATTCTCAAGTGCGCAAATCTGCAATACATTTTTTTTTTTTTTTATGTTTCATTTCCGTGTTATATCGATCCCGGCAATCAATGTGTTAATACATATAAAAAAACTCACATGGACTAGAATATTATATTTATTGATGTTTTCATATAGCATTATTTCTGGAATGCGGGCTTAAACACAACTAGGACTTCAAAACCGTAAGTGATTGAAATGTTTTAGTAACGTAATGACGACCGATCTTTTACTATTGGCTCTGTCTAAACCCATAACTACGGGTTTGAATAATTTATCATGTTCACACCTGGAAATGCTACGTGCTGAAGCATGGTTTACGGATTTGGATTCCGGCCATGTCGGTCTGTAACTCCTGCAAATTTCAAGCCCACAGACATACGGGCTGTATGACGACCACTGCAGGCTTGGAATTTAATGGGGACCTTAGTATCCATGGAAGAAGGTGCATCTTCCCTGACTGTTGCTTCTAACACATTCTGATTTGCCTCATCTACAGACACAAACCTAGAATTACCAAACTGGCTTTAATGAGATAAGGTGAAAACATTCATTTTATTGCGACTATACCTTTAAGATAGCTTTAAAATTTGGTGTCCACAGTCCCCTATTTTCAGATTGTTAATAATTGTTAATCTGGGCAAACCCTCTATCATTCATAGCATTCCAATTATTCCTCTTTTTGAAGGAAAAAACACATTAAAGGAGAAAGCCTTACAATGGGAGTCTGTAGGTGGTCCATAAGGCCCCCTATGGTTATATTATATTTATACTTTAGGGGTCTTACATATTTTACTATGCTTGATGCTGATATTTAGCCTTGAAGGTTTCAACCCCTGTAGTGTATTATATTTTATGTTTAAATAAAATAATAAAACTAATATTTTTCTAACATTTGAGAGAGTATGTTGTATGTGAATGGATGAATATTGGTTATATCATTTTATTTAAATCCAAAATATACTGCTAATGCAGACTTGAAAGTCAGCATCGCAAGTAGGAAAAAGCAAGGTAAGTATTTAGTAAATAGGCTTTCAACAATATGCAGTGCCTTGCAAAAGTATTCCCCCCCCTTTGACTTTTTACCTATTTTGTTACATTACAGCCTTAAGTTCAATGTTTTGTTAATCTGAATTATATGTGATGGATCAGAACACAATAGTCTAAGTTGGTGAAGTGAAATGAGAACAATATATACATAAAACTATTTTTTAGAAATTGAAAACAGAAAATTGGCATGTGCGTATGTATTCACCCCCTTTGTTATGAAGCCCATAAAAAGCTCTGGTGGAACCAATTACCTTCACAAGTCACATAATTAGTGAAATGATGTCCACCTGTGTGCAATCTAAGTGTCACATGATCTGTCATTACATATACACACCTTTTTTGAAAGGCCCCAGAGGCTGCAAAACCTATGCAAAAGGCACCACTAACCAAACACTGCCATGAAAACCAAGGAACTCTCCAAATAAGTAGGGGACAATGTTGTTGAGAAGTACAAGTCAGGTTTAGGTCATAAAAAAATATCCAAATCTTTGATGATCCCCAGGAGCACCATCAAATCTATCATAACTAAATGGAAAGAACATGGCACAACCGCCAACCTGCCAAGAGATGACCGCCCACCAAATCTCACGGACCGGGCAAGGAGGGCATTAATCAGAGAGCCAGCACAGAGACCTAGGGTAACCCTGGAGGAGCTGCAGAGTTCCACAGCAGAGACTGGAGTATCTGTACATAGGATGACAATAAACTGTACGCTCCATAGAGTTGGGCTTTATGGCAGAGAGGCCAGAAGAAACCCATTACTTTCAGCAAAAAACAAAATGGCACGTTTTTGAGTTTGCGAAAAGGCATGTTGGAGACTCCCAAAATGTATGGAGGAAGGTGCTCTGGTCTGATGAAACAAAAATTTGACTTTTTGTCCATCAAAGAAAATGCTATGTCTGGCGCAAACCCAACACATCACATCACCCAAAGAACACCATCCCCACAGTGAAACATGGTGGTGGCACCATCATGCTGTGGGGATATTTTTCAGCAGCCGGGACTGGGAAATTGGTCAGAGTCGAGGGAAAGATGGATGGTGCTAAATACAGGGAAATTCTTGAGCAAAACCTGTACCACTCTGTGCTTAATTTGAGGCTAGGATGGAGGTTCACCTTCCAGCAAGACAATGACCCCAAACACACTGCTTAAGCAACACTTGGGTGGTTTAAGGGGAAACATGTAAATGTGTTGGAATGGCCAAGTCAAAGTCCAGACCTCAATTCAATAGAAAATATGTGGACAGACTTAAAGATTGCTGTTCACAAGCGCAAACCATCCAACTTGAAGGAGATGGAGCAGTTTGGCTAGGAGGAATGGGCAAAAATACCAGTGGTAAGATGTGGCAAGCTCATAGAGACTTATACAAAGCGACTTGGAGCTGTGATTGCTGCAAAAGGTGGCTCTACAAAGTATTGACTTTAGGGGGGTGAATAGTTATGCACATTTACTTGTTCTGTTGCTGTTTGCTTCTCAATAAAAATAAAAAAAATCTTCTAAGTTGTGGGCATGTTCTGTAAATTAAATGATGGAAATCCTCAAACAATCCATGTAAATTCCAGGTTGGGAGGCAAAAAAACACAAATAATGCCAAGGGGGGTTAATACTTTTGCAAGGCACTGTACGTGTCCCATTTTGACCATATGAAATATTGGGACGTTTGTTGCAAATACCAATGCAATTGACCAAAGATATACAGTGGATATAAAAAGTCTACACACCCCTGTTAAAATGTCAGGTTTCTGTGCTGTAAAAAAATTAGACACAGATAAATCATTTCAGAACTTTTTCCAACTTTAATGTGACCTATAAACTGTACAACTCAATTGAAAAACAAACTGAAATCCTTTTGGTGGAGGGAAGAAAAATTAAAAATAATGTGGTTGCATAAGTCTGCACAACCTCTTATAACTGGGGATGTTGCTGTGTTCAGAATTACGCAATCACATACCAAATCGTGTTAAATAGGAGTCAGCATACACCTGCCATCATTTAAAGTGCCTCTGATTAACCCCAAATAAAGTTCAGCTGCTCTAGTTGGTCTTTCCTGAAATGTTCTTAGTCGCATCCCACAGCAAAAGCCATGGTCCACAGAGAGCTTCCAAAGCATCAGAGGGATCTCATTGTTAAAAGGTATCAGTCAGGAGAAGGGTACAAAATAGTTTCCAAGGCATTAGATATACCATGGAACACAGTGAAGACAGTCATCATCAAGTGGAGAAAATATGGCACAACAGTGACATTACCAAGAACTGGAGCTCCCTCCAAAATTTATGAAAAGACGAGAAGAAAACTGGTCTGGGAGGCTACCAAGAGGCCTACAGCAACATTAAAGGAGCTGTAGGGAAATCTGGCAAGTACTGGCTGTGTGGTACATGTGACAACAATCTCCTGTATTCTTCATATGTCTAGGCTATGGGGTAGAGTGGCAAGACGAAAGCCTTTTCTTACAAAGAAAAACATCCAAGCCAGGCTACATTTTGCAAAAACTCATCTGAAGTCTCCCAAAAGTATGTGGGAAAAGGTGTTATGGTCTGATGAAACCAAGGTTGAACTTTTTGGCCATAATTCCAAAAGATATGTTTGGCGCAAAAACACTGCACATCACCAAAAGAACACCATACCCACAGTGAAGCATGGTGATGGCAGCATCATGCTTTGGGGCTGTTTTTCTTCAGCTGGAACTGGGGCCTTAGTTAAGATAGAGGGAATTATGAACAGTTCCAAATACCAGTCAATATTGGCACAAAACCTTAAGGCTTCTGCTAGAAAGCTGAACATGAAGAGGAACTTCATCTTTCAGCATGACAACGACCCAAAGCATACATCCAAATCAACAAAGGAATGGCTTCACCAGAAGAAGATTAAAGTTTTGGAATGGCCCAGCCAGAGCCCAGACCTGAATCAGATTGAAAATCTGTGGAGTGATCTGAAGAGGGCTGTGCACAGGAGATGCCCTCGCAATCTGACGGATTTGGAGTGTTTTTGCAAAGAAGAGTGGGCAAATCTTGCCAAGTCAAAATGTGCCATGCTGATAGAATCATACCCAAAAAGACTGAGTGCTGTAATAAAATCAAAAGGTGCTTCAACAAAGTATTAGTTTAAGAGTGTGTATACTTATGCAACCATATTATTTTATTTTTATATTTTTTCTTCCCTTTACCTAAAGGATTTCAGTTTGTTTTTCAATTGAGTTGTACAGTTTATAGGTCACATTAAAGGTGGAAAAAGTTCTGAAATGATTTATCTTTGTCTAATTTTTTTTACAGCACAGAAACCTGACATTTTAACAGGGGTGTGTAGACTTTTTATATCCACTGTAAGACATTTTTTCCATATATATATATATATATATATATATATATATATATATATATATATATATATATATATATATATATATATACATTGATCTATTCTTCACATGGCTGCCTATCACACCGCATTCAAAGCACAATGATGAAATTAAAAATACATAGATCTACAAATATCACATGTGCACTGGCAAACTTGCTTCAGTACACGAGAACCCTGTAATATCTATACTTTTTAATATGGGAGGTGTCAGGAAGCATTTTAGATGTTAGCTGGTAAGTGAGATTCTGCTGTGCACCTCCTCACCTCCTCTCTTCAGTGAGACAGTTCTCTCTCACAAGGTGGACCTGAGGAGTACATACATAGTGATGATCCTTACCAAGATTAGAGGAGTGTCATGGAAACAGAGCCAGATTAGCACATCACTGTCACAAGGGCCATGCATTATGAAGACTGCATACAGATTTGAATCAGATATTTATTTTATTAAAACAAATGTATAACTTACTTAAATTTACATTTCCTGGATTATGAATGCATCTGAGGAGAACCAGTAGTAAATGCAAAAATGTTTTGCATGAAAAAATACTAAAATAAACATTATTACTTACCCTAGAGTTAACAACCCTGGAAATCTCAGCTAAAATCAGCATCATCATACAATTCATAATTTGTGTTGGTCAATCGCAGGCAGCTGATGCATTGTATCAATTTGTGATGGCAGTTTGTGCAGGGAGTAATCATGCAATGTGTAGTCCCCTGCACAAGGAAGCAGGAGGAGCACAGAAATTGCTCTGTAGATCTCTGCATTGTGCTGCTGCTGGCTTGAAGGTTAGTAAAGGGTTACAATATGTGCCCAAATGCAGTGTTTCTATTGGGAAGTTCACTGTACCTATGTAAGCAGCTATGGGGGTGTGGAATACAATGTAATGTGTGAGTCTGATATAAGCAGCATGGGTAACTTAGATATACCTTTAAATGACCTCTACCATCATATCTAAAACATACTCATATATATAAAATATTTATTACCTTTTTTATATGCAATAAAGTAACAATGGAGCCTCGCATTTTAGTTTCTGCTTATCAACTTCCTGAAGTGGGAGAATTCTTTGATTGCATAGGAAGAAATGGAATTTTGCATGTAGTAACAATTAAAAAATAATTGAATATAAAAGTTAAACATTTTATGCATTTGTAGACAGAGTGAATCCTGATTTCTGTAACATATTTATGTCAGCTGCTTCATTGCTTTGTATCGTTAATCTGTAGCTTTGTGGTTTCTCTTATTTTCTAAGCAGCAAATAGGGACACAATACCTATTGCAGCCATCTTTTCTTTCCTGTTTTGCAATCTGTTGTGTTCTTGCATGTGGAGTGGGCTGGCTTGGAGTCCCATTAGCTGAAGTAGGCTTCTAGTATAATGGGCAAAGTGTCAGAGATAAATTGACTAACTGTGGGATAAATCCCCACTGCATAGGTCCCTTCATTGAGCATATCCATTACTCATGAAGTACCATGGGAATGCTGAGAATAGAAGAGAGGTGGAGGAGGAGGGTTTCTAGTTACTAGGTCATGCTGTACATTTTTCCCGGAACATTTTACTCTAGTGAGTATCCTTTGCTTCATAAAAATTGATTTCAACTCATATATGTACAAAAAACTATCATGACATAAATGCTAGAAAAGGTGAGATGTTGCCTGCTCCATGTTATCCTATGCGGCAGACGTACTGATCAGAATAAAGAAGGGCATGGCAGATTATTTTTCAGAGTTGAAAAAGGGATTGTTGGTGTAAGTGTTACTGTCTTTGCCGTTGTGTATTTTCAAATTCACTTGCAACCTCACTCCCAGCCTTCCTTCCTCTGTGCTGTGTGTGAGTGTGTTATTATTTTTGTTAAATTCTTCTTTTTTTTTTCTTACTTCAGCCTATGTCCCGCGTGCATCAACTGCTCGCCTCGCTTTGTGAGGTGAAACGGGAAATGAGCGCCTTTGGCGCTCATTGCAGCCTAAGTCCTGCGTGGTTGACGGCTCGCCTCACTTTGCGAGGCACTGACAACTATTTATGTGATTATTACATTTTTAATATCACTCTGCTTCAGTCTAAGTGGCTGCCATGTTGACCTCTCTCACTTCACCCATTCCCTGGGTGTCAGAGTGTTATGTGGACCACCAGCATCTCCATACTGCATTTTCTAGGGCATACTGCATGAACTACATATTCCTATTGATCCATGTTATCATGTTGTACAGATTCTGCTGCAGGAGCCAGCACTACATGATCAAGACTAGTAAAACCCCTTAGAATACACCAGAATGGACTACTAGGAATTCCATTAACCTTCCTAGCCGTAATCCTGAGTGTGACTCGGGGTTAATCTTCTCTTCCTAAATCGGTAGCCCCGAGCCACACTCAGGTTTACCGCAGGGAGGATGTTGAGGGGGCCCAGTGTTGCCGAGATTGCCTGGGTCCCCTCAGCACACCATTGCTCCTCCCCATCTTCCTCCTCCTGCTGCTGATCGGAGGCTTGCAGCGCATCTTATGCCTGGAACCGGCATATGCTAATGACGTCACAAGCGCGTCACGTCATTAGCATATGCCGGTTAAAGAGACAGGCATAAGACGTGCTGCAAGCCTCCGATCAGCAGCAGGAGCTGATCGGAGGCTAAGAAGAAGAGGGAAGAGAGGGGGAAGGAGAAAGGAGGGAGGAAAACGGATATGAGGGGATGGGGGGGGAGAGGAGTGTGAGTGGGGGAAGAGGAGTGGTAAAGAGGAGGTTGAGTGGTAAAGAGGAGGTTGAGTGGTAAAGAGGAGGTTGAGTGGTAAAGAGGGGGGAAGAGGAGGATGAGGGGGGAAGAGGAGGATGAGGGGGGAAGAGGAGGATGAGGGGGAAAGAGGAGGATGAGGGGGAAAGAGGAGGATGAGGGTGGAAGGGGGGAAAGAGGAGGATGAGTGGGGGAAGAGGATAAGGGGGGAGAGGGGGGGAAATGGAGGAGAAGGAGGATAAGGGGAAAGGGAGGAGGAGAGGGGGAAGGGGTAATGGTGTCTAAAGGCAATAGGATTATGTCAGTATTTTAGAATGTACCGCTTTAACATTCTAAATACTGAAATAATCATACCGCTAGGAAGGTAAAAGGATATGTGTAGGTGATTTTTATGTTAGATCTATTTTTTTGTTTACCATAAATTAACATTAAAAAAGCATGTACAAAAATCAGCAAAACCAAGCTATAGCCAGAAAATATAATTGTAAAACACCCACCTCACAGTGTCCTGAGCATTACTGAAAATAAATCAAACATTTTCAGTTGAGATGGTATTAATTAGGCAGGGTTGGTAACACAGAGCACTGTGGAGATGCAGGGGGTTGTGAGATTATAACTATAGCCCCCTTATCCTACAGTGTATGCTCCAGGTTACCCACCCTGCCTAATAAATGTTATCTCAAATTAGAGACAGTAGAGAGGCGGGCCATTGCACAGTAGCTGCCATTAATGAGGTAAACTATTTTTTTTTATTAGATTTTCTTTTTAAAGCTTGCCTTGCCCCTGTTTTTACATGTATTTGTAATGTTAATTCATGGTGAACTAAAAAAAAGATTTAACATGAAAAGCGATTACACTGGCATTTCAAGTTACATACATTTGATACTTTTAACGGGTCATTACTTTTTTAACCGCTATGTTTGAAGTCACGATTTTATTGCATTAAAAATTCCATGTTATTTGTTCCCTTATAAAAATGTATAATATAGTGAACACACATTTACCAGTGTATTTAACAACTTGAAGCAGAGATATGGCTTGCTTTACTACTAAAGAGTCTATTTAAAAGACCATATTAGTGTACAAACCCTTCAAACAAATACTTGCAAAGTATTTAGTAAACTAATTAAATATATTACATTTCTGCATAAAAAAACTTCAGTTTTGAAAATCCTATTTATAAAAGTTCTGCTGTGTTTTGCTTCTGCACTTCCCTCTAGCTTGGTGCCCGAGTATATGTATTTATCTTATATAGGTAGACTCACATAAGAAGGAGGAGGATTGGGAGGTTGATATAATTTGAGATTTTACTTTTAGACACCTATCCCTTATATCTGTCTGTCTGTGTCTTTCTATCTATCTATCCCTTCTTGTGAAACTTCTGGTCATCCAAATTATAGCTGCATGTTTTTATGAAACATCTTGGATAGCACTGATCCTTTATATTTTTTGATAAATATGCTCAGTAAAATAACATTAAAGTGTAAATTTTATTTAAATTGATAATTCACAGTGGAGGAGTTAAGGTCGAAGCTCCTTTTTTGCAGAGAGCTATAACCCCTGTCTACACTTATTTACTTGCTGAAGCAAAACCGAGAAAATACAAACACAGTATAAAAAGTTGCTTTCACCTTTGTTTTCTCCCAAGGAAAGGTTCTCATGAGAAAATATATTATACTGATAAAGCAAAAGTGCAGCTGCAATAAATGCCAAGTTTATTTAGCAACAATACAAGCACAGTGAGTACTCTATAATGATAGATTACACTTAGTCTAGGACCAGCTATTTTTTATTAAAGGACCACTGCAGTTTTGGAAAAACTCACATGTTTGTGAAGTATGTACTAAACTTATAACATTAGAAGCTGTGAACATTTTTAAATCTAAATTTTGCAGTAAATAATGTTTCTATCTTGTCCTTACAGAGTCTGAGGGCATGTACATATCTACCGAACAGTGTAGAGAGGGATGGGGGAGGAAAGAGAATGAAGGGGGTTGGATAATTGGAGCCTAACACCTTCTACCTGAAGCAGGCAGCTTGTAAGGGAAACTGCAAACCCTACTCCTGTTTAGATATAAATGCCTCCCTAACATACAGTGGTCACTGGTTGTTTCCAGGACCAGCATAGGCATCAGCAATTATGTTTTGCAAATTGAATGTAGCTTTATGACCTTTATCCTGCACAATTATGTTGACTTATTTTTTTTAAATATATATATTTTATTTTATTAAGTGGTCCTTTAACCACAGCCATAAATGTACACATTCAAGGATGCTATTGCCCACACGAAGTGCTTGCTTCCTGCAAACTCCATTATCTCGTTAAACCCCCATTATCTCATACATTCCACTTAGCAAGCCTGAGACATTCTCTTGTTCTCACACTTTTATTTTCTGTAATTTGCTGCTCCACTATACCCATCGTGTTAATATAATATTAAGATTGCTGTGCAAAATCTTTCTCATTGTAACAATTTTACGTATTGCAGTTTATGGTAGATTGACTATGTTCCCAGTGGAATTGCACTTTTCTCCCTCAAAAAAAATTACCATATCAAGTGGAATAATGATGCAGAATAACTGCATTTTGCTATTTTCCTTAGGTAACATAGATGTTAATTCTGTAGAGCATCGCCATAGACAATTTGTCACTTTTCTTTGTACCTTTGTAATTTTGTAATTAAAGTGAGATGATAGGCGTTTTAACTCCCTGCAAGAAAAGAAAGGAAATTAAATCCTCTTACTTAGGCTTTCATTGAATTGTGATTTGGCCAATTGAATAATGCACTAAATAAGCACATAACATATTTTTTTTTCAATAAGTTTTTAGTTAGTGAAAACCTTGCTTTTGGATAGATGTTTACTAAGTAAAAACTTCTTTAAAAAAATATGTTATGTGCTTATTTAGACCCCTATTCAATTGGCCAAATTGCAATTGAATGAGGGCCTAAGTAAAAACTTACTTAAAAAAAATATGTTATGGCCCTCATTCAATTGCGATTTGGCCAATTAAATAGGGGTCTAAATAACCACATAACATATTTTTTTTAAATAAGTTTTTAGTTAGTGAAATACTTGCTTTTGGATAGATGTTTACTAACTAAAAACTTCTTTAAAAAAAATATGTTATGTGTTTATTTAGACCCCTATTCAATTGTCCAAAATAGCAATTGAATGAGGGCCTTAATGTCTAAATAAGGTATAATACAGTTCCCCACATAATTTGTTTTCCTGCCTTGGTGACCTCCTAGTACAGAGTTTAAATTATGTTTTTCTACCAACCACAACTGCTTGAAGATTCAGCCCAACTCTACACTGCAGTAGCCTGAAACCAGCGCCCCGCTAATGGTGAGTTTATAAAGGCGTTAATAGCTGCCTTCATCTATAACCTAGCTATGATTCAAATAAATTGGCTGCTATTTGTTTATGCTTAACAGATTCATGTTTAAAGCAGATAGAAACAATATTGTGACATGAGTATGATTTGCATATCAATACCCAGAATCCTTAGCTGCAATGGAAGCACTGTTTATTTACAGAGTTGGCTCTTGGCTAAGCAGAAAATAGGGTGAAAATAAAGTGCAGATTTCGTCTCCCACAAACTATAAGAACAGGCTGTAACCCACACATACAGAATCAAGACAGGTCTGAATAACAAACACACTCCTTTCATTACACCGAGACCAGAGTATTGATCCATGATGATAATGGTGCAATTACATCTGAGTTTTTATATTTTAGATACACAAAATATATGAAAGCTATGTGATGTGATGCAACCTTTCACAAAGCAAAAGAGAATAGAGTCATGTCCTCCTAAATTTGGATGATGAGATAAAATGTGGCCCTTTTGTGTTTCTTTATGGCCTAAGCATTACATTTATCTGATGTATAGTACTTATTTTATTTTAACGGAGTGTCAGTCTTTGTTTTGTAGGCAAAATATTGATATTATAAGTGAATAAATAGAAATTATATTAATGATTAATGATAGCTGCAATAAGTATCACTATTCCCAAAAATATACTCGAGACCATGAAGCGGATATCTAAGTTTGCCATTAGATTTACGGAGATGTGTCTACTCCATAAATTATAGATTTGTATATTTATCAAATGTTCTAATTAAATTGTTTCGTGAATGCATATTGCAGAGGTAGTCAATTATTTTTTACAAATTTGTGATAATGAAACCAAGATCTGGAAACCAAACACAAATATTTTAATCTGATGACATTCCAAAGGGCGCAAGATTGAAGATTAAACAGTGTAGGGGACCCAAGAATTGGATACAATTTAAGTGATCAATTTTTTTTAAAGATTTAGATTCTTCATGATAGAATATGAATTTTTTTTTTTTTTAATGTAATAATTCAGTGGGCGTTTGGAAGTAAATATTATTTTATTATATTTTCAATGTGTTGCTTGATTTGTGTTATATGAGAACATGCGCCGTAAAATATTTTTAACCCAGCTTATATTACAATATAAATGGTGCAATGAATTGTAATTATAATAAAGAAATGTGCTTAACATTTTTTAGAAACATGTCAGTTCTTCTGTGCCAGTCAAAATTGTGTTGCACCTATAACTTAATAACTATTTTATAGGTCATGTTTATTTGAAAAGCATGCACAATGCAGGGGCCCTTTACAGATAAACTTAGAGAATCTAGCCATAATGGGCTATAACTGAAAAATGGATATGCCATAGTTCACTTAGGGCCTCATTCAAATACGAATTGAATAGGGCTCTATATAAGCACATAGCATATTTTTTTACAGAAGTTTTTAGTTCGTGAAGACCTTGCTTTTGGATAGAAGTTCACGAACTAAAAACTTCTGTAAAGAAAATATGCTCTGTGCTTATATAGAGCCCTATTCAATTGGCCAAATCGCAATTGAATGAGGCCCTTAGTGAGAAACAATTAGGCTCATATAAAATAGCTGGCTTTGTATCCAACAGTGAGTAATAGTCAAACAGTCATGCCTACTCACTGCCCACTGTGGAAAATATTGAGCCTCTAAGCTTTCTGTTGGTCCTGCGGGAAGGTTAATCTGATGTTTGGAAACCAGTTAAGTATATGTGACAGTCATAGGGAGGAGACAGAAGAGAGTAATCTATTGATCTTGTAGCTTTGCAAGAAAGAAGGAAATTATGCGGAGTGAGATGGGGGATGGAGCTGTCATTATTGGAAAAGCAAAACATCCATTCATGAGAAATATAACCACAAAAATGTAGTTTACCGCCATATTGATCATAGAAATAGTTGCACACATGGCAGCTATATTATAATGGAGATGCATCAAAGGGAAGAGACGAGTACTAAAAGGGCATGGTGGTGCTCAAATCTAAAAGAACCTTGGGCTGCATAGAAACCTAATGTGGCCCTGATGTTTTATGTATATGAGTTTAATTGTAAAGGCACAGTATATTAAACAAACACATACCTATATTCCTTGCTTTCAGTTACCTGAGTATATGTGTGTTCAGTATACAGAAGACATTTCTT
Source organism: Discoglossus pictus (assembly GCA_027410445.1). NCBI lineage: Eukaryota > Metazoa > Chordata > Amphibia > Anura > Alytidae > Discoglossus > Discoglossus pictus. The sequence continues at coordinate 131,071,680 of CM050166.1, forward strand.
TGTTTTCAAATATTCAATCACTAATCCTTGGCACTGTGAGGTCCTCTTGGTCAGGACAGAAACACACCACTGCTTTTAACCAATATTAGAAAGCAAAATTCAACTGCACTAAAATCACAATATTTACTCTCTCATTAAATCCAAATGATTAGACTTTCAGGCCAGGATGATGTATTCAGCAAGCAAGGCTGCTGCAAATATCAGTAATGGGTGAGTAAGGTTAAATCACAAAATAAAGAATATAATGAAAATTAGTATAAGATATACACCTTAAAGTATCTAAGTTATTTAAAATAATCACTCCTCAAACTGTATTCAACTTTCCTCAGTGCACTGTCTTTGTAGCGTGAGTGCATCGTATTAAAGGGCCATTTACCTCACTATAAGTGCTCTTCATAGTGTGAAAGAGCACAAGATTCTATGTTAAAATTACTTATTGCTTTTTTTTATTACACTAATAACAGCTAAAAATCTGCAGTCTTAGATCTGTTTACAAACATACTCCTCACTGTTCCATGATTAACAACATCCGCTGACACCAGGTGGTGCAAGCTCCGTGAATACAATATTTATGTTTTTTCTCTGCATTCAGGAATGTAAAGAGCCACAAGTTAACCCACAAGTAACATATTTAGGAGTTTCCAGCAGTCATTTCCTTCACAAATTAACCCTCTTTCTGTTTCTGCTCTTGCTGTCAGTCTGCCTGGAGGACTTGCCAGAGTCTCATGTAAACAGACACTTCATTTATGATTTCTTCTGTGAAAAAGGCACCTATTTAAAAAAAATCAAAAATTATTTCAACATGTTTTTAGGAGTACTTTACAGTTCTCTGCTCCAAATTGTGCTGAATTAACTGGCCCTTTAAACTTGTTGACACAGGGCAGGAATTAAAATCATGTCTAACGTGGCACACTTCCTTGTATGCTGGCTCTGTCTGTGCCACACACCAGCATTGTGTTAATACAGTCTTATTAATGACCAAGTAATATAAATGTTCTTAAAGATGTATTTTAAAAATGGCCAATGTAAATTAAAGTGTTAAGAATAATGTAAAGTTATTTGTCAATGGCATGACCTTAAATAAAAAGAAATATGATAAGTAAATTGCTTATTAATTGCTGTTCTTGAAGGCTCAGATATTTTTTAGGTTGGGTTTTTGACAGGGTATAAATTCAGTGTGTCCATGACAGCAATTTCAGTAAATCAGAGCAGTTGGTATTCCTTGTTCCATGAATTGGCTGCAGCACTGATGCAGTACTGTTAATACAGCCGGACATAACTTTTATGAAATTGAACGTATGTTGTAAATAATAGTAAAATTGTATGTCACTTTCATAAAAAAGAGTTACTCTGTTTATTTACTTAAAATTAACACCTACACTATTGTATCAATATATCCTAAGTAATATGTGAACTAATGGGCCCATCTAATAGGTAGATATTATTATATAATTAAAAGCTCTGATTTCATTATTTCTCAAGATAGCCGTATATATATATCACATATATACCTATATTCATTATATTATTCGTCCCTCACACTTCAGCTGGAAGACCATTTTAATAAAAAAACATAAATTGTTCTTTCATTCCCTAAATTCACCTCACAATATGCTATTCTGAAATGCTCCTACAGAGGTATATTTCTAGATATATTTGTAGTTGTCCCTCTGATGTGTGCTCTACCGCTCCAGATGACAGCACACATCCCATTTTCCCTATAGCTTGCAGACTCATTAATCCCATCACTCACTATTGCTGGTTCCTTAATTCTTTCACCAACAGAAAATGTTTGGTTCATTTGAGGATTCCTCCAAATTGAGAACAATGTCACTGTATATATTGGGGCTAGGCAGCTTTTTTGATGATGATGATGATGACGATGATTTTGTTGTTGATGATGTCAGGATTTCCTCTGCACATGACTGTAGAAGTGTTTAAAGGATCACTGCAGCACATTTACAAGTAAGGCTCATATGTTTATTTGCTAGGCATAGACTATTAAAACGAGGAGCAGGAGAAGTTAATGTTTTACAAAATCCGCGGTCTAAATGTATTGGAGAAAATGAAATCAACGTCCAGAGTCCATCATTTCTTAAATATACACACATAAATATTTTAATGTCACTGTAAAACAATTATGAAATGGTGAAACAAACTTCAAATAAAAAAAAGTAAAAAAAGTTTTGACACATTTTCATCCTTGATTTTAACTACTACGCATGATGATGCAGTCTTTTTAATGACTTCGGCCAAAATGTCAGCTTATTGTTTCGGGTTTTAACCTCGAAAAGGAGCCCGCAAAACATTGAATTAATAATTTCAGTAGAGAAAAACATAAACATTTAGATGGAGCTTGTAAGTTAAAGCCCACTCAGGACCTGAGAGAATGTCCCTGTAAGCTTTGTGAATTGTGTGGTGCAGACACTCCTTTTTAGGCTCAAGTTAAAAAAAAACAGTTTGAGGGCTCCAAATCTTAACACAGCAGCTTCTAACACAATTATTAAGTGCAATAAGCTTTGCATATTTGCTATCTTGATTTTAACTAATGCGCATGATAGTGCAGAGAAGCTTTAATGACATCAGTGGCCCATGTGTGAGCAACCCCCAACCTCCACCGGTCAAGTGAAATATTGTAGATCCATCTGCCATAACTTCAGCATTAACCCGCCGTATCTACTGAACAGCACTCTGTATCACACAGATGCAGATATCTTCCTTCACATATCTTCTCCAACATCCAGAGAATGTTATGGTTCATCATAAAAAGTAACACTCCTACAAAAATGTGCATGGATTAAAAGCGTGGAGTAAACTGCATATATTTTCCACTAAACCCAAACTGCCAAAGGGATTTAGCTCTTCAGTTATTGCTGAAATCATTGGAATAAATTCTCCACTGCATATTATGTACCCTCTCTTAGACTAAAAATATTCTGGAGTATTTTACTGGAGTACATTACATACTTGAGCATATACTGATGCTTTATAGAATACAGTACGATATATCAGTTATTAATATATTCTGCTCACATTTTGGGAGTTACTGCGGTATGATTGTACCTCTTATCTGCAGCTCAGTAGATTCTGGCTTTAATGAGACTAAAAATGACCATGAGATCCCCTGCACCATGTCTTTCTTTTACACCTAATCTGCATCAATTATGTCCTTAATAGGTTTTGCAGGCATCATAATAAAATCAAGAATGAATGAGGCAGTTAGAGGTTCAGCTGTCGGGCTGAAAAGTCAACTTACTCATTAATGTCAAGGAGCCCATGCACATAGCTAACCACAGCTGAGTCTATTGTCCAGTGCAGAGTAAAGTTAATTGTCCCCAGAATGGGAGAGGCAATGCCCTGTTCAGGACCATAGTTTATATCAGCAATCTGCTGCTATGTGACTCACTCCTCTGTGAAATGTATAACACTCATTAGATTAAGTTTGTTGTTTAATCGTGTTGTCCATCACAAGCAAGCTAGAAGTGGTAAATATAAACATTTATGTGGAGAAAAGTATAAGGAATAGGTTTTTTTAAATTAATTTCAGAGTTTGAAAGTGCTTTTAAAATTGCACAATTTAGAAAGAAAAACATAGCCCTAGAATCATACACAGAGATCCCAAAGTGCTTTATGAGCAATTTTACTTTGAAAGCCTTTTGTGAAGTACATTGATGCTCATGAGGAGGTTAGTGAATCTAGTACAATATTATCTAACAGGGGCCACCATTACTTTTTTTTTTACCTTTATGTATACAAAATGTCATATATAGTATAACCATATATATTAATTCAATTTCATAAATTACCATAACCTTCAAAACATTCAGAATTTTCCAAAAGTTCCACAATTTTCATGGGCCAGAGAATTACAGCTGATCTATATTAACAGTCAGTATATTTTAACACATTCCAGAAGCTAAGTGCCTACCTCCAGGAGTCAAAGTTATCCACTCAAATTCAAAATCATAATCTCGCCCATTGCTTTAATCCATTTCAAATAGCAACACCAATTCTGCTCAAACTTCTTTGTTTCTTCCATATTTTGCAAGGCAACTTTTTGAATTTGATCAGTGTTGGAGCATTAGCTACTCTCTATTTCTTCAATATCATATATTTTTGCTAGCAAACAAACCAGCATCACAAATTAACCATTTTTAACATTCAAATTCTGCCATTCACCAAAAATGACTTCATTCTCATTCATTCTAACTTAGTGCCCTATATCTTTCTGAAGGCAATTTTGTATTTCCTTAAAAAAAATTCTAATTTTATAACACTCCCAAAAATATGTATTGGTTCAAGGCTTTATATGCCACACCTAACACACTTGTCTTGATCTATTATACCCAGTCTATAAAGGATTTTAGGAGAACAATATGCCTGATGTAAAAATGTAAGTTGAATTTACAGTAAATCTGCTGCTGTGGCAGGATAAGCTAGACGAGATAGTATTATTACTAATAGTAGGAAAGCTTCTCTAATATTTATCACATAATTCCTATTACACTTTTTGATTGTTACATTTATTTCTAATTTTGTATGCATGTTCGGCCCTTTGGCAGTTCTTAATTATCTGGACACTCACAGCCTTATTCAATTGCGATTCAGCAAATTGAAAAGGGCTCTATTTAAGCACAGAGCATATTTTTTTACAGAAGTTTTTAGTTAGTAAAGACCTTGCTTTTGCTTGTTTTACAAACTAAAAACTTCTGTAAAAAATATATGCTATTTGCTTATATAGAGCCCTTTTAAATTTGCTGAATCACAATTTAATAAGGCTGTCAGTTTCTATTTCCAAAAACATATATCAATTTGAATCAACCTTCTAATGTTGGTGCATGACCCAATCATATGCTGAAAGACTATAATCTTCTTGCAACTCAGGGAAAGATTTAATATGCTTAAGAGGTCTCGATACCAGCTGTTCAGTGGTATTAATACCTTTTCTTTGCCACTCCCTAGAAACTAGATTTTCACTCTTATCCATAAATATAAACATTTCCCACAGGGGCATCTGAAATAAAAATATTTTGACATCTAACACTGATTTTTAAAACTTCTCCAAACTTTTAATGTGGGATATATATGGAAGTTAGCCTTAAGCTTTTTTGGAATTCTTTTCATTACAGAAGATATTTCAACCTATCTCCACCTTCTGTATCTCTCTTAATAGGCCAATAATTACATCTCTCCCTATACAATATCCAATTGAACACATTTTTGCAAATAATTGCCCAATTAGTCCATTTAATACTAGGGAACTTCATTCCCCTTCTACTTTTCCCCTGCCATAATTTTGGCACGCTAACACGCACTCTTCCCTACTTACAAATACAATCTCCTATACACAGCACGTATAGCTTGCACATATTTTTTTTAACAATAAGGGAATATTTCAAGTAAATAAAAAAGTCTTTGATAGGCCACCATTTTAAGCAAGTTGATAGGGGCAGTTAAAGATAACTGAAATTTGATCCAAGCACTAAAATCTCTGCCCACGCGAGAGCTGGAAAATTATAATTATACTATTTTTCTGGGTTGAGAATCAAATTAATTCTCAAGTACCATATAGACTCTCATGCTGCTATAATCAAATGCATAATTCTTCTTCTTGCACTGTAAAATATCTCCAATGTATTAATGTTAATGCTATAGCTAGACAATAGGCCACATTTTTTAAAAACCTTTTCGAACTTCTGGTATAAATCTCCTTGAATTTTCAACATATAGTAACATAACATATCTGCAAGAATAGATAATATAAGATTTTGCCAATTATTATTATCGTTTATTTGTAACGTGCCAACATATTCTGTAGCGCTATAAGCCAATGAAAATGCCAGGACAAATGAATCTAATTGCACAAGCTAAAGATTCTACCTCTAAATTAAATAAAAGTGGGGAGTAAGGACACCCTTGCCTTGTCCCTCGTCTCTCTATTTAGCGATTTATTGCCATTTATTATAAATGTTTTTTATGTAGCAACCATACCAACCCAAAGTAAACTCTATACTGTGTATGTCAGGACCAAAAACTTATTTTGCAGCACTTCTAGTGCAAAGCTGATTCCCCTCCTCAGCTCTCTATCTTCCTTAGCCCATCCCAGCCCCATGTATTCAACCCCTTTTGAGATAATTAAAAAAATATTTCAAATGCTTTATTATGTGTTACATTAATATTTAGCAAAACTAGATGAAACTGTGGTTTTCTGTGAGCAGCACCCCGATTTATTTTTCACCTATCACACGAGGAATATTGGTATTGACAAATGTGCAAACTGTGCTGAAGATTTTCTTATGGCTATTTATTTCATTAATATTGTTTCTGAAATTTGCATACTGTTCTTTTGCGCGAGACAAACATTTAGTGTAACCCCACATGACCATGAGAACTAATTTTCCTGTTTTAGAAATATGTTTTATGTTAAACATATTGTCAAGAAACATATAAATAGATTTGACTTTTAATTGTTAAACACCAGGGCCCTCATTCTATTATCGGCCGTAAATCGGCCGTAAGGCTGCGATTCCTTGCGAGGGTTCAGTTAACTCGCGATTCTATTATACGGCCCCGCAAGGATCTCCTCTTACGGCCGGCCGCATATCTTGGAACCGGCCGTAATCTGTGAAATATAAAAACTGAAAAATAAATTCAAGCCTGCACTGTACAGCTCTGTAAATGCTAGGGATCATATTGGGGGACATGAGGATTAAAAGGAACCCACTCTCAAGCTTGCACATCTGCCCAAACCCGAGTTCAAATTAACTGTTTATTTTCCGGCTGCGGCGTGGGTGTGTCTGAGGTGCTCCAAGCACTCTGGACTTTTTACATGGATATTTTACGGATATTAAAAATAAAATATTTTACGGATTTGAGTACAGGATAATTATGTGCTATTTTTTCTAACACCTAAAATCCCTTTATAGTCTTCTCAAAGTGCAGGATGGCTTTATTTGAGCTATTTTATGTGCTTAATTGGTGCTAGCGAGACCTTTTTCCTGCAAGTAACTGCGGCTCGCTTTTAGCCTTGCAGAGAGGTTTCCCGGAGCAATTGAATTGCAAATCTCTTGCGGCCGTTTAAGATCAAAGGCTTTCCTCCGGCGCGAGCGGCCGCAAGAGATAGCAAGGCACCGGCCGCAAGCCTGCCGGAATCCCCGGCCGTAAGGGAATAGAATAGCCGAATAGCTTGCGGCCGGTCCTTGCGGCCCCGCAACGGCTGCGGCCGATAATAGAATGAGGCCCCAGTTGCCTATGAACTATAATACCTATTTATTGACATTCAAAAGCAACACTTAATCTAATTTCTTGATCCAACTATTGCCATATCTCTCTACTTCTATTGGCTTCAATATTATTTCAGCGACACATCTATAACTGCTTAATCATATTCCTTTCCTCCAACTCCCTGCTTCACTCCTCCACTCTGGTTTCCAACCACAACACTCTGCAGACATCCCTGTCAAAAGTCTGTAATAACCTAATTCTCCTACATCTCTCTGCTGCCTTTGATACAGTTGACCATTCTCTTCCAATTCACTCCCTGACTACTGCGATTTACTGTTTGTTGGCCTCCCCATCACCTGTCTGTCTTCACTTCAATGTGAACGCCTCCTCTAGACTAATCAGCCTCACTCATAATCAGCGTCTTCAGTATTTTTCTGTCAGTCACTCAAATGGTTTCCCATAGTCTCCAAAATAAAGTTTTAAAGTACTGAATCTAACATAAAGCCCTTGATAATTTGGCACCCTCTTATATTACTGCCTTCATCTTCACTCTGCAAATTACCATTTTTTCGGCCTCTCTTGTTACTTTTTCTCACTCCCATCTTAAAAACTTTTCTTGAGCTCTACATACTTCTTGCCCTGTTTTGTCATGCTAACTCCTTGCTTCAAAAGCATCAGAGTCACTAAAAATATATCTTGTTAAAGAAGCGTACCTACTGCCTTAAAGGACCACTGCAAGTCAAGTAAAAAGACACTGTTTGTCAAGTATGTAGCAAACTAGCAATATTAGCCATGGACATATAACATTTTTGGGGAAAATATGATTTTTTGAAGATTAATTTTGTGTTGGTTACATTATTTCCTCAAAGCGAAATCATGATAGTGTGTTTGGTTATCAGTGGAGCGAGGGGTAAGGAATGAGGGTACAGAAAGCCTTTGTTTTAAGATAACTGGATAAGATTAAAATTGGCATCACACCCCTTCTCACTCACTGCCCGAAAAGCAGGCTCCTTCATTGAGGAAATATAACAATATTTTTCCAGAAATGTAAATGCCCTCACACACACGCCTTCCACTAATGTATCATGGATTCCCCAAGGGCCCAGTTTAATTTCCCCTTAGACCCCGATTCAATTGAGCTTTTGCATGTTACTGTAGCCCGTAAGTGAGGTCTAAAGTTAATTTTCTGTTTAATTGGCGTCTTTTTGTGGGCTCCAAATCTGGTTACTAGTTACGGCCTTGAAAGAATTGCGATGGTTAAACCCGTAACTTACAGCCTCCTGAAGCCTTTGATCTTTCACTTTTGCAAGAGCTACGATGGCTAAAATTGCAAATCACTATTCAATTGCTCAATTTCCCCAAGCCCATAAATGTTTTCGCACCGGTAAATGACAAATGAAGGAGAAAGTCCTATGAGTGCTAGAGAGGACTCGCAAGGGGGTTAAACACCTATTCGTAGCACTGTAAATGCAAATAAAAAATCACTACTGCACTGTAAATAACAGGGGAAATGATGATATATATTAGAATTAATTGCACAACAGTCTCAAGCTCGCGAATCGGCAGGAAATAAGATTGATTTTTATGTTTAATTTTGAGGTTAAATTGATCTCGTGAATCAATGAGTTAATACATATCAGGCCATCCATATGGACTAGAACAATATTGGCATTCTTTTTCATAATTCTGTATTTTGTGGTTTTGCGAGTCTGATCACATATTGGACCCCTAAACCTAATTGACATGTAACCTCCATGTTTGACGGTCTCATTTTCTATTGGCTGTTTCGAAATGGGAGGTTACTGCCTTGCTTAATTGATCATGTCCCGCCCTGAACTGCTACTAACCAGTGCATGCCCACAGACATACAGCATACTACGATCGAGTTGCAGGCTTGCAATTGAATCGGGCCCATAGTTAGGGCCTCATTCAAATGCGATTTAGCCAATTGAATAGGGCTTTATTTATTTAGATGACTCTGACTGTATGTGCTATTCTATTATATTGTCTGCTATTCTGATCTATTGTCAAGGGGTTATTTGATGAACATGTTTTAACACAAGTAAATACAGATCTCTCTGAGTCTACTCTTCTTCCTACTCCCTGGTTTTTAATCATTTTACATGTAACACTTTTGTAGTCCTTTAAATTCTAGATTTCAAATTATTCAGTAGGGACATCTGTTCTGTTGCCTTATTGTGTTGCATTTGTATTTATACAGACCTTGTTATTTGTTTTACCTTTTTAATGTATCTGTTTTATCCACTCTGTTTTATTGTACGTTTCTAAATAGAGCTATAGAAAATGCTACCTCATAGTATATAAAAAGATAATGAGTAAGCATTTTTTAATGTCTTCTGTATTGCTACCTCACTGACCAATAAGATGTTTTATGGTGCTGGAATGTATTTGTGTTAAGATCTAGCATGCATTAATATATATCAAAGCGCATGATGATAACTTGATTATTTAACTGGGTGAATGCAGGGAGAAGTTTTAAAGGGATGTTAAAGGGACGAATCACTAAGCATTTGGCCAGTTGTGAAGGATTGCTATCTTAATTAGTCTGTAGGAAATAGAGCACGTTGAAGAACATGGCAGCATCTGCAATACTTGAATCTCCTCTGCTATCATATTCGGGTTAAACCATATAAATAGAGGCCATATAAAAAAATATTAATGAAGCAAAAAATGTATCTTTTACCTAAATGTAGGTTTTATTTCATTATATTCTATACTCTTACATACATTTCTGAGATCTTCTCTGTCATTCTATGGTGCCTGTTCATTACAGTATGGAGCAATCTCTCCTACTTGAAAAAGAGGCCCAGGAACTAGAAAGGTCTCGCCTCACTAGTCAGATGCTCACTTTTTGTGAATCTCTATAGGAGACGTTCACTTAAATATTGCAGGTGTTGCAAAGGGATGAGAAGTGCTGTATGGGCAATTTGATCACATAGGAAGTGGACCACTGCCGATGACATTACTGCCCCTGTGATGCTTTGCAAATCTTGCCCTATGTGACTTCTTCTGCTATATCTCTGTTACAGCCATTTCTGACACTTTATATTACTGGGAAAATCATGGACAGGGGGGCTGAACAGCTTTTTGAATGTTATACTGGCCTTGGTAATACTAACAACTTCTAAACCAACTTTAAGGGCATGTTGCCGTATCCACTGCAGACATAGTACTATATAATTCACAGAAAAAGAAAAAATTTGCACATGATTAGCTAGTTACATATGTTCACTAGTTAAGGCAGGGCTTGACAAATACCAACAGCCAGGCCTGGCTAGCTGCTAGCTCCTAACTTTTTGTTTACTAAAAATGTATCTATATAGATAATCCATAGCCTGGCTCCTAATATATGTGCCTGGCTCCTAACTAACCTGTCTGGCTCATACGATTCAGATAAATTTGTCAACCCCTATGTTCAGGTAAATAAATGTCATTGGTTTGGGTGGACACAAATGTTTTATTATGACTGGTTTGCTTATATGCCTGGCATTGTGTTGGGTGGCATTAGATGATGCTTTAGGCATAAAAGCGGTTATGCTTTCTCATGAAGGAGCAGAACTAATTTAATTGAAATCAAATTGTACTTGCATGTTTTAGCACAAGATTAATTTCCACACTGTCTTTGTTATTTAGCTTCTTAACATCACTATGGTGTCGAGACGCACATCTTGTTCTGATGCAGCTCTATTCCAGCACGGTCAGAATCACTGCTTTAAGTATATCTTTTGGTGAGGTATAACGCTACTAAAGTAACATTAGTTCCCAGATTTTGATGAATCCAGCATGTGCGTCATTCAGCCCGAATGAGAGGATTAGCCTGGCATTTAGAACACAATCCTTATTTATAACACAACATGTAATTACATAGGTAAGCTGTACTCACTATGATTAACAGCTGCCTAATTAAATATATATTAATTAGGTTAATTAAGCTTTAAGAAATCTGGCCCCTTGTAGTAAGGAGTAAACTGCAGCAAGGAAACAAGAACAGTGGGAGAGTTTTTTTAGTAATCAAAACAGTGGTTTAAGCATCTGAAATCTTATCTGTAACCAAAGTTACTTTAAAATAAGATAAAAACTACATTGGATGGTCCCTCCACGGAATAAATGCATATAGTAGTTAATAAATCAAAGATTAATCAATCACGGTCTCACTCACTGCAGTCAACTCATTTGTGCTCACAGAGGAATATCCAGAAATTCTTACTTGTTAGTAGCCATTGAGGACTGGCGTTCAAAAACTGGCCAGTAGTTGAGGTGGCTGTGCGGTTTTGTCAAGTCATGACTTCTTAATCATGCTACATGTGCCTTGCTATGTCACTGACACTGCACTTGGGGTCACTAAAAAGCTACATGGTACCCTGTAGTGAGCCATTTTTGTGACTTCCTATAATAATTAAGCAGAACAAAAATCCCAAGGCCCTTGCATGCGATAGAACAGCTTACATTTTATTTTCAGTGAATGATGAAATGTCATAGTGACCAATGACACTTCTTAGTGGCCCATATATGAAGTAGAGTGTTTGTTTATTATTGACTATTTCAGTATATTGTCTTTGGTTTACAATGAGAGCACCATGATTTACTGCCCATAGTGTGAATATATAGGATATACTACCTTGATCCTTCGACTGTGTTGATACACACCGCATCCAATGCCATCCATAGAGTTTTACATTCCTTCCATCAATAAGTAGAATGATGAGCTGTGCTATTAACTACTGGAAGTGAATGATAGCCAATCATTTATTAACATTTAAGAGTTATTCATTAATCTGTATTCAGGGAACTATTGTAGGGATATATCCGTGAAAGTACTTTTGCAGTAGTGTTACACATTTGAGTTAATCTTTGTATGTATAGGATTTGTAAAATAAAGAAATCCTTCAATATAAAATTATGTTTTGTGCATGAATACATATGATGTTAGCTCTACTTTTCAAATGGGTCACCTCTCAGGGCTCTAAATGCCAACACAGCTGCTGATAACCGCAATTCCATTGTAATTAATACAGTGGTACTTTGGTTCTCAACCTCCTGGTAACTCAACATGTCTGGATGAGCAAAAAAACCTTGGCTCTCATCACGCTACCTTGGTACTCATCGCATTTGCTAAAGCAATTTACATTCCTTATGGGAGTTTGATACTCAACTTTTTTTGGTACTCAACCTGCTGTCTGAAACGGATTATGGTTGAGAACCAAGGTACCACTATAATTGTTTCTTACGTCTGATGCTGAATGTTTAATTTAGGGTGATGTAATGAGAAAAGAGTGGTACATAAATTGCGTGGTCCATCCTATTATTATCTTCAGTATTGTTGGTACACAGTGATAGTTCTCCTATACACTTTTTACAAAAATCGCAAAGTTACTAGCTGGTTACATTGTACAAATCGGTTGTTTAAATTGAGAAGGCCAATGTGTTGCTGCTTTGCTATGTAGATCCTGTAATCCCCAAATTACCTTTTTTTTTGTAGAAGACATGCTATGAACCCATGTATGCTTTTTGTTAAAGGGATGTTTTTTTTTTTTTTTTTAAAGTAGGTTACAACGCGTTTGAACATGTCTTCATAATGAAAGAATATAAAACATTGTAGTATGACACTTTACAGCTTATAATAAACACATTTGCTACAACTCTATCTCACTCTTTTTTTTTTTTTTTTTTTTAAAGAAGTACACTTAACTTCTAGTATTTCCTATGTAATACTGAGGAATATTCCAACAATAAAAATAAAAAAAAATATATAAAGAAGAATGAAATTAGAAAAAGAAGGAAAGCTATTACCCTCTTTCAAGGTCCACATTTATCGACCTCATCAGCCAACTCCACATATCCCAGCAGGCCCATTTCCTGTATTTTGCATCTATCTCAGCAAATAAGACACTCATGGAGTGAATAAACTCAATCTTCCGTAGAACCTCCTCAAAGGCTGGAACTTTTTTTTTCCAATGTTGTTTTTCCAATGTTTTGCAATTATGCTTCTAGTAGCCAGAAATATCTGATTTGATAGAAATTGTGCATTTTTAGAAAGACCTTGGCATGGTAAGCCTAATAATGCCTCTTCTGGTTTTTGAGGAATAACTGTATCCCATAGTTTCTCCAGGGTATTATAGGTCGCCATCCAAATATGCTGAAGTTTGGGGCAATTATTTAGTATTATTTATTATCCTTTCTTTATAGCGCGCCAACATATTCTGCATCGCAATACAGGGGTTAGGTACAAGTATAAACAATAACCCCACAATGGAAATAATGGAAGGCCCTGTTATTGAGCTTTCAATCAGATATTCCCTAAAGCACCTCACAAGATTGAAACTCACAAACTTACATTCTAAAGGATGTGGGTATTGGGGCAATCCCATAACATATGTTTTAGGGACCTATGGTTTTGCAACCTCTGGAGCAATTGCCATCCAACTGACTATTTGAACAGTGGAGTTTAGCTGGGGTAAGGTACCATCTCAAGATCGTTTTGTAAACATTTTCCTTCAATATAATGTTTAAAGAGGAGTTTGCTGCATTTTTGATAATTATACCCCATTGTTCATCATCGAGGCCCTATAGGACAAATTATTAGGCGTGGCCTGTTCATTTAGGTAGTTATAAAGAATAGTGAGTTTTTTTTACCTTTTTGAGTTGTGTGAGCAACAATGCTCAAAGGGAGTTTTGCTAGCTAATTTTTTTTTTTTTTTTGCCGTTTGTCCCACTTGTGTGCTAATCATCATCAGGTTAAGCCATTCTTTGTGTGGCAATCAGTGATTTATGCTAAAGTTTGATGGAGACCAGTTTTGACATTCTAACAGTACATCTGCAACAATTGTTATCTGACTTCTAATCCATTAAGCAAATTGGGTATTTTTATTAATTGATAAGTCTGCATGGGGTAGCCACAATGGCGTTAACCATGAAACGTTTTGTAGTAGAGGAGTTCTCTTGTTGATTTTCTTCCATAGTACGATGGAGTGACTCAGACACATAGGAAGTGACTTTAAATTAATACTCTGATGGATGCTTAGCCATAGTATTTGGTTCAGGAGAATATTTTGGTCCTATAATACTTGACGTTCTATCTCTACAAAAACTGTGGGGGGGGGGGGGGGGATCTCTCTTAATAAAACCATTTAGCCATTTGGGCTAATCTCACCGCCCTATAGTATCGTAGAAGGTCAGGAGGTCCTGAGCCTCCTTTCTGTTTTGATGTTGTCATGGTCGCCCTATTTATTCTAGGTTTCTTTTTGCCCCAGATGAATTTAAATATTGCTTTTTGTAGTGTTGCTATGTCTTTAAGATTTATCGATGATGGTATAGTCCTAAAAAGGTATAGCAGTTTATGAGGGGGTTCATTTTAATGGCGTGTATTTTACCAAACCACAAGATATTTAATGAAGACCAGGTGCAAAGATCTGAATATATTTCTTTAAAGATAATGGGATAATTGGCATCATATATCTGTTTAGTAAATTTAGGGATGTGAATACCTTGGTACTTTATATGATGCAAGGACTATTTAAAGGGATAGTTTAAAGTCCGCAAATTTTAAAATTGCTTGGGCAATGAAACATGGAGAGCTTCACTTTTCTTTGCATTTATTTTAAACCCTGATATATGGCCAAATTGCCCAATGTTTTAACTAGGCTAGGTAAGCTAATTATTGGGTTAGTAACTGTGAGGAGAATACCATGCGCAAACAGGCTTAGCTTATATTCTTTATCATCTAACTTGATTCCACTAACATCTGGAGCTTCCATTAATGCTATTGCTAGTGGTTCTAAACATAGAGCAAAAAGCAGAGGTGATAAAAGACATCCCTGTCTTGTTGCCCGATCTATCTTAAATAATTGAGACTTGAAACCCTGATAGGAAATATAGTCCCTAGGGGCAGAATATAATGTCATAATGCTTCCTACAAAGTTTTCACTAAGGGCAAATTTAAGCAATGCTTCTTTCATATAAGTCCAATCAATCCTATCAAATGTTTTCTCTGCATCTAAAGATAGTAGCATTAGTGGTAATCTATGAGGTTAAAGATTCGTCTAGTATAATCAGGCGCTTCCCTACCCGGGATAAAGCTCACCTGGTCCGGATGAATCACGGTCGTCAACAAAGAGGCCAATCTATTTTCCATGATCTTGGAGTATAATTTGATATCATTGTTTATTAAAGATATGGGTCTTACCTCTGCACTGCATTGGGTCTTTGCCTTCTTTATGTATTACTATAATATTTTCCTCCATAAATTCCGCTTTTATAGTTTTGCCTGAGAGGAACTCATTAAAATGATGTTGGAGATGAGGTAACAATGTTTCCATTAATTGCTTGTAATAGTAATTAGTGAATCCATCCAGACCAGGTGCCTAATGAGGCTTAGTAGGCCCTATTGCTCTTCTAATTTCCTCTTCAGAGATAGGTGAGAGAATCTACTTTACTTTTCTCAAATTGTGATATCGTAATGGATGACAAAAAAGTCTCTAATTGGGATTTATGGCTTTGTGACCAAGAATGGACAGGCATTGAGTACAGCTTGGTATAAAATTGTTGAAATGCCTTAGTAATCTGGTCTGGTTGGTATACCATGCCATTTTCTTTAGTGAGTCATTTAGGAATAAAACAGTATGCTCTCTGTTGTTTAAATCTTTTAGCTAACATTGTATGTGGTTTGTTGGTGAATCGAAACATTTAGATTGTGTACGAAGGTCTTTATTTTTTTTGTTCAAAAGGTTTATCTGAGACTGATCTATTTATTTTGCTATTGAGCCAAATTGTATGCAAACCCCTTGTAAAACTGCCTTATGGGCTGCCCAGACTCCCATCCCATCAACTTCGCCACCGCTATTCAGTGCAAAGTAGTCCACTAAAACCTTATTTATCTTATCTTTTGTCAGAGGGTCATTAAGAAGTGCCGGGTTTAATGTCCAAGATGGTGAGCAACCCTTTGGGAGCAAATCATACAGTGACACACTTACAAGGTCATGGTCAGACCACGAGATAGGATGAATGGTTGCGTCAATCAAATTAGAAGCCATTTGTTGTTGTAGCAATATATAGTCGATGCGTGATTGGGATTTATGTCTGGCTGAGTAAAAGGTAACGTTTTTCCCTGTCGGATTCATCCCCCTCCATGTATCAAATAAGCCCAGGATTGATTTAAAAACCTTAGTAGAGGTGGGGATTTGTGATGGTGTAGAGGGTCCAGATCTATCTCTGAGTGGATCCAGAACTGCATTCATATCTCCTCCTATAACCCAAATAGAATGTTGCCAATTGGAAATTAGGTTTGAGATTCTGCAAAAGAAAGTGGACTGGTCTGAATTTGGTGCATAGACATTGAGAAGTGATACTGAACTATTTTTAATAATTCCATGAACTGCAATATATCTGCCTTTAACGTCTTTTGGAGAGTTAGTGTGTTGAAAATTAAGTCTTTTGTGAAACAAAATCGAGATACCTTTTGTTTTATCTGTAGCAGATGCATTATTTGATTGTGAGTATGTTTTTCTCCAGTATTTGGGTATTGAGTGTGTTTTTAAAGTGGGTTTCCTGTATCATGACAATATCTGCTCCCAGTCTATGGTATTCCTGAAGGGCTATCCCGATTTAACAGGCTCTTTTAAGCCTTGTGCATTATGTGAAATTATTTGAATGTCCATGACTCACCTGGGGCTGAGATAGAGGAAAGAGACTGAAAATATCAACTAATCAGTCAGGCTTTTTACTAGACTGAAGCTGGGACACGAGGAGCACGAGACTGAGATCTGTTAATTAAGGGCCGATTCCCTGAGAAAAATATGGATATGGAAAAAAAGACGTCAGAGTGGGACAAACCAGACTTAGACAATATATGCAACAACGTTGTGATCTAAAATGAGATTAACTAGTTTACTGGTACCTCAAAGGAGATAGTACTTTAGTAACGAAGTAACTAACTACATAAGTGAGTATAGATATATTTCTAGGGTACACTATGGAAGAGAAAGAAAAGGAAGAAAAAGAGAAAAAAATAAAAAGTAGAAATATCAGTAACTTTAATTACTTAGAGCAGAGCAATAGCTGTCCTCTTAACTTAATTCGTTGAGCCAACTAGTATCCAGAACAATGAATACTGATAAGGTTCGCCTAAAAATAAAACTATATTTACGCCCTATAGGGGCACTTTTAAAATATTTGCTAACATTATAAGTGACATTGCAAGATAAAACGTATGTGTAAACAAGCATATAACTCCGAAAAAAGGAGATAAATGATAGGTAGCACTTCAGGGTACTTCCAATATGAAGTCCCCTAGTATTGTTATGTCCATTAGACAAATAATGAGAGGCATATTTAGGTTGTTGTAGTAGCTTGGATTCTCGGACCTCGCCTCTGTTGCTGGGTTGATTCAGGAGGGTTGAAATTTTCTGGTAGCTGAATGTTCCATGAACAGAGAAGTGTAACTCCTTCTTCAAAAGATCGAATGGTGTACAATGTCCCCTCCTTGGAGATGTTCAGCCGGAAAGGAAAGCTCCAGACCGACTGCCCAGGCCTCTGTGGTCTATGTCCACTCTATATTCCTCTTCACACATGTCTGGCAGAAAACATTTGCATAATTCTAGCAAATATTGCTGGAGATCTCTCACCGAGGATCCTTATGCGGACATTTTGTCTACGGGATCTGTTCTCTATATCTTCTTGGACAGACTGTTGAAAAGATTGTTCCTCCTTCATTAGGACCATCTCTTCATTATCAAGTCGCGTATGTGCACGAAGAAGATCATTGCAATTGTCCTCCCGTAGCGTTGTTTTGGAGTCTATTGCCTTTATCTCTGTAGACAATTCCGTTGCCACCTTTTGAATTTCCTACTTGATCTCCGTTCCAAAGGAGGATATCCGTTCCTTCAGGTCTTGAATGTCTACCTTTGTACTCTGGGTGGATGTCGCCATATTTGATGAAGTGGTATTCTTAGTTGGCGTTGAGGTGCTTGTAAAGTTTTTCTTGATGTACAATAAGTTTGCATGTCTGTGTTGCGTCTTGTTGATACACCTGCCATCTCCTACGACCAAAATGTCTTCAGGGTTCTGAGTTTACTTAAGCAAAGTGACATCTATATGAAGTAAGTGCCCTCACATAGGGAGGGGGTAGTAATTTTTACATAGAAATGAGCGCAGCGAGTCCTCTTAAAAATTAACACCGACCATCAATGGTGATAGTTCCTGGAACATTTATTTGTATGGTTGTATAGTATTATTCATTTGGATAATCAAGTTGTCTTGAGTTGTGTCTTTATTTCAGTTTCTGTAGTCAGAGGTAACTAACCAAAAGATAGCGGATCAGTATTGCTGTTATAACAAAATGGACAGAGGGTATTGAGCTCAATATTCACAGCCCCACAAGTTGGGTAACATGCACTTTCATCACTATTGGGTCTTGATAGTATTTATTTCCACTCTCAGCCAATGGATGACGCTGTTGGACTTGGTAATGCAGTTCAATAGCAATAGATGGCGCTGTTGAGTCCTGGAACTGCACTGCACAATTATGAGAAGCTGTTATTGGGGGTACTGTTTGGGCTGTTGGTTTTGTAAAGCTTATTCCAGTAAACGTCTCTATTAACCAATTAATTAATAATAAAAAATAAATAAAAATAATAATAATTATTAACAGCTAATTAATGAATATTTAATCTGCATATTGCAGATCAGAGGAGATCTTAAAAGGTTGAACTTGATGGACTGAAAGTCTTTTTCAACCTTAATTACTATGTAACTATGTAACTGAGGCTTGAAGGAAGCTTTCACATATACCCTTGCATTAGGGCAATATAGGGGTCCCCCTCCCCTCAATCCCCCCAGTACCTGTGTATAGAGTTTCTTTCTTCAATGACACTTGGAGCAGGTCTCCTATTGCTGAATCCTCCAAACAGAAAAACAAGTTGTAACAATGTCCTGCAACAGGGTTTAAAGATGCCTGTCTCTTGCCCCCAAAACTCTTTCTCCTGCTTCAAAACATAGATGCCAATTGTGTGTTGTGTTTGGGGTCTGATTCAGATTGTTGCTTCATGTATATCCATCCAGTGCCATTTAGTCCAGTAGATCTGCTGTTAAAGTGAAGTCCAAAAGTTTCTACACAGTTCCAGAGCAATCCAGACTGTTCAGTCACTGTAACCTGTTCTTGTAGATCAAATATAATCCAGATTGCTTGGTATTTTCATGTTTTTTAAAGCCTTATTGCAGGGAGCTCTGTTGTTTTGCTTTCTCCCCACCCCCATAAAGGGTTATGAAGTGCTTAAAATGTAAGTGTATGTTGAGGCTGCTATTTTACTACATTAAGTAATTCCTATATTCTGAGCAGCACAGTACAAGATACAGATACAAGATTCTTAGCACAGTATGTTAGTTAGTTTATGTGGTGTGCCAAGTGTTTGATTTAGTTTGTACACTATATACGAGTCAAGAATTATCATGAAGGGGGTGTTTAATGGGTGTTATGGGCATGGCATGTTACCTGCACCTACAGTGAAAATCCAAGTTCCCCTGAATTTACTAAGAACAAATCTTGCTATCAACTAGCCATGATGCTTATATTTAGCACTGTGTGTTTCAACCTTATGATAGCAGTATATTTAGAAAATTTAAATACAATTATATTACAAATATTTAGTCAAAAAACATAAGCAGCTAAATATATCAGGAAAATGACATCAACACAATTTATGCTTACAGTAGTGTAAATTAATCACAGTTTATGAAAACATGAAATATTAATACAAATTATTAATTGAAATGTGCATGTTAAATATTAATTTATAATATGACTGACTGTAAATATAATTGTTATTAATTTACCATTTAATAATGTTATTATATGGTTGACAAGCTGATATTATAAACAAAATTGATTAATATATGATACTGATGTTATTGAGACGGATTTGTTGTTATTGTATGTTAATAATGATGTCATGAAAACCACTATTCCACCTTTTGATGGCGTGTGTGTAATCTAAACACATCTGAATTTAGCATTGTGTTTTTTTTACATGCAATTGCATGGAAAGACCTGTCAAACTGCATATACTTGACCCCACTAACAGGTATGCAATACTTTTTAAAGGATGGATGAGGGCAAGATACATAAGGCTACATCGGGCATTACCACTCCTCATCACAGACATAATTATAATACCTGAGTTTTAGTAAATCACATGTAGACCTCCGTAGTGCTAATGTGCGATGTGCAGCAGTAGATGACGGCTTATTGGGCATCTTTTTAGTAAATCTATTTATTTAATTCAAAATCAAATAATGGGCAGAATATAAAAAAAAAAAAACTTTAATTTGTTTAATTGTTATGAAGATATGGACTTCAAATCCACTATCTCTTAACTTTGAGCTTCCAACGCTCTTACCTGGTTCAGAATATACGTTTGCGAGTTTTCAATCTTGTGTCAGTGCCTTGAAAACAAGCTCTATGTATATTTGATTTTATGCTCGAAAACAGGGCCCTCCATTCTTTACAAGGTGTTAAGTTTGTTTTTTGCCATGTACTCAACCCCTGTACAGCGCTACAGAATATGTTGGCGCGATATAAATAAAGATAATAATAATAATAATATATATATTAAAAATAATTTATCTCTGTTTAAAAAGACATATGCACTGTTATAGTATCCCTTAATGAGTTGTGTTCAGCACCCAGGGTTTCCTCCTACTTAAAAAGTGAAAGACTCACAGGACCAGTTTTTGACGAGATTTCTAGCAGTTTAATAATAGAGTTTGTTAAATATGAGAATTCTATGTCTTTTTAAAGAAAGTGATAGAAATATATTTATATTTTAAACAGTATTAAGTGTAGGCAATGTCAGAATAAAGTACTTATATTTTATCATTAAATATATTATTATGAGGTGATCATTTAGAAGGTTTAACGCATGTGTTTTATTGTCATTAATATTGATCCTAAATTTAAATGTCGTTACACAGCAATCAGCCAAGGAACCTCCTAGCTTTACAAGTCTCAGATTGATGAATAGTATATGTGATCCTGTTCTTTCACTTCACATAACCCTTTTGAAAAGCTTCTTCTGACAAATAATGAAGCCAGCTTGTTGAATCCCTTCGCATTAGAATAGCCTCTTGCATCTTTTTGCAGAGATTTCTTAAGGTCTATTTCCTTTACTAAGAGCCCATCTGTGATCCACCATCTGTCCCTCACCTGCACCTGCTCTCTAATCTCCTACTTCTTGTTTCCTTATCAGGTCACACTTTGTGTACATTATTCCAATTATTGCTTTTCACTTTCCCTATCATATCCTGTCATACTGAGAATAAAGTCATCTGCTGGCAGTTGCATGCTTAGTATTGTAATTTATATGTCTTTTACTTCTTCAAACATATCACACTTCCATATGTTCCCACACTAGCCAAATCTTTTATAATGTCTACATATGGCTGGATTATAAACTGCTGTTTACCCAGGTGATTGTTTCTTTCAGGCATTTCTCTTTATGCATCAACTGATTTGCTAGCGACTACAAGATAATTTGTTTTAAAAAAGAAAAGTATAATATATAACAATTTAAAAACATGAGAATATTTGACTTTATAACAGAGCGTTAGATTATTATTAATATTATTATTATTATCTTTTATGTTGTAATTGAACAACATATTCCGTACCACTGTATAGGGTAAATACAAATTACAAAAGAATGGAGGTCCCTGTTATTTAATCTAATGGTCAACAACATGCATTTTTAACTAACTAAACACAACCTTTTTTTCCTTTACTGTGATGCTCCAACTTCTTTTCTGAACAGATTATGTCTGCTGCTTTCTCAGAAGTGTGTGTTTTTATACAGTAAACCAATGAACAACAGTTCTTCAAAGGAGTGCATTTTAAACCTAGCACTGCAATGGTTCTTTCAGAGGCTCTCGGTGGGCCACTTTGTTAGTGTAAATGATTACATTAGTAATGGGCTATGTTTTTTTTTTTTTGGAGCATGCTATTTGTTCTCATGATCATAAATATTAAAAGTCTAGTACTTATGCACAATTTGTTTATGAAATTGTGTTAATTTTGTTGCATAATTATTGTGTGATCCCAGTTATTTTTAGGATCACTTGAATGAAGCTCCCAGATAACTTGTGCTTTGTACAGTTTGGGGACCTCTGTTTTAAAGACAATTCAAAACTTCTGATTTGAAAGTGGGTTCACTACCACTGTTGACAGTAGTGTAAGGTTATTGATTAGTACCACTTTTCATCTGCAAAGCTGTTTCAAAAGGTTGTGATGGCTATTATCGATGGCAAAATTGCCATTGCATCCCTTCACAGCTCCTGAGAAGGCGTAAGGAATCTTGGCTCTTTTTTCATCTCCTTGACTGGTCACTCTGGAAAGATGTTCCTACCTTCATTTCACTCACATCACCATTACATTACTGTGTTCAATATGTAAAATCACATATGAATTAGTACACAATTAGGTCTGTAGTTGGTTAAAATTGTTTTGTGCACAAAAATCTTCCTATAATCAGTGGTGGAACTGCTGAATTGAGTGCCCTGGTGCAAAATTATTTGGGAACCTTTATATATATATATATATATATATATATATATATATATATATATATATATATATATATTATACAAATAAGTATACCCTGCTTAAAGCTACCCCATTTAGAGCTGATTCAACATAGAGCTGTTTTTCCTGCCAGACCCCTTTAATGCTAAACCCCACTATAATGCTGTTTTTTCTCTGATTCTCTATATCATTGCCCCACTAGAATGCTTTTTTTGCCTGCCGGACACCTTTGAACGATCTGATTCGCTATAAGAAAACCGAATCCAGGATGACCCAGAAGCTTCAACATCAATAATTTAAAGTTTACATTTCTGCAAATTTTCAGTTTGTGTTAGTGTTATGTTTGCTGTTTCTTTGAAGTTCATATAAAACCAAAAATTGGTGTTTTTTTCATGAGTTCCCCTATCCCTATCTTCCCCATGCCTCGTTAAACTTCCTCGTTTAGAGCTGTTTCGCTTAGCTCTCCTATTGGCTGGAAACGATCTACAGCGTTTAAATGAGGTATAGCTGTGTATATATACAGTGGATATAAAAAGTCTACACACATTAGACAAAGGTAAATCATTTCAGAACTTTTTCCACCTTAAATGTGACCTATAAACTGTACAACTCAATTGAAAAACAAACTGAAATCTTTTAGCTAGAGGGAAGAAAAAATATAAAAATAAATTAATATTGGTTGCATAAGTATGCACACCCTTAAACTAATACTTTGTTGAAGCACCTTTTCTTTTTTATTACAGCACTCAGTCTTTTTGGGTATGAGTCTATCAGCATGGCACATTTTGACTTGGCAAGATTTGCCCACTCTTCTTTGCAAAAACACTCCAAATATGTCAGATTGCGAGGGCATGTCCTGTGCACAGCCCTCTTCAGATCACCCCACAGATTTTCAATCGGATTCAGGTCTGGGCTCTGGCTGGGCCATTCCAAAACATTAATCTTCTTCTGGTGAAGCCATTCCTTTGTTGATTTGGATGTATGTTTTTGGTCGTTGTCATGCTGAAAGATGAAGTTCCTCTTTATGTTCAGCTTTCTAGCAGAAGCCTGAAGGTTTTGTGCCAATATTGACTGGTATTTGGAACTGTTCATAATTCCCTCTATCTTAACTAAGGCCCCAATTCCAGCTGAAGAAAAACAGCCCCAAAGCATGATGCTGCCACCACCATGCTTCACGGTGGGTATGGTGTTCTTTTGGTGATGTGCAGTGTTGTTTTTGCACCAAACATATCTTTTGGTATTATGGCCAAAAAGTTCAACCTTGGTTTCATCAGACCATAACACCTTTTCCCACATGCTTTTTGGGAGACTTCAGATGTGTTTTTGCAAAATGTAGCCTGGCATGGATGTTTTTCTTCGTAAGAAAAGGCTTTCGTCTTGCCACTCTACCCCATAACCCAGACATATGAAGAATACGGGAGATTGTTGTCACATGTACCACACAGCCAGTACTTGCCAGATATTCCTGCAGCTCCTTTTTATATTCCAATCTTTTTATTAAAGACCAAAGGTAAAACACAGCATGTAATGATAGATCAGATAGACAGATTCTCCATTGACAAGCATTATATGTTAAACATAAACACAGTGTCAGATTTGAAAACTTAAATACAAGGTGCAATCAATCCAAGGATATTCTGCAGTCTTCACACATTTTTTGAATAATTTTCTGTGATTTACTTACTGAGGAGTTCCCTCCTCAAATCTAAACGTAGCCTACTCGATATATAAAATACAGAGGAACTCTGAAATTAGCCAATAGAACTCAGTAATTGCAACTAATTAACTTAACATAACATCTAGTATAAACAGAAACGGTAATTAAAGAGAAGACCAAAAAAAAAAACTACACAGAAAAAAAGGAAAGAAAGAGAAAGATAGAAAAAAGGACAAAAGGCATCTCCTGGTTAGTTACCTCACTCATGTTCCCTTCCGGTCTCCCCTCAGGGCCAGGGACACAGAGGAGAGAATAGTGTGCCTTACCTAATTGATATACTATGTTGGGAGTCTAGCCAAGGGGTCCATATCTTTAAAAACTGGGGGTACTGATCTTCTAAAGTACTGGTTAATCTTTCATTAATCATAATGAAGTTAACCTTGGTGATTATCTCACCTAAGCTAAGCCTTGGGGATTTCCATTTTCTAGCTATATGCTGTTTAACTGCTAAATTAATAAATTGCAATAACTTATTTTGTATTTTAGTTAAGGCTTCAATATGCATTCCTAAAAGGCAATTTTCAATTGAGGGTCGAATTGGGCTACCAAATAATTTGGATCCGAGACTCATAGCTTGTTCCCAAATGTCCCTAGCCACTGGGCATGACCACCAAATATGCAAAAACTCCCCTTTCTGATGACAGCCCCTATAGCATTTATCGTTGTTCTGTGAGTTCATAGAATGCATTCTAGCGGGGGTGAGGTATGTCCTGTGTAGGACTTTAAGCGACACCTCCAGAATATTATATGTAATAGAGCCCCTAGACAGATTGGTAAAGGCCTCCTTCCACTCCACCGGCCCCAGTCCCCTTCCCAGGTCCTGTTCCTATTTGTGCATAAAGGGGGGTTTAGGAGTTTTATCAGCCCTATTAAAAAAGGAGTACAGGGCTCCCAGTGTACCCCTAGTTAGAGGCAGGTTCTTACACACCACCGAGAACCAGGTTGATCTTGGGGGTCCTAGACTCTGTACCAACGACGTTAACCAGTGTCTAAGACGCAGGTAACGCCAATTTTCTCTTGGTGGGATATCGTACTTATCCAGCATTTGAGCGTGTGGGTAAATGATATCGTTGGAGAACCAGGTGTTTATCCTATCTAGTTGTCCAAGAGCCCACCACTGACGGGACAAACTTCTTTAAAATTTGGAAAGGATCTAATAGAGGTTAGAGGGGACAGCGGGGTTGACAACTGATGCTTCTTGACTGCCCAATCCCATACCGAGAGAGTTATTTTAATCATTGGGTTGGAAAATTTAGGAAGAGGCTGGTTAGACCCTGGATGCCATATAATAGTGTCCCACATCCAGGGCTTGAGATCTTGATTCTCCATAAACACCCAGGTAGGCTGGTGTTTGACTGAGTGGGCTCTAGGTAAGAAAGCTAGCTTAGCGGCTCTTAGATACAGCCTAAGATTGGGGCAGGAGAGTCCCCCTTGGGTTCTATGCCTGTACATTAACTGCTTAGCTATCAGCGGTGGTTTGTTTGCCCAAATAAATGTAAAAATATGTTGTTGCATTCTTTCTAGATCTCGGGTTTCTACTGGGATGGCCAGTGTCCTAAATAGGTAAAGAATTTTAGGTAACACATTCATTTTAATAGTAGCGATACGCCCTGGCCATGATATATTATATTTAGACCATTTTTGCAAGTCGTCTAACAGTTTCCGAAACAGTGGGGGGTAGTTTGCTTTATACATCCCTGAGACTCTCTCCGTGATCCTGACCCCCAGGTATTGTATGCCGTCTGACGGCCAGACAAATTTGTACCTAAGTTTCAGAACCTGAATGTCCATCTGCCGCATCCCCACGCCCATCGCCTCAGTCTTATCCCAGTTAATTTTCAGACCCGAGTGTAAGCTAAACTCATCGATAGTCAGCATAAGATTGGCAATCGATGCTACCGGATTTGTCAGAGTGCAGAGAAGATCGTCCGCGAATAGCGAACATTTAAAGTGTTGAAATCCCACTTCTGGGCCCTGGATGTCCAATCTGGTCCTAATGGCCTGGGAAAGGGGCTCAATCGCCAAAGCAAATAAAAGTAGAGAGAGTGGACATCCCTGCCTAGTCCCTCTCTGAATTTTAATATCCACTTTCTTTGTTCCTGGTAATCTAATATTGGCTGCTGGGTAATGATAAAGTGTTTTAATTAGGTTAATGAAGCGTCCCCCGAAGCCAAACTTCCCCAGTACTGAATAGAGATAAGGCCACTCGACTGTGTCGAAGGCCTTCTCGATATCCAGCGCCAGAACGCACAAAGGTGTGCTAGCTACTTCCGCAGAGTGCAAGACATTCAGCGTCCTCCTGATATTATCTGCTGTCTGTCGATAGGGGATGAAGCCTGTTTGGTCCTTATGAACCAAATCTGGTAGGAAGTATGAGACCCTGCCCGCCATTATCTTAGCCAGGAGCTTAATGTCTCCATTCATAAGGGAGATCGGTCGATAATTCTTGGCCTCGAGAGGGTCCCTGCCCTCTTTGGGAAAGAGGACTAGATCCGCCCTGTTTAGCTCTGGGGGCATCGATCGTCACCATCAAGAATTGAATTGAATAGTTTACAGAGAAAGGGGGATAATTGGGCCACAAACTTTTTGTAATATGAGTTAGTGAACGCGTCCGGCCCAGGGGCTTTGCCCATCTTAAGGTTCTTAATGGCTGTTTGAACTTCCTCCTCTGTGATATTCGAGTTAAGTTTGCTTAAATTTTGGTCTGACACCGATGGGAAGTCGTATTTATCCAAATATGATTGTATGGCTTCTGCACTGCTTTTGGACTTTGAGGTGTAAATATCTTGGTATAATTCAGCAAAATTTTTCTGAATTTCATTTTGGCTCACCGTAATGCCACCAGTAGGTGTTTTGACTCCAGAGATAGTGGTTTTGCCAGATTTTGCTTTAAGCCTCCTTGCTAACACGGAGCCTGGTTTATTGGCTTTAGCATAAAATAGATGTTTAGTGCGCCGGAGGGCCTTTTCTGTTCTATCGCTCAGGAGGTTATTTAATTCAAGTCTACAAGTTTCAATTTTTTGGCGCAGCTGGGCCTTAGAATTAAGTTGGTTCTGACATTCCAGTAACCCCAACTCCTCCCTAAGCTCCGATTCTCGCAGCCTACATTGCTTCTTATAGC
This sequence comes from Discoglossus pictus, assembly GCA_027410445.1. Classification (NCBI taxonomy): domain Eukaryota; kingdom Metazoa; phylum Chordata; class Amphibia; order Anura; family Alytidae; genus Discoglossus; species Discoglossus pictus. The sequence continues at coordinate 131,099,328 of CM050166.1, forward strand.
CCGATGCTAGCTTTATACAAGTTCCTCTCATAAATGCCTTATTGGCGACCCAGGTCCAACCAATTCCCATGTCTGTGAGCGAATTCTGGTCGAAGAATAATTGCAAGTCATCGGCCAATTGTTCATGCAGGGAGGGAATTGTGAGAAGTAGCTCGTTCAATTTCCATGCATAAGGGGGTTTAAGCTGGGATTCCAAATTCAAGGTAATAAGAACAGCCGAGTGGTCCGACCAAGTGCAGGGGAGAATTTTAGCCTCCTTGGAGGAGTCAAAAAGGGACGAGTCTATTAGTAAGGAATCTATGCGCGAATAAGACCCATGAGTGTGTGAGTAGTATGTATACTCTCTCGACCTGGGATAATGTCCCCTCCATGCGTCCACCAGTCCCAACCCGTCCACACATTTATTAGTTTGTTTTATTTTGTTGGAGAAGCGCCCATTCGTTAAACTATTAGATCTGTCCAATGTGTGATCAAGAGTTAGGTTGAAGTCACCCCCCACTATCACCCTCCCATTGGCCTGTGTTTCTAGAATCCTCAAGATGCTTAACAAAATTTTATGAGGGGATGTGGTGGGAGCGTATATAGAGACTAGAGTTATGGGCTGGCCATTTACAGAGCCGTTTAGGATAATATAGTGTCCCTCATTATCTACCTTTTTTGATTCCAAAATGAAGGGGAACTCTCGGTGGATGAGTATTGAGGTGCCTGCTTTCCTGGTAGGTTGTGTCGCTGAGAAAAATACTGGGTAGTCTTTGTGTAAGTAGCTAGGGACATGGTTACGGGAGAAGTGGGTCTCTTGCAAGAAGAGCACTAATGGCTTAATCTCTTTATAGTAAAGGAAAGCCTTCCTCCTCTTGAATTGGGAATTGAAGCATTGTACATTATGCTCACAAATGTATACTCTACACTAGCCATGACTGTGTTGAAGTGAGGAGTGCTCATCAGCTGCTGACTCACCCATCCCTGGATCCAGGCCCCGCGGGGCGGGGAGACCAGACGGAGCCCGTAACCTCAGCTTGTGAGCCTTAGCATGTTGAGGTAGAGTGGAGTGGAGATATTTCCCGCCAGGAGAAGGTGAGACAAGAACAAAGGAAGGAGAGAAGAGTAATAATAACGTTAAACTTTCAGTTTTCACATATGATGCCATAAACAAGAAACAAACGAGTAAACAACTTAATGAACATAATAAACATAACCTCCCTAGCCACCTAACTGCAGTGGCAGATTCAGGGGTGGAGGTTTGGCTGACCATACCTCCAAACTACCCTCAAAGGGAGGGGTACTAGAAACAGTTAGAGTATGTGTCGGGGAAGGGGGGAGAATAAGACCCATAGGGCCTCGCTATGAGGACTGGTGCTGGCCTGGCTAATGACCACTTGTAGTGCCGGGGTAGAGAAGTCTACTAATTTAGGTTAAACTGTACAACTAAGGGCCCTAGTACTTTTCCCGTGAGGTCCCTTCAGTACCTGGCCCATTCTTTATTCTAGACCTAGTCCTAGTGCACCGATTAGGGCTATGGAAAATAGGCCGTTCAGCTTCCTTAAACCTCAACATTCTAAAACAAATAAAGTAAACAGTTAACTGTCAGCAGCCGTCCAGAGGAAGATGCGAGTGCATAAAGCGTTCCAGTACTCCCAAAAAACAGTCTCAAGTAGGGTCTACCGAAGCGGAGGGGCTCTGCCAGGATGGTCCGCCCTGTGAGGGGCGCAGAGAGAGATTGTCTCCCCTTGAAGAGGGCTCCTTTGCCTTTTTAACGCGGATTACTTCCCGCCATTGCTTGGTAGGAAGTGGCATCGGTATATTAGCCTGAGCCTCGCTCGATTCCTCTGCGGGCAACAAGTGGATGCATTTGAGAAGCTCTTGGCACTCCTCCCGTGAGCTGGCTGAATAAGAGGAACTATTATGTTGAAACAACAAGGCAAATGGGAAGCTCCATCTATATTGTATTTTATGTCTGATCAGAACCTCCAATGCTGGCTTCATCTCTCTCCGTCTGGCCAAAGTGATGGGAGACAGATCCGAGCAGATTTGGAGCTCTGAGTTGTCCGGGCCCTTAATGACTGCCATCTTCCTGGAGGCCAATAAGATGAGGTCCCTTGACTTTTGCCTCAGAAATCTAATTATCACATTCTTTGGCAAGTTCTGGCTCTTTGAGGCTCCTAGTGCTCTGTGGGCCCTTTCCATCTCCCAGATCGACTCTGGGACGTCCGGTAAGATGCTGCCGATGGTTGCTTTCAAGTACTGCATCAGGTCCTGGACTGCTCTAGGTACACCCCTAATTCTCAGGTTGTGACGTCTGGAGCGATTTTCCAGGTCCTCAAATTTTTCTTTGAGTATAGAAATGCGTGTTGAGTTCTGACCGATCTCAGCCCTGTCTCTCTTGCGCTTCCACTATGTGGTCTGTGGATTCTTCGAGTATGTGGGTTCTCTGCCCTAGGTCACCAATGTCCTTTTTAAGAGAGTCTACTGTTTTTGTGAGGTGGGCCAAACACATTTCCTCAATCATTGCCAATGTGTGAGGAATTGACTCTGCTGGGTTTTGAACCCTGGTCCCCAGGCTGCTATACCTCTTCCCTACCACTGCGCCAGCTTACCTTTGTGAATTCCATTGAGACCTTATAAGCTTGACTCTGCTAGCAATAGTATCAGTACCTAAGTCTCTTCAGCTGTGTCTGGTCAGGTGTCTGGTCCTTGGCCTATATAAGGCACTTCCTGTCTATTGATCATTGCCAGATTATTGTGTGGTTCCTGATCACTTCAATAAACCTTGTTCCTGTTTTCACCTACAAGTTTGCGGAACTGGATTATTGCTGACCTTGGCTACTGGTCTCCACAACTTTGTGATTTCTATATCATTACAGAATAATCTGGCCCTTTCATGGAGACCGCCGGGACAGATTCTGCATTGGCGCAGCAGGTTGCTTTATTTGCAAGAACTGTGCAGACCCAGGCACAGACCATCCAAGTGCTGCAGGACCAGGTAGCTGAACTGCAGGCCCAACAGGTTGCTTTTACTGCAAGAACTGTGCAGACCCAGGCACAGACCATCCAAGTGCTGCAGGACCAGGTAGCTGAACTGCAAAATAAATTTCAATCAATGCACAGTGAGTACACCAGCTACGGGGCACGTGATGTTTCAGCTGCTACTGTTACACCTGCACAAGAGGCCCGCTTGACCCTGCCAGAAAAGTTTGAAGGAGATCGCAAAAAATTTAGGGGTTTCCTAAATCAATGCCGTTTGCACTTCATGATGTTACCTCACCAATTTCCATCTGAAAGAGAGAAGGTGGGATTTATTTTTTCCTTATTCAAAGATGAAGCCCTGGCTTGGGGCTCCCCTCTTCTGGAACAAGACAGTCCAGTCTTGGGTAATCTAAATGACTTTCTTGAGGCTATGTGCCTAGTTTTTGATGACCCCAATCGATGTGCTACAGCAGAAGCCACTCTCCTTCATTTGCATCAAGGGAGGCGCTCCGTGGCTGAATATGCTGCTGAATTCAGACAGTGGGTTGCTGATACTACCTGGAACCCATCAGCCCAGAGGTTCCACTTCAGAAAAGGTCTCTCAGAAGCTAAAAAAGATGAGCTTGCTCGTGTTGATCTTCCTGCTGACTTTGATGCATTTGTGCGTTTGGCTATCCGTATTGATCGGAGACTTTCTGAAAGAAGATTGGAAAGACAGGGCTCTTTTAGACCAAGTACTACTCCAATTTCCTATTCAAGAACTTCTACTCCGATCCCACAAACACCTACAGACTCTGAGCCAGAGGCTATGCAGGTAAATCTAATAAGAGGGCCATTATCCAACGAAGAAAAACAGTGGCGACGCACTCACAATTTATGCCTGTATTGTGGTAGTGCAGGGCACTATGCCATCAATTGCCCTAGCAAATCCAAAAGAACAATAGCTATGGCGGCTGAGGGTGCACAGATTCGACACCAATCCCAGATTTCAGATCAACTGGATTCTGTCACACAACCCTTGTTTTCTCTGGCTCATGGTGAAGAGGGTATGTTGACTCAACATCCTCATTTTGTGGTGCCTATCACGTTGCAATGAGGTGATCATAAAATTTCAACTACCGCTATGATAGATTCTGGAGCAGGCGGAAACTTTATGGACATTAAATTTGCAGCAGGAAATAGAATTCAGTCTATCCCTAATTCTTCACCTGTGTTAATGGAGACAGTTGATGGTTCTCCACTTACGTCAGGACCGGTTACACATGAGACTGTGCCCTTAAAGTTGACTCTGGAAGTGCATCACCATGAGACTATATCTTTCCACCTAATTTCCTCAACACAGTTTCCAGTGATTTGGGGGGTACCTTGGCTTGCTCTGCATAACCCACAGATTGATTGGAAGATCAGAACTTTGTCCTTTCCTTCAGAACACTGCTTAATGAATTGTCAACCCTCTAAGGTAACACCTGTTGCCACAACAATTAATGAAATGGTTGCTACAAACTTGACTAAGCTTCCTCTACAATATCAGGATTTTGCAGATGTCTGTGATAAGAAGAATGCTGATCAGCTTCCACCACACAGGCCCTATGATTGCCCAATAGAGCTGTTGCCTGGGGCTGCTATTCCATTTGGCCGTATATATTCCCTTTCTGAGCCTGAATTGAAAGCTCTTCGTGAATACCTACAAGAAAATCTTGCCAAAGGCTTTATTCGACCATCTACTTCTCCAGCAGGAGCTCCTATTTTCTTCGTAGAAAAGAAAGATGACAGCCTACGGCCATGCGTTGATTACAGGGACATTAATAACATCACTGTTAAGAACCGCTACCCCTTGCCTCTGATACCTGAACTTTTGGAGAGACTTCGCTCAGCTAAAATATTTACGAAGCTTGATCTTCGGGGGGCATATAATCTGGTTCGCATAAGACCCAATGATGAATGGAAAACAGCTTTCAGAACCAGGTACGGGCATTACGAATATCTAGTAATGCCTTTTGGGCTGTGTAATGCCCCTGCAACTTTCCAGCATCTTATCAATGATGTACTACGACATCCCCTGGATCAGTTTGTTGTGGCATATTTGGATGATATCCTAATATTCTCTGATAATCTTGAAAACCACAGAAAACAGGTCCGTATAGTTCTAGAGCGCCTTCGTACCCACCGCCTATACATTAAACTAGAAAAATGTGAGTTTGAACAAACAGACATTCAATTCCTGGGGTATGTAATAACTCCCAAAGGTTTAAGTATGGATGCAAGTAAAATTAAAGCTGTGCTGGACTGGCCCATCCCCAAGAATGAAAAAGATGTTCAGAGATTTGTGGGGTTTGCCAATTTTTACAGGCGTTTCATTAAGAATTTCTCTGCCGTTATTACACCGATCACTGAACTCACACGTAAGGGGACTCCTTTTCAGTGGTCCGATAAGGCGGATACCGCATTTTCCCGATTGAAGACTCTGTTTACCTCTGCCCCTGTCCTGGTACACCCTCAGCCGGAATTACCATTTATTGTGGAAGTTGATGCTTCTGATTCAGCTGTTGGTGCTATACTGTCTCAAAGGACTGGACCTAAGATGCTGTTACATCTGTGTGCCTTCTATTCCTGCCAGATGGTGCCAGCAGAAAGAAACTATGACATAGGGAATAAAGAACTATTGGCTATAAAAGCTGCCTTCACCGAATGGAGACATCTCTTGGAGGGAGCTACCCATCCAATTACTGTCCTCACAGATCACAAAAATCTGGAATGTATTCGATCAGCTAAGAGACTGTCAGCCAGACAAGCACGCTGGTCCCTATTCTTCTCAAGGTTTAATTTTTTGGTTACATACCGTCCTGGCTCCAAGAATGGTAAGGCGGATGCCTTGTCTAGAATAGCTGACCCCCTCCATACTACCGTAACCAAGACCACCATCTTGCCAGAGGATATATTTATAGGAGTTACATTTCCTTCTGATCTGATGTCTCGCATTAAAAAGGGCTACGCTGAAGACCCAGTTCTTCGTGATCCTCCTCGTGACCTCCATATGATGATGCTTAATGGGTTTTGGATTTTTCAACAACGTCTGTTTGCTCCGGAGTCAGTGCGACTGGACCTTTTACGTCTCTACCATGACTCAAAACCAGCAGGTCATCCAGGAATCCGAAAGGCACAAGAGCTACTTGCCCGATCCTTTTGGTGGCCGAAGTATCATGAGGATGTTAAGAAGTATGTGTCCTCTTGTGATGTATGTGCCAGACATAAGACTCCTCGCTCATCCCCTGTTGGCTTGCTTCAACCTCTTCCGATTCCTCATCGTCCCTGGGGATCTATATCCATGGACTTTATTGTGGAACTACCTCCCTCTAAGGAACACACTACCATTCTTGTTGTTGTGGACAGGTTAACTAAGATGGGTCATTTCATACCAGCTCGTGGTCTCCCTTCAGCTAAACAGACGGCTGACCTGGTTATTCGGGAAATATTTCGCTTGCATGGAGTGCCTGATGAAGTAGTTTCTGACAGGGGAGTGCAGTTTATGTCTCGTTTTTGGAAACATTTTTGTTCTAATCTAGGTATTAATGTAAATCTGTCGTCAGCTTTTCATCCGCAAAGTAATGGACAGACTGAGCGAACCAACCAGACTTTGGAGCAATATTTGCGGTGCTATATTAGTTACCTGCAGGATGACTGGCTGGATTTTCTACCCACGGCGGAGTTTGCCTATAACAATGCCCAACACTGCTCCACTTCTTTGAGCCCATTTTTTGCCAACTATGGTTACCATCCGACCTGTCTAGTCAGTCTCCCAATTACTACTTCCATTCCTGCTGTCACTGACCGGCTAACCGCCTTACGTGATTCCCAAGCACTGTTGAAAGAGACTCTTTTGGAGGCTCAGGAATGTTACAAAAGAGCTGCTGATAGGCATAGAAAGGAGGCCCCAGTCTATCACGTTGGTGACAAGGTGTGGCTGTCAACAAGGAATCTCAAGCTTCGGATTCCTTCTCATAAATTGGGTCAAAAGTTCATGGGACCTTTTGAGATCATTGCTCAGATCAATGCTGTCACTTTCCATTTGCAACTCCCGAATTCCATGAAAATACATCCAGTGTTTCACATTGCACTGCTTAACCTTTTCATGAAAACACTTTCCCTGGCTGAGCCCTGCCTGCCCCACCTCCAGTCCTCGTGGATGGTGAGGATGAATACGAAGTGGACAAAATTCTTGACTCTAGGATCTTCCGTGGCAAGCTTCAGTATCTGGTTCGCTGGAAAGGCTATGGTGAGGAGGAGAGTTTGTGGGAACCAGTGGACAATATTCACGCTCCTGATCTCCTTCGGGCTTTTCATGTGCAGTACCCTGCTAAACCAGGTAATAGGGCATCCAGAGGCTGCACCTATAGAGGCGGGGGTAATGTGAGGAATTGACTCTGCTGGGTTTTGAACCCTGGTCCCCAGGCTGCTATACCTCTTCCCTACCACTGAGCCAGCTTACCTTTGTGAATTCCATTGAGACCTTATAAGCTTGACTCTGCTAGCAATAGTATTAGTACCTAAGTCTCTTCAGCTGTGTCTGGTCAGGTGTCTGGTCCTTGGCCTATATAAGGCACTTCCTGTCTATTGATCCTTGCCAGATTATTGTGTGGTTCCTGATCATTTCAATAAACCTTGTTCCTGTTTTCACCTACAAGTTTGCGGAACTGGATTATTGCTGACCTTGGCTACTGGTCTCCACAACTTTGTGATTTCTATATCATTACACAATGATTCGGGCGCGAGATGCATGTGTTGTTGTGGTAGGGCCACTGGCTGCCCCTCAGAGTCAGAGTTTTCGGACGGTTCTGAGTGGGAAGCATGGGGCGGGCTAGAGCTTGCTCCTGGAAGTCCAAAGTGTCCGTTATAATGCGTTTTGCCTGAGCGCCCTTCTTATTTTTCCCTATCTTCATGCTTGCACCCCCAAGAACCCGGCTGTGCTTGAAAGACTCGGTCTGAGAGATGGAATGGGCTGGATCGTCTATCAGGGCCCCTGGATTATATCCTCTCGCCCAGCTTGGTCTGGTAATATATGCTCACAACATCAACATTCTCCCCAGGCTAGCGTGTGTCCCCGCCCCCCCCCCCGGACGTCTTGTTGATCTTAGGGAGACATGGTTAGATTGCTATTCGGCCAGCAATGTCCCGCAGGTAGTATAGTCAGTTTGCTGTATATGCCGCTGGGCAGGGACTCCAGCCGGGGGGAATGTAGGTCTCCCACGCCCCAACTTGCCAAATCAGGCTATGCCAAAAGCCGGGTGCTGTGCAGAGATTGTAGGTAGCTCTTTATAGGCCAAAGTTCTTTCAGCACAAGGTTCCAGCAGCTTGTAGCTGATGCACTATTTTTGTGTAAAAGTTATAAACTTGTTGCAGATGAAAGGGAGACTGTGAGATAAGCCAAAGCTCACATAAGTATATATTCTGTATGCTGTTGACGCTGGGTATAAGGGTGTTGTTGTTGTATATTGTGCCCACAGGTCACATGGATTCATGTGCTTATGTGCCTGCACTAATGGAGGAGGAGGAGGGAAAATGGCCGCTCCAGCCCCTTTCTTCCCTAGCCCTTCTGTACTCACTGAGTCCCTTGGGGATGCAGTCAAGCCAGCCGCCGTCAGGGTGCCTTTTGGTCTTCTTTACCACCTCATATGGTATGGTAGCCCTGGGATGTGGCAGCTGCAGGTCCGATTCAGCACACAGGCCGCATGGCTGAGCCAAGATTGCGGCCGTCCTATCACTGGCTGGCTCTCTTCTGCTGCCACTCTAGCTTGCTCTGTAGCCTGCAGCTCCTTTAATGTTGCTGTAGGCCTCTTGGTAGCCTCCCAGACCAGTTTTCATCTCGTCTTTTCATCAATTTTGGAGGAAGCTCCAGTACTTGGTAATGTCACTGTTGTGCCATATTTTCTCCACTTGATGATGACTGTCTTCACTGTGTTCCATGGTATATCTAATGCCTTGGAAATTCTTTTGTACCCTTCTCCTGACTGATACCTTTTAACAATGAGATCCCTCTGATGCTTTGGAAGCTCTCTGTGGACCATGGCTTTTGCTGTGGGATGCAACTAAGAAAATTTCAGGAAAAACCAACTAGAGCAGCTGAACTTTATTAGGGGTTAATCAGAGGCACTTTAAATGATGGCAGGTGTATGCTGACTCCTATTTAACACGATTTGGAATGTGATTGCTTAATTCTGAACACAGCTACATGCCCAGTTATAAGATGTGCAGACTTATGCAACCACATTATTTGTATTTTTTATTTTCCTTCCCTCCACCTAAAACATTTTAGTTTGTTTTTCAATTGAGTTGAACAGTTTATAGGTCACATTTAAAGGTGGAAAAAGTTCTGAAATGATTTATCTTTGTCTCATTTTTTTTACAGCACAGAAACCTGACATTTTAACAGAGCATTTTTACCAGAAAACAATTTACACTAATGGATTAAGTGATTCTCTTTAGCCCAAGTAGCAGAAGGCCCATACCCTTTATGGACACCAGTACTTTGCTCTTGCAGTACCTTCAACTCTGTGTATTATGATAAAATAGGACTGTGACTCCAAGAACCAATGTGTTATTATTAGAAAAATAGAATTATTCTATATAGATTATTGTTGTTTAGTCATTCAGTCATATCCCACTATCAATGATCCTATGGACTGCAGCATGCCAGGCACATCTTGTGTCTTGTTGTGCTTATCCTTAAGGTTTTCATGGCAAAGATACTGGAGTGGGTTGCCAGTTCCTTCTCCAGTGGACCACAATTTGTCTCACCTCTCTGCTATGACCTGCCCAGCTTGGGTGATCCTATATGATATAGCTCAGACCTTCACTGAGGTGCTAAAGCCCCTTCACCACTGCAAGGTCGCGATCCAGAAGGGGATATAGATTATAATGATACACAAAATACCTCCTATATTTACATTCTAAACAATACATTTACAATAGAGACAACATAAATCAATGATTAAAAACAGATGTAGAATATTATAATATAATATTTTCAACTGGATATGAATTGTACTTTACAGAGTATATTTCTGTAATATGGATATATTAGTAAAGTATACAGAAATAGATTTATTTCTTTGAATTATACAATCCAGTGTGATGTGTGAAGTTCTTATATTAGTCTGTTTTTTGTTTTGTTTGGTTAATGGGATACTGTATCTATATTAGTACTTGGAATGGCTGCTCGTAGGAAAGTATCCCTTCCCCTCTGTCTTTGCCTTGGCATATCTCCTTCCTGCCTTAAATCGAGTGCAAACCTAATAATAGTATGCTGATGTCCCAGGGGCAGCCGGCCGGTAATGGGATGAGTGATTCTGTGTGCTGGAGAAATCTACCTTGGAAGCACCAGTGGCATGCAATGTACTGCTTTAGTCGCCATACTCCATGAGATAAATTACATTACTGTACTATTTTATTGGTTACTGTTAGTAATATGAGCTATCAGAATGAAATAAACAAAGAATCTGACCAAATTATCGATGGAAATGGCAAAAGGGTCCATCAAAGCATGTTCAGTATAGCAGTACGTACAAACAACATAAAAAAATGTCAGGACACCAGATAAAAAGGAAAAAAGTATTGTGTTAGTCTTCACTTATGTTTTTGGGAAAATAAACATCATCTATTCTTATGCCATAGCTGGATGTTTTTACTGTTAAAAAAACACGGCAAGATAAAATCAGATTTAAGGCTTTTCTTCCATATATATTTTGGTGTCCTACAGTATATACAGAGCTCAAAAGGTCCAATCCTACAGCTTATTTATTATTTATTAACCTTTATTTGTAACTCGCCAACATATTCAGTAGCGCAAAACAGGGTAGATACAAGTAAAAAACAAACATAAGAAATGACAAAACAATGGAGGGACCTGTTATTGAGTTTAAAATCAAGCATACAAAGTGTTTTCTCTAAAGTCCCCAATACGATTGAAAACTCCCAAACTTACATTCTGAAGGTATGGGTGAGGTATAGAAAGGTGAGGTACAATATATTGCACATATTACAGCTGAAGGTGATAAGCTTATTTAAATAGATGAGATTTTAGTGAGGTTTTGAAGGATTTGAGGCAGGAGTATAGTCTTGTGAAGCGAGGCAAGGAGTTCCATAGAATAGGGGAAGCACAAGAAAAGTCCTGTAGGTGGGAATGAGAGGGCTTTATATGTTAGGGTCCGGGTTTTACATTTTATTCAGGAGGCTAAGGGAAGCCGGTGAAGTGACTGACAGAGAGGTGCTGCAGACATTGAGCGATGAGTATGGTAGATGAGTCTAACGGAGGTATTCATTATTCACAGCTCTATTTTATACTGATATTTTTACATGTATTTGCCTTTTTTGGTCCTTTAGGTATCCTCCATTTTTGACATTGTAGCACTCCTAGTCATTGAGATGAACAGTGATTATTCACAATCATGAATAACCCTTCACATTATTTACTAAGCTCTGTATCTGAGTGACCATGCATTTCATTGATGGCTGTTGTGAACTTTCATGTTCATGATACTTTATAGACTTCCATAATTTGGTGTCTGAAGAAATGCGCCACTCAAAAGGAACAATACTGGAATAACAATTACAACACCATTGTATTTATGCTTATTATTTTGTTTAATTTTTTTTTTTTGTATTTATTTACTTTTCTTGGTATCGTCCAGCTTGACCATAATAGCACTCATAGTGATTGTCTTATTCACTCTGATAATTTTTTTATTGTTTATAGGATGAGCTGGATGAACTGCGGGCTGAAATGGAAGAAATGCGTGACAGCTATCTAGAGGAAGATGTTTACCAGTTACAGGAGCTCCGACGGGAGCTTGACCGAGCCAATAAGAACTGCCGTATATTGCAGTATCGCCTCAGGAAAGCAGAGCAAAAAAGCCTAAAAGTTGCACAGACCGGACAGGTGGACGGTGAGCTCATCAGAAGTCTGGAACAAGACTTAAAGGTTAGTAAAATAAAAAGAGTAGGTTAGTTTGATAAAAATAAAATCTTGCACAATATTTCACAAACTTTGTGATAGAGACCAGTCTTCAGAAGCATCAGCTAAAATATATTTTAAATACAGCTAAACATTAAAAAAGCCAAACATATAAATTAGAAACTTAATGTTTGAACCATTATAAAAATGTGAACACAATATAATCAATTTCATAACCATATTGTGTTGTGCATATATGTGGAGGCATCAATTCCCATATGTCTTTTAATGGCCGTTGTAATCGTCAAGCTTTGATAACTTTAAAATTGTAAACATAAGTATAAATACCTTTTTGAATTTATTGTGATTTAAAAAAGTTAATTTTGTTGTGAGAAAACATACCCTAAAACTTTAGTTTGGAGCTCCTCCCAGCTTTTCCAAATTGTGGCAGAGTATTCAGCTAATTCATTACACTCTGTCTCCAATGATGTTCAGCAAGAAAGCAGCTGTATGTATTAAAATAATTACTGTGTGGTTAATATATTCAGAGTTTAGACTACTAATGGCTGTTTGACAGCATGTATGTTGGTCACTTCCTGTACCATGTATGGGTCTTCGATTAGAATATTATATAAGAGCAATCTGCAGTCCACAAGACCAAGTTGCTAAACTTTGTAATTTGAATGTCAGAAGTTTGAGCTACTAGTTAATTAGTGAAAATTAGGTGTTTGTGCTGATTTAATTGTAGGCACAGTGAGGTATCAAGATTAATAAAACTCCCTGAAGAGTTTGGGCTATCACCAGAATATCCACCGCAATAGTTGTTAGCTTGTAAATAACTCATGTGCCGTTACGAGATTTCCCTAGAGAAGGGAGGGAGGGAGGGAGGGAGAGAAGGGAGGGAGAGAGAAAAGGGAGGGGGAGAGAGAGAGAGAGAGAGAGAAGGTAGAGAGGGAGAGAGAGAAGGTAGAGAGGGAGAGAGAGAAGGTAGAGAGGGAGAGAGAGAAGGTAGAGAGGGAGAGAGAGAAGGTAGAGAGGGAGAGAGAGAAGGTAGAGAGGGCGAGAGAGAAGAGAGGAGGGAGGGAGAGAGAAAAGGGAGGGAGGGAGAGAGAGAAGGTAGAGAGGGAGAGAGAGAAGGTAGAGAGGGAGGGAGAGAGAGAAGGGAGGGAGAGAGAGAGAGAGAAGGGAGGGAGAGAGAGAGAAGGGAGGGAGAGAGAGAGAGAAGGGAGGGAGAGAGAGAGAGAAGGGAGGGAGAGAGAGAGAGAAGGGAGGGAGAGAGAGAGAGAGAGAGAAGGGAGGGAGAGAGAAATGGGATGGAGGGAGGGAGAGAGAAATGGGATGGAGGGAGGGAGAGAGAAATGGGATGGAGGGAGGGAGAGAGAAATGGGATGGAGGGAGGGAGAGAGAAATGGGATGGAGGGAGGGAGAGAGAAATGGGATGGAGGGAGGGAGAGAGAAATGGGATGGAGGGAGGGAGAGAGAAATGGGATGGAGGGAGGGAGAGAGAAAAGGGATGGAGGGAGGGAGAGAAGGCAGAGAGGGAGGGAGAGAAGGCAGAGAGGGAGAGAGAGAAGGCAGAGAGGGAGAGAGAGAAGGCAGAGAGGGAGAGAGAGAAGGCAGAGAGGGAGAGAGAGAAGGTAGAGAGGGAGAGAGAGAAGGTAGAGAGGGAGAGAGAGAAGGTAGAGAGGGAGAGAGAGAAGGTAGAGAGGGAGAGAGAGAAGGGAGGGAGAGAGAGAAGGGAGGGAGAGAGAGAGAGAAGGGAGGGAGAGAGAGAGAGAATGGAGGGAGGGAGAGAGAGAAGGGAGGGAGAGAGAGAAGGGAGGGAGAGAGAGAAGGAGGGAGAGAGAGAAGGGAGGGAGGGAGAGAGAAGGGAGGGAGGGAGAGAGAGAGAAGGGAGGGAGGGAGAGAGAGAGAAGGAGGGAGAGAGAGAGAGAAGGGAGGGAGAGAGAGAGAGAAGGGAGAGAGAGAGAGAAGGGAGGGAGAGAGAGAGAGAAGGGAGGGAGAGAGAGAGGAAAGGGGGGAGGCAGAGGCAGAGAGAAAGGGAGGGAGGCCGAGGGAGAGGGACCAAGACAGAGAGGGAGAGAGAGAGTAGAGATAAGAGGAAGGCAGGGCGAGAGAGTGAGGGCCGAGAGTGAGGGAGTCAAAGAGAGAAGGGAGAGACATAGAGGCGTGAGAGCGAGGGGGAGGGAGGCGTGAGAGCGAGAGGGAGGGAGGAGTGAGAGCGAGAGGGAGGGAGGCGTGAGAGCGAGAGGGAGGGAGGCGTGAGAGCAAGGGGGAGGGAGGCGTGAGTCCGAGGGGGAGGGAGGCAGAGAGCGAGTAGGGAAGGAGAGAGGGACAGAGACAGAGAGGGATAGAGTGGGAGGGATAGGGTGGGAGGGAGGGGGAGAGGCAGAGGGAGAGAGAAAGGAGAGGGAGGCAGAGAGACAGTGAGGGAGGCAGAGAGACAGTGAGGGAGGCAGAGAGACAGTGAGGGAGGCAGAGAGACAGTGAGGGAGGCAGAGAGACAGTGAGGGAGGCAGAGAGACAGTGGGAAAGAGAGGGAGAGATAGGAGGAAGGCAGGGAGAGAGAGGGAAGGAGAGAGGGAGGGGGAGTGAGAGGGGGGAGGCAAGGAGAGATTAGGCAAGGAGAGATAGGCAGAGGGAAAGGGAGGGAGGGAGAGGGAAAGGCAGAGAGAAAGGGAGGGAGGCAGAGGGAGAGGGACCAAGACAGAGAGGGAGAGAGAGTGGGGGCCAAGAGTGAGGGAGTCAAAGAGAGAAGGGAGAGAGATAGAGGCGTGAGAGCGAGGGAGGCGTGAGAGCGAGGGAGGCGTGAGAGCGAGTGGGAGGGAGGCAGAGAGCGAGGGGGCGGGAGGCAGAGAGCGAGGGGGCGGGAGGCAGAGAGCGAGGGGGCAGGAGACAGAGAGCGAGTAGGGAAGGATTGAGGGACGGAGGCAGAGAGGGACGGAGGCAGAGAGGGACGGAGGCAGAGAGGGACGGAGGCAGAGAGGGACGGAGGCAGAGAGGGACGGAGGCAGAGAGGGACGGAGGCAGAGAGGGAAAGAGAAGGGAGGGAGGCAGAGAGGGAAAGAGAAGGGAGGGAGGCAGAGAGGGAAAGAGAAGGGAGGGAGGCAGAGAGGGAAAGAGAAGGGAGGGAGGCAGAGGGAAAGAGAAGGGAGGGAGGCAGAGGGAAAGAGAAGAGAGGGAGGCAGAGGGAAAGAGAAGAGAGGGAGGCAGAGGGAAAGAGAAGGGAGGGAGGCAGAGTGAGAGGGATAGAGGGAGGCAGAGACGTAGGGAGAGGTGGGCTGACGGGGAAGGGGGCAGAGGGAGGAGGGAAGGAGATGTAGGGAGGCAGAGACGAGAGCGGGAGGAAGGCAGAGAAGGAAAGGGAGGAGTGAAGAAGGGAGGCAAAGAGAGGGAGGGGGCATAGAGAGGAGGGAAAGAGAAGAGAGAGAAAGGGGGGCAGAGGTAAAGAGAGAGAAGGGAGGTAGAGAGAGAAGGGAGGTAGAGAGAGAAGGGAGGTAGAGAGGGAGGGAGAAGGAGGGAAGCAGAGAAGGAGGGAAAGAGAGGAGGCAGGGAGAGAGGGAGTGAGGCAGAGAGACAGAATTTACAGAGCACAGACAGAGGGCACAAAGAGAGACAAAGGGCACAGAGAGAGAGAGCGCACACAAAAACAGAGGATGCACAGAGAGAGAGAGAGGGAGAGGGCGCACAGAGAGAGGGAAAGGGCGCACAGAGAGAGGGAAAGGGCGCACAGAGAGAGGGAGAGGGCGCACGGGAGGTTGCACAGAGATACACAGCATAGAGAGAGAGACAGAACAACCAACTGAACCTAACATATGATACTGTAATTTATAACGGCAGGGTACTAGTGTGGTTATAATTATAATAACACCACAAAGTATTTGTTTTGTACTTTTCATATATTTCAGGAACCAGGAATTCCTTTGTAGTGGTTCCATTAATTAATTAATTAATTAATTGACCAGACTAGAGATGGTAAAGGAATTGGGACTGGAAATACCTTGCTATACAAATTAAGCACATCACATAACATTAGGAAAAATACAATTTTCCCTTACTAACCTTAGTTGTAGTGTGCTGTCAGCTGTCACTCTTTTTTTTCAAACTTCACACAATTTCACAAAATGTAAATGGAACAAATCACACTGTGTTAAATAACCACAGCTGATGCATTAACTGATTGGCTGACACTAACAACCATTTAGTGGAACTGAGAGGGGCTGGGCTTTACTTTGATTGGTAGCTTTGTTTCAGAAAACTAAAACATAAACTGTATATATTCCAGAAATCATTTTTTGAAAATAAAAATCTATTAATTCCGTTTTCCTTTTACCCACAATTTACAAGCTTGATAGTTAGAGCGGAAAATATTTAGATACAATTCTTAATTGTAACTGTTTTAAACAAAGCTAAATAAAAATCCCTTGTTCATATAATTGGAATGTTTTAACAGGCAGTTAATAACATGATGAATATAAAAGGTGCCGTCAGGGAATCTTTCTTTTGATCCCCATTTCATTGTTACTACACTTCAATTAATTAACAACTTCACTGAGTAATCCCCACAGATAAACAAAGCCTTCTGTTTGTATCCAGGATGCACCATTTTTGGATCATAGGCTAACAAGATTTTAGGAAGCAATTATTTTGTTCAAGACGTTTCTAACACCTAAACTCCAGGGCGCTTCCTGCTTCCACATGAACAGCTATACTATGACCTGATCCATACTGATTGGACTTCATCTTAAGAAGACTGGTTCCTATAGCTTATTGTGTCCTCTTACGTGACAAATAATCTTTACTTACACTGCAACAACTACTAATATAAACGTACAGTAATTGAGTATAAAGCTACAATTGTCAAAAATTCAAGATTCAGTCTGAAATGTAGTTGTCATGGATTTCCCATTAAACCTATGCTTACTAAAGTGCAGTTCATTAAAGGCCAATTTTAGTACTCATGCAATATGGTTTAATTTGTTTATTTCTTAACTGAGTAGCAATAAACAACTTTCAATGTATCTTTTAAAACCTTGGATCAGGAGTCAAGTGGTTTGGAGAGAATCGTCCAAGAGGGCTTTCATGAAAGGTGTCTTTATGTGCCTCCTTCCTTTGCGGTGGTCACTGTAGGCAAACCTAGATCGGTAAGAAAAAAACATTAGGATAATAGCTATGATAGTCCCTTAAATGCTAAACTTTAAATGGAGGGAGAGGAGTTAGGGAGGGAGAGGAGTGAGGGAGGCAGGGAGGCAGAGGGAGAGGAGTGAGGGAGGGAGGCAGAGGGAGAGGAGTGAGGGAGAGAGGGAGAGGAGGGAGGGAGTGAGAGGAGTGAGGAAGGGAGGCAGAGGAGTGAGGGAGGCAGAGAGAGGAGGGACAGAGTGAGAGGGAGGCAGAGACGTAGGGAGAGGGGGAAGGGGGCAGAGGGAGGAGGGAAGGAGATGTAGGGAGGCAGTGACGTAGAAGGAGGGAGGGAGGAGAGCGGGAGGAAGGCAGAGAAGGAGAGAGGGAGGAGTGAAGAAGGGAGGCAGAGAAGGAGAGAGAGAGAGAGAGGAGTGAAGAAGGGAGGCAGAGAAGGAGAGAGAGAGAGGGAGGAGTGAAGAAGGGAGGCAGAGAGAGGGAGGGGGCAGAGGTAAAGAGAGAGAAGGGAGATAGAGAGGGAGGGCGAAAGGGAGAAGGAGGTAAGCCGAGAGGGAGAGAGAGGAGGCAGGGAGAGAGGGAGGCAGAGAGACAGAACTTACAGAGCACAGACAGAGGGCACAAAGAGAGTCAAAGGGCTCAGAGAGAGAGAGCGCACACAAAAATAGAGGATGCACAGAGAGAGAGGGGGAGAGGGCGCACAGAGAGAGGGAGAGGGCGCACGGGAGGTTGCACAGAGATACACAGCATAGAGAGAGAGACAGAACAACCAACTGAACATAGCATATTATACTGTAAAATTAAAATACTATATATATATAAATATCACATATTATAGTTGTCGTCAAGCAATGTTAAAAGTTGCGACCCTCGCAAAGCGAGGCCCGCACGACTTAGCTGCAATGAGCACCAAAGGCACTCATTGCAGGCCTCGTGATGAACACTGTAGCTCATTGCAGCCCAAGCGATGAGCTACTGCACTCATTGCAGCAATTGTGCCATTTCAGGGTCCCTCTAAGGGACCTCTGGCCAGTCACACTTCCTATTTGCCCCAGAATGCTACACACGTACAGGATGGAAAGAGATTAAAGTCGCACATTGCAATGCCCATGATCAGCGCCGAAAGCACGTACGACTTTGGCGCTGATCCCAAGGCACACAAGTCTTAGAAAGATTTACAACTTTAACAGCTGCCATGGTTTTCATGCACGTAACTCGCAAACACTAGGAAGACCCCCCAAAAATGTCAATTAATTCCAAAAATTCACTTAAAACCTCACACACAACACAGGGGGGGGGGGGAGGCATGGATCCTGTGAGTCAGGTTGCAAGCTAATTTAAGCTTTAAATGCCGATTTTCGGACATCAAATATCGGCTAAGTGGGGGGGAAAATGGCAGCTGGAAATTTTTAAAATCTTTTTAAAAAGGCTCAAAACGAGGCCGAAGGCAGTAACACTTAGGCGCATGACGCGAGGCTCGCAAAACTTTGAAAAGAAAAGAAGGCAGTAACACTTAGGCACTCATTGCGAAGATCGCAAGACTTGTGCAGGGAGAGAGAGGAGAAAGACACAGGGGAGGGAGAAGGGGACTCGCTGGAAAAAGACACGGGGGGAGAGGGGGGGAAAGAGACACATGGAGAGGAGGGGAAATATAGAAGTGAGAGGGAGCAAACAGACACAGGGGTCAGGTAGTGGGGAGAGGCCCGCAATGAGCGCCGATGGTGCTCATTGCAATCCCTGAAAGTGGCAGGTTGGACAAGGACTTCAATGATCGGCAAAGGCGCTCATCGCGAATGTACACCGTAACGTACACAGTAACGTACACAATGGGAGAGGCTCGCAATAATCAGCATTGCCAGATAACTAACTTTATTGCTGTCATTTTTGACAGGCAATTCCCTAGTAGTATATAAATAAAATATCTATTATACTAAATTTACACATCTAGATCAGTGGTTCCCAAACCTCTCCTCAGGATTTACATGCGACACAGTATGGATATAGATAAGGCTATTAGTTGCTCCACAGCCTGCTGAATAATCATTGCATCACCTGCATTCTCACAGTGCTAAACCCAAATCCTGGCCTGTATGAGGATCCCTGAGAAGAGGTTGGGGAACGGATACATGAAGGGGTATTCTGATTGTTCGGTTCAACATTTTCCATGTCATACTGCCGATATTCAGTTGTTCCTTTATGACAATGTTACTGGTTTGTGCTGTTATCCAAAATGAAATAATCTGTGGTCAGCAGCTTGTTCTGCTGAAAATAATTTATTAGAACTGCAAACTGTATCATTTGCCATGCCATTGGGGTGGGATTTACATCTTTGACAGCCTTGTAGATAATTCTCAGGTGCCCCATTTCTAATGCATTCCTGAGTGCTGACATCACTGTCTTCTACAAATCAAAAGTCATAATCTTTTTAATAAGGAGACGCTATAAATCCACATGTACATTGGCTGAACACACACAAAGTGAAAGTGGTTTGCAAAGCTACATCACATGACTAATGGGGTTGTTGCCCTTGTGAGTGGAGCACCCCAAGGTGATCCAGAAGCATATACTATTATTTAGTACATACAGCCATAGGAGAGGTTCTCATTGCTTCTTTAGCATTTCACTCTTTAGTGCTTAGATCCCTGTGTTGATTCTCTTTAGTTTACTCTACACCTCTACATCATGTGTTTGTGTCTGTATTAACAGGTAGCCAAAGATGTTTCTGTCAGACTGCACCATGAGTTGGAAAATGTTGAAGAGAAGCGAATTAAAGCAGAAGATGAGAATGAAGTCCTCCGACAGCAAATAATCGAGATGGAAATATCCAAACAAGCATTACACAATGAGTTGGACAGAGCAAAAGAGGTGAGACGATTGCTTTATTAGTTTTGGTTTTATTGCATCTCTCAAATATAACTTTTTGAATTATTTTTTTTTAATCTTTCTTTATTCTGTACACTAAAATGGCTGGCTAATTTATCATTAGGTGCCAACTCACTCAGCTCCACTTTCTCCTTCTCCCCTGGCACCACCCACAAAAAAAGCCTTTTTCTAAAGCTGTTCTCCCAAAATCCCCTCAACCAGCCCTGACCCCTCTTAGTACCTGGGACTCCCCTTTGACCCTGCGGTAGCCATGGGAACCCTGGACAACCCCCTAAACCCCAGAATTCCCCTTTTTACATCTCAGTTGCCGGGGGCCTTGATGGGATCCACACACTTAGTGAGGATCCCGGCAATCTTGATGGGCCTTCGCAGGGCCTAGTATGGGCTCTGCAGGCCTCCCTAAGCCCCACAGGCCTAGTGCTGACCCTCAATATATTTTAACAATTTGTTTGGGGGAACTGGGGACAAGCGTTTGAATGCCACCATTGCCTACATAATAGAAAAAATGAAATTTAAAAATACAAAACAATATACAAATAAACTGGACCGTGCAGGCCCCCCAGTGCAGAGCTCGGGTGATTTGCACCACCTAAACTGGTGGCAACGTTTTTAGAGAACAAGCTTAATTAGCATCTGTCACCCTCCTGTATCACACCCAAACCCTTTAAATTGTAAGTTTGTGAGTTTGCAATCTTTTAAGGTGCTCTCGAAACAAGCACAAAGACAGGGTTACAAATAGGATAATACTTAGTTACATCTAGTTGTTCAGAGCACACTGGATACTTACATTTGCTAATCTTGATTCTTTTGTTTCTAGTATCTATAACTGCCTAAAGTTACTCTGGTTAGTTCACTCAATGATTTCAAATTTATAGAAGAGATTATTACAAACCAGCTCGGTTCATGGATGTCTGTTAGGGCAGTAAACTCTTACCTAACATAGCTTTACTTTAAGAATTGACACAGACAAGCCACATGACTTACATCAGTTTGACATTCTAGTTTCTTTGTCCAGCAAATCAAAATTCATACAATGATCTTGAGTGCATTGCTGGCAGAGGTATATAGTACCTACAGTTGCAAGCAAAAGTATGTGAACCCTTTGGAATGATATGGATTTCTGCACAAATTGGTCATAAAATGTGATCTGATCTTCATCTAAGTCACAACAATAGACAATCACACTCTGCTTAAACAAATAAAATACAAAGAATTAAATGTTACCATGTTGTTATTGAACACACCATGTAAACATTCACAGTGCAGGTGGAAAAAGTATGTGAACCCCTAGACTAATGACATCTCCAAAAGCTAATTGGAGTTAGGTGTCAGCCAACTGGAGTCCAATCAATGAGATGAGATTGGAGGTGTTGGTTACAGCTGCCCTGTCCTATAAAAAACACACACCAGTTCTGGGTTTGCTTTTCACAAGAAGCATTGCCTGATGTAAATGATGCCTCACCCAAAAGACCTCTCAGAAGACCTACGATTAAGAATTGTTGACTTGCATAAAGCTGGAAAGGGTTATAAAAGTATCTCCAAAAGCCTTGCTGTTCATCAGTCCACGGTAAGACAAATTGTCTATAAATGGAGAAAGTTCAGCACTGCTGCTACTCTCCCTAGGAGTGGCCGTCCTGTAAAGATGACTGCAAGAGCACAGCGCAGACTGCTCAATGAGGTGAAGAAGAATCCTAGAGTGTCAGCTAAAGACTTACAAAAGTCTCTGGCATATGCTAACATCCCTGTTAGCGAATCTCCCTTTCATGGGAGGATACCACAGAGGAAGCCACTGCTATCAAAGCAAAAGATTGCTGCTCGTTTACAGTTTGCACAAGAGCACCTGGATGTTCCACAGCAGTACTGGCAAAATATTCTGTGGACAGATGAAACTAAAGTTGAGTTTTTTGGAAGAAACACACAACACTATGTGTGGAGAAAAAGAGGCACAGCACACCAACATCAAAACCTCATCCCAACTGTGAAGTACGGTGGTGGGGGCATCATGGTTTGGGGCTGCTTTGCTGCTGCTATCATCGAAGGAAAAATGAATTCCCTACGTTTATGAAGACATTTTGCAGGAGAACTTAAGGCCATCTGTCCACCAGCTGAAGCTCAACAGAAGATGGGTGTTACAACAGGACAACGACCCAAAGCATAGAAGTAAATCAACAACAGAATGGGTTAAACAGAAGAAAATATGCCTTCTGAAGTGGCCCAGTCAGAGTCCTGACCTCAACCCGATTGAGATGTTGTGGCATGACCTCAAGAAAGCGATTCACATCAGACATCCCAAGAATATTGCTGAACTGAAACAGTTCTGTAAAGAGAAATGGTCAAAAATTACTCCTGACCGTTGTGCACATCTGATCTGCAACTACAGGAAACGTTTGGTTGTAGTTATTGCTGCCAAAGGAGGTTCAACCAGTTATTAAATCCAAGGGTTCACATACTTTTTCCACCTGCACTGTGAATGTTTACATGGTGTGTTGAATAAAAACATGGCAACATTTAATTTTTTGTGTGTTATTTGTTTAAGCAGACTGTGATTGTCTATTGTTGTGACTTAGATGAAGATCAGATCACATTTTTTGACCAATTTGTGCAGAAATCCATATCATTCCAAAGGGTTCACATACTTTTGCTTGCAACTGTATATGAATGGGTGGGAATGTGGAAAAGACAAAGCATTCTGAATGCTCAAATACTGGAAATATATTCCTGAGCTAAGGGATAAACAATGCTTCAATTAACTTTATTTTCACGTATCTTTAAATCCCAGTAATTCCATATCCATTTCTTAAATCTATAAAATATGCTTTTATGTTTCTGGGCAAAAGCAGATTTTTTTTATTTATTTAAAACGTTGTATATTTCCTTTAACAGCCAATAGCAGGGTGTAGGGTACAGTCATTAGCAGGGTGTAGGGTACAGTCATTAGCAGGGTGTAGGGTACAGTCATTAGCAGGGTGAAGGGTACAGTCAATAGCCTGGTGTAGGGTACAGTCAATAGCAGGGTGTAGTGTACAGTCAATAACAGGCAGAACTGCCAGTTTATTGAGCTCTATGTAGATTTTATTATAGATTGAAAATGTATTCTTCATAGAAATCAATAATGTATCTGGATAGCAGGTGTGCAAGCTCACCAGAGATAAGTTTCCCAGATAATTTCCATATAACCTAGTTTTCCTGAAAGGATTCCACAAAACCGATTACCATATTTAGTGACACATATTTTCTACCCTATAAGCAAAGAAAAGGTATGTAAAACAGTATACATTGTGTATAAGAGTTAAAGGCACATGGAACACAATTATTTTCATGCATTTAAAAGAACATGTTATTGTTATCATAAAAGTTGTTGTTTGCATGAAGAAAAAAAAAAAGCAAGACCTGTTTAATCTTCATTTAAACTAACAGGAAATGCAGAATACTTTAGTCTTTATATCTGACATAAGGCAAGCCCTCAAGAGCAGTTAAAAATATTCAGATTTTTTTTCCTCTGAGATTTTTATTTGAAAAAACAAAACAGACTGTGACACATCATCAAATACCCTCTTTCGGATGCAACCAAGAAAGATATTTATTTCTGTGTCTCTGTAAATACTAACACATTTGATAAAACTCAGGTTTGACTTCACCCTTAAAACTGTTTTTTTTAAGGAGTTATGGCATTGTATTTTGTATTTCATGCAAGAGGCTACACTTCATTGAAAGGCTTTTAAAGATTTTTCTTTTTGTTTGCTGTGAATGTTTGCTTTTCTTTTGGTGACTACATCGTGCATCAATTATACAACTACAAATATGGTGAATGATTTAGAAATAAAAGGTAATAATAATATTTCCAATGCAAATGTTCCGAATGTATGTATCTAGGACATTCATGTGAACGTGGGTTGTTATGTATAATTATGCAGAGCACGCACTCATACCCGCTACCTTGGGAGAGAGCTGCAGTGCTATTCTCAGTGTGATACTGACCCTTCTGTCAGGCAGCAGGGATGCTTGAAGAGCAGTGACCAGCATGACTGCAACACAGCCAGATTGCAGGCATCCAATTTGCAAATGGGGGCACCTACGTGTATTGGGAGCAGCTGCCATGTATAGCAGAGATGTCATCAGTCCATCAAATGCCCCTTTAAGGAACAGTGGGCTTGGTTATTCAAGATCCATTAGAGACCATTCTTCACGTTCAACCTTGTTATCATTGATTCATTCTAAATAAACAATTAATCCACACATGGATAAAGAACAAAATATTTATAGTTAAAAATAAGATTATCCTGTAACTTACTATCTGTTATATGCAGCGCTTGGAAGCATCAGTACATGTTTGCAAGATGTACAGCCCTATTCAATTCCCTCTACCAGTAAAACCGTAGCCCGTAATGTAGCCCGCACGGCTATTAAATTGACCCTGTAAAGCAACCCGCTAACGATCTGCGGGTTACAGATGGAAAAACCCTATGGGACATCAAAATTTGAACTCTGTGGCTGTAAATACTTTAATCTGTCGAACGAGTAAAAAAAAAAACGCTATTAAATTGCTATGAATCCTCTGGCGTTCAAACCCGTAACCTGCAAATGGAACCAAAAAGCCTACGGGTACTAGAGCGGACCCGCAAGGGTGTTAACGTTCTATCCGTACCTCTGTAAATGCAAATATACACACACTACTGTATTTTTAATTTAAAAGAGAAAGTAATGTTAGGTATTAAATTTTAATAGCACAAAATTCTCAAGCTCGCAAATCTGCAACATAAAATACATTTTTTAATGTGTAATTTCCCTGTTATATCGATCCCGGCAATCGATGTGTTAGTACATATACTGGAACTCGCGTGGACTAGAATATCATTTTTACTGATTTATTAATATTGCATTATTTCTGGAATGCGGGTCTGATCGAAACACGTACGGTAGTTGAAACTCGTAAGGCTTTGAAATCTAACCATTTTTCAGTGACATAATGATGATGATTTCATTAGCCATTGGCTCCATCTCAACCCGTAACTACGGGTTTGACTAATTGATCATGTTCACGGCCGCACATCCAAGAATGGTTTAAGGGTTTGTGTCTCAAGCCCGTAACTTGCAATATGGTCTAATTAATAACGCAGCCGAATTTCAAGCCTGCAGCCTTGGCAGGTATGCCGATGCCGCTACAGACCTCAAATTTAATGGGGCTACTTGTCTAGTAGTTTGTTTATCTGGTTGGTGAAGTGAGTTAATAAATCTTTTGGCCTTATAAACAGTTGTTTAATGTATATCCACCAAAATGCATTCTAAGAGTGCTGACAACTGTTTCATATTTATAGTTTCTTTTTCGATATCCATCTTATCAATAAGTACAGTGTCATGCACTAATGCAGCACCAATGGATCTGCTGCCACTAATAGCTCTTAAATACTGGCTACCATATTGCACTGCCTTTGTTATATGTACAAGATACCCAGTAGTAGAATTAAGTCTAGTGCTTTTTGTTATGGATGGAAATCAAAGTTTATACAAAAAAAAATTGTCCAAATTTGTAACCTTTTGTATTTTTTTTACTATGTTAATGTTATCTCAGTTAAAATCCCTCTTCCTTACCCTGACTGTTTCTTTTCTGCCTGTCTGTTTCTTCCTTGGCCTGGTTGTTTCTTTCTTCCCTGTCTTAAGTGTCTTCTATCTCCCTCTTCCCATACCCCTTTGAGTTAGCTGCCTCTCACAGTCCTTCCGACTGTCTCTCCAAATTCTCCTAACCTTCTCTCACCCCTCTTGCTGACTGGATACTAGTCATATAATGTAAATCATGTCTGTTTCTTTATAAATGTGCACACAATAGTTATATGTCAACTCTGTTTTCAAATAAGAAATGAAAAAAAGTGGTTTCATTATCAGTCCCTGATCCACAGCTGCTAGAAGTTATTTTATGTGGTCTTTGTTTGGGGCTCATGCTGTTGGAAGCTCCAAGAGAGTGGCCAGACAGTTGCCTGGCTGGGCTTCACATACCGTTGGGGCAACCCAGCTGAATAGCACAAAGCCCACAGAGGATTAAGTGCAGGGGCAGCAGCTGCACAGGGATTTGCTGTGAATGGTATAAATGGGTTTGTTAAAAGAATGAATAGGGCTGGTCTGCCAGCAAGAGAAAGAGCGAGGAGGGTGTCTTCTAAAGCTCAGACGCATTGCACAGCTGACATCCCTTCATTATTAATACCAAAAACACACAACCTCAGTGGCTTTAGACATTAGCATATTATTTTCTTTAATGCAATCGCCCATTCTTTTCCTTTTTGTTCTACAGCTTTTCAGTAAAATCCCTGTTGAATTAGTCTGAAAATATTATGCTGGTCCCCTAAAATATTACCAACTGACACTAATAAACTATCCATAATTGTAAGGACATCTTACTTTATGTATGAAAGAAGGAACAATTCATCCAACTATGTTTATTTTGATCATTAACATTAAATACTCTTTCTCAACAATTAAAAAACATATCTTTTGTTAGAAAAAAAGCTTTATTTTGAGGCTGGAGCTCATGCTATCTTTTACAAATAACAGAGTGTACTAGCACTTCCATGCAGACCCCTCTCTGCAGCACTGTGCCATAAAACACTCTACCTCCAATGCTAGGAGTCCCAACGTTTATATGAGTGGCAATGGTATTTTCAATATGAACATAATAATGAAAAATCAACGTTTTACAACAGTAAATTGCAAAAGGCATTTATACTGATCGTGACTACAAAATTATAAAAGCTGGACCATTACAGTGCCCCTGTGGTGCTGGAGTGCAGTGTTTATAGAAACACCAAAATATAGTATGCTGATTTGAGAAACATAACTTGATGATAATAGGCCGAAAGCTAAAAAATTATATAAAGCTTCTAGGTTAGCCACCTGGGGCAGCATTATGTGCAGATAAGTTCTCTATTTGTGTCACTGCCATAATCTTTGGGAACTAAACAATAGGATTAAATGGAAGTACAACTTATAGTAGATTCTTCACCAGGGTCCAGCCATCAAGGAAAACTGTTGAGGTCCAATATGCAAGGTATTAGCATAGTCTATTAAAATTTAGATTTCCTCAAAATGCTTTCATGCTCTTGCCTTACATAGCTTCTTATTCTGTTAGTTTGTTTATAGTTTTTTTTTCTTAAACCAGAGTTTTCTATTCCGATGCAGCCTCCCCATGCAGCTAGGTGGGAGTGATTAGTGTCCCCTGCCAGCAAGCTTCAGTTAACAAGGAGTTTTTGTACAAACCTTTTTTGCAATACGAAAGGGTTGTGTCTCCAATCATAATAGCGTCAATATGAAGTAAAGGATTTTAAACCGTTCTTAATAATTTAACGTGTAATCCTTGGTGTATTTAGGTATGGTGCTGCCCTAGACCCAGTCAGATTTATGCTCCCCTGCACAACAGTATTTACCGTATTGGTCTGAATATAAGCCGCACCCGCATATAAGCCGCACCCGTAAAGTTCAAGGGGAATAAATAGAAAAAAGATAGTACTCAAATATAGTACCCCTAAAATTGGAGAAAAAAAGACTCTAAAATTGATCAGTCATTGCAAGAAACAGGCTTTCTAATTAGCACTGTAGCTTTTTTTGCAGGTTACAGTCTTTACAAGATGTTAGAATCACTAAAACCGTAAATCGCAATTCAATACCGCAGTCTAAAGCACAAAAATCGGCACCCTTAACTCGCAATCGCACAAATCGGCAGTAATTTTGCGTTCTCGAATAGAAGCCGCACACGTAACAAGCAAAGTTCGCAAACCGGCAACGATTTTTTTATGGTCGCGAATATAAGCCGTACCCGTAACTCGCAAGCTCAAAAATCAGAAAAAAGGTGCGGCTTATATTCGGACCAATACGGTACTTCTTTTTCTGTGCTATGTCTGAATCATTCAATCACCACACACATATATATAATATCATATGTGTTCTTGTGTCCTGTGTATATACAGTGTTTCAGAATATATCAGGGACCTATCCTGTTATATGTACGCACTGGAAGCGCGCCGCTGACGTCCCGATCTAGCTGTGTCTAAGTGCCCGGTAAGTGGTTAGGGGCTTAGGAAGTGAGGGTTAGGGTTAGAGAGTTAGCGGGTTGAGGTGTACTAGTACATCGGGACGCGAGCATGCCCGGCACCAGGAGGCTTCCCGTGCGTACATATAGCAGGATAGATACTATATCAGGTACACTTAGACAGAAAGGTCCCTACAAATAGACATTTCTATGCATATCCATAAGTTATTCCATAGCAGTGCATGAGCAACTTCAGGCAGCCTGAAATTATGCTGTCCTACGTGGTGAGCGTATGCAGAAACACACCACTGCTGTAATCATGAGTATATTGCAGTTATTGACGTGTGTTTCATACATAAGATGCAGTAAATTGGCCAGTGTGATATCAGTAGATTGTGACAACTTGAGGAAGATAATTGTACTGAATTCCAGACTGATTGCTTTGCATCAAGCAGCTTGTGTAAGGAGCTCTCATTCTTGTCAGGGACACTTACTGGCGTCTTTACATGATTAAGGTTGCCATCCCATACAATTGATTCCAGCACAACATGCTCAGATATACAGACTATAATTAGATAGAGGTGCAGTTTGGACATTTTGGATATAAACAAACTGAAATTAGAATGTAAGATGTTGTTACGAAGTATGAAAGTCATGCCCTTTGGTACTTCCACTACTATATACAGATGGAAAGAAAATATACAATCCTGGAGTTATGGTGCTTACATAACATAAGTCTCCATTGGGTTACATGTATCAAAATATACCCTTCTTAAAGGATCACTGTAATACCCTAACAAGTGGACCATGACTTCCAGTACCAGTGATTGCCTCCACCCAGAAAATGTCATCCAGGGTCTGAAAAGGGGTTAAGCTAAAAGACAGGTCCAGACATCCATAAGACTCACTGCCCTGTTGATTTCTGTAATATTTTAGGTCAGAGAAGGACAATACCGTACAATCCCATTCTTTCTCAATTTAAAGTCACATGGGAAGCAGGTTTCTTTGTTGCATCAGAAAGAGGGTATATGATAATGTGTCAGTGTATCTTTTTTTAAAATAAATATATCAGAGCATAAAATCATATTCAGTGCATAACTGCTCTTGTGGGCTTGCCCTTTGTAAGCCAGTGTTTAATATTTAAAGCATGCACTTTTAAATGCTTGAAATAAACAGCTGTGTTCTATGTCCCTTTAATGTACTTTATCTATACTATAGAACATATATTTTGAATGCTTAAAATATGTTTTTTTAATACATGATAGAATCTTTTTGGACTAAAGTGGCCCTTTAACATAATTTGACAATTTATTACAATATATTATTGAATATATATATATATATATATATATATATATATATATATATATATATATATATACATATACACATACATATATACATACTTAAAGTAGGGTATGTTTTTATAATTGTTTATAAAATTACTTAAAATTTGTAAAATATGGGAGACCTTTATATCACACTGTTTATATACATGTAATCTTTTTGATGAGTGTCCATATGTAGAGGCATTTTCAGTTTCAGTTGGCGCTATACTACTGCAAAGTCTTCTCAGTTCCCATTAGGCGCATCTCATTCTGTGTGTGAGACAATGGAGTTAGTAGATTGTACAATGGAATTCCAAATCCACTTTTTGGCACCAGCCGACGTTACCTTCCATTCTTGTATTGTATACACATTGAATATATGTCATACAGTATGTGAAAACCATGAAGCTGAAATTAAATGGACAGCATTTCTATCATCCATTTGAAAGAGTCTGTTTTAAAGTGGCATTTTTATCATGAAATATTTGTGATCAGGAGTCTGCATAACATGTCCAAAATCCCTAGGTAAATGCAACTTTTAAATTTGATGAGAATGATGCAGTCACATTATTAAATAGTGTGCATACAAGCTGAGTAATAAAACAGACAAAGCAGCTGGTTATGAGCTGCCAGGGCTAATTCACACTTGTATAATTTACACAATCCTCTAAATTCATTAAGCTTCACATAGGCTCTGCCGGGCTCTAAATTCATTAAGCTTCACATAGGCTCTGCCGGGCTTAACTGAGGCAGTTACCTGAATATTTTTTCCATAGAAACATGCATGATAGCCTTCAGTTGGAACACTTAACAGCCCTTATGAAGCTTAGTGAATCTAGGAGAATATATATGCAAGGGGTTGAACTTTTATTTGCTTGTCGCTAATTTGCATGTTGGAAGTTTCAATGGATAGTTATTCAGGGAAAAAAATATGAATTGTTAGAACAGCTAACTTCCCTTCACTGTCACCCAGTGAATATATGGGTCACTGTTCAGCTTGCCTGCTTCTCATTGGATAAATACTGTGTGAAAATGCATAGGCGGAACCTTCTATTGTGCCAGACACACTGGATTGTAGCACAGAAAGTAACCTAAATTATGAAGGCCA
This sequence comes from Discoglossus pictus, assembly GCA_027410445.1. Classification (NCBI taxonomy): domain Eukaryota; kingdom Metazoa; phylum Chordata; class Amphibia; order Anura; family Alytidae; genus Discoglossus; species Discoglossus pictus. The sequence continues at coordinate 131,129,708 of CM050166.1, forward strand.
AAGGTGCTCATTGCGAGGCCGGAGATTAGCGTTACAGGCGCCAGCAAGTTGTAGGGGGGCATTGCCAGGCTTCAAATTGTATTGCCATCATTTTTGACTGTTTATCTATAACTGCTGGTTATCTATAACTTTCTTCACTTATTCCATTGCACCCTGTCTCCAGTGCCCTCACCAACACATCCTTATTATTTTGTGACTAGGGGCAATAACATTTTAATCCATGGCAATGCTGTTTGCCACACAAAGTAAAGCTTTTTGTACTCTGAGGACCTTCAGCGCTCATTGTGAGCCTTACGCTTTCGTTCCTGTGTGTAAGTGCTAAGTGTTTGGCAGTGTTTTGCGTGGTCCGGGGTCGTGTAGCCTCGTTTTCTTTTTTTTTTTTTGGGGCGCCCATTTTTTTTCTCGCTTAGGCGATTTTCGTGTGGCTAAATTTGTTGAAATCTCCTTAAATTCACATTCCACCTCACTCCCAGATGTTTTGTCTCTTCCCCGTGCTGTGGTCCTTTGTGTTTTTTAAATTTTTGTGATTTGGCCGTTAACCTCGTATTTTTGCTATCTTGTATTTTTTTTTCAAAGTCCTGCGTCTCTTATTTTTCTAAGTCCTTAGTTTGTCAAGTGCTTGGAGGCTAATGCGATCCACGTTTACTAAATGTTTGGGGGCTAAGTCCCTCGTGTTTCATTGCCTTCACTGCTCGCCTCGCTTCTCCTTTGGTGCTCATTGCCTTTGTGCTCGTCTCGCAGGCGATGAGCGCCTTCGTCGCTCATCGCCTAAGTGCTACGCGTTAACGGCTAGCCTCGCTTCACGAGGCTCACAAGCGATGAGCGCCTGCGCCAATCATCGCTTAACTTGTACGCACCACGCAATGCGTGACGACGTCTCGCAGTTTGACAACTATTATATGTGATGTTAATGTTCCTCTGTGTTCTGTGGAATCACTGCAGCAATAGATATAGAAGCAAATGTAATTAACCAAAGGCATATATAATGAACGTGCAGTATGTCCTGTATCAGTATAGCTTATACTGAACTGGAGAAACAGGACAGACTGATTTATCCCTCAGAAGGCTGAGATTTGACTTCTTGGAAAACTGAATGTAAACTGTAATGCTTCTCTATGATTCTGTGTTTAGATTATGTTAGATACTGGTGCCTGTATTTTAAATTGCTATTCTGCAAGGCTGCTGTAGTTTTCTTGTGTTACAGTATTGTGATAAGAATACAAATGACTGATTCCTGTATAGATGTGTGCACAGATCTGTATGATATAATCCAGTGGGTACTTCCTTTTGTACTTTCTATCTTGTTAGTGCATGAATCAAAATCACATATTCATTTTGGTGCAGGTGTAAGTGGGTGCAAACTAACATCAGTCTGCTGACGACAGTAGCTCTTTAGCAGTGTTCAGCAGATTCCATATTATGCAGCATACCTTTGGGGTCTACCCTCTTGGGACCATACTCAGTTGGATGATATTATCACGATTGTCACATGCGATTCTTATAGTAATTCCAGAACTGTGCATGAAATGAAGTGACAGTATATTCATAGACTTGATAATTAAGATTTAAGCTTCAAACATCGATATATTTTACCATGTGTTTTATTTTGCTGATCATACAAGGGTTGAATTAATTTTGCCTATATTTCATACAAGCCATGTGCTGGTATACTGTATTACTGAATACTGCATTATGACTATTAGCAGAGGATATACATTTTATTATTTATCTTTAATTATTAGTAGAGGTAATGTATAACCCAGCCTATCTATAGTGCAGAAGGTTGAGTCATCCTTGCTATGACTACAACATTATGCTCACCCCCCCTTGATAGAATTAAAGGGTATCATCTGTACTTCAGTTTTTTTGTTATTGCTCCATGGCTAACATGGCTAACTATTTATTTATATGAGATTACCAAGTTAAAAACTGCATTACTTCTGAGCTGCTTCTATAAACTTGGAAAGGAGAGACATAGATGGAAATTTACAAAGCATTACAGGGGCTGCGATGCTCTATTTGATGTACTCTATTTCCTATGGGGAAAAAAATGCCATTGCAGCTCTTAACAACCCATTGCTGCTGCTTGTATAGCTTAGAAAATATCGCAAAAAAACCTGAATTGGGAAAATGTAACTTTTAGAAGGGGCTTGCAGTCTACTATTTATTAAAGAGTCACTGTGTTGAGGAACAAATATGTTTGGAAGCTTTGAGTCTAAGAGCATAATTAGAGAAAATCACAAAGCTTTTCTTTTCATTTAAAAGTACCATAATTTAAAATGTCTCTGCGGGGACCCAAAATCCATCTATGATACTTTGAGAAGTTACATTAAGAGTAAGGCAATTATCATCCAATAGGCTGTGGAGCCTCTAATTAAATCAACTGGATTCATGGCCTGTCTGGGAAGTCATTGGGGAGAGGGTTGGGAATCCGTGCTCTAAGATATCAGAAAGTGCTCAAGTCAGAGAAGAGGAAAACGTTCTATACACTAAATTAAAATGTTCTCCAAAAATGGTGGTATATTTATGGTTTACATACATGTAAAAGGGAATAGTACTTTACAGTCATTTCTTTCATTGGTGGTTCTTATTAATGGAACCATTGTCTACAGTGATTCCAGATTGCAATTGTGTTGGTGTCTTGTTCCCTGAACGCTTAATCAGACGCTCCAGTTAAAACTAATATCACAGTTTGCTCAGCAGCAGACTCCCCAGTTGAACAGTTTCCATCCAGGTCAGACAGGTCTTGCTGTAGAACATCTCTGTGTGTACCTATTATGACTGGGGATGGTGCAGTCTAGTTCCTAGGAATTAGGACTGATTGAATGAGACTTCCCGAACCCCCTGAAAGGTCAGATTGCTCATTCCTCTCCACTCATTACAGAGGCTACTGTCAGCAGAGGGAAGCACAGAACAGAAGAGGAGCTGTCTGCATATTTTTCTTTGTTTCTCAATGGTGATAACTAGACTGTGTATGGTATGAATAAGCACATCATTAAGAGGAACTTTTTCTTTCTAATCTTCCATGTAAATGGAAAAGGAAGTAGGTTCATCAGAGGTTAACAACATCATAAATTGATTCTGAGTAACAGGGAAATGTACCCTTCACTTATATATGTGGTTATAGGATAGCTTTCAAACATCCAGCTGTGGCTTCCATCTTCTGTATATCTGGTGATACAACTTCCATCGCAACCTGAGCTTGCGTGACTTGCAGAGATCAGAGGCCAGAGATACCACAGACAGTCTCCTTTCCTATGTGATTTTATTAAACATAGGTACAAAGAAATTACAGGTGTTCTTCACCACTTCAGATGTCAGCACAAAAACATATATCAAAATATTTGAAGAAATGTTTGTGTTGTTTTTTGCTTTTCATGTCACTCTGATCTTACATCAACATGTAGCATCCATTTTGTATGCATTACTTCTAACCAGAAATTAACACCAACATTATTATGGTGGTAATCTAAATAAATATTTTAGTACTTATTGATAATGATCTTTAATTAGCAGTGGATCAGAAGATAGTTTACAGTAGGAAAATGCATTTTTTTGTGAATTGTTATAACCTACGTTAGAATATTACCATGTCTGCTGTGTCACTTTAAATTATCTATTTTGAGCAATATTTGAATTATTGCATTGTCCGCTTTATCTTGATGATGTATTTATATTGCTTAACTCTTTCTTGTCATCTCAATCCTTTGTTGGAATTTTTTTATGCAAGGACACTTGTATGTGTGGACGGATTGTATGTGAGGTTGCATGTGAAGACAGGTTGTATGTGAGGATATCTTGTACTTTAGGATGGATTGCAAGTGAGGCTGCATGTGAGGATGGGTTGTATGTGAGGATATCTTGTACATTAGGATGGATTGCAAGTGAGGCTGCACATGAGGATGGGTTGTATGTGAGGATATCTTGTACGTTAGGATGGATTGCAAGTGAGGCTGCGCATGAGGATGGGTTGTATGTGAGGATATCTTGTACGTTAGGATGGATTGCAAGTGAGGCTGCGCATGAGGATGGGTTGTATGTGAGGATATCTTGTACGTTAGGATGGATTGCAAGTGAGGCTGCACATGAGGATGGGTTGTATGTGAGGATATCTTGTACGTTAGGATGGATTGCAAGTGAGGCTGCACGTGAGGATGGGTTGTATGTGAGGATATCTTGTACGTTAGGATGGATTGCAAGTGAGGCTGCATGTGAGGATGGGTTGTATATGAGGATACCTTGTACGTTAGGATGGATTGCAAGTGAGGCTGCATGTGAGGATGGGTTGTATGTGAGGATATTTTGTACGTTAGGATGGATTGCAAGTGAGGCTGCGCATGAGGATGGGTTGTATGTGAGGATATCTTGTACGTTAGGATGGATTGCAAGTGAGGCTGCGCATGAGGATGGGTTGTATGTGAGGATATCTTGTACGTTAGGATGGATTGCAAGTGAGGCTGCACATGAGGATGGGTTGTATGTGAGGATATCTTGTACGTTAGGATGGATTGCAAGTGAGGCTGCACATGAGGATGGGTTGTATGTGAGGATATCTTGTACGTTAGGATGGATGGGTTGTATGTGAGGATATCTTGTACGTTAGGATGGATTGCAAGTGAGGCTGCACATGAGGATGGGTTGTATGTGAGGATATCTTGTACGTTAGGATGGATTGCAAGTGAGGCTGCACATGAGGATGGGTTGTATGTGAGGATATCTTGTACGTTAGGATGGATTGCAAGTGAGGCTGCACATGAGGATGGGTTGTATGTGAGGATATCTTGTACATTAGGATGGATTGCAAGTGAGGCTGCACATGAGGATGGGTTGTATGTGAGGATATCTTGTACGTTAGGATGGATTGCAAGTGAGGCTGCACGTGAGGATGGGTTGTATGTGAGGATACCTTGTACGTTAGGATGGATTGCAAGTGAGGCTGCATGTGAGGACACTTTGTATGTGATGATACCTTGTATGTTGGGATGAATTGTATATCAGGTTGCATGGGAGGTTGTTTTGTATGTGAGCATGCCTTGCACATTAGGATGCATTGTATGTGAATTGCATGTGAGGATGGGTTGCATGTGAGGACAGTTTGTATTTTAAGATATATTGTACGTTAGGATGGACTTCACAGTTTCAAACACTCCTTGAAACTCATCTATTCAAATTAGCCCACCAACCCGTTCCCGAACATCAGGGTTTCAAACAAGACTGGGACCAGCGACACGTCCTCTTTTGTCTCTAATACCCTTAACCCACTTATATTACAAGCTCTTATGAGATCAGGGCTCTCTACAACATCTGTACGTAATTATATGTCATGTTCTTCACTTTTGACTAATGTATTCACTGTACTTAGTGCTACAGAATATGTTGTTTCCTTATAAATAAAGCATAATCATAATAATATTAAAATATATGTGTGCCTGTACATTAAAAAATCTGGTTATGGAACCTTCAGTTTATTTTGCTAAATACACTGGGACCCCAGGAAATTTTGAGAAAAATAATCAACTACATTTTTTTTAAAGTATCAAAAGTAAATAAATTCACTTTATCTTGAACTAGGCAAAGCACACTTTAGTACACACAATAATTTTAACCTATATGTTTGTCATTAAAACATAATGAAATATATAGATTCTCTAAAACGGAGTAAGAACCATGAGTAAATATGACATCCCTTAACATATACAAGCTTGTAGTGCTGCAGTAATGAAAGCAGTGAGAGATATTGTATGCAACAGCAAGTAAGAGACACATAGGGCTGGAGGGGGTAATTAGCAGTCTCCTTTTAATTATTCAGAACACGCATTTTCTTTTGCTCTTCCAGCTCACTGGGAGATAAATGTGGGCTTTTTTATACAGGGTGTTAAAATGTGTTCTGGTTCATTGTGAAAGTCATTAAAAAAAATTGCAGGTCACGTTTGATGAACTAATGGATCAATAGTCTCATATAAGGAAAGCTTGGAGCTGATGTCACTGACACTGGCAGTATGTGTTTCCCTTCTGGTTCATTTGCACAGTGTAAAGGTTCCTAATGGAATTATTGACACACAGAAATCACAGTGCTTTAAAGAGATTGGCACATTGATCTTTCTTGGAGATTCACAAATTCATGGACTTCAAATCTTGATTATCAAAATGCAGTTTTACGCCTATTATGTAGTATTCTTGGCAGATTTGTGCTATATGGTCACAAAGGTGATAGCAGCAAAGCCAGTTATAGTAAGAGTACATCCTACAACAAAATTAAACCAATAGCAGTCACATGCTTAAAGCACCACTGTAGTAATAGTTTTTTTTAATAATTAAAAATAATTAGAAGATTTCTGGATTTTACTAGTCATCTAATATACCTAAGTATACATTTGCTATTATGTACTTTATTTTATTAAGAAGTGTTTAGACACTGTGTTTTTACTGCCTAAGATTAAACAAATAGTACCTGCTTGAGTACAAGGATGTATTGCTGATAACGAGGCTGCAGGAGTTGATAGAATCCCAGCGGAACTATTCAAAATCCTACAAGATGGTGCGATGAAAACTCAACAGTGGCCAAGAGACTGGAAAAGGTCAGTCTACATCCCAATCCCTCAGAAAAGGCAGTGCCAAAGAATGCTCCAATTATTGAAATATTGCACTCCTTTCACATGCCAGCAAGGTAATGCTTAAGATCCTGCAAGCTACCAGATATGCAAGCCAGGTTCCACAGAGGAAGAGACACAAGAGATCAAGTTGCAATGTCTGATGAATAATAGAGAAAACAATGAGAGATCCAGAAAAATATTTACTTCTGCTGCATATTGCTTTGAGTCTCTTGGACTACAAGAAGATACAATAAATAAGTAATTCAGGAAATCAAGGCAAACTGTTCACTAGAAGGTATGACCATGAGGCTAAAGCTCAAATATTTTGGCCATACCATGAGAAGACATGATTCCTTAGAGAAGACTCTGATGCTGGGAAAGATTGAAGGCACACAAAGAATGGGGAGGCAGAGGTGGAGATGGATAGATGAGGTCACTGAAGCAATGAACATGAACTTGATGGAGCTCAGAGGGGCAGTGACTGACAGATTTGACTGGAGGCTGCGGTCCATATGGTCATGGAGAGTTGGACATACCGAATGCTTGGGTATGTTCTCTGCAGCTCATGAAGACACATGCTGAACTGACAGTGCAGTATCGGGCAAATTCTCAGCAATTTACTGCTGAGGCATGGTCACTGGTTGGCTAGTATGAAACACTGCACTGCCAGTATTACAGAGTCTGTGTCTTAATGGGCTCCAAATGGCTGTCCCAAGCAGGTACTATTTGTTTGATTTTAGTCAATAAAAACAGACCTATTCTCTATGAAGTCGTTCCTTCCAGCATCTTACAAACCAGGCTATCTGACTCCAAGACTCCAATCTTCATGCTTCTCAAGTTTAGTGCGAAGTAGCTTTATTTGTTGTATAAAATAGGTAGAGACTCGTATGTGTACCAAAGTCTTGTAGATTCATTCTGAAAGCCAAACATTTTTACTTGTCTGTTTTCCCTTTTTTTTTTTTTTTAAAGAAAATTATCGTATAAAACTGTACACTATACATCAGCTTTTTTGTAGCAATATAGCCTAAGTAATATTATTGTAGAGAGCTAAAATAAAATAGCCACTGTTTGTATATGGTCTCATATATTGCCCTGTTGTATTCTCCTTACTGGCACCAGTTGTGCTGTTTCAGTAGAGTGTAATCCTCAGATGACCTGCTATATTACAGAACAGGTGAGGCTATTCCTGTCTGTGCCCCTGAAGCTTGAATTGTTTTTACAAAATTATACTGATTCCCACACTGCACTTGGGTCTGTTTAGAAAGAAATCTAAAAAGAAGTATACAGACACTAGATCTAGAGTCACGCTGTCTGATACAAAAGAAATAAGCAATCTGACGAGCAGGCTGTTGGCCCATGCCCTTAAATGGAAATGGTTCAAAGTCATTCTTTCTAAGAAAAAAACATGGAGAGGATTGGGCTGTGTCATGCCCAAATACAGAGACAAATGAAAAGACAGCCAGATCTGATAAGTTGTTGTTAAATCTTACTGCACATTTTAAAAGTTTGCTTATGTCTATTGTAAAAGCTCAGTTATATTTTTGATGCTTGTCCAAAATATTATTTACAAAGCAGCAGCAAGGGATTCTGGGTAGTGTTATAACTTTAATTTTAAAAGATGTACTTTTGTACAGCCTCCAAAGAGGTGCAGTCCTATTCTTCAATAATGTATGATGAGTAAACTGTCCGAGTGAGAGATGCACATACATAATATACTGTATATATATATATATATATATATATATATATATATATATATATATATATATATATATATATATATATATATAATATACACACATCTGTATTCTGGATTTCCCTCGTCCTCCTGCGTTTTGAAATTAGGGAGAGAAAGTTGGGCGTACACTACTTCCTTTTCTATGTGATTTATGCTGCTGCTGAATCTGCCATTTTGGTTTCAGCAGATCAACTGCCCGAAGTGGGAGGATCATTTGATTATGTCTGCACAATGAGAATTGGCAGTTTCTTCTGTCAGTAATCTCATCAGGACTGAAGGAAAACTTATTAGTTTACAAGGACACATCAATCTGAGAAAGTAACAGACAGCAGCAGGTGTAAACAAGAAAATATAAAAATAAATCCCTTTTATTTATTTGTTTTGCTTTTATATTATCAAGTTTAGTTATTCAAAAGACCATGTATGGAATTTACTAACAGGATGTGATATTAGCTATGATTTACAGCGGCTCATCGCACATTAGCACGACGTAGGTCCCCATGAAATTTACTAACTTGCTGGTATTATCATTAGAGTCATAATGAGACGCGGTAATCCATGCATCCGTCCTTTTATACATCTCAATTGAAGTAGTGCATGAGTGTTCTAGGGGTCAGGCATGGGCAGAGCTGCCATCGGTGCTGGCACCATGTTGGTTGGCAAACTTGCAGTGGTTGATAGTACACCATTAATATCATATAACAAAAACAAACACAGCAAAATGATACAATGCCCGTGCATAGTCATTTGCACTACATATTTGTAAAACAGCTACCTAAAGTGAACACAATACACTAGCCATTACCACCAATGAGTCATCGGGCCACCCTCCCCCATCTCTTGAGCTTTGGGGTGGAGGGCACATTAACCCCACTGCGGTCCCTTTGGGGCCTCTAAGAATAACCATGGCACCTAACATTAACTACAGACATACAAATCTCTAAGGCATCCGTTGGTAATCTTATCTATATCTGTTAAAGTGCTTATGGACTCCTTAGCACTTTTTCCTGTGACTGTACTCTATAATCTATAAAAATGAAGATCCCAAGGGACCCATTTGGCACCTACCATTAACACCTATACCCAATACCCCCATAAAAATAATAACTAATTAAAAGAAAAAGAAAATTCACAAAAAATAAATATTAAAGTCTTATCCACAATTGTCATCCCTCCATAAAGGGGCACATCCATGTTGATTGTAGAAGTCGATCCTCTTCTATCTTGCTTGAAGACTCTCGTGTTCTGATCTGCTTATGGAAAGGGCCTCTACCTAAAAAAAAAACCTGCTGCTCTATAAAATACATTTACACAACTAATGGAGCTGCTCCTCTGGGGAGTTTCTCCAACAACAAATGGCTTTCTTACCCCACCCTCGACTTATATACTATTTTTATGGCTTCTGATTGGCTGAAATATGTGTCCATCTCATGTAAATCAATCAGACTCCAATATTTGGATTTAGTAGCTCAGTAACCAGCCAGAGAAGTCTACCACCCCTTTTTGTATTGGATAAGATTTCAACCAATGAAAATGCACAGATTGAAATATGTGTACTACTATTGGTTAGCTTTTATCCAATTAGAGGTCTGTGTTTACCCTATTTTGATTGATTGAAATGACAGCTAAGAGATTGTAAGCTTACAGTCCGTTGAAAATTGAAAATACTGAAATTGTAGGACTTTCCTTCACAGGAGAAAGGGACATTGGGACCTCTGACAGGATCACAGAAATTTGCCCTTAGAAGAAGCTGTTTTTGTTGTTGTTCAGTCCATCAGTCGTGTCTGACCATATGGACCGCAGCCCCCAGGCACATCTGTCTGTGTTTCTGGTTGTGCTTATCCATATTGTTTTCTTGGCAAAGATGCTGGAGTGATCAGAGTTCCAGTTCCTTCTCCAGTTGACCACAATTTGTCTGACCTCTCTGCTATGACCTGTCCATCTTGGGTGACCCTACATGGTATAGCTCAGAGCTTTATTGATGTACTTAAGCACCAAGACAAGTTAGCGATCTAGAAGAGGTTAAAAGAAGCACTTTCCCTCAAGAAGAGGGACACCAGAGAAATGTTACTGAAAAACACTTTGAAATAACCAACCCCAAAAACCCACAGAGGGCAGACAGAATAACACTGTAGGTAAATGAAAAAAAATCATTTCATAGCAACAGAGATATGCAGCTGCTGCCCAGACTGTGAAACTGGCTGCTTTACTATGAAATAGCAACATCTTATTTCAGATATATTTGTATATCTATGTATATCCTAACATTGTTCCAAAAATACCAACACAATAAAACAAATTCCAGATGTCTAAAGCAATGAATTGTTTTGAGTTTGAAAATATTTACCATATATGGGGTAATTGCTTGTAAATGAGAAGTTTGTGGCACAGAAGTGTGCTTATAATAAATTAGCATAAAAGACAACTGAAGTGTAAAGCTTTCTAAATTATTTAGCTGCCCTACAATGCTTTTCCTTATATCAATTTGTAGCATTCTATTCCATAAATATGTATAAAATATAAACTGTCAATCAATGGTGATTATTAGTTTTCTACCTGGAATAGAAATATATACATAATATAGATAATATATACATTATATGAGTCTTGCAATAACATACACAAGGGCTTGATAGATACCGGGCACCAGATTACCATGGTGGGCTATTTTATTGCTGTACATATATATATATATATATATATATATATATATATATATATATATATATATATATATATATATATATATATATATATATATATATATATAGTAAATAAAAAGTACATCTGTGTTCACATCTGAATGTCTAAAGCAAGTTAAAAAAACCTGCTTCCAGCTCAGATTACCGAGAAAAACAGTTATTACACTGCATTCTGGGAAGTTGAGCTGGGACACACAAATGTGCCCACAAATGCCTTGCTCTTCATTCCGTAGGCATTATAAAAACATGGCTTCCTTTAAGCTTATGCATGCTGTATTACACAGCTTTAATGCAAAGCCAAGGTTGGATTAAACACAGGCTGAGTATCCAATCCATGTACAGCTGTTTCAAGCTTACTGGCTATCATCAGCATGGAGCGGGATCTCAGCCTGTGTTGTGGAAATTATGAGTAGGTAGTTCACCACAACAATCATTTATAATATGGTGGGCAAAAGAGTGATAGAAGCCCTCCACCGTACAGTAGCACAGTAAATAAAAAGTACATCTGTGTTCACATTTGAATGTCTAAAGCAAGTTGAAAAACCTGCTTCCAGTTCAGAATTCCGAGAAAAACAGGTATTACACTGCATTCTGGGAAGTGGAGCTGGGACACACAAATGTGCCCACAAATATATACACACACATTGTTGTTGTTTAGTCCTTCCGTCGTCAGTCGTGTTTGACTGTCCGTGACCCTATGGACTGTGACTTGCCAGGCACATCTGTCAGCCACTGCCCCTCTGAGCTCTATAAGCTTATGTTCATTGCTCCAGTGGCCTCATCTATCCATCTACTCCTCAGTCATCCTCTTTTTCCTGTGCCTTCAATCATTCCCAGAGAATCTTGTCTTCTCATCATATGGCCAAAATATTTGAGCTTCAACCTCACTAAATATATACACAGGTCTGGAATACAGTAGTGAGATAGAAACATGTATATATAAACACTGTATCCTAGGTCTATGTATATATATATTTAAGCTATGCCTGTCTCTTTTATATTACATATTTAAATATTATCAAAAATATTTATGTGTACACATATATTGATATGCATACACATATATCCTCCTCACATGTGGTTTTAGCAAAGATTTTTTTGGGGAGCGTGCATTTTCAACAAATTTGTCATGCTGTGATATACATACACTACTGAATCAGCTGAAGGGGTGACTGCAGTCCGTGGAGAATTAGGGGTGTCCCCATTGGTCTCCCTATGCTATAACCCCACCCCCCATCTCAGTAGCAGATGGTTTGACATGGGGACATACTAATAAACATTATTTCCTGCACATAGCAGACAAATTGCATGACCCATGCATAATCCAATTAGGCTAGTTGATGGAATAACTGACACGACAACTTGAGTTGGGAGAAACAACGGGCCACAGCTTTATTTTGAAACAATGTAAACAAACAACCGTAACTTATTTAAATGACTAATTTAGTCCTTTCCTTCCGGGGGAGGAGCCCGGCCACGAACAGTGACCTCATGCTTTGAGCCCTGCCCAAAGCCCCAATGCTTATCTTTAAGCACGCCCTGTGAGGTGGGGCCATCGCCCCCTTAGGCCAGTGGGCCGGGCAACTCACCTCCCGCCACGGAGCATGCGAGGGACGCCTCCCGAGGCTGCGATCCCCCCCTGCTAGACATTAAAGCCAAGGCCCGCAAAACACTCTCCCTAAACTCCAACATCATCAACTCATACCCTATTTCCGTAAGATGAACCTTATCCTTTGCGAAAAAATCGTCTGCGCCGACCGGTTCGAAATCTTTATACCGGATGGCAGTGAAACCTTGTTTTCTCACAAAGCTCGCAATCTGCTGGTTTATCTTCTGTCTAGCCTTATCTAAGCATACTGGGTCGCGCGCATTACGCCATGATCTTCTCTTAATCATATCAGACCAGATAAGGAACGTGCCAGGGAACTTCTTCACCCATTTCTCGATGTCTCGTCTCATCACCTTTAGCATTCGTCTCATGGGAACTGTCCCCAAATCGTTCCCGCCGGCATGAAGAATTATAACACTGGGCTGACCGTAACGCTGCGCGTACGTTTCCAAGAGACCGTCGAGCTGCGCCCATCGCAGACCCCGAATGCCACACCACCTTACGCGTAAGTCCGTAACAGGAAAGCCCAGTTGTGCCTTTTCTTCGGTAACTGCGGCTAACCTATGGGCCCAGTACACGTATGAATGGCCCACAATCCATAGTTGCTTCTGTTCCCCTGAAAGTAGAAAGCAACACCATTAAACCACTGCATTTGGCCGTACATAGGAACGAAAACGGTCTGAGTCCCACCTCCCGATGCGCTTTACTGTCGAGTCGGGCAACCCCACCCTAGCCGCTTCAGTGGCAGCTCCAATCCGAAAGGAGTGTGTCCCAAAGTCGGACTGCTTGAAACCGAGCCGATGCAGTGCACTTTTTAAAACTCTTTTAAACTGATACGTAGACAGTGCCGTTCCATCGGCGTGGACCAGCAGCGAACACCGTCCCACCGGTCGCTGCTTAAGGTACTCCACTACACATGCATATGGGCAACACTCTGTGCCAACCTGATGCAGAACCACTTCTCTTCCTTTACCCACTTGATCGGTCTTTGACCTCCGCAACCACAATACCACCGTACCTTCCCTGAGGCAAGTATCCACCAATTGCAGACCCCCCGAACCGTGTCTACTGTTCGCGACTAACTCCCCTATCCTAAACGCTCCGAAGAACGCCAGGGAAAAAGCCGTTCGGAAAAGTAGAGATTCAAAGGGGTCCCTGCAAACCACCACCAATTCCTGAGCCAATCTCAGCAACAGCGCAAATGTTATTGGCCGCCTACTATCTGGCCTTTGCGCACCGCTGAACATTCCGCGCACCACCTTGCGCACTAGAAACTCCTTAGTAAGGTCCCTCTGCCCAGCAAGCTTAAACATAAAAGCAAGCGCCGTGACCTGTCTCCCTACTACGGGTTTTGATTCGCCTTGCTCGGCGCACCGCAGCAGGTACCAAAGCAGGATCCCTACGCTCTTGTCCTCCGTCGTGGCACCACCTGCCAGTGCCACTAGACTATCCCATTTTGCCTACATGCGTCTATAAGCGTTCCACGTCGCTGGGGCAACAGACTGTCTCACGAGTCTCGTTACCTGACAGCTCCAATCTCCCAGAGCTCCTCGAAGATGTGCTCCCCCAGGGCGTTCGCACGAGGAGCCAGCGCCCTGAAGCGATCCTCCTGAAACCGAGAGAGGGCGTAAGCAATTCCGTTATCCACATTTGTCACGTGTCTTGCTTGAAACCATATGTTCAAGCGAAGGCAACATAGCACAAGATGCCTGAGCAATCTAATCACTGGTACGGAAGCCGCCGTGATGTTGTTCACGGCTTCAACCAACCCCTTATTACCCGAATGGAAAATGACTCGCCTGTCCCTGAAACAAGGACCCCATAAGTGCACTGCTACCACCATAGGAAACAGCTCCAGGAATGTAGGGTTCAGCAGTAAACCCGCCTCTTCCCATTCCTCCGGCCATGCCGCAGCGCACCATCTCCCTTGGAGATACGCCCCACAACCGATCGGTCCAGAACCATCGGTGTGAAGGTCTAGCTCTGCGCTGGTGGTGCCCTCCTTTTGAAGGACCACCCGCCCGTTAAAATCTGCAAGGAACATCGCCCATACCCTTGCATCGTCACGCATGGCCCTAGAGACTGTTAGGAAATGATGCGGCTTCGCAATCCCTACCGTAGCCAGCGACATCCGTCTACAGAATATCCGCCCCATGGGGATAATTCTGCACGCGAAATTCAACTTCCCCAATATTGATTGCAGCCGCCGCAGGGTCACCCTCCGTGCGCCCCGTAGCGCCGTAATCTCGGCTTGCATGTCCTCCACCTTCTCTAAGGGAAGACTGCACTCCATTTTGCAGGAGTCAATCCGAATCCCTAGAAAAGTCAATTGTTCCGTAGGGCCCTCCTTCTTGTCATGGGCCAGTGGTACCCCGAATTCTGTACAGATTTCGGTGAACACCTCAAGCATGAAACAACAAGCGTCGTTTCTCGCTGGGCCAACAAAAAGGAAGTCATCCAGGTAATGGGTAACACTCTTGTACCCCGCCTCGATGCTCACAACCCATTGTAAAAATTTGCTGAAGGCCTCGAAGTAAGCACAGGATATCGAGCATCCCATGGGTAAACATAAGTCGACGAAGTAACTTCCGTCCACGAAGCACCCCAGCAACCGATGGCTTGACGGGTGTACGGGGAGCAATCTGAATGCTGCCTCGATGTCCACTTTTGCCATAAGGGCCCCCCGGCCCTCCCTCCTCACCAGGTCGACCGCCCGGTCAAATGACTCATAAGACACAGTAGCCTGGTCTTTTGATATGCCATCGTTTACCGAACGACCTCTGGGGTAGGAGAGATGCTGGATCAATCTAAATTTACCCTTCTCCTTCTTGGGGACCACCCCAAGTGGAGACACAACTAATCCCTGGATGGGCGGGGCCGCAAATGGCCCAGCCATCCTCCCCAATTTTACCTCATTAAGCACCTTAGCTTTGGCTACCCCTGGGAAATCCCTAGCCGACTTCAGGTTTGGGACAAGAAAACCTTGAATGTCGACCCCACATGGAATCCGGAATCCTTCTCGGAACCCGTCCTCCAACAGGCGCGCCGCTTCGGCGGTGCCTGCCAATTTACCGTAGCGCTTTAGCCACAGCAGCATGGCGGGGAGGCGTATGGGCGTCCTGCCCCTTTGCGGGAGGTTCGCCCCTGCCTCCCTCTTTGGGTCTACCGCATCTAGACAGGGGGTGTTCACCTCCGCAATTTGAGCATGCATGCTTAAACCTGCAGTTAGGTGCCCATCTGCAGACCCCCTCGTTGTACGAAAAACAGGTCTTAAGACCTGCTCCTGAGGCGTGGGTGGGGCCCTTAGCTCCACCGGCCCCGCTCCGAAAGGGCGTCGTGACTCTCATGGGTGTCATGATGTTTAGCCAATACGCCACCGCTTTGTCACTCCACGCCATACTTGGCCTCGAGGCCAAGTATTTCCGGAATTCCTCATCGTACCGCCACCAGGCCGTACCCCCATAAACCTTGTGAGCATTCCGAATTTCGTCTATGTAAACGAACAATCCCGAACTCTGTTCAGGATGCCGCTCACACAGTACGCAAGCCCAAATAGAAAATGCTTGCAGCCAGGTATCAAACGTCCTGGGTAGCCTAGCAAAGGATTTCCCCTCCCTGGGGCCCCTCTCGGCCAGGTCTGTTTGCCTAGACATAGGGAGAAGGGAAAACAACTCTATAAATTCCCTCCTCCAGATCTTTTCCTTTACGTCCTGTGGAAGGTGTGCACCTAAATTATCCAACGAGCAGAGGACTATAGGCCTCATGGCTGCGTCGGTAACTCCCACAGTGTTATTCCCAACTGCTGCAATCGCGTTGACTACCGACTCGGGCGCGCGCAAGCTAGCTAGCGCCTCGCTCGCGCTCGCTGGCGCCACTACCGCTGCTGGCTGGGACCATGCACCCTTTGCTAGCCCCCCTATCCAAGCTCCCATTTCGCGCTCGCTAACCGCAATGTTATGCGCAGCTAATAGAGTCTTTAATGACCCAATAAAACGACCCTTGTCTGCTGCGCAGCTCAATTCTGAGCGCTCACCTGCTTCTGGAAGCTTTGGAGTAGATACGGCCAACGGAGTATCCCCGCGTCTCTCCTGGCGCTCCGGGGACTCTGACCGTCTGGCCCTCCGCGGGCTTCTCCTCTCAGATCCAGTGCAAGCATAGCTGCACCGACAAGATCTTCTGCTTCTAGACCTGGATCTCCTTCTGGATCTGTGGGTACAAGAAGAACAGTCACTAGCTCTCCGCGACCTGCATGCCCGCGCCCATACCGCCCTTTCCTCGTCTGAGGAAGGGTCCTGGTCAGCTAAGCTTGCGCGGCTGGAGTAGGCTAGCACTGCCTCCGCCGCCCCCTGTAGGGGGTCCCCTGAGACTTCCTCGGGCGTTGGAATATCCAGCTGTTGGTCAGTCTTAGACCCTTTGCGCTGTGGCCTAACCGTATCGCCCTCAGTCTCTACTCTGCTACGCCTTAGCGGTGTGTGCGTAAATAGCAGCGGACTGTACCTGTTCGTAGCCTTCTTAGCTCGAGTGGGGCGTCCTAGCCTCGCCACTGCCGCTGTCACAGGCATGTCATCAATCATGACCATGCTGTCTTGGCTATTCATCTCTCTGATGACCCCGTCTCTTCTCTCTCTCGTCGTCGCCATGCTCCTCTCACTGCCAGTTTGGCGTCCCTGTAAAGTACCAGAAGCACTGTTAATGAGGGAAACCCCAGGGACCGTCTGCTTGGCACCGTGAGGGCCTGTAGGAGCCTTTTTAGGACTCCCGGCTTTTCTCTTACCCCCTGCACCCCCCTTACGGGGTGTTAGAGGGGTGTTTCGCGACCTTTGTCGCGGCCTAGGACCTTTAGGCAAGTTGGCAGGTGGTGGCCGGAGTGCTAGGCCCTCACCCCCACCACCCGTGATCCTGGCGCTCGCCTGCCTGGGGGGTATGGGGTCCCGGCCGCCCTGACCTGTAACCCCCCCATCTCTGGTGTCTCTGCTACCCGATGGACGTGGGTCTGGCAGCCCTACAGTGGTGGGATGGGAAAAAATTTCCCTGGAGGCATCAGAATTGGCTAGGACACCAGCCACCGCAGGCTGTTCCTGTACAATGTGCTGAGCTCCAAGCGCAGAAGGCATGGGAGGTCCCAGCCTGTCCTGCACCCACCTGACCCCTTGGCTTAAGGCACGGGTCCTAACCTCAGCCAGTAAGGCCTCTAAGCCTTCTGGATCCATATTAAATGCTAACAGGGGAACAAACAGGGGGAACAACAAGCAGAAATACAGGCACACACAGACACAGGAACACACACAGACACAGCACACTCACAGGGAGACAAGGACACACACACACACAAAAACGGAGGAGGAAAAAACACAAAAACGGACAAAGATAGCCTCAACAGTTATGTCCCCTTATATGCTGGTAAGCTGGGGTGAAATCTCAGTAATTAAACCTTCCTACTTTAGTTTTAGCTGCAGGACCTCAGACCTCCGTCCATTCCAGTCGGGAGGCCGCGCTGCTGTGTTCAATGGCGCGAAACGGGCTTCCGACACGCCCCCCGACGCTCCTGATTGGCTAATAGCCTCACAGGCTCCGCTGGGTCACGTGACGCTACAGGCTGACCCAGGGAGCCTGTGCAGCCTCCGCGTCGTTCAGTATGGAAGGACATTCCCACTGATTCTTGACTAAGCAGCGTGCAGATGACAGCCTTGGAAGATTTTTTTTTTACATGGAGTTTGTTTTCTCCGAGCAATGAGCTGGTAAGATGACGTGCAACTAAAAGACCACGTACATGTTTATTCTCCCACATATATATTTTTTAAATGTATTGTGATTCACCTCCCACACTTTTATAAATAAAAGATTTGCTATGTTGCACTGAGCATTATCACTGTTATGAGTAACATCAGAAGGAGTAAGATTTGAATTTGCTTGCTTATTTAAATATACTTTGTAGGATGCGTGAAAATAACTTAATTAACTCATTATATTCATACAAGAGAATGGCCAAGATTTATTAAGCTCTGCTGCGGTACCTAACGATACAGTTAAGATGCACTGCTGCTACTTCCTCCTTCATTCCCATTACCACTTTCCCCTTGTGGCTATGTTGGGGGGTGCTGAAAGTATAATATAAGCTGCAATCACCATTATGGTATTCACTAAGAATTTTTGTTGTCTAAAGATTAAGAAGCAGCTATCGAAAAGGACTAAATAAATATGACATACAGTAGACTCTAACCTCCACCCATGGGGATTGGTAGATACAAGATAAATATAGTTTCTGGTTGCTTGAGAGTTACATATAAAAGAGGCCTAGATTAGCTGCGCATAGGATGCTCTGCTAATTATGTTTGTCAGTGAGGGCTGTTCTAACAGCAGCAGCTTTCACTCCTCACTTACACACAGGTACGTTTGGCTGGAGAGTGCATTGCAGATCCCCCGGGAATGTAACGCCAACACTGCCCTGGCTCAGTCACTCATGTCTGTCTGCTTCCAGGTAAAATTGCATTGTAGAGATATACAGTGGATGATATCTAGGTGCCTGAAGGCATTTTGTGGCATGACAACCTGGCTCCTGGCATTTGTTGAGACGTGTACATTTTTATTTTTATTTAAATTAAAGTATTCATTATTTTTTTCTAGTTGCTTGAGAGTTCTGGTTGCTTGAGTACCGGTTAACTGGGAGTCTACTGTATAGCTAATTTAAATAATGTGTATTTGCCTCAAGTTCTTATAAAAGTGTTTAGAATATATATTGTTTTATTATATTTGACATTTACCATTTAATTTGTACTATAATAGAATATATATATAATAAATATTGTGACCTGGTGCATAACACCTATTTATAACTTTAGCACTGTAATAATTGGGAATCATTGCAATAATTAAGGGTAAAAATCTAAAAACCCTATTGACCAGATTGTACTTATCCACCACCCAATGCAAAATTATTAAAGTGCTAAACTACTATAATAGAAATTGAAAGGTCCACGTTTTTAACTTTCTGCTTCAACTACAATGGAGATCAGCCAATAAATTGAGAATATAAATAAAGTAATAAACATTTTAGATTTTTTTTGTAACAGACTGCACATCAGTTATAAAATGTTACCATGTTAGTGAAATGACATATAATAATTAATATTCAGCACTGCTTGCCATGCATGTGAAGTTATAAATAAGAAAGCGTTTGGAGAGTCAGAGAATATTGGAGTTCATTATAATAAAATAATCTTAGTGAATAACATGCAATAATCCTTTGTGGCTAATCCTACAGTTTGTAGCCCAATGTCAGGCATGTGGATTTGATATTAAGAACATTTTATTTATTTCTGACTGCTATGGATGGCAAACGCAAAGTGAGACCTATTTCTTGTTTATTGATTTTGTCTGTCTGTATTTTTATAAGGCTGTAAGCCTGCTTGCCAGCTGAATTCTGAGATGTCTGCAAATGCTTCTACCACATGATACTGCAAGCTCCAAGACTTCTCGTCCATTAACTGAAGTATCTCTTCCTTGTTCACCAGGGGAATCTTTTATTCATACGCAGGCTATGCATTTCATATCCATTTCCATAGTTAGATCGAAGTCCTAAGTATATTCCAGAAAAAGAAGCAGCTGATCTGTTCTGTTTGTGCACAAGTATCTCTGTACTGTATTTTGTTATGAATAGCAAAGGAAGCCATTGTGTGTTTTATAGGGACGTGGAATTTTATTTTCTTTGTTAAAGGTAAGTGCTTATATGTCACAGTGTGTTTTCTTTTTTCAAATAAAGATCTCAGAGCACAGAATGCTCCCCCCTGCATTGCTCAAATTCCAGAGAGATAATAGCTGAATTTTCTTCACTAAAAGAATAATAAACCCATTAGAAGTTCTGTTCTATTCAAACCTGAAATATAAGCAGTATGATAAAACCTTACCATTGACTTGAATGGGGGACAAACCTCTGCAACATTTGCAACACAATTGGTTGCAGCAATGCATCAGACGTGGATCTGGCAGTGGGCAGGCAATGATACATATAAACACAGATTTGATTTGATTCCTCAGTGAAAAATGCACACTTTTCAAAATGCTTTTATGAGATCTTCACAGTGATGTGGTCCAAATTGTGCTGTATTAGGTGACCCTTTTAAAAAACATTAATTTAACAACAAACATTCTGTTTTAAATGCTTGAAAAAAAACATTTATGTTCCATGTTCCTTTAAATACAGTTCTTCTTTAGGAACAGGAGATAAATCTAGCTCTAAGTGGATTTACGAGATATATTGATTTCTAATCCCTTCACTGACTTGGCAATTTCTTAGCTAGCACTTATATGTAGTTCTGATATTAAGCCATGCAGTAATTTTCCAAGGGCACGGAAACTATTTCTAGGAATGTGACAAATCATGGGTCTGCTTATTGTATAGTACCAAAGCGACACTAAAACTGAATTCAAATCTGTAATTCATGTTTTTTTTTTTTTTTTTTTATAAAAGGTCACACTTAGACATTTAACAGCCTTCTTTTAGATTTTCTATTTGTAAAGTTGTACAGAATATGCAAGAAAATTAAATGATTTTTGTTTTCATTACACATTTTCATATCCAGTGATGGAGCTTATGATTTTGCATTTCCTGACTTGGATTATTGGACTTTCAGTGGCTCATATTAGCATTTTCTCTATCTAGATGATTTCTAAAATGGGCCTTTTTTCTATTATGGATGTTTGTTGAAAAACACATGCTAGTAAATAATATCTTGCTTAATTGATTGAAAACATTAAGTGTAACTGAATACCAAACTATAGATCACTTTTCAATAAAATAATTACCTGCCATCTCCCCTCCCATTGGACATTGCTGCAGTGCCCCTCAAAAAATTTTTTTTTTAATTTCTTTGCTTAAATTCTCAATGCCCCTGCCCCCGAAATCCCCCCCCCCCCCCCCCCCCCCAATCTAACAAAAAAAAAAAAAAATATATATATATATTAAAGAAATACGTATCGGTCAAAGCTCTCATGGGAAAGACATACTGCTCCATAGTGGCCGAATCTAGTGACGCATGAGTACGTTTAATTTTGCTATTTTTTGTATCCCCTGTTCATTTAATCTGGGGGGCGGGGGGATTGTCATGCCCATCCCCCATGGTTCCTACGCCCCTGCCGGCAGTAACCCCATCACTTTATGCCTTGATTAACCCATTCAATTTAAGATGGTCATACATATACATATTTTTTTTTTAAAATACACTCTGTTACCAGGAAAAGCTGCAATTAAAAAGATCTCTATATTATGACACAGTTCTACTATAGTATTATGCATATAGCAGAATATTAGCCAGAATTTCAACCACAAAGCAAATATTTATTGCAGTGTTGAAACAAAAATCTGTTTATTTAAAGGGTGGTGAAACATATCATATAGATAGACATTGAGCATGAAATACAGAATGATAGGACCCTTTTTAGGAGGGTTATGTTTTGTTTAAGCATACTGTAACAATTTTCCATAGAAAACTGAGGAAGGTTTTTGCTACAAAAAAAATCTGCAGACCTAGGTAAATGCATAATTTTGTTTGCATAATTCTTAAACTTGTTTTCAACCCCATTGCAAAATATAGAACTTTCCATTAGTGATAATTATATTAATATTGCTATAATGTAAAAGTGATGTGATAAGAACCAATTATTTTGCTGCTGTAAAAAGAGTGAACATAGTGAATTCACCCTTGAATTTGAATTTCTCAACGTATTTTGCTGTTTTCTCTTGTGTTATACTTAACCTTCTCAGTGTAATGTCCTTGAGTGCCGTCTCCTCTTTCATCGACTCTGGGGCTATTTAATTCTGTCATTGGATGAATTCTCAGGATAATAGACATGTCATTATTGACTATTTTTAGATCAAATGTGTTGTATTTTCTCTCTGTATGTTATTTTATTTTTATTTTTTTGGGTCAGGTCTACATATGGTTCATAATATTAAATGAACATGCAACACAGTTATTTTTTTCTTACATTTTAAGAGTTTGCTTTAAACGTGTTTTGCATAAAAACCTGTTTAATCTTCACTGAAACTAACAGGAAGTACCTAGAGCATATATACTTCTATAAATTTCATTGGCACACCAGTATGACTCATGCATTTATATTGCTCCTCGTTGACTGTCAGGGGCAAGCCGCCAGATCATTTAAACATTTTAATAGTTTTTTTATTATTATTTGAGAGTTAAAAAAAAAAGTAAACGTACAGTGGTACATGATGAAATACCCTATTTCAGATGCAACAAAAAAATGCATTCAGTGTCCAAGCATGGCACAGGACTCAGAGATCAAACTTAGGAACCAAACAAAGTTATAAGTAATGAGAAGCCAGAGAAACTTTTTTTATAAAGAGAAAAAATATATTTGTAAAGCTCTGGTTTACTTTTTATAAACTGGCTCACATTAGTAAGTCTTGCCCAAAATACATCCATATAGACTCCATTTACACATTTTTTAGCAACAACTTTGTGTCCAGTCGGTCAGCATTTATATAGCGGAACCCCCAGTTGTTGTTTTTGCTAATAATGATGGTGAATGATAGAAATGTTGTCCTTTTTAATACAGGTATATATACATTCCCCTTTCTGGATCACTACCTTGCTGTTGTGAAGGGGCTTGTGTACCTCCGTAAAGCTGTGAGCTATACCATGTAGGGTCACCCAAGATGGACAGGTCATAGCAGAGAGGTCAGACAGATATCTCTCCACTGAAGAAGGAACTGGCAACAACCTTCAGTATCTTTGCCAAGAAAACCGTATGGATAAGCATAACCAGACGCAAGATGTGCCTGGCATGCTGCGGCCCATGTGGTCATGGAGCATTCGACGCAATTGAGCGGCTAAACAACAAGATATATGCATTAAAAAACGATATCCGATTAATTATATAAGCAACAATAAAATTCAGTGTCCTCAGTATTGTTTAATTTGTAGGAGAAGATCCCAGGTTGTTGAAGCAAATGTTTTCCCAGTTGATGCAAGTCTTCTTCATTTTGAAGCTGGAACTGTATTTACTCTTTAGCAGCACTTTACAGGAAGAAAAATTAAGGCAATTATTGAAATAATCTGTTGAGTCAAATTTGCAGCGACTAATGACATTCATAGATGTAGTTGCCTAAACAAGTGTCTAAAGCCTGCCAGAGAGCCAGATGGTAATGGAAAATATTTAGCAGAGTTTGGCAATGACAACTTTCTAATCAAAGAATGACTAGGGTGTGGGAAAATGCATGTCTGGGTATGTCTGTATCACAGTCTTCTGTATTGCTTTATAGTGAATGGAGCATACAATAATGAAATTAGCAAAAGGCAAGTTCAACTGTAAAATTTAATTTCTTTAAAATCATAGAGAAGACTAATTATTTATGTAATTGTTGTCACTTACACTGCGCTCTGTTAGCCGGACTCTTGTTGGTCATGTTTTGTATTTATCAGCAACTCACAACACCTTACATACATAGGTCTTATAGTAATAGAAGACAAGGGCTAAACAGTTTACATGTGTATTTGTACTTTAGTAAGTGAACTTGTGTTGAGGTAAAACTCTCACCTTAACAGCAATGTGCCTCATTAAATTGTCCAAATCGTAGTTACTGTAGCCCGTAATGTAGCCCGCAAAAGTTACTGCTATTAAATTGGCCCCTTTCCGCTACCTGCAGATCGATCTGTGATTCACAGGCTTAAAATCCCTACGGTTATCAAAATCGTAGCTCCGAGCCTTTGATCTGTCAAGCCCACAATCGCTAAAATCGCAAATCACTATTTAAATTCTACAACTCCTTAAACCCACAATGGCTTTCACATCCGTAAATAGCAAATGTAGCCAAAAATCCTATGAGTACTAGAAAGACTTGCAAGGGAGTTAAACACCTGTTCGTAACACTATAAAAGCCATTAAAAACTCAATACTGCACTTTAAAATATGGGAAATGTGATGTAAGACATTAGAATTAATTGCACAGTAGTCTCAAGCTCGCAAATCTGCAATAAAAAATATTTTTTTTTACGTTTAATTTCCGTGTTATATTAATCTTGGGAACCAAGGAGTTAATATATATCAGGCCACCTACATGGACTATAACAGTTTCTTCATTCATTTTTATTGATTTTTTTAATCGCCAGTTTGCGAACCAGTCGCATATCGGACGTTAAAATGTCATGATGACAGTCTCATTTACTGTTGTCTGTTTCTAAATCGGTAGTTACAGCCTTGCTTAATTGATCATGCACTGAAATGCTACTTACGGGTGCATGGTTTAAGATTTTGGCTTTCGGCCATGTAGTTACGGGGTTGTTCAATTTAATCGTTCTGTAACTGCTGCAAAATTTTCAGCAGTTACTGAGCGATTAAATTGGAATTAAAATGGAATTTAATGAGTTATTTTTAAAGAGTATAAAAAGTGTCTTTACATTGTACTGTCCATTTCTTTTATAAAATGAATCATTCTTGACATATACACACGTTGTGTTGCTCTATATGGTAAAGTTTAGTTACTTTCTGTGGTCATCTGTGATTGACTGTGCTTGATTCATGTATAGTACACTCACAAGAGTAGATAAATATATAAACATGTGAGCCAAATAGGTTTTCTAGGAACCATTCAAAAACCTACATTATATTTTTTGTTTGACGAAATGTGGGTTAATCTACATAAGTGGCTCTCAGTCTTTTTGATCTGGGGACTGCCTTTCAGAATGTAAAACCAATAAATGCAATCTAAACAAAGAAAAAGAAAATGAAAAAAATAGCAAAAAAAAAAAAAAAAAGAAATTAACATCTCTTTCAAAAATTGTGCCCAGAAGGGAGTCTGGTACTTAAACTGAATAATCACAACTCATAGTTCCTAGTTTATATCTCCTAGTTCCACACTTTCATTCTCCTTATGTTTGCCCATTTAATCTCATGGGTGGAGTATTACTTCAAATTGGTAGAATATGTATTTCAATTGGGTTGTCTTTCATTTGTCATTTATGTAAGCTATATACTCCACTATCCAACATATGGATACTATCTTTGACAAAATCCTTCAATGATGACAAAACATGTTGGGATGCATTCTGAAATTATGTGCCCCTTTTCCATACATGTTTTTTTTATGAAGACTAAATAAAAAGATATTTTTATGTACCCGCCCCCCCCCAAAACATTTTTTTCTAGTATTAATTTTAAATGGAGCACTGAAATATGGGACTGAAGTGTCTCTGTAACTTACCTGTGTTCACATAGGAATATTCAGACTACCTGACCTTGCATTGGTCTACAAAGACAGGCATTAGTGGGACATCTCTGTGTTCCTGTACACACACAATCGATAGCTAATTGATGTAAGAATTCCATTGTTTAAAAGAAAAGTGTTGACTTTTTCATTACTCGCACATTATTCTTTTATAGTATATCCAACATACCTGGTGTTTTCCTTAGATAATTGGTCTTCTGATTTACTATCATAGATTTTTTTGGAGGACATCAATATCCTATCACTGACACGGTCATCCTATGGAGTCAGGTACCTGTGTTACTTATTTGGATACATTGGCTTTCTTTTATTCTGAGCATCTATGAATTACTGTACAAGCAGATGAAAGAATATCACATCTGAAAGATTCTGTGCACTCCAGAAATCAAAGGCTGGAGCTTGATAGAAAATCACAGAAATAAACCTGCAGATATGGGTTATATGATGAGAAACCTTTCTGATCAATTTTGAGACTGTGGGGCAGATTCACTAAGCTTATAGGGAGGCTTGTACATCAGAAACAAGTACCATAACCATATTATTCACTATGCTATATTTCCTTTTTATTTTTTATCTCCTCACATGTCAGAGATGTAATCGGCATGTTATTGGTGTGTTGTATATAAAACATCTGCTGTTATCAGCATCACAGTATTTACTAAGTATTCTCACTGTCACGGCTTTGCATAAAAGTAGCTTTTCCACTTCACATCTGAAAATGCTTTCATGGGAAACTGCTTTTTGTCTGCAGCCAGTCTGAAATAAAATATTTCTATGTGCACTTTGCTAATGTTTAAACACAAAACGAGCAGGTGGAATTATACACCATATGCTCATTGCAGCAATATGATATTATTTAATTCTAATGCCTGGCAGTAATACACTGTGTAAACAGAGAGCATGTGTCCTGATAAGACCTTTGTGCAATTTTGTGAGTTTAACATTTTCCTTGAAGAAAATTAGATACAGTAATATTATTTTACTTATATAATTTCTATGAATATCAATATCCCCCAATCCCCACATTACTGCAAAAAAGTTTTTTGTAAATTGGTTGAAAAAACTAATTCTCTGTCACAGTTAGCTTCCTCAGTGGCATAGGACTACCCACAACACTTTTCTGCAGCTAATTCACACTGTTAAAGGCATATCGAAGTTTCCTGAGTTATGGATGCATCTGATAGAGGAGTATCAGTAGTGTATGAAAAAAATACCAGAATAAACATTTAAACACAAGTTTGCAAAATGTCTTGTAGTTTCTGACAATTGAAAATAAGAGTTAACACTCTTTTAAGACAAAGGCTAAATTAGCATAATATTCATAATTTGTTTTGGCCAATCAGGAGGAGGCACAGACAGCTATTAAGTTCTGGGGCTCCTGGCTGTGCTGTAAAATCTCTCTACCAAAAAGGTCAAAATCTGTACCTGGCTGCCTTTCCTGTGTATATTTGTTTATGTGAGCTCCCTGTAAGTGGGCAAAGCTGGATTTTACTTTCCTGCATATAACTTTATAAGTACACTGAACTTTACTATATAACATATATTTTTCTCATAATCACGGCCTGTTTCTTATTAAAGATTTGAAACCCAGGAAACTTATATATACCTTTAACTGAAACATAACTAATTTGGGATGACAGTCCTCAAATGAATTTACTATTATGTAATTTTATATTTATTATATAATTTTAAGTCTCTATTTTAAAACTTGCATAACTACAACCTGCTCCTGATGGAATTACTCTTTTCTGTTGGTGTGTTAAGAACAAAATAAGTCCCACTGAATAACAATTCTCATTATTCATTATTCACTCACTTCATAAGTAAAATAATTATATTGTGAAAAATAAGATAGTTTTCGAAATCAATGTGTTGTATTGAATTTAAATGTAGATATTCTTTGTTATTAAATTCAATTTACGAATTTTGTGTCTTAGGAAGATTTAAGATTTCTGTTTGACAAGTTTGCTCAGGTTAGTTTGAGATATCCTTGATAATATTATATACAATAATGTGGTACAGTGGCAGGTGCAGTAATGTTAATTGTGTGTGATGACAAACAAACCTATACCTCTGGAATTAATTTTCCTATTAAAATATACATATAATTTTATCTCCAGTCTTGGTTCCACTGCATTATGGATTTATCTCATGTTTCATGTGAATGTTGTTTTCATATTCACCTTCAACACTAGAGCATAGTTTACCGGCTTATCATAGTTTTTCTTTAAATATATTATCATTTTTATGTGCTCAATTAGAGTTTTTTTGCCAAGTATTTTAAAACTTGCCTGTTAGTATCTTTTTTATCAGTCACATTTTTAATAGGTGAGATACAACTGTCACTGCTGCCTATTATTATATACTAGCGAATTGCCCGTCAAAAAATGACGGCAATGAAATTGTAAGGTAGCTAAATTAGTAAATGAATATAGTGTACCTATTTTGAAGCATTGTGATGAAGAGCTGGCAATCTGTGTTGATGTTGCTGCAGCATTAGTGGTGTGGAGCTGCTGTGTAAGCATGCTGAATGTGTGCAGTGTAACACTGTGCGTGCGCGAGACCAAACCGTTAGCGTAGTCGTGTACTTCCGCATTGGCGTAAAATGGCGAGTAAGGTGTGGTATAGGTCTGTATCGGAATATCCGTAGGTGTTTTGTGGTGTTTTGCGAGTTTAGAGTGCTGTAGCCTCGTTTTCGTTTTGTTCGGCGGCCATTTTTTCTCTCGCTTAGATTTTTTTTTAGTCTCTAAACTGTTTTATTTCGAGTAAAATCGAGGTGTAAGTTGCATTTTTGAGGTCCTGGGTGCTCCCTCTTGGTGTAGGTAAGGTTTTTATGTATGTGCTGTGTGTATGTATTGTGTTTTAAATGTTTGTATGTCGGCGTGTTGCGTCCGATGTTTGCAAGGTCGTAATGTGTGGTAACGTGTTTCGTACGTTGTTTGCGTTCCTCGTAAAATTTAGCGAGTGTCGTAATTTGTGTGTCGTGTTTTTGGAGTAGCGACGTGAAGTTTGCGAGGGTTTGAGGCCCTTGCCCAGTGACCTCGCCAGCAACTGAGGCCCTCGCTTCGCGAGGGGCCTCAGTTGCTGACATGGAGCGCCTTCGGCGCTCCATGCCAGCAACTGAGGCCCGTGCCCAGTGACCTCGCCAGCAACTGAGGCCCTCGCTTCGCGAGGGGCCTCAGTTGCTGGCATGGAGCGCCTTCGGCGCTCCATGCCAGCAACTGAGGCCCTTGCCCAGTGACCTCGCTACGCGAGGGCCGCGGCTCGCTACGCGAGGGCCGCGGGCTCGCTATGCGAGCCCGCAAGCGTGAGCAACGACTCGTACGCTCACAACTATATATGTGATGAAGAAACTGTATTTTCCATAGCACTTTTACAAGGGTAAAGTACTGTAGAGAGGGTGCAATGAAAACATTGCAAATGTACCATAAACAAGTCATACGGTAAGAAGAAATACCAATTCAATATGGCAACAGACAATTGGTGCAGCATAGTCGAGGTCCTAAAGAGTTGTCTATGGCCTAACATCATAGGACCTGACCATGGTCTCAGAGCAGCAGTCTACTATCGGGTAGTGATGTTTAAAGGGCCATTTACCTGACTGTAAGTGCTCTTCAAGGTGAGCCATGGGCATGGTGAGGACACTGAGTTTTTCCCTGAACTCAGGAATGCATTCAAAAGTTAACCAACAACTGACCTTTTTAGGTGATTCCAGCATTCCATGATCTACACAGACTGATTTGTTGAGGGTTGACTTTTTAATTTTATTATTTTGCTCACTACATGGAGCTGAAATGACATGTCTGTGAGCGGGCAGTCAGTAACACATGTAAACACAGACTTTATTTAATATTCAATGAAAAATGCACATATTTTTAGGAGATTTTTATAGTGGTGTCTTCCAAATTGTGCTGAATTAAGTGACCCTTTAGTTTCTGTAAAGCTTCCACTGTTCTTTTTTTGTCAATACAATATAATATAAATAGTTCCACCAGTCAGTGTATCAGCAACATTTCACATGGATAATATGTTTTTTCCTCTATAGATAATCACTAAATTCCACCGTTTTATATTATATTATTTCTACTTCAAATATCTTTTGTGCTGCAAAATTATTGATTTGCTACAAAAATGAAAGTGGGTGAATGTTTTTTTTTTTCATTGTACAAAAGCTCCATAATTATCTACCTTTCATATTGTTTTATTAATTTACTGACAAACCTCACTGAATTAGAATTTTAGTCTGTATTGTAGAGGTTGATGAGTTCAATTAACCTGCACAGTTCTGTTTGCTGATATCATATCCTACTCTAAGCCATGTCAATGTATCATTGCCGTCCCTGGATTTATGTGTTAGTAAAAGCCAGGCCTTGTCTAATCGTTGTTGCCATGTGTATTCCTATGTGGTAGCAATAAATATTCCTCATTTATTGTCTAGATGCCAAATCTCTGCTGTCATATAGCATTTCCCTGACCTGGGAGTTTTTCCCTGGGCACCGCTTGGTCCATTATCAGCTTAGTGCAATATATTACTGTTTTAAGGCTGAACACTAGTGGTGCTGGGTCGTTGCCATTAGTCGCAACAAACCTCTCTGTATTCAGTGTCTGAGACGTACTTCTTGCGTCAGCAGATGTTGGAATAGTAGAATCTATTGAATACAAACCAAGAGGTTTTTCATCATAAAACAGCAACTAATTATTTCAAATAATACTGTCCTCATCTTTAAATGTAAAGATACATTAAAGAACATTTCCAAACGAGTATGCTCATTATTATTATTATTTCTATTCTGTAAAAAAGAGCAGCATTTCTTATATTTGTTTTGTATTTCTCTGGCAACTGATCCTCTATGTGTAAATGTTGAACTATGATAAAATAAACAGGAACACTTTCCTTTATTCTTTCTAATTTAACAACGCCGCTTACTTAAAAACCTGCTTACTTGACCTAGATCAAATAGGGACCAATCTCAGGTAGTGATAAATGTTCATCCTCAATGGAATATCTCCAATCTACTGTAAGCTCTACCAACTTGGATCTCCAACCAATGGCTAATGTCCCCATTTAGACCTTAAAGGAGAATTGGGAATTAAGTATGGGTTGTAAATCCAAATTATTCATCTTTAATTTATTCAAGTATTCTCAGTGGTACAATCCATTATTCCCTCCTCACAATAGCAGGATGTCAAGTTAAAAACATAATTCACACATTAAAATAATTCTGTCTCTAATTTGCTCTGTCGTCACTTGGAGCATTATTCAATTGCTACTTTTTCGAGATCCGGCCCTGCAAGTGGAGATAGCAAGTTACTTAGCTATTCAATTGCCTCCTACTTGCGTGCTCTGATTGGGTTACTTGCTGCGCGCTACTATTCATCGTAAGTCTCAAAATCGCAAGTTACTTGCCTCCAAGCCTTTGATCTTTCACGACCGCAAGATCGATATTCAATTGCTCCGATTTACCCTTCCGTCAAGCCCGTAAATGGCTAAACCCGAACCACAGGTTACTGGACCAAGAAAGGTCTTGCAAAGGGCTTACTTACAAATTGGAGCAATTTAAAATCAAATATGAAATCAATCCAGCACTGTAAATGATGGGGAACACCATGGGTGACATTAGAATGTTTGTTTTCCGTCCGAAGTCCTACAGGCTTTAACCTCCAAGCCTGTAGGACTTTGGAATCCAACCTCCATTTTTTTTCTAAGTCCTAGGGGTTTGATTTGCGAGTTATGGGCTTGGAGGTCATTGAAGCCCGTAGGACTTTGGACGGAAATTAAACATGAAATAAAGTATTATATTTTGGCGATGTTTGGCGAGCTTGAGAATGTTGTGCTTTTAATTCTAATGTCACCCATTGTGTTACCCATCATTTACAGTGCTATTTTGAATTTATATTTCCATTTAAAGTGCTCCGATCTTACGGGCTTGAACCACGAGTTACAGGCTTGCGTCCACGATCATGTTCAAGCCCGCAAATGCTACTGCCGAGAGCATGTTTTCCTATTTTTGTGAACGGGACTAACTTGTGGGCCCGGATATTTGAATAGCAAAGTAAAAGTAGAGCTACTCGAGCACGCGTCTCAATAGTATCAAATCAAATTTTTGCGCGTGAGTAACGGCCCCATGAATTAAGGCCCCATGTCTCCTAGGTTACTAAGCATTCTTCTTATGATGCACCCTTACTTGGGCTCATATGATTTAACTCAATTTCTAAATTAAGAGACTAAAATGCCTCATTCTTAAGGCCTATTAAGCAAGAATTGACAAACTATTATAGGGTATAATCACTTTTCCACGCCTCCCTGGACTTCATATAATGCATTCACTTAAACTAAGGGACTCTGATATCACAATGTGCCATTACTGGCTTGCTTCAATGGGCAAAGGTTTCCAGACTTTACATTAGCCACATGGGTACTGTGTAAATGTTGTCACATCTTCTGGCTGCTTTTATGAAAAATACAATAAGTTATTTTTATCAGATGCTGCGTAGTGTACATATGTGTGTTGTACCTGTATCTAATTAGAGCATATCAGTATACATTTATGTGACTGAGAGGGCCTGATGGCTGTTGTGAATCTGAATTCACAGGCATTTTGGCACCCCTACAGCCTCAACACATCTTAGTGAATCTAGACCATTATTTAAATGAAACATAGAGTTATTGAAACATCAGAGGAAGTAGAATGCACTCCCAGATAAGGCAAGAAGTGTCTATGTGCTAAAATCATTATTATCTGGAGAGAAAATCATTAATACATTTGAACTAATTTATCCCAATCATATGGAAATGCTTATTTTAGTAATTTATATATTCTCAGTTCAAAACAATTAGTTCCACTATGATTCATCTGATAGAGGGGAATTAGTAGTATGATTACATTTATTTGCATGCAGTATGATTTTTTTAGCTTTGCGTTAAAAAAAACTGTTGCAGGTGACGTTTACACCCCCAGGATTGAGCTAGGCTCCTGAGAGGGATACTTTTTTTTTTTTTTTTTAAAGTGTACCTTGTCCATGTGAGCATGCTCAGCTTTGCAGCCAATCAGCAATGCTGTATGCAGCGAACTAGATGAGTCTTCTACACTGGGCCCTTAAAGGACCATAAATCGACATTCAAGTAAAAACACTTGAGCGATTACACGATTGTTCTTTAGACCTACATCCTCTCCTTGATAAATTCTGACAAATTATAATTGTCCTGAAACCAAACATTTAATTTTCTTCTTTCTATTCTAATTTGTCTTTTAGGTGAATTAGCATGTATTCTTGATGTATGATCCTGCAATGACCTGCAATGTTTTCTGTTCATGTGTCTTAGTTTGATTGAGTGCACTGGGAGAGATCTCAGGGGCAATGTGATGGGGCAATTCACTGGGGGTGGCAGTGGTAATAGGGTAATTAACTGGGGCTGGGGGTTATAGGGGCAAATCACTGGGGCTGAGGGAAGTTTCACCTGGGGTGTAGATAAAACAGTCAGTGAATGATGGGACATAGACCTTGTTCCGGGTATTAGAGAAATCTAAAAGAAAGCTGCAAGACCAAAAAGATACAATGTATTATGTATGCAAATTTTTCCCGTTTTTTTTTTAAGCGGGTGTCAACATTGATAGAAAATGCAAGAAATTCAGCAAGCTTTAGGGTAACTTTAAATGTTTATTTTGGTATTTGTTCATGCAATTTTTTTTATAAACTATTAATTCTCCTCTATCAGATGAATTCATAATCCAGCTCACTTGCATATACCTTTAAAATCAAGTGCACACAGTGCTTTCACTAAAGCACATAGCAAGATTGAAAACTCTCAGATTTATAATCTAAAGAGTATTATTATTAAGGAAGAATATAACTTGTTTTCTAATTTAAAACTTTACATTGCAGAGCTCACTATAATAAGAGATCATTGTGCATACAGGGAAACTCTCAGCCGCAATAAGCTTCTCATTCCCAGTTTAGTGAATCTGGGCCAATGAGACACCATCTGGTCTTTTTCACCATTCCAAAGACAAACAGACACAGTTTTAACCTCTACTCTGTTATTCTATAAAGTCCACTAGATATTTGATTTTAATTTTCATGTAACATAATGTGTGTAAATTTAAAGTATATTAGTCCACATTATATCTGTGCATTTTTTCGATGAAATAAGAATATACAGAATACATGCATATATTAGGTAGTCGTCACAAGTGTACTTTGTGCAGATTTACTGGAACAATAATCCAGACATTTTAAAGGATTGGTATTCTAATCTCTGGCTTACATATCATGGGTGTCCTCTAATAATACCCTGGCAGTATTAAGCTTTGAAGCCAGAGCAGCGGCTTATGTTGATCATCTGGAAATGTGCCAGATTCAGGATACATACGGCTATAGCAATCCGTGTTTGGTGTATTCATCAATCTGCATTCATTTAGACTAGACCTGAGGTGCTATGCATTCATGGCTTTAGGTTATATGACCATCTTAAAAAACAATATGATTACCTATTTGACTTTTAAAATTCTAACTTAATATCTCAATTGCATATCTAATAGTATATCTCTCTCCTATCAGTTTGACTTTTGCAACATGGTGCAATGCATAGCAGTTTATTAATGCACTAGGGCTATTGAATAAAACATTATTATAATATTTTATTTGTATAGCTACAGATCCTTTGCTCTCTATGTGTGAGAGACCCATTTCGCCATGGGGTCTTATAAAATTGTGGTAAACCATAAGTCCTGATATTTCTATCATGTATAATCGAAATAGCATTAAAAAATACCAATGAAAATTATAGAGTTTCTATAAAGTTGTTAACTCCAAAAATAAAAAATAAAAATTGCTGCATCTGTATATGAAAAATGTGGAAATACCATCTTCATATTGTTTTCATGTGAAATTGTATTAATACCAATTGAATAAGGTGCTTATTACTTCCACCGGAATGTCATTCTACTTACCTACTGCCCATTCAGTTTCAAACACTCGATTTCTAGAAAAATGCCTCCTACTTGAGACTTATTAAATATCTGAAAATATTTGAAGTTTTCTATCATTATCATCTTCTCTCATTTCCAAGCATGGGCAAATTTATAGATACTGTGCATTTGTAGAGACATCACTACTGCACATGCGTGACAAAGATGCACGATGATGAGCCTGGGGGGCGGGGGAGGATGGATGAGAGAGAGCGAGAGAGGGAAGGGAGAGAGAGGCAGGATGAGAGAGAGGCAGGATGAGAGAGAGGCAGGATGAGAGAGAGAGGCAGGATGAGAGAGAGAGGCAGGATGAGGGAGAGAGGCAGGATGAGGGAGAGAGGCAGGATGAGGGAGAGAGGCAGGATGAGGGAGAGAGGCAGGATGAGGGAGAGAGGCAGGATGAGAGAGATAGAGGGAAGGGAGAGAGAGGCAGGATGAGAGAGAGAGAGGCAGGATGAGAGAGAGAGGAAAGGGAGAGAGAGAGGAAAGGGAGAGAGAGGCAGGATGAGGGAGAGAGGCAGGATGAGGGAGAGAGGCAGGATGAGGGAGAGAGGCAGGATGAGGGAGAGAGGCAGGATGAGGGAGAGAGGCAGGATGAGGGAGAGAGGCAGGATGAGAGAGAGAGAGGCAGGATGAGGGAGAGAGGCAGGATGAGGGAGAGAGGCAGGATGAGGGAGAGAGGCAGGATGAGAGAGATAGAGGGAAGGGAGAGAGAGGCAGGATGAGAGAGAGAGGAAAGGGAGAGAGAGAGGAAAGGGAGAGAGAGGCAGGATGAGGGAGAGAGGCAGGATGAGGGAGAGAGGCAGGATGAGGGAGAGAGGCAGGATGAGGGAGAGAGGCAGGATGAGGGAGATAGAGGGAAGGGAGAGAGAGAGAGGGAAGGGAGAGAGAAGCAGGATGAGAGAGAGGGGGACGGGAGGGAGAGGCAGGATGAGAGAGAGAGGGGGAAGGGAGAAAGAAAGGCAGGATGAGAGAGAGGGAAGGGAGAGAGAGGCAGGATGAGAGAGAGAGAGGGAAGGGAGAGAGAGGCAGGATGAGAGAGAGGGGGAAGGGAGGGAGAGGCAGGATGAGAGAGAGAGGGGGAAGGGAGAAAGAAAGGCAGGATGAGAGAGAAAGAGAGAGGGAAGGGAGGGAGAGGCAGGATGAGAGAGAGGGAAGGGTGAGAGAGGCAGGATGAGAGAGAGGGGTAGAATGAGAGAGGGAGGGGGGAGAGGCAGGATGAGAGAGAGGAAAGGAAGGGAGAGAGAGGCAGGATGAGAGAGAGAGATAGGGAAAGAAGAGAGAGGTAGGATGAGAGAGAGAGATAGGGAAAGAAGAGAGAGGTAGGATGAGAGTGGGAGTGGGAGAGGCAGGATGAGAGAGAGGAAAGGAAGGGAGAGAGAGGCAGGATGAGAGAGAGAGAGGCAGGATGAGAGAGAGAGGAAAGGGAGAGAGAGAGGAAAGGGAGAGAGAGAGGAAAGGGAGAGAGAGGCAGGATGAGGGAGAGAGGCAGGATGAGGGAGAGAGGCAGGATGAGGGAGAGAGGCAGGATGAGGGAGAGAGGCAGGATGAGGGAGAGAGGCAGGATGAGGGAGAGAGGCAGGATGAGAGAGATAGAGGGAAGAGAGAGAGAGGCAGGATGAGAGAGAGAGAGGCAGGATGAGAGAGAGAGAGGCAGGATGAAGGAGAGAGGCAGGATGAGGGAGAGAGGCAGGATGAGGGAGAGAGGCAGGATGAGAGAGATAGAGGGAAGGGAGAGAGAGGCAGGATGAGAGAGAGAGGAAAGGGAGAGAGAGAGGAAAGGGAGAGAGAGAGGAAAGGGAGAGAGAGAGGAAAGGGAGAGAGAGGCAGGATGAGAGAGAAAGGCAGGATGAGGGAGAGAGGCAGGATGAGGGAGAGAGGCAGGATGAGGGAGAGAGGCAGGATGAGGGAGATAGAGAGAGGGAAGGGAGAGAGAGAGAGGGAAGGGAGAGAGAAGCAGGATGAGAGAGAGGGGGGACGGGAGGGAGAGGCAGGATGAGAGAGAGAGGGGGAAGGGAGAAAGAAAGGCAGGATGAGAGAGAGGGAAGGGAGAGAGAGGCAGGATGAGAGAGAGAGGGAAGGGAGAGAGAGGCAGGATGAGAGAGAGGGGGAAGGGAGGGAGAGGCAGGATGAGAGAGAGAGGGGGAAGGGAGAAAGAAAGGCAGGATGAGAGAGAAAGAGAGAGGGAAGGGAGGGAGAGGCAGGATGAGAGAGAAAGAGAGAGGGAAGGGAGGGAGAGGCAGGATGAGAGAGAGGGAAGGGTGAGAGAGGCAGGATGAGAGAGAGGGGTAGAATGAGAGAGGGAGGGGAGAGAGGCAGGTTGAGAGAGAGGAAAGGAAGGGAGAGAGAGGCAGGATGAGAGAGAGAGATAGGGAAAGAAGAGAGAGGTAGGATGAGAGTGGGAGTGGGAGAGGCAGGATGAGAGAGAGGAAAGGAAGGGAGAGAGAGGCAGGATGAGAGAGAGAGATAGGGAATGGAGAGCGAGGCAGGATGAGAGAGGGAAGGGAGAGAGAGCGGGAAGGGACGGAGAGGCAGGCTGAGAGAGAGAGGGAGAAGGGCGAGCGAGGCACGATGAGAGAGGGAAGTCAGAGAGAGGCAGAGAGAGAGAGGGAGGGGGATGGGAGAGAGAGGCAGGATAAGAGAAAGATAGGGAAGGGAGGGAGAGGCAGGCTGAGAGAGAGAGGGGGAAGGGAGAAAGAAAGGCAGGATGAGAGGGAAAGAGAGAGGCAAGGGAGAGAGAGTCATATTGAGAGAGAGAGGTAGATTGAGAGAGGGAGGGGGGAGAGGGGAAAGAGGAAAGGACGGGAGAGAGTGGTAGGATGAGAGAGAGAGAGATAGGGAATGGAGAGTAAGGCAGGATGAGAGAGAGAGGGAAAGGAGAGAGAGGTAGGATGAGAGTGGGAGGAGGAGAGGAAAGGAAGGGAGAGAGAGGCAGGATGAGAGAGAGAGATAGGGAATGGAGAGCGAGGCAGGACGAGAGAGAGAGGGAAGGGAGAGAGAGGCAGGATGAGAGAGAGAGAGAGAAGGGAGAGAGAGGCAGGATGAGAGAGGGAAGGGAGAGAGAGAGAGAGAGAGGGGGAAGGGCGAGAGAGGGGGAAGGGCGAGAGAGGCAGCATGAGAGAGAGAGGCAAGGGGGAGAGAGGCAGGATGAGAGAGAGAGGGAAGGGAGGGAGAGGTAGGATGAGAGAGAGAGGGAAGGGAGGGAGAGGTAGGATGAGAGAGAGGGAAGGGAGGGAGAGGTAGGATGAGAGGGAAGGGAGGGTGAGGTAGGATGAGAGAGGGAAGGGAGAGAGAGGCAGGGTGAGGGAGAGAGAGGCAGGGTGAGGGAGAGAGAGGCAGGGTGAGGGAGGGAAGGGAGACAGAAGCAGGGTGAGAGAGAGGGAAGGGAGAGAGGCAGGAAAGGAGTGGGGAAAGGGAGAGAGAGGCAGGGAGAGAGGGAAAGGAGAGAGAGAGAGAAAGGGAGTCAGAGAGGAAAAAAGAAGGGGAGAGGGGGAGCGAGAGAGGAAGGGGCGCACAGAGAGACCGAGACAGAAGGCACACAGAGAGAGACAGCACTGAGAGAGACAGAACAGATTATCTGATACCATAATTTATGACAAGCAATTTACTAGTAATTACAGAAATAGGACATAATCTATGTATAGTTATAATATAACTATTTGGCAGACTTCTTTGTCTCCATATCATTGAAATGATCAAATGTCTGACTGTGGAGACAGGTGGCTGGTGGTCTGCTGCTTGTCCTTATATCCCAGCCCCATTTCCCTTGCAGCTTTCAGCTGTGACACATGGTCTGCCAGCAGCAAGTGTCACACAGCACGTTACTGATAATGTAAGAGACCTGAGTGCACAGCACCAATGAGAGATAGAGACAGACTGTATTAATAAACATGTCATGGTACTGTAATGCAGAGGATGTGTAATTCACTGTGACAGGATAACTTCCTGTTCAGAGATCCATTCACTTGTTAACTGATACGCTGTTCAGTGCACCAGGCTGCTTTGTCTATGAAGACAGCAGGATTATGATGTTCTAGATAAAACCAAAACATTACATAGTCCCAGTGCCCCTCTCCCTCTGTTTCTTTTCTTTCTTGAATATATGTGTATATTAAGGAGTGTGTATATATAATGCATATGTACCTCTAAAAAGATGCTGCTTAAAGCTCCATTTACCTCACTAAGTGCTCTTCATGGTGTGAAAGAGCACAAGATTGTATGTTAAAAGGATCTATTTTTTTAAAGGACACTAATAAAACCTAAAAAAACGTATTAGGTCTATTTATAAACACACTGTGTCTTGCCTACTGACTGTTCCATGATTTATAACATATGGTGACACTGTGTGGTGAAGGCACTGTGAATGCAAAAATGTATAACAATTTTTTGAACTCAGGAATGCAACAAGCAGTTAACCCACAACTGTCCTATTTAGCTGATTCAAGCATTCAATTCTCTGCACAGATAATTTTGGGAAGGCTTAACTTTTTTTCTTTCTTTTTTTTTGCTTATACTCACTGCACGGAGCAGTTACTTTTTGAGTTTTTGACAGACTCATAGCATTTCAACATGCTTTTAGGAGATCTTCACAGTGGTGTGCTCCAAGTTGTACTGATTTAAGTGGCCCTTTAATCTGATGCCTTGCTTAGTGAATTGCAGTTACACTGAATACTATAAAAAGGTTTATTAGGCTAAAATATAGATTGAAATCTCCAACACTTGTATAGTGATTTAGGCAATTAGCTGTATGACTGAGAAGAAATTTCCAAATTAGTGATGTCCCGGACAGTTCGCCGGAGAACTATTCGCTGCGATTTTAGAATGTTCGCGTCCGCCGCGAACGGCGAACACATGCGCTTTTCGGTTCACCCCCTATACTTTATCATTGAGGAAACTTTGAACATCATTTATTTTATTTTATAATATTTTGTGTGTAATCTATGCCTGCCTGCCAGCGTGTGTGACAGGCTAACACCTAACAGCTTATATTGTGCTTATTTTTACTACTCATACCTGGTGGTTTAACATACATTGAAAACAACCATTTTTTTCCTGTAATCTAATTTCAGTTGCCTGCCTGTGTCAGGCTCACAGCTTATATTGTGCTCAGTGACATAAAACACTTTTTTGACTGTAATAGATTGAATAGCAATTGCCTGCCTACAGGCGTGTGTGTGAAGCCTATGGCATCTACTCTGCCAACTTTTGCCAGTGCACAGTGATACGTCATATCTGGTGCAACCGTAGTGTACAGTGACATAAAACACTTTTTTGACTGTAATAGATTGAATAGCAATTGCCTGCCTACAGGCGTGTGTGTGAAGCCTATGGCATCTACTCTGCCAACTTTTGCCAGTGCACAGTGACACTCGTATCTGGTGGCACCTTAGATTGTATGCGCAGTGCCCCAAATTTGAAGTGGGAGGACCGACCAAGCATCTTTTTCCATCTCCCGCTTCCAAAAATCCATGCCATATACACGTCCCCTGATAGCGGACGTAACAGGGATTAAATCGATAGGAATAGTACTACTTAACAGTACACACCTTATAATAACGCAGACAGAGGCAACGCACATGCTGTGCAGTGGAAGCCCCCAGACTCTGACCTGTGTATAATCTTCCATGCTGGGCAGTGGAAGCCCCCAGACTCTGACCTGTGTAT
Organism: Discoglossus pictus; assembly: GCA_027410445.1. Lineage (NCBI taxonomy): Eukaryota > Metazoa > Chordata > Amphibia > Anura > Alytidae > Discoglossus > Discoglossus pictus. The sequence goes on from CM050166.1 coordinate 131,170,226, forward strand.
AATCTTCCATGCTGGGCAGTGGAAGCCCCCACACTCTGAGAGTCTGAAGAAGAGGAGTCAGAGGAGGAAGGTGGCTTTGAGGAGGTGGAAGACCAAACACAGCAGGCGTCCCAGGGGGCTTGTTGTCACCTTTCGGGGACCCTTGGTGGCTGGGTGGAGGACGAGACCTTCAATGACATCAGTGAGTACAAGGAACGGTACACGGCTAGCTTGGTATCCAACCTTGTTCAAATGGGGAGTTTGTGGTTGTGCAAAGGGACTGTTTGATGGGGTTGTTTGCGGTGCATTAAACGGGGAGATTGGTCTGTTACTGTGAAGCGGGTTTAACCCTTACACTACCTGATCGATACAACATCATACCTGATGTTTTAAAGCATGTTATTCCAAACAATTTAGGAATGTTAGGTGATTTATGCCCTTTATGGCTTAAAACCAGACTCTGCATCAACTATGTAATTTTCCGTGGGAGTTTTGCCATGGATCCCCCTCCGGCATGCCACAGTCCAGGTGTTAGTCCCCTTGAAACAACTTTCCCATCACTATTGTGGCCAGAAAGAGTCCCTGTGGGTTTTGAAATTCGCCTGCCCATTGAAGTCTCTGGCGGTTCGCCCGTTCGCGAACATTTGATCGAAGTTTGCGTCCGCCGTTCGCGAACCGAAAATTTGATGTTCGCGACATCACTATTCCAAATGCATAAATCATTATCCACTATAATAATTGGTAAAGTGTTTTTAAAACCTGCGTGAATCGTGCAACCACGCACACGCAACTGCGCATGTGGAACATGCGTGCTGGAAAGCAGTAGCCCATGCGCAGTTGCAAGGAGTGAGCACAGAGGGGGAAGAGAAAGAGAGAGCGCAGAGAGACAAAGAGGGCACAAAGAGAGAAAGGGCACAGAGAGAGAGATGGATAAAGAGCAGGAAAGATTTCAAATAACGAAGGCATCATAAGATTCAAGCCCATCTAAATGCTTCCATACTACCTCTTCACTACATTAATTCTTTCCGCTTTTTATTCCCTTTCGGATTGGTGTATCTAGAGAAGACAAAGGAAAAAAGTACAATAAATGAACATTTTCTGGAAGCTTGTAATTTTTCATCTTTTCAGGTAGGTACAACCACTGCATATTGCAGAGAGGGAGGGCAGATGGAGGAAAAACAACATTATATAGAACTAGCTACTTGCCCATCAAAAATGATGGCAATAAAATGTTAACGCTGGGAATGCTGTACCTTATGCGCTCATTGCGATCCTCTCCCTCCATCTACTGTATGGGCCTCGCGATGTTCACCTTCGGCGCTCATCTCAAGCCTCTCCCCAGGCTCTGACTCCTGTGTCTGTTTCCCCCTCTCTGTGTCTTTTTTTTCTTTTCTTTCTCCTTATTTCCCCCCTCTGTGTCTCTTTTCATCCGTCTCTCAGTCCTGTGTCTTTTTCCACCCTCTCCCTCCCCTGTGTTTTTCTCCTCTGTGTCTGTGCCTCAGTTTTGCGTGGCTCGCGTTTTTTGGCTAAGTGTTACTGGCTTCAGGGTCATTCTTACTGCCTTTGGCCTCGTTTTCATCCTTTTCCGTTTTTTTCGTCCGTCTTTTTTTTCATTCCCCGAAAAACTGCAAATATGTCTCAAATTAACTTGCAACCTCGCTCACAGGCTCCCTGGCTCTCCCCCTGTGCTGTGTGTGAGTGTGGAATGTATTTTTTTTAAGTACTTGGAGTTTTTTGGTGTCCTTTTGGTGGTTTGGCTGTTGACAGCAATACAATTTGAAGACTGGCAATGCTGTTTGCCACACAGTGCAAGGCTATGGCCCCTCTGAGCACCTTCGGCGCTCATCGCAAGCCACAACTTTCCTGCTTTGCAGTGATCACCTTTGGCGCTCATTGCAAGCCTCTCCCCCTGTGTAGTTTAGGGGCCTTGCGATAAATGTTAAGTGTTACTGCCTTGGGTTAAGTGTTACTGGTTTGCGTTAAGTCTTACTGCTTAGGGCTCGTATTTACATCTTTCAGCCTCTTTTACGTCCTTCTGACTCGTTTTCGTTGTGTTTACGTTTTTTCGGCAGCCATTTATTTTCTCGCTTTTTTTCAATTGTGAAAAAAACACTAAATATGCCTCAAATTAACTTGCAACGTCACTCACAGGCTCCCTGATTCTCCCACTGTATTATGTGTGCGTGTGTAAGTTAATTTGAGGCATATTTGTGTGTTCTTGCAAGTCTTTCCAGTTCAGTGGTTCGGCCATTAAAGTCGTAATTTTGCGAGCAACAGTCCATCTCCATGCTTTGGGTCCAAAGTCCTATGGGCTGTAATTTTGCGTCCGTCACAAAGTCCAGGGGCCCAGCGTGTCCCTCGGGCCTCCACCTCTGCAACTGCGCCTCTTGCTTTGCGAGGGACGCAGTTGCGGGGCTCGCTATGCGCGCTCCACAAAGCTTGACAACAACTCGCAGTAAGACAACTATATATGTGACTAGAATATTGCTCGTCAAAAAATGACGGCAATAAAATGGATTTTGTGTTTATTGTTTTTTTTGGGGGGGGGTTGTGTATATTTGTTTTTGTATGCTAATGAAATAATTAATACATTTAATAAATTAATATACTTTACCTATTTTGAAGTAATATATGCTGGTAGCATTATGCTGAAGAGCTGACAATCTGTTTTCATGTTGCTGCAGCATACAATGTGTGTTTTGAGTGCTGTGGAGCTGCTGTGTAAGTGTGAGCAATGCGTGCAGTTTGTAGTGTAAATAGTGTGCGTGCACGAGGAAAAGCCGTTAGGGTAGCTGTGTACTTCCGCATTATGTACGTTAGTGTTGTAAAATGGAGCCTAATGTGTTGTATGCGGCTGTTGGTGATTTAACGTCCTTGTTCTTGGACCTCGTCCCTCTTTTTCGGAAAATGCGTATGTGTTTGGTGGTGTTTTGCGTGTTTAGGGTCCTGTAGCCTCGTTTTCGTTTTTTTCGGCGTCCATTTTTTCTCCCGCTTAGGTGATTTTCGGGTGTCTAAACTCTTCAATTTGGACTTAAATGGAGGGGTACCTTTACTTGCAGAGGTCCCGGGTGCTCCCTCTTGCGGTGGGTAAGCTTTTTATGTGTTTGTTGTGTGTATTAATTGTGTTTTAAATGTTTTGAGGTTCACGCGGGTCGGACGTTAAAGTCGTAATTTTGCGAGGTCGTGTTTTTCTAAGTCCTGCGTCTCGTATTTGTGTGTTGTAAGTCCGTAAATGTTGCGTGGTCCGCAGTTGCTGCAAAGGAGCACCTTCGGCGCTCCATGCCGGCAACTGAGGTCGATTCGCGAGGGCCGCAGCGTTAGCAACAACTTTTGACAACCCGCAGTTATGACTACTATATATGTGATAGTGAAATTGGTATCAATTTAAGAATTCAAAAAGTATCGTTACATGCAGTAATCGATAGAGAGCAGCACTGATAAGTTCAGTGTCCTTTTAAAGCATGCTCATTTGAATGTTTGGTAGAAAAGCTGAGCTATAATTCGTCTTCAAGATTTTTCAGTTGCTATTAAAATACGATTTGTTTTGTCTGGGTAATTGGAGCTCTGTATTGCTCCTCATATTTTGTGTTGCCACACAGAGCAAAATAGCAACTTCACATGAGGCCTCCTTAACCCAGCATGAACACACAGCCAAAGAGGGCCATTCACTATCACAAGCAGTGATTACGTTCATAGTGCGCAACCCATATAGCAGAGAGCAATATTGTTACCAGCTGAGAAAAGAGCTTAATCCTCAAGGTGATGACGAGCGGTTACAATGAGTGGCTTTGTAAACACTATTTTATCTGTTTAAATGTTTGGGTTTTTTCCTATACTAGTGATTTTTTTTTAAAATGTATATAGTATAAAACAAAACCAACTTGCTCTTTGCTTTGTTTGCTTTGCAAATTAAACCTAGATGTTGGAAAATGTAAAAACAAAAAATAGAGAAATGCATATTATTTATTAAACATAGTGGACTTTTGGTCAAACACCCCAGTTGGCTGCATCAGTTGCAAGACTTAGAGGGAGCCGCCATACTTTTGGACAGATCCACCCTGTTTTTCTTGACATAGGTAAACCATAGAGCTTGTTCCAATGGACCATAAATGGAGGAAGACAAACTACAATACAATGGGAGGTTAGTCGTTATACAGCACACTTGTTTCTAAGTGCTATTGATAAAAGTTGGTGTCAGGGACCAGTGGCACTCCACTTCATCTAAGGTCACTTCTTCTAAATTAAAGGGCAAATATGTATGTAAAATTGTGGAAATTGTCTTTTTTCCCTTTTACTGCTAGATGTAGGAAGCTGACATTTTTCTTCCATGGTTTTGGTGCTGATGTATCTGATTGACTCCTGGTCTTTTTAATCAATCAAATAGAATACTTTCTTCAAAAAGGGAATGATACAAAATAAAAAAAGATAACCTTTCTATAAAAAAAAATATTTTTCTAATTCTATTGAGTCATATAATGCCACCTTGTTTATAGGTTTTCACCTTTCATTAGGATGCATGAGAAAAGCAAGTCTTCAGAGCAAGAAGATAAGACATGACTCTGAAAAAATCTGTAATGTATCTTACCATGTTGATATTAATTATATTGTTTTATAGCAAAGGAGTTATTGCTCTATGAAAATAAAATGAAAATAAAAAAACTATTATATCTAGAAAAAATAATAGCTCAGTTACTTTCAGTGAGATTCATCATCATCATTTTGATAAATGTAGTGTTTTTCCTATTATACAGCAGGGACATATCAGTAAATTATTGTTTTTATTATCTTTTGCTTACAAAGAAGCAACATATTCCACAGTGTTGCACAGTGGGGGAAAAAATTACAAAAAAGAAAGACTAGTCCTAAAGATATTGCAGCAGACACAAAGGATATTAGTACTCCACTCACAAGAGAATGAATGTAGTTTTTCTTAAAGAGCTTTTGACAGATCAGTAGGTTTAGCCCCATTGTTGTAGATAAATATTTAGCCAGGCCAACAACTTGATCTTGTTGTTTGAGGAAATATTATTTTCGCAAATATCCAGTTGGCGTTTGTTTAAGTGACATGTTTTGTCTTATCATGGGAATGGATGTTTATCAAGCCAGAAGTTCAGTCCCATGCGAGGCGAGCCGTTAAGGCACTAAAATTCGCAGAACTTGGGTGATGAGTGCCAAAGACGCTCATTGCCTGCGAGGCGAGCACTGGATGCAATTAAACACGCAGAACTTAGCCAGAAAGGAGCACCGAAGGAGCTCCTGCAAGGCTCCCGGTCACACATTGAAACACGCAGGACTTAGCCTCCAAACACTTAGGAAACGCAGGATCGCCTTAGGCTGCAAGCAGTTGATAAACATGAGACTTAGAAAAAAAAATATGAGACGTGGGACTTAGAAAACAAAATTACGAGATAGGAAAAATACAAAATTAACGGTGGAACCTCGCAAAGCAAACACACAAAATACAAAAAAAAATACAACAAAAACATCATACATAGCACAGGGGAACAGCCAGCACGTCTGGGTGTGAGAGGGAACTCAAATTTAAGTTGATTTTGCCGAATTTCGCCACTCGAAAATCGGCTAAGTGAGAAAGGAAAATGTTGACCAAACAAAATGAAAGCGAGACTACACGACCCTGGACCGCGCAAAACACCACAAACCGCGTACCACTTTCAACCAGGAACATACGAGGAACAAAATACACTATTACAAAGGACTGCAAATGCTTGTGAACCGCGTAGGACATAGACAAACAACGCAGTTTTACAACCCTAACTTGCAACTAACAACATTACGCATCTAAAGTAGCGCTTTACACAAATAAACCAACAGTTTTCCCTCGCGCACGCAGCCTATTTCTAATGTACAGTTGGGACATTCATAAAACAATGTCCTCAAGCCAGCAACAGTCCAACTGGACATTATATGCTGCAGGACAATAAAAAGAGATTGTTGCCTCTTCAGGCTATTGATTGTTACATATATTAATTAGAAAAAGGTAAACTATACTAATTAATTATTCAATTCATTCATTAATTAGTATTTAAAAAAATAGAGAGGAGCCAAATGACATGCGAGGAAAGGCTCGCAATGAGTGCCCAAGGTCCTTAGAGTATAAAAAGCTTAACATTGTGTGCCAAACAGCATTGCAATGGCTTCAAATTTTATTGACCATATTTTTTTGATGGGCAAGTCGCTAGTATATTATAATTGCTTTGATGCTTAGCTAAAAAGACATGAGGTTAAACATACTGAAATTGTGCTTTTATCACTTGTACTTTAGTAGATCTTAAAGTGATAGTACTAAATATTAAAATTGTGGTTTAGTTACAGAAAAAAATCTATATGATTCTATTTCAATATTGACAGTGACGTTGTCCTTCTCTCCTTGATCGTTATAGTAATAGCTACAACTTATACAGAGTTTTTCTCCTTTTGGACTCAGATCATTCAATTCTACGACAAGTATTGTGTTAATCCAGAACTGTTGTGGGATATACAATATTTCCACTTGCTGTGGAAGAGTGGGTAGCATGAACCAGCCAGGTGCACAATATACATATGTTAAATTCTGTAGTCTCTGAATAGACGTCATGCCACTGCTGGGGCTATCTAAACAATATAAACTATAATGTACATAATGGGATCAAGTACATAGTGTCTTCCATTATGGGGATCCAAGGTGTACGTTTGTTTTGTCCAATGCTAGGGGTTTGATCCAGTCAAGATACCACATAAAGAAACAAGGGGGTTTGATTGGACTGCTCAGAAAGTGGGACAGTACTTCTCAGTATTTGACTCTAGACCGTTACCTAGAACCTTAGCTGCAATCATTTTGTAGGCAAGTTAGAATAGACAAAATGGAGTTGCATTTGCACAAGTCAATCCGTTTTTTTGTATATTCCATTAACTAATTGCCAAGACCTACTTGAAAAAAGACAATTATTAAAAAATTGTTTGTTCCCAAATGCTAATGAAGAATGGCTGCTAGAATTCACAAAAACAAAATCAATCAGTGGCTTTTAGAACACCATTAGAAATATTACACATTAATAAGTTAACACATTTATTGATATTAGGAATAAAAAAAAAACTGTAGATTACTATTTTCCCAGAGCAGCACTAATTTATCTCCAAACATCAAATTATTCATGGTCACAGAAGGCAGGGAGAGGGACTCAGACTCCTGAGAGGCAGTTTGCAGAAGGGTAGAGCTAATGATTTTAATGATAATTTTACAGTTAATTATGAAACAGAAACACCAGTTGTGTTATTAACAATCTCCCGTTTTTCACTAAAGCATAATATTGAATTTGTTTAGGTAGGTTACCTAGATGAGTAGATATAATTCCAGAGTTATCCAAAGCTTGATGACAGATTTTTATTTTTGACTTTAGCTGTTTTATGACCATATAGATTTGCATATGCTGCACTTTGTAGATTTCCACTATCTTGTGTGTTATAAAATTAGAGATGAATGAATAGATAGGTGTGAATGTGTTGGTGTGATAGAGTAGAGTAGATAGATAGTAGCCATTGTATCTGCCTGGTATTAACCTAATTTAGTTTTTATTACAGTTAATTATTGGGCATTAATTAACGTTCATAAAAAATACACAATTTTATTTTACTGTAAGTAGTCATGTAAGTAGTAATTTTATTTTAATCTATTTTATGCACTAACCAAATATTTAAAATGTACTTGCAAAGCCCTTAAAGCTATTTTGATACTTTAAAAAATCGCCTAATTTACCAAATTACTAACTGTAATTCATCTAATCTATTGGCAATTACAGAGAGTGAGTTAAAGCAACAGTCCAGTGATTATCATATCTTGTAATGGTACATCACATATTTGAGAATGTACTGTTGTGAAAGGTTTTACGATCTTCAATCGTAAAACTGCAAGCCTATGCAATGGCAAGTTAAGGCAAGGCGCCATCACAAGGCTGTCCCGGAGGGTCTCTAGTCGGACAATCTCCCTATTAGCCTATTCAGACATGTTTTAAAGGGACAGCTTTTGGGCAAGAATAGCTTTGAGGGTCTTTAGTTGGCCATCCTGTCCCATAGCCTCTACAGCATTGTACATATAGAAAATTACCATATGTGTCTTATTTGACAGCTGATGTCAGCTACTACAGACTGGTGCTCCGGCCTAACTTTGCAGCTATTGTTGGAAGGGCACGTTTTCTGGTTTTTGGCATAGAAACATGCAGCTGACCATTTAATTTGTTTGGTAGGCTTTTGGTACTCATATCGTTAGACTATTTGGGGAGAGATCAGGGCGCTCTTGCTCATCAAGCTGTCCCTGAGGGTTTTAGTTGACCAATCTCCCAAGCAATACAATTGAGACTAAACTAATAGTGACATTCGGTATGGGCAAGTACAACTCAGAGTCTCATTATTTGGCCATTCTGTTCATCAGTTATTGATAGTGATGTATGTATGGGCATTGCCACTTGATGTACATATTTTCAGATGATGCCAGCTTCCATAGACCGGTGCCCTCCTTTATATCTGCACAAATATTATACAGAAGGATAATTCTGTGAAGCTGCACCAAGAAGGGGTCCCTGAATTTTTATTACTTTAGCAGTCGGTATAGGTTAATGGTCTCTACTTATGAATAATAGAGAAAAAGCACTAATACACACACACACACACACACATGTATATATATATATATACATTTGTATGTTGCAGATTATTCTGTGTTCAACAAGCGCTATCTATCTATCTATCTACAGTGGATATAAAAAGTCTACACACCCCTGTTAAAATTTCAGGTTTCTGTGCTGTAAAAAAATTAGACAAAGATAAATAATTTCAGAACTTTTTCCACCTTTAATGTGACCTATAAACTGTACAACTCAATTGAAAAACAAACTGAAATCTTTTAGGTAGAGGGAAGAAAAAATATAAAAATAAAATAATATGGTTGCATAAGTATGCACACCCATAAACATTTTGACTTGGCAAGATTTGCCCACTCTGCTTTGCAAAAACACTCCAAATCTGTCAGACTGCGAGGGCATTTCCTGTGCACAGCCCTCTTCAAATCACCCCACAGATTTTCAATCAGATTCAGGTCTGGGCTCTGGCTGGGCCATTCCCAAACTTTAATCTTCTTCTGGTGAAGCCATTCCTTTGTTGATTTGGATGTATGTTCAGCTTTCTAGCAGAAGCCTGAAGGTTTTGTGCCACTTTTGACTGGTATTTGGAACTGATCATAATTCCCTCTATCTTAACTAAGGCCCCAGTTCCAGCTGAAGAAAAACAGCCCCAAAGCATGATGCTTCCACCACCACCACCTGTGGGTATGGTGTTGTTTTGGTGATGTGCAGTGTTGTTTTTGCGCCAAACATATAATTTGGAATTATGGCCAAAAAGTTCAACCTTGGTTTCATCAGACCATAACACCTTTTCCCACATGCTTTTGGGAGACTTCAGATGTGTTTTTGCAAAATGTAGCCTGGCTTGGATGTTTTTCTTTGTAAGAAAATGCTTTCGTGCTTTCGTCTTGCCACTCTACCCCATAGCCCAGACATATGAAGAATACGGGAGATTGTTGTCACATGTACCACACAGCCACTACTTGTCAGATATTCCTGCAGCTCCTTTAATGTTGCTGTAGGCCTCTTGGTAGCCTCCCAGACCAGTTTTCTTCTCGTCTTTTCATCAATTTTGGAGGGAGCTCCAGCTCTTGGTAATGTCACTGTTGTGCCATATTTTCTCCACTTGATGATGACTGTCTTCACTGTGTTCCATGATATATCTAATGCCTTGGAAATTATTTTGTACCCTTCTCCTGACTGATACCTTTAAACAATGAGATCCCTCTGATGCTTTGGAAGCTCTCTGTGGACCATGGCTTTTGCTGTGGGATGCGACTAAGAAAATTTCAAGAAAGACCAACTAGAGCAGCTGAACTTTATTTTGAAGTAAATCAGAGGCACTTTAAATGATGGCAGGTGTATGCTGACTCCTATTTAACACAAATTGGTGTGATTGCTTAATTCTGAACACAGCTACATCCCCAGTGTAGCTGTGTAGATTTCAGTTTTTTTTTCAATTGAGTTGTACAGTTTTTAGGTCACATTAAAGGTGGAAAAAGTTCTGAAATGATTTATCTTTGTCTCGTTTTTTTACAGCACAAAAACCTGACATTTTAACAGGGGTGTGTAGACTTTTTATATCCACTGTATATTACAATTAGTTATGTGGTTAGAGTATGAGTAGGAGTTACATTGATAGCGCACTGATGTACATAGAGGATATGTTGGGGTTTTGGTCATCCCTCCATTGAACATCCACAGTAATCCACTTTATTACATCTACCACTGAGACCTTTGTGAAAAATTGGTTATAGCTTGTCATGTCCTCTGCATTTATGATTTTAAATTCCACTCACATTGATTTTATTCTATTTTAATACAGCTCCAATAAAAGTTACATTTTATCTACATCACACTCGTTATCTTCTGTTTTCTGACATTTAAGAAATACTCAGTATTTATTTAGATTGGAAGTCCAATTGGGATTTAGTTCCTATATATTTAGTTCCTAACTTGCTTCATAAAATTCACCTGCGATATCAGTCTGTTTTTATTGGACAATTATTGTCCAGACAAATATTGTTTCTATGTGCTTTATTTATATTTTCCCAATGACCTCCAGTTTTCTGAGAAACAGTTTAAGGTGAAATTATCCATCACATCAAAAACAAACCAGAAAATAGACATGTACAAGTTAGACAATGAAATAAAAGGTTATCCAGTGCAGTTACATAGTTTTGATCAATTGAGCCAAAAATCATAGAAAATGTATGATATTTATGGGGTATCTTTTATCTATTATGATTCAAACCTTTTTATTTCCTGCTATGTTGTGCCTGTGGATATGTGGAAACCCTTAATATACAGTAGCATAGCTAGAGCGTATGATTTTTTTATAAATCATACAGAGAAAATATTCTATATATGGAATCTATACAACACTACATAAAGCACATTTATATATACAGTGGATATAAAAAGTCTACACACCCCTGTTAAAATGTCAGGTTTCTGTGCTGTAAAAAAGTGAGACAAAGATAAATCATTTCAGAACTTTTTCCACCTTTAATGTGACCTATAAACTGTACAACTCAATTGAAAAACAAACTGAAATCTTTTAGGTAGAGGGAAGAAAAATTATTAAAATAAAATAATATGGTTGCATAAGTATGCACACCCTTAAACTAATACTTTGTTGAAGCACCTTTTGATTTTATTACAGCACTCAGTCTTTTTGGGTATGAGTCTATCAGCATGGCACATTTTGACTTGGCAAGATTTGCCTACTCTTTGCAAAAACACTCCAAATCTGTCAGATTGCGAGGGCATCTCCTGTGCACAGCCCTCTTCAGATCACCCCACAGATTTTCAATCGGATTCAGGTCTGGTCTCTGGCTGGGCCATTCCAAAACTTTAATCTTCTTCTGGTGAAGCCATTCCTTTGTTGATTTGGATGTATGCTTTGGGTCGTTGTCATGCTGAAAGATGAAGTTCCTCTTCATGTTCAGCTTTCTAGCAGAAGCCTGAATGTTTTGTGCCAATATTGACTGGTATTTGGAACTGTTCATAATTCCCTCTATCTTAACTAAGGCCCCAGTTCCAGCTGAAGAAAAACAGCCCCAAAGCATGATGCTGCCACCACCATGCTTCACTGTGGGTATGGTGTTCTTTTGGTGAGGTGCAGTGTTGTTTTTGCGCCAAACATATCTTTTGGAATTATGTCCAAAAAGTTCAACCTTGGTTTCATCAGACTATAACACCTTTTCCCACATGCTTTTGGGAGACTTCAGATGTGTTTTTGCAAAATGTAGCCTGGCTTGGATGTTTTTCTTCGTAAGAAAAGGCTTTCGTCTTGCCACTCTACTTCATAGCCCAGACATATGAAGAATACAGGAGATTGTTGTCACATGTACCACACAGCCAGTACTTGCCAGATATTCCTGCAGCTCCTTTAATGTTACTGTAGGCCTCTTGGTAGCCTCCCAGACCAGTTTTCTTCTCGTCTTTTCATCAATTTTGGAGGGAGCTCCAGTTCTTGGTAATGTCACTGTTGTGCCATATTTTCTCCACTTGATGATGACTGTCTTCACTGTGTTCCATGGTATATCTAATGCCTTGGAAATTCTTTTGTACCTTTCTCCTGACTAATACCTTTTGACAATGAGATCCCTCTGATGCTTTGGAAGCTCTCTGTGGACCATGGGTTTTGCTGTGTGATGGGACTAAGAACATTTCAAGAAAGACCAACTAGAGCAGCTGAACTTTATTTTGAAGTAAATCAGAGGCACTTTAAATGATGGCAGGTGTATGCTGACTCCTATTTAACACGATTTGGAATGCGATTGCTTAATTCTGAACACAGCTACATCCCCAGTTATAAGAGGGTGTGCAGACTTATGCAACCACATTATTTTTCTTTTTTTTCTTCTTCCCTCCACCTAAAAGATTTCAGTTTTTCAATTGAATTGTACAGTTTATAGGTCACATAAAAGGTGGAAAAAGTTCTGAAATTATTTATCTTTGTCTCATTTTTTTACAGCACAGAAACCTGACATTTTAACAGGGGTGTGTAGACTTTTTATATCCACTGTATAGGAATCAAATTGTTCTTATAGGCTGTACATATTTAAAACCTAGAATAAAAAAATATAGCATTTAGGCCACAGAATGGCATGTGTGTAAAAAATATATTAAAAATATATTTAAAAGAATTCTGAATATAGTTCAAATAAAGGAAAGTTAAACTCATTTGTGGATAATGTGGTTCAGTCTTGTTGTTGTTGTTGTTGTTGTTGTTGTTGTTGTTGTTATTGTTATTTTTATTATTATTATTATTATTATTATTATTCTGTATTTGTAAAACGCCAACATACTTTGTATAGCTATACAGGGGTACAAGACAAAGACAATTTTAAAACATTGCAAGAAAAGTCCTGAAAGCGGGAGTGAGAGGAGGTGAAATGACAGGAGGAAAGTAGAAGGTCATTAGCAGAGTGAAGCAGGCGGTGTGGGGAGTATTTTGAGATAAGAGCAGAGATATAAGGGGGTGCACTGTTATTGAGGGCTTTATTCTTTAGGGTCAGCATTTTACATTTTATTCTGGAGCCTGTGGAGTGATTGAAAGAGAGGAGCAGCAGACACTTAGGGTTGAGTAGATAAGTCTAGCGGAGGCGTTTATTATGAATTGGAATGGAGACCGGTAACGGTGAGGCGACTTGCAGTAGTCAAGGAGAGATATGATCAGAGAATCCATTATTATTTGATTCTTATCTTGTGTAATATAGTGACATATTTTGGAGATGTTTTTTACGCAAAACTGTCAAGATTTTGTTATTGATTGTATGTATCGAGTGAAACAGAGGACAGGGTCCAATTGAACCCCAAGACTACAGGCCTGGGAGGGGTAGTAATGATGACAACAGTGAGAGATATTTGAGAAGTGGAAGCTGTAGTAGAGAGTGGGAAGATTAGGAGCTCATGAGTTTGAGTTGCTGGGCAGACATACATGAGCATATGCTTGAGAGGCAGTTGGCAACTTGTGCCAGAAGAGAGGGGATAGATCTGGTGCTGAGAAGTAGATCTGAGTATCATCTGCATACAGATGATACTGAAATCCAAAAGATTTTATTAGGGTACCAAGGGAGGATTTATAGATGGAGAAGAGGAGGGGGCCTAGCACTGAACCTTGGGTTATGCCAACAGAAAAAGGGTGAGGTGAAGAATAGGTGCCAGATAAGGAGACACTAAATGTACTATCTTCTAGGTAGGATGTAAACCATGATAGTACTATGACACAAATGCAAAGAGAGAGGAGAGTTTAGATTAGAAGAGGGTGATCATCTATATCAAAGGCAGCAGAGAGATCCTGGAGAATTAGAATAGAGAATCAACCTTTTGACTTGGTGGTGAGCAAGTCCTTAGTGACTTATGCGTGGGCTGTTTCTGTGAATTGTTGGGGACGAAAGCTAGATTGGAAGGAGTCAAAAGGGGAGTTTGAGCAAAGAAATTGGGTAAGGTGATTGTAGATGAGCTGCTCAAGCATTTTTTAAGCCAGGGGAAGTAGAGAGAAAGGGTGATAGTTAGATTCAGGGTCAGATGAGGATTTCTTAAGAATGGATGTAGTTATTGGATGTTTTAAAGATGGTGGAAACTTTCCAGTGTGTAGGGAAAGGTGTTGTAAGGTGAGAGATTGATAGTAGTGTTGAGGGTAAAAGCTGTGTGTTGTCAGTTTCTTAAGAGGAGGTCTTGTTCAAGCCATGTTAAGAAAAGAGTTTGTTTCAGATATTTTCAGTTTTATTTTTAAAGTGGCTGGCAAAGACTTCAGCTTTTTTGGGCAGAGGAGAGTGTTGAATGTAATAAACAAACATAGAGAAGTAGTGCTGTTTGGCAAGATTGGGGCAGAGAAGTAGGAGGGAAAAATAAACTTGTAATGGAGGAAATCTGCTGATGTGCGAGATTTTCTCCATAGTCATTCAGCAGTGAAATACAAAGCAGGAGTGAATCATCAGTGGTTAAAATAAAATAAAAAATTCCCAGTTAAATAAGGCAGTTAAAGGAATTGTTATGAAAGAGCATAAAGAGCACAAATGCCAAATGTGAAGCCAATTTAGGTGTATCAACAAAATTACTGCACACTGAGGAAAAGGAAAGAATTACATAGAGAAACGCCAGCTACACCCATCTTTATGGTAATGATTTTGAAAAAGTACAATTCTTAAACAAACGACTGTGCTCTTCATCCAATTATCTGCTTTCCAGAAAGTTCAGCTACTTTAATTTTGTACATTGCTATTCTACATCTATAAGTAATTTGCCTGTCTGTCAAGTAGGCTGTTTGTGATACCAATCACAGCGCTTGTAATTAATACGATAAACAACAGTGTCTCAAGCAATTAGATATTACTGATACATCTCCATCATTGCACTGCTCATTTTCTGTTATAAATTCTGACATGGTATAAAATGAAAGCATGTTTTAATAGCATTAGTGAAGTTAAATGGGTGTGTTATTGATCCACACACTCTTCAGGTTCCCTCAACTTTGGCTCCGGTCACCTCATATTGAAAGACCGTCAATTATCCCACTGTAATAATGTGTTTCAGTTCACTAACACTGTAGTATTAGCAGCAATTCCTCATTATGATATTCACACAGGATGTGATTTTAGTGTGGAGCATGTAAACCATTCCATAGATTGTGCTTTGGATGACCTCAAGCTCATTTTATAATTATTTAAATACAAGCTTTGTATCTGTAATTCATGCATTGCCCTCCTGGTATATAGTTGAGATCTTCTAATACTTTTTCAAACATATACACTTTTTGCATATAGTTTATTCAGCAAAAACTCACATTGGTTTTAGCCATGTATTAAAGTGTACAATGAGAATATGCAATGAATATAAGCAATCCCATAACCTGGTGGAGAGTAGCCATGTTTTCTATGCTCATATTTCATACAACTAAATCATTGTATTTGCTTTCATTATGGTACATCCTTGATGCACAGTGTTCTAATCCAGATCTTACTTAATATTTTTTTTCAGACCCCACTGAAAAGAAGAGGAAGCAGAGAAATGCACAAGGATAAAAAGACACCCAGCCAGGTATTTTAGTTGTGTCTTTGCATGGCTCTCACACTCCCTATAAGTAGTCATACAGTATATGTGTTATATTATTGTGTTCTATTGTAAGTATGTTCTATTGTAAGTTGCACAATGCACATTACATTAGTTGAGTTTCTGCCTACAATTTAACACAATTATTAAATTATTTATGATAAACTACAAATCTGTTATTCTGACATCAAGTCATTAAGTTCTTGAGTCCAGAATTCAGGTGAATAGCCAACACTTGCTTTTATTTTCTTTATTTGGTTTGCTGGACCTCATACACAGAATGGGAATTTGCATCAGGTGTCTTCCCATTGGTTACAACTACTGGCCTTTCCTTGTATAGTGAACAGTGCAGGGGCATGTGCCAAATGAGCATTGGTAAGGGTGTGCTAAGTGGGCTGCAGCCCCTGGCATATCTGATAACATTTCCAGGTGTTTTATTTACTATTTAATCTGTGCAGCCCCTGATCCCTTGAGGTTCTACGTTCTGATATTATTATCTGATCATATGTTTAGCAATTTGTTTACACGAGTCATTTTTGTCACTTATGTTTATAACCCGTTCTTTTAAATGTGTGCTAGCCAGGCATATAAGCTTTATATCCATTTAACATATACTTGAACATTTATCAGGGGTTACTGAATCTTGTTTTCTGACTGCATTATTTTGTAAGAGTCCAGAATATATAATGTACTCATTAGAAATTTGTATTGCATTATGTACAAAAAAATTGTAAACTGTTTTCCAATATCACTCTATTTCTTTATGACTAGGAGGACAGTGCAGATTTAAAATGCCAGCTAATGTTTGCTAAAGAAGAAGCCGTGCTGATGAGAAAAAAAATGGCAAAACTTGGAAAAGAGAAGGATGAATTGGAGCAGGAACTGGAGAAATATAAGTCAGTGTATGGAGATGTGGACAGCCCTCTCCCTATTGGAGAGACGGGAGGTCCACCCAGCACAAGAGAAGCTGAACTTAAACTCCGGTTGAAGCTTGTTGAAGAGGAGGCAAATATTTTAGGCAGAAAGATAGTGGAGCTGGAGGTAGAAAACAGGGGCATTAAAGCAGAAATGGAAGACCTCAGGTGTCAGTACGAGAAAGAGTTTCTGAGCAGGGAATATGTTTCAAGCATTCCTACCTCACCATATGGTGATTCCATGGAATCTGCCACAGAGCTGCGTCGCCATCTTCAATTTGTTGAAGAGGAGGCAGAGCTATTAAGAAGATCCATTTCTGAGATAGAGGATCACAATAAACAACTAACAACTGAGCTGAATAGATTCAAGTTTGGTCCAGATCAAGATTTTGTCTGGTTAGAAGACAATCCATCTACTTGCAGTGGGTCAGTTCAAGAGGAACTCAAATCAGCAAGGATGCAGATCAATGAATTAAGTGGTAAAGTGATGAAACTTCAGTATGAAAATCGTGTATTAGTATCTAATGTCCAACGTTATGATCTTGCATCTCATCTGGGTTTAAGAACGGCAAGTCCAAGGGATAGTGATGCAGAAAGTGATACAGGGAAGAAAGAAAGTGACAGTGAGGATGGACGCCTGACTCAACCAAAGAGAGAAGGACCTATTGGTGGTGAAAGTGATTCAGAAGAAGCCTATGAGAAGACATCAGGTTTTGAAAGCGGTAAACCGTCAGAAGTTAGTGACAGGCAGGATGCACATTATGTTTTAAATATAAAACGGGAAGTAGAAAGACTGGAAAGAACTGTAGATCGCCTTATTACTGATACAGATAGCTTGATTTATGATGCCAAGATGCAGATGACAAGCTGTGCTGTAGAAGGGGCAATAAAGAGTGGTCCAGAAAGAGGAGAAACAGGTAGTGATTCTGAAGTCCTGGATAACATCAATACTAAAATGAAAGTCTTCAAGAAAGAATTGCATCATTTTCTAGAAATAGTTGAACACA
This sequence comes from Discoglossus pictus, assembly GCA_027410445.1. Taxonomy (NCBI): domain Eukaryota; kingdom Metazoa; phylum Chordata; class Amphibia; order Anura; family Alytidae; genus Discoglossus; species Discoglossus pictus. Next base: position 131,187,800 of record CM050166.1, read on the forward strand.
CAGGGGAGGGAATGAAAGAACATGTGGAAGATCTCTCTCCGATGCCTCATCTCACAGAATCATCCAGCTTTTTGTCCAACTTGTCTCGAGATTCTCCAATTGGAAATCTTGGAAAAGAACTCATTACAGACTTTCAGGTAAGTAGATTTGATTCATATGCTTTTTCCCTGCTTCTTGTTGGCATTAACAAGCAAGCACTATTTTCCCCAGTTGATTTCTTCTTTGTTAATTTCCCTGATTAGCCAAAATAGCTCAGACTTTACACTTAGAAGCAATATGGTGCTATATCCATTAAGGTGAATAGATTTTCCCACATTGGGGAGACCCCAGTTGAACCTCTTTTTCATCTCCAACATCTCCATTATCTCTCCAACTTCAAAGATAAGCATAATTGGATAATATGAGTTGGAGATGGCAACTCTTTCATTCTAGAGAGAAATCTTTCACATTAGTGTATGTAGCACTTTGTCATGATCTAAAACAATAGGGAAAATAAATGTATGCAATAGTAAAGGTCAATAAGTGATAAGTCAAATAACTACTATATTAGAATTAACATTCTGTTACTAATGCATATAGTGTGTAACCAGTAATATTTATATAATTATGTCAATAAATATTGCATGGCTAAAATGCAAAGCAAATATGGTTGATTTATGGAGCATAACAATGGGGAAGAAAGGTTGTATGCTGATGCTTTCATGGCTTGCATGCTGGCTGTTGGTATGACACATGCATCCTTCATTGCATGCGCGTCTCATAACCAGTGTTTGCATTCTTTTTTCCTCTTTTTTCTCTTTTTGCTTTTCAGATGTTTCAGCCCATCATTTTGCTCATTCTTGTTTTGTTTATGTTTTCTTCACTCTCTTATGCCACCATATTTAAGTTAGTTTTCCTGTTCACGCTTTTCTTTGTCTTGTAGTTTTTTTCACTCGTCCACCTTACCCATTTTGTTGTTTATTTTTTCTTTATCCTCCCACTCCTGTCGTTTGTTTTTTGTTTATATACTGCCCATGATCCTAGCAGTCCAAACTGAGGGAACAAATGGAATGGCAAGTCAACCATGACCAAGAAGAAGATAATCATCGTCTTCTTGTAAACCATGAGTCACATCGCAGAGCTGATGGAGACACTAAACACTACAGGCCAGGAGACAAGGGCTCTTTCAGTCTAGAGGTTAGCAATGTTCCCTAAGCCTTTAGAAAGTAGAATTAATTATCTCTTAACCAAAGTAAAGCCATGTTAGTGACATGTTTAATGAGTGAAATATATCAAATAATATCATATTCCTAAGAAATCACACCTTTTTGCCCATTTAAAAAAAAAAAATCTGATATAGTGTAAATGTATGGATTGCCATGGTTTGGGAGAAAGTTGGCCGCAGTAGGTGATACATTTAGCTTATCAACTGAATTAATAGGATTTATCAGTAAAGTTTGTTCTATAATCATCTACATGGAATCTTACAGTAGATCCTAAAGGGTGCTATCTACTACAACCAATGTGTACCTTCTCTTGAGCTATAGACAAGGTAAAGAACATATATAGACATGGAACAGTATTATAATTGCTTTGATTTTTAAAACAGATTTTGTGGAATTTTCACTTGAATTGGCTGCTTTAAGCATGTCCTAGCATGGGCTGTGATTAGCATGTACTTGTAAATGTGTGGCATAACATTTCTTAATTAGATAGCTTTTTGTGTCTTCTGTTTTTTAACCGTTCTTTTTTAGTTTATATTTTTATTTAGCAAAAAAATAAACAAACAGCACTGTTTCAGAGTACATGGATAATTATATTTGTATGTAAATTGGTGATCTGGGTAGGTATTTTTAAGGGACATAGAGAGTTTCTGGTTATTAACATTAAAATATTGTGTTTTTTAACATATTTAATCATTATTTAATACTATTATTTAATAAAATCTGTTTTACTCACTAAAACCTTCCAAATAGTCCCAACAAACTTCGGCCCCGTTAGCTCATGTAAACAAAGTTTTTGTAGTACAGGGTGTGCTGCGTCACAGACTGTGTGTTAGTAGCATGTTGCAGCATATAGAACATGTAGTACTGTAGAAACACTGTATGCATGAGCTACAGGGCCTGTGTAGGGACTATTTGGAAGGTTTCACTAAGTAAGCACTTGTTAATGAAACAATATTTGGATATGCAAATAAACACTTAGGTAGATTATTTTAAGATTAAAATGCATGAATCCTTCACGGCCCTTTAATCATTCTAAAATGTTCTTTCATGTGACCTTGTTTTTGCACTTGACTGTGTCCTTGCCTTTCTTTAAAGGGACACTGTGACCCCAACAACAAGTTGGTTTCATCTTAGAGTACTAAATAGTATCCTTTTTTCTCTGGGTCATCAGTACTATGCTGTATTATCATAGTTAACACCCAGATAATATTAAAGTGTTGCTTGTGCCACTTCTCAAACTCTAAATGGTTCACACATTATCATAGTCAATTTTGCTTTAAATACATTTTGTGTCCTTTTCCAGCGCTTTTTTCAAATAAATCTTTTCCACTTATCTTATGAACTATAACAAAAGGTCATTAATCCAAAAATATAAAAGAACAGATATAAACTCAAAGGTAGTGTCTGCCATCATCTGTTTGTTTATATTTTCAGATTAATGACCTTTGGTCATAGTCCATAAGATAAAGGAAGATTTATGTGATGAGTGCAGCCCCAGAAAAAGAAAAGTGTTATTTCTAAAGTGGAAGATGTTAGATTGTAATAAATTACTTTGCTGTTATAATGACTACAGAAGTATTCTGCCTTAAACTGCCTTTTCCCAACGCTGTATTTTCAGAATATATCCTCAGACTCCATCATAATACATGTAAATTAGCAGTAACTCAAAGTTTGTGCAAGACCTTGCCCTCTATAACTAGTATATTTTCCCTGTTAGTCGGGTCTATATCATGGTAGGTTAGCTGAACAAGTTTCATGATATATATAAGGCTCAAGGACAAGAAGGTAGGGCTAAAACAGAAAAGAAAAGTGAAAAGCTGGCAAAAATTAGATTTACATGCTCATATACTCTTCATACAAAACCAATCTCACACATCACACAAAGCCAGACCTCTCTAAGGTTGTATATTCCAAGAAACAATCACAGGTCTCTAGAATGTGAGTTCTTCAGTCAAGGCCATCCCACAATATCCCTGTAGTGTAGAGTTTGGCCTAGTTTCAGCTTTAACACTCCCTAATGTCCTCACGGGAGCCTCAAGGTCTGCATCAGATTTCCGAAGCACAGGTCTTCCTTGCCATTTAATTAAAAAGTGCAATTATTGGCATGTTCATATTTTTAGATCAGTGAGCCTGTAAATATTTGCACTTTTTGGGCCAGACATCAATTTATTATATTGATACAACATAGCTGTAACATTTTTAGCGCAACTTTTTTCCTTATTAAATGAGTGCATTTTGCTTGCTCTGCAAACTTTTGAATTGAGGGTGATTTTTTTCACATTTCAGATGATTTAAACAAAAGAACAAGTCCGACATCTGCTTCATTTATGGACAGAGCGAGACAGAGAATGTTATTAGGAAAGTACAAGAGATTGACAGAATTGAGAATTAGAATAACGTCCCACAATAGCCAACATAAAAGCTAGTCTGTCACCAGTCACTGTACATTAGTTCTTGAACATCCTACAGAATCCTTATTCACAAACAGAATATTAGAGGCTTAAAAAAATGGCAAACCAATGTGAGTCACTCGAGATGAAGAAATATGAATGACAGGAAAGAAGTTCACACCATAAATGTTGAACACTTCCTTTATGCTTAAACCACATTCCTGTTTTCATCTATCAGAGAACCAAATTGCCCTTGGTTTTTAATAAAATAAATTAATGTGTGTGTTAATACATTATTTGTATTCCAGGACACATTGTCCTTGTAGATTGCACCACATAAGTAATATGTTATTTGGATCCAAGTCTTTGTTTGCCCTTTGTCCAAGTTATTATCTACCTCTTGCCACTACAGTGATCACATCATTTTGTCTTGTAGTATTAGGAAAATTAAATACAGTATGTATGTAACCCGCTAATGGAGCCAAAAAGCCAACGGGTACTAGAGAGGACCCGCAAGGGGGTTAAAGTCCTATCCATAGCACTGTAAATGCAAATATCAACACACTACTGTACTTAAAATTAAAGGTAAAGTGATGTTAGGTAATAAAATTAATAGCACAACATTCTCAAGCTCGCAAATCTGCAATATAAAAATTTTTTTTTTGATTTTTAATTTCCGTATTATATCGATACTGGCAATCAATGTGTTAATACATATAATGGAACTCGCATGGACTAGAATATCATATTTACTGATTTATTAATATTGCATTATTTCTGGAATGCTGGTCCGATCGAAACTCGTAATTGAAACCCGTAAGGGACTGAAATCTAACCTCCGTTTTTCAGTGACGTATTGATGACGATCTCTTTTACTATTGTAACTACGGGTTTGACTAATTGATCATGTTCACGGCCGCACATGCAACGTGCGCAAGAACGGTTTATGGTTTGGATGTCGTCCACATCTGTTGCGGCCGTGGCTATTTTAATAGCTCTGTAATTCGAATTTCAAGCCCGCAGGCTTTGCGGGTGTGCCGATGCCTCTATGGGCCTGGAATTTGATATGGCACATAGTGCTTTGCCCAAAGCACCAATTAGTTATATAATATTATCATGCTAACTGAACGATATTACCACATATCTTAAAACAATTGACAGACTTAAAAGTCTGGGGAAGTGTAAAGTAATTTAAGAGTGACATTTTGTTAGTTATGTGATTATTGATTAAATGAATCAGTTTATTGAATCCCAAACTCACCAGCCAACTCACAAACAAATGGCTACATGCAGATCTCTGGCATTACCACTAGTGCTCCATCCTCTTCTGCAATAAAGCATGACACTGCAAATGATACTTATCACTTTTACTACACACACACCACATTATTATACACCATAATTCTCTATTTCTCAATTCCATCTTGTTTCTGCCTTACACTGTGGAATCTGTCACAAGAAAATCAAGTTTTATTTTATTTTTTGTATTAATTATTGCAGTGTGCTTTATTGCTGTTGTGGCAAAAACAATATACATCAGTGTTATCATGCAGTTAGATTCCATTCCATCCACCAAACCTTTTTGAATGCATAGTTACAAATGAATATCGTAGGAATGCTTTACTGTAGATAAAAATGGCTTGTCCAATATATAGCTAGGTTTTAATGATCTTTAATAAGAAACATATTAGGCTGAACAGAAATATTAATGGTAATATGTGCCTTTTTTGTGTTGGGCATATATGGCCCTTAAAATGAAACTGGTTGCCTGCTGTTGTTTTTAGGTTTTTACATTATTTCTAATGATTCATAATAGCGAAGTAAAAATGTAGAGTGGAAATCAGACTTTGATAATATTTATGTAAGCAGAATGTTATTAAGCCTTATATAAGCATCTGACCGTCTTTACTCAGCCTGAGAATTAGGTTAAACTACAGTTTCTAAACCAGAGATTAGTATTGCATGACTACACATTCATGCTCATTAAACTGAAGCAAGAGCGCAGAGCCTTTACCACACGCAGGAGCATGAAACACAATTCAGATCACCATTGTACAAGTATCCAGAGTCCATGGTGAGGCTAATAATATGTCTGCTATTGGTCCTCTGATGTCTGCTTCAGAAAAGCAACATGCTGGTAGTATCTATTTAAATGCAACATCAAAATGTAATATTTGATGCAGCTGTTTTTAAATGTTTTTATAAATATTTTCACGATTCTAGACTTAAAGGACCACTGTAGTGCATTTGCAAGTAAAGCGCATACGTTTCTTTGATGTACATAGGCTATTATAAACAGTATACAGTTTACAGTATATAAAATGTAAATGTTTTTCTTAGGTTTTAGTTTTTCCTTGAAGCAGAGCTGTATATCTCCTCCTTCCTGTGTCTATCTGGTGTGTGGCCCCATGACATAATTATTTCCACCCACAATGCCTACACAGAGGTAACAGCTCTATTGTAACAAGCCTGTAGCTGTTCCATAGGCGCCTCCCAGTGACTCAGTAAATCATTATAGCCCTGCCCCCTTTACTGAGCATGCTCAGTCTGAGGAAGAACCTACACTGTTCAGACTTTATTTTTTAGCAAAGCACTCAGGAAGAGCTGGCCTTGCCCCTGACAGACACGGGCAGGAAGAGAGATACAGCTCTGCACGAGGGGGAAAAACACTGTTTAAAATCGAAGAACATTTTTTAACTTTTATTTATTTAAAAATATCATACTATTTGAATTGCGTATGCACAGCAAAGAACCATAGGAGCTTCATATGTAAATGCACAACAGTGGTCCTTTTAAAGGGCATGGAATGTTCCCTGTTTTTAATATTGAAATAAACTACCTAAGTATTTATTTACATATTTAAACATCATTTTATTAACAAGCTCTTAAATGCTCACTGACAACTTCCAAATAGTCCCTATAAAAGTCTGCCCTCTGTAGCTCATGCACACAGTGTTTCTGTAGTACAGGGTAGTTTGTCACAGACTGTGTGTCAGTAGCATGTTACAGCATATTGCAGATACACAGTATGAGTTACTGAGCAGCATATGTAGCACTGTAGATACACTGTATGCATGGGCTAAAGGGAAAATGTAGGAACTACATGGTTTCAGTGAGTAAAACCGAGCTTTTAAGCATTTGTTAATAAAACAATATTCAGACATGCAAATAAACACTTAGGAGGGCAACAGCCCCTGCAAAGGGCCGCCCCTTGTAGCTCATGTTTCTGGTACTAGATGTAGTAGCCATTGACACACTGGTAGAACTAGTGAATGGATGGACCTGGTGCAAAAGATCCCCCAACCACTGGCCCCTCTCAATGTTCTTGCACCCCATAACCAATTTCCAAAGCAGCTTCCATCCTCTTACCTTCCTGGCTGTTCCCCCTGTGACATGCATGCACCACCTCCATCACCTAGTTACCCAATGGGGGAAAAGGCAGTACAGTGCAGCCCCCCTCCCCCCAATATGCTGAGATACATATAGGGGGTAGAACATCTACAATTATAGAAACACTGTGTGCATCAGCTACATGGGCCAGATCTCTATCAGGTTTCAGTAATAAAACAGCTTTTCAGCACTTGTTATTACAATGATGATAAATATGCAAATAAGCACTTAGTGTATTTTAATATTAAAAACATGAGACTCATCATGACCCTTTAATGAATAAGCAGAATTGGAACCATTTTGAGTGCTGACACATTTCTTTTAACATTCAGCAAATGCACCTTTTGATGGTAGACACAGACTTGCTTAACTTGTTTTGATATAGATATACCTTTATTAATGACATCATTCTACTTGTTTCATCACTGGAGGATGCATTACAGCTATGCATATTATGACCATAATGCAAATATTTTTTCTATTTGCTTGAATTGTATTCATGCTTGCTAGAGTGTTTCTTGTTGCTTTGACTAAAATGGCAATGGACAAATTCACATGAGTTTTCTTCCCCTGAATAAAGCTGAATTTCAGGCTACTTTAAAAGATATCATTCAATATATTCAGTTTCCTTAACAACTCCAACTAACAGTGGCTCGGCTCCACATTAGCAGCTTTAGAAATAGAGTATAAACTATACATGCCTTCTTCTTCATGGAAGTCAAAAATAAATTACTCAGTGGATGGGTAAATTATATCCGTGTTTGCCAAAAAAAATCATCCATATAACCCAATTTGTCCACCAAGATTATAGATAGAACCCAATGATCTCTTAAGGGTTTCAAGGGTGAATCCTACAATGCTCATCCAGTATTAAAAGATCAAAAAGATTCTCTTAATGCAAGACAGCTCATAGAAACCCCAGCCACCAGCCAATCAAAAGCCACCTTATCCTTATGTAGGACATTTTAAGGACATTCTGTAATAATGTTCTCGTGGTCAAACATGGTGGAAGGCAGTTTGGGAAACACTGAACTATGTCAGTAATCATTTTATAGTTAGACTTTTTGCTTTTATGTGCTGTAACTTTCATTTAACAAATAATCATTTTCTAAAATATAAAATAACCACAGGCAACAAATCATATAGTTTCTCTGATTTGTATGTATTTAGTTACCTTTGTACCTGTAAATTAACTTTCTATACATTCCTCCCAGTGTATGATTCATTTGCAAGACTTACAAGGAGAATCACGGCAACATTTCTAAAGTTTGGCTTTGGTTCTAAAGAGGATAACGGCCACAGATCCTGCAGGAGGCCAAAATGAATCCAAAATATAGGAAATAATAGAAAAAAGCACAGAAAAGTAGGAATAATAAAAACTCAGAAGAAAATAAAGGCAACAAAAGAGGACCTATATATATTGGCCTAGATTGTACTGTTTGTTCTTTCAGGATTTTCATAACATATGCTTAGCCCACATATGGTACTGAGTGAGAACATTTATTGGCCATTTTGCATATTAAACTATAATTTTCTGCAAGTGAAAATCCACAGGGTTTGCGTTAATGCTTCACAAAGAAATCTAAATTCCAATGATAATGTATCTTTCTTTTCTTTTCCTGCTTTTTTTTAATAAGCTATGGCAAAAGTGAACATTTTGAACCTCATTAAATGAAGTAACAAACATCATTTAATTAATTTATGAATTAAAAGGACAGTTGTATGTTAGACTATAATTGTACAGTTTATGTATACATAACATTTTGTCTTTTTTTGTTACATCATAATGCATAATTTCAATAAGAAATTAGATTTTTTCTCTTGCATGCACACCTGCCCTCACTAGAAATCTTTCATCTTCTAGAAAGCAGAGTTGAGTTCCTCTGGTATCAAGATGTTTTACCCCAATAGACAGAGTTGCTATTCTTATTATCGATGATCTGAGTCTAAACACTAATTATTATTGTACAGCTTGGCTCATGAAGTCACCAGTAACTTACTTCTTCCCCAGGATAGGATTTGTATGAATGTAATAAATGATGTAAAAGTGCTCCCAACGTCGGTTTGATGGGCTCTCAATATTGATTTGTGATATACAGTAGATACAATTATCCGGAAACATTTGACTCTATGGCAGGGCAGTTACTTACCGTATTGGTCCGAATATAAGCCGCACCTGTAAAATTCAAGGGGAAAAAATAGAAAAAAGATAGTACTCAAATATAAGCTGCACCCTTAAAATTGGAGAGAAAAATACTCTCCTCAAGTTATCAGCCATTGCAAGAAACAGGCTTTCTAATTTTTTTGCAGGTTACAGGCTTTACAGATGTTAGAATCACTAAAACCGAAAATCGCTATTCAATACCGCAGTCTCAAGCACGCAAATCGGCACCCGTAACTCGCAATCGCGCAAGTCGGCAGTAATTTTATGTTCGCAAATCGCTATTCAATTCCTACAATGCAGTCTCAAGCACGCAAATCGGCAGTAATTTTACGCTCGCGAATATAAGCCGCACACGTAACGTGCAAGCTCGCAAATCGGCAGTCATTTTTTTACGGTTGTGAATATATAAGCCGCACCCGTAACTCGCAAACTCAAAAATCGGAAAAAAGGTGCACCGTCTATTCGGACCAATACGGTATTTACCTACCATCAAGATAATGCACATAATTGGAATACTTAACTTTTCCTAGATTTTTTTGATGGTCAAACTCCCACTCTACAGTCTTTTGTCATTCTCCTTGATGTCCTCTGTGCTATTTACACCATCTTTAAAGTACAGTATATACTCGAGTATAAGCCGACCCGAGTATAAGCCGAGGCACCTATTTTACCACAAAATACTGGGTAAAATGAGTGACTCGAGTATAAGCCTTAACCTCCCTCCTCATCCTCAACCTCCCTCCTCAACCTCCCTCCTCATCCTCAACCTCCCTCCTCAACCTCCATCCTCATCCTCAACCTCCCTCCTCACTGATGAGCTTATCTTATGGTGCCAGATCATTGTCTCTGGTACTGCCTAGCCATACAGTCTTCTTGGCAAAGATACTGGAGTGGGTTGCCAGTTCCTTCTCCAGTGGACCGCAATCTGTCTGACTTCTCTGCTATGAACTGCCCATCCTGGAGGACCCTACATGGTATAGCTCACAACTTCACTGAAAAACACAAGCTCCTTTACCATGACAAGTTAGCAACCCAGAACGGTTTCAGTACATTACATCTATTTATTATCCATAATGCATCCTGCTAGCATTTTTTCTGTTTAATCGGTAACCCTGAGTAATTTGTACTTTACACATACTTTACATATTTTACCATTCAGTTGCCAGCATATATATAAAATTGAATCATACTCACCAATTACATGCAGCTGATCTAGAGTAGACACATTTGTTAAATTGAAAATGTTTATGCTAAATTAATGAGCTTTAATGAAAAAAACCTAAATAGAATATCACTAATTATTTTCCTATTTTACATTTTCTGTACTTATTTCAGTGTCCATACTGTCCTCCAGTGTCCGTACTGTCCTTCAGTGTCCTTACTATCTTTTATGGGTTCTTACTTTAGTGTTGTTGGTGATCCCACCCTCATAATATCATCAATAATAGGCAGAAGGATCTGTCTGAAGTCACGTCTAAAGGGTTTTTATAAACAATCTGATTAAATAGAGTCTAACATGAGCATAGATATCCATTTATAACCGGACTTAAATAATATTTTTGGAAATTATTTAATATGAATTTTATTAATGATCAGTGCCTACTTAAAACATCTACTATAGCCTTATTAAATTGCGATTCAACCAATTGAATAGGGCTCTATATAAGCACAGAGCATATTTTTTTTACCGAAGTTTTAATTAGTGAACTTTTTCAAAAGCAAGGACTTCACTATCTAAAAACTTCTGTAAAAAAATATGCTATGTGCTTATATAGAGCCCTATTCAATTGGCCGAATCACAATTTAATAAGGCTGCTAGTTCCTAATTGTTAGAGCAATAGAATTATTCTTATCAAAATACTATTCTTAATGCTAAATTAAGAAGGAGTAACTAATTTAGCAGTGACAACAAATCTACCATCAATAATAAGGTCAATTAAAATGAGAAGAGCAGCAATGCCATATGACAGAAAAAGGAGATATTATTTCAGTGGCCTTTTAATATGTTTTTTTTTACATCTACTTCCAGCCCACAAAGTAATTTACACCATAACCTACACCCTATTGTGTTCTATATTAGTACATCTAAGGATGTAAAGTTGTGTGTTTGTTCATCCTCAAATTTAGTGCTGCGGCAACTGCAGGAAATTTCTGTCAATCTATAAAAGACCCAACAAAATAAAATGTAATCCGTGTCTTTTTCTCTCGCATTATCAGCTCAGCAATCATATATCTCCAGAAAAGAATTCAACACTACGTGATCTGCAGGTTATTTTGGAACAAGAAAGGAGACTTCACCAAGAAGAGCATGAGAAGGTGACAGACAGGATCATTCAGGTAATGTAAACACAAAAGCCGCCAGCCATCCCTCATCTGTGTGCTGCTGTTGGTTCTCTCTGCCTTTTCATTTTCGCCCATGTTTACTGCACTGTATAAATAAAGTACCAGACCGTAGGGCAAGTATGTAAATAAATCCACAAGATTATGTTGTCTTTGTTATATTCAGTAGTGTGGAAATGCCATGTCTGTAAGAGTGTAACGAGTATTTCAGGTTGTTATTATAGTGTATGGTTATATGAAGCAGACCCATACACAGGCAATCAATTTGTTTGCACCTCTGTTATAATACGTGTCAGACATGCTCAAATACTTCCATTCATGCATTTGAAGAACCGATATACAATTTAAAAAAAAAACGTATGTTTGATAGATTTGAGTGTCACTAAAATCTTAATACAGCAGGGGAAAAGTCCATGAAGCTTGTTTTTATATATATTAAAAAAAAAAATGAACCCTGGAATATCCATGATAGTTTGGTGGAAGTTTCTTTGAGAGGGGTGTTTATATTTCTGGAGAGCAGTGCTTACATCTATTGATCTAAACATTCTGCTTCTGATCTTGTAAGGGAGGGGATGTGGTATCGATTTCAATCAGATAGAGTTATCTAACAAAGCCTTGTGAAATATCAATGTTAACCCTCCACAACCCTCCCGCCACTGATTAATAAAAACATGATTTAGGAAGTGATGTAACAAAGACAAATTGTATTCATGGCTTGCACAGCTGCTGATGTTGTTAGTTTGTTACATACATTTTACTAGAACTACAGTGGTTCTTTAAGAATATTCACAACCGTGGTAGGACTAGTGAATGGGGTGTAAAGTTTTTTTGAGAGCCCCCTTGCAACTATAGTTGGTCCCAGTGCTCCGTAACAGCTACAACTACAGTAGCTCCGCCCTGAATCACAGATGTATGCTGGTTAGGTTTGAATAAACAATTAAGTCAAAATGTAACCATATAAAAGCAACCATTCATGTATTGCCAGTTATATGTAAACATACAGTGCCTTGCAAAAGTATTCACCCCCCTTAACTTTTTACCTATTTTGTTACATTACAGCCTTAAGTTCAATGTTTTGTTATTCTGAATTCTATGTGATGGATCAGAACACAATAGTCTAAGTTGGTGAAGTGAAATGAGAAACATATATACATAAAACTATTTTTTAGAAATAGAAAACAGAAAATTGGCATGTGCGTATGTATTCACCCCCTTTGTTACAAAAGGCCCATAAAAAGCTCTGGTGCGACCAATTACCTTCAGAAGTCACATAATTAGTGAAATGATGTCCACCTGTGTGCAATCTAAGTGTCACATGATCTGTCATTACATATACACAACTTTTTTTAAAGGCCCCAGAGACTTCAACACCTAAGCAACAGGCACCACTAAACAAACACTGCCATGAAGACCAAGGGACTCCTCAAACAAGGAAGGGACAATGTTGTTGAGAAGTACAAGTCAGGGTTAAGTTAATAAAAAAATATCCAAATCTTTGATGATCCCCAGGAGCACCATAAAATCTATCATAACCAAATGGAAAGAACATGGCATAACAGCAAACCTCCCAAGAGACGGTCGCCCACCAAAACTCACGGACCGGGCAAGGAGGGCATTAATCAGAGAGGCAGCACAGAGACCTAAGGTAACCCTGGAGGAGCTGCAGAGTTCCACAGGAGACTAGAGTATCTGTTCATAGGACGACAATAAGCCGTACGCTCCATAGAGTTGGGCTTTATGGCAGAGTGGCCAGAAGAAAGCCATTACTTTCAGCAAAAAACAAAATGGCACGTTTTGAGTTTGCAAAAAGACATGTGGGAGATCCCCAAAATATATGGAGGAAGGTGCTCCGGTCTGATAAGACTAAAATTTAACTTTTCGGCCATCAAAGAAAACGCTATGTCTGGTTCATACCCAACACATTACATCACCCAAAGAACACCATCCCCACAGTGAAACATAGTGGTGGCAGCATCATGCTGTGGGGATGCTTTTCAGCAGCCGGGACTGGGAAACTGGCCAGAGTTGAGGGAAAGATGGATGGTGCTAAATACAGGGATATTCTTGAGCAAAACCTGTACCACTCTGTACGTGATTTGAGGCTAGGACGGAGGTTCACCTTCCAGCAGGGCAATGACCCCAAACACACTGCTAAAGCAACACTTGAGTGGTTTAAGGGGAAACATGTAAATGTGTTGGAATGGCCTAGTCAAAGCCCAGACCTCAATCCAATAGAAAATCTGTGGTCAGACTTAAAGATTGCTGTTCACAAGTGCAAACCATCCAACTTAAAGGAGGTGGAGCAGTTTTGCAAGGAGGAATGGGCAAAAATCCCAGTGGTAAGATGTGGCAAGCTCATAGAGACTTATCCCAAGTGACTTGGAGCTGTGATTGCCGCAAAAGGTCGCTCTACAAAGTATTGACTTAAGGGGGGTGAATAGTTATGCAAAAAAAAATAACAGTCTTCAAAGTTGTGGGCATGTTCTATAAATTAAATTATGCAAATTCTCAAACAATCCATGTTAATTTCAGGTTGTGAGGCAACACAACACAAAAAAGGCCAAGGGGGTAAATACTTTTGTAAGGCACTGTATGCCATTATTGACATCTTTATTTATTTACCAGTTTTTCCTGTCAGTTGGGTGGGATCCTTGAACACTGAGATCATTGAAACACAATATGTATTGTCTTCATACATATATTGTAAATGTGGATATATCATTTCTTTATTGGAATATATGAATTTACTTGAAAACTTAAAAATGAGTAAAATTTGGGATCAGAAGTCTAAAAAATCTGTAAAGGACACAGAAAAGCTGCAGATGAATCTAGTTTTCCTTCTCTGCTCTGAACTGTTAAATTATACAAAATGTGATGGACTTTTGGGAAGTGATCATAGCGTTATATTCTATCAGCATCTCTTTGTGTTCCCAACAGAGTAACAAAACAGCTAATAGATTGTAATATTACTCCCCAACATTCTCAATGGCTCCCAGTATATTTTCCCAGGTGCCAGTTTCCTCTTCTGATCATTTGATTTCATGTATCCCCTGCTTTTTCTTGTATCTTATGGACTTTGGACATTTTATGATGTAGTTTTATCTATTGGAGTTAAGCCAGGTAGATACTTTATCCAAGTGTTTAATCCAACTTTCAGCCAGACAAAGCAAATACAAAACTACCTTAACTTTAAAGTGACATTGTCATACTGAAAATAGGTGTCTTTAAAATAGAGCAGGAATGAACATTTCCCCAGTTCCTAAAACTTGTACTGTTGTGAAGGCATTCAGTCATGTCCGACTCTTGGTGACCTTATGAATGCAGCACACCAGGCACAGCTGTCTGTGTTTCTGGTTGTGCTTATCCATATGGTTTTCATAGCAAAGATACTTGAGTGGGTTGCCAGTTCCTTCTCCAGTGGACCTCAATTTGTCTAACCTCTCTGCCATGAACGGCCCATCTTGAGTGACCCTACATGGTATAGCCCACAGCTTCATTAAAGTACACAAGCCCCTTCACCGTAACAAGCTATAGATCCAGGAGGGCAAAACTTGTATTACTGGCTCCTAAATATAATATATATATATATATATATATATATATATATATATATATATATATATATAAAACTATATAAAAGTATATAAAAGTATAATACATTTTTTGGGATGGACCGTCTTCCAGGTTCCCAGAAAACAGTCTGTCTGGCTCCTAAGCTTTATTTTTGTCCACCTCTGAAATAGAGAATCACTTCGATACTGTTAAAACATTTACCCAGCAACAAAAAAATCTTTCTAACAATATAATTCTCCATTATCTTTTAAAAAAATTCACAGAATTGGTAGTAATATATGAAAACTCAATGCTATCTTTCACATTAATTTTGAAATAAGGTAGTATACAGCAATCACACAGACTGGCCTCTCCCTATGACTGATCTCAGCTTTAAGGTCTACTGAAAATCAAATTGGTTTTGCCTTAGTAGTAAGCACTTATAGGCAATATTTAAACTACATACATATAAAAATAGATTTATAAAAAACATACTTCTAAAATGTGTAGCTTGCAAGGTTGGAGGTGCTTCTAGCTTAACCCATTACTTAACCCATTATATCAGTTAGTTCAGTGATAGAACCAACATACGGCGAGTTAGTTGATCAAACTTGTGTTTTTCTACCTTAAAGCTATGCACATATGTTTTGAATAATTATTTTGTTTAATATATATACAGTTGTGTTCAAAAGTTTGCATACCCTGGCAGAAATTGTAAAATGTTGGCATTTATTTTGAAAATATGACTGATCATGCAAAAAAAAATATTTTATTGAAGGATAGTCATCATATGAAGCCATTTATTATCACATAGTTGTTTGGCTCCTTTTTAAATCATAATGATAACTTAAATCACCCAAATAGGCCCTGATCAAAGTTTTACATACCCTTGAATGTTTGGCCTTGTTACAGACACACAAGGTGACACACACACAGGATAAAATGGCAATAAAAGGTTAATTTCCAACGTCTGTGGCTTTTAAAATTGCAATTCGTGTTTGTGTATAAATAGTCAATTAATTTTTTCGCTCTCACGTGGATGCACTGCGCAGGCTAGATACTGAGCCATGGGGAGCAGAAAATAACTGTCAAAAGATCTGCATAACAAGGTAATGGAACTTCATAAAGTTGCAAAAGGAAATAAAAAGATATCAAAAGTCTTGAAAATGCCATTCAGTACTGTTCAATTACTTATTAAGAAGTGGAAAATTTAGGGATCTCTTGATACCAAGCCAGGGTCAGGTAGACCAAGAAAGATTTCAGACACAACTGCCAGAAGAATTGTTCAGAATACAAAGAAAAAAAACACAGTTAACCTCAGGAGAAATACAGACGGCTCTGGAAAAAGACGGTATGGTTGTTTCAAGGAGCACAATACGGTGATGCTTAAACAAAAATGAGCTGCATGGTCTAGATGCCAGAAAGAAGCCTTTACTGCGCCAATGCCACAAAAAAGCCGGTTATAAAAATGCCAACAACACCTTGACACGCCTCACAGATTCTGGCACACTGTAACTTGGAGTGACGAGACCAAAATAGAGCTTTATGGTCACAACCACGCTATGTTTGGAGAGGTGTCAACAAGGCCTATAGTGAAAATAATACCATCCCCACTGTGAAGCATGGTGGTGGCTCACTGATGGTTTGGAGGTGTGTAAGCTTTAAAGGCACGGGGAATCTTGTAAGAATTGATGGCAAGATGAATGCAGCATGTTATCAGAATATACTGGCAGACAATTTGCATTATTCTGCACGAAGGCTGCGCATGGGACGCTCTTGGACTTTCCAGCATGACAATGACCCTAAGCACAAGGCAAAGTTGACCCTCCAGTGGTTACAGCAGAAACAGTGAAGCTTGTGGAGTGGCCATCACAGTCTCCTGACCATAATATCATCAAGCCTCTGGGGAGATCTCAAATGTGTGGTTCATGCAACCAAAGACTTTGCATGACCTGGAGGCATTATGCCAAGATGAATGGGCAGCTATACCACCTGCAAGAATTAGGTGCCTTATAGACAACTATTACAAAAGACTGCATGCTGTCATTGATACTAAAGGGAGCAATACACACTAAGGGTAAGTAAACTTTTGATAAGGGCCATTTGGGTGATTTCTGTTATCATTATGATTTAAAAAGGAGTCAAATAATTATGTGATAATAAATGGCTTCATATGATCACTATCCTTCAATAAAAGACATTTGTTTTTTTTGCATGATCAGTTATATTTTCAGAAGAAATGCCCAAATTCCACAATTTCTGCCAGGGTATGCAAGCTTTTGAGTACAACTCTATATAAATGTTTGTACCTTCTCTTACTTCTGTGACTCTTCAAGGTTACCATACTGATAAAGTACATCATAAAACTTCTCTGTTAAACCAATGAAATAATATGAAAATACAAAAATACAATAAATAAGTAATTGTGTTAACAATTCCAAAATGTTTGTCTGTGACTCTTATTCTATATTTCTGCACAAAGGTTGGTCCATTTCACATGGATTATTTACAAAAACACTATAGCTATAAAGCAGATGTGCCCCTTTCTATATTATGTACCTTGTGGAATTATGCTGATAAATTGAACTTTATTAAATCTACTCACTTAGATAGGCTATTTTTGTTATGAGCTTTGCTTGGTTTCTTACAGCTGGAAGAAGAGCACCTAAAAAACATAAGGAGGAAGGACCTGGAGGTTCAAAGCCTGACTCTGCAAAATAAACTAGAGGAAAAAACCTGGGGCCAAGAGAAGATCCTCCTACAACATGAACTAAGGAATTTCAAACAGAATGTCTTTGTTCTCTATGTCAAACTAAAGTGGCTACTGAAGCACTGGCGGCAATGTAAGAGGGTGGAGGAAGAGGTAGATGGGGATGAGCTGCTTCAGGTAACCACATCCATTAGCTTCCTACCTCCACAGTTTAGAAAAATACATTAAATCAATAATAAAATCCATAAATAGCTTTATTTTATCTTCTTTAAAAAGTGTACACATTGAGTCATAGATGATGTATAGTTCTAGTCCTCTATAATTATATATGGCTTCATCTTGTCATAGGTATCTGACCCCAAACGTCTCATAGAAGAAATGTCATCAATAGATTGTTTCTTTTCTTCTCAGTCTCTTACTCGCAATTCATTAGTCATTTGGTGTTTTGAATATATTATAATATATTGTTCAATTTTGAAATTTCATTTTTAAGCAATGGTGATTTGTTGCTATTGAAAGCCCATCACCCATGAATTTTCCTTAAGGGTATCACGGATTCCAATCATCTATGCTTAATACCTTATTATATAAATGGGATGAGTTATCTATAAAATATGTGATTACATGTATTGGTCTGTTGTATATAATACATTTTTGCAGCTTCAAGCTAATATTCTGCTTGAATTATAAAGCCATAAATGAATTATCTGAGAACAGTGTTTATAAATGCATAAGTAAAAATAACCCTATGACCCAAAAAAAGAATATTATTAAACAATCTCAGAACCTTGATCTTGTTCAGTTCATAAATGATTGCAATATAACATTTTCTAAGTAGACAACTAGCAAATGTGTTTAAATCATTTCAATCTAAAGTTATATATGATGATCAGCATCAATACAGTTTTTTTCTTTCTTTCAAAATAAGTTTTTTTTTGTATAGAGATCAGATGATACTGTATGAAATGCCTTATGGTAGTACATTTATCAATAATAAATCTTTTTAGTTTTATGGAAGTGCATATAACACTGTCAGAGCTTCTTGCTTCAGGGATTTGTACCGCACAGGGAACACTATTTTGCTAATACAATATTTCTCTTTATGTTACTGATATTATGAATGATTTATGTTACTGGGACTTCTTGTTATTCTTGTAAAGTGCTAGATTATTTCAATGCGTTATTTTGAATGTAAAAAGTGAATGCAATTCTTTTTAGATCGATCAGCTAAACACCTTTCCAGATTTTTCCATCCGTCCTGATTTGGAGGAAGGAGAGGAGGAGGATGAGGACTCAGTGTTTGCCCTGATGGATTACTCCCAACATTCCCCTTCAGAGAGCCATGACATTAGCCCCCAGCTCCAGACAGCCGAGCTACTGCAGCATCAAAAGCAGGTTGGTAGCACTCGTGACAAACACCTTATTGTAAAATAATGCCAGCCACAGCAAAGCCACATCTGAAATAATTTTTCTGTATAGTCAATATTTTATATGTCTGTGACACTAATTATTAAATAATGTATTATAGGGAAATTACACTTTAATATCTAATCTTCATTTTTGTAAGACTGTTTACCCTTTGTTCATTTATTTATTATTATTATTATTATCGTTTATTTGTAATGAACCAACATATTCAGTAGCACTATACATAAGTTGTGATGAAGGCAAAACAACATTAACACATGACAAAGATGGAGGGCCCTGTCTTTGAGCTTAGAATCTGGTGTCCATAGAGCTTTCCCCAAAGCACTGTGCAAGATTATAAACTCGTAGATTTACAATCTAATCCATGACACTTTTATTCACCTATGTTAGTTTTCTGTATTTATTGTGTGTGATATGTGTCAGTATTTGCATGTAAGAGTGTGTGAGTTTGTGTCTGTGATGGTGTAGATAGAGAAGGGGTTATTTTAGGTTTGTCTTTAGGCATAGGCATTAGTGTTTATGAATTATAAAATTATATATATATACAATTGTAAATTAATAAATTAATACAATATTATTCACATTACAAACAGAAATGCATGCGTAAAACAATTAGAACACAAAAATGTAATATGCAATATGACAGACTAAATTAACAATATAAACATTATCAGCCTTATTAAATTGCGACTTGGCCAATTGAATAGGATTCTATATAAGCAGAGAGCATATTAATTTTACATAAGTTTTTAGTTAGTGAATACCTTACTTTTGGATAGAAGTTCACTAACTAAAAACTTCTGTAAAAAAATGCTGTGTGCTTATATAGAGCCCTATTCAATTGGTCAAATCACAATTTAATAAGGCTGAATATATTTACTTTATATGATTCTTACTCATGATTTTATGGATGGATAATATGCCAGTGCAGTATAAACACTGTGGCCCCTATGTAGCATTTCAGTATGGAGCATTTCAGGGCATGATCAATTAAGGGAAGCCCGTAATGTACATTTTAGACAGAGCCAATAGTAAATGAGACAATAGTAAATCAGTAAAACATAGAGTTTAAACTACTCTAATTAGTGATTAGAAGTCTGATTTGCAATCGGACTCGCAATCCAGAAATGTAGTAATCAAAATAAATCAACAAATCCACTTTTTTATTGCAGATTTGAAAGCCTGAGACTGTTGTACAATTAATTCTAATACCTTTCATTGCTTTCCCAGTATTTTTTATTATTTTTATTTGCTTTTGCAGTGATACAAACAAGTGTTTAACCCACTTGTGAGTCCTATCTAGTACTCCTATAATTCTTTGATACATTTGACATTTACAAGTTTGAAGGCAATTGTGAGCTTGTTGAATTGTTGTAATTAAATATGGAATTTGCGTCTTTAGCACTGGTAACATTTATAGGAATGCGAGTAGCTAAAATTGCGATTTGGACAATTAAATAGGGCCTGTAATTGTAATTCAATGTGTATAATGTTAATGTGCAAGTAGAAGGTAACTCTTCTTACAAACTTAGATTTATTAGGATAATGTAGCAGTCTAACAGATTACAGCAGGGGTATTACACTGGGGGACCCAGTCCAAATCAACACATCCGGACCATTTCCTCTCATTCTTCACTGCATTATTAAATGTATTCTATATCTCTAATAAAGCTTCCAAATGCTACAATAAGATATCAGTTACATGTTCTGCTTTTTCCGTCCCATTCATTATATAAGCCTCTTTTGCCCTTCTGATTGTCCTTACATTCAAATATTTGTATGTGTTTCCATAAAATATATTGATTCCGGACCTTGACTTAATTTTCATAAGGATGTTTAGAACGTGTGATTTTATAACACATAATTGGCTACGCCTAGTCTACAGTGTCCTGTAGAGTGACAGTAACATAACTTTGCAAACTACTTTGCTGCGACAAACTTCCGTTTTCTTAGTTAAACATGCCTTTTAAAAATTGTTGTTTATCTCTTATCATAGGTCTTTTTCTGACACCCATAACTGAAAGCTTATGTCACTTTAAATACCAAGTGGCATATTGCCAGAAAATCCACCCTGGTAATTTGCCGATAGAGGAGTCATTTTGATAGTGAGTTTTACAACAGGGCTGGGCAGTCACAGAGCATTGGCATTTGCAACCTTCAGTGGCCTAAGGACATCACTTCTTAATATCCCCCGCTCTTTAGATTGCTGCCAAGTCATTACAAGGCATAAGGAATAGTTCCTCCTGCTCATTATATATAACTTTCTTTTTACCTGACTGCCATCCCTGCTGAAGAGATCTGCTCCCTAAAGAGCACAAAACTGTCTGTGTGTTATTTTAAGGTTGATCAATTAGAATTTGAAATGCTTTTCGCAGTGCCAGATCGGATAGATGATTTCCATTCAGTGCAGATGATTGGAGTGACAGCCAATAGACTGCTATTAAGATGAATCAGCAGATAAGAGGTGCTGATGTTAGCACTGCTCTCTCTAAAGAGCCTCTGCTCAATATTTACACTTCGAGATATTCAGCACAACCTTTAACGATAAAGCTACCTCAGAACCAGCGTGCTGTTATTCGGGATCTTGATTGGCAGCACTGTCCAGGCTTTTAGCCAAAAGGATATTATTAATACTATTACTGTTATTATTCCCTATTTATAACATACTGTACTGTGCCTTGCAATGTGGAGCTATTATCACTACAGTAATAACATAGCAGACATATGCAAAGGATAATGAGGGCTCTGTCCAAACATATAGAGCAGTGTTTACATATATTTATTACAAGAATTAAAAAAACAGACATTGAAAACAAACATGTTTTAAACCAGGCAAAAGTATGTTTCTTGTGTGACAAATATGTAAAGCGTGTCTAATCTTATTTGAAAACAACAGTGTGCACAAGTGAGTCTTATGGCTCATACAGATGTATCATTGCTCATTGGATAACAGGTGTAAACCTCCAGATTAGTTAAATATTTGAAACAGTTACTTTTGCTCTAAGACCTTCATTCTAAAAAAGAAAGAAAGAAAACACACTGTGACAAATTAATAGATACTTTCTTTCAGATGCAATGCAGAGGAAAATGCTTTCCATGTCCGTTTAATTCATAATCACAAAGGCTTTTCTTCACTGAGGGACTATACAATCGGTAAATTGTACCACAAAAATTGGCACTGACAACAAATTATATTTTTCATCAGAGTGAGCATTGTTCTCCTTGTCAGACTTTATACATGGCCCAGTCACATTATTATGATCACGAATAACTGCTGTGTGCAGCACAGACAGCAGCTAGACGGTGTGGTAGTGAGCCAATAATATGCTGGAAGGTGGGCAAGGGTTACCCGGAGCCATGCAGACTGCAGTGCATCCGCCAGCTGCTGAAGAGTGCGTGGTGGATGATCCATGCAGTGAACATTGCGATCAAGATGATCCCACAGATGCTTAATCTGGTTCAAGTCCGGGGACTTTGGAGGCCATGGAAGTACTTGGAAGTCTTCGTCACTCTCCTTCAACTATTCCCAGACAATTCTGGCCATATGACATGTTTTATTGTCCTGCTGGAAGATCCCATCAGCTCCAAAGAAGTACATGTATTTGTGTACTTGATCTGTAAGGATGGATAGATAACCCAATTGGTTAAGAGTGTCTTCCAGAGGTATGAGTGGGCCGTGACAATGCCAAGAAAACATTTCCCAGATTATAATGCTGCCGCCACCAGCTTGTGTTCTTCCAATAGTGGTTGCAGATTGTTTGTTCTTGTAGGTTTCAAACCTGACACACTAACGTCCATCCAGTCGATGGAGAACAAAACTTGACTCATCAGAGAAGGCAACCCTTTGCCAATCAGAAGAAGTCCAATTTCGGTAATGTCGTGCAAATTGAAGATGTTTCTGATGGTGTACCCTTATCAGCATGGGTGCAGTGACCACCCGATTTCTTAAGAGCACCATACGCAACAGTGTACTGTCGTTTTAGACACATCTGGTAGCCCCCTGGTCCGTTTGGACGGTGAGTTGTTCAACTGTATTGTGTCAACACCTTCACAGCCGACATTCACTTCTGACATCAATGGCACGTGGTGCTCTGCAGTTTCCACACAGTTTATTCTCAATGGTGCAGTTTGTAATGTCACAGTACACTTTAACCACAGCAGCAGCAGCATGGGAACGGTTCACAAATACTGCCACCCTTGGCTCAAAAGCCAAAGACCATCCCCTTTTCAAAGTTGGATAAATCAGACGTTTTTACCTATGACCGCGATGGCTGATAAGTTGCCGTATGCATACATGTTACCTTATATACTCACCAAGCCAGCTCACAACACGTATTTCATTGGCTACGCGCTGCTGACATCATAAGTGGTCATAATAATGTGACTCAACCCTGTATATATCGTAATATTCACTAAAAAAATTCTATTTTCAACTCCAGTGTCCTGTATATCCTAATTGACTCCAAAATCTTTTTGAGTCTATTCTTAAGATCTCAAAAAACTCAATAAATATATATATATATATATATATATATATATATATATACATATATATATATATATATATATATATATATATATACCGTATATACTTGAGTATAAGCCGAGTTTTTCAGCCCTTTTTTTAAGGCAAAAATGGGCCCCCTCGGCTTATACTCGAGTCACTCTTCCCCAACCCCCCTGTGTGTCAATAACCCCCCGTGTGTCTCTAACACCCGTGTGTCTCTCTTTCCCCCCCGTGTCTCTTTCCCTCCCCCCTCAACCCCCCTCCTCCACCTAAACCCCCCTAAATACCTCCCCCCTCACTTACCTGCTTGTGCTCCGACCTCCACTCCTTGACCCGGCGCCGGCGCGCATGTGACGTGTCATTAGCATATACCGGGGGAGGTTGAGGATGAGGAGGAGGGGTTGAGGAGAGAGGATGAGGATGGGGGGTTGAGGATGGGGAGGTTGAGGAGGTGGGTTTAGGAGGGGGGGTGGGGTTGAGGTTGAGTAGGGTTGAGGTTGAGGTTGAGGAGGGGGTTGAGGATGAGGATGGGGGTTGAGGAGGGAGGATGAGGATGGGGGGCTTGAGGAGGGGGTTGAGGATGGGGGGGTTGAGGAGGGAGGTTGAGGATGGGGGGGTTGAGGAGGGAGGTTGAGGATGAGGAGGGGGGTTGAGGTTGAGGAGGGGGGTTGAGGATGAGGAGGGGGGTTGAGGAGGGAGGTTGAGGAGGGAGGTTGAGGATGAGGAGGGAGGTTGAGGATGAGGAGGGAGGTTGAGGAGTGGGGTTGAGGAGGGTGATAAGGGAGGGGGGAAGAGACACAGGGAAGGGAGAGGGGAGAAGAGACACAGGGAAGGGAGAGGGGAGAAGAGACACAAAGAGAGAGGGGGACACAGGGGGCAGCACATTTCCCACCCTCGGCTTATACTCGAGTCACTCATTTTACCCAGTATTTTGTGGTAAAATGGGTGCCTCGGCTTATACTTGGGTTGGCATATACTCGAGTATATACGGTATATATATATATATATATATATATATATATATATATATATATATATGTAAACAAAAACAACTTTATGGTTAAGGCTGGTTTGAAAATATGTTTACAATCAAAGAAGCTAGGCGATGTATTAACTATAATCAATATAGCATCAGCAGCCAACAGCAAAATTATCTATAACACAATTTTGTTTAGGTAAACCTATATGGTAAAAGGGAACATTTGTATGTTTATCTTTGTTCAGAATATAGCTTTTTATGTTCTCATGTTGCAAGGGAATTTGTATTGTTTTTTTAATTTTTAGATTTGTATTATTTTTTTATTTATAGATCTTCATTGTCTAAAATAGAGGTTTATTTTGCTTCTTTGCATCAGAAAGGGTTTTTGATAATGTGTCACAGCATATTTTCTTTTGCAAATGAAAGTTTCTGAGCTCAAAAACATATTTAAATATGTTACTGCTCTGAGCCAATGAGATCTACAGACTAACAGCCCTATTCAATTCAGGCTACGTGTAAAACCGTAGCTCATAACGTAGCACTTAAGACTTGCTATTAAATTAACCCCGTAATGCAGGCCACTGCCGATCTGCGGGTTTGTTGCCTAAAAAGCCTACGGGACGTGGGACGTTAAACTTTGTGGCCGCAAATCCTTTGTTCTCTCAAGCCTGTAACCGCTACATTTCCAATTAAGCTATTAAATTGCAAAAAAGTCACTCTCAAGCAAGCCTGTAACACGCAAATGTAGCCCAAAGACCAACGTGGGCTGGAGAGGACTTGCAAGGGGGGTAAAGTCCAATACGTAGCACTTGAAATGCACATATACACACACTACTGTACTTTTATTAAAAAGGAAAGAGATGTTGGGTCTTAGAATTAATCGCACAACATTCTCAAGCTCGCAAATATAATATATAATATATATAATAATATATAATTTTTCATGTTTTATTTTTGCATTATATCGATCCCGGCAATCAATGTGTTAATACATATACTGTAACTTGAATGTGATAAATATGATATTTACGGCTTTATTCATATTGCACTATGTCTGGAATGTGGGTCCGATCGTAACTCGTAATTGAACCCCATAAGACTTTCAAATCCAATGTCCATTTTGCTGTGACGCTATGAGGACATTTTCTGTTTCCATTGGCTCCATATAAACCCGTAACTACGGATTTGACTAATTGATTACGTTCAAGCACACAAATCCGATGGCCGACAAATGGTTTACGGACTTGCGTCCCCAACTCGTAACTCGCAGCCCGTTCTAATTTAATAGCACAGTAACTCTGCCAAATTTCAAGCCCGCAGCCGTTGCGAGCTTCACGTTGGACTTACTGGCTTTGAATTTAATAGGGCTGTTAGTATGATCTTTGCATTTCCTAATTTTTTATATTTTTTCATTCACAAAACAACTTTTGTTTAGTTTAAAACATGCTCTTTTACTGTAAATGCTTGAACAGGACAAGTGTTTGCATTATATTTTAATCCTAAGGAATAGACTTCAGTGTTTGGGCACTATATCAGGCCAGTATTAACCATAATCTGTTTATAAACAGGTAGATTTTTTTATTTTTTATTTATGTCAATAAATAATTTATGTCCAAAAATAAATAAAACTGAAATAAAAAAAATGCTCCGACACATGCAAAAGAGCACTATATTGGACGTAACTGGTCCTTTAAGGAAGTGTTCAATCACTATAGGTGACTGCTAACTTGCATAAGCTGTTTTTGTTATTAATATTTTTCACACCCTTGTGTTAGATGAACACCTGAGGGTCTCCATCACAGGTTGTTTGTACTGATCTTTTCATAATAAAAGTAATGAAAGCATGGCCATTACAATGGCCTTAAAATATGTTACCTTTGAATTCCCAATGGTATAATTTTAAAATTATATTTTTTTATGTTGCCTACACATGACAATGTTATTAATAATATTGAAACATTTAGCATTATGAAATCTACCTTACTTTTAATAATGAACTGAACTAATCAAAATTACACAGGCAAATGAAAATCATCGTCTTCTTGCTGCCATGAAGGGCTTATTGGATGATTTTCGATCTGAGCTGCGGGATGAAGAAAAAGAAAGACATGAGATCCAACAACAGTATACAGAACATAAGGCTGCCTGGGAGGTGGAAGGGGCAGAGCTCAGGTGTCGTCTGGAGCAGGTATGCAAACCTACCGTAGGGTATATGTACCTATGATTCACAAAGCACTGATCAGTGCCAGATAATGGTATTATACCGCCATCATCACGTGCCGCCCATGTGATGCACAATATAACCTTGTAAAAAACATTGTACTTATCAATGGAAAAAATTATTTAGCTTCAGCAAAAGGCCCTAGATACTACAAAGCAGCACAGTTTGTGTGATAATGTTAGTGCCAAATTCATCCGGTTACTTAAGCTGTTTAAAACATAACAAATGGAAAAATATCAGACCATTAATATGCTATCTTGCTTAGGCTGGTAACACTTTTTGAGTTGAATACTCATTTATCATGTCTTATGCAATAACATATATTTTGGATTTATTTATCCCTTTTTTAAATGAGAACACTGTTGAAGTAAAAAAAAATCTAAAAAAAGTATAGAGGAGTAAGAGGTACATGAGAAGGCAGTGAAAAGGTTAAGAATGGGATATACAGTGATGATTATCAAGTGATGAGAGGGATGTTTAGAGGAGATGACAGTCCAGGGAGAGGGTATTTAGAGAAGAGGATGCAGGCAAGTGCCAAAAAAGGATAGAGGTGAAAAGCTTCAATGGGGCTATTGTTTGCTTTTGAATTGACAATTAATTTACATATTAAAAGGATCAGAGGAGAACTAAAAAGATTAAACTTACTTAAAATATGTTCAAATACACATAATTGAAGTGAGCGTCATAAATACAAACAATGATTCAAGACTTGATATTGCTTTGCCTACCAGTTGGACCCAGATAGCAGACCATGTTGTACTTTCAATTGTTGGGTTCCCATTGACATTGAATGATAATCTCCCTTACTGTCAAAGATTGACTCCTAATATATGCAAAAAACAGCCTAGTTAATGAATTGTAAATATGTTTCTGAGGTTAAGGGGCAATTGCAAACATATAATGACGAGTATGAAAGAAAAATGATTCTTGTCCTTCTATATACAGTGACACAACAGGCCGAAGCACAGGCTGCATTTGTGGCAATCCACAATCACAGTCCTGATTACAGAACTATTATTATAACTAGTAATCACTTAAACCATTTCTAACCACAGAAATTGCTAGTGCTTCAAAATATGAAAATGGTATGTGGAGCAGATCAAAGCTGTGATTGCTAGCGCATGGAGGTGAATGAATATTGTTTAGAGAAATTGTTTTATTGTTATGCAAAAAAAAAATAACAAAGGGAGCCTGTGCTGTTTTATGTTTTTAAGAGTTTTTTATGACCTCTGGCTCTTGACTTTTGCTTTTTCCAGATAATGCATTGTTATTAAATAAAATAGTACTAAAACTACTGTACGTATCTGTTTCAATAAAGTAATCTGGCTCTGAATGAATAGTACATGCAAAGTATCTGGTAACTTAAGTATAATATAAGCATTTATATGAGAGATTTACTTTATCAGAAAAAAATGCAAAGATAAATTCCAAGTATTATTTGTGCAGCAGTTGAATGCATTTATGATTTTAGCATTTCATCAAAGCCTCATCAGATAGCTAGTTTGTCTTCTTAGTTTTTTTTCTTTTAGGGATATTCTTTGTTGCTATTTCATGGATAAGGTTGCAAACTTTGGTCCAAATTCTTCAGGCATTCTATCTTCCATGTCTAGACCCATACATTTATTATTTACTTCCAGTGCATATTCACAAGGGATATTATTTATTTTGTATCTACTTGGTCTGTTGATTTTCTCTATTTTCTTCAGTTTAGTTCAAGAACTTTGCAATAAGAAGCTCATGGTCTGAGCCGCAGTCAGCTCCAGGTCTTATTTTTGCTGACTGTATAGAGCTCCTCCATCTTTGGCTGCAAAGTATATAGTCAATCTGATTTCTATATTGTCCATCTGGTGATGTACATGTGTAGAGTCATCTCGGAGGCTGTTGGAAGAGGGTGTTTGCAGTGCAGAGAATTATCTTGACAGAATCCTACTCATCTCTGAGCTGCTACATTTTGTACTCCAAGGCCAAACTTGCCAGTTATATGATGTGCTGAATATTTTCATACAACTGAAGAACTTCAGCCTCTTCAGCATCCATGGTTGGAGCATAGACTTGGATAACTGTGATGTTAAATTGCTTGCCTTAAAATTCTAATTTACATAATTCTGTCATTTATTGGGTTCTAACCGAGCACTGCTTTGGCCACCCTTTGATTGACTATGAGGGCTACTCCATTTCTTTTGCGGGATTCTTGACCACAGTAGAAGATCTGGTAGTTGTCTGATGGGAAATGTTCCATTCCAGTCCATTTAAGTTCACTAATTCCCAGGATATCAATGTTTAACCTTGTCATCTCATTCTTGACCACATCTAGTTTGCCTTTGGTCAAAGTTCTAACATTCTAAGTTCCTATGTCGAAATTGTTCTTTGCAGCAACAGACTTTTATTTCCCCTTCAGATACATCCACAGCTGGGTGTCCTTTCGGCTTTGGCCCAACCACTTCATTAGATTTTGTGCTACTTGTACTTGCCCTCTACTCTTCCTCAGTAATTTGGTAGGCACCTTCTGACCTGAGGGGGCTCATCTTCTGCTGTCATATTGTTATGTCTCCAGTTGTTACATCCATAAAGTTATCTTAGCAACGTTACTGGAGTCGGTTGCAGGTTCCTTCTCAAGTGGACCGCGATTTGTCTGACCTCTGACATGAACTGCCCATCTTGGGTGATCCTACATGGTATAGTTGAAGTACACAAGCCCTTCACCACAACAAGGTAGTGATGCAGAAGGAGGGAATGCAAGTTGTATTAATGCAAAAGTATACACCAGGATGTATGTAGAATTACAAACCAATCAGACCTGTGTATGAGAAGTGGCTTACTCATGTTGTATTCCAACTGATGTACTCGTGAGAGTGAGATTTAGAGCCAGTACTGATAATATTAAATTAAAGACTTGATGGAGACATATCTTCACCTTGATGCCTTTTTAATATGCAGGCTCAGTGATGGAAATGGTCACCAAGACCTTGTAACAAGATGGGCAAAGGATTAGGTGTTAAATAAGCTTGGAGGAGCTGGATCTTGTGACGCAATCTATGAAGTGAAGGATGAATAATATATTCAGTCATTAAGATGATGACTGGATAGTAATCTGTGCTATCATAAGTGTTGTTGAGCTTGTAGAGGTGGAGAGGGGGGAACATCTAGTGAAGCTTCCCAGATCAAAGGTGTAGACATTGGATTGTATTATATGTGATGTGCATCCAGAGTAAAAGAGATATTCAAACAGGCCTGCCATTACAATGTAAGTGACTTGGTGCGAGTGGGGCTGTATAAACTCTGCTGGTATGAGACTCTTGGTGATACAGTGGCTACAATAGTCTTTGGTTTAAACTCTTCAGAGAATCTTATTTTGCTGGAGTTGGAAGTAGCACAACTTTCATGAAACTGGTGAGATCGCAGACACTCAGGAGCCTAAGGATTTAATGTGGAATTATACGTAGAATGTGTACCTAAGAAAGTGTGGACCCCCCAAACTGTCATTATGAGAAATTAAAGAATGGGGCTAACATTGAGTTTATGAGGCTTTACATGGTTTTTAAGGAAATTGTTTTGAAATGTCAAAATATTGCATCAGTGTCTTTGCTTACCATTTGGATAGTATTGGTTGCTAGTCTAGGTCACTTAAATTTGACAATATATCTGGATAGTTAAATAACTGAAAATAAAAATCGTCTTTATCAAGAGTGTCTCCAGCTGCAAGGCTCATGGGCGGTGAATAATCCAGCATTGCCACAACCATTATGGATATTGTTGAGTGTTTAGAGATTTTGACTTCCTGTACATAAAATAACTGTACAGATATAATATAACACATTTTAAGCAAATTTGTATATCACAATTGCTGATCTAAAAAGTTGGCATTACAAAACAGGGCATTGTGGGAATAACAAAAATCCAACTTAGCATAGTATAAATGTATTACTAAATAAAAAGAACATACATTTCAATGTATATGTTAAAATGTAGTATAGATGTTTGCCATACACAGTTACATCTTAATGTGCTATTTATTGTACAGTGCTATTGCTTGAGCTCTTGGAAGAGATATATTTTGACAAGCCGCACAAATACAATACTACTTCTAAATATTTGAAAACATTTACAGTAAGGTCTAGTTACCATTTTATTGTCTCAACATTAAGTATGTATATATGGAAAAAGATTAGTAGGATGACTGAAAAGTCTGGAACCAACCCAATTTTTGCAGACATAGAAGGTTGCCAACTCTGATGTTTGGATTATAAATCAGTTGCTATCGTTTCTAAATCCTGGTGTTCCTTGGGATAGACAATGATAGTGTCGCTAGTGTGATCATATTTCCTGCATTATGCAATGTGCACATAAGTGGAAACATTTATATGAAACAAGGATCTGTCCAGTTTATATTAACTTTATTTGTGAGTGAAAACAATCAGGATATTACAGCATCCGTTTTTTCAACATGTAAAGCAGAGGTAGTCAGTTAATTTTAACAAAATTCAATAAGGTCTTAAAGAATTGGAAAAAAGAGCTCTACATAATTAAAGTTACACAGACCCGTAGCTCGAGCCCGCAAATTAAGTCTGACCCGCAACTGAAAAAAGTATTACGGTTCTGTCATAAATATTACGAGTACTAAATAAGACTCGCAAGGGCTTTTTCACAAACTTATTAGCGCTATAGAAGCAATTAAACACACAATACTTTACTTTAAAAGCATGGGAAGGCATGGAAACACTTTATAATTAATTGCAGGACAGTCTCAAACCAACAAATATGCAATTAATGAGGTTTTTTTTAATAAGGCATTATTTTAAACTGTTATTTATGTGTAATATCGATCCTGGGAACTCTGATTGCAGATTACGTCTAACTTCCATGTTTTACTGACATCATGATGACGGACTCATTTACTATTGGCTGTGTCTAAGAAGCAAATTACGGCTTGCTTAAGTATTGCCAGATCATATGAAATCCTACTTAAAAAGGCATGGTTTACATGTGGAGGCTGTAAGACGTACATTGTGGGCTTGACTCCATAAAATGTTTCCTAAGTATTATGCATTTCTATGAAGGGATCACTTCCAGTTTCCTAGAAAACAACTTGTCTGGCTCCTAGAAAATTGTCTTGGCTCCTAAGTTTTAGATATTTTTGTCCTCTCTGTCTAACATACAAAGTTTAAAATGAAGCAAAAAGTAATTGTTTTTAATTCAACAGTATAACGATATTTGTTTTAAAAAGAACTGTTGGTTGAATCCCCTACTTGCTCGGACTCTGTTGCTGATATGGCATTCCATTGAGTATTTGGTGTTAGAGAATAAGATTAATGACACAATTAATGACAAATCCTTAAATACAACAAGTTGTGGGTTCAGTCTGATATCAAATCCTAGAAGTAGTGCATCATTCATTTATAAATATGTAACATATGGTTAAAATAAAAACATAGAGCCCGATTCAATTGAGCAATCGTAAGTTACTGGAACCTGTAAGTGAGACCATAAGTTAATTTGCTATTCAATTGGCGTCTTTTTGCCGGCTCCAAGAGGTTTACGGGTTACAGCTTTGAAAACTTTGTGGTTGTTAAACCCAGAACTTACAGCTTTCCGAAGCCTTTGATCTTTCCCGTCCGCAAGAGTTACAATCGCTAAAATCGCTATTCAGTTGCTACAATTCCCCAAGCCCGCCAATGTTTTCACACCTGTAAACATCAAATCTAGGAGAAAATCCTACGAGTTCTAGAGAGGACCCTCAAGGGGGTTTACCCCTGTTCGTATCATGCAAATAACAAATGAATACTACACTGTAAAATGCGATGAAAGACATTAGAATTAATAGCACAACAGTCTCAAGTTCGCAAAACGGCAATCATTTTTTTTTTTGTGTCATTTCGGGGTTATATCGATATCATGAATCAATGAGGCCACCACATGGACTAGAACAGTATTGGCATTCATTTTGATAATTTTGTATTTTGCCGTTTTCCGAGTCTGATCGCATATCAGACCTACAAACGCTAATTGATTGACATGTAACCTCCATGTTTTACTGACATAATGATGACGGTCTCATTTTCTATTGGCTGTTTTAAAATGGTCAGCTACGGCCTTGCTTAATTGATCATGTTGCCGCCCTGAACTGCTACATATGAGTGCATGGTTTACGGTTTTGTCTTTTGGCCCCTAACTTGCGGGCTTGTTCAATTGAATAGCACCGGAATTGTAGCAGAGTTCTAATTGAATTTGGCTCATAGACGTTAAAATTTGATTACTAGAAAAGGGTCTGGTGTTCATAATCTAAAACTGAATAATTACCCTGTACATGTTCCTCAGGATATCTTTCTGAGAAAGTAAAGCAAAGAAACATGCAAAAGAATTACCAAGTCATTGAATATCTCACCAATGCATGAAACGCTTTGGATATTTAAAATAAATAATCTTAAAAAAACTGCAGAACACAATCATGAATCATAAATATATGACCTTAATGCACCAAAACATAACTTTTATTTCTAAATCTTAAAACCCAATCCGATAAAATAAAAAAAAAACTCTTGGGGAATTGTTAAAATAATTCAAGCCTTTGACAGCTTGCTCCTTAATGAATATTGGACCACATGAGGAATAAGTAGGATACTGAGATATTACCGTATATACTCGAGTATAAGCCGAGTTTTTCAGCCCTTTTTTTAAGGCTAAAATGGCCCCCCTCGTCTTATACTGGAGTCACTCTTCCCCCGGTGTCTCTCTAACCCCCCCGTGTCTCTCTAACCCCCCCCCTTGTGTCTCTCTACCCCCCCCCCCCGTGTCTCTCTAACCCCCCCGTGTCTCTTTCCCTCCCCCCCGTCATTTTAACCCCCCCTCATACTACCCCTCTAAATACCCCCCCCCCCCCCCCCCTCACTTACCTGCTCCGGCCTCCGCTTCTTCCGGGTCTTGACGTGGCGCGCATGTGACTTAAGTGAGGGGAGAGGGGGGTATTTAGAGGGGTAGTATGAAGGGGGGGGTTAGAATGAGGGGGGGTTAGAATGAGGAGGGGGTTGAGGATGAGGGGGGTTGAGGTTGAGGAGGGAGGTTGAGGATGAGGAGGGAGGTTGAGGAGGGAGCCTGAGGATGAGGAGGGGGCCTGAGGATGAAGAGGGGGCCTGAGGATGAGGAGGGGGGCCTGAGGATGAGGGGGGGTTGAGGAGAGAGGTTGAGGATGGGGGGGTTGAGGTTGAGGAGGGGGGTTGATGAGGGGGTTGAGGATGAGGAGGGGGGGTTGAGGTTGAAGAGGGAGGTTGAGGAGGGGGTTGAGGATGGGGGGTTGGGATTGAGGAGGAGGGGGTTGAGGATGAGGAGGGTGGTTGAGGATGAGGAGGGGGGGAAGAGACACAGGGAAGGTAGAGGGGGAAGAGACACAGGGAAGGAAGAGGGGGGAAGAGACACAGGGAAGGGAGAGGGGAGAAGACACGGGAGAGAGAGGGAGACACAGAAGGCACAGAGGGACACAGGGGGCAGCACATTTGCCACCCTCGGCTTATACTCGAGTCACTCATTTTACCCAGTATTTTGTGGTAAAATAGGTGCCTCGGCTTATACTCGGGTCGGCTTATACTCGAGTGTATACTGTAATTACATCAGGAATCCACAAAATAGGATGGCTGTTCCTCAAAACAACTAGCTGATTGCATGGTCTAAGGTTGCTATTTCTAGAAACCCCTGAAGAATCCGTCCTTAGAAGGCGAAACACGTCTGGTGTATTTTCAGAGCCAGTAACAATAGCTTAGCCGTTGTTTTTCAATAAAAATTATGTGTGATGATTCAGGGGTAGGAGCTATTACTGCCCAGGGCCACCAGCTATAGACTACAGGTTAACTACCAGCAAAGACCATTGGGTTGGTGGAAATCTTGGCACCAGCACCCTGATATCTGGCTTCTATATCAGTTAGGGTCTCCCCATCAGGAATCCGCACTTCCAGGAGTCTCAGTAACCTTCCTGTGGTAGTGACCAGGTCAAGTTACTTGCAGGGTGAAGATAGGATATGTATCGCAACCACCAGGACCAAATAAGAGAACATACCATTTCTATATGTCTCAGCAGTGAACTGATTATTTTTTGGAAAGTTAGCAATATTTATTGGGGTTCGATACAGAGGTGCATGTCTGGAACCTGTGAACAAAAAGCTATCCTCCAAATACACATAATGCTGTCTCCAAGTCTAGTGGTCCAGACCTCAGATATAGTACATTAACGTTATCTGGCAAACAATGAGACAAAACAGTTTACAGTGCAATGGAGGTGTTTATGCACATAGTCCAGTGGCTGGAGCCAAGCAGTCTGTCCTTTATGGTGGTTCAATGGGCTAAGATCTAGGAACTGGAAAAGGGGTCAGTGATATGTCTTAGTGCACTAAGGTTACATACATATGGTTCATGATTGTGTTCTGCAGAGCTGCTGTAAATTTGATTGAGCAGTTTACATTTTGGAAAGCAGTCACATTAATGTAAATTGGTATCTTTAGTTTCCGATTTAGAGTTCTAGATTCCCTAAAAATTGACTGTTAGGATTAACCAAATTTTATTTTTGTAGTCATTTGCAGAAAATAGTTTTTTTATGTGGTAGTGTAATGGTTTCTTACACTGAAATTTTGCAGTTGTGTATTTTAATAATTCTAAATAGCCATATGCCAGTTGATATTAATCCCATCAACAGTCATATATATTTGTTCAAAATACTTTTGAAATCTTATGAAGTTTTGACAAGAGTTCATATAATACATACAAACATTATATCTTATAATTGCCCATTGTTACTCTATGAGCAGTAAGGTTCTAATAAAACAATAAATATATAAAATACATTAAAAAGACATTTTAGAAATTATGTTAATGCTTTGACATAATGAATATATATAATTTATTATTTCTTTCTCTGCAGTTTGATGGAAAGAGACAAAGAGTTCTAGGAGAGGCCAACACTGCTGAGATTTCAGTGTTTAAGAATGAGCGGGAGGAACACAAGAAACTCCTTGCTGAGAGCCACAGCCTCGTGATGGATCTGCGCAGACAGGTTCATCACAGTGAGAAGAACTGGAGCCGGGAAAAGGGGGAGCTATTTGACCGATATGATAGGGATAGGCGGGACTGGGAAAGGCAAAGAAAAGAATTACAGAGAAAAATTGACCAGGTAAGAAGTCTATTGCTCTCAGTGTTTTAAAGACATATCTAAGTTTCCTGTATGAGAAAACATTTTTGCATGATAAAATACCAAAATAAACATTAACAAACTCACACTGATGTTTTCTAAATCTCTCAAGTTAACGCCTTAAAATCCCTGTTAAATTAAGCATAACATTCATAAATTGTTTTGGCCAATCACCGGCAGTAATACCTTTTAAAACAATGTAGCAATAACTGATGGCAGTTTGTGCAGGAAGGAATCATGTGATGTGTAGTTCACATGTAGAAGGAAAAAGAAAGAGTCAGACACTGATTTGTAGATCTCTGCATTGAGCTGCTGTTGGCTTGAAGGTTATTAAAGGGTTAAAATCCATACCCAAATGCAGTGTGTCTATTGGTAGGTGCACTGTGCCTATGCAAACAGCTTTGGGGTGTGGGAAACCAGTCTTATTTTCAAATAAAATAAATCTGTATGTGTATAGAATGACTCCATGTAATGTGTGTGTCTGATATAAGCAGCGTGTGTTAGATTAGAAAAAGGTAAAAACAGGGAAACTTATATATACCTATAACTAACCAGGCATAATTATGCAAAGTATACATGGGGAATCTGTAAAATGTGGCGTCTTCCATTCTGTTTATTCATTTTTTTGTGCAGCCGTAGTCTCAAAACAAAAACAAAAAACAAAGTTAGAGGTGCTTAATCAAAGAACGAACTAACCTTAATATGTTCGTGTGGGGTGTCCCAAAAACACAGCGCGCGCCAAAAGCGTGCCTCAACAGCATGCCGACCATAGCACGCGCCGACAATTGCACGCGGGACTGCTGCGCCGGACTATAGGTAAGGTGGTGTAAGGGTTACAGGTTTTAGGGTTAGGGGTAGAGGTTTTTGGGTTAGGCTAAGGGGTGTTAGGGTTAGAGGGTTTTAGGGGTTAGGGGTCTTAGGGTTAGAGGTTTTAGGGTCTTAGGGTTGGCTTAGGGTGTCCTTGGGGTTAGGTTAGAGTTTTAGGGTCTTAGGGTTGGGTTTAGGGGTGTTAGGTATAGGGTTAGGCTAAGGGGGGTCTTAGAGTTAGAGGTTTTAGGTGTTAGGGGGGTCTTAGGGTTTTGGGTTAGAGTTTTTAGGGTCTTAGGTTGGTTTAGGGGGTCTTAGGGTTAGAGGTGTTAGGGTTAGGGGGTCTTAGGGTTAGGGGTAGAGGTTTTGGGGTTAGGCTAAGGGGGTCCTAGGGTTAGGCTAAGGGGGTCTTAGGGTTAGAGGTTTTAGGGTAGGGGGTCTTAGGGTTACAGGTAGAGGCTTTAGGGTTAGGGGGTCTTAGGGTTAGGGGTAGAGGTTTTAGGGTTATGGGGTCTTAGGCCTAGGGTTAGAGGGGACACAGGTGAGAGAGACACACACAGGGGGACAGGGGACACAGGTGAGAGACATGCACACACAGGGGGAGAGGGGGCACAGGTGAGAGAGAGAGACACACACACAGGGACAGGAGACACAGGTGAGAGATATACACACACACACACACAGAGGGACAGAGGACACAAGTAAGAGAGACACACACAGGGGCACAGGGGACATATGTAAGAGACACACGCACAGGGGGACAGGGGACAGAGGTGAGAGACACACACACGGGGACAGGAGGCACAGGTGAGATAAATATATATATATATATATATATATATATATATATATATATATATATATATACACACACAGAGGGACAGGGGACACAGGTAAGAGACACACACACACCAAGGGGGACAGAGGACACAGGTGAGAGACCACATACAGGGGGACAGGGGGACACAGGTGAGACAACACACACACACTGGGGGACAGGGGGACACAGGTGAGAGACATACACACACAGGGGAACAGGGGACACAGGTGAGAGAGAGACACACACAGGGACAGGGGACACAGGTGAGAGATACACACACACAGGGACACAGGGGACACAGGTGAGAGAGAGAGAGACACACACACAGGGGTAGAGGGTACACAGGTGAGAGAGAGAAACACACAGGGACAGGGGACACAGGTGAGAGAGACACACACAGGGGGACAGGGGACACAGGTAAGAGACATGCACACACAGGGGGACAGGGGACACAGGTAAGAGACACACACAGGGGGACAGGGGACATATGTAAGAGACACACGCACAGGGGGACAGGGGACAGAGGTGAGAGACACACACACGGGGACAGGAGGGCACAGGTGAGATATATATATATATATATATATATATATATATATATATACACACACAGAGGGACAGGGGGACACAGGTAAGAGACACACACAGGGGGGACAGGGGACACAGGTGAGAGACACACACAGGGGCACAGGGGACATATGTAAGAGACACACGCACAGGGGGAAAGGGGACAGAGGTGAGAGACACACACACGGGGACAGGAGGCACAGGTGAGATATATATATATATATATATATATATATATATATATATATATACACACACACACAGAGGGACAGGGGACGCAGGTAAGAGACACACACAGGGGGACAGGGGACACAGGTGAGAGACACACACACACCCAGGGGGACAGAGGACACAGGTGAGAGACACATACAGGGACACAGGGGACACAGGTGAGACACACACACACACACAGTGGGGGACAGGGGACACAGGTGAGAGACATACACACACAGGGGAACAGGGGACACAGGTGAGAGATACACACACACAGGGACACAGGGGACACAGGTGAGAGAGAGAGAGACACACACACACACAGGGGTAGAGGGTACACAGGTGAGAGAGAGAAACACACAGGGACAGGGGACACAGGTGAGAGAGACACACACAGGGGGACAGGGGACACAGGTAAGAGACACACACAGGGGGACAGGGGACACGGGTGAGAGACACACACACCCAGGGGGACAGAGGACACAGGTGAGAGACACATACAGGGGGACAGGGGACACAGATGAGACACACACACACACTGGGGGACAGGGGACACAGGTGAGAGACATACACACACAGGGGAACAGGGGACACAGGTGAGAGAGAGACACACACAGGGACAGGGGACACAGGTGAGAGAGAGACACACACAGGGACAGGGGACACAGGTGAGAGAGAGAGAGACACACACACACACAGGGGTAGAGGGTACACAGGTGAGAGAGAGAAACACACAGGGACAGGGGACACAGGTGAGAGAGACACACACAGGGGGACAGGGGACACAGGTGAGAGAGAGAGACACACACACAGGGGGAGAGGGTACCCGGGGACAGGGGACACACTTGAGAGAGACACATACACACACGGACAGGAGAAACAGGTGAGAGAGACAAAGGAGAGAGATACTAGGGGGAGACATGTGAGAGATACACACAGGGGGGCATGACAGACACTGAACATTAGCAATAACAGGGACCCTATTCCTTTCGTTGGCGCGCATTTGTCGTGGCTTTTACAACTGTTGTAGGGGTGCCAGTTCTATGGACATGATAACCCACTCTGACAGCAAACTCTTTTAGCTCACTTGTGCCCTTCACAGGGAGAAATATCCTGTAGTATATCAGTCTGGTTCCACTCACTAGAGTGACCCAGCCCTGAAATACCAGGCAATTCTACCCTGAACAGGAGAAACCGCACACGCCAAATGTACGTTTCGGCCTTTATTGGGCCTCGTCAGTGAGGTGTGTCTGCAAATGACCCTTAGGGAGTAAAGCTGCACCTCACTGATAAGGCCCACAGAGGCCGAAACTCATCTGGGGCTTGCTGTTTCTCCTGTTCAGGGTAGAATTGCCTGGTATTTCGGGGGCTGGGTCACTCTTTTGAGTGAGACCACATTGATATACTTCAGGATGTTTCTCCCTGTGAAGGGCACAAGTGATCTAAAAGAGTGTAATTATAGTAAAAAATAATTTGCCGCAACCCAAAAATGTTTTAAAATATTTTAATCACTTTGTATTGTTCATTTGCTCGCCTTTACTGTTCAGGTTCTCTGCCTGTTTCCTTCTCCATGTGTCATAATAGGAATAGTACATTAGTGATTCTATTTGAATGTCTAAAAAATAAGTTAATAAAAACTTCTCAAATTTCTCAGAAATACAGTATAGGAACTGCACGCTGGGAAAACTGGGCGGGACATGCAAATGAGACCACATAATGCACCCTCACTCTGTCAATCCAAACCATTTAAACATGGCTCCTTTTAAGCATATGCCTTACTGTATTTCACAGTTTTAGGCATTAGCAACGATGGATTTTGCACAAAACCTTATGAGAAATAATTGCTGTGTATATATATATATATGTATATATATATATATATATATATATATATATATATATATATATAAAATATAATATGTGCTCCAAAATGTCAACATTTCCAGTTGCTGTTCAAACGGGCTGTGGGTTTAGTAGGCATGGTAATGGGAGTGAAGCATGTAATTTATATCTTACACTTTCTTGTGTCATTGATTTGTAGCTAAGCTTGTAGAATTATGTTGATAATATTTTCATGTAAGGATCTATTGTATACACTTGAACAGCAGATTGTTGTTTTATTCATACACAATGCACCTAACGCATAGTGACATAGTGCTCCCTGGAGTTTCTCTAAAAGCATTTTAATAGATGAAAGTGCATATCACACATGGGGAGCAAGTCTGTGTCAGTAAGATTTCAAACAACAGAGCATTCTGACATGGCCAGACTTCAGCTGTTAATTGAATCGCTGGACTCAGGTGAAGAAATATTTTAGTGTATTATTGTGTTCCATGACTAAGCTTTTCCTTTTGCTAAAAATGAAAAGCAATATTTCTCAGGCATGATATGAAAGTATTTTAACATTTTGCTTCACTGAAAGGTGTGGACAATTAGAGTATGACGGTCTGTCTAGATAGTAAATTATTGATACTATTATATGACCTGAGTGATGCAGCAAAATGCCACAACCGTTCACATCATAGAAATGAAACGGTATATTTTATTTACTACATGCAATCTGTGTGGCGAGTATAAAAAAGATTGTATGAGTAATAGCTGTAAAGAAGAGAAAAGTGAAATAACTTGTCATAGCATCCACATTAATAGTTTTGAGCTTGTGAGTAATGCCTGTGAGGTGCGCTCTGCGTAGGCGTTACTCCCAAGCTACTACCGATAAATATTGGAAAATTAGAGAGGGAGGGAGAAGGAGAGAGGTAAATTGGGAGGTAGGGAGAGAAGGAGGGAGAGTGAGGGGGAAGGAGATTAAGGGAGGGAGAGAAAGAGAGGGAGAGAGACAGCACACAGAGCGCAGAGAGAGACAAAGGGCACACAGAGAGATAGGGGGCACAGAGCGAGAGAGCGCACAAACAAAGATAGGGCGCACCGATAGAGAGATACAGCGCCGAGAGGTACAGCGCAGAGAGAGTACAGAGAGAGGGCACACAAAGAGAGAGATAGGGCACATAGGGTGTACAGAGAGAGACAGCACAGAGAGAGAGACAGAACAGACAATTAAACATAACATATAATACCGTCATTTATGATGGGCAAGTTACTAGTTAGAAATCAAATTTAGTTACAAATGATAGTTAATAATAATAATAATAATAATAATAACTAATATAGCTCTTCTCTCCTAGTAGGACTCAAAGCGCTTTGCAATACTTCCCCAGATATTGTGCTTCCTAAATGCTTGGGTAAACAGGCATGTCTTAGGTTTCTTTTTGCAAATGTTCTTTGGAAGGGATTCTCAAAACGTTATTAGCAGAAAATGCCACAGAATGGAGCTGCATTATTCAAAGCTCTAGAACCAAATTATGCCAAGCCAACTTTTAGTACATTCTGCTCTGAGGCACTTGTTGAACAAAGAACACAGGTAGGGATGTACGGAACCAGGAGTTATTTCAGGTATCTGAGAGTTATTTGACCATTTAGAGTTTGTAGGTTAAGCAAACCGATCTTGAAATAAATTCACTATTTGATAGGCTACCCGTGTGGAAAATGGAGATTAGGTGTACTGTGACAGGAGCCAACAGTCTTGCTGCAGGATAATTGCTTATCTGGAAGTCCAAGGAATAGTACATTGCAGTAATCAAGTTAGCAAGTTGTATAGGCATGAACTATTGTAACTAGATGTTTTGAGGGAATCCACTACTTAGCCCATGCTATATTTTTCAAATGGAAGGTTTTGATTGTTTATGTAATCCTCCATATTACAGGCCTGTCACCTGATGCTGTGTCATTAAAGAACCAATGCAGTTCAATAAAAAGACAGCTGTTTGTCAATTATATATCGAACTAACAATATTAGCAGCTGAGTAAGCTGATTTGTTGAAGAATTTCATTTGAAATGAGTACAGGATCCAATTTTGTGTTTGTTAATGACATCCTAAGAGCTGGATGATGGAGGTGGGGGAGCATGGAACAGGCAGAAGTCCAGAGACTTTGTTTGATAACTGGATAATATTGAAATGAAATGTCCAGAAATGTAAATGCTCCTCTCACCAATTTATCACGGTTCCTTGAGTCCTGCAAAGGCATTCAAATTTATTTTTTCTTATTTTAAACTAGCTGCATGCACTTTTTTCTGCATAATTCTGCTTAATCAGAGTTTTCAAACATTTTTTGTTTTCAATTTAATTGTGCATTGGTCTTTTAATTAGTTGGAAACATGAATCCTTTCTTGTACAGTTATTGGAGGTAGTTTAGGTAAACCACTATTACTATTTACATAAATGGTAACAAAATAAGGCATCATTTGTTTATTTAGTTACTGATTAACAATAAAGCATTATCCCTGCTAGGAGTCCTGGAGATGAGGGAGGATCTACTCCAAAGGCTGTCCTAATTTTTGTCTGACCAGTGTAGGTTTGTCTACAATTGCCACTTTCAATGTTATTGAGACAGACGATGAAGACCAATCCTGAAAACCCGATGGGAGGGGAGAGCTGCATATCTAAAGCAC
Source organism: Discoglossus pictus (assembly GCA_027410445.1). NCBI lineage: Eukaryota > Metazoa > Chordata > Amphibia > Anura > Alytidae > Discoglossus > Discoglossus pictus. The sequence goes on from CM050166.1 coordinate 131,230,769, forward strand.
TAGATTTCAAATTACATTTTCCATTTTAAAAGCACTTATTTTATTGTTAACCAGAAGCTAAATAACAAAATGACACCCAATTGTACCAGCACTACTGTGGTCCATTAAATACAGAGAAAGCATAGTGTTATGTTAATCTGTAGAATAGATGAGGACACATTTGTACGAAAAAGATAAGTTATAATACAATGCTGTCTTTTACGGCACAAAGGTCCCTTTTTAAGGTACATTGTGCATGAAATTCAAGTTATATAAGAACTTTGTTGAGGGTTAGAAGTTATATATAACTATAGTGTGAGTGACATGAGAGAAACCAGTGGGAACAATAACACTTCCATTACTCAGAGATTGTGAGGAGTCTCATTGTCTCTTGCTGGTGTAGCAAGACTCTAAATTATTATAACTCATATGCCTATTTCTGTGTTTCTTTGTTGTGTAACCCTGATTTAGTAAATCTATTTATTTAAATGTCCAAATAGGAACATTAACACAGGGTTATGGTTTTACATAGGACAGCAAGACCCAAACTTATGGCAGCACATGTTCAAACTGACAGTGTAGTGCCATGGCATGGTGTATGAGTATTCACAAATGTCTGTATGCATCTACATGTCTGTCTATAAGTGAACCTAACACTGTCTGACATACTGTGTATATTCATAAAGACACATATATTTTGGCCTTTTTAAGTTTAGCTTTGTACTCAAATTAGTATGTGTCAGCACACAGCACCAGAGAGATTACATATGAAGAGTTTTCCAGAGTGTGTTCTGTCATGAATCACCCAGGGGCCATATTGGATTTGGCGTGAACTATGCTGGGGCCATCTTGAGACTGGCAGCAGTGGCCTATATTGGGACTGGACTGTTATATACCAATCGCCACCATCTGTATATTGTGTTATGGGGGATAATATGTTAGTGTTATATTGTATATTGTATTGGGGAGTGATAGTTATGTTTTAATTAGTCAACCCTCCCCCATTGTACAAACTCTCAGTCAGGAGTTGGCCATATGGTCCTCAGTGTAAACAAAGGAGATAACTTAAACAAAGAGATTTGCCAGACTGCCAGGCACCGTAGGACAATGGGATAGTACAGGGGCCTCAATACTAGGGCCATAGCCCAGGGGCATAGTTCAAGAGCTAATAAAGGATGTTTCTCCCTTGAGAGCCAGCCACCAAATGAATTAGTAGCCACGCCTGGAGGAGGCACTGGGGGAGGAGACTAATAAGTTCCCACAAATTACTTCTGTGAGAATGGCCAGAGGGGAATGAGGGTTTGACTAAGAGTAGCCACTCCCTCCACTGTGTGTGTGTGAAATGTTTTAAATATGTGGTTCCAAAATAAAACGTTGTTCATAATTTTCATCAAGACTTGGTGTGTAGATGTATTATTTACCCAGGGGACATATGCTTGCAGTAAGATTCATCAGACTTACTGTCAATATTGCTCAGTCTAACCCAAGGGCTGAGACCTGATGTTCCTGTAATCAAAAGGCTCTCAAGGTCCAGAGTAACCCAAATCAAGTCAGCAGACCCCAGCCAGAGAGTGGGTCGTGATAATTGGTGGCACAGTGGTGGGGTACTCTGAGAAGGACCAGAAAATGGAGCAGATGGAAGCAGAGGACTACAGACTACTCCTGCTAAATCAATGGATGGCGTTCATGCAATTATGGCATGGCCATGAGCTGGCAAGCTGGTTGGAGGAACTGGTAGAGAAAGAGATGGACTTGGAGGAACAGTACCTTGCCAGGATAGAGTCCTTGGGTGGCCGGAGAGAGGATCTCTATTTTCGTTTGGATCTAGAATATGGGGTCGCTGAGATTCTGAATGGTGATCCGGAATGTGGCATGGGAACTGCAAGGAGGCATAATAACTTGTTTGTTAAACGCTGCCGGGGTCTGGGACTGGAAGCATGGTTCCCGGAGGCTCCTTTGCTGGAACCCCTGATTCAGCAAGAGCTGCAACTGGAGGCTGAGTATGTGGAATTGTGGGATGCGATACCCAAGAAGTATTCTTACAACTCAGACGGTATGTACCAGAGTGAGTATGCTCACTGGAACTGGGGAGAGGCATTTCTAGACTGTAAACAAAGTGAGGAGTGGGAAGGGGTAAACACTGTTCCTTTGCCAACTCCTGGGGATGGAGAATGTTTGCCCCTAGAACATGCAGTAACTGTGTCAGGGCCTAGTCACCAGCCTCAAGAGCCAGAGACCCAGTGGAATGTTCCCTGGGTGGGGTCAGATAATCCATGTCTGCCCCCTGATACCCCAAGAGATTTAATCCCAGAGGAAGTGGGAACTGCTCACAAGCTAGGGCCAGATAAGTTAAGTCTGCCCTCAGAAGTTCTAGGCAAAGTGTGTTGGCCAGAACTGCTAATGGAGCCAGAGGCTTTGGAATATTATGTAATGGACGGTGGGAAGGGAGCCTTAGAGGCCAGGCTGGAAGGGAATGATGAGATTCCCCAGCCTGCATCAGATAACCACTGTCTGTACCCTGACAGTCCAGGGGAGTTGTCCCCAGAGGTGCTAGTGAAGCACAGAGCCCAGGAGGGTTGTGTAAGAGACTGTGGGGAGGGAAAGGAATTGGTTTCTGGCTACAAGGAACCTGACCTCACACAGCAAGAGAGTGCCAGGGGCACAAAGAGCCAGGCCGGGGCAGCAAGCATGCCAGCCTTGGCAAAAGCATTATGGGTGCAGAGTGGCACCATGAAAGAGGGTGTACCAAGTGGGGAGATACCCTGGATAACCATTGTCCAGGGGCCCACTGGAACAGACACCACTCCAAAGATCCAGTTCAACAGAAAGGACTAGGATAAAGTTGCTCAACCCCGGGCAATGGAGGAGTGTAAGCACAGCTTGGGTGGGAGCAGCGTAGCTCCCCAAGCAGCAACGGAAACAGCTGGACCAGAGGAAGGAAGCCAAGAGGAGCTGTCCCTTTGCGATCCCATAGGCCCAGAGACTGTATTAGAGATCCCAGCCCATCGGTGGGACTGGCTGGGGGGAACAGAGTTGCTATGGGACAGAAACTGTGGCCCACCTGTTGTACTCTGGGATACCAGATAATTGGGGAGGTACCCTGGACTATTTGGGTGGGTGTGAATGGGAAGAGCAATTTGCTCTATACAGTGGGAGCAAGGCCAAGGGCTGGGGGAGGTTTTTACTCTGCACCTTGGGACAGACAAGAACTGGCATAGCATACAGAGGGCCAAACCAGCACATTCATGACTATCAGCGTAGCTGGAAAAATCAGGGATGTTTCCTGCCACGCTTGGGGAGGTGTTGTCATGAATCACCCAGGGGCCATATTGGATTTGGCGTGAACTATGCTGGGGCCATCTTGAGACTGGCAGCAGTGGCCTATATTGGGACTGGACTGTTATATACCAATCGCCACCATCTGTATATTGTGTTATGGGTTATAATATGTTAGTATTATATTGTATTATTGGGAGTGATAGCTGTGTTTTGGTAGGTCAACCCTCCCCCATTGTATAAACTCTCAGTCAGGAGTTGGCCATATGGTCTTTAGTGTAAACAAAGGAGATAACAGACCAAATAGATTTGCCAGACTGCCAGGCACCGCAGGACAATAGTATAGTACTGGGGTTCCCAACACAAGCCCAGGGGCATAGTTCAAGAGCTAATAAAGGATGTTTCTCCCTTGAGAGCCAGCCACCAAATGAATTAGTAGCCACGCCTGGGGGAGGCACTGGGGGAGGAGACTAATAAGTTCCCACAAATTACTTCTGTGAGAATGGCCAGAGGGGAATGAGGGTTTGACTAAGAGTAGCCACTCCCTCCACTGTGTGTGTGTGTGAAATGTTTTAAATATGTGGTTCCAAAATAAAACGTGTTCATAATTTTCATCAAGACTTGGTGTGCAGATGTATTATTTACCCAGGGACATATGCTTGCAGTAAGATTCTTCAGACTTACTGTCAATATTGCTCAGTCTAAACCAAGGGCTGAGACATGATGTTCCTGTAATCAAAAAGGCTCCAAGGTCCAGAGTAACCCAAATCAAGTCAGCAGACCCCAGCTAGAGAGTGGGTCGTGATATGTTCCATTTGTATGACTATGGGTTCACAAGATAATTACTCAAAAAAGTTACCCTACGGAAAGCTTTGTAGCTACCATGCATTTTTTTTAACCCTGAGATGTATTTTTGACCACACTAGTGAGCACCTTTGGGGTGCACGATTAGGAACTAATATGGTTCCAAGGGAGGCATGTTTGGGTCCTGGTGTTTGGAGGAGAAGTAGGGTTCCATGACTCAAATAGTTTGGAAAACACTGCTCTGACGGATTGGTTCTACTCCCACATCAGAATTTGTTAATGGGAAGTCTTGACAGTGCTGTAATGCAAGCAGGTTTTTTAACCTTTGGTAAACTCTTTTTATGGAAAACATATTTTAAGAATGGTTAAATCAGCTCATTAAAATGTGTGCATGACAAATGTGTGAAATACATGTCCCTTCAAAGCAATATAATATTTCATTGTATATCAGAAAATGATAATCGTGTCTCATTCTTAGAAAAATGAGATGTAGTAAATTTTACTTTTATAGTCTTGATTTATGTTAGAACCATATCTTTATTGCAGATTACATGGTATGACTTGTATTACATACTGCAGCAAGCAATGTTTAAAGACAGGTCCATATTTATACTTTTCTTAGCTTGTCGCTGAATTTTTCTAGAGAAATAAAAAATGTCACTGACATATCATTTGCTAGAGAAATGTTATTTTTGAGATTCAGTGCTATTTTTTTCTTACACATTTAATCATGTGAATTGCAATCAAATAAATCATGTTGTAGAAAAAATAGCAATGTAAGAGCCTTTTCTTATTTGGTATGCAAGATGTAAACAAGACCACAGAGTTCTTGCACTGTTAACAATCTGAAATGTGTTTTATTTTTGCCTTTTTGTATCAGCTCCAAAAAGAAGTGAGCCCAAGGCGGACGGAAAACTTCCTTGCTGAACAAACAGACGGCAAGGTTTGCCAGTTTTTAGCCCAGGGAGCACTACGCATGCCCCATTCACTTGGGGCAAGGTCTTTCTCTGATTCAGATGACATGCCATTTGAGGAGCAGTTACTGCCCAAGTTGAGGGGAATGGACCGGTGCTCAGGTTCTGAAAATCTCTTCCTTGATGCATTGTCCCTAGATTCTGTAGAAGAGGTGGACATTCCTCAGCCCTGCAAGCTGGAAAGGGATAAGTTCTCTGCTGAGGTAATGGTTATTAAAAAGTGTGATGAGCTAAAAAGATTGCTCATAAAAATGTAATTACGTAAAGGGTGTGGCAATGTCATGTTGCAAAAAATGACAAGTTATAACTCAACTTTAACTTGAAAGAAACATTAAAATGCTTCAGATTAATATATTTAATTCATATGAACATATTTGCATATATGTATTTTTAAAAATACCTAATGTCTTTTTGTTCTTTCTGTAGCTACCTTGAATAAAAAATATGTTTTTTCTTGTTTAAATATTGAAATATTAAATACGTATTTGCCACATGTTTTTACATTAGTTAAGAGACATTTTTTAACATTTCTGCTATTACTTCAGTGAACAATTTGACACTAATATGAACTACATATGTAACATTAGTGAGTGCTCAGTTGTGATCATTTTGTTAAAATATAACTATACCCTATGCACCTAATTTTTGGCAAATTTTCAAAACTGGAATCATTTCTTATTCCTGATTTTACCTGACACTACAAGTTCAATAATTTCCCCACTGTCTTGGCTGCCTCAAACATGGTATTCTTGAAGATGAAAAAATGCCCCCACTCAAGAACTCTGGCACTTTATGAGATTGAGTATATACCGTATTTATCGGCATATAACACGCACCGGCGTATAACTCGCACCTTATTTTAAGAAGGAAATTTCAGGAATAAAAAAAAAAATTAAAATAAAGAACTTTGAAGCAAAATCCTCATCCTCTCCTCCTCATCCTCCCTCCTCAACCCCCTCCTCCACCCCCGTCCACCCCCATCCTCCTCCTTCCTCAACCCCCGTCCACCCCCATCCTCCTCCTTCCTCAACCTCCCTCCTCATCCTCAACCTCCCTCCTCATCCTCAACCCCCCTCCTCTCCTCAACACCTCCCTCCTCATCCTCAAACCCCCCCTCCTCATCCTCAACCCCCCCTCCTCATCCTCTCAACCCCCCTCATCATCCTCAACCCCCCTCCTCATCCTCAACCCCCCTCCTCACCTCAACCCCCCCTCCTCATCCTCAACCTCCCTCCTCATCCTCAACTCCCTCCTCATCCTCAACCTCCCTCTCATCCTCACCCCTCCTCAACCTCCCTCCTCATCCTCCCTCCTCAACCCCCCTCCTCATCCTCAACCCCCTCATCAACCTCCCTCCTCAAACCCCCTCCTCAAACCCCCTCAACCCCCCTCCTCAACCCCCCCATCCTCATCCTCCTTCCTCAACCCCCCTATCCTCAACCCCCCTCCTCAACCTCAACCCCCCTCCTCATCCTCAACCCCCCTCCTCATCCTCAACCTCCCTCCTCATCCTCAACCTCCCTCCTCATCCTCCCTCCTCACCCCCCCATCCTCAAACTCCGTCAACCCCCTCATCCTCCTTCCTTAACCTCCCTCCTCAAACCCCCTCCTCAACCCCCCCATCCTTAAACCCCCTCAACCCCCCCATCCTCAACCCCCTCCTCAACTTCCCTCCTCAAACCCCCTTCCTCACCACCCCCATCCTCATCCTCCTTCCTCAACCCCCTCCTCAACCTCCCTCCTCAACCTCCCTCCTCACCCCCCTCCTCAACCTTCCTCCTCAAACCCCCCTCCTCAACCCCCCCATCCTCAAACCCCCTCAATCCCCCCATCCTCATCCTGCTTCCTCAACTCCCCTATCCTCAGTCCCCTCCTCAACCTTAAACCCCCTATCCTCAATCTCCCTCCTCACTCTAAACCCCCCTCCGCATTCTAACCCCCTCCTCATTCTAAACCCCCCCTCCTCAACCTAAACCCCCTAAATATCTCCCCCTCACCCACCTGCTTCTGCTCAGGCCTCCGCTCCGCTCCTTGACCCGGCGCGCATGTGACGTCACATGCGCGCCACGTCATTAGCATATACTGGGTGCCGTCATTAGCTAATCTCCACAATGTCCTATGACAATCTCTGTTATCCAATTCCCTCTCAACACACTCCCAATTACCACCATTTGACTGAATTCCTTGAATAAACTCCCACTTCACGTTAATACAGACTCCGAATATGCATATATTTTGCATCTGACTGAAGATCCAACTCCTCTCTTTGTCCAACCCTGATATACTTTAAATAATTTCACCCCACTTTTATGATCTCTCCTTCTTGACAAACTACTTCCATGATCCTGCTTCTGACACCATTGCAAAATTTCGAACAACAAATCCAAACCTCTGTCTATTATGTTTTTTCAGTAAATGTTTTTCTTTTATACTATAAAATAGTGATGTACTATATTATAACTATGCAGCCTCCTGCTCCTTACGAGTTGCAGAAAAACGTATAAAATCAGTACAGCTAATCTATCTGATCTAAACATAATATGTTTGTATATCTCATGGTGAGTTCATAACAACAATATTCCTTATTATTGCAGGAAGATGTACAAAAGGGAGGTCTGCAGAGGTAATTATGTTACTGTTAATTGTTAATATTTTGGTAAATATTTTGTTGAGAAAAGACTAAATCTTCCTGTCTAATACAGACTTTATTTTTGGGGGGTTAGAATTACCCTTTTGGGTTCAAATACTACTTAGGTCCACATAACCTAGTGTTATGTTATTAGACATTACAGCATATATATCCTTCTGTAGCATATATAGTTCTGCCAAAATGAGTTAAACAATTCTTTCTCTGTGCTGTTTACTTTATAGGGTGATGTCTGTTTCCTCCCTGTCTGAGTTCCACCGTTTAATGGAGAGCTCCCCTTTCCTTCCTGATAAGAATCCAGATTTTGCTAGTGACAAGGAAGATTTGACACCACCCCTGTCACCCGATGACCTGAAGTACATTGAAGAGTTTAATTCGGAATTGGGATTATGGCAGTGTAAGCCAGGGTAACAAGATGGTAGGAGTTTGTGGGGAGAGAAGTAATGGGAAAGTCGAGACGGCTTCAGCTTCTGATACATTCCAACCACCGTCATGGTTCCTCACCACCACTGTTACTATGACAACTAATACACTGACCAACCCTGAACACTGCCAGAATCAGTCACCCAGGAGCCACAATGTAGCAGAGAAAGTGGGGGTCAGGGTCTTCCACAGCCCACCTATGGTTCGTAGGTTTGATAAATCTGCCATTTCTAGCAATGATGAGATAAACCATGTTGATGAGGACATGCTGTTTTCTGCGACCAAAGCCAAAGGGAATGTTTGTGAATCGAAAGGTGATACCACAGAAGCGTTTGGCCAAGTGGCCTTGTGACCGTAATAAACACCCACAAAGACTTTTTGGAAAGTGGTTTACACCCATGGACCATCCTGTTTGCACTACTGTAGGCTTTGCTTCTTCTCTGCACAATATAGGAGTTGTCAAGAAACTTGAGTGACGACATGAAAGAAGTGGCAAACTCTGTTCGAAATGCAATCCGAACAACTTCAGTAGAATCGGAGTTCATGAGACATTGCTTGTCAGACCAATGGTTTTAAAAAGTACAGGAACACAAACTGACACAAACCATGAGTGTCGGCTTGCAAACTGAAGCTTTACGAAGCATCACCAGCAGTCCGCACAAGTGTCTGACCCCAGGGGTGGATCTACACCTATATCCTCACCTTCGCGCGAAGCTTAAGGAGTAGACAGGTGGCCCCAGCCATTGAAAAAGTACAGGCAAAATTTGAAAGATCATGTTGTTCTCCAAAATATGGCTCTCCGAAAATGCAGAAGAAAATTCTGCCTAAATCAGACCATGCCAAACAGCCGTGCCACATCAAGTACTGGTCAAAAAGGATTTAATGAGTCTGCATGGGCTAGGTCCACCATACCAGAGAGAGTCCTGTTTCATACAACGATAAACGATGGACTTTCTAGTCTATTCAATATTATTGACATAAGCCCAGTAAATTCTGATCACTTGCAGAAATTGTCTAGACCAAGTAGTAGATCTAGGTCAGCAGAACCCAGGTCAGAGTATGGGACCATGCCAGACTGTACATGGATATTCGGGGGAAGATCTCCTAGTCCTGTCCGCATAACCGTAGAATTGCAAAGGGAACAAAATGCTGATGACATCTCCAGTAGACCAAAGATCTTTCTGCTCCACCTGGTTATCAACTGGCCGAGAATGCTACCCAGAATACTTAGCAAAGAAAATATTAGAAGATCAAAGGCAGACTCCAAAACAGTCCATTCCAGAGCTTGCAAAGACAGCACAGAATTGCTAAAGGTTGAACCAGGATCTATTGAGGTAAGGATTTTCTGAAGAGCATTTTTGATTTGGGTTAGGGCAACAGTAAATGCTTAAGTAAAATAATGCACTGGTTAAAGATGACAGACATAATTTGTTTTTAATCCCTTTCTGTGTGATGAATTTCAAGTTTATAAATTGTGAGCAGCTCACACACCTCATTATGGATAAAATGGAAACTTATGCAATGGATCTGTGTGACTCCAACTCAAGTACCAACATTTAATGTAAAATATAACTAAATGCTCTAAGCACTCACTCCAAATTACAAAAAGGAACAAGCACACAAATTAGTCCAAATTATGTAAGCTATTACAAATATTACATATAGACTGCACATTCTGATTATTGAAATAATGATAGTGCAAGAATTAGTGATAATACCATTAAGTAGATAATAACAAAAAGGTGACAAACTAACATTGTCCACGTGGAGCACTAACCACTGTAGTGGGTGCATTGAAATAAAGTCTTTAGTCACTGTACTGTCACGTACTGGCACTTTCTGTCCTCTCATGTGCAACAAGCTTTTTAGTCTTCCTCCTTGTGACCTAGAAACACAAGGGATGTGTATCCTATTAGGATTATAACATCAGTCTGAAGACTTGGGTTTCTCTTGCCAATATACTAAAACTGACAAGAATTAATTCTTTATTAAGTGATCCAAACAAAATTGTGTTCATTTGTGCTAGCAATTTTATTAATCTTTCTTTCTTTTATCAGTGTTTCTTTTGATCTCTTTCTATGATTCTTTCACTCCATGAATGTATACGATAGAGGATGGTTATTTTAATAACAAGCTTTCATTGCATAGTCCTCTCAAATGTAGGTGACTGGCACTCTAACCCCACTCTGCTTTATATTATATATACCACCTTCTGTATATAGTAATTTGAAGAGAAGAATAAATCAAATAGGTGATCTTACAATGTTAATTTTGGGTCGGGGTTTCCTGCAGATTCTTATTTCCCGTACTATGTGACAGATCTGAACTGCTGCTGTGACTTCTATACTCCTCGGGACAAGATGTTTGTTCAGTTTTCTATGTAGACATTTTTGCTGTTATAACGTGTGGGTTATCTCAGACTGTGAATGCAAGAAACTTGCTAGCAACAGCAATTAATTTGAGTATTTTAATAGCATTGGCTCATAAAGGATGTAATGACTCCACAGTATTTTAATTTAGCTTTTAAAATGTGTTGCTTCTTGGCAAAAAAACAATGCTTTTTTTTTTTTTTTTTTTTAAGTATTCATCAAAATTTGCTTCGGTGTATATTACAGGGTTTGACAAATCCCGGGAGTCAGAGTCACAGCTCCTAAACCTTTAATGCTGGCTCCTAACTTTTGAGCAATTATACATATGTTTCTATATATAAATCATAACCTGGCTCTTAATAAATGTTTGCCTGGCTCCTACGTTGTCTCGCTCCTAAGAAAATTATAAGCCTATACTATAAAGTGCAAATCTAAATAAGGAACGTTGCAATTTATTGTAATTAACAAAATATAAATTTCAGACAGGGCATGACAAATCCCAGGAGTCAGGGAGCCATTGATCCTAGACTTTGCTGCAGGATCCTAACTTTTCCGTCATTATACATCTATATCTATATATAATCCGTACACTGGTTCCTAACTACTCTGGCTGGCTCTTAAGTTACAGGTAAATTTGTCAACCCCTGGTATATTAAAACACTTCAATGCGTTCTGCTGTTTTTTCTCTTTGTATGCAGATTTCTAGTTACAGGGAGATAACCTGCTGTGGAGAAGCATCTAATTCTTTCTTTTATTTGACTTCCTTTCCAATGTATTTGCTTTCTTTCTATCTATCCTGTCTAGAACCAAACTGTCTTACTAACTGCCCCCTGGGGACTCTAACCCTGCCTGCTACACTGCTGTAAGTTTTCTCTTCTACCTTGTTTCCAATTCTTGTCTGTTAAAACATTTCAATTAATGAGTTTTGCGGAAACAGAGCCAAAAACTAAATAAAAGTGGACACAGATACAGCCCAGCTACCATGAAGCTCTTTCTCTAGACTTTCCTACTGCAGCCACAAGAGCTATTACTTTATAAGTCTTTACTTTTATATATAGATACAGACTATCCATTAACTAAATATAGGAGCAGCCAAGAAGTGTTAGCTAGGAGCTAAGAAGATCCGTCATAGTGTGCCCAGCCCAGTGTGAGGTTTGTAGTCTGTCTCCTGAACATTTCTTTTGGTTGATACTTCTTTAACGAAAAATGAGGCCTGGCACCAAATGTTATAAACTAAGGTTAAAATAGCATGTCTATTAATACCTCCAAATAGTGAAGTCAGCTTTGATGTTTACGATGTTTCATTATTAATAGATATATCAACTTTTAAGACTTTGCTATATATTATTTAAAATGAAAAAACATTTAACTTAAACAATGGCAGCTCTGAAATAATGTTGAGTCGTTGGAATGAACTATAAAGCTACAGAGTAAGCAGGATTCTTTTATAGTACTTGTCCAAACATTAGAAGTACAGCAAACCCCAAGCTTTACTGAAAAAATAGGTATCCAATATTATTGAAAATTAAGAGTAGATTAATAACTCCCATATGTAGTAAACCCCTTGTGTCATAATATATTATTCTTTCTTTTTATATGCCTATCTACAATGGTAAAAGGTATCATAGCTAAAAAGAATCACAGTTTTCCACCTAAGGAAAGGAAATTAATTATGTAAAATGCATCATTTCTTAATTAATAAAAGTTACATTTTAATTTATTAATTTTCCTCCTTGAGTCATAAATTGTAACTGTTTTTGGGATAATGTCTATTATCTTCTTAGATAGACTTTTAAGTGGCATTTTTGTTCCAATAGATCCAATTAGTGATTAATCTCAACCCTCCAAAGTTATTTCTCCTATTGGTGAAGCATGTGTTAGGCTATTATTTACTTTCTAATTTCTTCTTGCCTGTATCACTTTTCTGTTAACTTCTGTTACTATTTCCTTGCTTTTCCTCATTCACCTATTTTCCTTTCCTCATGTGGGTAATTAAAGTGGTATGGATTCTCATTGTGTTGTATTCAGTTAAACAAGCAGGTTTTTTAAACATTACAGAAGTGTTTGCATTAAAACTAATGCTACAAAAGGTACAAACTTATAGTTTATTTTGGTGCCAGAACCTCCTTCTGACTAACTCAGACTTGGGCTCCTCACTGACCAAGTTATTAAAGGACCACTTTACTAGACTTATAAGGTGCTTTCTAAAGAAAAGAAAGGGCTTGGAGAGAAAATATCTCTAAACATGTATAGTGCATTTACTACTTTTCAGTCATGTCCCTGGCTATATCTCTCTCCACCCCCTGAATGAAGTATTGTGCCTGGAGTGGAGTCACTCAGGGGTGGGCTATCTCAGCTGGCATACGTCAACTGCATTATGGTAGTGGGTGGTGGCTAGAATATGTGTTTGTACAATCGCTAGCAGCTCAGACTACACTGCTTCCTGATACTATTGTGTGTTTCAGAGAGTAGTTTTCAATGTTGTACTTCCCCATGGATGGGTCCACTCTCGCCACAATACTTTATTCAGTGGGTGGACAGCACCAGAGCTTATATGGCCTCTGCGATAATTGAAAAATAGTAATTATTTAAATGCAAACTAATAGTGGACATATGGCTTAGCAAGTTTAGACTAGGCTTGCTCTCCTCCGGGCTATCAGCCTTATTAAATTGCGATTTGGCCAATTGAATACGGCTATATAGAAGAACATAGCATATTTTTTTACAGAATTTTTTTTAGTTAGTGATCTTCTAGCCAAAAGCAAAATCTTCACTAACGAAAAACTTCTGTAAAAAAATATGCTATGTTCTTCTATAGAGCCCTATTCAATTGACCGAATCACAATTTAATAAGGCTTTATATTTTTTAGGATATCCTTATTTGAACTTCAGGTTGCGCTATGGGAGACATAAGAGCACCACCTGATTACTCTGTTGATTGCTCACTGGTTAAATTGTAACTATAAGTCATTGATGATAAATTCCGCATAAAGCAATGGTAGTGAGTCTGATTTTTAACATTTCATATTTAATGATTACCTGCATTCATTTTTCTTATAGTTTAATCATAATTCTAGGATACACCCCTAAATTAGTATATAACTGCTGCTTTGCATAGGTACAATGATGCCACTTTAAAGGGGGCAACTTATGTGCCCATAGATCATACCATAATGGTATCAATATACTGGACATGAATGGTGCCATCAGCCTTAACTGGACACTAAATTGTTCATATAATACAGTTTCATTTGTTTATTTAGTTACAGATTGCCAATAAAATCAGTACATTTAGATATAAAAAAAATCTATGTAACTTTTAAAACTTTAATGTTTAATGTAGTAGACCTCAGCAGACATGGTTTTCTCCATCTATTATCAGGTACCAGGGGGTGAGAGGGTATCTTGTTTATGTTTTGTCCTGATGACATTGTTTATTTCCGTCCTTCCTTCAGTAGTTATTTCAGGTAAACCTACACAAATCAGAAAATATTAGGACATCATATTGGCTGATCCTCTTTCACCCCCTGGGGAAAATCATATCTGGTGGAAACAACAATTATCATTTTATAAATATTGTTTTGCTACTCAGTTACTAAATAAAATATACTGTATTACCACTAAAGTGGTCCGAAGATGCTGTGCAGGAGTTCAATATTTATCTTTGTATTTTTTGTATGCATCCCCTTATGAGGGATGCGCTGTCTAGTTTAAACAGTGCACGCCAGTGAAACATCTTAAATAGGAACAGAGGCAGATGGTGGTGTAGTGGGTGCAAAGCAGCAGGGCTCAAAACAAGATAGGAGCCACCATTCTTAGGGGCAAATAATTATTTTTATAGAAAGATGATCTGATAAATCTGGGGAAATTAGATCACTATATATATTTTGACATTTTTATCGGTAACCAGTGTCACCTGTCTTATTTTGCATGGGGCTCTCCAACTACTAGCTCCACCACTGAGTAGGAACTTTATTTTTAAAGAAAATAATCAGTTCCTTCAAGTAGTACTGTAAGAAGCAGAATACAGTGTTAATGTCCTTCCTGGAAAGTAGTATTTCTTTTTAGCGTCATCCAATTTGCAAGAGGTTTATCTTCTAGGAAGAAAGAGCTATTTTGGTCTGTGCTTATAGCAAGAAAGCAAAACCAGACCCTTATCTGTGCTCAGAGTTTTAAACACTGTAACTGGCTTTTTGGTACTGTTTCTTTCTCTACCTTTCTTGGAATGTTTTGCACATCTATAATAACAACTAATAAATCTTTTCCTTGATGTGAGTTGTGTTTCTTTTGTTGCGTGCTGCACTAAGCACCCACTTTTCACTGTTATAAGTTACTAAAAACAATGCATGTTTTAATAGTCACTATATGCTAACTAATTGATAGACTAAAACAAATTACATAGTATACCAATTCATAGAATGCATAGAATATTGTGAATTTAGTATGCAATAAATACACAAATGGAGCCCAGTACTGAAGAGGCCATTGGTTCATAATAGACCCACAAAATACTGCTCTGCTTTATAAATATGCAATATGTCTTGCGTTGCTTAGTTTAGTGAAAGGGCCACTAGTGGTTTGTGAGCAGTATAAGCTACTGAATTACTAAGAATACAAAAATAATAAACAAATCAAAATCACTAACATATATTCATATTCTAATTTTTCAATATATATGTAAAATAGTTTAATGCAACTCTCAAATAACATGCAGAGAAATCACTCAGAGGTTATCAAGTGATCCTAAGGAAAAAGACATTTGTATACTCCAGATTTAGATCTTCTGCATCTCCAAACTTTGACCATTCATAGTAATGATCCACTTGTCTGTAATGTGGATTATGTCTGTTTTATATAACTGGAACCTGAAAACAACCTGAATGCTCTAAAATCAATTTACATTTTTAACATTCATATATAAATGCATATAGTTTCTGGTTATAATAATATATATTTAAATTTTACTTTTAATTTATAAAAAAAACACTTGTAGAAATAAAAGCCACGCAGGAGATTGTAAGCCTTATTAAATTGCGATTCAGGCTTCAGCCAATTGAATAGGGCACTGTATAAGCACAGAGCATATTTTTTTTACAGAAGTTTTTAGTTAGTGAACTTCTATCCAAAAGCAAGGTCTTTACTAACTAAAAACTTCTGTAAAAAATATGCGGTGTGCTTATATAGAGTCCTTTTCAAATAGCCAAATCACAATTTAATAAGGCTGTATAATCCTACAGCCATGTACTGAATATTCAAATATTTGCTGTTACAATGTTTAATAACTATAAAATGAGAACTAAGCCTCAATGTATCAAAAACTGATCAAATCATATCTGGGAAATGTATAAAATAGAAAAAAACAGATTTCTCTCCATCTTCCTGGTACCATTTATAATAATTATAAAAAAACAATAAAAATGATATAAAGATAATACCATTTAATGAAAAAATAAAGTGAGCTTTAGAAGCACTTTGGCTCCATCAGATTTTATCAATATTTATTAATTTAACAAATAATTATGTTATTTGATATCTCTTTGCTGCAATTTTCTGCATCTAACAACTAACATGCAATGTTTTTTAAATAGTTTGTTCTCACTGTACATTTTCATTGTTATTTTTATTACTGTAAGGTTGCCCCCTGTCTCCATATCACTTAAATGGTTTCAATCTAGGTAAATTGGTTTGTCAAAAACAAGACTTGGTTAATTTTAAGGCAGATGTTTACACCATATAACTTAAATGTTATGAGGATATTGAGACGAGGCAACATGTCTTGGTTGCATTGTTGTATTGTACTATTGTTTCTGTCCTTGTGTGTTTTTCATAGTGTTAGCACGGTCCAATCAAACTGTTTTGTACACTAATCTATACATTTCTAACCACATTCTTCCTTCCCACCGTCTCATTGTCTAACTAAATTTAACCAAGATACATATTCACAGTGTTTCACATTTGCATCTTAATTAACATCTCAGCATGTTGATTGTCATCGTAATTGGTGTATCATTTTACTGTTATGTTGAAGACTGTCACTTTGTCAAGGATTAGTTATTTTTTACTCTGAATATTATTTGGCTAAAGAAATGTTTCTGGTATTTTAAAACAAACTTTTTGTGACAGATTGGCAAAATATTGGTAATTATTCATTTGGAAGACTTGATCAGATATGTCTGATTGTTATATAGAAACCAAGAATATCTCAGTTCTCATATGAATAGCTCATAGGAGAAATACATATTCAATTCTTCCATTCTTAACAAATATTCTCTGTCAGATTACAAAAGCAAATAGTAAGAATTATGTTTTTCAAAATACCTCTACAATCCATACATTATACACTGAGACCTCAGTCTAGTCCAGTGTTGGGTCATGAATCCTGGTAATATTATCAGGATATCTTGCTCGAGTACCAGTGGATCGATTAGTGGACTCTGGGATATTCGGAAAATATCTTCTTGATCCAGCATCAACATTGGCCAAAGTTACCCTAATTTAGATGGTTCCCTAGTTACTAATGTCTAAATTCACTCAAGTGAGAAATCTGAGAGATCTTGCCTTAATCAATATAGATCTACCGTCATCTGAGTGATTCTCCAACATTTACAGTGGCCAACTTAACTTTGTTCAACTAATGTTACATAGGAATTTCCTGGTATGGCTGATTATTCTACATCAATAATGTATCTATGAAAAGGATAAGTAGCAAAATAGCCTACAGCAAAAGAAAAACCTCCATTACTGGGATTCAGAACAACCTTTTCAACGTCATTCCTTTCTCTTAAATCTTATATCATTTTCTCTTTTCCCTTCACATCTGTATGGAAGCATTTTGGCATGTTTTTACCCTTGTTAATGAATGTTCATAAACTTTCTCTGTATAATGTTTAGATTGTTGTCATTGCAAATATATGTATATACGCGTATACTATGCTTGACTGTCTGACTTCTCTACAACCATGCGTGTTTTTCTTGGATGGGGGTTATTTATCTTGCTGTAAACATCTGAATTTCAGCCATATTGTATTTCTGAATTTCCACAGCAAAATGTCATCATAATCTGCAGTCTACTACTTGACCTGCAAAAACAATACAGTCTATAATGTGCTGTTTGGATGCAATCTAACCTAAAGTATAACACATTGCTTGCTTCTTTGGTTAGCTTGATACATAACCCTCTTTTTGTCTTTTGACTCTTTTGTTGCATATATATGTGGTATATCCTTTTTTTTTTGTCTTATGACTGCAAACTGTCACTATACAACTGCATTCCCTCTTATGATGGCATCTGCTGACCATGACTATTTTTATTTATTAAACTAGACTTATTTATTAGATTTTCATTCATTTTCATTTCTACCAGAAATATATGTAATTAATTTTATTTGCAACATTGGGGTTTTTCACCTTTATAATTATCAAGAAAATAAGCCCCTTTTCTACTTCCTTCTTGATGTGAGCTACCATCAGCTTCAAATATTTTAGTTACTGTATTATACTTGTGCACTTAAAAAAAAAAAATCCATGTTTATGGTATGTATCAAGGGCTAGACCTGATAATAGGCAATTTATGAGAAAGCAAAAATTAAATAAATAAATGAAAACCTTTACCACACATATATACAGTATATATCACCTGGTAGTGGACTTTAGCATGATAAAATATCTATTCAGTACAGATCAGTTCATCTTCAACTTACAATACAATCAAAATGATTCAGAAGAATGCAATGTACCGTCACACCCCAGGTGACAATCCAGATTAGTAAACTAGATAATGAACACTCCCAGCTATATATATTAGTTAATAAAGTAAATACTGCATCTATACTTAATTGCATTCCTTTTTGTAATTCAGGCAATTCTTCCTTTATTATACATTTTTATAGATAGGGTTTTTTGTGTTAATTATTTCATCCTTTTTGCACATATCCTTAAATTATGCATTAGAAATACTAAGCTTTACAAGGACTGCAAATGTTTCTCTCTTGGCCCAATGGCACTTTATATATAGTGCAGCCTATAGCCTTGCAGTCCATGGAAAGCTTAGAGAATCTGGGGTTATGTGTACTTGTAACTCCAGTTATGCAGTCAACATTACAACTTTAGTATATCTGATTTCACTAAAGCATAACTTTATTTATTTTTTATTCACTGCAAAGGAACTGCCTTGTTCAGCGTTAGCTCCGCCCTTAGAATCCAGCTTCTCCCGACCAGAGAGACCAGCAAACAGACGTCTGCCTGCAAGATGGGCCTCGCATTCCCCGACTGCCTCCCGGGCTCCTTCTAGTGGTGATCTTACATCCTCTGAGGAGCAGGGAAACGAGCAAGTCCAAGGAAAGGAAGCAAACAATTGATACCACCTTGCATGAATTATCAATAATGCAACCCAACGCGCTTCGTACCAGATTCACAGTGATCCGTCTCTACCACTGGAGACGTGTTCGTACTTTCCAACCCGAGGAATGCTACGTGCAATTACTGAATGTCCAACCTGTGGAACATGTAGTTGTGTTTCTAAAACGGAACATCTAATGTGCCTGTATGCAATGACCGTGTATATGTCTCCATCATTTCTACTTATTTCTGAAAAATAAATGTAAAGTGATCAAAAAAAGATGATGACACATAAAAATGAATGCTCTCTTACTCTCAGTACGGACTGCCTTTTTTATTTTTGCACTGTTTCCCTATGTTTTATTTTCCCTTCTGTTTTTTATTACACATCTGTTGTTTAAGTCTTTTTTGGTATAATTTCTACTCTCTGTGTTAGTATTTACATAGGATGATCATTTTTGAAAGTGCTTCATATTATCTGAAGCGGTAGCGAATGAAGAAGCCATTCAGTTAGCTGAATAGTAGACTATTTTATGAACTTGAGAACTTACTGGCAAAAAATGTCTTATCAAGTTGGCTGTATGCAAAAAAAAAAATATGTCACTTGATCCCGGCACTTTAGTGCATGTACATAATTTTACTGTAATGATCCATCATTCATAAGAATGAATCAGAGTTTTACTGTAATAATGTTGTGAATTTATGTACTGTACTTTTACTGTTAGTATTCTTGCACTGACTACACGGGAAATTACTTTTTAAATTACTATCCACCAGCTGTGTATGTACAACTCTCTGTGAAGTTTCATGGAAAAGCCAAGGCAAAATGAAATGTAACGGATTAAGTTTGCAAGTATGTACAAGGCTATGGTGAAATGAAAATAAAATTCTTAGCATTTAAACAATTTTACCTTTGTATTTATTGTTTTAATCAGCAGTTATTGGCAAGGATCTGTCATTGGCAAGTGATATAAGAGTGCTATTAGTGGTTGGAACAGAAAGACTTACAGATAAAAGTGTTAACTTCATTGTAAGTTTAATTTAAATAATACCATATCTGGAACACCTGCCCTATCACTGTAAGTATTGGGATAGCTTATAGAAAAGTTGAAATACATTAATCAGTAATTATTTTAAAGGCATATTTAAGTTTTATGGGTTATGAGTGTATCTGAAAGTCAGTAGTGTATGAAAACATTTTTTGCATGAACAAATACCAAAATAAACATGAATAAATTTACCCTAAAATTTTGCTAAATCTTTTAAGCTTTCAGCGTTAACACCCCAAGAAACCCCTTCTAAAAGTAGCATACAATTCAAATATTTGTTTTAGCCAACTACAGGCAGCTAATACATTGTATCAATCCGTGATGGCAGTTTGTGCAAGAAGGCATCGTGGGATATGTAGTCTCCAGCACAAGGAAGCAAGGAAGAGCTTAGACATTGCTCTGTAGATCTCTGCATTGTGCTGCTGTTGGCTTGAGGATAGTAAAGGGTTAAAAGCCATACTAAAATGCAGTATTTCTATTGGTAGGTACAATGGCCTTGTAAACTGCTTTGGGGATGTGCAATAAGTTTTAGTTGTAAATAAAATAAATCTGTATGTGTATAGAAAAACTGTGTAATGTGTGTTTGTGATATAAGCAGCGTGTGATATATTAGAGAAAGGTAAGAACAGGGAAACTTTCATATGCCTTTCACACATATGCAGTGTCCTTGTATCACTGCCAACAAAGCATGATATTAGATAGCAGGTGTATATTAGAGGCACTTCGTACGTTCTAGATTTATTACAGGTGTAACAATTTAATCCATGTCATTAGATAGTCATCCAGATCACCCCCATTGTAGACAATTTAGCCGTAAGCTTTTCCATTATCATATTATAAACCCTTGAGAATAGGGCTTTAACAGGAAGATTTCAAGTTGCAGCAAATATATATTGCAGTAAATGTGCTATCACAGGCTATGTTGGTCTGGTGAGAAAAACAGAATGGAGAACGTTGGCTCAAGCCCAATAAATATCAAAATAATGTGTTTTATGTGTGTGTTTATTTATAATCTTATCTTATATGTCACGCTGAGTCACATATCTATAGTCAGAAGCAAAATTTTAAAAAAAGATTAACATTGCATTTAAGTTGGAGAAAAAGCAGTAATATCTGGTTCAACAATTCTTTTGTTAGGTTATACCTATGTGTATGTTTATTTGAAATTAAACCCCCTAGCCATAATAGTGTGTGGATTTTCAAATATCATTTATTCCTGGATTTGCTACATGGAATTATTAAGAGGAAACCACTCCCAAGATTATAGTTATTTTTAATGGGATAAATGTGGATGAGTCAGTCGTCTTACCAATACCAGACACAAGTGAATATTAAACGGACACATAACTCACACATGTTCTATTGGGTATTTAAAAGAGTATTTTGAAAACAATACAAAAGTTGTGATTTTTAAATGAAAATTGAATGATTTGAAGCTCGGCAAACTAATATGAAAACAACATAAAGATGCATTTATATGATCCACCTCTAGTATGACATACAAAATTATATACAGCATTGCCAAAAATGATTAGATCAGCTAGTGGTGTATGTCAAATTTTCCATGAATTCCCCTCATTATATCATTTCAAGGCTTAACATACAATTTATAATTTATACAGATCGTTATTTTTTTCTTAAAAAATGTTGTAAAAGTCTTTTAAATGCATGAAATAAATTAAGGGACTTTAGAGCAACGTTTGAGAATAAACTTGTGCAGCAACATGTTTGGTGGCCCACAGTTCATGTAAAGTATATATTTCTAATTAACCTTAGATTCAGAGATTATCAGCCTTATTAAATTGTGATTCGGTAAATTTAAAGGGGCTCTAATTAAACACAGAGTATTTTTTTACAGAAGTTTTTAGTTAGTGAAGACCTTGCTTTTGGAAAGAAGTTCACTAAACTAAAAACTTCTGTAAAAAAATATGCTGTGTGCTTAATTAGAGCCCTATTCAATTGGCCGAATCGCAATTTAATAAGGCTGTATATGTAAAAAAAGTATTGTCCCAAAATATGGTCTATATAACTTTACTCAGGTCATCCACAAAATAGCATATTGCATTGCAGTTGTTAAACAGCAGGTAAAAAATGATTAGGTAGTTTGTATTATTGTGCAGACCATCAGTAATATTGTAGGGCACCACAAGACAAATGAACAATTTTGAAGTGGCCCTTCAAAAATAATTTGGGAACTACTTCTCTAATGCATCTCAAGAAAAACTGTTTATTCAATTGTGGGTAACAAACATGTAAATACTGTTTTTCTTAACCCGTCTATTGCTTTTTAACTTTTGTCTTTTACTGCTCTATTTTTTCCAATTATTTAATATTTGACAAACAATGTTCTAGACTTGTCTGAAGGTAACACACATCTAAATAACAGGTTTCACACACAGATTCCAATATAGCACATCACTAATAATCACTAATTGGAATGTCCTACATCTGTTTTTTTAGATGTCACAGTAACAGATAACCACAAACAATAATAAACAATAAACAAACTATAAATGTCAGTTACAGGCCCAACCATCATGGATGGAAGTCATGGATGTTCTCATTTACAACAAAGAGGATCTGCCAAGGAGTGCAACTCAAAGAACAGTGCCAAGAACTTCAAATTAAATGATGACATGTTTAAGAACTGAATATATTCATAGGTAGCTATGGCTAATCGTACAATTGGCACCCCTGTCTATTCTCTAATTTTATCTGGTCCAATATTTCTAAATGATATTCTTTGATATTTAATCTTACTGATAATATACAACAATACATTACAACCATCCCAAAAACAATGATTGTATCAGTGTCACAATGAGAGACTCACAACCAACTAAACTGATTGTTCGTCTCCTTTAGTAAATACCAACAACTGAAAGTGAAAATGATCCAGAGACATCTATTTTTCAATAAGGAGATGGAGGAAAAACTTTTTTCCATTAAAAACTTGATATAATTAAAGAGAGCCAGAACTTATTTTTAGCTTAATACTAAGTATGGATACTAAATAGGCAAACTGCAAAAGTGTTTTTAATGCAAATATATTTATTAAAATCAGGAAGCTCTCCTCTCCAAAGTATGAGAGGGTGTGAACTCTCTTCAAGGAAACTCTTCTGCTCCTCCATGACACCTGCCGGTCACCTAATCTGCCTGGCTTGTTAAGAAGTCTTGCTTATTATTACAAGCTCATTATTCATACTAGTTTACAGCCTTATTAAATTGCGATTCGGCCAATTGAATAGGGCTCTATATAAGCACAGAGCATATTTTTTTTAAAGAAGTTTTTAGTTAGTGAAGACCTTGCTTCTGGATAGAAGTTTACTAACTAAAAATGTCTATTAAAAAAATGCTCTGTGCTTATATAGAGCCCTATTCAGTTGGCCGAATCGCAATTTAATAAGGCTGTTAATCAGTATCCCCAAAATTCTTCCCAGTGCTAATAATGAATTATTAGGAATGTTCATAGTGTTACCTATGATGTTTGCCTTACCAATGTGTTTTTGGAGGTCTACAATTATTTTTTGGAAAATCAATCACATGAAGAAATAGGTTAATTAGATGAGAAAAAAAACCTGGCCCTCATTCAATTGCAATTTTGTCAATTGAATAGGGGTCTAAATAAGCACATAACATATTTTTTTTTAAAGACGTTTTAGTTAGTAAACATCAATCCAAAAGCAAGGTTTTCACTAACTAAAAACCTATTTAAAAAATATATTTTATGTGCTTATTTAGAGCCCTATTCAATTGGCCAAATCGCAATTGAATGAGGGCCTCTGTGTTTAAGAAAAATGCAAGAACCCACAGTATACCATTGCAGAGCATTATGTTGTGAGTGCATTGTAAAGGGCCTGTACACATAGACATGTCTAGGATATTACAAAGTCAACTGTGACAACACAGTTAGATCACACAGGCACAGAGCCAGATGGCCCCTACATCAAGGAAAAATTATCCTAAGTTCATTATCAGATAAGGACTTTTGAGTAGTTATCTACATGACCCACTGAGAGCATGACATCATTTGATACACATGTTCCTCCCACATGGGCAGTCACCATTGGTAGATCATTTGTGTACCCATGGATGGGGCCAGCCTGTGGCCAGCAAACTGTATATATGTTGATAGTCTCAATAAAGGAGTGGCAGTTTTTTGGACTTACATAATCAAGGTGTAAGTGTCATTCTGTGAATTAATCCTAATATTCTACGGGATTGTATGGTGTATACAGTGGTGGAGAATAGTCACAGTTGGTGGCTATTGTGTTCCTGATATCCTGGTCTGTTGAAGCAAGCTACTGGGAGTGGTACTTGAGTTTGGTCCATCTTCTGCTATCAGAGGTGTACAAGGACTGAACAATTCTGCTGGATAGGTTTGAACCAGGTTCTTACTGAGTCCAAGTGAAGAAGTAGCAGATTTTAACAGTGAGATATTGTGCAGTGCTGGAAGGCAGTTCCACTTATTTACTAACTTTTAGTCCTATTATATTCCCCTATCTCACAAATTACACCAGCATTAAGTGCAAAGTAAATCTCCTTAACTGTTCTATTCACCCATCACAGCATGATTGAGAGAGAACTACCCCTGATCACTATGGCAAGCCAGAGACATAAACAGAATCCGGAAACTTTCCCATTGATTTTCCCACATCAGGATTTGTATGAGTAACTTGAGCTCCAAAAGGCTATTTAATTCCAAATAACCTTAAATTACTTGGGTCTCTCAACTTCTAAAATCCCTGATTTTTTTAAATATATTAACCCTAATGCTGTGGGGGTCAATCAAGAATCACCTTGATCGGACCCCTGCGGCATTTAAATAGCCCTGTGCAGTAGAGGTCCAATACAGACCTACACAGTATTTAAATGTTTACACCCCTCCTGCCGCAGGGATCCTTTAAAGACCTTTAATAAGCTAATGAATTAACCCTTGCAGCAAATAATCAATGATGCCCATACCATGGGGGTCTACATAGACCCCCATAGTAACTTAATTTAACCCCCTACCTACCATGGAGGTCGATACACCCCCCCACCCGGTTACCAAAATAACTCCTAAGATACCATGGGGTCTATACAAATACCCATGGTAAACTAAAATAACACATGCAGTGCCAGGGGGGTCCACCAGGTCCACCCCATGACTCTCTAAGTTAAACACTACACTATTAAAATTACCCTGCAAATAAACTAATAAAGAAAAATAAATCTAAATTACAAAAAATACAAAAAAATACCACAAATAAAAAAAATATTACAAAACATAAAAAAAGAATTACAATTTGAAATAAAAAATGAACAACAAAGTAACAAAATTATAATAAAAAAATACAACCTGTAAGATAAAATAAATTAGTAATACCGTATTGGTCCGAATATAAGCCGCACCTTTTTTCCGATTTTTGGGCTTCTGAGTTATAGGTGCGGCTTATATTCGCGATCGTAACAAAAATTGCCGATTTGTGGGCTTGAGAGGCTTGTTGTGTAGCCATGGTGTAGTACGGAGGAAGTGTTTGCGGGTGTCGCCATCTTGCCGTACTGCAAGAGGGAAGTACCGTAGTACGCTGTGATCTGTGCAGGGAGCGGCTGCCTGTCACACACCATGATCCTGCTTAATCGGAAGAAGGTGGCGACCCAGTAAGGTAAGGAGGGAGAGGTCGGGAGGGAGATAGGAGAGGTGGGGGAAGAGGAGTAGGGAGTGAAGGCTGGGAGTAAGATAGAGGCAAAGAGGCATTGGTTAGAAAGAGGCCAGGGTGGATGGTGAAAGGGGAGTAAGATA
The DNA here is from genome assembly GCA_027410445.1 of Discoglossus pictus. Classification (NCBI taxonomy): domain Eukaryota; kingdom Metazoa; phylum Chordata; class Amphibia; order Anura; family Alytidae; genus Discoglossus; species Discoglossus pictus. The sequence continues at coordinate 131,256,412 of CM050166.1, forward strand.
GAGGCAGAGAGGCATTGGTTAGAAAGAGGCCAGGGTGGATGGTGAAAGGGGAGTAAGATAGAGGCAGAGAGGCATTGGTTAGAAAGAGGCCAGGGTGGATGGTGAAAGGGAGAAACCTGGAAATGGCAGAAAGGTCTGGGCCAAGAAGGAGAACAGAGAGAGAGGCCAAGGAAAGAGTTGCCAGGGGAGATAGTCCAAGAGAGGGAGAGGCCAGGGGAGATATTCCAAGGGGGAGGAAGGAGGAGGGGACGTCTGTAAAGCAATGAATGACATTAGAATTGTGCAACAGTATCTTTTCTTGCCATTTTATGGGTGTAATCGACTATAGGTAAGTTGCGGCTTATATTGGGGTATTATCTTTTTTTTATTTTTACTTCTTGAATTTCATAGGTGCGGCTTATATGCAGGTGCGGCTTATATTCGGGCCAATACGGTACTTACCTAGGCCTCATGATCATCCAGCAATCTTCTGCCCTGGACCGGTGGGCTATCCAGCTAGATTGAAGAGGTCTTCTTCATTCTTGTTTGAAGTCCATGCTCCTCATTTTCTGGTTTAGGAAAGGGCTCGTCATTAAAAACCCTTGTCCTCTAAAACAAAATGAAAGTAGCAGAGCTTTCTGCCGCAAATTAAGTTTGCAGCGATTTTTGCAGCTTAAATATATTTTTTGAGCATTCTGATTGGCTTAAATAGATATCAATCATATTTCAGCCAACCCGAATGGATTTTTTCAGTTATCACCCTGCTCAATATCAATTTTTAATGATTTGGATCAATAAGATTGATCATATTAATGGATCTAAAAATAGACCCCCATGGTATGTAGAGGTTTAATTCATTAGGTGCTGCGGGGGTACTTATACGACCCCCATGGCAAAGGTTAATTCTTTAGGTGCCGGGGGTCCTTTAAGGACCAACGCGGCAGGAGACATTATATTTTATTTATTTGAATGCCAAGGGGGTCCAATTTGGCCCTAGTGGCAAGGGTTAACTATTTAGTTGGTATGGGGTAACATTTTAGTTGCCATGGGGGTTTCAATGGACCCCCATGGCTATGTAGATGGGATGATTGGGTGGGGGATGGGGTTTGAGCTGGGAAGGGGCAATCAGGGAGTGAGTGGGCAAAGAGATCCCCGGGGATTCCCTCCAGTGTGTGTCTGAATGGAGGGAGTCCCCAGGAATTATCATTAGTTTAAGTTTGTTTGGGCTCAGTAATTTACTGAGCACAGCCCTTCTAGCAAAATCTAAGCCTTGTCATTTACCTGCAAGGCTTGGGTTTACAAGATATGGCTGTGCTCAGTAATATTACTGGTGTGTAGCTTTGAACAGGGCTCAAGTAGAATATGGCTCTTTTTCTGTATATTTGTAATTATTCAAATCACTTTTGAGTCTGCTAAATTCTAAATATAAATCATAACCTCCCATACTGATCTTTTTTAAACTTTAATTTGAAGGTTAAAAAAAGTGCCTATTCCTTAACCTGTCTCTCTCTATAACTAATACATGTTAGGGTTGTTAAGTTTTCAACATGTATATTTAAGAAAGCCAAGCTACAGGGTGCCAGGTGTAGAAACATATTTTAAAATATGATAATTAGAATTCAGTCAAACTGTACATGGGAGGTATTGGTGCAATATTATATTAGAAGTATTATTTTCCTGACTAACTTATCAAATCAGTAAATTCTGGACTAAAAAAATGTGGAATTAACATGGACCATACTTATCAAGTATTGTTAATTTCACTTTTTTATTGCACTTTGTACTATGGTTGGTAAGTAAAGCCTTTTTTCTCTAACTGTATCTAGTAGAGCAATGCCAATATCTTTATTCATTAAAGAGAAAACAATTGGGTTTGTATATGTCAATCAAAATCTTCAAATACTAATTTATGATATACCTTTTTCCAAGTAAATTTAACCTATGTCTTCATCTCTCTTCAGCAAATTATTTTTGGGAAATTTTCAGCTTTTGGAATTGAAGATTGTGTCTACAATAGTTTGTAATTGTACCATCATCGCTCGTCAGTCCTAGCTCAGATTGATAAATTGCCATCTAATTGCCTGTTAATACCCAAACAAGACAAATTCAAGTATAATTATCTAATAATATAGGGAGCATAAGCATTTATGTGCAGATCATCTCAAAGAGGCATCCATCAATGACAGTACTGGAAACACACCAGCACTTATAAAACGTGTAACTCTGTGAAAGAAGTGTTGCAATTAATTTATAGCTTGATCAATTATGATAAAGAACAACAGAAAGATAACATTTAATTTAGTTAAAAACAGTTTTTTTTAGTTAGCTGTAATAATAAATGTATTGGACTGTATAGTGGCATATGTTTTGTCCTGAACATAATATGTACAGTGCAATAAAGAGAGAGTCACAGTCCAAATATATATACTTTACAGTATTTTAATTATTTGAAAACATACTGTGAGAATATTGGGGTCCTACTGATACAGATGGTTCACATAATGCTCACATTGTTTCCAGGGGAGATATGAGTCATGGTTTGCATTTTGAATAGATGTCCATAGGAAATGTATATCAAAGTTATTATTACTTTCATCTTTAACTCTTAAGATCCGGATTTCCAAGTTCTAATATTGTACAGATCTTGAGAGTGAAAAACCTATCTAGAGATGTGTCACATCTGTCTAAGGGCTGGGATAACCGCTCTGATTGACTATGTTTTAGTGTGGCAACAGACTTGGTTATTCTAAGTCTACAAGAAGTGTATAAATAAAGAGTGATGGTAATAATTATAGATAAACAAAAGCCAAGAGACAGAATGCCAAGCACACTTAATGCAAACCCTTTCTGACAGCCATTTAATGGTCTAGTTGCTTTTGGCACAGTACCAGTTCGTGATATCTTCAACAATCTGCTTGATCAATATGTGATTTTCTATCTGAATACATTTTTTACACTTCCTGGTGTACTGGAGTAAGACCAGTGACGCACATAACTGCAAATACATAAGATTTGTTTCTTGGATGCATCACAATTTATAATAATTGTCAGCGTTAATATGCTTATTCTATTTGCAAACCTTTGACAACTAGTTAAAAGTAAAATGTACTGAGAAAATATTATTTGTGTTTTATAACAGAACATTTTGCCTCAAGCATAAATCACAGTATAGTAGACTCTGAGGTTTCTGTAAAGCTTTCAACCCAATCCAATATTTGCTATTTCCTTAGTTAGCATAAGAACATTACTGTTATTCATTTACCAAAAGCACTTTGTACATGGATTTGGAGATCTTATTTGCTATGTCTTATCCGATTAAATCCAGTTTTTTGCAGACATGATGTATGCAAAACTGTAATGTCTTTAAACATCCTGAATAGAAAATTAAGTATTTGTGTCCTACATGGGAGCTTGATCTTGGTGAGAACATTAACGCAGAGATTTAATGTTTTTTGAAACACTAGGCTAATCAGTCTTCCATACTATGTGTTATTTTTCATCCTTAAATCCGCCGGGATGAACAATAGTGTATTATGGAATGAAGTTGTATAATATTATTAATTGTTGTGCATAGCTAAGCAGTGCTATTCATTAAGATTTCTTACAGCATTAGCACTAATTACCTATGTCACAGTGATCACAAGCACGATAAATAGTCTATCATTTATATCTTGTATTCTTAGGGTCTTTTTTCTTTTTACAATAGTATTTGTCAAAGTAAAGATCTGGGGCGCCAGTGAAGAGGAACTTTCGGTGCACCATACAAACTATAATGCATTCCACATCAAAATCAACCTTAAACCCATTCACTTTCACACATAAATTAGTTTCCTGGTTACTATGAGTATCAAAAACAACTCCATCCACACATTACTGTACCATACACCAATAGACAGGCCCACCTATCCTAAATATAATAGCTACCATCCAAGACTCACAGCCAGGCCATCACTTATAACTGCATCTATTTGCAACAGCAAGTCTCGTGATAAGCACCTCTAATCAACAGTCAGAGGTACAATGCCAAACACCCAAATACAGAGAGCTACCAACATCTCTAGAGAAAACTTACTGGAATATAAACAGCCACATTATGAAAGCAGGTTCTTCTTGTAGTGACATATAACCCCCAAATTGAACTTCGGTGCAGAATATAAATATAACTGTAAAACATACAGATTAAGAACTTAAAATCGGTTTCCCAAAATCCCCTTTGCTATCTTACAGACAACCCCCTAACCTGAAACATCTGTTAGGACTGTCTTCACCACCGGAATAATAAGGGGTACCTATCCATACCTCCAATATAAGTGATACCTGCGCACACATATATACCATGGATAAGGTACCATTACCATATTGTGGCCAATACTATAAAATCTGTGGCACTTTTTCATGCAGATCATCTAATAAAGAGTATCATAATATACAAACACAGGACTTTATTTAGGTAAAACAGGACAATTGTTATATAATAGGATGAACTCACACAGATTAAATATTAACAAGAAGAGAACAAAAACTCCAGTTGGATCCAGTCCCAGTTAAAATGGACAAAAAGTCAAAGATCTGAGAGTCACAATATTGATGAAGAACTTATAGACACAGAACGATTTGGGAAGTTAAACTTATGAGGAGATGTGGTTCTTTTCCATGGCTTAAATTGTGACAATGAATTCCTGTCCAAGTATTCCATATAATTTTATGCTATCTTCACTGGGTATTCGTTAATTTTTAAAATGATTGTTTCAAAACAGAATGATTACAGGAGCTGTGTTGTTCATTTGATGTCAGTGTGAATCTTATCTCTTCACAATGTCACTGTGCTGTTCACCCTATTTGGCTGGTCAGCTACCCTTAGGGCCCTATTAAAGCCTGCAGACTTATGGGCTATATGACGGCCACTGCGGGCTTGACATTTGCAGGAGTTACTGAGTGATTAAATTGAACAAGTCCACAACCACAAGGCTGAAGCTTCAAGCCCGCAATCTGTCAGTGGGCTGGAATAGATAGAGTCCGTAGTTACAATCCAATCCCATAGTCACAGAGTGCGACAAAGGCCTTAGAGCCAATGAAAAGCGGGTTTCCGGAAAATGATTTACAGGAGAAGATAATAAAGCTGCGTTCCACGCGCCCATGCGTTGACTGTTGTAGATTCTTACGAAGTAGCACGCAGGTGCCGTAGTTGGAGGTTGGATATATAGAGAGAGAGAGTGGGTGATAATGGATAGCAGGTTCTTACACTTCTATTAATTTCTATTATCAGCATAACTATTTTTCAAATTAATTTTGTTTATACATACAGTATACACTGCTTACACATAATACAAATACACATAGAGTATGTAACACACATACAGTGAGGGTAAAAAGTATTTGCTCCACTGCTGGTTTTGAACGTTTGTCCACTGACAAAGAAATGATAAGTCTATAATGTTAATGGTAGGTGTATTTTAACAGTGAGAGACAGAATAACAAGAAAAACGCAAGACAAAAAAGTTATTAATTGATTTGTAGGTCAATGAGTGAAATAAGTATCAATCATCAACATTTCTGACTCCCAGGTGTCTTTTATACAGGTAACAAACTGAGATTGGAAGCACTTGCTTAAAGGGAGTGCTCCTAATCTCAGTTCGGAACCTGTATAAAAGACACTGTCCACAGAAGCAATTAATCAATCAGATTCCAAACTCTCCACCATGGCCAAGACCAAAGAGCTGTCCAAGGATGTAAGGGACAAGTTTGTACAACTACACAAGGCTGGAATGGACTACAAGACCATCGACCAAGCAGCTTGGTGAGAAGGTGACAACAGTTGGAGCGATTATTTGCAAATGGAAGAAACACAAAATAAATGTCACTCTCCCTCGGTCTGGTGCTCCATGCAAGATCTCAACTCGTGTAGTTTCAATGATCATGAGAACGGTGAGGAATCAGCCCAGCACTACACGGGAGGATCTCTTATTAATGATCTCAAGGCAGCTGGGACCATAGTCACTAAGAAAACAATTAGTAACAGAATGAACATCTGAATGATTCAGAGGAGAACTGGGTGAAAGTGTTGTGGTCAGATGAGACCAAACTCAAGCTCTTTGGCATCAACTCCACTCTTCGTGTTTGAAAAAGGAGGAATGCTGTCTATGACCCCAAGAACGCCATCCCCACCGTCAAACATGGAGGTGGAAACATTATGCTTTGGGACTGTTTTTCTGCTAAGGGGGACAGTACAACTGCATCACATCAAAGGGACGATGGACTGGGCCATGTACCATCAAATCTTGGGTGAAAACCTCCTTCCCTCAGCCAGGGCATTGAAAATGGGTCATGGATGGGCATCCCAGCATGACAATGACCCAACACACAACCAAGGCAACAAAGGAATTGCTCAAGAAGAAGCACATTAAGGTCCTGGAGTGGCCTAGCAAGTCTCCAGACCTTAATCCCACAGAAAATCTGTGGAGGGAGCTGAAGGTTCGAGTTGCCAAACAAAATCCCTCCTGAGATGTGTGCAAACCTGGTGGCCAACTACAAGAACCGTCTGAACTCTGTGATTTTGCTACCAAGTACTAATTCGAAGAGGTCAAATACTTATTTCACTCATATCAATGCAAATCAATTCATAACTTTTTTGACATGCGTTTTTCTGGATTTTTTTCTTCGTTATTCTGTCTCTCACTGTTAAAATACACCTACCATTATAATTATAGATTGATCATTTCTTTGTCGGTGGACAAATGTTAAAAGTCAGCAGGGGATCAAATACTTTTTCCCTCACTATAGATACACATACAGCCAGGTCACAACATACACCCCCCTTCCACCCATCCACCCTATACCTCAACAGTTAGAAATTACACATAAAATATTATGCGATTGATATGGAGGAAGGAGAGGGGAGTGGAGAGTTGGGGAGGAGACATTACTCCCCAGGTAGATGGTGGTACTCCTGCGTGCCATACATGAGCAGCCTGCTATCCTTTCAGGGGGTAGGGAAGTTATGCCCTACCCTAGGGCCCATAAATGGAAGGAGGTTAGAGGCTGCCATAACAGCAGTGGGCACAGCGGAAAGGCATGTGAGGTCTGTGAAGCACAGACTTGATGACGTCTGGGTCCTGGTGAGAAGGAAGATGGCCAAGGGGATAGACCCGGTTCAGCAACAAGTGGTGGCCCCAAAGTGACCATCACTTACAATGAGTGGGAGAGGGTGCCCACCACTGGAGCTTCAGGCCTGGTGGCCCAGCAGGATCCAGCCTCTACATCAGGTGAATATCACATACACCAACATGCCACCACATGTACATCACACACACTACACATGTACAGGATGACCAACAAGGAAACTGACATGTCAGATTCATGGAATTTACAAGGGATAGATGGATCAGTCATGAGTCATTAAATCCATGAGGCTGACAAAACACTGCCTTCAGTGGGCACAACAACATTAATCAACCAATAGACAGTCCATGTATGGGTGTGCCTGCAGCCAGAACCAAGAGAGCGTTAGGAGCCAAGATCAAAAACTCAACAAAGATCACATCTAGCAAATATATATAGCTACTCAGTTGCACCAAAAGGGACAGTTACCTCACTATAGGTGAGATTCATTGTGTGAAAGAGCACACAATTCTATGCTAAAGTGATCTATAGCTTTATTGTAATTTCAATAAGAACAGTTAAACATATGCCTACATATGTCTAAGGTTTGTGTACAGACACAGTGCTTATTAACAGCTTCTGACTCAAGGATCGTTTCACATATTATGGTTTAACTGCTTACAGGAATCTAATCAGCTGGCAGATAACCACTCAATTAACATAGAATCTAGAGCACTGATATAGCACTGATAATGAGGTCAATGGCCCTGTAAGTGATTCATCCAGGTTCAAGCCTAGATGTCAGATAGTTAGGAAGGAACAAAAACCAATATTTTCTTCAACCTCATTAACATATCACTTTCTGTTCTTGTTTCTCTTTTTCAGCTTCACAAAGGTGAGCCAGAGGCCATGGACCCAGGCATGTGGAGGTGGCGACCCAGTGGGGAGGAGCTGTGGCCTGGTGGGTACCTAGATCCATTGGGGTGGTAATTGACCTGGTGGTGGGAGCAGGGGGGAGGAGAAGGTGGAGATATTCCCCTGTCATCCCTGTCATCCCTCCAATATGTGTTCTCCGGTGATGGCTGCAGTTGCTGGAGGAGGGGGACAGTGGGGTCGAAAGCCGCCAAGGTGACAAAAGGTCCCACAAGTGACCCTTTTGTCCCTCCAATATGTGTTGCCTGGTGATGGCTGCAATTGCTGGTGGAGGGGGACAGTGGGGTTAAAGGCCACCGGGGTGACAGAAGGTCCTGCAAGTGCCCCCACTGCACAGGTGAAGTCCTCCTCCTCCTCACCAGGGCATGGGGCTTGTGAGGGTCCTCCTCCCTCTGTGCTGGATCCTGCTGGGCGGGGGCTTGGTCCATGTCAAGCCTGTGAATTTTACGTTCGAAAATCGCTATTAAATTGCTATGAATTCCCAAAGACCCTTAACCCGCAAATGGAGGCAAAAATACTATGGCCTCCAAATAGGACCCGCAAAGGGTTTACAGACAAGTTCTCAACATTGTAAAATACCATATAAACACACCACTGGACTTTAAAATATGGAGAAAGCATGGAAAGGCATTATAATTACTTGCACAATAATCCTCATAAAAAATAGGCATTTAAAAAATATTTTATTTTATCACATTTTGGAATGGTCATGCATTTGCCAATATGAAAAGCCATGCTGCAACACACATAAAGCAATTAAAGACACAATACCTGATTAAATAGCAACACAAAAACATGAAACTGATGCCATATTAACCCTTCCTCACTCACAGAGGCTCTAATGTGGACCCTGGAATATATATTGTATATGACTGCATATACCTCACATCTACATTGGGAAAACAAATAATGGCCAAATTACACCGTCACATCACATATATCGAGTACCAGGGGAACATTTTATTATTTGTTGTTCAGTCCTACAGTCGTGTCCGCCTCTCTGTGACTCTATGGACTGCAGCACATTTAGCTAGGTCTCTGACTGTGCTGTTCCACAAGCTTTGCATGCCAACGATACTGGAGTAGGTTGCTAGTTCCTTCTCTAGTAGACTGTGATTTGTCTGACCTCTCTGCTATCAACTGCCCACCTACAGTGGCCCTATATGGTATAGCTCACAGCTTCATTGAAGTACACAGAAGCCCCTTCACCGCCACAAGGCATCAAAGCCAGAAGGGGGACCGGGAAAAATACACCACACTGATCTACTCTAACACATCAGGAAGGGCTGCAAACACACATGTAGGCTGTGCAGAGGCACGTGGAGCAACAGCCAATTCACCTCCATCAGGGACAATCTTCGCTATGGACATCCTGGAAAGTCCCACGCAGTTACTGGTGGCCATGTGCCAAGTTGTATACCCATTATCATTTGATGACCTCCCATTAAGTGTTTTGCTATCAATCAATTCACAATATCACCTGTCATATTCAAATCAGGCCTTCAGGGGAATGTTAATACTCCACACTATCACAAATTGGACATATCATGTGTATTAACCCGTTATTATTATATACTAGCGACTTGCCCTTTTAAAAAATGACGGCAATGTGATGTATATGTTTGTCAAGTTGTTTAGTTATTTATATATATTTTTGACCCTTGTAAGTATTGTGATATGAACGTGTATTTTTGTAAATTTTGATGTAATGGTTTTTTTAACATGAAATTTGTATCTGAAGAATTTTTTCACTTAAATATACATTGAATCCAGAAGAAAAGCCAAAAAGTAAAAAGCCTTGTTGAAAATATATGTAAGCAATAAGCTTCAAGTATATATTTTAACTTGAACTTTCTTTTTTATGTAAGTTTGGAAGTTGTGACAAAACATTTGTATAATTTGGAACATTATAAACAGGAACATTAGTGAATACTTTTGTAACTTAATTGTGTATTAAAAGTATTACCATTTGAATGTAAAAAGAGTTGAACTTTAAATTAATCAGTATTAACATGCAATTGTATCAGAATAATTGTTAAGTTCAATATACATTGAATGTAGATGAAAGGCATACAGTAAAAACTCTCTTAAAACGTACCTAATGAAAGTAATTTCCTTACTGACCACATAAACTGGCGATAAACATTAATGTAGGTAGTAATCTTAAGATAACAGACAATATTTAGATGTGACTTAAAAGGTGCTTGAGGCTCTTAACATGAACTTTGTAATCTGTTGAATGAAATAACTTGAAAATATTGTTTTTAAACTTGTAACATTAGAAACATTTAACACGGTAAACTTAACATTGTAACATAAATTTTTCTTAAAAATGCAAGGCAAGTATTTGTGAGGCGAATTATCCATATACATTACTTCCATTAATTATGACTGAATTAAACAACAAATTGTTATGTATTTTTTGAATGCTTTTAAAAATGATTATGGCTTTAGTTTGTATTCTGCAAAGTTATAGTACTTCATAGTAGACAATGTTTTTAGTAAAAATACGTCCATCTTCTAATAAATCACCTTGACTTTCATTGTTTTCAATGTAAACTTTAATAGCCTGTGGATTTTTGCACCGTGACAATGCAACGTACAATTGACCATGTGCAAATACTGTTCTTCCAAAAAAAATACCCTCAGATTTGAAAGTTTGACTTGTGATTTATTTATGGTCATGGCAAAATGCCATAATAATGGGAAATTGTCTTCTTTGAAGTATAAAAGGGAGACTACTTTCACTTGGTGCTAAATCTATTCTTGGTATGAAAACTCTCTCTCCTTTATGGGTCCCAGTTAAAATTTTCAGCATCTATAAAATGGTCCCTTAATTGTTGAACAATTAATCTTGGTCCCATTGCATAGGCCTTTTTTGGGTTCATATTTCGCAGTAACATGATAATTGCACCTTTCTTTAGCTGCAAAATATGTGGTGGCATTCCAGAAGGAGTTAGAGAGTTTATGAATTCAGTCGAAAAGTTAGCCTGACTTTCATTGTCATCAGCAAGTACAGAATCAGCACTGTGATAATTTCTTTGTGGTGCATTAATTTTTTTTAAGATTTCATTATTGAGGATTAATGCATCTTTATTTTTACACGTCAGTATGACTTGGTTGGCAAGCTCGGAATATTCTTCGTTAATGATGCTCCCTTCAAATATAGCCGATATAATATCTTGTTGACAAATCATCTGAGGTGGGATCTCTACAGTGTCGTCAGCTAAATGTAGTATTTTTTCTGTTCTGCCTTCTCCAATTTTAATAAGCCAATCATTGAAATCATTTTGTCCTTCTGATCTCATATTTTGTTGCAGTTGAAGATGGGTAAAATGTTTCCATACTGTGCTTGACCTTGATACAGGTTTCGATAATGTCAGTTCGATTTCCATGTACAACAACAGGTAATGTTTGTCTAAAATCGCCACCCAACAACATTACCTTTCCACCAAATGGAAAAATATTATCCATGACTTCACGAAGCAAACGGTCAATACATTGGAGGGCATAGCATGACATCATTGTGGCCTCATCTATTATAATTAATTTACATTTCTTAAATTTCTTTGCATTTAAGGAAGTCATGCGAATATCTGACACAGAATTTTCTAAAATAGGCACTGGCAGTTTAAATCCACTATGAACAGTTCTTCCACCTTCTAATAAAAGTGCAGCAATTCCAGTAGTGGCAAACGCCATTGCTATTTGTCCTTGTGCTCGTACTGAACTCATTAATAAATTGTACAAATAGTTTTTTCCTGATCCGCCAGGTCCATCAAGATAGAAATAACGCTCTGTCACCATGTCATCATCTATTGCATTTTTAATGGCATGAAATGCTTGCAATTGTAGTGTATTTAAAGTTGCAAGTCTTTCTTGTGTTCTTTCTGCTTGTAGTTGAATGTCATCTATAAGACCTGGATCAGGCAAATTAAAACTTCCACAACTTAATCCATGAGTTAAAAAGACTTCTTGGATTTCCATTAACGCTTTTAAGTGTGCAATGGGTTCATTGTATCGTCGCATAAAGTCTTCAGCCATATTACTTTTAAAAGTCTCCCACAAAGCTAATGCATTTGGAGCATTTGAGAAGATACAAATAAAAGCAAATTGTTCTCTCATCTGTCGTGGCATTTGACATTGTGCTGCTTCTTCTAAACATCTTTCCCACTCTGTCTCATCAGCGAGTAAGTTTCTATGTCTTGCAGCTAAATGGAAGGATTCATATACAATGTCATTAACAGTTCTTAATTGTTCAAAACTTTGTGCTCCTGGAACATTTAAAAGTAATATCCGTAAGCAAAAACGTTCAACATCTCTTGGACTGACTGTGTAAATTCGTGGAATTATTTAATTGCCTCTGGTTTTTCTTGGTCTCCATAATCCATTTACAAAAACATAGTGATATGGAATTTCAATATATAAGTATTGTGTTGCTTGAGCATCATTTGAATTTAATGCAAACCATGCAGTTAGTGTAGTGTGACGATCTTCACTTTGGGCCAATGCATTCATTTCATTTCCAGCATGGGAAATAGACTAAATGTCGTTGTGGCAAATGTACTGCTAATCTATATACTGCATGTGATCTATCATGCATTTCAAATTTTAAAAGCCGCCACATAGCTTCTGGTGCACTGACATAGCGAGCATCTACATGAGATGCAAGTTCATCATGTACTAACTCACTACATTCAGGGTTGTCTGCACTTTTGACGACTACGGTAGCTGCATCATAGCCTTTGTAAATATATTTGTAGACATATTTAATGGATTTGATGGAAGTGCAGGCTTCTACGTTGATGTGGGCGTTGTACTTCATGAGTAAATGTGGATTGTAGGGTACTACTATTCTATTGTCCACTTTTTTTTCCACGAATAATGGCACTATCTCCTTCTCTTCTTTTATAAAGTGGATATCCATCACAATTTGCATATATTTTGTCTCTATAATCTTTTGGAAAATCTTTTGAACATTTATTATTTTCCATACATGGTGATTGTGGATTAAGGTCTCCACAGGGTCCATGAATCATGCGATGAGTAACAATCTCATATAGTCTACCATATAGTTGTGGATCTGGTAGTTCAGCAACTATGACTGCATCCACTTTGTCCGAAGTATCTAATTTATCTTTCTCTTGAAGTATTATGAGAAGATGTGCATGTGGAAGGCCTCTTTTTTGAAATAACTGATTTATAGTGAAGTCACGTATTAATTCATTTAATTTGATCTTAAAAACTCTGGCTACTAAATCTGGTCGATCTGAAGCACTTTGTCCAAGAAGTAGATTTTCATTAATTTCTGGCCATTGTGGATTACATGTAAATGTCACAAATAAATCTGGTTTTCCAAATTTAGTCACAATAGCCATAGCATCATTGTATCTTTCTCTCATATTTCGAGGAGATCCTTGAAAGGAAGATGGTAAAATGATGGCTTTGCCAGCTGTCATGTCTCTGCTTGTAGCCACGTCAGCAACATAGTCCATGAGTCCACAATATTGTTCTACACGTAGTTTATCTTGTTGATTTTTTATAAAGTTTAAATTATTTGCCTCAACTTGCAAATATGAATCAATAATCCATTGTTGTGTTAGTTTTCCACCACATAAAATTGGATTAAATTCATCTCGAATGGCAATTTGAGCTACTTTAAATTCAAGCATAGAAACATTATTTCGGATTCTGGCTTTAGCATTTGGGTAACTGGGAAGGGTTCATTTGGGTTGCCAACCTGCTTCTCCATGTGGGAAAAAGATGGGATATGTCATTGGATCTAAATTTGGACTTAAGATATTAATATTAATAAATGGTTGCTCCTCATTTCTGGGATATACTCTAATGTCTCTTTGAAATGGTGGTTCTCCTTCATCATTCTGAAAGACCATTGCAACTTCATTTGATGTTGGCAAGTTATAACGACGTTTATCAGTATGTCTGTCTCTTTTAAGCACCATATTAACCTTTGGCATGGGTAATTGATGTCTTTGTGCATGAAGTTGTTGTTCATTTTCTACTTCTGCCAATTTTTTGTATGCTTTACTGTAGGGATTGTTGTCCATAATGTTATTTAGCTCTATGAAAACACTGGGTAAGCATTTTTTATTTTCTTCCATCTGCATACGTTGGTCAACAGCTTCCATTGTATCTAGGACATATAGTTGAGCGAATTTTCTTTGCTCTCCTTGCTCTGGATGTAAATGTGAAGTCCGATGATAAATTTGTCCTTAGACTTTAAAACAGTAAGGACCATGTCCTGGTACATTAGCAGCCAATGTTGCGCCCATAGATGCAAATGATATGGCACTATTGTAGGATCTTATGTTTGTCTTAAAATTTTTGTAATTTGGAAAAGTAGGTTCAGTCATAATATTTTGTAAATAGCTTGGAAATTGTTTCCTTTCTGGAAGTTTGAACTTGCCTTTTTGACAACAACTAATAAATTGTCCATCTCTGGGTCTCTCCTGTTTAAAATAATAAGCCTCACAAAATTGACATTGAGTACTCATGTCCTCACAACTATGAACCTCTACTGCTAAAGACTTGAGTAAAGGACAATTTGCAAAGCATATCGGATGTTGACTTTTATATTCATCAGGTGAAAAGTCATGAAATGTTTCAACAACAGGTTCTAAATGTTTAGTTTTTTTCGTGGCTTTTCTTGGTACATGTTGTCCTTGTTTTGTTGAAATGTCCTGTAAGTTTTTAGTAAGAGTTTGTAAATGCTTTGTTTTTGTAGTTGCTTTTTTTGGTCTGTCTTGAGTGGTATCTTGTAAAATGTCATCTGATGTTTGAGGAACAGTTTGTAAATGCTTTATTATCTTTTTATTTTTTTTTGTTGTATCTTTCATTTTTGCAGCTGATAGTCTTTTATTTGCAAGTCTTTTGCGTTCTTTTTCTCGTCGAATTTCTTTCTCCTCAGGTGTCTGCTGGGCGGCCCATCTCTCTTGTCTTTCTCTAGTTTGACGTCTTTTCTTCTCTTCTTTGGTCTCGTTATCAGCCATATTAATCTGTAAAGGAAAAAAAAGAAATGTAATTGTGTATATTTAAATTTGTAATTCCTGTTAAAGATTCTTGTGCACAATTGGTGAAATAAAAGTCAAATCATTAATGTATCAGTTATATTTAGTTAAAATTATAATTCCTGTCCTCACTGACTAAGAATTTGGCCAATGGAATACTGCTGTAAATAAGCATGTAACATATTTTTTTTAAATAATGTTTTTATTTATTAAAAACGTTGTTTGTGGATAGATATTTACCACTGCAAAACTTCTTTGCTAAAAAAAAACATTGATGTGGTTATTGAGCTATGTATTGCATAGTGGCAATTTAAATAGAATAAGGGAGATAGTAAATTTATTTTTTTATTTTTCTGTTGACACGGATGCAACTGAAAGCTGTTTCTTTAGTTTTCTCCTTTTGTACTTATTATACTGTACCTTGGTTGAAGTGTGATTTAAATCCGAATGTTTGTTGGTCCTCGGTTGAAAATCGTTGTCCAATGGTGTGGTCCTCTGTTGGAAGTCCTCGTCCGATGGTGTGGTCCTCTGTGTAAAATCCTGGTCCTATGGTCTGGTCCTCTGTTGAAAGTCATGGTCCGATGGTGTGGTCCTGTGGCGATAGCCCTCGTCCGATGTTGTGGTCCTCTGGCGATAGCCCTCGTCCGATGTTGTGGTCCTTTGGTGAAAGTCCTCGTCCGATGGTCTGGTCCTGTGTTGAAATTCCTTGTCCGCTGGTCTGGTCCTGTGTTGAAAGTCCTCGTCCGATGGTCTGGTCCTGTGGAGAAAGTCCTCGTCCGATTATCTTCACGCAGTATCTGTTGTAATATAAAATAGAAAATGTTGTTTGAGTAAAATGTCTTTTAAGTAAGTAAAAAATTTATGAATTTGGCTGTATTGTATCAGTTATGGTTATTTTTTTATATATTTTTTTTTTATACTTTCTGTACAATCCCACGACTTTTGTTATTCTTATTTAAGGTTCTTAGTAAGGCTTGTGGGTTGTGATATATTAAATAAGAATATGAATTTATTTTGCTATGTGTTTATGTTAGTTTTTGTACAATCCTGTTTTGTGCGCACCACTTGTGGTATACTGATATAGGGCCTCATTCTATTAGCGGCCGCAGCCGTTGCGGGGCCGCAAGGACCGGCCGCAAGCTATTCGGCTATTCTATTCCCTTACGGCCGGAGGCTCCGGCAGGCTTGCGGCCGGTGCCTTGCTATCTCTTGCGGCCGCTCGCGCGAGAGGAAAGCCTTTGATCTAAAACGGCCGCAAGAGTTTTGCAATTCAATTGCTCCGGGAAACCTCTCTGCAAGGCTAAAAGCGAGCCGCAGCTTACTTGCAGGAAAGAGGTCTCGCTAGCACCAATTAAGCACATAAAATAGCTCAAATAAAGCCATCCTGCACTTTGAGAAGACTATAAAGGGATTTTAGGTGTTAGAAAAAATAGCACATAATTATCCTGTACTCAAATCCGTAAAATATTTTATTTTTAATATCCATAAAATATCCATGTAAAAAGTCCAGAGTGCTTGGAGCACCTCAGACACACCCACGCCGCAGCCAGAAAATAAACAGTTAATTTGAACTCGGGTTTGGGCAGATGTGCAAGCTTGAGAGTGGGTTACTTTTAATCCTCATGTCCCCCAATATGATCCCTAGCATTTACAGAGCTGTACAGTGCAGGCTTGAATTTATTTTTGAGTTTTTATATTTCTGAGATTACGGCCGGTTCCAAGATATGCGGCCGGCCGTAAAAGGAGATCCTTGCGGGCCGTATAATAGAATCGCGAGTTAACTGAACCCCCGCAAGGAATCGCAGCCTTACGGCCGATTTACGGCCGATAATAGAATGAGGCCCTTAGCCTTTATTGGGATGGTTATAGTTTGTGAACCATGAAATAATATAATTAATGTAGTTTGCTATGTGTTTGTTTTAGTTTTTTACAATCCTGTTTTGTGCGCACCACTTGTGCTAAAGTTATTTATTCTTGATTGTACTGGTTATAGGTTGTTAAACATTAAAGAAGAATGTTAATGTAGTTTCCTATGTGTTTGTGTGATTTTTTGTACAATCCTATTAGGTGCGCAACACTTTTGTTATTCTTATTTAGGCTTCTTTGTAAGGCTTATAGGTTGTTAAACATTGAATAAGAAAGTTAATTTATTTTGCTATGTGTTTGTGTGAGTTTGTTCCAATTATATTTTGTGTGTAGCACTTTGGGTCTCATTCAATTGCGATTTGGCTAATTGAATCGTGCCCTAAATAAGCACATAGCATATTTTTTTAAAGAAGTTTTTAGTCTGTGAAAAACTTTCTTTTGTATAGATTTTTAGTAACTAAAAACTTCTTTAAAAAAAAATGTTATGTTCTTATTTAGAGCCCTATTCAATTGGGCAAATTGCAATTGAATGAGGGCCTTTATGTGTACCATATGTTGCATAGTTTGCCCCTCATTGAATTGCATTTTTTACAATGTAATAGTACTCTAAGGCGCTCATTGAATTGCAATTTTGAAAATTGAATAGAGTTCTAAATAAGCACATCACATATATTTGTTAAAGAAGTTTTTATTTATTAAGCATCTATCCAAAAGCAAGGTTTTCACTAACGAAAAAGTTCTTTAAAAAATATATGTTATGTGATTATTTGGATCCCTATAGAATTAGCAAAATGGCAATTGAATAAGGGCCTAAAAGTGCTTATTTATAGCCATATTAAATTGTCCAAAATAGCAATTGAATGAGGGCCTTTGGTTGCTGCATTTGTTATATTGTCAGCTCCTCATTCAATTGTGTTTTGGCCAATGGAATAGAGCTCAATATCACCACAGAGCATATTTTTTTCCCGAATTTTGTATTTAGTGAACTTGTATCCAAAAGCAACGTGTTCACTAAATAAAAAGTTCCTTTAAAAGATATCCTCTGTGCTTATATAGAGCCCTATTGAAATGGGCAAATCACATTTGAGTGAGGCCCTCGGCCATTAAAGATATATAGGTCCTCATTGAATTGCAATTTTGCCAATTGAAGAGGGCTCTATATAAGCACCTAACATATTTATTGAGCGAAGTTTTTAGTTATTGAAGACCTTGATTGTGGATAGAAGTTCAGTAACTAAAAAGTTCTGTATAAAAAATATGTTATGTGCTTATATAGAGCCCTATTCAATTGAGCAACTCGCAATTGAATGAGGCTCATGGTTCTTTCTTTTTTATACTTAATACTTTACCTTGATTGAAGTGTCGAATGAGAGAGGGTCCCCTCCTGCCAATCTTAATCCTCCGGTCTTCTTGTAGTGTCTGTTTGAAAAAGAAAGTGAAATAGTTAATTTTATATTTATAATTTTTCATCTAGCAAACCATGGCCTTTTGAGCATGTAATGTCTTGTTCTATCTTACCTGTTGTTCTTTGTTGGTGTTCTTTAAAAGGGATTGTGCTTCACAATGCACGGTGCAAATTGTTGAGTGACGCTGTTGATGCAGCGTCTGTTTGAATATTAAAAGAAATAGAAAGATTCAGCTTTATATGATCTATTGAATTGCAGTAAATTAATGTCATTGAAATATACTTCTGTAATTATTTTCAATTGACCTTATTTTTTGGTGGGGGCTACACACATATGTCACATACATGAAGCACATTCCATAGTTTAATGTAATTATTTTGTGTGCGTGTGACATATATACATGAATCATATTTAAATTGTTAAATTAACCTTATAATTTTTTTTTCCAACACACATAAATGTCTGTGTGTGAGATGTAACTATAGATGATACACATATATGTGCATGTCACATATCAGTATACATGACATCTAATGTCATTTAAATGTAGTTGTTTAATGATTTTGTTTTAAGCTAATTTTGTTGCAGTGGCAGCAATACACATAAATGTGCGTGTCACATGTCACTATGCAGGGGCAATACACATAAATGTGTGTGACACATGTCAATATACATGATACACATATATGTCCGTGTCACATGTCACTATGCAGGGTCAATACACATAAATGTGCGTGTCACATGTCACTATACATTATAGACATATATGTGCATGTCAGATGTCACTATACATTATAGTCATATATGTGCGTGTCACATGTCACTATACATAAACCTCTGTTTAATATTGAATTATGTTTTTTTGTTGTTTTGTTAAATGAACCGTATTTTTTTTGTGGGCCTATACACATAAATGTGCCATATATGTCACTACATAAATCACATTTTCCTAGTTTTTTTTTTTTTTTTTTTGACCTGTCCTGATAATAAAATGTAATATATTATAGCTTACCTCTCAGTTGTAATTTGCACAATGTAAAGTAGTAAATTAGTAAAGAATTGTCTTCTCAAGTAAAAGCAGCAGTTATCTCTGAAGTCACTCCATTCATCACCAGAGGAGAAATGTATTTTTTTGTGTAAAATAGGCAGTATTTATAAACTTGTAGAAAGTTCTGGAAAGTGAGACCGTTAGAACGCAATACGCATGCGCTATTTGCGTTCCAGCTTACAATTTGCGTTCCATCCGCCATTTTGTGCGTAGTACTGTTCAAAATGGTGTTTAATATGATTGTGATACGTTCCGCATAGTATGTGTTTCATTATTGCGAGTAAGTGTAGTCTAGTTACGTCTGAAGCCTCGTTTTCATTTTGTTCGTCGGCCATTTTTTCTCTCGCTTAGCGATGGTATTAGTGTCTAAAGTGTTTTATTTTGATTTAAATGTAGATGTAACTTGTTTTTTTGAGGTGCTGGATGGTTCCTCTTGCTGTAGGTAAGCTTTTTATGTGTTTGTTGTGTGTATTTCTTAAGTTTTAAATGTTTGTATGTCGGCGTGTTGCGTCCGATGTTTGCGAGGTCGTAATCTGTGGTAACGTGTCTCGTATGGTGTTTGCGTGTGTAGCCTCGTTTTCGTTTTATTTGTCGGCCATTTTTTGTGTCGCTTAGCAAATTATTTAGTGTCTAAACTTTTTTATTTTGAGTGCAATTAAGTTGTAAGTTGCATTTTTGAAGTCGTGGGTGCTCCCTCTTGGTGTAGGTAAGCTTTTTATGTATGTGCTGTGTGTATGTATTGTGTTTTTAATTTTGTAATGTTCGCGAGTTGCGTCCGAGTGTTGCGAGGCCGTAATGTGTGTGAACGTGTGTCGTATGTTGTTTGCGAGTGTCGTAATGTGTGTGTCGTGCTGTTTGGGTTGCGACGTGAACTTTGCGAGGTTCGCAGTTCTTTGGGTTGTGAATTTGGGTTGTGAATTTTGCAAGGGTCGCAGTTGCTGCAACTGAAGCCCCTCTCTTTTTGGGGGGTTCCTCAGGTGCTGGCATGGAGTGCCTGCGGCGCTCCATGCCAGCAACTGAGGCCCTCGCTTCGCGAGGGTCCTCAGTTGCTGGCGCAGTGCCCTCGCTTTGCGAGGGCCGCGGGCTCGCTACGCGAGCCCGCAGCGTTAGCAACAACTCGTACGCTCACAATTATATATGTGATTATTTATATTATATTATGATATCTTATGATCTTCTTCATATTATTAGTATTATATGTATTAATACATTGCATAGTAACTAGGGCTCAAAAATTTAGACATAGGAATGTGACACAAATGGGATGTATATGGATGTCCCATAACCGCAACCATTGAAAACACACTGACACGGAGGGAATGGTATAACAAAACATTATTTCATACAAAGAGCACAGTCAGCAATGGACAAGTCTGTGCATTAATATCATGGGTGTGGTGTGGGCGGATACCAGAAGGGCAAGGGGCTGTGGGCAATCAAAGGACTCCTAAAGGGTTAACTGTTAGACAACGTCATACTGATAAAGCATAGCATCTACTGTCTCACATGTGGTCAGGACAGCACAGTAACCATAATTGGATGTGACATAGGAACAACATATAACACTACATTTCATAGAAATAACCATTAATGTGCATACGGTAACCATATGGTCTCCATCTGCTATATTAAACAGGTGCTAGAAATCATGGATCATGTGATACTAATCAATCATACTGTGACAGGTCACTGCAATGGCAGGTATTCAGTGCCTTAGTTTCCAGCGCCACAATGGAGTACTCTGGAGCCCTTTTTATGTTTTAACAGATTTTTACTGGATAACTTGTCAGCATACAATAGAAATAAATGCAAAACAAAAGCCTAGCTTATTTGAGGCGCTGACTAAACAGTAGCTGCAGTTCCCTCACTGACAAAACTAATACAAAATAACATCCTCCAATATACAGGCCTGAATGCTTGTCTGCTGCAACAGTCTATGGGGTTTGCTTCAGGGTGTAGAGGTGCTGTCTCTCTTGACTCTCAGTCCAGACTAAACTTCTTCTCAGGTCACACTGAACACTCTGCCTGGTGCATACAGACAGTAAAATTGTGAGACACAATATTAGCATGTATTAAGAAGGGTATAGAAGCAAGGAAAGCAAATATAATTCTGCCACTATACAATTCTCTAGTATGCCCTCATCTGGAATATGGCGTGCAATTTTGGGCACCACTTCATAAAAAGGACATTTTAGAGCTGGAGAAGGTACAGAGGAGGGCAACAAAACTAATTAGGGGAATGGAGGGGCTAAGTTATGAAGAAATACTAACTAAATTAAGCTTATTTTCTCTAGAAAAAAGGCATCTAAGAGGAGATATGATTACCTTATATAAATACATCCAGGGTCAGTATAAAGATTTGTCAAGGGAGCTTTTTGTGCCAAGAGGTTTTCAACTGACAAGAGGACATCCCTTGAGGTTAGAAGTAAAAAGATTCCACCTTAAAGAAAGAAAATTGTTCTTCACAGTAACAGGGGGTAATCTGTGGAATTCTCTACCAGAGGAGGTGGTGACATTTCTAATTTTATTTCTAATTAAAAAAGGAATTCAGGGTTATCTTGGATAATTCGAGAGAGAGTATTGATCCTGAGAGAAATCCGATCGCCAGTATCTGGGAACAGGAAGGAATTCATTTTTTTCCCTTTGAGACGATTGGCTAAGTTTCATTTGGGTTTCTTTCTGTTTGCCTTCCTGGATTAATTAATAATTAAATAAAAAATAGTTGATTAATAATTAATTAACAATTAACAACTAATTAATTAATAACTAATCCGCATATTGCAGATCAGAGGAGATCTTAAAAGATTGAACTTGAGGGACTGAAAGTCTTTTTTCAACCTTAATTACTATGTAACTATGTAACTATGTAACTGAGAAGTCTCTCTTACCGCTTGCCTCTCTCTGTGTCCACACACATTTGTCTCAGGATCTCCTACCCAAGCTAAGACTGAGCTCACTGCTTTGTGCTCAGCAGTCCTCTCTCTCTCTGGATCCAACACTCCAAACAATCTTTCTTCTGGATGCAGCTTCCTAGAGCTGGTTGCTCAGTAGACCTTTTAAAGCAGCTCCCAGTTGGGCCTGATTACTCCTCAGGTTTAGCTCCACACCTCCTTGTGTGAGTATTGCTTCAAAGATTAGCTCTCTCCCTTGTTCAACGCGTCCACAACAGCCTCTGGAGGGGCAGACCATCACAACACATTAATGATCATTACCAAATAGATGATAGGGATCTGGAAAATATAAAGAGGAGGTGTTAGAACAGTCATAAGCTGTTATGATAGTACATTGTTTGTGCTTTGGACACTACAATAAACCAATTAACATGAACGTCATCTACAAGCAGTGATAACCATATTGATTCTGTACTGTTCAATCAGCGTTCCCGGAATACATTGAGGATGTGTAATACGACAAAGCATGCTTCACTGTGAACACAATCTTTTAGCAAAGATTGCTGTCACTATCTACATGGAATAGTTGTGCCATGCTGATATCACATCTCACTGGTATATGGGTGGTACCAAGGCCAGACAGATTACACTGTTCACATTTTCCCTAAACACATGCACATTGATCCTGATGTTAAACCAAGGAAATTATCCATTTTGTTTGTGAATGACATGACAAACAGTAAGCCTCGTTCATACCATTAATGGGATGAAATGCAACAAAAAACACATGTATAACTACTGGTTTGGATTAGCAGATCCTAATTAGAGTGTGCAACTCTAAAGCCGGGACACTATTCATTATAGTTAAAACTCACACTAGTCATGTTCATTAGGGAAGAGATATGTAGTCATATATTGCAGTGGTGAATGATTGAATGCCTGTTGTGAACTGGGTTGAGTGTTCACTCGCATGATGGTATTGTACTGCTCAAAGATGAACACCATGCCTTCATGGTCGTGAAATTTGGCTATTAACACCTACAGAAACAAGTTATCAATCATAATAATATTCTGATTAACTAAAACACCTCATTCAAGTTCAATCCACATTGAACATCAATTGTTGAAATGTTAAATATAACCAGACATGCACACACTCCAATAGTATGTCAACATCTATTCCAATCAGTATTCAGTGAGGAGTGATCAAGAGGAGGACTTCATGGATGGCCCTAAGACCTCCTCTTACGAAGCACTGGGACCCCACCTGACGTGCCTGTGCCCCGTCTCCCTCTTCCATGTCTTAGTAGTGTAGGAGCATGGGGTGCCACTACATTGGGTGGCTGGGGATCAGGTTGAGATGGTGGTGAGGTCTCAGATGTGCAACCGAAGAATGGAGAGGTATAAGCTTGGGTACGGCTAATTTGAAGTTGCTGTCTGTCCCGAATCGCCTGTTCCTCGTATCTCTCCATCCTTCAGTTGAGCCTCTTCACCTCAGAATGGAGCAATCTGGTGCTTGCCAGAAGGGTGTGTGTCAGCCGACACCGGAGCCTCTCAGTCTGTTGTTTCTTGCGTGCCATGTCCTCCCTGGTGAAACGGGCCATGATGTCCCTCAATGTCAGGGGTGGTGTTGTTGACGAGGTTGTGGCTGATGTTGACAGCATTGGGACAGGAGGTGACGGCAGCGTGGCTGGACTTGTTGGCAGCAGGGCTGGAGGTGTCGCCAGCAGGGCCGTGGGTGACAGCAGTTACTCTCAAATGCAGATATTGCTTCTGGATGTTGCTATATGTCAGAGAGAGGACTAAGTAACCTTACATGTAAAATGCAAAAGTTTTGGGTTTAAGTTTAGCTAAATGATAGCAATGTTTTAATTCTGTGTGCCGAATTCGGTTCTACCTCAGGGTTCATTAGGGAATATTTCCAATTATTAGACTTCAACTGCATTGATATAGTCATTTAAGTATTAATGTTTTGTTTTTTTAAGAAATGCCCCATAGGGGTTTAATTTTGTATATTTTTCTAATTGTATTTTTTATTTTTGGCGAGACACGTGTGTATCTTATTAAAAAGATACCTAGTTCCTCACCTTAGGTTTTAGGAGGACAGCTCTTTGCTCTCCTCAATTTAGTTCAAATTGGATATTGTTTTGTGTATTTTTATTCTACTTAAAAAATACATATATATTTGAGTAATTACCTATTTACATACTGTTAGACTGATTTATTGCACTGCAAAAGTACGTGTTTGATTTTGCACATTGTACATTGCTTTAATATTTTCTACATTTCTTTCCTACTTCTTCCTGGTTCTTCTCCCTCTTCTTTTCCCCCTCTTTCCCTGCTCTGCTTATCTCTTGTCCTGTGCGGAGTTCTGCGAGCCAATAGTTTCCAGTGGAGTGCAATCTTTAGGTCATCAGCCCTGTGCAGATAATACACCTATCAGAGCCCCTATTTTATGACGGGCGATCGGTGTAGGTGGTGAGTAATGGCTTTACACATGCATCTCATAATGTTCAGGGGTTAAATGAGCCGAAGAAGCGAGGGGTTGTCCTGAGTGAATACAGTCATATGGGGTTAGACATTGTCATGATACAGGAAACCCATTTTAGGAAGAATGTTATCCCAAGGTATTGGGGGAAACATTTCACGCAAACGTATCACTCTACTGTTCCAGAAAAATAAAAGAGGGGTGTCAATTCTGATACACAAAAGGCTGAACTTCCACCCATAGAGATCCAGTAAGGAGATTTATTCTAGTACAGGGCACCCTTAATGAACGTAAACTTTCACTGTTAAATGTATTTGCCCCAAATGCAGGACAATCAGCATTTTTTCGTAGAGTGTCAGAGCTTATGGCTGACTGGCAGCAATCGGCATGGATTCTGGGGGGGACGACATGAACTCCGTTTTAGACCAAGCAAAAGACAGATGGAGTTCTACTTCCCCGATGGTAACGCCATCCGCCACAAAATCCCTCAAACTCCTACTTAACCATTATGGAATGCTTGATGTGTGGAGAATGGTTCATCCTACTGATAGGGAGTATACTCACTATTTAGCTATGCATGACTCACACTCTCGTATTGATTATGTTTTTATACAGCAACACTTATCCCTGAATTTGCTGAACACAGAAATCCAACCTATTGCATGGTCTGACCATTATATAAATAGAATCTCTCTGAATGATCTACTACCCAAGGGGCTCTCTCCCTCATAGGCGCTAAACCCAGCCCTGCTCAATGATCTAGTCATGAGGGACAAAATATATAGCGCTATAGTAGAATATTTTGATTTGAAAAGTGGGGGTGAGGTGGATCATGCTATCTATAAGCCAAATTATATTACAAAGGCATTTGAAAAATGTTATGCTGATTTGTAGCTCTGATTAGCTCTGGCACAATAGATCATATGACCCAAATTGATAATTTTCTATCCTCCATTAGTCTTCTGAAACTTGAGAAAGTGCAATCTGATTTTCTAGACATCCCTATATCATTAGATGAAGTTAAGAGAGCTATAAGAGAGACTAAATCACATAAAGCCCCTGGCTCGGATGGATTTGCAAATTACTATTATAAGCAATTTATAGATACACTGTCCAGTAAGCCTATAAGAGCAGAATTTTTGGAAGCTAAGGTGATAGTAATACCTAAGGAAGGTAAGGACCCATCTCAATGTAAGAGCTATATGCCATCTCACTGATTAACTGTGATACCAAACTCTACTCAAAAATGATAGCAAATAGGCTCTCTCAGGTGCTGCCAAGCTTAATTCACCCAGACCAAGTAGGGTTTATTCAGGGTCGTGAGGCGCCAGATAACACCAGACGCATTTTAAACTTGCTTGATGTAGCGTCGGCTCAAAATACACCTTTGATGCTTCTCTCTCTCGATGCAGAGAAGGCTTTTGATAGAAATGACTGGGTGTACATGGCCGAGACTTTACATAAGTTTGGCCTAGGTGATAAACTGGTGAAGGGTATCTTAGACCTGTATTCTGCATGGCAGCATATGTGGCATATCAGGGGTTTAAATCACAATCCTTTAAAATAACAAGAGGGACGCGCCAGGGTTGTCCTTTGCACTGTGCATTGAACGCTTAGCTACAGCCATCAGGGAAAACTCAAATGTAAAGTGAGTTAGAGTGAGGAGACAGAACATAAACTGAGCTTATTTGCGGATGATGTTATGCTAACTGTTACTGAGCCTCTGACCAGTCTCCCTAATCTATTTATGCTCTTGAACTTTTGGGCGGCATTTCTGACTTTAAAATGTATTCGAGTAAGAGCGAAGCGTTCATTTTTTTTTTACCAAAGCAATTAGAATTCCAGTTATCAGGGAAATTCTCCTTTAAATGGGTTCCACTCCATCTTAAATACTTAGGGGTGTATATCCCTAGACAATCTGGCCTAACGTATTCAGCAAATTTCCCCAGCAAAAACTACTCAATGACATTAACATGCTATTAAAATGAATATCTTGCCCAAGCTTCTGTATCTTTTTCGCACTATTCCAATGGCTGTTCGCACCAAGGACCTCTCGGTTCTTCAGGGGGCAATCTCTCGCTTCATTTGGGATTGTAAAATGCCTAGAATAAATAAGAAGGCCATGATGGCATCTAAAGACAAAGGATGGTTGGCTCTGCCGGATTTACTCAAGTATTATAAAGCTGCCAGATTAGTCCAAATCACCAAGTGGTTTGGAAAGGAATACCTACCAGTGTGGGTGGAGATAGAGAAAGATATCTTTGAAGAAAGTGGCCTTCACATATGCAAGTATTATGGCTTTCCCTACATTTTAAATTGGGTAAGTCTTCCCTTCCCAAATGCATGGTTAAGTCTTTGGCAGTTCTGACGAACAAGAGAAATCTGCTTGTGGAAGTAGGTTCTTGGCTTACCCCACTGTAGTTATTTCAGAAGTCAGCATTAATAAATAGATTTTCACAGTTTAAATGGTGGATAGATAATCGGTTTACGATTGCTGCTGATCTGTTAAAGGAAAATCGACAAATGTCCCCTACAACATTTAGAGACCTACATCAATTGCCATTAAAGGAATGGCTTAACTTATCCCAGATACATATTAATATATCTGGGGTAATAAAACTTAACTTCTCTGCTAAGGTCACTCCATTCGAAACATGCTGTTTTAACAATTCTAATGGCAAACGGAATATCTCCATTATTTACAATTACTTAATGTGCCTAACCACACCGTCCAAACTCCAACATCAACTCTCTTGGGAGTCGGAACTCGCCATTGATATAACTGATGCACAGTGGAATAGGATACATAAGCAGGCCACAGGCTCCTCACTAACAGCCTTATTAAATTGCAATTCGGTAAATTTAAAAGGGCTCTAATTAAGCACACAGCATATTTTATTTACAGAAGTTTTTAGTTAGTGAAGACCTTGCTTTTGGATAGAAGTTCACTAACTAAAAACTTCTGTAAAAAAAAAATGCTCTGTGCTTAATTAGAGCCCTTTTACATTTACTGAATTGCAATTTAATAAGGCTGTAAATATTATACTTAGGGAAAATGCACACAAGAACAGTTTGAGGTGGTACTTAACACCAGCCAGGATGCAGCTCTCTAACCCGTCAGTGGATGGTAACTGTTTTAGGGGATGTCACACTCTGGGCACCCTTAAACATGCTCTCTGGGACTGCCTTAAGATCGCCCACATTTGGTTGAAGACCTATGATATTTTGGAGAGACTATGGGTGCACAGGATTCTCCAAAAGCCAGAAGAAGCTCTCTTAGGCCTCCCCAAAGAGGGTCTCAGTAATGAGGCTCAACTCTTATCACACCAAATGTTTTATGCAGTAAGGATTACGTTAGCCAAAACATGGAAATCGTCCGTACCAGAATATAGTGCAGTTTTGATTAAACTTAAATGTATATATAACATGAGCGTTCTCTCAGCCAACTTGGACCAATCATATAGGAAATGGGCCTTATGTTGGGACACTTGGATTCTTAAGATTGGGTGGAAAATATGCAAAGTAGGATAATAGCTTAGGATGCCCCCTTTAAGAACAAACATAACACTAAACTCCTTCTCATTTTGCCCCTCTCTAACCCTCTTTCTTCTTCTTTATTCTGTGTGCTCTTATAAGCTATCAGCCTTTACTATTGTACTTTAACACGTACACATGAATGAAATATGCATTCAACTTAACTTAAAACAGAAGTAACAAAAATATCAAAGTTAGATTCAAAAGGTTATATGTATGTGTTGTCATTTATTAAGTGTTCTGGTTATGTTACTAATCTTTTATTTTTGAAACACTTGTGTTATGGAATTAACCTTGTATTCTTAATAAAAAATATACAAAAAAAAAAGAATATCCCTGTATTTAGCACCATCCATCTTTCCCTCAACTCTGACCAGTTTCCCAGTCCCAGCTGCTTAAAAACATCCCCACAGCATGATGCTGCCACAACCATGTTTCACTGTGGGGATGGTGTTCTTTGGGTGATGTGATGTGTTGGGTTTGACTATTGTGTTCTGATCCATCACATAAAATTCAGATTAACAAAGCAGGTAAAATGTTAAGGAGGGTGAATACTTTTGCAAAGGCACTGTATGTGTATGTGGTAAAACAAGAATGTGAATATTATGTGTATAATAGTAATTGTATGGGGGGGTATGGGCGGGGTGTAGATGTGCTGTGGCCTACCGCTATGTATAGCTATGTGTACGTATTAATCTATGTGTGTGAATTATGTGATATCACTTGCTCAGCTACAGCACAGTCAATGATTTACGGTTTTCACGTGCTTTAAAACCCCTTCCTGCAGCGTTAATTTTGGTTCCCCACGTTCTATTGGCTATTCGGCCTGCGTCGCATTACATTATAACGCGATTGGATAGTAACGGACGATTGCGGCTTGGCCAGTCTCTTAACAGCTTGCGTGCGCAGAAAGGGTTTACGGGCTGGCGTCTAGGGCCCGTAGCTCGGGGCATGGTTGAATATAAAGCTCTGTAACGCAGCAGAATTTCAAGCCCTTTGTGGGTGTGCTGTTGCTGCTACAGGCTTGGAACGTAATAGGGCTGTTAGTATATATCAGCTTTACCCTACAAGAAACGCCTAACTATGGCCCCTATTCAAGTGATCAATTGTTGGTTACTGGAGCCCATAATGTAGCCGGTAAACTAATTTGCTATTCAATTGGCGTCTTTTAACGAGCCGCAAATGATCTACGGGTTACAGGCTGAAAATCCCTGCGGTTGCCAAAATCGTAACTTCCAACCCATCTAAGCCTTTGATCTTTTTTAAGCCTGCAAATGTTATAATCTCTAGATTCGCAAATCACTATTTCATTGCTAAACCCCCTTGAGACTGTTGTGCAATTAATTCTAATGCCTTAGATTGCTTTTCCTGTATTTTAAAGTACAGCAGTGTGTTTATATTTGCTTCTGCAGTGTTATGAATAGGTGTTTAACCCCCTTGGGAGTCCTCTCTAGCACAAGGAATATTTTTTGCAACATTTGCCATTTACGGGTTTGAAAGCAATTGTGGGCTTGGGGAATTGTAGCAATTTAATAGGGATTTGCAATTTTAGTAATTGTAACATTTGCAGGCTTTAATAGATCAAAGGCTTAGTTGGGTCGGAGTTACAATTTTGGCAGCCTGTAGGAATTTTCAGCCTGTAGCTCGAAAATAGATTGCGAGTAGCTAAAAGTGGCCAATTTAATATCAGTAACTTTTGCAGGCTACATTACGGGCTACAGTAACTATAATTTGGACAATTTAATGAGGCTGAGAGAAAAATGTTTTGTTTTTTTTAAAGGTACTGACACAAGTCCTGGGTGCGGCCATGTAAATGTGATATGCCATAACCTTCTCATTTACTATATATAATGAAGAGTTGGCTCTGGTAGAATGAGCCTTTAGAACAATTGGTACTTGCTTGTTTATGGACATGTATGCCTTAAAATAGTGCAAGTGATGTATTTGCTATGTTTGATACAATTACCTAGAACCATAATAAATCATCTTTTTACCAATGCTAAGATTTCGCAAGGAAGATTTTGAGACAATTACTACATATCAATAGCAGGATGTAAATACAGTGTATAGACATATGGAAGCATCAACACACAAAAATAATCTTTTAAAATGTAGATTTCCTATAAAAAATATTTTATGCGTATGTCTTACACAACTGTTAATGGTGTTAGTCTTCATACAACATAAATGTAAAGTTATTCCTAAATGACAGTCCATAGATATATACCAGCCTTTGAAGTAGCAAAGTATGACATTGTAAGATTAATAATTTTAACAAATAATATATATTTATATAAAACATATAATTCATATACTAATAATAAAGTATTGTCAGGCAGCTGTCCAAAACGTCCAGAAATTGAGGCCCTGAGATGCACATTGTTTTCAGGGTCATAGAAGAAAAATTCACCTTTACTTGACCACACGTCTGAGTCAGCTAAGTGATATTTCTTATGTCATTCGGAACTTGGCTTCCACTTCTCCATGTATTTACCTTTAATGCTTCGCCAATTGGGACATTTGCACGCATAAATAAAGTCTCAGCTGATTACTTAAAGCTCAGTTAGATATTATTATTATATATCTGGGTATGGCACATTTCACTTGAATGAACTTCAAATATTTGCAGAGGAGTGGAGAGTGGGGAGGATGTATGAATCACCATTACTTCATTCTGTTTAGCCTATTTGATAAAACAATGTTTTCTTTGTGAGTGTTAAACCATTTACCAGATCAGCAGATTTAACACAATACTGCTTATATTAAATTCAAGTGAACAAAAATGAGAAAATGTGGGCTATGTCAGCACAAATCCAATATCAAAGTGGTTTAATTAACTACTTTTCTGACAGAATTTATTTCCTACAGGTTTACCTTTGCAAGCCTTACTTTTACCCAATCTGGCTAACTATATTAAATCACAATTGCCAGGTTTTCTTTGCTGTGATAGAGGACTACCATTCCCGCAATGCTTTGTGTGAATTGATTACAAAAATATTAAAGTTTAAATACACTTGTGACTCTTTGTTCACATTACATTATGGTGAAGCCACTTCAACAAAACAGGGTTAAACTTTCCAGGCACGCAACCAGAACAGAAGAGTAGTTATAAGCGTTGGCTAGTTTCATGTCTAGTATAAAACATGTTTTAATACTCTCTCTAATACTCTATAATCATTTCAGAAATAATTAAAAGCTAATGTGAAGAACCTCTAGGTTATTTAATATTGTGGGACAAGCTGATAGTAATAGTAACTAGTGATGTTACCCAATCAACTTCACTTTCAACCCCTCTGCTGGGGTAAACTAGTACAGATTATAGTCAAGAGGAAATATACTGTGGAGCTGGCACCACCGATCAGGAGGTAGTGCTTAATTGTCTTTTTGCCTATTGACCTTCCCTCAGAACTAGGAGGGCTACCTTCACCCAAATGTAGCAGAACTATTCCCCATATACAAACATTAACCCTTCAGTTCATTCTTGCCTACACTGTTACATCTAGAGTGAACCTAGTCAAGAGGCTGTAAGTCTTTATTGTGTAACTGGGCTGCTCAGGATGAGCCATAAGATGGTGTCTTACAACACCGACTTGTCTTGCCGAATGGAGCTCGAGTGATGTGCCCAAAATGGCCCTTTTATCACACTTGGTCTTAAAATAAACAAAATCTCAACTTTTCTTTAACATCACTTGCATGTAACATCAATCTTAGGCAGCAGTTCACATTGATTTCTAGCAATGTTATTGTGTTAACTCGCCCTCTTTCTATGTTCTGTTTTGGATTGACCTCCCATAATTTGGCTAACATGTATTGTAAGCCAGTATGTTATGTGAAAGATGTATCAGATGCTTTATTACATATCAAAGTTCTATCTTTATGTTAAAGGGTAACAACATTGATAAAATAGTGTATTTGTGGTAATGTCCTAGTCAGCACTTTCCTCCATCAGTTGGACTACTGGCAG
This sequence comes from Discoglossus pictus, assembly GCA_027410445.1. Lineage (NCBI taxonomy): Eukaryota > Metazoa > Chordata > Amphibia > Anura > Alytidae > Discoglossus > Discoglossus pictus. Next base: position 131,288,647 of record CM050166.1, read on the forward strand.
AAACAAAGTACAAGTTCAACTTTGTGGCAATAAGTGGTGTAAAGTCATTTTGATTTGGACAAAACCTGTGAAAAATCCAATGGAATTTATTTAAACTTTAGCTTCCTTGAATATTCGTAATGGAATATCAGTTGTTATATTATCTAAGAATTATGTTCTAGTTTTGAAAGTGAGGATTTAAAGCATATACACATCTTTAATTTTAAAAAAAATTATTTGTTTCTCAATGTATATTCATTTGCATCTATGTATAAGTTGGCTTGTGCTGCTTTCCACTTTATTGGATGGGACTGAGCATGACCTTTGAAGTCAAGTGTAATAAGGCCTGCAATGACTGATAATGAGGCCTAGTTGTTGGGGCCCTCTCTTAGAAGGCAAGATTAGCAATGATAGTGCATGTAGTATGAACTCATGTTTAAATTCTAAATATTTCTGTGGGCTTTTTTTGTAAAATAGGAAAGACACTTTTGAGAGAGACTGAGTCAGCTTTTTTAGTATTGTGTGGGGCTGACTTGTTTAATTTAACATAGTAATTCAGTGCAGTATGCCTTCATTCCAGTAAATCAGTGCATGCTCATTTGTAATTCACACAAAAAAACCTAGTGGAACTAATATAAAACCACAATGGATTCTCACTGCTGCCTGTGTGATAAAGAAGGGTAAGGAGGATACAAGGTCAATCTATTGGATTCACTTGCAGTAGGCCAGTGAGATGTGTTATATCACCCTCAATTACCAAGGCCGAATAGAACAGAATGAGTGCAGCAAATCTATTATTTATAGCCTGTTGCAGGAAGAGGTTGCCTAGAAATATACATGAGGATTACATGGGTGAATAAACCCCAGTATGGAAAGGTAGAACAAAGTGCCTATGTTAAAAAAATGTATTCAGTGTGTTGCAGACATTCCCACCAATTCAAGGTTGCTAAATACACATCAGAAAGCTCTGGTAGTCTTACTGCAGGAACAGTATATCTGTAAAGCAGATAAGACTTGATCTAACCTAGATTAGGGGTCTGCAGCTTTTTTTTTTATTGTTTTTATTGTCTGCATATATATGACATACAGAGTTACATTTTTTTTTCATTGACATGTTTTATAAATATATAACAATGACTCTATTATATCAATCATTAATTATTTATTATATTCTTAAAAACATTTAACATAACACAGTGTATCATATGTATATATTAAAAATATAACTACTGTATTGATCATGTAATCGCCTCCTCCCATGTTCATAAATTTCCTCATTATTATCATGTAAGTTAGTTGTAGAACAGGTTTGTTGATTTTATCTTTACTAAGCTTCATCAATAGTTTTTATTGGAAATTTCCCTTATGCCATTTTTATTAATTACATTTATTCCATAATGAAATCAGTTTCTTCAGTCTTGTATTTTAATATCTGGCATTATGGTATAGATAATATTCCCTGCCTGCAAGTTAGGAGTGAGTACGAGTAGTAATAAATCAAACAAATTAACATATAACTTATCTCATGTAACCTTGGTCATTTTTATTATTTTTTAATTTAAGGTAAATGAATAAAATAATACCAGTCCTTGTGTTCCTTATCTGGTTCCCCACCAGGTCCTTCTTTGTCAGACCCTGATCTTCAGTTCTCCACCTTTTCCAGTTGTCTTCTATTTTTTTATTTTGGGGGTGTTAGGTTATAGCTGTGATCTGAATGCTTGTGTATTCTATACATGGGCCCCATATCTCTATGAATTTGGGTATAGTATCTGCAAGGGAGTGTGAAATTCTTTCATTTGTCGCAATTAAATGTAATTTTGCTTCGATTGCGCTATGTCTAGAAGGTTCTTTTTCCAGTTTCTGGCTATGTGGGATTTTGTAGCTAATAAGATATAATGCAGAAGTGTGTTCTGAGGTGTGGAGAGTGTCGGGTCATGTATCCCCAGCAGGCACATTTCTGCTGTTAATTTTACCGAATGATGAAAAATGTTTGTTGCTAGGTCACCTACATTCTTCCAGATTTGTTGGACTTTACTGCACTCCCACCAGGTATGGATGAATGTGCCTATATCAGAGCAGCCTCTGAAACATTGTGGGTTCTCTGACTTGTTCCATTTAGCTAATCTGTCCGGTGTAAGATATGTAAGATGAAGAACTTTTATTGATGTTTTTAAGATGCTATGATTTAAAGAGCCCCTGAAAATATTCACCCAATACTCTTCCCAATTATTTGAATCCCATTGGAGTGCTAGATCTTTTTCCCAATCCCACAGAGTTAAGTATGTCATATATTTCACCAATCATACCTTTAGTGAGAGGAGCATCTTGGCAAATTTTCAAAGGCCTGTTGTGTTTAGGGAGGCCTATTGTGTGAATAAATCGACCTACAAATTGTCTCAATTTAATGTAATCATAATGTTCATATAAGGCGATGGCATATTCGTCCCTAAGCACTTCAAACAAGAGAATTTGGCCGTCCTTTACCCATGAGCCTAGTCTGTCTACATTTTTGAATTTCCACCAATGTTGGGAGATAGATGAGATATCTTTTGGGGCTTGGGGATGTGTAGACTGAAATTAAGTGAGGGGATCAAGGATAGAGTGTGGAGTAGGGCAAGGCCCAAGTAACTCCTGATGCCGTATATTTGATCATGGGGTTTGAGGAATTTTTGATCCCAGATGGTCGTGGGTTAAGCCAAGTTACCGTTTCCCAGGTATAGGGATACATGGTACAATTTTCAATAAATATCCAAGCTGGTTGGGATAAAATTGAGTGTGTTAAGGGTATAAAGGCTAGTTTTGCTGCTCTGTAGTATTCCTTTAAGTTCAGGCATGACAGACCTCCTTTGGATTTGTGCCTGTACATGAGTGTTGTGGTGATTCTAGCAGGTCTATTATTCCAAATATATCTAAAAATCAATCTTTGGAAGTGTGTTAGATCCTTCATGGTGATCTGAAGAGGTATTGACCTAAGGAGGTACATTAATCTGGGTAGTATGTTCATTTTTACTGTGTTAATCCTCCCTAGCCAGGGTATATTGTGTTTAGACCAATTGTTTAAATATGTTTTAGTGTATTATATAATGGAACATAATTGGCCCTATACCTGTACATATCTTCTATGTTTGATGTTATGTGTATCCCTAAATATTTAATTCTTTTTGGCCCATTGAAATTTATAATTTTGTGAAAGAATGTATTTTTCTTCAGACGTCATATCTAATGCTCAGGCCTCTGTTTTGTCTATATTAATTTTTAGACAGGATATGGTCCCAAATTTATCTAGGATCTGCATGAGTTGTGAGGTTGAATTTATGAGATCCGTGATAGAGCAGAACAGGTCATCTTCAAACAATAAAACTTTAAAGTGTTGAAGTTCAATTTGAATAACTTTAATTTCCGGAGTCATCCTGATTAAGAAGAGTGGATAATGGTCAATCTTGTCTCGTATCCCTCTGAATGTGGAGGATAGGTCTCTCCCTTCCCGGCAATTTTACTTTTGCTTTGGTTCTTTGTAGTATGTGCGGATTAAGTTAATAAAATGTCCCTTGAAGCCAAATTTGTCTAGGGAAGCTAAAAGGAAGGGCCATTCAAAGGCTTTTTCCACATCCAGCGAGAGTAGACATGCCAGGATTTTTCTTTATTTTCGTATGATACATTAAATTTAACATTTTGCGTATATTGTCTCCCGCTTGTCGTCCCGGGAAAAATCCTGCTTTGTTGCTGTGTTTGTAATGTCAATATACATATAATATAGAGTAACTAGTTTCTAGTGGGTCTTCCCTTTCTTTAGGAAATAGAACTAGGTCTGCTTGGTTTAGTTCAGGAGGAGTTTGTTGGCCTTCCATAATAGCATTAAAAAGGTTTGTTAAGTAGGGTGCTAGGGGGTCTATACATTTTTTATAATAAAGGCTTGTGAATCCGTCAGGTCCTGGGGCCTTGCCTGTTTTAGAATTTAGAGTAGCTCCTCTGACTTCCTCCGGGGTGATTGCTTTGTTTAAGTGTTTGAGATGCTCAGCTGTTAATTGAGGGAGATCTATAGAGTTTAGAAAAGAGTGTATGTTATGTGTGTCTAGAACATTTGGGGATGTATATAGTCTTTTGTAAAAGTCATAAAATATTTCCTGAATTTTAGAGGGGTTAGATGTGATTTGCCCTTGGGGGGATTTCAATTGATGTACTTTTGATTGGGCTTATTTTAATTTTAACTTCCTAGCAAGAAGTGAATCTGGTTCATTTGCCTTGCTATAGAATTTATGTTGAGTCCATCTAAGTGCTTTTTCTGTTTTTTCGGAAAAGATCATGTCTAATTCCACCCTAACTTTGTCAATTCTTGTTCTATTGTGGTGTTCTAGTTGTTGCAATTCCAAATTGATTGGTTTCTAATAATCTAAATTTTTTCTTGTGTTCTGAGGCTAACTTAATACATGTTCACCTAATTCAAGCTTTGTGTGCCATCCAGATCCAGCCTATCTCTGCGTCTTGTCTAAGATTTATGTCAAATAATACTTCCAATAATTGTAATACCTTGGTTTTAAAAACTGGAATGGCCAGATGCATCTCATTAATGTGCCATGTTGAAGGGGATTTATCATCTATTTTTAGGTCTACTCTTAACTTCACTATAGAATGATCTGACCATGTGCAAGGTAAGATATCAGTATTTGTGTATGGTCTAGGAGGGAAGAGTCTATGAGAATATAGTCAATCCTCGAATATGAGTCATGAGGGTGTCAATTGAAAGAGTATTCCCTATCAATAGGATGTTTTTCTCTCCAGGAGTCAACTAGGTTTAATTTAATTAGAAGATTTTTGATTTTATTTAGGTTTTTTGAGCACTGTATAATTTTAACCTTTTAGGATCTATCTATGTTTTGGTCCAATGTCAAATTCAGATCCCCTCCTATTATCATTTTACCACAGTCTTTTTGATTTAGTGTTTTAAGTAAACCTATCAGAGTATTGTGAGGATTTTACGTTGGGGCATAAATTGAGACCAGTGTTAATTTTGTATCTAATAATTTCCCACTTAAGATAATATAATATCCCTCTGGATCCATCTTTGTCTCTTCAACTACTTTAAATCTTTATATAATGGAATGGCAACACCTTCCCGTTTTGTTTCTTGGCCTGTCATATAAAATGTTGGATAGTGTTTATGTAAATAGTTTGGTGGCTTACTGCGTTCAAAGGATTTATTGAAGGACAGTTATCTCTGTATGTAATAAAGGCTTTGCGTAGTTTTTTAGGTGAATTAAACCCCTTAACATTGTGTTTTAAAGACAAATTCTGATTTACTCATATTCAGAATGATGTGTAAAGGAATATCTTGGATGCCTATAACTTACAGTGATTATGCCTTTTTGTGGAGCCATTTGTTGAAGTAGAAGGACGGAGGCAGGGGACCCATCTAGTGGAGGAGATTCCAGTAGTATTCTAGCTAACATTATTTTTTTGTATACTGGATGAATGAGTTTAAATATTAATGACCATGTGATATAAAAGGTGTTAACCAATATAAACATCTTAACTATAACTACAACATTCTGATCTAACCTTATAGTATTATTTTGTGCAGTAATATGCCTAGGGGGAAGAAGAACCTGTCTTCACTATTACTTCCCTAGTTAGAGGTAGATAACTATAACAGATTGTTTTCAACAAATTTTAAAAGTTCTTTAGATAGTCTAATTGGCCGTATAACATGGAGGCTCTGCCCCCATAGTAAAATATTGAATTAATTTAAAGAAATATTATGTATATATAACCATTTTAAAGTTTCTATTTTGATAATCCCCAAACTTAAATATTCTATAATTTTGCTATATTCACTTTTTTTTAAAGTCAAGTTTCCAATCTGTCAGGGTTCAGTCTGTTTCCAATCTGTCAGGGTTGTTGATATTTTTTTTGTTTAGATGTAGGGGTCTGCAGCTTTTAAAGGGTGCTAAAGCTAAATGTTAAGCTTCAGAGTAAGAAAAGAAGAGATGGTCTGTATATAAGGAAGACAGTATACATGACTAAAAATATGATGTGTAACACGTAATCAGGACCTTGAGCCCGATTCAATTGAGCAATCGTAAGTTACCGCAGTCCGTAAGTGAGGCTGTAAGTTAATTTGCTATTCAATTGGTGTATTTTTGCGGGCCTCAAATGGTTTATAGGTTACGGCCTTGAAAAATCTGAAATGGTTAAACCCGGATCTTACAGCCTCCCGAAGCCTTTGATTTTTCACTTTCTCGAGAGTTACGATCACTAAAATCTTAAATCGCTATTCCAGTGCTCCAATTCCCCAAGCCCGCAAATGTTTTTACACCTGTAAATGGCAAACGTAGGAGAAACCCCCCGAACCTAATTGATTGACATGTAACCATAATGATGACGGTCTCATTTTCTATTGGCTGTTTCGAAATGGGAGGTTATGGTCTAGCTTATTCATCATGTTCCCGCCATGAACTGCTACGTCCCAGTTAATAGTTTACGGAGTCAGCTTTGGGCCCGTAACTTGTGGGCTCCTTAAATTGAATAGCACTGTAATTAGAGATGAAAGGGAGCCCGCAGCACGCCCGCAGACATACAACCTGTATTCCTTGAGATGCGGGCTTGCAATTGAATCAGGCTCATGGTTTTTAAGAATTCATAACTCATTCTAATCCCACAGTGTAATTTACAATATATTGTAAAATCGGCTGGAGGAGCTTTTTCTCCTATGTTACACCTTTATGTTAATCTTTTCATTTGCAATATTACGGCACTCAGCACACATCTGTAAATACTGCCTTGTATGTAAGAGAAGAAATTTCAGTGTAGTACCAAACCAGGCTTTACAAATGAGAAATGGCTATAAGCCAATAGAAAATGAGAATGTCATGATTATTATGATGAGTGAGAACAAGTGGCATAAATGCGGCAAGAAACAAAATATATTTATATATTTATATACGTTATTGTTTTATTTATTTATTTATTTATATTTTTTTATATTAAATATATGTAACAATTGTATTTTAAATATAATAAACCCTATTTTTCCGTGTATAAGACGCCCCCATGTAAAGTATAAGACAACCCTTATTTTTTGAGCCCAAAATGAAGAAATAAATATTCAATCATAGTGGACTCTTTAGCCAAATTTCTGACATTTTTATGGACTAGTGCTCAAAAAACTGCAGTGTATTTTAACATCAGTAGCATTATCACACATACACTAGTTTTGTTTTGTATGCTTTTTACTGCAAAAGTATCTGCACTCGTATCCAAAAGGTATCACTCGTCAGCGACGTCTCTCGCCGCCGTTGCATTCCAAAGTCGTGCATGCGTGTATCGCCATCGGCGCATGCGTGCAATTGCCACCCAAGTCGTGTTTCGCGATTCTAGCTTTTTCTTGAGAAGATCTTCAACTCCACTTGTGATCACTGTCTACCTCCACCTACACCATACAGTATACTTCTTACCGTATTGCATGCCATTTAATTTTTTAATATCCATTTTATATATATATATTTTAATATATATATATTTTTTTTAAGTTACATTTTATTGATAGATAATGCCTTTTTTTTATAATTGCTATGTTGTCATAATACTGATTTGGATGGTATTGGCCAGATTTGTAATGTATCATACATCCTAGGGCCATTCTATGAGCTGGTAACATCCCCTTTTGGTCCTCTCAGTCCAGATATTCACTAGGGGATCTTCTCCTATATTTTTCTATACTGTATGAGACTTATTACTCTCTTTTTGAATGCTGAGCCCTATATCTAGTTGACTTTTTCTTTTCTTCTTTTCTTCTTTTTTCCTTTAACATTATTTTAGCAACTATGGAGCTCAACACTTATTAAACTATATATGTGACTACACATGCTCTTTCCATTCTGTTTTATATATACTAGTGACTTTTGACTGCCCGTCAAAAATGACGGGGCAATAAAATTTGAAGCCATGGTAATGCTTTTTGAGACATAATTGAAATGGGAACCCCTGCATTATAGGGTTAATGTGTACACCTATGCATCTCTATCTGACCCCTGCATTATAGGGGTGATGTCGGGACACTGTGGGGACACTGCAGGGGTCACGATCGGGTCACGATCGGGTCACGATTGGGTCCCCTGCAGCCAGCGGGGGGCTTAATTGAAGCAGCCTTGAAGAAAGCTGCGTCCATTTTGGGATGTTTTGCGGGCTTGGCGGAGGGCTGGTCGGAGGATTTGAATAGGGATAGGTGGTTTCATGCGGCCGAATCTATTGCGGCCGCGTGGGATCAAAGGCTTTCCCTGCGATGGGGGTGGCCGGAGCCCTCAGCCGCAAGGGAATAGAATACCTAAGTAGCTTGCTGCCATCCCTTGCGGCCACGCAGCTCCTACGGCCATTAATAGAATGAGGCCCCTTCTCTACCCGTTTTTAATTTTTTTTAAATGTGGTGCCTCTTCTCACACACACACCTTCTACCAGTATTATACACTGGTAGAAGGTGTGTGTGTGAGAAGATATTTTATTTTAGATATTTTAATTTTCTTGCATTTCCTGAACCAACGAGTCTGCTTCTGGGCTAGTGAGGGGAAGGAGTATGGTGCCAATTTCAATTGTATCCAATTATCTTAAGAAAGGCTCTCTATCTCCATTTTTCCCACCCCTCTCCCGGCTGACAGTAAAAACACAAACCCTGAAGATTCAACTCTGAGGAAGTGATTTATCAAACAAAATGAATGCCTGCACTCATAAACAGAGTCTTCAAAAATTCATATATTCCCCAAAAAGTTTTATACCCATGACTAACACAGCTTCTAATATTGTTAGTTTGGTACATACTTAACAAACAAAAACAAAAGTGAGAGTCATTGTCGGGACTTTGTGAAAATCAGAATAGCATAGCAAAGTGATCCAGTGTTGGGGTGTTACAACTATTATTGTAGAGATGCAATCATGGAGGAATGAAACAGCAGGGTTTGCAGCTTCCATAAGCAGACCGTGTGTCAGAGTCTTAGTTTATTGGCTTTGGAACCAATCACATTAACCCATTAAAATGCACACGCTAAGCCTCATAATTTCGCATTACTACACTTTACCTTCAATCACATTAAAACTGTATTCACAAAATGCCCCTAGTTAACCAGAAGAACTAACGCTAAAGGAGTGTAACCAAAGTAGATCAGCAAAAACACGTAACTGATCAAATTACTCAAATCCCACTAGCCACATTACAAATATTAAAATTCAAATTAGCCCACAGTCCCTCGCTAACATTTAATCCATCCTCCTAATAGACAAAAAATGGAAGAACACCAGAAATTCATGAGTGCTAGTTTTATAATAAATATGGGAGTGTTAGATAAAACCATATTAAAATTAAAAATATTAATAGCACATGCATGTGTACTTATAAAAGACATGAAGTAATGTAGACTTTTCAATAGATAGTAGCAAATGTTGTCGTACCGAAAGGTGCAATTACATTTGTTATTGTGAATATAGCATTCTTCTGACTAATTATAGCTTGTGACATCACCACTTTCTATTTTTAATTGTCACTACATTAAACAGTAATAAACACATATTATAATTGCCGAACCACAAGACATTGTCACGCTTTGTGTGGTGCGTACGACTTAGGCTATAAGCGCCGAAGGCGCTCATCGCCCGCGAGCCTCGCGTAGTGAGGCGAGCTGTTAAGGCACTAACACGCATAGCACTTGGGCGATGAGCATAGCGAGGCGAGCCGTTAAGGCATTACAACTCACAGCACTTGGCCGATGAGCCCTAAAGGCGCTCATTGCCTGACTTATTAAATTGCAATTTGCACAATTGAATAGGGCTCTATATAAGCACATAGAATCTTTTTTTTAAATAAGTTTTTAGTTACTGGAAACCTTGTTTTTGCATAGAAGTTCACTAACTAAATACTTCTGTAAAAAAATATATCCTATGTGCTTATATAGAGCCATAATCAATTGCCCAATTCACAATTTAATAAGACTGTTAGGCTGCAAGCGGTTGACGAACGCGCGACTTAGAAAAAAAAACATTACGAGACGCGAGACTTAGAAAAAATTAAATACGAGACGCGAGACTTAGAAAATAATATATACAAGGTAGTAAAAATACAAAGTTAACGGATGAACCGCAAAAATCTAAATACACGAAAAACACACAAAAAAAACTAAATCACACACAGCATGGGGAACAGCCAGGATTTAAGTTGATTTTAAAGAGTTTTGGCACTTGAAAATCGGCAAAGCGAGAAAAAAATGGCTACCAAAGAAAAATGAAAACGAGGCTACATTCCCCTAGACCGCGCAACACACCGCCAACAGCGTACCACTTTTACACAGGAACGTATGAGGTACAAAACACACTACTACAAAGGACGCCAAATCCTTGTGAACCACGTAGCACAAACAACACTACTTTACACTCCGAACTTGCACAACATTACGCAAAGTAGCTCTTTACACAAATAAACCACCGGTTTGCCCTCGCACACGCAACCTACGTCTGATGCACAGTTGGGACATTCATAAAACTATCTCCACAGGCCAGCAACAGTCCAACTGGACATTATATGCTGCGGGGAAATAAAAACAGATGGTTAGCTCTTTAGCCAATTGATTGATATATTAATTACAAATAGGTAAAGTATATTAATTCAAGTAACTAATTAATTGATTATTATTTACAAAAATAGAGACATATGTATCTGTCTTTGTAATGAGCGCAGAGGCTGCTCAGAGGAGCAAAAGTACACCAGAGGAGAGGCTCGAAATGAGCGCCGAAATGAGCACTGTCATTTTTTGAAGGACAAGTCGCTAGTTAGTTAATAATCTCAAATGTAGCCCTATTCATCTATTCACCAGTGGTTTATAAAAGTAAATCAGTGTAATACATGTGCTTTTAATACAAAAATACATGGATGCTATTAATATGCATTTTCAGTATACTCTTTTGTAATCTTACCTACAATCTAGGTATAAAGCATTTTTAATTTACCCCACATTTTATGATGTAGTTTCCATATTTCTTGCTCATTGTGCCTTAGTGAGGTCAGCTACACCTCACTGACGAGGCCCAATGAAGGCCAAAATGGACGTCTGGGGTTTACTGTTTCTCCTCAGAATTGCCTGGTATTTTGGGGCTGGACCACTCTAGTGAGTGAGACCAGACTGATATACTACAGGATAATTCTGCTTGTGACAAAAGTGAGCTAAAAGAGGTTGCTCTCAGAGTCGATTATCATGTCCATAGAGCTAACCTATTAAAGTTACTTGTTCTCTGAGCTCCTCTGACTTTGTTGTTTTGTTCTGGCTGCTCCAAAGATTTCAGTTTGCTTGTTCCAGCCTCCATTAGCAGTCTTTAGTAGTAGGGGAGACTCACTATGCATGGCAGCTGCTGAGATATGCACTGTGCAATACAGCAATATCTGTTTCTACAGGGAAAGTTCTTCGTAGGCACTGCAATAGTGTATTGCATCTACCCCAATGGATCATTGTCTTGCTATCCATTCTGGCAATCAATAGGATGAAACAATGGACCATTTAAAAATGCCTTGTATCTCCTGAATACAGCTGGAGGTCTTCTAGGACCACCTAATGATTGTTCTGCCTGCTTTGTGGCATTTATATTGCACTCTGATATATAGGAATATAGGCTACTTCTATAATTACTTTTTATTTTATTTCTAATTCATTTTTATTAATGTTGTATCATATTATTTTTGTATATGTTTTGTAATTCTAGTTGTATTGTAGAAAAACAGAGTGAAAATCATGGACCAGTGGTAATATGTAGACCACAGTGTTGACAGCCTTATTTTTTTAAATTTGTGCACCAACGAATCATGGCATGTGTGTAGTCCTGTTATTACCCAGAAAAAGGAATTAAGGAGGAGCCTAGACATTGATGTGTAGATCTCTGCATTGAGCTGCTGCTGGCTTAAAAGTTAGTAAAGGGTTCAAATATAAACCAAAATGCAGTGTTTCTATTGGTATATACACTGTGCCCATTAAGCATTAAGCACCTGGTCATACAAAAATCTATTTATTACCTATCCCCAGGGTATTATACTCTGCTATACCGGTATATATATCTATATGGTATTATTTTTGCTAATACTATATAGTCTGATTATAGATAAATGTTGCCTTATTATGTAACACTTTGAGTTATATTCATTATTACACCATTACTATATGGTACTCAGTCACTTTTTGTGGCATTAAAGGTATATCTACGTTTCCCTGTTTATAGCAGAAACACACATTACATTGAGACATTATATACACATACCCATTTATTTTATTGAAAAATAAAATGTGTTTTCAACACCCCAGAGCTGCCTACATAGGCACAATGTGTCTACCAATAGAAATGCTGCTTTTTGGTACAGATTTGAAGTTTTTACTAAATTTTAAGCCAACAGCAGCTCAATGCAGAGATCCACACAGCAATGTCTGTGCTCCTCCTTAATTATTTTTTCTGGGTAATAACAGGACTACACATCCCATGATTCGTTGGTGCACAAATTAAAAAAAATAAAAATAAAATAAGGCTGTCAACACTGTGGTCCACATATTACCACTGGTCCATGATTTTCACTCTGTTTTTCTACAATACAACTAGAATTGCAAAACATATACAAAAATAATATGATACAACATTAATAAAATTAATTAGAAATAAAAAAAAAAATAATTATAGAAGTCGTCTATATTCCTATATATCACAGTGCAATATAAATGTGGCAACATCAACGTTATAACTATATTCCAGCTTGATTATATTTTGTGAACTGAGTATCCTATTTATCTTTTTGGTCATAAATGCAATTTCTTATCTATTTCCAGGATATTATATTCGGGACGGTGTAAAAGCCGGAACGGAACGGAACAGGCCGGAACAGGCCATTTATAAAAGAAATCAATGACAATATCACTGGGATGTGTTAGATATTATTGAGAACAATATTTAAGAACCAAAACAAATTCAATATAATACTTTTTTAACCCTTTAAAACCCCAAAAATCAAACGGAACAGGCAAAAACAGGCCGGAACGCACACTTTATGAAGGGAATCCATGCTAAAATCATTGGGATGTGTTAAATATATTTGAGAACTATATTTAAGAGCTAACCCCAATCTAATAGTATGCTTTATTAACCCTTTAACAGGCCAGAATACAAAATTTCGCAAAATGACCCGGAACGGCGGCTTTCCAGATGGTCAAAAATACCAAACTCACCAAATACACATAACAAGGTGGGATTCATGTAATAACCTTTATAAATTCCACAGAAAATAATTTCAAGTACCCATTCCGGGCCAAAATACAATATTTCGCAAAATGACCTGGAACGGCGACTTTTTAGAGGGTCAAAAATTCCAAATTCACCAAATACACATAACTAGGTGGGATTCATGTAATAACCTTCATAAATTCCACAGAAACTCATTTCAAGTACCTGTTCCGGGCAAAAATACTATATTTCGCAAAATGACCTGGAACGGCGACTTTTTAGAGGGTCAAAAATTCCAAATTTACCAAATACACAGAACTAGGTGGGATTCATGTAATAACCTTCATAAATTCCACAGAAAATAATTTCAAGTACCTGTTCCGGGCAAAAATACAATATTTCGCAAAATGACCCGGAACGGCGACTTTTTAGAGGGTGAAAAATACCAAATTCACCAAATACACAAAACTAGGTGGGATTCATGTAATACCCTTCATAAATATCCACAGAAAATAATTTTAAGTACCTTGTCTTGGCAGAATACTTACGAACTGCTACTTTGCAAAGTGTGGGAGATACCCCCCCCCCCCCTTTCCCCTGCAAGGAACAGAGTGAGGGGGGAGGGAAAGAGGGGAGGAAAGGGAAAGAGGGGAGGAAAGGGGGAAAGAGACACAGGGAAGGAAGGGGAGGTAAGTGGGGGATGAGACACAGGGGAGGGAGGGAGGTAAGTGGGGGATGAGACACAGGGGAGGGAGGGAGGTAAGTGGGGGATGAGACACAGGGGAGGGAGGGAGGTAAGTGGGGGATGAGACACAGGGGAGGGAGGTAAGTATTCTGCCAAGACAAGGTACTTAAAATTATTTTCTGAGGAATTTCTGAAGGTTATTACATGAATCCCACCTAGTTATGTGTATTTGGTGAATTTGATATTTTTCACCCTGTAAAAAGTCGCCGTTCCGGGTCATTTTGCGAAATATTGTATTTTGGCCCGGAACAGGTACTTGAAATGAGTTTCTGTGGAATTTATGAAGGTTATTGCATGAATCCCACCTAGTTCTGTGTATTTGGGGAATTTGGTATTTTTGAGCCTCTAAAAAGTCGCCGTTCCGGGTCATTTTGCGAAATATTGTATTTTGGCCCGGAACAGGTACTTGAAATTATTTTCTGTGGAATTTATGAAGGTTATTACATGAATCCCACCTAGTTCTGTGTATTTGGTGAATTTGGTATTTTTGAGCCTCTAAAAAGTCGCCGTTCCGGGTCATTTTGCGAAATATTGTATTTTGGCCCGGAACAGGTACTTGAAATTATTTTCTGTGGAATTTATGAGGGTTATTACATGAATCCCACCTAGTTCTGTGCATTTGGTGAATTTGATATTTTTCACCCTCTAAAAAGTCGCCGTTCCGGGTCATTTTGCGAAATATTGTATTTTGGCCCGGAATGGGTACTTGAAATGAGTTTCTGTGGAATTTATGAAGGTTATTGCATGAATCCCACCTAGTTATGTGTATTTGGTGAATTTGATATTTTTCACCCTCTAAAAAGTCGCCGTTCCGGGTCATTTTGCGAAATATTGTATTTTTGCCCGGAACAGGTACTTGAAATTATTTTCTGTGGAATTTATGAAGGTTATTACATGAATCCCACCTAGTTTTGTGTATTTGGTGAATTTGGAATTTTTGACCCTCTAAAAAGTCGCCGTTCCAGGTCATTTTGCGAAATATTGTATTTTGGCCCGGAACAGGTACTTGAAATTATTTTCTGTGGAATTTATGAAGGTTATTGCATGAATCCCACCTAGTTATGTGTATTTGGTGAATTTGATATTTTTCACCCTCTAAAAAGTCGCCGTTCCAGGTCATTTTGCGAAATATTGTATTTTTGCCCGGAACAGGTACTTGAAATTATTTTCTGTGGAATTTATGAAGGTTATTGCATGAATCCCACCTAGTTATGTGTATTTGGTGAATTTGGAATTTTTGACCCTCTAAAAAGTCGCCGTTCCAGGTCATTTTGCGAAATATTGTATTTTGGCCCGGAATGGGTACTTGAAATTATTTTCTGTGGAATTTATAAAGGTTATTACATGAATCCCACCTTGTTATGTGTATTTGGTGAGTTTGGTATTTTTGACCATCTGGAAAGCCGCCGTTCCGGGTCATTTTGCAAAATTTTGTATTCTGGCCTGTTAAAGGGTTAATAAAGCATACTATTAGATTGGGGTTAGCTCTTAAATATAGTTCTCAAATATATTTAACACATCCCAATGATTTTAGCATGTATTCCCTTCATAAAGTGTGCGTTCCGGCCTGTTTTTGCCCGTTCCGTTTGATTTTTGGGTTTTTAAAGGGTTAAAAAAGTATTATATTGAATTTGTTTTGGTTCTTAAATTTTGTTCTCAATAATATCTAACACATCCCAGTGATATTGTCATTGATTTCTTTTATAAATGGCCTGTTCCGGCCTGTTCCGTTCCGTTCCGGCTTTTACACCGTCCCATTATATTCTTAAATACAGGTATATTTTATATATGTTTTAGTTATATTCATTGTTACCTTATTACTATACGGTATTCAGCCACTTTTGGGGGCATTAAACTCGGTTAGTCCTTCCAGGAAGGATGTACCCCTTGGGGGTACATTTTTTATTCTTGGTGCCTATTCATTAGTAAGGTTCCCTTAATTTTATTAAAATATTACCACCAATAAATATGTTACTAAATATATTTTCTTATACAACAGTATATCTGGTCATTAACAGCAATAGAGTCTATTCATCAAAATTGTATTCTAAAAATCACTTAATAAACAGCCATTACTGTTTTGAGATGAGTAACACTAATCTACCTTTTCTTATCTTCCACGTATGCAATACAAGTAAGCGAGCACCCAAACATAACAGAATGCCATTACATATTCATTGTTATGCAGTGATTGCACCTTGAATTTCAGAACCTTTTCAAAATCCTTTTTATGCGAAGGGATGATCTACTGCCATCTACTGGATGTAATGAGTAATGACACTGGCTGAAGAAAGATTAATTCAGAATTCATAAAATGTCTAATCTGTATTTAACCCTTTTAGTGCCAGTGTTCACGATATTTTCTTGTCCCAGACAGGACACATTTTTGCTCTGCATCTGTTTAGACAAGATTCCTGTCAGCTTATTTGTATTTTCATATGATAATTACTAAAACAATTTAATTAGTGATGGCTTATCTAATAACAAAAGCCCTGGATCCCCTGAGTAACACTGATAATAACTGGTAACATTACCTATTTCTATTTCTAACAAAGAAAGTTCAATAAATGACGAGTATCAAAGGCTTATATTGACTTGAAAAACACAGTCTACACAACCTGTGGCTAAAAAGGTTAGGCTACCCATTTACATGGGTTCCCTGTGGTCCAGTGGTTAGGATTCAGTGATTTCACCGCTGTGACCTGGGTTCAATTCTAGTCAGGGAACCCAGAGGTCACACCACCCTGAAGCCATGTAGGGTTGGACCTGATCAGTACTTGGATGGGAGACCACCTAAAAATACCACAAGCTGTAAGCTGCGGCCCACTGCAGAATTAACTGGAAACCCACCCAGTATTTCAGCCATGAATACCAAGCGGATCAGTCCAGGAGGTCACAGAGAGACTCAACTGAATGACACAAACCAAAAAAAACTTTCATCAGTATAAACCTATAAAAGCACAGACCCCAGAGAATAAAAAATGTGTTTCATTTCATGAAAAGATCCAATTACTAGTATTTGCTGAAATAATGTTTTTATAAATGTACTGAAAAAATGGTTTTGCAGCAAAATATCTCAAGCAAGCTCATGCATATAAAATACATATTATGAAAGCCCAATATATGAGTAAATAGATATTAAATATGTATTATTCAATGCATATTTGTGTCTGAAAGAGACACCATACATATGTGATCATATAATGTTCACAACTAACATTTTCCAGCTGTATCCAGCTATATCCTGTCAGAAGTTTTACAACAAATAAAATCTTAATGTGTTATCATAATATAATATTCTAATATTTATATATATTAATTATTTCTTGGTGTATTTAACTGACACCCATTATCACTGACCATATCTAGTTCATAGGTTTGTAGGCCAAGGGTCATTAGCTAATTTTATTTTAATTCTTTGATGGTATTTTGAAGGTTCAAGAGCGCCCTCTCGTGTTCCAAGAAATTTATTCACACTTAATAAGTCTCTAGAAAATAATACATCCTCTTAAGGGTTAAATATTTTATGACATCATTAGGATTTCTGATTGGTTGCCAAATACATATACTGATTGGAATTTCTGATAAGCAAATTAAGTTGTGGTTATAATTGGGAGAGAAACATACTCTCTAGGGGCCTCATTCAATTGCGATTTGGCCAATTAATAGGGCTCTATATAAGCACAGAGCATATTTTTTAGTTAGTGAACTTTTAACCAAAAGCAAGGTGTTCACTAACTAAAAACTTCTGTAAAAAATATGCTCTGTGCTTATATAGAGCCCTATTCAAATGGACAAATCACAATTTAATGAGGCTGTAGGAGAGGAGAAACTTAAAGGAAAAAAAGGAAAAAAGACGGAGTCATACAAACATCCACACACATATCTCAACAAACAGAGGCTCCTGGACACACACACTAGGGAGACACTTTGGTGAACTTCCTAAGTAAAATACTTACTTTTTTGGGACATAGAAAACTCAAAATGCAGTCTACAAACAATCCCTCACAGATCACTAACAAAATAATGTATACACTTACATACTTCTGAAATATAAGAAAAGATCCAGATCTCCATTGAGTCATTTGATGAAATCAAATACAAGAACTAGGTACGTTATAAGATTAATATTTCTCTAAATTTTATTTCTTCTTTTTCATTACAATCATGGAAATATTTTGTTAATTTAATATAAAATAGATTGCTATATCAATATTTTACTGATATATACAATATACCACTATAATTTGAGAATTATAAGTCAACGTATAATTTGCAAATTAATTTTATAAATACCACAAATATCAGGTGTTATAGCAATCTAATATATCCGACAATTAATTGTAATGAAAAATATTTTCTCTGTTGAATTAGAGATAATATTATAATTCGACTATAAAATTATATGATATTAAAATGGAATTAGTCAAAATTGGCAAATATATAAAATATGCAATTTTTAATTAATATTAATAAAGATTATTTATATTAATAATATCACCGTATTAATTGCCAAAACCTATGACAATCCCATTCCCTCCTCTCCTCCTTCACCCTCTGTCTCCCCTCACTTTCAATCTCCTCTCCCCCTAATTCGCACCCAACACCCTCTCCATCTCATCCCCCTCAAATGATCTAAATTTTTCTCTCTCCCAGCTCCCTCTCTCCCCTCAATCTATTTCTTCATCTCTCTCTCTTCACCTGATCTGTCTCCTCCCATTCTCATCTACCCCCATGCCTCTGTCTCACCCCTCTTACCCTCATAATCTATTCTTCCTCTGCATCCCTTTCTCCTCTCCTCCAATTCCCCTTCTTTCTCTCTTCATCCCTTCTCTTAGTTTTGTGGGGATATAAAAAAAAGACTGATTATTTTCCCATACAGCATTGAGAAGTAATAAACAGTTTTTGTGAATTACTTGGCCTCTGAGGCCCAGCAAGCTACACTCCTTAATTTAAACATTTTTTAGCAGTCAGGGGGTAAAGAGATCAAACTGTGAAAATTTCCCCAACCTCCCTCTGATAAATCCTGATTTGGAAGGGTACTTTGAAGCCAGTCGCAAGGGACACCGAAGTCACTAATTTGCTATCTTACCTTTAAAAGACACATGATAGAAAACATGTCTCCTCAATGTTCTTGTACAAATGTTTCACATGCAGTCTGCAAATTGATTACGTTTTTTAACACTACATTGCTAATTTTTCATTCAGAAAACTTTAAAACATGCTAAATATATGTGAGTTTCATGTACCCTACATTTCAGGTAATGCAAGATATTTCCTTTACTGTACTTTAGTCTGCTCTCTTAGATACTTAATAAAATGATATCCAGCTGCACATCTGCAATGTAGATATATAAATAAATTAAAAGATATTGGTAAAGCAAAAAAAGAAAATACACTACAATTCTCTTTTGGAGCTTTCTGTTTGATAAAGCTGTTAATACCACATTCTGCCTGTTTCAAAACCAGGAGGTTTTAATAAATTCACCCAATTTGTTTGTGAGCAGTATTGTTGCAGTTACATGGATTCAAACTGAGAATAAAGATAATGTGATACAGGAATAGAGTGGTGTGAGGCTTCAGCTGTTCGGCTCTTACAATTGGTACCATATCTCCTTATATGAATAAACATAAATACAATTACTTTGTCTGAGCTTGAGTTTGAACTCTTTGATAGTATGAGTTTGTAAGAAGATATACCGACATCTCAGTATAGCAATGAATTTCATGTCTGCATTTGCTAGATATTGAGCAAATAATTCCTATTCAACAATATTGTTACCTTGATCATTAGTTTTTAACAAAATGTAGAACATGCTTGAATTAGAATGAATAATGTAGGGTGTATGTGTGCTATAGTGCTTGTTTGGGAATTTTGGGCAGCAACATAATTATATACACATTGTATTCGAGGTTCTGCAATAAAAAGTAGTGTCATACCATTGGGATGCCTGGACTGTAGAAGTGCTACAATGCTATGGACCCGAGGCTGGCAATAGTTAATACTGTGTGATGTTATATAGTATTGTGTACTTTTCCTCCATTTTATAAAGTATTGTATCATGGCCACATGGACATTGGGACTGTTGCAGCCATGATGGCATGGATAGGGTTAATGAGTTCAATGTTATTCCATATTGCTATATTGTGAGTGCCTGTAATGGCAGGAAAGCTGAGATGAAGACACATAAACCAGGAGCTGGAAAGGACATTTGTTTGTGGTTCTTGGGTCCCCTTGGATTCTGTATATACCAAAGAGGGAGAGGGGGAAAGAGACACAGGGGAGGGAGTGGGGGGAAAGAGACACGTGAGTGAGAAATGGGGAAGAGGGGGGAAAGGAGACACAGGGGAGGGAGAGCGGGGCAAAGAGACACAGGAGACGGAGAGGGGGCAAAGAGACACAGGGGAGGTAGAGAGAGGGAAAGAGACAAAGGGGAAGGAGTGGCGTAAGAGACAAAGGGAGGGGGGAAAGAAAATGAAATATTATCCCATTATTTGTGATGGGAGGCCTGTAATGGGCGCCAACGGCGCTCATTGTGAGGCCTGGAATGGGTACCGAAGGTGCTCATTGCAAGGCTTGCAGAGAGGAGGAGAGAAGAGGGAGGAAGAGGACATACAACAAGGGAAGGAGAGAGAGAGAAGCCGTGCATAGCGAGGCTCGCTTTGTGTGGCAAACAGCATTGCGAGGCATGAAAATGTTATGTTGACAGGCAAGTCGCCAGTATAGAATAAGATTGAACACATTTAACTCTATCCATGCCATCATCAATATTATTTGTGATAACCAAATCTAAGATAGCTTCATTTCTAGTAGGCCAGATAATGATCCCTGAGTGTACTCCAGAACCTGTTCCCTTTAGCTGAACTGCTGGCCTCATTTATCCAGTTTATTTCAGGGTAATTCAAATGTCCCATTATTAGACCATGCTTAGCTGCATTTCCAATCTGTAACAATAATTGCATTATAATTGTCAAACTGCAATTGGTCGTCACGCTTTGCGACAATTCGCAGTTTGACAACTATCCGATCGCAAGCCGAATGGGCATGTGCAAAGCGTAGCATTAGCCGCACATTCCCAAAGCATGACGTTAGCTGCACATGTGCAAAGCGCGGCATTAGCCACCCATTTCCCATGCGCAGTGCGTAAGGGGAGGGGTAGAAGACACAGAGCGAGAGGGGGGAAAGAGACACAGAGGGGGGGGGGAGAGACACAGGGGGGAAGAGACATAGAGGGGGGAAGAGACACAGGGGGGAAAGAGACACAGGGGAGGGGGAAAGAGACACAGGGGAGGGGGGAAAGATTCATGGGAGGGAGAAGGGGGGGAAGAGACACAGGGGGGAAAGAGACACGGGAGGTGGAAAAAGAAAAAGGGAAGGTGGAAAGAGACACAGGGGAAGGGGAAAGAGACACGGGGGGAAAAGACACAGGGGGAAGAGACACAGGGGAGGGGGAAAGATGCATGGGAGAGGGGGAAGAGAGGCATGGGAGGGAGAGGGGGAAAAGAGACACAGGGGGGGAAGAGATACAGGTGGAAGAGACCCAGAGGAGGTGGAAAGAGACACAGGAAGGTGAAAAGACACATGGAAGGAAGGGAGGAAGAGGGGGGAAAGAGACGCATGGGAGGGAGAGGGGGAAAGAGACGCATGGGAAGGGGGGGAGAGACGCATGGGAGGGAGAGGGGGGAAGAGACACATGGTTGGGAGAGAAGGGGAAGAGATGCATGGGAGGGAGAGGGGGAAAGAGACACAGGGGGAGAGGGGGGAAAGAGACACAGGGGGAGAGGGGGGAAAGACACACTGGGGGGGAGAGGGGGAAGAGACACGGGGGGAAAGACACAGGGGAGGGGGAAAGAGACACAGGGGAGGGAGAGGTGGGGAAGATACACAGGAGGGAAAGAGACACAGGGGAGGGAGAGGAGGGGGAAAAGAGACACAGGGGCAGGATAGGAGGGGGGAATAGACACAGAAGAGTGAGAGGAGGGGGAAGAGACAGGGGAGTGAGAGGAGGGGGAAGATACACAGGGGAGTGAAATGAGGGGAAGAGATACAGGGGTGGGGGGACAAGGGGCAAAGAGAGACACGAGGGAAACCGGGGGAGAGACTCACAATGAGCACCAAAGGCGATCATTGCGAGGTCAGTAAAGTAGACGGTGGGAGAGGTAGTAAAGTAGAAGGGGAGAGGCTTCCATTGTGTGGCTAACAGTATTGCCAGGCTTCACTTGTTATTGCCATCATTTTTGACGGGCAAGTTGCTAGTATATATATATATATATATATATAAAAAAGTAAATAAATAGTAAATCTGTGTTCACATTTGAATGTCAAAAACAAGTTTAAAAAAATTGCTTCCAGCTCAGAATTCTGAGAAAAACAGTTATTACACTGAATTCTGGGAAGCTGAGCTGGGACATGCGAATGTGCCCACAAATGCCTCGCTCTTCAATCCATAGCCATTTTTAAACATGGCTTCCTTTAAGCTTATGCCTGCTGTATTACGCAGCTTTAATGCAAAGCCAAGGCCGGATTTTACACAAGCTGATAATCCTATCCATGTACAGCTGTTTCAAGCTTACTGGCTATCATCAGCATGGAGCAGGATCTCAGCCTGTGTTGTGGATCTTTATGAGTAGGTAGTTCACCACAACAATCATTTATAAAATGGTGGGCAAAAGAGCGATAGAAGCCCTTCACCGTACAGTAGTACAGTAAATAAAAAATACATCTGCATTCTACTTCTGGTGTGTATTTATTATAGTATTTACCATATGTTTGAAATCTTAAAAGGACATGGAATTTAGTTTTCTTTCTTGAAAAAGGGTATTTCATTATGTGCCATAGAACTCAGAAGTGTAACTGCTCTTAGGAGCTTGCCCTCTGCCAGTCATTGAGATCTACAGACTAAATAATTATTTTTTCATTTCCTGTTAGTTTCAATGAACTTAAACTTTTCATGCAAAAACAACTTTTGTGAATAATAAAAAACGCTGTTTTAAAAGCTAGAAAAAAGAAAAACATTTGTGTTCTATGTACCTTCAAGGGTTGTGTTCTAGTATTCTACTGGTGTTACTGTCTAATTCAGCAAATCTCAGCTATGTGAACTCCTTAGATGCCCTGAGAGTCATGCAGGTAGAATTGTGGAGGTGGTTGTTGTTGTTTGCGTAGTTGAGGCTACATCTCCCAGCATGATTTATAAGGAAGAGAGGAAGTGACTTCATAAAAGGCACAACTCAATCAGGGGATTTTTGTTATTTCCACTCCAAGGCATAGCCCTTCCTGCAAGTAGATATGTGTAATGTACTACGTCTGTGCTAAGTATACATATTTTTTTTAAAACAATGAGTTTTATTGTCACCAATTGCAAGAAACACTTCACATATTTGACCTTGGCACGCAGGCCTGTCAGTTTATCATATGTCCATGACACCCAATATAGATACATTTATAAATATCTGATTACAGAGAACTCTGAACCATTACTGTTAATGAAGTCAGGATAAAGAATAGACTGTTATAGGTCAAACAGTTTGTTACTGGTACATAATGCATGACTTTCCCTTTTTTTTTTTTTTTTTTACTCTAACCTTTTAGAATCATACAACATAACCCAAAACTTAACATGCTTGCTGGCCAACCCTGTCCCCCTCCCTTCCTATGTTTTCCTTAGGAGCAGAAAACTTTTAATGAAATTGTCCCCAAGTCCCTCCCTTTTCCCCTCCCTGGCCCCCTTGGCCAACCTTAATGGGGAAATAGTCCTAGTTATATACCAATCACTAACCCTAACTCCCTAAGGCTATGCCTGTATATACTATCCATGGGTCCCATATTTTCCTGTATTTATCCATAGAGTAAGCCAGTAGGTGGGTGATTCTTTCGTTGATGGCAATATAGTTAATCTTTTGTTTAACCAACTGGAAATTTAGGTTGCTGGATTTCCAGGATTTGGCAATATGGCTCTTAGCTGCCAAAGTTATGTATTGAAGCAGCCTATTTTGGGATAGTGCAAGAGTGCTATTGGGAATCCCCAGCAGCATGTTGTCAATAGTCCTGTCCACTGGGGTATGGAACAGGTCCGAGGCTAACTCTGAGATTAAATCCCAGACTTTTACTACCTGGGGGCAAGTCCACCATATATGGGCAATGTCCCTGTTGCTTGGCACCCCCTGAAACACAAGTGGCTTTCTGACTTTTTCCATTTTGCAAGCTTTTCTGGGGTTATGTATACCCTGTGGAGCACCTTAATGGCAGTCTCCAGGATGCTGTAGTTGAGGGAGCCCCTATAGATGTTGGACCAAGCCACCCTCCATTTACCTGGGTCCCAGCTCGTATTCATGTCAGTTTCCCAATCTACCATGTGTTTTAACTTGAGTCCATCAGGCCGGGCATTATACGTTTTGTACAGCATCCCTAGGGTACCCTTCGTTAGTGGGGCCACTTGACAGATTTTAGATAGCCAGTTCATTTCCGGCACTGTATGGTTGCTAAGTATACATTTTAAGTGTAAAAACATGGTGTCCATTGCAGGCACTTGCCTATTCGGCCTAATGGTAAATCCAGGCCAGTATAGAGCGGCGTGTATGCAAACATACAGTGGGTCGGGGACAGACATGTGAGATGAGACACCTAGAAGTTAGGAAACAGTTGAGAGATTCTAATCGGTTATAAACTGAAATGAGCATAAAAAAGTAAAGTAAACCAACCAAAACACCATATTGGTATTGAGATAAACCAAAATAAACCAACTATGGATATTTCAAATACTATGTCAGTAATAGTGATATCTGGTAGAGCAATACTAAAGCAACATTGGAAGTAAAAAGTAATACACAGAACAGCTAGTACATATGTTTCTGCAGTATGATACAGATGGAGAACCAAAAGTCTTCATCCAGGCTAGCAATAGATAATAAACACAGGAGAGCTCAAACCAGGAAAACAAATGCTCTTCTACAAGGGTGAGTAGTCATGTTTATGGCAATAGAAGGATATCAACGGCAGAGACATTACAGCATAGAAAATAAGGTTCACAGATAGGTTCAAGCACACTGGGTCTGCAGGCAAGGTTATCTCAAACCGATTTAGCACCATTGGTGTGGCCTTAGATATTAATCCTCATTTTAATAAAAATTACAGTAAAAAGGAATGCCTATTCGATTGCTTGAAAAAAGCTAGAATGTCATTGTGATTGAAGTTGAGGTCATTGTCACAATCATATGCTATAATCATAAAATGTCAGTACTATGCTATATATCAGTAATATAAGCAAGGGAAAGTAAGCTTGAAAGTACAATACAATGATTTTTATTCGGCTAAAACATTTTATCGCATGACTTCTTTGCGAAGTCATGTATTAACTCTTTGGAGCCAGTTTTTGTGCCACTTTCTGTGGAAAAGTTTAAGCCCTTGATGCCATCAGCACCTACCCACTTTGCCTATATAGTAGAACCGGCCTTGTGTGCAGGTCACATTTAAACAGACACAGAAGAGGCCCAAGTTATTTCAGAAGCATGCATATACCGGTAAATAACTGCAACTGGCTATTAAACTTGTTGAGTGAAAGTGTTAGATAAATTGATTATTTCAGTAATATTTATAAAGAACATCCCTCCCTATAACTTTTGTGCTAGATATTTAACCTTAAAGGATAAAATAGAATACATTCCTCTCTAACTCCCTGCATCTAGTGGGCCTCATTCTATTATCGGCCGTAGGAGATGCGGGGCCGCAAGGACCGGCCGCAGGCTATTTGCCTATTCTATTCCCTTCCGGCCGTGGGCTCCGGCAGGCTTGTGGCCGGCGCCTTGTTATCCCTTGCGGCACGCGCCGGAGGAAATCCTTTGATCTTAAACGGCCGCAAGAGTTTCGGCCGCAAGAAAATCCCGGTTGCTATTCAATTGCTCCGGGAACCCTCTCGGCAAGGCTAAAACCGAGCCACAGCTTACTTGCAGCAAAAAGGTCCCGCAAGCACACAATTAGGCACATAATAAAGCCATCCTGCACTCTGATGAGACGATAAAGTGATTGGGGGTGTTAGCATTCATAGCACTACATTCCCCTACACTCAAATCCGAAAATAATTTTTATTTTAATTCATGTCAAATATCCGTGGACAAAGTCCCGAGGGCTTGGAGCACCTCAGACCCTCCCACGCTGCGGGACGGAAAATAAACCGTTAATGTAATCTCGGATTTGGGCTGATGTGCAAGCTTGAGAGGGGGTTGCTATTAATCCTCATGTCCCCCATTATGATCCCTAGCATTTACAGAGCTTTACAGTGCCATCTTGAATTTATATTTGCATTTAAACTTTTCAGACCTTGCGGCCGGTTGCATGATATGTGGCTGGCCGTAAGGGGGATATCCTTGCAGCGCCGTCTATTTGAATTGCAAGGTAAAGGTAGCTCTACACGGGGCCATAAGACGGCCGCAAGGAATCGCAGCTTTGCGGCTGTTTTACGGACGATAATAGAATGAGTCCCAGTGTCATTAGCCCTAGCAGTGTGGGTGTTAAAGAAGAAAAGTAACTGGTATGAGCGTGTTCCTTATCATCCCCCATTGTAACAGCAAATTAATGGCCTTATCTAGAAATAGGGAGTTAGTAAGAAGAATTTATGCATACAATCCTTAACCTTCAAGCTCAATTATCATAACACAAAAAGTTAGTAACAACCAAAATCAATTATATTCATGTATATTTGTGCATTTTATCGTGTACAATTCTGAAATGAAAGTGTCACTTTAAGTAGGGACAGGATGATACATCCAGCTTAGTTCTCAAAAGGCAGCATACGTGTGCAACAGGGGGCATTTACATATAGCAGCACATATGTCATGTCTAGCAGGCAGCACACTGGTCTTGCATACGGCATTCACATGAAGCAGGCAGCATGCAGGTTTAGCAGGTGGCATATAGGTATAGCAGGGTACAGGTCAGGTCTAGCAGGCAGCACATAAATCTAGCACGCTTCATTCAGATCTAGCACGCTTCATTCAGATCTAGCACGCTTCATTTAGATCCAACAGGCCGCATACAGGTCCATTTGGTGAGATATAGGTATAGGAGCACACGGGTCTAGCACACTGTATTTAGATCCATCAGGCAGAATGCACGTCCAGCAGGTGGCGCAAGGAGCCAGCAGTTGGCATATAGGAAAATCATCACAGGGGTCTAGCACAATGCATTTAGATCCAGCAGGTGGCATATAGGCCCAGAAAGCAGGGAGCTCAGAAAATAGTGAGCAGCATGAGGATCCAAACAGCAAGTACAGTAACTGACTGCTCACCTGTTTACTGTGATCTAATTTTATAGTGTGTCACCAGCTCATGATGCAATAAAGTTAATATTAGTTAATTTTATCTTAAGAGATAACTATAGGGATATTATATATATATATATATATATATATATATATACACCATACTATATACCATAATATGGGGTAACTAAAGGGATATTATATATCATACTAATCCTTACAAACATTTCTAGATTCTAAGCTCTTCAGGGTAGGGACTTTGATTATTTGCCTCAAGCTGTCTGCATATCTATTTGTATTATATTTGTATTGCACTGTACCTGTACTTGTATTTCTACTTACATTAGAATTGGTCTATTATTTAGTAATTTACACCAAGTGTACTTTATTCAACTTTGTAAATAGTGTTACATTTTGTAAAAATAATAATCACATATATAGTTGTGAGCATACGAGCCGTTGCTCATGCTTGCTGGCTGGCGTAGCGAGCCTGCGGCCCTCGTGAAGCGAGGGACGCAGTTGTTGGCAAGGAGCGCCAAAGGTGCTCCTTGCCAGCAACTGCGCCCCTCGCAAAATTTAAGTTGTAACGCAAACAAAATACGAGACACGTTACGACCTATTACAACCTTGCAAAAATCGTCCGCAACACGCGCACATCAAAACATGAAAAATACAACAAATACACACAACAAATACATAAAAAGCTTACTTACAGGAAGAGGGAGCATCCAGGACCTCGAAAACTAAAGTTACACCTCAATTTAAGTCAAAGTTTAGACACTAAAAAATTCTTTAAGCGAGAGAAAAAATGGCTGCCGAAAAAAACGAAAACGAGGCTACAGCAGTCTAAAGACGCAAAACACCACCAAACACCTATGTATTTGGCGAAAAACACCTACGAGATTACAAAACAAGGAAGCAACCCGCGCAACCCCAAAACATTACAAACACAACAAATACAAACAACAAACACATAAAAAGGTTACTCACAGCAAGGGGGGCCACCCAGGACCTCTGCAAGTGAAGTTATACCTCCATTTAACCACAAATTTCGGAGTTTAGAGACCCGAAAATCACCTAAGCGAGAGAGAAAATGGCCACCGAATAAAATGAAAACGAGGCTAAAGGTCCCTAAACACGCAAAACACTACCATAAACATGCAAAACACCACCAAACAGCTACGGATATTCCGAAAAAGCCCAGCAAACAGCTACGGATATTACGAAAAACTCGCACCACATAGAAAACGAACGACGCTACATCAGCCACATTATATACACCAAACACCCTTAGCTCACTTACAATTTCATTGCCGTCATTTTTTGACGGGCAATTCGCTAGTAATAATAATAATTATCTCAATTCACCAATTGTATGAAATCATGCATTCAGAAATTCTAATTAGTTAAAATGAAATCAGTGATTACAACCATATCTCACTGAGAGTGGGTGTATTTTTTTGGCCGTAACTCAAGCCCAAATGCACGTATTTGATCTGTATGTACAAACATGGATATCAGAACTGATGTCAAACAACATCATGGAAGATTGTTTTACTATTACAGACAGACTGAACTCTTCACCCTCTGAGGGAAAAGACAATTATTACCAAAAGGGCTTCATTTTATGGCTGTAGCTCAAGATAAATTGAGAAAAAGACCTTCAGATTTACTAGTGTTCTTCCTATTTTAATTACTCTGCTAATTATTTCTTTATCTACTTTTGTAATTTATTAACTACATTACTTTCAGCTTGTTCCTGGCTTCCCCACAAGTATTGCCTTCAGAAAAAGCAATCAAAGTAGTGTGATATAGTGCAGAATAAGAACATTTTCCACAAAATCTATTATTGTCTTTTTTTTTTTTTTTGTGTTATTGTGCATTTTTGGACCATGCAAACATATTCTGTAGTGCTATACAGGGGTTAAATACAAAGAAAAAAAAATACAATAATAAACACATGGCAAAGGTGGTGAGCCCTGTCTTTGAGTTTAAAATCTTACGCACATGTTGCTTTTTTCAAATCACATTACAACATTACAATCTAAAGGGATTAATGAGACAAGAGGTGGAGTAATTAAAAGGAAGAAACAAGGGGTTGGCAAGGAATTCAAATAAGAGTAGAGGGTTAATTGGTGATAAATTAACAAAAATTATAGGTGAGAGGGCATATTATAGGAGTTCAAAGGCAGAAGTGTATGAGGCTCTAGGTTTAGAGTCCAAATAAATCAAGGTGAATTGAACTGGACGAATGCCATTTGGTGAGAGCTTTGGCTAAGGTGGATGGTATGAGGCCCAGTGACATTGGTTGAGCCGCTGCATAAGTGACTGCATTATTATAATATGTTGTATACAGTTGTGCTCAAAAGTCTGCATACCCTTGCAGAAGTTGTGAAATTTTAGCATTTATTTTAAAATATGATCATGCAAAAAAAAAAAATGTTATTGAAGGATAGTGATCATATGAAGCCATTTATTATGACATAGTTGTTTGGCTCCTTTTTAAATCATAATGATAACAGAAATCACCAAAATGGCCTTTATCAAAAGTTTACATTCCCTTAGTTCTTAATACTGTGTATTGCCCCCTTTAGCATCAATGACAGCGTGCTGTCTTTTGTAATAGTTGTCTATGAGGCCCCTAATTCTTGCAGGTGGTATAGCTGCCCATTCGTCTTGGCAAAATGCCTCCAGGTCATGCAAAGTCTGGGGTCGTCTTGCATGAACCACACGTTTGAGATCTCCCCAGAGTGGCTTGATGATATTATGGTCAGGAGACTGTGATGGCCACTCCACAACCTTCACCCTTTTCTGCTTT
Organism: Discoglossus pictus; assembly: GCA_027410445.1. Classification (NCBI taxonomy): domain Eukaryota; kingdom Metazoa; phylum Chordata; class Amphibia; order Anura; family Alytidae; genus Discoglossus; species Discoglossus pictus. Next base: position 131,318,669 of record CM050166.1, read on the forward strand.
AACCACTGGTGGGTCGTCCTGGCCTTGTGCTTAGCATCATTGTCATGCTGGAAAGTCCAAGAGCGTCCCATGCGCAGCCTTCGTGCAGAAGAATGCAAATTGTCTGCCAGTATTTTCTGATAACAGGCTGCATTCATCTTGTCATCAATTTTCACAACATTGGCAATGCCTTTAGAGCTTACACACCTCCAAAAACATCAGTGAGCCACCATCATGCTTCACAGTGGGGATGGTATTCTTTTCCCTATAGGCCTTGTTGACCCCTCTCCAAACATAGCGCTTATGGTTGTGACCATAAAGCTCTATTTTGGTCTGGTCACTCCAAATTACAGTGTGCCACAAGCTGTGAGGCGTGTAAAGGTGTTGTCTGGCATATTGTAATCAGGCTTTTTTGTGGTATTGGCACAGTAAAGGCTTCTTTCTGGCATCTCGACCATGCAGCTCATTTTTGTTCAAGCATCACCATATTGTGCTCCTTGAAACAACCATATTGTCTTTTTCCAGAGCAGCCTGTATTTCTCCTGCGGTTACCTGTGGGTTTTTCTTTGTATTCCAAATAATTCTTCTGGCAGTTATGACTGAAATCTTTCTTGGTCTAACTGACCTTGGTTTAGTATCAAGAGATACCCACATTTTCCACTTCTTAATAAGTGATTTAACAGTACTGACTGGCATTTTCAAGGCTTTAAATATGTTTTTATATCCTTATCCATCTTTATGAAGTTTCATTGCCTTGTTACACAGGTCTTTTGAGAGTTATTTTCTGCTCCCCATAGCACAGTATCTAGCCTGCTCAGTGCATGGGAAATTAACCTTTAATTGCCATCTTAACCTATGTGTGTCACTGTGTGTGTCTGTAACAAGGCCAAACATTCAAGGGTATGTAAACTTTTTATCAGGGCCATTAGGGTGACTTCTGTTATCATTATGATTAAAAAGGAGCCAAATAATTATGTGATAATAAATGGCTTCATATGATCAGTCATATTTTCAAAATAAATGTCAAAATTTCACAATTTCTGCCAGGGTATGCAAACTTTTAAGCACAACTGTATTTTGTTGAAGAATTATACTTACTAAGACTAAACTGTGCTGAAACTGATAAAACTGTGTATGAATTATTAGGCATGGAAGATCTAAATATAATTGGTAATCCAAAAACTACAGTGGGTTTTGCATCATTATTAAGTCATTGGACAAAAAATAATCATAGGACAAACATTTTCAAGTATTACCAAGGCATGTCCATACTACTGGACTCTTTGTAATATTGTGATTAAAAGTTACTTTTTTGACATCACTCAACTGAGGGCTATCTGAACTACCTATTTGTGTACATAACTTTGAGGCAGACACACAAAACTACTTAACTACTAAGTAATTTGATGACTTTGCAGTTTTCTCAGTACAATAAAGCTAACAGTGTTGGTGTGATTATACTACACATGGATGTCCCAGACAATATACTAACCGAGGAGCAATGTAATAGTCCCCTTGTTCACTTTTTAAAAAGCATGTACTATAGAAAGCTTCAGAAACAAAAATTGAACATATCCTACTTATGTTCCAGTGCTTAACACTTGATCAAAATATTCACAAATATGAAATTAGAACTTTAATAATAACTTTAAAAAGATGATGACGTCGCTAAATCCCCTTTCTATCCAGAACCGTTATGGTGATATAAGTCCTTTATAATTAAAACATTGGTTACTTGATCTAATAACCACTTTAATTAGCCACACTTAAGGATAAAACTTGTTTTTCTGAATGGATGACTACCGTCTTTATTTCCATATCAAACACTCCATATACGTGGCACCATTCACCTATCTTGTATGAAATGTCCAATCTTATATCAGTAAATATCCGTATAGGACTGTGGTGAATTTGGAGGTTGAAGCAGCACTCATGCAACTGTTACTATTGAGACTGCCATGGAAATTCTTGCAAATAGAGCACTTACTTATACCCAATAGAGGGAGAACAAAACAGTGATACCTTTATTGATATCCCATTTTCCTAGGCAGTTGTACTCAACCAAGAGAATAACCCCACATGGGAAGAGAATAAGTATAGTAGTATGCATGAGTGTGAAAGTACAAGTTTTAATACAAATAATTTGCAGCAAGCAGCCACTATATGAATGTATGGTCCTTGAACCAAAAATCTAATTATAATTGGTAATCCAAAAAGCTACAGTGGGTTTGGCATCAATATTATTAAATCCTCATCAGACAAAAAGCATTCATAGGATGTATATTTCCAAATAATATGAACATGAATATTATTGTTTTAAATTAAATATGTCATAATAACAAAAATAAATTTGACAGTACAGTAATTGTATCATATTTATTAACTAGAAACAATATTGCAATGACAAACACAATATTGAAAGAATTTAAAATTATATAAAAGCTTTATAATTTTTAAGAAATATAGAATATAAAAATGTCACATTTCTGCATTTCTATAGTTGGATGCATTGCAGCTCAACATAATACAACTGCTGAATTACAGATTGTAGCAGCACAAACATGTAAAAAAAACATCCAATAATTATTATATAATTATACAATGATTTATCTGAATAACAACAGTTTAACTTGTATAATGTGTTTTATATACAGGGGGTATTTATGCTCTCTTATCTGTATGAAAATAAATAGGATTGTGTTCCCAAATCTTATTAGGTGTATAGAGCATTATATGGATTCTCACCATATATTTATGTAGTTTAATACTACAAGATGCCCACAAAAATAATAATGTGCCCTCTCATCATTTAGCAAGTATGGGTCATCATTATTTTCATGGCAATCCCACTTAATGAGTTTCTCTATGTTTAAAGACACTGGCAAATGACACACCATGTGTAAATAAAATAGTTTATTCTCATGCAATTGTTTTTGTGTATTATAAATTAGCTTTATCTTGTCAAATTATCAGAGGACTCATTTTCTTTTTGACTTCAACAAGGTGAAAAATACCTAGCAATAGTTTTGATTGTACAGATGATATAGCTGACCTGGCAAGTGCTGAATTTACACATGAAATACACATACATGGTACATGTCTGTCAGACAATGAAGTGAACGTATAACTTATTACAGAAATATATTTCAGTAGCATAAAAGCCAAATCACACTATATTTCTGCCGATTTGCAGTATTATCTGTCAGTATTATGAAGGATTTTTGTTCTGCTTTTCGTAGAAAAAGTTATTGATTTCAAGCTTGAAGCTGACCCAAAATCTAAGTATTTTCGCCAGGTAAAAAGAACACAGAGAGGAACATTTTGATTTTTAAAAGTGAATAAGTGCAATTATCAATGTTCTGTATTGCAAATGAGCAATGCTCAATTACTTTTTATTACTTTTTGTCCTGCTATCCATGATCACAGTAAAATATTCTCAAAAGAAGAAAAATAAAATAATTCCTGCAGTTTTACAACACATAGCTTTGTCATCACAATGAGAATTGTTAACCTTTCCCCGTATGCAACTTGATTATACCAAAAGTAGTGTTCAATTTCACTAGTATAAATTACACAAAGTAACAATGATACTTCCCAAACTGGTTCTCCCCAACAATATTGATTTGGTTACAGTAATATAGACCTTTTGCTAAACCAAGGTCTATTTTTATCTTCCTCCACAATAGCCTGTTCTCTGCGGTCATGCAACTGTCATGAGATCTGGCACACGCCAAGAACATACACATTGATTCAAAGGCTTGCCAACATGTGGCAGCAGTCACATTTAACACCACAAATATACACATTAATTCATTACCTTCATCACTATATGTAAAAGCATTTTTGTACGCCCGCTGTTTAGAGGTAATAATGCAATAATATACATGTGCTTTGACAGGATTATAAAATCCCAAACTCAACATTCACCCATAACCACTGTTTATAAGTAACAGGAGTTACAAATGTATTTTATACATTTGTTTAAAACGTTTCAAGGTTTCAAATTAAGAACATTAAGTTATATAAAAAGTAATACCTCAAATATGGTATTTATAAAATCAATATACATACACAGGGAGGTAATTGTATAAACATAGGTCAATTATAGGCAAATCAGGTAATTGAGGAGCTTGCTGGAGACCCACATAGAGTGTTTCCATATATGTACAATGTAAATGGTAGCTTCCATTGACTTTTGTCCATGGACGGTTTGGATAAAGTCTTAATGTGGACACGAGGAATACCCATGTAAAGTGTCAGTAAATGGGTTGTTGTTGTTATAGGATTCTCCATTTCTATGGCAAAAGATACTAAAGATATCTCAAGCTGCGGCTTCACATCGTTGGCTGAAGAGGACCTCAACAATGTTTGGGTCGGCAAGAGTTGACGTGTCTCCCAAATCCTTCTCATTTCGTGCAATCTGTCGGAGCACTCGCCTCATAATTTTACCTGAAATAAAAAAGCAGTATTTTTTGTACCAAAATATAATACATCTTTTAGTCAAGATAATGGGGTAGATTCATTGAGCAGATAAAATGTTATTCAGGATCACCATCACATTATTCATTGAGAATTTTTCAATGCTACAGGAGCCAACATGGCAATCATACACATAACAAAATAACTATTTGCATAATTGTAACCAATTTTATAACTTTATCTTTAATTTGAGTTCTGACAAAAAATATGGTGATAGCTGCAAGCATATCGTTTATTTCTATTTATGCTATAATTTTTGCCATCAAGCATCAAGTTAAACATGTTTGCCTTGCAGCTGCTATTAAAATAGAAATCAGTTGGCAGATATAATACAGTAAATAGAAAGGAGCCAATTAAATAACAGATTATATACAGTAATAAACATTTGGCTAACATTTTATGACCACAAAAACACAGCTCTATTGTATCAACGGTATTGTAGTTGTGTCTGTGCATCAACAATTACTCTTCCATGCTGATAGCTTTGCACGCACAACTTCAATTACTAGTAGTAAGTAAAAAAGTGTGTACAGGGAAAATGAGAACATTATGTCCCCTATTATAATAAATAAATCTTAGTGAAAATGGTAAAGGAGTCTGCTTTGAAGAAGAGCGAGATAGGCTGCTATCATTATTCTGTTGGTGAATCTAACCAAATGAGAGAACATGGGTGCACTAAATAAAGTTTGTCATCCACTAATAAATGTCCTGACATAAAACTTAAATACTGTTATAATGCTCTAACAGGAGGTATATGGTTTAAATCAGGCACTGATCATAAATACAAATCATATTCAATTATTTAAAAAAGTATATTTCCGCATTAAACTTTCAAAGATCAGATTCTCTTGTAGCTGGAATCCACAAACTATAAGGTCAGTGGAAGGAGTCAGATTTTGTTTAGTAAGACATTTTCAGGAATAAAATGTGACTAACAAAGTGGTCTTTATTGGATGGAGACTGGTTGTGTTTACCCCATTTCCCTTGGCAACAAACGTTTGCTGTGAGGACAGCCTATGAATGTGTGTCCTCTTATATGATGACATGCTCTCAAGAATGGACTTAGTTGTTTTAATTTAGACCTTGAAGCCCTCCTACAAGAATATACATAGATAGTATATGACTTACAAGAAGCTACAGCAAGATTTCAACTCCTTTATCAGCAATCAGTTATTATCTTTTATGGACACAGTAGGAATGTAAATACCTATTCTATGTTCTTCCATTTAAAAAAAATTTAAACTGGACCTACAGAAATCATTCACGTCTTGTATGGTCAGAAACATGTTTTACTTAGTTACTTGTTGGCTCTGTATAGATCAATGAAATCAGCAGTAGTAAAATGAAATAAAGTCAAAGTGGTGCATATTTTTACCTGAGCGTGTTTTGGGTAATCCAGGAGCATTCTGAATGAAATCTGGTGTTGCAATTGGTCCAATTTTTTCACGGACTAAAGATTATAAATTAAGAAAAACAGAGGGTTTAAATAACAAACAATCAATGTACTGCAGCAGAAATAGATCAACTAGAGTAGAATCACTGGTTATGGAGACCCAAGTTCCAGAAGGGAATAAATAGATGGACAGGGACACTACTTTAGTGGTGCCCAGCTCTTACCCAAAAGTGATAGAAGGATATAAATGATAAGGGTATTGTATGTGCACAGAAGGTTTCATTAAATTGGCTGAGCCACTAACTGGAATATGCAAAATCTGCCCTGAACCATCTCATCAGAACTCGAGGGCCGGAGTTCAATAACCTGGATCTACATGAAAAACTCGTAAAGAAAAATAAAGGGACCTTAATATGTATGTTTGGAGAAGACAAACAATTGTGAGATTTATATATAGACATTGATTCAGTAAAGTTACAGAATATACGGCATATGCCACAGAATGAAAATACATTTTATTGAAATTTGAGATTGTAATTTTGAATTTGATGGGACAATTGGCAAACTAGACTCGAAAGTAGACCGTTTTTATTTGTCATGAAATTCCAAAAGACAATTTTTTACATACTAAATGCAGTCCTGGGAACATTAATTGCTGTCTTGTAAGACTTCCCCTATATGCTTGTCAGGTAGGAGGGAACCTCGCCTCTTGTGTTATGTTGCAGATGTTTTTACAATAATGAATTTAATTTAAATCACCACTACAGTAAAAAAACACTTGTTTGTCACATATGTACCTAACTAACCATATTAGAAGCTCTGTAAGCCACGGACATAAAACATTTTGGGGAAAGTCTATGTTTATAAGTACAGGAATCCATTTTGTGGGGTATGTTTTGGCTATCAGCAGAAGAAGGGGTGCATAAGTAGGGAGAAGAGACTTTGCCAAGATAATTACATAGGATTTGAAATTGACACTACACCCCTCCACCCTCACTGGCCCAGAAGAGGACTCCTCAAAGCAGGAGATGCAATCATATCTATCCAGAAATATAAACGCCTCCTCACACAAAACTTCCATCTATATATCATGGACTCCCCAGGCCCAGCAGAGGCATCAAAATTGACGTTTTTTCTACTTAAAAATCTGTATGACCTTCTTCCTGCTTAATTATGCTCTTAGTAAGACTCAAACATACATATTTTCTTTATTGTGTAGTGGTCCCAAATGTTCCCTCCTACTTACATGTACACAAAAAAATAGAAGTGGTCTTATAAGACTGTAATAGAACTGCATGTTATAGGCAATACAAATCTATGGTTTTTACTTTTTAAAAACATTTTCATCAATTCCAGATCTTTAAACGATTATACTATTAATATGGCATTTCAGATGTCCTTTCCTTACAAAATATTGGAAGCCCACACAATATCAAGAGCCTACCTTGTTTTTTTAGCTCATCTGAGATCCGCTCTGTGAATTTCTTCCCATCTTTCAGAATGACAAAGCAATACAGACATTCTCCTTTCACCGGGTGCGGACGGCTCACGACTGCGGCCTCAGCCACCGCGGGGTGCTCAGTGAGGGCAGACTCAACCTCAGCCGTACTCATTAAGTGCCCTGTGAGAAACATTAAATGTTTATTTTAGTAAAGTGGCAGAACTACATTTTTTGAAGACCTAAAATGTTGGTGGAATAACAAAAAAGAGGCCTGGAGGACTCTCCTGCTTTTGTTCCACAAGATTTAATACAATATATTACGAAATGGAATGATAAAGGGCCCTATGAGACTAATAGAGATAAGGTCTTCATGTAAAATAATATTTATAGAAACACACTCCTGCTGGTGGCAGCTAACAGCTACATATCTGCTACTGCAGTGTGGATCCCAATATAATAAATTAACTTACAGAAGACTCTCAGTTAACCAGAACTCTCAAGGAACCAGAAATAAAAAATTACATTTACAGGGTGAACAAATGCCAGGAGCCAGGTTGTGATGCTACAAAAGGCTTACAGGCACCTAGATTTCATCCACTGTACGTCTGTGCAACGCAATGTTACCAGGGATCAGACAGGCATGAGTGACTGAGCCAGGGCAGGGTTGGCGTTACATTCCCCAGGTTCAGCACTGCACCCTCCAACCCAAGTAAGTGAGGAGTGAAAGCTGCTGCTGCTAGAACAGCCCTCACTGAGAAATATACTTAGCAGAGCATCCTATGTGCAGCTAATCTAGTCCTCTTGTAATAGCGACTCTCAAGCAACCAGAAACTACATTTATCCAACATCTACCAATCCCCGCGGGTGCTGGTTATCTAAGAGTTTACTGTATTTAGAAACTCACAAAAAGGTTATACCGTAATTGCATCTCCCAGTGTAACAAAACTTGAAACCAGTACATAATGAAGGGAGCACACATTTGTTATCAGCCATTTAAAATAGTAAGTTTTAAGCATTAGAAACATTTCTATCTGCATTGAAAGGGTTAAAATGCTCTTATAGTGACCGTAAAAACTAATTTTAGAAGAAGGTCGGGATCATATCCTATTTTTTTTTGTAACTCTATCATCTTCAGTAACTGGCATTTCCATAGAGCTCCATTACTGACTGGTGAAATGTCCTGATACCCCCTACATATAACTAGTCAGTCAGAAGGAGGTCCTGATTTTGTTCCCAAAGCAGTTTGTAGACAAATAAAAATGGCATTATAACCCTTGCAGAGCTCCATTTTCATGCAAACACTTCTGTAATATTTAAAGCTTTTACTTTTGAATGTATGATAGCAAAAAATGTGACTTCAGTGTCCCTTTAATCAGTAAAACAGTAGATATCCCCCACAGTAATCAGCAAGATCTACCTTTATAGTAACGAAAATCAATACAAATCATAATTGAAGCAGGACAAATACACTTTATATTAGCAATGGCATGTATTTAAAAAATACCAACTTATCTGCAGTGCTGTAATGTTGGACTGTGCAGAAGCTTTATCAGCACCAATACAGTATAGATGTAGTTAAATTAATATAATGCCCAAATTATCCCAAAATGTGAAGATTTACTACATACATTTAATGTATTTAATACATTACAAATGGTATGAGAGAAAATGTTCCTTCTTTACGTACCTGAAACATTAAGCATGTCATCAATCCTGCCTGTAATCCAGATGTAGCCGTCTTTATCTCTCCTGCATCCTAATAACCAGATGGATAAATGAATGAGTAAAAGCAGTGATAATAGATGTGTTTGTACCCTACATGCACACTAAGGGCCTCATTCAATTGCGATGTGGCCAATTGAATAGGGCTCTAAAGAAGCACATAGCATATTTTTATTAAAGAAGTTTTTAGTTAGTGAAAACCTTTCTTTTGGATAGATGCTTGCTAACTAAAAACTTCTTTAAAAAATATATGTTATGTGCTTATTTAGGGCCCTATTAAATTGGCCAAATTGCAATTGAATGAGGGTCTCAGTATATAACTATCACAAGTACTTCTACTCTGAATTTTGCTTTTACATTATGCAAACGCTGCGTGGACAAGATTGAAAGACCCGTCATTTACAGGCCATTTTAAAGTGTAACCATAAAGAAGCACAGCAAAGGTCAAGACTGATCAATTACTGTAAACTACAACCCTAAGAACTGTTATTATCAAGAAGCAAATATAATGCAGCAAATGTTCCTTTAAAAATATATGTTCTTAGATATAATCAGACCCAGAGATGAGCCATTTTCAGCTTAAATGACCATTTTAGCATGTTAAAAACTTCACATGGTTGTGCAGTATGTTACAAAATAATAACATTAGCAGTTATGCAACACAGGAACATAAGAGCATTTTTGGAGAAAATGTGAGATTCCACATAAATCTTTCTGTAGCTTTAAGGGGATTATGCTATGGGGCGTTACTCTGTCAAGTGTGCTATTTGGATGCCCAGCACACACGTCTCAGCAACAACTGCTACATTGTCTTATTGAATTACAATAATTATAATGTCTCTACAATTTGTAAACAAGTTTAAATTCCAGCTCGTTTTTTTTCCAGATTTCAAACCATCAAATTTACACATTTTGTTATAAATTGCTTACCATCTCCCGCAACGTAATATCCGGGGAACTTTCTGAAGTAGGTACTTTCATAGCGTTCATGGTTACCGTATAATGTTCTCATTACTGATGGCCATGGCTGCTTAAAAACCTGCATTATAAAGAGGATTAGTCACTAATTATCAAGCCTCATATGAGAATACAGAATACAACATTTATTTGTATTTCACAACAATGTACTCTAACACGTACACACATTGATGATAGCTGGGTATAGTACAGTCAATTACTCTCACACTTATGTGGTTAGTATAAAGACATGGCCAGTTATCATAACCAAAGGCTTTTAATTGTTAAAGTCTGTGTCATTATATGTAATTATAGCACTACCAACTGGGCATGCTTTTCATGCTTATCCACCCCTGCCATGGGACTTAATTATTTTATCTCAGATGATTAATTAACAGAGAGAAATGGTCTTTTCAAGCAATTTCTGCTTAAAATACTCAACTTTCAAATTCAGTGATCTAGTCCTTCCACTGAAATTACAACCAATAGAAATGATATTAAATTCATATGGGTAGCTTTTATTTCTGCAATAACAGGGACCTTTGCTATGTCCCATTAATGGATCTTGTACAATGTTTATAACCGTGTGCAAGAGAATGATGGCTCCATGAACACAGACAGTATGCTGATAAAAGCAATGTGCGGGGGTTATACTAAATATTTCAGATTATGAGCTCTCCTTAAACAATATAGTTACAAGGAATATAATAAAAAAATATAAATATAGATCCAAGTACTGTTATTCAATGCTCTTACTGAACAGATAATAAAAAGGCAATATATATATATGGCTTTACAACTTCCCCTCAGCATTTAAGGCCTCATTCAATTGCGATTTTGCTAATTGAATAGGGCTCTATATAAGCACAGAGCATATTTTTTTACAGAAGTTTTTAGTTAGTGAAGACTTTGCTTTTGGATAGAAGTTCACTAACTAAAAAATTATGTAAAAATAATATGCTCTGTGCTTATATAGAGCCCTATTCAATTGGCCAAATTGCAATTGAATGAGGCCCTTAGTGTCAAAAGTCCATTAAAGGGCCAGTTCCAGAAACAATGCACTTGTTTGTCAAGTATGTACTAAACTAACAATAATAGCTGCTGTATACGGCATGAGCCTTATATTGGATTAATTTTCCTATGATCCTGAACTCAAAAACACTCAGGAGTGGTTTATAACCACTTATTCCGTTGTCACAGTTCCGTATCACTTTTAATTCATTTTTATAGAAGGCCTAAACCCTCTTGTATGTCCAGCTCCTTTCCGTTTGAAAACAAAACAAGGCTACACGACCCTTAAAGCCACAAAATACCGCAAAGCAAATAGTTCAGGAATCAATGTTGTGTTTGTTACATCACATCCTGAGAGCTGGGTAATGGATATGTGTGGAGGAGGAGAGAACAAACAGAAGTTCAGAGCCTTTGTTTGATAATTGGATACATTTGAAATTGACACTACGCCCTTCCCATTCTCTGGTCCAGAAGCAGACTCCTTGCATGAAAGGATGCAACCATAGCTCTTTAGGGCCCTGTAGATGCATCACAATTTATTTGTATTTAAAAAAACTCACTGTATGACTTTTCCCCCCATTGATTATGTTCTTAACCAGACTCAAAGTTTTTTAAACATATTTAATTTTCATTGTGTGGATTTGTTCAGGTTAAAGACTAAAGCATTTCTAAAAAGCTAAAGCATTTCAAAGGGGAAAAAAAGGATTTTAACTTTGTAAAATATTAGTTTTAACATTTTCAAAAACTAATCTCAATACAAGATGGTGTAATATTCATGACTTGGTTCCCTGTTGCAGTTGGTGTTTATTATTTCCCATTGACCGTAGACTGCACTTGTATTTCAATATAAGAGTTTTGCAAAGATAACTAAGACTGGGTATTGTTAATTAAAAAACATTTTACTATGGGTTAATTTGAAATAAAGTGACTTTTTCCATAGCAGCATAATACATACGGTATGTGAAATGTAAGGTATGTTTATACTGAATTAATATTTCTTCTAAATATATAACAATTGTATATTCTCTAGAAATTGGTAGACAAAATATACCCAACGCCACCCTTCTTCACGTTGTCTCCTAAGCAGCTCGGTTCACTGCATTTTTCTTCTATTTTTAGGTTGAGTTATGTTTTATTCGGTTGGTTAGAAACTTGCAATTGTTATAATGTTAGTAAGGAAAAGGACAACAACATTTTCAGATGCTGATTTTGGAAGTGACTTACCGTATATCTCGAGGTATAAGCCGAGTTTTTCAGCCCTTTTTTTAAGGCTAAAAGAGGCCCCCTCGGCTTATACTCGAATCACCCTGTGTCTCTTCCCCCCCCCGTGTCTCTCTACCCCTGTGTCTCTTCCCCTCCCTCTCCTTAGTGAGTCTTTCCCTCCTCTCCTTAGTGACGCTTTTCCCTCCGCCTCCCCTTATCATCCTCCGTCCTCAACCCCCCTCCTCATCCTCAACCACAACCCCACTCCTCATCCTCAACCCCCCTCCTCATCCTCCCTCCTCGTCACTTTACCCCTCACTAAATACCTTCCCCTCGCCCTTTCCCCTTGCTTATCTTCCATCAGCTGCTCCTCCGTGCGTCTTCCGGCTGTGTCGGGACCCGTCATATGCTAAGGACGTGATGTCACATGCGCGTCACGTCATTAGCATTGGACGGGTTCCCGACACAGCCGGAAGACGCGCGGTAGGAGCAGCTGATGGAAGGTAAGAGAGGGGAAAGGGAGAGGTAATTAGAGAGGGGTAAAGAGATGAGGAGAGAGGATGAGGAGGGGAGGATGAGGAGGGGGTTGAGAATGAGGATGAAGGATGAGGAGGGGGGTTGAGGAGGGAGGATGAGTAGGGGGGTTGAGGAGGGAGGATGAGGATTGAGGAGAGGGGATGAGGAGAGGGTTTGAGGAGTGGGATTGAGGAGGGAGGATGAGGAGGGAGGATGAGGAGGGGGGTTGAGGAGAGAGGATGAGGAGAGAGGATGAGGAGGGGGGTTGAGGAGAGAGGATGAGGAGGGGGGTTGAGGAGAGAGGATGAGGAGGGGGGTTGAGGATGAGAAGGGAGGATGAGGAGGGAGGGGGAGGGAAAGAGACACAGGGGGAGGGAGGGGGGAAGAGACACAGGGGAGAGAGATGGGGACACAAGAAAGGGGCACAGAGGGCACACAAGAGGGGGACACAGATGGCACAAGAGGGACACAGGGGGCAGCACATTTCCCACCCTTGGATTATACTCGAGCCACTAAGTTTTCCCAGTATTTTGTGGTAAAATAGGTGCCTCTGCTTATACTCGAGTATATACGGGTATATAGAAAAGCCAGGTGGATGATCTGTGGTAATCCATATTATATTCTGATCAACTCTTGCCTGCAGTCTCTCTCACTGCTCAATACCTCTTTTCCTGTCCTCTTCTTTTTTCTCTATGTTCGTCTGCCTCTTACACATATCTTAGAATATAGAACAGAGCAGATAAAATGGCTGCAGAGCCCTCCTCTATATATAGTATTTTGAATTTATGACTTTGCTTAATAAAAATAACATTAAATAAATATTAGTTTTTCCTTCAGTCCAAAAGATCAGACATTCATTTCTTACCAAATAGCCTTCAGCTTCTCCCTCTAGCTCTTCCCCATGCTCATTCAGTACAGCTGGGACGACTCCAAAAAATGGGAATGTCTAGAAAACAGAACATTAAGGCCTTTATTGTATTATATTTCATTCTCACGTGTGCATCTCTTTGTGAGCAATGACCTGCTGGTAATAAAATAAATATTGATAAAAAAAAAGTCAAAGGGACAATGGCATCATCTACACAACCTATGGGTGCTATGTCTATTGACCTAGACAAATAGTTGAATGAGTGAGGCTGCAAGTTAAGAGAAAAAAAAGAAAAATAATTTTATTTCTCTATTTAATTCTCCTAATAGCATAAGGTAAATAAAAATGTTTTTTTCAGACTCAGAGACTTATAAGATAATTATTTTTGAAAAAATCTGAAATAATAACATTTCTTAAATGATATCCCTAGTGTTATATTTTGATACAATTAGTGATGTATTCATTTATCTTAAAATAATTATACATATATACTTCTAGCAACTTGCCCACATGATTCTATTCCATCACAGCGGATCCCCCCCTCTCTACCATACTTATCCCAGCTCGCACACATCTATTTAACCTTTCTCCAAACACTGGCAAGTTTCCATCATCTTTAAAACATGCCATAATTACCCCCATTCTTAAGAAACCCTCATCTGATACAGATTTTGAATCTATCACCCTATCTCTCTACTTCACCGGGCTTATAAACTGCCATACAGGACTACTTCTCATTGTTACTATAAAATCTGTCCTCCAAACCCAAAAGTGCTTGTATAAATTCCTGCTATAAGTTAATGCAGATACGTTAGAGATCCAAAGAATTAATTTGAAGATTGTGATGTTGGTAACTTACAAGGAATAATAATTTGTAAAGGTTAATAAACCATTCAGAAAGCTAGCAGTATGCAAGAATCAAAGCTAATCAAATTAATCATCAGTGAATTTCTGTCCAGGCCAACAACGCCTCGGCACCAGGGAGACACATTTTCAGGGGGCAGTAGGCTGCCTCAAGTTGCAGTGTAATGAAATAGTGTGTGCACATGAATGTCTGTGCAGTAAGATTTAATTCCAAAAAACAATGCGAGGAGCATCATTTATGAATATTTGAAACCTATAACAATTTAAACAACTGCATTAAGAAATAAACATACAACAAATTCACCCACACAGCTACATTACTGGACTTGATTAAAGTTACTCGGGCAAGTGACTGATAAGTACTAGAACTAAATTATATTTCCACAGTGAAATGTAATGGTTTCCATTGATATACCCACAAGACATTGGGCTTTACTTACAGCTGATCCTGGCTTCAGTGGAGTTGCAGCGGGTAATGGCGTTAGAACATGGCCTCCCTAAAACAAAGAGATTGGTGCAGGTGTGTTATATGGAGGCCTTCCACAAGTGTAACTGTAGGAAAACATATTGCACAGGAGCAAATAAGGATCAAAATAATGTCATATTGATTAAATTACATCATAGACTGTGGAAAGTAATTATTTATTGTAAAGCATGAACGCAGGAATAGTATTTGTAATATACATAAAAGGTGCAAACGTATGAATCTGATAACTATCAAAAGATTTAATGCATTCAAATACTGGCAATCATCTTTGGAAAATTAGTTTTTTTAAGTAAAATGTAAGTAAAATGCATGTGACAGTCTTGGTGGAAACATCGGCTCTGGGAACATTAACTGGGCTACTGTAAAACCATTTACAAAGCAAGCATCTATTTTAAATTATAATATGTACAATCATTTGTGGAGAAGTCCCATCCAATGTCTATCCTATGCATGGCAGATATACTGCAATGTTCAAATATATCAGGTGTTTTCTGCAACTTCCCATTCAGTGATCGTGGTGTCAGCCATTCCTGTCAGGTTACCGTAAAACAACAAGCTGTCTTATTTTGCTCTCACAGGGCACTAAATCATTCAAGGAATTCAGTGACTAAATTATATGTGATCTTGTTAAAAATGGTGTCTGGATAACAGCACCGGACAATAAGCTAGCATACAATAGGAAATACCAAATAAAGTTGAATCAACCACAATCAACTGGAATGTTTAAATAAAAGTTTTACTAAAGTGAGAGTTATAAAAGCACATAAAATGTTTTAATAATGGCATTCTCCAGCTTAGATAGTCTATTGCATGCACTGTGTATTAGTAGAAGATTCACATTCTTTATAAACTTGTGACTAGACCAGTGGGATCACACATCTGACAAACTATCAATTCTGTCTGATTATGTGTCTAGGGTAGTAGTAACTAGCGGGGTCAACTAAAATTAAGATTTCATCTGTAAATGCTTTATATTTACTTCATAATTTTTTTTTTTATAAGTTGTTCCCAAACTAAACTGGCACTTCAAGATTCACAAACTTATAGCAGGGGTTGTGAAGGTAGTAGTTTGTGACATAGGAAATAGATTCTGCAGCCTTGAGAAATGCTCATAATTGTCCCTGCAATGATTAGCCAACTTAGAGGTCACAGGTAATATGCTTCCTCCTATAACATGGCAGCAGAAGAAGTTCTACATTTGCTTGCACTTTTCAATTGTGATTGAAACACTTTACCATTTAAAAACAATTGCATTTGTATTTTAGATATGTTAGATAATATGTTAGAACATATTTACCAAATGAAATACTCACAGTTTCTGTCTGCCAGAAGGTGTCAACAATGGGACATCTCTGATTTCCAACAACATTATAATACCACAGCCAGGCTTCTGGATTGATGGGCTCTCCTACAGTGCCCAGGATTTTCAAAGAGTTTAAATCAAACCTGCAGGAAAGACAAAAGTATTATGAATTGTGATATGCAGTTTAATAATATGTACAGACCGCTGGCCATTGTTTCTACACAAGTGGTTTAATCTCAAAAAGCAGACATAAAAATAAAAAAAAAGTTTAGTTGGCCAGTATAAATGTAAAAATGTTTTTAACTGATCCTACTGGAATGTGTAGTAACCTCTTATAAACTTGAAACAGAAGGGTTATGTCAGAAATGTTTAATAAAGTCTAACCCTTAGACTTAATATATATTCAACACCTTCCCTTAGGAATCTCCTACTAGAAAGTAATTGTGAGAAGTCTCAACGTATGACATAATGGCCTATCATTTCAATTTTCTCCACAGGAAACAGAAAATACAGTGATACACATCTTAGCCACTAAAGATGCTAAGTTAACCCCCCCCCCCCCACACACACACACACACACACACACACACTGTCTCACTCACTTACACTGCTCACTCTCCCAACTCAGCAGCAAATTAATGAATGAGCAGCTATACCAGAAGAATAGCTTATCCTTTAGTCAGCTATATGATTTAATTTATAGATGCCCTGTATCTCCTTAGCAAATGTACCTGGTGCAATAGCAGAATAATTTACATTTTGTATTATTTTTTCATTCTAGTCCCTGGACAATCTCCAAATATAAACTATTTCACTCTGTATTTTTCAATGGCACTGCCATACTTCATAGAAAAAGATAAAACATTCCATTTTGATTACATTTTGTACAAATTATGAAAAAATTAGTAAATGGTACACAAGTTTGGAGTACACACTTTTATATAAGAAGCTATAAACAAGCTTTCTCTTTATGTTTTGACAGATATATATATATACAGTGGGGGGGGGGGGGGGGGTAGTATTTGATCCCCTGATGATTTTGAACGTTTGTCCACTGACAAAGAAATGACCAGTATATAATTTTAATGGTAGGTGTATTTTAATAGTGAGAGACTAAAAAAACAAACAAGAAAAACACATGTCAAAAAAGTTATAAATTGATTTGCAGTTCAATGAGGGAAATAAGTATTTGACCCCTTCGACTTAGTACTTGGTGGCAAAACCCTTGTTGGCAATCACAGAGATCAGGCGTTTCTTGTAGGTGGCCACCAGTTTTGCACACATCTCAGGAGGGATTTTTCCCACTCCTCTTTGTAGATCCTCTCCAAGTCATTAAGGTTTCGAGGCTGATGTTTGGCAACTTGAACCTTCAGCTCCCTCCACAGATTTTCTATGGGATTAAGGTCTGGAGACTGACTAGGCTACTCAAGGACCTTAATGTGCTTTTTCTTGAGCCACCCCCACTCCAGGACCTCAATGTGCTTCTTCTTGAGCCTCTCCTTTGTTGCCTTGGCGGTGTGTTTTGGGTCATTGTCATTCTGGAATACCCATCCACGACCCAAGCATAATGTTTCCACCTCCATGTGTGACGGTGGGGATGGTGTTCTTGGGGTTATAGGCAGTATTCCTCCTCCTCCAAACACAGCGAGTTGAGTTGATGCCAAAGAGCTCGATTTTGGTCCCATCTGCCCACAACACTTTCACCCAGTTCTCCTCTGAATCATCCAGATGTTCATTGGCAAGCTTCAAACAGGCCTGTACATGTGCTTTCTTGAGCAGGGGGACCTTGCGGGTGCTGCAGGATTTCAGTCCTTCACGGCGTAGTGTGTTACCAGTTGTTTTCTTGGTGACTATGGTCCCAGCTGCCTTGAGATCATTAACAAGATCCTCCTGTGTAGTTCTGGGCTGATTCCTCACCGTTCTCATGATCATTGAGACTCCACAAGGTGAGATCTTGCATGGAGGATCAGACCGAGGGAGACTGGCAGTTATTTTGTGTTTCTTACATTTGCAAATAATCGCACCAACTGTTGTCACCTTCTCACCAGGCTGCTTGGCGATGGTCTTGTAGCCCATTCCAGCCTTGTGTTGCAATCTTGTCACTGACATCCTTGGACAGCACTTTGGTCTTGGAAATGGTGGAGAGTTTGTAATTTGATTGATTGATTGCTTTAGTGGACAGGTGTCTTTTATACAGGTAACGAGTTGAGGTTAGGAGCACTCCCTTTAAGAGAGTGCTCCTAATTCAGCTCGTTACCTGTATAAAGACACCTGGCAGCCAGACAATCTTGCTGATTGATAGAGGGATCAAATACTTATTTCCCTCACAGACGTGTCAAATCAATTTATAACTTTTTTGACGTGTTTTTAATGGGGTTTTTTTTTTTGCTATTCTGTCTCTCACTGTTAAAATACACTTACCAATTAAAATTATACACTGATCATTTCTTTGTCAGTGGACAAACTTTCAAAATGAGCAGGGGATCAAATACTTTTCCCCCCACTGTACATATTTATAAAATATTTGCAGTGTTTAAAGCTGACATAATAAAACGTGTCTAAAAGGTTATAAGCTTTTTGACTTTTTTCTCCTTTTGAACCAGAATATACAATATTCTTTGTTACAAAAGGGCATTCGCTTGTTTGCTACTAAATCAGTTCACAGCAGAACACAAGTCGCCAGATTTACAGTACAAGTATATCGGTGCCAGTTATTCTCTCTGCCGCCTCTTTAAGACTCCCACAATACTCTGCACTCACTTCTCAACTGCTTCATTTCCATATTTCATCAGCAAGCGGATGGCAGTGGGTGCAGTGTAAAACTTGGTCACTCTGTACTTCTGGATGACTTCCCAAAACCTTCCAGTGTGTGGATAAGTTGGAATGCCTTCAAACTGAAACAAAATGGCAAATTTTGAATAGACATTTCTAACTAAAAGCATAAAAACCATCAATGTTATTTTGCAGCCAGGTTTTTGAGATTGCACTGACTGACATCTTATTTTAAAGAACTACACAATATCGCTAATATTTTTACAATGTAAACAAAAATACTACAGCCCTTAGTTTATTACATTTAATATGTAATTATGCTGCAGTGAAGGCAACAATTTGGGGGTTTGCCTATCTATTTCCAGTGGAGGGATGAGATTTTGAGTGCAGAAGAAGCTTCTATGTGCACAATGGGAATTTGGCAGCTAAAAAGCACCAATGGAACAATTGTTCATTAGTTAGTAAGAACAAACCCTCCTGAGAGAGTAGAAGACATATTCGGGTCAGAATGGAAACTAGAACCCAATAATAAGAAGCAATTACATATACAGGGTAAAATGTAAAGGTTGCCCTGGTATTTTTTTAATCTTAAAATCTATATTTATTTGCAGTCTGAATGGACTTTCAACATTTTTAGACTCATATGCAGCACGGGCTTGATTTGATATTTCAGATTCAACTGAAACTCAACTACTTTTTATTGAAAACTAAAAGTTAATAATAAATGATAAACCAATCAGCCTTTATATAAAAATAAAACACTTCAGTACAATTTGCTTGTGTGTTTTATACCCTTCGTATATGTGCATATAGCATTAGAATTTACTATTAGAATTTATCACAATGTATATATCAATATTATTATACAATTCGGTGGACGTAACAATGTGTGACTCTGGAATGTGACCATCATTTAATGATAATCTGTAACAATATTCTGGCACATTTTACATGTTTTGTTCAAACTGGCTACAGACTTGAAGATGGTTACATGCTTTGTAGTGTTATCACAGTCTTGAAAATGAATAGCATAGACAGAATTTTAATCTTAGTCAGCCATTTCAGGAAATGGTGCATCATTAAATTATTAATTAATATGTGTCTTAAAACCAACAGCATGTCAGGTAATATCAGGTATCCATTCACAACATTACTGTACTGAGTTACAACATTATATTCTTTGTAATGACTTTATAATCTGTAATGAACACTTATTGCTGCTGTATCCACATGAAACTATAAAGCTGTATGAAACTGCACTGCAGTCCAATAAAAGCTTATATGTCATGTTTACTAAGGTGTGACAGTTCATAAGACACCACCAGCAATGTAAGACACCGTACAAACAAGTTAATAGACTCACATATTACTAAGCTGTGTTGCACCAGATGACAACATGGTGATATGAACTCCTGTGCAAAGTAAATACAAATCTAAATAGTCCTGGATATGCCTAACTGAAGTGTGTCATGGATTAATAGGACAGTTAAGGTCCCAGTTATGCCAGAAATTACAAATTTACTATAAATTGGAATATTGTAATAAGTTGATTATTAATATTATATCTCTCTGATAATTTACCTTCAATCTTTACATTATCAGGGAGAATTTACTTTTCAAGATCCCACTGAATAAGACAACATTTCAGAAGCTTATATGTCCTCTAATTTGTTTTGATCTTTATTTCTATTATTTCCTTACCTGCCCAGTAGTTATACAATATTTTTGAATTCAGAAATCTATGACTATCCTCAACATTTGCAGTTGTATATTAAAATTAGATGCCTGAATTGTCCATTAATAGGCCAACATTTAGGGTATCTACATGCAGAGTCCTTTACTGTCTGTTGCAAATATATACGTGATACACCTCTTCAAAAGCTCATTGAATTTGCAATAATGTATGGTGAAATAATTGTTTATAAAATAATCACAGCATCAGCATTGACTCCAGTGATTGATGACAGCTTACCATCACACTGGTAGCACCATTGGCTAGTGGTCCGTAGGTAATGTAGGAGTGTCCAGTAATCCACCCAATGTCAGCCGTGCACCAGTAGACATCATCCTCATGGTAGTCAAACACATACTTAAATGTTAGAGCAGTGTAGAGAAGGTATCCGGCAACAGTGTGTAATACCCCCTGCAAAGAAGAGCAGGACAGAGAATTAAGACATGTCAGCTCTTGGTTATTAAAAGGGAAACCCTAGATCAGTTTTAAGGCTTTGAAAACATGTACTAAGAGAGCACAACAATAAGTCATTCACTTACAGAGATTTCCAAATGGTCATCTACTGACACATTTTCATCCACAAACTACATAAAATGACAAAGGTTTTGAGACAATTCATGTCCCACTCGTGATGCTAGATCAGTTTATTGAAAGGATGCAATTGTGTTTTCTCTTTCCATGGAACTAGTAAAGCATCTAAGAATAGAGCATCCAGTGGACCAAAGATAAGAAACAAATCATCCAAGATGTTGTGAATCCACACTAAAGCTGCTTCCCAAACAGTTGGCTGCAACTGCTTCCCCCACCCTCTCCCAGTTTTTCTTTATTTGAAAAATCCATGATGTCAGTTCTCAATCATGAAAGATTATTGAGAAAACACCCTGGCATATGTGTCACAAATACTTGCTGCAGCTAGGTAGTTAAGAGGTTACACATGCCAATGTAGGTGGAATATGGACTTTATCCTCCTCTACACATATAATACATTTTAGTAGACCTATGGGCATTGGTCATGTCTCTTTAAGCCAACAGGGAAGTTTTGTCAGTAGAGGAAACCAGCTGTGTTTTCCTGGAGACATATGGTGTGTTACACAATACAGTAAAGATCTGATCTATGAATTATTGCTTCAGTCTGCACTGTCACACTTCACTTCTATAGCTTCACAGATATTGTAAGACATATGGATAAGGCATCGAGGCAGGGGGTCAGAATAAAAACCTGATTTTATCTTCTGCATATGTTGTATATATCATCAATGTACTGCTCTCGTTTTGTCCTATATACAATTTATATAGTACAGTAAAAATAATACAGTACAATCGACCTTTTGTATTAAAAAATTGTAATCTCAGCTGTCAGCCTATTTTTTAAGAAATATTTTTAGTCAAAAATATTGAAAATTTTAAAACAAGATTAATGTGCTTTGACAAACTAGACCTCCAGGGCTAAAGAAAAGATGTGTCGGCTAGGTACAAGGAAATCATATAGTTTATTTTTAAAACTGCCTCAATGTGAAACTGCCACGTAAAATGTTTTGCACGACATTCTTACATATCTGCAGTATTTATGTCATATTGCCCTTTACTGCAGATTACTGCTGTGTCATTTAAGAATGTCCTCCTAATTAAAGCTATATGTTTATGTCTTTATGGTACGTTTCTTAAAGTGAGGCTCCCAAGTCACAGTTCAAACTTGTCAAAGTTACATAGGATTTCACTGCTGAAAAACGCTTGGTTACTTTAGTCTTCCAAAGTTACCTTTTATAATTGTTGGTCTTGCCATACAGGCTGCATTTAGGAGCCTGGAAGGAAGCCCTTCATAGAAATATGGACTACACTTGGGAAAATATTTAGGAGCCAGATGTACACGTTTTAGGACCCCAGGCTCCTAAACTCCTGGGAAATTTCAACCCCTGCTTACCTGCTTTGCACATCCTAAATTTGTGAAATATCTGAAATATATTTATATACTGTATTTTGTTGAATATCTCATTGTATTTAAAAGTTTACCACAAAGTTATACATATTAAATATATTACCAAATGACTGACTTTAATTATTTGCAGCTTTTAAACAGCACTGTCTACAAGGCATTTAAAAAAAAAAAAGAAAAAAAAAATTGAAATAGCCCCAATAACCACAACATTGCTCCTGTGGAAAAGCCCAATCTATTCATTATACCATACCAGTGTCCCTATGCTCTATAATAATGTCCCAAGGCCTCAGAATAAGTCATGTGCTTAATAATCAACCAATGATCACCTAACTCCTCTCCAAAATCATTTCATGCATGCCACAAGAGAAGCTTTATGAGGTAGTTTTCTCATTTGGTTACACAATATTTGGGAAATAGTGCTCCAATATTCAGTGTTTTTTATGTGGCAAAAGAGAAACAAACAGTTGGGGAAGATGTTTTATGAGCTAAGAAAGACTGTTATACCGGTACTAGTATTATGAGAAAATAGATCATGAGCTGACATGCAATTCCATTCCAGAGAACAGGATGGGTCCACATAGAAAAACTTTCAAAACTTTCAATCCCCTGCAATAGTTTCAGTTCCAAATCACTATAAGTTAGGGCTCCAAAACGTGTAACTGACACTGAATACAATGAAAAAAAGAAAAATAAAGAAGCCATCTATCTGCATAGCTCACTATGCATGGAAGTGAAACAAATATATGTATATGGAAAATGAATGTGAAATGGCACCAAATGAGCAAATATTTAATAAGGGAGTGGTGCCGGCTGCATGTCTGTAGCAAAACAAATACTAAAGAGCATGTTTATGAAGTTTCCCATATGCCACGTGGATACAGCTGACATGTCCACTTTTGCATATTATGTGCAGTTATGTTATACTGTGATGTACGGGTTTAATCCAGTTCAAGGTACACAAACCATGCCACATAGACAGACTGAAAAATTGTGGTTCCTTTCTGTGAATCCTCTGGATTTTGGCTATCAATTTTCTTGGACATTTACAAATGCTAACTATGGCCTCCATTCCATGGCTCCCATAACAAAAGAACGGAGTGAAGTTCACTCCAAAAATCACTACCAAGCTATCATATGATACTTGTATATCTAACCTCAAAGAAATGGCATCCATGTGTTAAAAGCTATATCACATGCCTCAGCTAACCATATCCAGTCGCACTAACGTTTAATCTTTGAGTGCCAAAAAAATTTAAAAAAAGCCTACGGATATCTTCAACCTCCTGTAAAGGCAGAAAATACCTTTGATAAGCCTGGATGCCTCAAACCTGACTTTAAGAAGGAGTGGACACCTTTAAATGTGTCTGATTTGAGTCTTGATTGCTCAAATCCAATATAATTAAGGGATTCTTCCTCAATACCCCCTATGAGCCCAAGTATCCCCTGGCATTTCCCTTTAATACCACTACCCCCAATAAGCACAGGTATCCCCCAACCGAGTGCTTATGGACCACCATGGTACCGAATAGTAACCCCTATACCATGAAGGTCGCTATGGACCCCATGGTAAACTAAACTGTGACCATGGGGGGTCCTCATGGACCCCACATAGCATCTAATATTAACCCTTATACCATGGAAGAGAGGACAGGATACATAGATAAATTGCGCAAATGTTTAAATGTCACCGTTATAGACCATTAGCACTGTACCGAGGGCAGAGATCTTCGTAGTTTGGCTAACAAAAAAATAACATATAATTAAAGTCTGCACAGTGGTTCTTTATCATATGCTTATAATACAACATCAACCAAATATGCTAAACCTAAAGCAATTATTAGACCGATATGAACCTCAAACACTATATATGTGGTATTCTCAAGTACTTCTTGGTCTCATTACCTTTGGCTTTCCAGTGGATCCACTTGTGTACAGGATAAACAGAGGGTCCTCTGCATCCATCCATTCAGGTTCACACTCCTCACTGGCCTCATCCATGAGGTTTTCTAACCATCTGTCAACATCAGGGTTCCAGGCAGTCTGTAGAAAAACAGCATGTACATAAATCTGGAAATGGTCAGAACTGTGTTTTACCGAAGATTTACCTTGCTGATTTTAGTACAAAGCAAATGGCTTGGGAGCTGCTTGAGAAATGCACTATGTACTCATTATCCTACATGGATTCACTAACATTATGTGTCATGTGTACCAAAGGATGATGTCTGCAGTTGCCAAATCTTATTACATAGGCCCACCGGATAACATAGAGATGGAGAGGTTCTCCACTATAGTATCCATCACTATGTCCTTTAATTCACTTGGCACTTGTATATTACAACATATTCTACCATTTCCTCTTACAACCATCCAAAATCTACAGAAGAGGATTTTGACATTGGTACATATAGACTCACTATACAAGGAATAATCAAAATGTATCATTTATTCCTCAATGCAAATCTTACAGCCATGTTAACATTTTCATTAAAGATATATCTCATCAAGAAATAAACTTTTTCCATAGCATTCCTTATATTGAATAATTATTATTTAATAATTGCCTTTTATCCAATTACTATCACTGTCCGATACACTCCTACACTATTATTATTTTTAGTGCAATTTGGTAAAAGGCATAACATTAAGGCTGCCCTCACTAAAGCCAAAAAGCTATAAATGATTAGAAGCATCACAGGCAATCAAATTGAAATGATTTATGATTAACATGATAATGAAGGGATGAATACTAAATACTGAATTCTAACAGCGGATTCCCCTTTAGTTCTTCAATACTAAAATAACCACTCTGTAAGAAGCTCCTATAAAACCTTGTTCCCATCTTGATTCCATTGTAAAACAGATACTTTGGAGATCACAAAGTCACTGTAGTTTCAACTTCTAGGATCTTCTTTAATGATCAACTATCATCTAAACCTCTAAAATATAACTGGTCACTGCATATCAAGGATTTTTCATTCTAAACAAGTTAGTATTAACGTATCAAGGATGTTCTTACAAACTGACAATGTATCAACACCAAACAAGATTAAAATAATTTAGGTAATTTCCATTACATCAGAGAGAAAGCAGTAAGTATGTGATACAGCATGGTGCCACCCACTTGATCTTTTCTGCCATGCCAGTCTCTAGGGGCCTAGAATTGCTCATCACAGCTGAATTAGCAGAGGTCAAGCTGCTGTATCTGAATTGGTGCCAAAAAAATCCACCTACGCAATGACTAATAATTATATACACACACATTACTATTATGAAAGAGCAATCCAGTTTGCATGTAAGTGTATTTTATATTTTAAACGTAGTAATCTCAAAATCATCATTATCATTATTATACAAGGGATCTGAGTTTCATCCTGTTCAGTTACATATTAACTATTTTACTGCAGATAAGAGCCTATGTCACTGCTAGTAAAAGCTCAGCTGGTGCGGCTATGAGTGTAATGTAGATATGCACAGCCTTGCTGGCAGGCTATAATGGAGAATAAGAAAGCTGTACTAGTGGTAACATTATACCAAGGTACCATACTTGCACCAGTGATTAGGAGAAGAAAAAACATGGCATAATGAAATAGACCATTTCACCAATTGCTTATTTAAGAATTTACAAGTTTGAGGACATACATATGATTGTATAAAATATGATCAATTTAATGATGAGGAGGAGGTCTAGAAGAAACGGGCCTGTGGTCCTAATTCAGTCATATGATTGTCTACTGTCTGCGCACTAAGCTATGTTCCCCGTTTACGTTATGCGGATCATCATCAGCCATCACTACGGTCTCAGATTTCCCTTTTATACCTGCCAATATAATGTAAACCAATAATGTCATATTGACTAAATACCCTGAGCCTCATTCTATTATAGGCCGTAGGAGATGTGGGGTTGCAAGGACTGGCTGCAGGCTATTTGCCTATTCTATTCCCTTCCGGCCGGGGACTCCGGCAGGCTTGCGGCCGGCGCCTTGTTATCCCTTGCGGCCGCACGCGGTGTAGGAAAGCCTTTGATCTTAAACGTCCGCAAGCAAATCCCGGTTGCTATTTAATTGCTCCGGGAACCCTCTCTGCAAGACTAAAACCGAGCCGCAGCTTACTTGCAGCAAAAAGGTCCCGCAGGCACACAATTAAGCACATAATAAAGCCATAATAAAGCCATCCTGCACTCTGAGGAGACTATAAAGTGATTGTAGGTGTTAGCATTCATAGCACAACATTTCCCTACACTCAAATCTGTAAATAATTTGTATTTTATTTTATGTCAAATATCCATGTAAAAAGTCCAGAGGGCTTGGAGCACCTCAGACCCGCCCACGCTGCGGCCGGAAAATAAACAGAAATCTCGGATTTGGGCTGATGTGCAAGCTTGAGAGGGGGTTGCTATTAATCCTCATGTCCCCCATTATGATCCCTAGCATTTACAGAGCTTTACAGTGCCGTCTTGAATTTATATTTGCTTTTAAAGATTTCTGAGCTTACGGCCGGTTGCAAGATATGCGGCCGGCTGTAAGGGGATATCCTTGCGGCGCAGTCTATTTGAATTGCAAGGTAACGGGAGCCCCGCAAGGAATCGCCGATTTACGTCCGATAATAGAATGAGGGCCCCTGCCTTTAAGTGGGATTTATGCATATTAATGGCATTGTCGGTAACCTACAGCCTTATTAAATTGTGATTTGGCCAATTGAATAGGGCTCTATATAAGCACAGAGCATATTTTTTTACAGACGTGTTTAGTTAGTGAACTTCTATACAAAAGCAAGGTCTTCACTAACTAAAAAAATATGCTCTGTGCTTATATAGAGCCCTATTCAATTAGCCAAATCGCAATTTAATAAGGCTGCAAATTATTTACACTAAATAAATGTGATAACATGTACAATAACATTGTATTAATTAATATTATACATTAATATAATATATAATATATTATTAAATATTAATATAATATAAGTTGCACATTTTCTAAAATAAATAGATTTCTTGAAAAAAATTACTATTCGAATGTGTAACAGGGAAGGTGCCCCCCAACGTCTCCAAATATAAAAAAAACTTAAGTCCATTAATCAAACTATATAGAGTAAAGGCTTATTTATGCATTTACTCTACACAAGCTGATATAGCCACTGTAGTTTGAGTATAGACATCAGCATCCATATATATATATATATATATATATTCAGTGACCCTTTAAATTAGTTGTAGCACTGTCAAATCTACAGTTGGGTTAATAAAGAGAGTTTCTATGGGGAGTATTCATTCAAAAGTGAAAACTATGATAAATAGGATTTGTGGCATCACACTGTGATGTTTAGTGTAGTGTATGTATTCACTATTCCTCTTCTAAACATTATGTTATTAGCTTGGCATTAAATCATATAAGTGACACAGTTTTATATAAAGTTACCTGCAGTTTTGCACTGTTCTGGTTGTTCAGTGTGCCAGTGAGATGTTTCACCACGACACAGGTCTTCACAAGGTGTGCCCTTTATGACACAATGAAAATAAGAGCCGTCATTAAAGTTATTATGTATGAATATGCACTAACAGACACGCACGGATGTGTTACACAACACAGATGTTACCGCTCAACACAAATGTCCCCTTAACAAGGTGCTCTTTTGAATAATTACAAGTGATAATGGGCAACATGTTTCAGAAAGTAAAAAATAAATACAATCTGTTATATATTAACTGTAAATCACTGGGAATACCATTGTTTTTGTTTCTATTTACCTGTTTCTACAAAACATAAAACATTGCGACAGATTCACTAAGCTTTGCAAGGGCTATGAAAGTCGCCAAGGTCTGTGGTGTCGGTTTCTTATTATTGAGTGTTTCACAGGACAAACGGTAATATTAGTGTACAATGATGTACTCTACTGATAAAGCAGCTAAACAAACAAAGCATTGGCTGCCCACTAAATAATAATTCCATATAACAGGTATTACATTTAATGTTGTATTATTTTTTACTTTCCAAAACATTGGGAAACATTATAAAAAGCAAATAAAAATGCTGGAACTACAGTAGGCTCCAAAAGAGCTACTTTGATGGTGCTGCTTTCTTAACTTTTAAGTAGTAACTATATACTATATATACTTTTTAGTTTATTGTGGCAGAGTATAAAGTACATTTCCACACACTTTGCCACCACAGCTCTGCAGCAGTGAGGAAATTTACTTCCCAGTCTGTCCTTATTTGTATTACATGGGAGCCGCTCTAACCTAAAAATAGTGTGAAAAACAACAATTTATAGGGCAAGTTTTCTCACTAAAGATCAACATGAAATCACAATAAACTGAATCGTATTTATACTGATCTTTATTACTTAAACATTATGAAAGCTGAACCATTACAGCGGTAGTTAAATACTACTTTAGTTCTTTAATATACATTATACTACTCTGCTTAAAGGGCCGGTGTATGCACTTTTCACATAAATTCTTTTTTTTAGTTTACCATTAATTAACATTCAAAATACATGTGCAAACCGAAGCAAAGCAAATCTTTAGCCAGAAAATGTAATTTAAAATAGGATAACATTGATTAGAGAGTCTTGGTTAGGCTTGAATAATGTTATCTTTCACTTCTTTTCAGCAGTGCTCAGGACAATGAGATGGGTGGGGTGGGCACAGCAGTGGCCATAAATGATGTAAATGGTGCTTTTAAATGATATTTTCTGGCTAAAGCTCTGATTTGCTGCCGCTTGCACATTATTTTTTATGTTAATTAATGGTGAACAAAAAATAGGTTTAAAAAGATATTGTTTTTACCCAGTCTGCTGCTTTCATGACAACACTGTCAAAATGGATAACATTAAATACTACCTAAATATGTGCTATGACAAAACACGTTATATACTTTTCTAATATTATGTATATAGTTCTACATAATTAATTATATAACTATGTTTCTGCAGACATTATAGAGTTATAGAAACACATGGCACACGGATACTATATCATTTCAAAAGTGGGCAGAGTGACAGTAGAGCACAAGACAGCGCTTCAAATCACAAGGCTCCTAATTAAAATGTACATATTTACAGCATTATAAAATACTGGGGGCCATATTCAATTGAGGTTTCAGGCGATCCAGTAGCCCATAAGTGAGGTTGCAAGGTAATTTGGTATTCAATTGGCGTCTTTTTGCGGGCTCCGAACGGCTTCCGAGAAACGGCCTTTAGAAAATGGTGATAGTTAAACTCGTAACTTACAGCCTCCAGAAGCCTTTGATCTGTCACTTTCGCAAGGCTAAAATTGAAAATCGCTATTCAATTGATCAATTTCCCCAAGCCCGCAAATGTTTTCACACCCATAAATGGCAAATGAAGGAGAAAATCCAACGAGTGCTAGAGAGGACCCTCAAGGGGGTTAAACACCTCTTCGTAGCACTGTAAATGCAAATAAAAAAATACCAACTGCACTGTAAATAACAGCCATGGTAGACATTAGAATTAATTGCACAGTCTCAAGCTCGCAAATCGTCAGGAAATAAATGTATTTTTATGTGTAATTTCAGGATTAAATCGATTTCGAGTATCAATGAGTTAATTCTTATCAGGTCACCCATATGGACTAGAACAGTATTGGCATTCATTTTCATAATTATTTATTTTGAGGATTTGCGAGTCTGATCGCATATCGGAGAGTCTCATTTTCTATTGGCTGATTCGAAATGGGAGGTTACGGGCTTGCTGAATTGATCATGTTTCCGCCCCGGAAGTGCTCCGAACCAGTGCATGGTTTATGGTTTCGGCTTTGGGACAGTGACTTGCGGGCTTGAGCAATTTAATAGCATCGTAATCGGAGACGAACGGGAGCCAGCAAAACACTCGCAGAAATTCGGCGGTCTGCGATCGAGTTGCACGCTTCGAATTGAATATGGCCGTGGCTTTCTATCTTTACTCATTTAGACAGTAAACGTAATCGTATCACTCTCCATTGTGTATCCTGTACTAAATTAAGCATCAAAATAAGTTTCCTAAAATAAAATCATACTTTTCTTTGCATTTTTCCATTGCTTCATCTGCAATTTGTTTCAAGTTTATTGGTTTTTCTCCCCTGAAAACACCATCTGAAAATACAAAATATTGAAGAAAATGTCAGTTACTGGAAACACAGTTTCTTGCACCAACACAATGGGCCAGATGTACTTAAACATGACATGCTGCAAAACCCTAGGAGAACCTCTCCATTCCTGTATTATTCTGTGCAGCCTATGTACTACGATTTGAAGCCGCTAAGAGTTTTCCAGCACTTTACAGGTAAGTTAATATGGCACCATGTATAAAAATGAACATAGCAAGTTTCCAATCTTGTAGGGTGCTTTGAGAAAAAGCTCTTTCTACAAAGATTCTAAGCTCAAAACAGGGCCCTCCACTTTCTTCAGTTGTTAATATAGTATTTTCCTTGTTCTCTTCCTCTGTACAGCGCTACAGAATATGTCGGTGCATTACAAATAAAAGTTAATCATCATTTTAAGTACCTGCAGTAATAAGCACAGCGCATTGAGAGTCCATGATCCTTTCACAGAGTGATTCAGAAGAAAATCCTGCAAACTGAAATAATATAAAAATTCGATTTATATATATTATTTTCCTCTTGCAAAAACACAAAGAGAAATATGATTTGAAAAGACATATATAATAGAGAATACTTTTTATTAAATTATGCATAAAGAATAATAGAGTGAAAAAGGTTGTTTTACCCACATCCATGCATCAGTTGCTTTCATCCCCATACAATGTCAGATCACACTGATCACAGTAAAAGGATAAAGAAGTTTACTTAAAAGGAATTTCCATTGACATTTATGGCCATTCGTTTTAGGTAAACCTGCAAAAAGGCACAAATGCAATCTAGTAGCCAAGTCACTTCTATTGTAGGCTGAATCAAATATGGTATATTTGTGTGGGCTCTCCGTGTGAATAGCACAACACACAGTCTCAAAGAACAAGACTATTATTTCTATTATAGCCATCCAACCAGGGGTAGAGAAGCATGATTTCCTTGTATAGAGCTACAGAATATGTTGGCACATTACAAATAAAGGATAATAATAATAATAATAGTAATAGTAATAATAACAACAACAACTTAACCTAAATATTAATTTTACAATAAATTAATAACAAGGTAAAAGGACAATGTTAGATACTAGGGCTTCAGTCCCTAGTGTATATAGTAAAACCCCAAGTCTGATAATTATATAAATTTGAAAAGATTTACCAAAAATGGCTCTAGCTTTCCTTCTGCTGCTGCATATCGTAGTAGATTAGCTTTAGGTACACAAAATAGATTTCTATGTTTGAGGGACATATGAACTTTCATGAAAAGCAGGTGTTTAAGGTAAAGGTTCATAGGCATGTTTGCTAAGCGTTCATATTAAAATACTGCAAAAAGCAGACCTTGCTTCCTTGTAAATAGCTGTGCTTTACACACCTGTTATGAAAAATGTGTAATTCTTCCTTAATATAACACAAATTGCAGAAATAATTTTATATCCAATGTGCTGTGGTGCATCTGTATTATATATGTGTCATGATAAAAAAAATAGATTGCTATTGATAGTACTGCGTGTGGGATGTCAGTGGGGTGTTTGTGTTTCCAGACAGGAGAATATAATATAACTAGTGACTTGCCCGTCAAAAAGTGACAGCAATAAAATTGTAAGGCAGGTAATGCGGTTTGTCACAGAAAGTATGTGTTTTGGTGGTCTGAGATCCTTCAGCGGTCATTGCGAGTCTCTGGGTTGGTTTATTTTTTGTTATCAGGGGTGCTTTTGCGCTTATTGTAAGGTCCGCGCTGATCTCCTTTGGGAGCTTATTGAAGGCTCTCCCCTGGTGCACTTTGTGTCCTATGAGCACCATTGACGCTTCTTGCGAGACGCGTGGTGAAGGTCTTTGTGTTTTTTTGTGATATTGTGGTGTTCGTTTTTTTTTGGTTTTCTGTATATGTTTTTTTATGCTAAAAAAATTAATATATGCAGCAAGGAATGTGCTGAAGAGCTAACAATCTGTTTTGATGTTCCTGCAGCATCTAATGTAGATTTGCACTGTTGGTGAGCTGAGGTGTAAGTGTCAGAAATGTGTGCAGTGTGTAGTGTAAATAGGCTGCGTGCGTGAGGGGAAGCCGTTTGTGTAGCTGTGTGCATTCTGTAAGTTAGTGTTGTAAAATGGTGGTGATTGTGTATGTGGTACGCGGGTGTGGATGATTTAGCGTCCTTGCTAATGGTGTATGTTGTACCTCGTACAGGTTTTTGTAAAAGTTGTATGTGCTTAACAGTGTTTTGCGGCTTTAGGGGTCGTGTAGCCTCGTTTTCGTTTTTTTCAGCTGCCATTTTCTCTTGCTTAGGGGATTTTCGAGTATCTAAACTTTGTACATTGGACTGAAATCGAGGTGTAACCTGTCTTCCAGATGTGCTGGGTGTCCCCCTTGCTGTGGGTAAGGTTTTTATTTTATTTCTGTGTGTATTTTGTGTTTTTATAATGGTTTCTGATGTGCGCGGGTCCGCATCTCCTACGGCGCTCATCTCCACCAGCACAAGGAGAGCCTTTGGCGCTCCTTGTCTGGCTGCAACCGCGGCCCTCGCTTTGCGGGGGATGCAGTTTCCCCATTGCGTTACTAAAGGGTTTTGCCAAGCCTACCTGCTGACAACTATATATGTGATATGTACAACCCTCAATATTTGGCTTTGGTTAATAAATAAAACCAAATAAAGTTTAAAAACACAGTACTATGTGAGTGTATAAACATAATATGAGGGGACTAATTATGTTCAGTTTTGCCACAAAACAGATATATTTTAGAAACTAGAGACAACCTAAATATTACACAACAAATTAGATATTAGATAGATGACATTGGTTTCCCTGTAAGTTGACCAGTACAACATGTCTCCAACAAAGGTTTTCTGTTCTGCTGTAGTTATTGGTACTATGATATTGCACTGTATGATATTGCACTGTATGATACTGTACTGTATGATACTGCACTGTATGATACTGCACTGTATGATATTGCACTGTATGATACTGCACTGTATGATATTGCACTGTATGATATTGCACTGTATGATACTGCACTGTATGATACTGTACTGTATGATATTGCACTGTATGATACTGCACTGTATGATACTGTACTGTATGATATTGCACTGTATGATACTGCACTGTATGATATTGCACTGTATGATACTGTACTGTATGATATTGCACTGTATGATACTGCACTGTATGATACTGTACTGTATGATATTGCACTGTATGATATTGCACTGTATGATATTGCACTGTATGATACTGCACTGTATGATACTGCACTGTATGATATTGCACTGTATGATACTGCACTGAGTTGTCCCAGCTGGGGCTATCAGCATAGGAAACATAATAATTAGACAACATTCAGTGCATTCATAAGAATAATCAGGACGTTTTTCATTTAGATGAGAAATAAGATGTCTACAATTGGCTAGATATACGAAGATTGACCAAGGCATTATTTTCTCTGGATAAATGAGCTTATTCTTATGTTACCCTCAGTGAATCAGGTGTGTAATGATGGGATAGTAAAAACAGAGCAAATAACCAGCTACAAAAATAGAATACTTCTGTTATAAATCCTGAAGTACCTTTGGTGTAATACGTTATACCAAACTAACCCTATAATAAAAGGATATCACATCATTAAATGTGTCTACAAAAATACATAAAAAGGTCCCCTGAATAAAAACACTGCATTTAAGACTACTTTAACAGGTAGGGAAAACATTTACAAATTAGTAAGGAAAAACAATTGTTATTGGAAACATTTTATCAATTTAAGTGTCCCCCAGAAGCATAGTGACAGGATGCGTCCTCCATCTGATCAAACTACTTTCATTATGTCTGTGACTGGATCTATAGCTAATCACAGCAAATCTAGGGGTAGATTGACTAACTATGACTGAGGTGAGCTGTGATAGATCATGGACTGTCGACGCTCCTCATACCAGACCTCTTTAACATTAATGCATCCAAATGATGTATGGGATTACTAAAGATCCATCCCTTAATATTTCTAATTTAATTTTCCACAGGGGCAAATTAATCAAAAATTATTTTAGTTATTTGCTCAAATATATACAAAAAAGTATACATATTTCAACCTCCCTGCTGCTCCTATAATCATTGCTAAAGGTCCACAGATGGCAATCACATCTACATCGCTATCAAGATGGGAGATAAGACAGCAAGGTCACCATTATTTTTACATTTAGTAACAATACCCATCTACATTTTAAAATGATATTTTCTACTATGTGGTCATTATCTGCCTATTTACCAAACAGACGGAAAAATATCAAACTGGTGGGGTCATTTGAAATACTTACCACTATTGAATGGACGGCACCTATCCGGGCACAGGCCAACATGGCATACACCAGCTCTGGGATCATTGGCAAATAAATTGCCACCCTGTCACCTTTCTTGACTCCTGCAAAATTGTAATTGTTTTTTTAAATGTTGAATTTTAATTCTTAATAATAGGCCATTAAGCACACTTTTTGATACTGGTTTCATTGTAAGATTTATTAAAATGAGTAGAGTGATGGGAAAAAAAGCTAGCACCTGGGACAATCAGTAGTTAATGTCTGACTTATCAAGTGCTTAAAAAAATAGTAAACATTTTACAGAGGATCCCGGAAGACACTATTTAAAGTAATGTATTTCCTTCTTTACATATCTTTAAAAAAACTTGACGTTATCAGTAGGACTGTAACATGATTTATGTATTGTGTGTTACGGGTTTATAAAGAAGTGCAGACTTTTTATTAGTTTACATCTACACAAAAACACATGCCTGTTCTTCTGTTAATATGTGCAACATATACATTATTGTGCTTCTGTCACAATTCAGCTACAAGACAGATCCTGGAACCTCTATTGTTTAAATCATTACATACCTAATTTTCTCAAGACATTTGCAAACTTGCAGACTTGTTTTAGTAGATGACCATAAGTAATAATAGAAGAATCTTTAGGTGAATTGCCTTCCCTGTAAAGAAATAGAAATATATATAAATATATATATATATAATTGCAGAAAATCATGCAAGAACAAAATGTCTATTAGACTTGTGATGATATTGCAGTCTGCTAGCCAATAAATGTATCATTTTCATTTTATATTTGTTGATCATTTTATCACAATCCGCTAATTTCTTGTTTTATCAGCAGCAAGCAGCCATTATTTTTGTCTGTAATGTCATTGTTGTGAAGCAGCAAAGTCCCTGATTGTAGTAAAACAATTTATTCATGACAACGGATACTCCTAACACACTATGTATTACAAACTGTACAACTACCTCAAGCCACTAATTACTGACTTATCAGCATCTTATTTGGGCGTCATCTTTGATGTCTGTGTGGGAATTAGTTATTGGGTGGATATAGTGTAAACAAGAAGCTGCAGTTGCCATGTAAATACTCAACAACGACTACATCCATACTGATTGTTTAAGCACCTCCTCAAGACAGGTTTATCTGTGCCCAGAAAACAGAATGATACTTTTAAACTTTTGTAATTCTAATAACTGATCTAATCTGTAGTCCGAATGGTTTAAGAATTAACATAATAAAAGAATGGTGTCCGTTTTCTCGAGTATTCTAAAGATTTTGGTATCTTTATGTAGATTTATGAACAGGGTATATTTACAATTTGGCCAACAAGTTTATTAAATTCATAATTAAATAATGACAACGACGAAAAATAAAAAAGGAAGATTAAAAACACTCTAAAAACAATGGAAAAAGAGACGTCTCCTCTGAGAAATAGTGATAAATTTCACTTTAGACTAATATATAGAGACTAGAATTATCTCTAGAATATTTGAGGAGAAGTATAATGTTCCACTACAGGTAACTCTGTACCAATATATCACACAGTCTGTTTTATATAGTATACCCAAAAGGGCGTTTAGTACAGACTTGCTTTAGTGAAAAGATATATATTGGGGTTAGTATGGTAGATGGAAGCAAGTACTGCTTTTGATGGAAAAAAGAAGCCAGGTAATCGTAATATCTCTATATGAGAGCTATAGGAGACTTATTCTTCGGTATGTATCCTATATATAATTCTTGGGATTGTAACATGCCAATCCTAATACGTTATAACTGCTTACACCCACATAATGGTCTATGAAAAATGTTTAATAGTATTTATATCTTCATTAAAGAGATAGACTCTTGTTATGGGTCTCTTTTTCCATTGTTTTTAGAGTGTTTTTAATCTTCCTTTTTTATTTTTCGTCGTTGTCATTATTTAATTATGAATTTAATAAACTTGTTGGCCAAATTGTAAATATACCCTGTTCATAAGTCTATTCAATTTAGTGGAAAACACTACAAGGGAATTCACTCCCTAGGATTATAAGTATCTTTATGTAGATGCAGAAAGACTCATCAAATATGGGCATTTCTTAGCACAAAAGTGAAGCTGGTGTAAAATAATTATTTTCCTAGGAGTGAAAATGATATTTTGGTCATTAAATAACTTTTGGTTACACAAGTATTGTATAATGTAGATCACAGGTAGTAGTTGAGATGTCACGTTATGATTTTCATGAAATATATTTGGTGGTTCCTGTCCTTGTCCTCGTCCTCCTTTTAAATCTCATGAAATGCATCTGTGCAGCAGAACCAGGACCTTCTAGTTGAAACTCATTAAAATAAAAGACCATAACATAAAGAAATGATTATTGTCCTCATTCTGATGACCTCCTCTCCATATTTGCATTGTTCAGCTTTCAATTCCTGGCTTGATGGTTTGCCTTCAAAACACTATTGCAGGAATTGAAAGCTGAACAATGCAAATATGGAGAGGAGGTCAACAGATTGAGGACAATCCTCACTTCTTGATGTTATGGTCTTTTCTTTTAATGAGTTTCAACTAGAAGGAAGGTCCTGATTTTGTTGCACAGCTGCATTTCATGACATTTAAAAGGCTTGTTCATCTGTACTGTTGTTCTAAAAGTTTGATCATTTCCATTTACACAGAGATTTCCCAAAAGTTAACTCAGTGTCTATTCATGCTTGTTATTTGTGTAAATATTGAATTAATGTCCAATGGACCACACTAAGATTGATATTTTGGACTTTCCTAAGATTCTTGTTTTTGGGTTGTTACCGACTCTCCATGACCTCATTGATCGGAACACACCAGGACATCTTTATGTTCAATGGTCATGCTGATCCACTAAGTATTCATGGCAGACATACTGGAGTGGGTTGCCAATTCCTTCCCCGGTGGGCCACAGCATACAGCTCCTGATATTCATAGGTGGTCTCTCATCCAAGTACTGACCAGGGCCAACCCTGCTCAGCATCAGGTTGGTGTGAGTTCCCTGACTTGGAATCGAACCCAGGTCTTAGTGGTGAAAGCACCAAATCCTAACCACTGGACCATCAGTGAACACTTTTCTAAGATAGTCCTATATATTTGTAACTAGCTTAGAACACTGTGCTCTTGTTTTTCTATATTCCTAGATTACCATCAAATCTTTTTTTGTCCTTTGTGGATCAAACAACTTTTGTCTTGAACTTTTGATGTCATCATATTAACTCCATGTCCAATTATTTTTGGTGTGACTATTTTTATGTGAAACATATTAACAGAATATTCATTTAAAAATAGCAAGGATTAAAGAGTAACTCTTTGAACTCCAAAAATAGGTCATATTAGGGTGTGGGAAAACCACCCACAGAATAAGGATAGCATGGTATATGATTAGTAGTATTAATAGGAAGAGAAAAGTACATTTGCAATTTGATGACTCACAGTCAGTCACTTTACATGTCTTCATCAGGTGTGGAATGATAATAAAATCTTATCTCTTAAGGTCCATTTTCAGACTGGTTAGTGTGTCTAGGAAGCTCTCTTTAAATAAATATGCTACATATTTTATCCATTTCTATTCTGCTGCCCATAAAAAGTTAATTTGAGTGCATTGGTTGCAATCATCTAATCCTTCAGAAGAATATGTTCTCTCAAGATTACATCTCCTATTCAATATGGACTGGGTAATGACCCAGCTTGATAAAGATGCAAAAGTGGATAGATTATAGATATTATGGACAACTCTTCAAAAGGTAATCCTATGGATTTTTTTCAGTACACAGTATGGTGCCATTTAGGGTGGCCATCTTATCTAAAGCATTGTAAAATACATGTTTTTGCTATTTCATTTAGCTAAAATTGGAAGTTAGGATCATTTAACTATTTTATGACTCATCTTGTGAGATACAAATGCATGACATGGACATTGTACAATGGAAAATAAAAGGTGGAAAATAACAAAAACACAGCTTTTACAAAAACACAAAAGAATAATAAAGTGACCCTTGTACGTTGTGTCTTCTTGTTTTGTTCTTGCAGACACTTGGTGCTGTGGTACAGTTATATAAAGATTTGTGATTAAACAACATTGTCTTATTGATCACAATGAACCTTTTAAGCAAATAATATTTAAATAAATGTTCTCTTCTGGAAGTGGCCCAGCATCTCTTAAAGCATGTGCTATATCCCTGACCTTCATACTTCCCTCTGGGTGTCCTCCTCTTAAAAACAAAACAGACTGGTCAATATCTGGGCCAACATGACATTGATGGAGTCATAATGCCAAGCACATAAATACTGGAGGATATTATATAATGTGACAAATAAGAGTGAATGAAAAACATGTTACGGTACCAATAAAAATATGGTTTAACTTACAAAAATAGGGCACGTAGGGTGCCCAAATATCAAGCATCAAGAAACAATATGCAGCAGGAAACCTATGCATTTGGATGTCACTGGGTTTAATATAATAACCATCTATTATACAATGTGCAACACTAATAAAAAGCAATAATTAACAGTCTCTATGAATATGACACACTATAAACAAGAGCTAAGCTAAGGAATATTTAACTTCAGACAATTCTTATAAGTAATATCTGTTTATTGAACTACCTTAATTGAATAATAGAGCTAAAAAAAGACCTAGTTCAGGTGTGCTTTTATAGTCACACTTATATACATGCTATCCATTAATATTCCTTCATGGATACGTTTTTTTTTTTTAGAACATACATTCAACATTGCTTCAAAATAATCAGGTTTCCTGTTTTCAGGCCAATTGTAGGCTTTGTATAAACAGAATTAATATTCCAATACTCATACTGCCTTTGTGGTTTGTATTTGTCGATTTCCACTAGCACTTGGAAGGTTAAAAGGACATAGATCCTTGTAAGTATGGTGTACATAGGTGTGGCGGGGTTTAGTGATGTGGAAGGGGCAGTATGGAGAGCCAGATGTTGTTACAGTAAATAATGGCAATCCACAGAAATCCATCCAAAAGAACCTCCCCAGCAGCCTCAAAGCAACAGCACCCGAAACATGTGTGTCAGGGCATGACGAATACAATACACATAAACTACACTGAAAAAGAATAAAGACAGAGAGTAATTATATAGCATGCCATCCGTACTACAGCTAATAAGCAGATATGCACATTGTACTCCTTGTCTTTCCTATTAATTATATTGACTGTCATTTTTTTCTAGAGCACAAATGAATGGTTTGTCATCATTCCAGTTCTGGTCTGTGATTGTTAGAAGATTAACTGTTCCTACATTGCATCTGATCCCATCACTAAGCTGCAAACATTTTAATAACAAGAAGGGAAGTTTATATCAAGAGGCAGCAGCTTGTACAAACATTTTATTATATTTTACACTAAACAATGTGTTGATATGCATAGCCTTGTTTATATAGTATGCAGTCCAGGAATAGAGATGTATGTGCAAAAAAATAGGATTCAAAGAATGAGTGAATACATGTGATGACTAAACTACAGGGTCAATTTAAAAATATTTACTCAGCATGAAGTTTATAAGATTATATATATAAATATATACTGGACCAGGCTTAGACCTAGGGAGGAAGTAACTCAAGGAAGGTATTACAATGTCTCCTACCTTTTCTTCTCTCTCTTACAAACTGAAACATTATTTCACTCCTAAAAGGGACTCAATCAACCTCAAAACAACTTTGCCTGCACTTTTTTTCAATCTTCATTCAAAATGAATCCCTGTACAAGTAGTTCCGGATAGAAAATACTGACCCGTGACGTACCCACCACCACGATAATCTTTCCTCTAATTCACATCATCTCTGCATCATCTCTCTCCAAATATCAACAAGATAATCATCCTGCAACATCTATCACAATCTGTCCTAAACTGGAATCTTATTTATATTTTTGTTTCATTAAATATAATAAGACACATCATTGTTCATTGTGCTGCAAATCAAATATTAAATTTAAACATTTTTGGTATTTATCACTTAAATTTGCTTTTCTGGAAGTGGCCCAGCATCGCTCAAAGCATGAGCTGATATCCCTGACCTTCATACCTCCCTCTGGGTGTCCTCCTCTCAAAATAAAACAGACTGGTCAATATCTGGGCCAAAATGACATTGATGGAATCAAAATGCCAAGCACATAAATACTAGAGGATACTATATAATGTGCCAAATAAAAAAGGAGAGAAAGATACGTTACTGTACCAATAAAAATATGGTTTATCTTGCACAAATAGGGCATGAGGGTTGTCCATTTATCTAGCATCAAGGAACAATATGTAGCAGGAAACCTATCCATTTGGATGTCACTGGGTTCATTATAATAACCATCTATTATACAATGTGCAACACTAATAAAAAGCAATAATTAACAGTATCCATGAATAAATAAGAGCTAAGCTAAGGAATATTTAACTTCAGACAATTCTGTTTATTTCTGTTCTCTTTTTGTACATGTTCAGTGTTACTGAGACCGCCACACTAGGGTGTACTGAACCTCTCCTGCCATTGCTACAATGAGAAATACTTATTAATCCAGCAATGGGTGTCCAGGAGATGTGCTGAAAATCCCACACCTTGTCCTCACATCTTAGTTTAACTAGGCCAACATTTCTCATTTATATAATAAGCTAATGCAGGTATGAATCAAACGTGCAATACATCAGCTATAAACCATGACCAGATCACCTGGACTGCATAGTAATGTTTGTTTCCATTATTTTGGGGTTAAGCGAGATGTCCAATTAGTATTGTGCATAATTATGGAAAGACAAGAAATGTATTATTTGTTTATTTTTTGTGAGCAGCTGTGTATCCATCTATAATAGGAATATCCATCTATTCTACAACATGGTTAGGGTGTACTAAATGGTAAAGTGTTGGAGAATCCTTGGAGGTGTCACCTAAAAGATAACATACTAATGGAGAGGTTCTCAAAGATTTCTGAAACATTTCATAAGTTAGTAAAATAGCCTCACGAATATGAATTGTGGTATATAAAGAACCAGTTACCAAGTCTGTAATACACAATGCAAAATCAGTGGTCAAGATTCACAAACAAAAATACTGCAACAAAAACAGGGATATATATTTTGGTAGTATGCTGCTCACTTTGATTCCCACCTCCTGCATATGGCCGTTATGGTGAATATGTATTTCATTGAGCAGTCTGAGCAAAGGGAGATTGCCTGCTACCACTTGAATATATGCCTCCCTAATACAGCATTGTATAAAATGATGGGTTATTATATGGAGAAGCAATCCTCTATGTTCAATAAGCTATATTCATGTTGCTTCACTACCGAGTGCATAAATGTTCACATTCAGTGCAAGTGCAGTGCTTGTATTAGAGATCCCCTTGTATTCATTAAACAATGAAGTGACAGTGAGTGAGGCTAGACAGAATCACTAATTCCTAGGAAAGTGTTAATTGTAACAATGATAACTAATATTGGATCCTTATATGTTCATGACAGTAAAATCACAGGTATACATTTCCTAAATTTGTACAACATTCATAAAATGATTTGTATTATTATAGTTCATTTATAACGCGCCGACATATTCTGTAGCGATGTACATATTGCTTCAGTATAAATAATGTTACAATGTGGCTTCTATTATGGCCAAAAAACATGGAGTAATTGGTTTATGAATGTAATAATTATGCATAAGGTTTTATATATATACACAAAAAACCTGAAATAAAAGTTCCATACCTAAAAAATTGACAAATTAAAAAGCCCTATATTTTCATTATCTGCAATTGCATCTCTGGCTAGATTTATCTCCATGGTAAATGCCATGCGTTGTTGCAAGTACATGACCCCGGCTGGTTCATCATGTCCAGCAGGAAAAGGCTGTTTTATTTAGGCCATGCCATTGTACTCAACAACTTGCCAGAAGGGAAACAATAAGACACATTACCAGAAATATGCTGTCTTTTCCCCCAGGTTCTTCTCCATGACATTTCTGTCCAGCACATTGTAGCAGACATTTGTTTTCGCTCCTTTCATAAAGTCCACAAAAATCTTGCCTTTGGTCACATCAAAATTATAATCCAGCACTTTTCCAGCGGGCGGCGTTTTCCAGGTAAACTCAGAGGCAACGGCCATCCAAAATTCTGCATGAGCAAGTACAAGACAAAAAGAGGAAACCATTACATAGAATCAACACTGGAGAACAATAAACTACACAAAGAGAACAAAAGAGCGCCTGTAACATATATGTATGATAGGGATTGTGACACCTAATATACTTATTACATAATAATATATATAGACATAGTGAAAAATAGGTAAATAAATGGTACATCGTAAACTCTTCAGAATAGGGATCTCCACTCTGTTGTACAAAATTGTTGTCTTTACTGTATTGTACATTTTTTATACTTCTACATACCTTTAGAAAGCCTTGTCAAATAATGAGTAGTAGTAATATTGTATATAGATTATAACTTTTCTTTTGCTAGGTATGCCTAGTGGCAAGCAATGAGGCGAGTCCGTGCATATCATATGTATCAGTATGAATTGGTTTATATATATATCCTGTTCTGGATCACTATCTTTTCGTGGCGAAGAGGCTTGTGTACTTCAATGAAGCTGTGAGCTATACCATGTAGGGTCACCCAAGTTATAGCAGACAAATCAAGGTCCACTGGAGAAGGAACTGGTAACGCAATCCAGTATTATTTCCAAGAAAACCTTTTAGATAAGCACGACCACCAGAGATATAATGATAGTTGTGTCTGGCATGCTGCAGTCCATAGGGTCACAGAGAATTGGGCACAACTGAATGACTAAATAACAACAACATATATATATATATATATATATATTAATACTAGGCTTTAGTAAATGTCATTCATTCAGACTATGAGAAGTCATTGCCCTTGTTCTCCAGCCTTTGCAGTATTACAGTATCCCACACCAGACAGCCTTTGCAGTATTACAGTACTCCCACACCTGACAGCCTTTGCAGTATTACAGTACTCCCACACCTGACAGCCTTTGCAGTATTACAGTATCCCACACAGTATTACAGTATCCCACACCTGACAGCCTTTGCAGTATTACAGTACTCCCACACCTGACAGCCTTTGCAGTATTACAGTACTCCCACACCTGACAGCCTTTGCAGTATTACAGTACTCCCACACCTGACAGCCTTTGCAGTATTACAGTATCCTACACCTGACAGCCTTTGCCGTATTACAGTATCCCACACATCATTTGCAGTATTACAGTATCCCACACCTGACAGCCTTTGCAGTATTACAGTACTCCCACACCTGACAGCCTTTGCAGTATTACAGTACTCCCACACCTGACAGCCTTTGCAGTATTACAGTACTCCCACACCTGACAGCCTTTGCAGTATTACAGTACTCCCACACCTGACAGCCTTTGCCGTATTACAATATCCCACACATCATTTGCAGTATTACAGTATCCTACACCGGACAGCCTTCGCAATATTACAGTATCCCACAGCCTTTGCAGTATTACAGTAGTCCCACACCTGACAGCCTTTGCAATATTACAGTATCCCACACAAGACAGCCTTTGCAGT
This sequence comes from Discoglossus pictus, assembly GCA_027410445.1. Lineage (NCBI taxonomy): Eukaryota > Metazoa > Chordata > Amphibia > Anura > Alytidae > Discoglossus > Discoglossus pictus. The sequence continues at coordinate 131,363,311 of CM050166.1, forward strand.
ATTACAGTAGTCCCACACCTGACAGTCTTTGCACTATAACAGTATCCTACACCTGACAGCCTTTGCACTATAACAGTATCCTACACCTGACAGCCTTTGCACTATAACAGTATCCTACACCTGACAGCCTTTGCAGTATTACAGTATCCCACACCTGACAGCCTTTTCAGTATTACAATATCCTACACCTGACAGCCTTTGCAGTATTACATTATCCCACACAGTATTACAGTATCCTACACCTGACAGCCTTTGCAGTATTACAGTATCCCACACATCATTTGCAGTATTACAGTACTCCCACACCTGACAGCCTTTGCAGTATTACAGTATCCCACACAGTATTACAGTATCCCACACCTGACAGCCTTTGCAGTATTACAGTACTCCCACACCTGACATCCTTTGCAGTATTACAGTATCCCACACCTGACATCCTTTGCAGTATTACAGTACTCCCACACCTGACAGCCTTTGCAGTATTACAGTATCCCACACAGTATTACAGTACTCCTACACCTGACAGCCTTTGCAGTATTACAGTATCCCACACCTGACAGCCTTTGCAGTATTACAGTATCCCACACAGTATTACAGTATCCCACACCTGACAGCCTTTGCAGTATTACAGTATCCCACACAGTATTACAGTACTCCTACACCTGACAGCCTTTGCAGTATTACAGTATCCCACACAGTATTACAGTACTCCTACACCTGACAGCCTTTGCAGTATTACAGTATCCCACACCTGACAGCCTTTGCAGTATTACAGTATCCCACACAGTATTACAGTATCCCACACCTGACAGCCTTTGCAGTATTACAGTAGTCCCACACAAGACAGTACTAAGCCTCTCTCCTCTATACACCAGTATCAGTGAGTACCTTGTGGGTTGTTGATGGACTTCTGGTACAAGTCCCTGTATGTGCTGAGGTCTGGCACATGGGCATGTTCTTGCAGTGATGGAGGAGGCTGGTAGGTGCTCTGCTCCTCTGCAGAGGTCACTTCAGACGCTGCTCTCACCTGGGTTGGCATATTTTCTGTAAGAAACCACCCACACTTTAATAAATGTAATAAACACTTCAACTTTGAATTAACAACCAACGGCCCTGACTAACACCCAGTAGCCCTGCTTAAAGGAAGCTTTGGTAAATGACAATCCCCTATGGGTGCAGTAACAGGGAGCTGAGCCTCAGAGGATCTGTCAGCAGTTAATCACCTCACTGACTACTACTTACACAGCTATGTCCAGAACACACTGTAAGTGAGTCTCACACGGCACTGTATTCTCATGTCTCACCATCCAATCAGGGAGCGGCTTGAGCAGACTCCTCTTCGCTGATTGGCTAAGGCGCGCTCGGCTCATCTCTTGCCATTGGATTCGGAGGAGATGGTGAGCTGTGAGCGCGGTGGAGTCAGCAGGCGGAGGATGTGCTGGGAAGGAAGGAGGGGCTGTGTAATGGCTGGGTGTCATCTAGAAATCAGTTACTATGGCCTTGGGGGCAGTCTAGGGGTCCTGTTCAGATAACATATAATGTTATATAACATATAATGCTCTGCAACATAAACATACAGTGCATGGAAACAGGATCTATCCTGTTATGGGCACACACGACACGGGAAGCCCCCTGATGTACTCCCTAAGCCCCTAACCCCCTACCGGCCCTAACCCCCCACACCAGTTACCGGCCCTAATCCTAACCACCTACACTACTTACCAGCCCTAAACCTACCCCCCTAACCCTAAGCCCCTACACCCCTTGCTGGTCCTAACCATCGTAGCCTAACTCTCTAAAAGTAACACCCTAACACTAACCCCCTACACCACTTGCAGGCCCTAACCCCCCACACCAGTTACCGGTCCTAACCCTAAACCTAACCCCAAAATTCTAAGCCCCTACACCATTTAAACCTAAACAAACTTATGCCCCTAACCCTAAGCCCCTACACCACTTAAACCTAAACAAACGTATGCCCCTAACCCTAAGCCCCTACACCACTTAAACCTAAAAAAACTTATGCCCCTAAGCCCCTACACCCCTTGCCAGTCCTAACCCTAACCTTCTAACCATCTTAGCCTAACCCCTTAAAAAAAACTCCCTAAGCCCTAACACCACTTACTGGTCCTAACCCTCTAAACCTAACCCGAAAACCCCTAACCACTTACTGGCCACTAAGAGACAGCTACATCTGGACGTCGGCGGCACGCTTCCTGTGCGTGCACATAACAGGATAGGTCCAAAGCTTTATATAACTGAGCTTGAAACTTAGGTAAACTACAGAAAATAACCCTTTCTCGCTCCTGACTATCCCACATTATTATTTATTTCTTGTAGTGTGGTGATAATCAACAAGAGCATGCCCAGATGGTATAGGTCATAAGACTTTAATAATTAATAGTCTTTGTGACTATGATTATTATGCCGCTGGGCATGCTATTGTTGGTTATGACTATGACACATTTAATCATGTGACGTAAATTCATTAGGTATGAGGAAGGGCTAGATCATATCATTTATGAATAACCCAACCTTCAGTCTCAATTATCTAATGCGTCTTAGTGTTTGTTGTTAATTGATTCCAGAAGGCACGACGAGTGGAGAAAACTATGAGTATCAAACGATAAGGAGTTCCCATAAGGGGTGATGTAAATTAACACATACAGGTTTTAACAAGTGCTGAGCAATCCAAGCATTTTTTGCTCGTCAATATGTGTGGAATACCAAATTCGTCGAGTTTTGAAGATGACAAGTGCCGAGGTACCACTATACTGACATTACAGAAAATGTCAGGTCTATGAATACTAGCGAAGTTTAGTGCTTGGGATTGCCATGTGTCTCTTTCCAGCATCTCCCCCCTGTGAGTTTCTCTTCAGTGTGTCTGCTGAATGTTTGTGTGGTGCGCGCTGACTGGCGCTTGTTTTATTTTCAAAGTCCCGCGTGCCTGGCGTTGTTGGTGTAAGTGTTAGTGTCTTTGCCGTCATATAGTTTCTAAGTCCCGCGTGCCTGGCTTTGCTCAGCCTCATTTTCATCCAGTTTCTGAATTATTTACGTCAGGTATATGAATACTAGCGAATTGCCCGACAAAAAATGACAGGCATAAAATTGTAAGCCAGGCAATGCTGTTTGCCACACAATGTGAGGCTTTTGCTTCTCTAAGCACCTTCGGCGCTCATCATGAGCCCCACGATGAGCTCCTTTGGCGCTCATTGGGAACCTTTCCTCCCGCCTACTGTACTTGCCACTCATTGCAGGGTTCATTAACCTGCAAGTTTAGTGCTTGGGAATGCCATGTGTCTCTTTCCAGCATCTCCCCCCTGTGCCTTCCCTGTGTGTTTCTCTTTTGTGTGTCTGCTGAATGTTTGTGTGGTGCGCGCTGACTGCCGCTTGTTTTATTTTCAAAGTCCCGCGTGCCTGGCGTCGTTGGTGTAAGTGTTAGTGTCTTTGCCGTAATGTATTTTCTAAGTCCCGCGTGCCTGGCTTTGCTCAGCCTCGTTTTCATCTAGTATCTAAATTATTTATGTTTTTTGTCCGACATTTTTTTTCTCGCTTAGCCGATTTTCAAGTGACAAAAACACGTCAAGTAAGGCTCAAAATTGCTTGCAACCTCACTCCCGGGCTTCCTGGCTCACCCCCTGTGCTGTGTGTGATTTTTTTTTAATAATTTGTGTATTTTGGTTTCTGTGGGTCGGACATTAAATTCATTTTTTTCCGAGGTCGTATTTGCAGCCTAAGTGCTGTGCGGCTGCTTAATTGTTCATTTCAGCCTAAGTCCTGCGTGCTTCAATTCCTCAACTGCTCGCCTCACTGAAATGGATTTCAGGTATTACTTTACAGATATCCTGACATGAATTAGTTGTATATTTGTAGCAAATTCCATAGTAACTTGGTCTATATCCACCTGTATATGTCCACCCTACAGAGATGCTCTTGATTTGTTACACATTGTGTGTATGTTTCTATAGTCAGCTGTCATTTGGGTATTATTGCCAGCTGGGATCTATAAATCAGTAGGTTGTCATATAGCAGCTAACTGAACAAAATTATATTTATAAAGCACCTTTTTTTCCAGAACGTCAATAACTTAACATTTTAAATTTCCACTAAACAGAAAACATTATAGTACTGAAATGATATAGGTATAGGACAAAATAACATTATAATGTAACTGGACATAAGAGTTGTGCAAAATGAAATATGGAAACAGTAGGTAAGAACCAAAAAGGCCCATAAAGTCTGCTTATTCTATTTATCTAAAAGCTTCGCTTAATTAAAACTCAGAAAAGCCTTTTTTTGCTCAACCCATACCCCTCTGCTCATAAAAGGGTTAAAATGTCCATTCTCTGTCTGTATTTGCCAATAATTCCAGAATCTTGGTGTCATTTCACTAGAACCCTGTCCCTAAGAGATAAGGATATTCACGTCTGCTAACAGATCTTCACCAGTAGGTCTCAGTGGATGACTTGAGTTATAAGGTGTGAGGAGCTCCTACAGGTAGTTGTGTACAGGTAGTTGTGTACAGGTAGTCTATGACTTGCATTACTTCTCTTTGTGCTTAATCCTTCTATATGGGAGCTGGTCTGCAGTATAATTCATAGCATTCTTCATAAACATACATATGCTCATTATCTGTGTTTCTCTTGTGTGCCTTTGGGTACCCTAAATATTCAGCATTATGACTTCAGAATGAAGCATATGTACATTAATGCTGACAGTGTCACTCTGCTTGCACCAAAGTATTGTGATGTTACTTACTTCATATTTATTCAGAAAGGATGGCGGACAGCTAAAATTGCAAACTAGCATGTTAATTTAGAAAAATGTGTTTTTCAATAATTTCAATTGATTTTTAAATTATAACATAGTCAGAACCTCCACTGTGTCACTTTGACTATTTCATATAAACTAAGCAGTGTACTGAGGTACTGAGGTTAGTAATTATTAAACTCTCAGTTTCAAGTGCTAGTACTTGAGCCAGTTGAAGAATGTGCATGCGTGTATCATGCCTCCTGTGGTTGTGCATTTTACTTGCATGGTAATGCGTGGCATGAACTAACATAGCAACACTCTTAAAATAATGATACTTACACTATGTACTTACATGTTTTATCTATTTTAATATGTAATCACAATTCAAAGTAAAAACAAACAACGTAGTTTAAGAGAAATTATGCAATTTTTTACAAATATTATGCCATCTTATACTGTATATGATTTGGAACAGGCCTGAACTAGAAACTAGATATCAGAGGATATCTGGTGAGGATATTCAACATGGTTAGTAGGAAGATTTTGCATTAAAAGACCACCATCATTTGGGGAAAAGATCATCTTTGTTATATATAATAAAATTACACTTTAATTGTCAACAGTGTGTTCAGGGGCGGATTTACCGCCGGTGCAACCTAGTCCGGGGGAAGGGGGTTCAGTGCTATCTACACCATTTCCCCTTACCCTTTTCCCCTTTTCCATCTTCGCTTCCACCCTTCTCCTCATCTCCCCTTCCCTCCATCTCCCCTTTCTCTTACTGTATGTTGCTGACAGGTGATCAGAGGCTGTGCAGTCTTCCTCTGCCGCGTGTCATTAGACAGGGGCAGGATATCAGGATAACCTACCCCAGCCTAATGATGCACGGGCAGGGGAAGGCTGCACAGCCTCTGATCACCTGTCAGCAACATACAGTAAGAGAAAGGGGAGATGAGAAGAAGAGGAGATATGAGGAAGGGGAGAAGCAGGAGATAAGGAGAAGGGGGGTGAGGAGAAGGGGCAAAATGGGAGATGAGGAGAAGTCCTTCCCCCTTTGACAAGACGTCCAGAGCGTTGAAACGCGTCAGGCGTAGGTTAGAACATGCGTCATTATGTAGGACGCACGCTAGAGTCACATGAGCTTGAATCAGGAAGCAGATATGAGACAGAGAGAGTAGCATCTCGAGCATTGCAGAGAACCTGAAATAGGCCACTCCGGACAGATTCTAATGAACTCTTGACTGTTTTTAACGATATCCACTTAGGGCCTCATTCAATTGCGGTTTGGTCAATTTAGTAGGGCTCTAAATAAGCACATAGCATATTTTTTAAAATAAGTTTTTAGTTAGTGAAAAACTTGCTTTTGGATAGATGCTTACTAACAAAAAAATTCTTTAAAAAATATATGTTATGTGCTTATTTAGAGCCCTATTCAATTGGCCAAACTTCAATTGAATGAGGGCCTTAGACTGTAGTCAGTAAGGAGAAGGTTTTTTCTTAGGACAAAAGCTATATAACTTTTGGTGAACGGAGATAGACAAAATATGCACTAGGTTTGATATATTTAAAGTAATCATAGACTGGCCACCGGAAAACAATTGTTCAACACTTTCTCATGACTACCTCTTAAACTCTTCAGTATCTAAGTGACAAGATCTAGAGATATATCAGATTTAGTTTTTCTGTCCCAAGTCAAGAGCAATGATAGCTACCTTTTGTCTCACTAATCTACAGTGGTACATAAAGACAAGTAAAGACCCACCTAATTCCTAGTATATGGAATCAGTAAGTGGGATTGTGTATTGATTTTTGTCTCCAGTACCGCAGTTCATCCAGTATATGCTCCAATATGTGTACTCATATTAAGTACCGTATATACTCGAGTATAAGCCGAGTTTTTCAGCCCTTTTTTTAAGGCAAAAAAGGCCCCCCTCGGCTTATACTCGAGTCACTCTCTCCCCCCATGTCTCTCTACCCCTCGTGTCTCTCTAACCCCCCCGTGTGTCTCTCTACCCCCCCGTGTCTCCCTCCCCCCTCCTCAACCTAAACCCCCCTCAACCCCCCTCCTCTACCTAAACCCCCCTAAATACCTCCCCCCTCTCCCCTCACTTACCTGCTTGTGCTCCGGCCTCCGCTCCTTGACACGGCGCGCATGTGACGTCACATGCGCGCCGCGTCATTAGCATATACCGGGTGCCGGGAGGGGGTTGAGGTTGAGGATGGGGGGTTGAGGATGAGAATGGGGGGGTTGAGGAGGGGGGTTGAGGAGGGAGGTTGAGGAGGGAGGTTGAAGATGAGGAGGGAGGTTGAGGAGGAGGGGTTGAGGAGGGAGGATGAGGATGGGGGCTTGAGGAGGGGGTTGAGGATGGGGGGTTGAGGATGGGGGGGGTTGAGGATGGGGGGGGTTGAGGAGGGAGGTTGAGGATGAGGAGGGAGGTTGAGGATGAGGAGGAGGGGTTGAGGAGAGAGGATGAGGATGGGGGGTTGAGGAGGAGGATGAGGGGGTTGAGGAGGGAGGATGAGGTTGTGGGGCTTGAGGATGGGGGGATGAGGAGGGAGGTTGAGGATGGGGGGGTTGAGGATGAGGAGGGGGTTGAGGAGGGAGGATGAGGAGGGAGGTTGAGGAGGGGGTTGAGGATGAGGAGGGGGTTTAGGATGAGGAGGAAGGTTAAGGGTGAGGAGGGAGGTTGAGGATGAGGAGGGAGGTTGAGGATGAGGAGCGAGGTTAAGGATGAGGAGGGAGGTTAAGGATCAGGAGGGAGGTTCAGAAGTGGGGTTGAGGAGGGTGATAAGGGAGGGGGGAAGAGACACAGGGAAGGGAGAGGGGAGAAGAGACACGGAGAGAGAGGGGGACACAGAGGGCACAAGAGGGACACAGGGGGCAGCACATTTCCCACCCTCGGCTTATACTCGTGTTACTCATTTTACCCAGTATTTTGTGGTAAAATGGGTGCCTCGGCTTATACTCGGGTCGGCTTATACTCGAGTATATACAGTAACTTTGAAATTAACAAGAGGCAGACCAGCCCATAATATATTTGGAAAATGCATTAAATGCCAAGAACTTTGTTGCCAAAGGAGCAAATCAGTGCATTTGTTTTTAAATGTTAATAGATTTTATTAATCGTTCCCTATATTGAATAAAAGTAATATTAGAAATCATAACCTATTGTTTCTATATAGATGAGGACAAGGGAACATGGGGTAGGGGGAGATAAGGAGAAGGGGGTGGGAGATGGGGTAGGGGAGATGAGGAGAAGGGGGAAATGGGAGATGAGGAGAAGGCGGAGAAAGGAAATGGAGTGCCAAGAGGCCCTGGGAAGCTTAAATGCATTTTATATATATATATTTATATATACCGTATGTACTCGAGTATAAGCCGACCCGAGTATAAGCCGAGGCACCTATTTTACCACAAAATACTGGGTAAAATGAGTGACTCGAGTATAAGCCGAGGGTGGAAAGTGTGCTGCCCCCTGTGTCCCTCTTGTGCCCTCTGTGTCCCCCTCTTGTGTCCCCCTCTCTCTCCCGTGACTCTTCTCCCCTCTCCCTTACCTGTGTCTCTTCCCCCTTCTCCCTTCCCTGTGTCTCTCCCCCCCTCTCCCTTCCCTGTGTCTTTCCCCCCTCCTCATTCTCAACCTCCCTCCTCAACCCCAATCCTCATCCTCAACCTCCCTCCTCATCCTCACCCCCCTCATCCTCAACCTTCCTCCTTAGCCCCCCATCATCAACCTTAACCCCCCTCCTCAACCTCCCTCCTCATCCTCAACCTCCCCCTCATCCTCAACCCCCTGCTCATCCTCAACCCTCTCCTCATCCTTAACCACCTCCTCAACCTCCCTCCTCATCCTCAACTTCCTTTCTCAACCTCCCTCCTCAACCTCCCCATCCTCAACCCCCTCCTCAACCTCCCTACTCAACCTCAACCCCCTCCTCAACCTCCCTCCTCATCCTCAACCACCCTCCTCAACCTCCCTCCTCAACCTCAACCCCCCCATCCTCAACCCCCTCCTCAACCCCCCTCCTCAACCTCCCTCCTCAACCTCAACCCCCCTCCTCAACCTACCTCCTCATCCTCCCTCCTCATCCTCAACCCCCCCACCCTCCTCATTCTACCCCTCTAAATACCCCCCCTCTCCCTTTCCCCTCACTTACCTGCATCTGAAGCCGGCACCCGGTATATGCTAATGACGTGACGTCACATGCGCGCCACGTCATTAGCATATACCGGGTGCCGGCACATGCGCGCCACGTCAAGACGCCGGAAGTAGCGGAGGCCGGAGCAAAAGCTTCAGATGCAGGTAAGCGGGGGGGGGGGGGGTTATTTCGAGCGGTAGAATGAAGGGGGGAGGCGGTTTAGAATGAGGAGGGGGGTTGAGGATCAGGAGGGGGGAGAGAAAGAGACACAGGGTTAGAGAGACACGGGGGGGTAGAGAGATACGGGGGGTAGAGAGACATGGGGGGGTAGAGAGACACAGGGGGGTTAGAGAGACACGGGGGGAGAGTGACTCGAGTATAAGCCGAGGGGGCCCTTTTTAGCCTTAAAAGAAAGGCTAAAAAACTCGGCTTATACTCTAGTATATACGGTATATACATATATAAATATATATAATATAACATATATATATATACACATATATATATATATATATACAGTGCCTTGCAAAAGTATTCACCCCCTTGACTTTTTACCTATTTTGTTACATCACAGCCTTAAGTTCAATGTTTTGTTAATCTGAACTTTATGTGATGGATCAGACCACAATAGTCTAAGTTGGTGAAGTGAAATGAGAACAATATATACATAAAACTATTTTTAAGAAATAGAAAACAGAAAATTGGCATGTGCGTATGTATTCACCCCCTTTGTTATGAAGCCCATAAAAAGCTCTGGTGCAACCAATTACCTTCAGAAGTCACATAATTAGTGAAATGATGTCCACCTGTGTGCAATCTAAGTGTCACATGATCTGTCATTACATATACACACCTTTTTTGAAAAGCCCCTAAGCAAGAGGCACCACTAACCAAACACTGCCATGAAGACCAATGAACTCTCCAAACAAGTAAGGGACAATGTTGTTGAGAAGTAGAAGTCATAGTTAGGTTATAATAAAAATATCCAAATCTTTGATGATCCTCGGGAGCACCATGAAATCTATCATAACCAAATGGAAAGAACATGGCACAACAGCAAACCTGCCAAGAGACGGCTGCCCAGCAAAACTCACAGACCGAGAAAGGAGGGCATTAATCAGAGAGGCAGCACAGAGACCTAAGGTAACCCTGGAGGAGCTGCAGAGTTCTACAGCAGAGACTGGAGTATTTGTACATAGGACGACAATAAGCCGTGCGCTCCATAGATTGGGCTTTATGGCAGAGTGGCCAGAAGAAAGCCATTACTTTCAGCAAAAAACACGTTTTGAGTTTGCGAAAAGGCATGTGGGAGACTCCCAAAATGTATGAAGGAAGGTGCTCTGGTTTGATGAGACTAAAATGTAACTTTTCTGACATCAAAGGAAAATGTCTGACGCAAACCCAACACATCACATCACCCAAAGAACACCATCCCCACAGTGAAACGTGGTGACAGCATCATGCTGTGGGGAGGTTTTTCAGCAGCCGGGACTGGGAAACTGGTCAGAGTTGAGGGAAAGATGGATGGTGCTAAATACAGGGATATTCTTGATCAAAACCTGTACTACTCTGCGTGATTTGAGGCTACGATGGAGGTTCACCTTCCAGCAGGACAATGACCCCAAACACACTGCTAAAGCAACACTTGAGTGGTTTAAATGGAAACAGGTAAATGTGTTGGAATGGCCTAGTCAAAGCCCAGACCTCAATCCAATAGAAAATCTGTGGTCAGACTTAAAGATTGCTGTTCACAAACCATCCAACTTGAAGGAGCTGGCGCAGTTTTGCAATGAGGAATGGGCAAAAATCCTAGTGTTAAGATGTGGCAAGCTCATAGAGACTCATTCAAGTGACTTGGAGCTGTATTGACTTTAGGGGGAGAATAGTTATGCACATTGACTTTTTCTGTTATTTTCTCCTATTTGTTCTGTGCTTCACAATAAAAAAAAACATCTTCAAAGTTGTGGGCATGTTCTGTAAATTAAATGATGCAAATCCTCAAACAATCCATGTTAATTCCAGGTTGTGAGGCAACAAAACACGAAAAATGCCAAGGGGAGTGAATACTTTTGGGAGGCAGTTATATATTGTATATATAAATAAATATATACAGTGGATATAAAAAGTATACACACCCCTGTTAAAATGTCAGGTTTCTGTGCTGTAAATAAATGAGACAAAGATATTAAGGGAAGAAAAAAATAATAATATTAATGTGGTTGCATAAGTCTGCACACCCTCTTATAACTGGGGATGTGGCTGTTTTCAGAATTAAGCAATCACAATCCAAATCGTGTTAAATAGGAGTCAGCATACACCTGCCATCATTTAAAGTGCTTCTGATTAACCCCAAATAAAGTTCAGCTGCTATAGTTGGTCTTTCCTGAAATGTTCTTAGCCGCATCCCACAGCAAAAGCCATGGTCCACAGAGAGCTTCCAAAGCATCAGAGGGATCTCATTGTTAAAAGGTATCAGTCAGGAGAAGGGTACACAAGAATTTCCAAGGCATTAGATAAACCATGGAACACAGTGAAGTCATCATCAAGTGGAGAAAATATGGCACAACAGTGACATTACCAAGAACTGGAGCTCCCTCTAAAATTGATGAAAAGACGAGAAGAAAACTGGTCTGGGAGGCTACCAAGAGGCCTACAGCAACATTAAAGGAGCTGCAGGAATATCTGGCAAGTACTGTCTGTGTGGTACATGTGACAACAATCTCCCATATTCTTCATATGTCTGGGCTATGGGGTAGAGTGGCAAGACGAAAGCATTTTCTTACAAAGAAAAAGATCCAAGCCAGGCTACATTTTGCAAAAACACATCTGAAGTCTCCCAAAAGCATATGGGAAAAGGTGTTATGGTCTGATGAAACAAAGGTTGAACTTTTTGGCCATAATTCCAAAAGATATGTTTGGTGCAAAAACAACACTGCACATCACCAAAAGAACACCATACCCACAGTGAAGTATGCTGGTGGCAGCATCATGCTTTGGGGCTGTTTTTCTTCAGCTGGAACTGGGGTCTTAGTTAAGATAGAGGGAATTATGAACATTTCCAAATATCAGTCAATATTGGCACAAAGCCTTCAGGCTTCTGCTAGAAAGCTGAACATGAAGAGGAACTTCATCTTTCAGCATGACAACGACCCAAAGCATACATCCAAATCAACAAGGGAATGGCTTCACCAGAAGAAGATTAAAGTTTTGGAATGGCCCAGCCAGAGCCCAGACCTGTTGATTTGGATGTATGCTTTGAGTCGTTGTCATGCTGGTTCTCTCAAGCACAACTGCACAAAAAGTCTGATAATGGTGGTGGTGCTAGCAGATCTGACAGGGAGGGGATTGAATGTTTACACACGTGGACTGGAATCACACACACTCACTCACATTCGGCCTGTCATATCTCACACTCAGCCTATCATATCACACACTCAGACTCAGCCTGTCATATCACACACCCTCAGCTTGTCAAGTCATACACAAACTCTCCCTGTCACCATACACTCAGCCTGTCACATCACATACACACTCAGCCTATCAGCACACACTCAGCCAGTCACTTCACCCCACACTCAGCCTTTCAAATCACACTCAGCCTGTCAGCACACACTCCACCTGTCACATCACATACACACAGCCCGTCACAAACACACTCAGCCTGTCACACCACACTCAACATGTCACATCACACTCATATTTAGCCTGTCAACCGACACTCAGCCTTAAACTTCATGCACACACTGAGCAAGTCATCCCACACTCAGCTGTCGCATCACACATACACAATCAGTCTGGCACCCCACACTCAGCCTGTCACATCCTTCATACTCTCAGCCTATCACACATACACTCAGCCTGTCACATCACACTCAGCCTGTCAACCCACATACCCACTCAGCCTGTCACATACACTAAGCCTGTCACATCACACTCACACTCAGCTTGTCACACCACACTCACATTCAGCCTGTCACATCATACATACACTCAGCCTGTCACATCACACTCAGACTCAGCCTGTCACAAACACACAGCCAGTCACCCAACACTCAGAATGTCACATCACACATACACTCTGCCTGTCACATCACACATATACTCATCCTGTCACATCACACTCAGCCTGTCACATAACACATACACTTAGCTTGTCACATCACACTCACATTCAGCCTGTCACATCATACATACACTCAGCCTATCACATCACACTCAGACTCATCCTGTCACAAACACACAGCCTGTCACCCAACACTCAGAATGTCACATCACACATACACTCTGCCTGTCACATCACACATACACTCATCCTGTCACATCACACTCAGACTGTCACATCATACATACACTCAGTCCATCAGCCCACACTCAGCATGTAACATAACACATACACTCAGCCTGTCACATCACACATACACTCAGCCTGTCACCCCACATACCCACTTAACCTGTCACATCACACTCAGACTGTCACACACACATTCAGCATGCCACATCACACTCAGCCTGTCACCCCACATACCCACTCAGCCTGTCACATCACACATGCGCTCTTCCTGTCACCCCACACTCACACTGTCACACATACTCAGCATGTCACATCACACTTAGCGTGTCACTCTGCATACCCACTCAGCCTGTCACATCACACACACACTCAGCATGTCACATCACACTCAGCCTGTGACCTGACACTGTCACACGCACACTCAGCATGTCACATCACACTCAGCCTGTCAGTTGAGGTGTGCTCCGCGCAGGATGGGGCAAACTGTCAGCAGGTAAGCCACAGCTTTCACGTTCCCCCTCACTCCTCCATGTGCTCTACAGTAGGAGATGCAACCTCATCCCGGCACTGCACTGTGATCTGATCCCACCCCTAGCAGTCTGTTAACCCTCACATGCCCGCTTCCCTAACCCAGCTCCTCACAAACACACAGTTCGGAAACAAGGCTACAACAACAAAAAATACATTGATTTTTTTATTCAAAATAAGGCGCCCCTTTAAGTGATGCATCCTTAGGCAGACGTCTAACTCGCCTAATTGTAAAAGGAACATACTCCGATTGGACTGATGTGGTAAGTGGAGTTCCTCAGGGTTCAGTATTAGGTTCTCTCTTTTTTAACATATTTATTAATGACTTAGAAGTGGGACTGTAAAGTATTGTCTCAATTTTTACTGATGACACTAAGTTGTACAAGGTAATTAAATCAGATAATGATGTACTTTCCCAACAAAGGGATTTGCATAAATTAGAGAAATGGGCGACTAAATGGCACATGAGATTTAATACGAATAAATGTACAGTTATGCATATGGGAAGGAAAAATTGCTATGCAATTTATATTCTTAATGAAGCAATTCTTGGGGTATCAGATATTGAAAGGGATTTGGGAGTATTTGTGGACAACCGCCTAGGTAACAGTACTCAATGCCAAGCAGCAGCTGCAAAGGCAAATAAAATATTAGCATGTATTAAGAAGGGTATAGAAGCAAGGGAAGCAAAAATATAATTCTGCCACTATACAAATCCCTAGTACACCCTCATTTGGAATACAATTTTGGCCACCACTTCATAAAAATAAAATGTTAGAGCTGCAAAAAGTACAGAGAAGAGCAACAAGGCTAATAAGGGGAATGGAGGGGCTAAGTTATGAAGAAAGACTAACCAAATTAAACTTATTTTCTCTAGAAAAAAGTCTGAGAGGGATACGTCTAAGAGGGGATATGATTACCTTATATAAATATATCCAGGGCCAATACAAGGCTTTGTCAAATGAGCTTTTTGTGCCAAGAGGTTTTCAACTAACAAGGGGATATCCTTTGAGATTAGAAGTAAAAAGATTTCACTTTAAAGAAAGAAAAGGGTTTTTCACAGTAAGGGTGGTTAATCTGTGGAATTTTCTACCAAAGGAGGTGGACACAGCGGATTTGATAGATAACTTTAAAAAGGGATTGGATATATTTTTAAATAAAAAGGGCATTCAGTTTTATCCTGGATAATTAGAGAGAGAGTATTGATCCAGGGAGGAGTCTGATTGCTAGTATCTGGGGTCAGGAAGGAATTTTATATGTTTTTCCCCCTTTTGAAACAATTGGCAAAGTTCCACTTGTTTTTTTTCCCTGTTTGCCTTCCTCTGGATCAATTAGCAATTAATAATTAATCTGAATACTGCAGATCAGAGGAGATCTTAAAAGTTTGAACTTGGTTGACTAAAAGTATTTTTGCTACCTCAATTACTATGTAACTATGATATTAATATTTCATCAGCTTAAGTCATACTGAACATTTAGTATTATTGTGTAGTACATATGTATAATTTACACACCCTATTTGCATTACAATTTCCCCCATATTTTAAGATTGTTATACTATTAATTCATATATACTTCTATGAACTTATTTCATGATATCTGTTAAACTTAAACATTTCAACCGCACATAGTTAATTTTTTACTGTTACCTGCATAGTTGAAACATACTCTTTATTTACAGAGTTCAGTCCACTTTCCTCTACTTGTAGTGTAGTTGGATCTGACCTTCAGAGGATATATGCAGTGAACATCTCTGATAACACATAGCCATAATTATCCAAACTCCAACCTTCAGTATAAGGGATCCTTGACATCACAGATATTTCGTTAGGAGAATATGCAACCTAGAATGATGGTTCCAACCCGCCATCACAATGTACAGTTCTATAAAACATATATGCCATATAATATGAAGCAAATGAATTATAAATTATCACACATAACTTGGACACAGGTGCAGGTTACAAAAAAGCATAAGAACCTATTTTTGTAAAAAAAACACTTTTGCTTTTTCTCATCATAAGTTTGATCCTGTTTTGTCACACCTTTTGCTGTTTATACTGAAACAGAGATTGTTTGTCATAAGTGCCTCTTCTAGCATAAACTTCAATTGCAACCTATATTATGTGAGGGTTTTTTCCATACACCAATAGCAAAAGCTTCATGATTGTACACTTGTAATTATTTCACCTGTGTAAGACACTGACTAATAATCCATTGTTTCTTCTTTCTTGGATATTCCACTTGCACATTGCCTCAAATAAATAATATATCAGCCTCATAAACAATCAGGCCCATGCCTGTTGAATCTATGATTTGTTAGTTATTTCACTTCACACACTGTAAGAATACCTATAATTGAAAGAATAATTTGGTGGTAATGTTTTTTCTTTTCATTACAGGAAATGTGATGTGACTATAGCTATTTCCCAGCACATATTCTGGAATATGTACCCTTATTTAATATGGTTTTGACTTTTTTTTTATGAGTGATGCCATAAACCCACCCAAAACCTCCCCCTATCTATTCATAATCATATCCAGTTTGACTTAATTGAATGAAATTGTTAATATGATAGATAGCTTAGATGCTCTTAATCCCACTGATAACCCCTCTTCCTGTATGCAAAATTGTGAATTACAAAACAAGCTCCAAACTGTATAAATTGGTAGTTTTAGGATTAAATGACCACTGTACTAAAAATATCATTTAAAAAATAGAAGAGTTTTAGGAACGTTTAAAATAAATAAATACAGTCTTTAATTTTAAACTATTGTCTCCAGTTTTGCTTTGACAGCACTAGAAGCCATTGTTCCAAATAGGATTATATACCTGAGAAGAATGGAGAAACCTTGGAGTCAGATAACAAACCTATTCACTTCTTCACGGTTGAGTCACATTGTTATGGCCACTGACTAATTTTGACATCAACAGTGCACTGCCAATGAAATATGGCACGTGTCATGAGCTGACCTGGTGGGTATATAAGGTGACATGTAGACATTCTGCAAACATATCAACCATTGCTGTAATGGGTAAAATGTGCAATTTATCCAACTATGAAAAGGAGATGGTCACTGGCTTTCATAACATTACACTTTAACCACAGCAGCATAC
The DNA here is from genome assembly GCA_027410445.1 of Discoglossus pictus. NCBI lineage: Eukaryota > Metazoa > Chordata > Amphibia > Anura > Alytidae > Discoglossus > Discoglossus pictus. The sequence continues at coordinate 131,380,134 of CM050166.1, forward strand.
GAACAGTTTGTGAACTGTTTGTATGCTGTTGTGGTTAAAGTGTAATGTAGAAATTGCAGAGTTGTGGTTGGAGAAGCATAATTGCTCCTGACCAGTACCTAGATGTTCGGTGAATCTGGGCGGCTGGATGGTGTGTAGTTACACCATTGGTATATGATCTTTCCAATCTTGTGTGTGAGATGATGTATTGATATAGTTCTCGTTATACAAAGCACATACACAATCGTATATAAAAAATCCAGTTTATTTTTGTTTTACAGAATTCTCCGCCCTCTGGGTCGGAATTTAGGTCATGTAAAAACAATGATGAAGCAATAAAATCCAAAGCAATAAAAAATGCTGATATATAATATATACTGAAATGCATGAATAAATGGATGATCAAACACGTTTCGCTGTGGTGTAAATAGCTTCCTCAGTGATAATATAGTTCTGCGGGTACATATGAAAGAGCCAAAAGTCTATATTGTCATACAGAGTACAGCTTTTATGACTCTTCTATGCTAAAGTGTAATGTGACTGGGCAAATGGCACCATTGTAATTAAACAGCGTGGAAACTAGAGCACTACGTGCCATTGATGTCTGAGGTGAGCAACGGCTGCGAAGGTATGTGAGGGCCAACCAAAACGCTACAGTTGAGCAATTTACTGTCCAACTGAATCAGGGGCTACTAGACGTGTGCCTAAAACGACAGTACAACGAAAACTATTGTGTATGGGGCTCCAAAGCAAACAGCTGGTCTCTGCATCCATGCTGACGAGGGTTCATCTTTAGGACCTCTTCAAAATGGGAAAGGGTTGCCTTCTTTGATGAGCTACGTTTTCTGCTCCATTGACTGGACGGATGTTGGCATATCAGGAACAAATCCTTCAAGAAAAAACAATCTGAAACCATTGTTGGAAGAACACAAGCTGGTGATGGCAGCGTTATGGTCGGGGGAATGTTTTCTTGGCATTGTCTGAGTCTACTCATACCTCTGGAAGGCACTCTCAACTGATTATTATTAATCATTGCAGATCAAGTACACCCATACATGTTGACTCTCTTCCCTGGAGCAGATGGGATCTTCCCGCAGAACAATGCAACATGTTATATGGCCAGAATTGTCCGGGAGTGGTTGGAAGAGTCTGACGAAGACTTCCAAGTACTTCCCCCCCTATCACCATTGTTGCCATATGGATCCTCCCCCACCCACTCTTCAGCAGCTGTCAGATGCACTGCAGTCTGCATGGCTCCAGAGACCCTTGCCAACCTTCCAGAATTGACTCTCTAGCTGCTGTCCATGCTGTACACAGTGGTTATTCAGGATATTAGATGGTGTTCATAATAATGTGACTTAGCTGTGTATTTATTTGTTAACAAAATACTATTCATAGTGCATCCTATGCAGCTAAAACACCATATTACTGTTATTGCACAGTTTGTGGTATCAAACATCATTACTGTCCTTGATCTTGATAGTAGTTTTGGTGGAATAGAGGACAGGTATTAGAGACTTGTTTAGAGTCTGTGACTTAAAAGGAGCAAATGGCTTTGAGGTGATGAGAAGGAGGATTCAGGGAGAAGGAATCCATGGCCTGATGCCATGATCTGTTCAGTCCGGAGGCGTAATAAAGACTCTGGGTCTAGTGACCAGGCAAGCGAGATAAGGTAACCTTATGTGCAGAAGTGGTCAATAATACAGTTTATGTGGGGATTCTAGGGTACTGAGGTTACAGTTGTAAATTAGCTTGAACATCTACTTTATAAGGGACACCAGGTGTGGGATAGCTGGGCAGAAATAGTGGGCCAAGCTCATCAGGGAACTCCACCCAAGCCAAAACTGTACATGCCAGAAGTGGGATGAGTGGTGATATGAGAATAGCTTGCCATCTCTATTCATGTCTTCCTGGGTTTTAGCCAATCTGCAAGTCAGTAACATTGAAGAGTTCCTGATTAGTGACTCATATCACTAGAGGTAAATTCAATATCCCTAAGTACACAACAGATAACATTGTTTCTGTGCTGATACATGTATTTGTGTGGTTCCCAAAAATAAGGTGTTGTTAGGATACACACTCCAGCTATAGTTCTTTCATACATCGCTTGTGATTTTAACTATTTTTATCAGAGATATTTTATTGACTACATTATACTTAACCAAGATATTCTTTATGCTCCAGCTGGTGAGATATGAAGGAATCCTGGATCTAACCAGTTCCATCACAATTCCAAAAGCAAATACATTTTTGTGATTTTGAATAGAAATGTAATTTTCAAGCTATTAAAAATATTAAATTGAATTAAGGTTGGAAGCAATTTAAAAACTTTTAAGTTGCTTGAGTTTTTTTTTTAAACCAGATAGAGTTAGTGTTATGTTAATTAAGAAACAGCAATACTTTTGTTATTTAGCAACAAAATACCATTATTCCATGTTCATTTCTAGCTTGAATGTGCCTATGAAAATGCTATTTATTTTTCTAAGAGACTGTATTATATGAAAAGTATATTAGCAGTCATTGATAAATGGCATCCTATAATAACAATACTACTACTAATAATAATAATATCATGTGACATGATAATAATGAAGACCCATAAATCTACTCCTGAACATTTTTAAAAGTCAGAGAATTTTAATGGAATTTTCTGTGGTAAAAGTTTTAATACTTGAAATTATCATAGCCCAAGGTGTGCTATGCTGCTTATACAAACTATGGGTATGGTTTTTAAGACGATTGAATAACCACAGTTGGTTTTGGTTAAAGGTACCTTTCCATCAGTGTGCATAGAAGGCATACATTAAAACAGTTTTTTACAAAAATGTTTAAACCATGGACTTCTATTTGATCCCAGTACCCCACAAGCTCCAAAACAGGCCCGATACCTCAAATCCTTAACAATAACACCTGAACCTCTTTCAAAATTAACAAAAAAACCTTTTGGAGTTATTGTCTCATGGAATCCATGGTCAAAGAAAATGGAAAACCAAAGTTCTGCGTAACAGAGTTTTAGAAATGTTGTTTTAAAACATTACTACCTTTTTTTAACACTTTATTGCAGGGGTGAGCAACTAATTTCCCAAAGGGGCCACATGAGAAACTCGGAATGTTGTGAAGGGCCGAACCATAGGCTCAATATTAATTTTATAGCTTTATTTTATTTTCTCAGTGCCAGAAGCAGTATCTACAGAATGCTATCTATCCCAGTTAGTCACAACACTGCTGCTCACAAATTGCCCCCTTTTACAAGTGGCAGTGTTTTTTTGTCCAGGACAAATTTGTATCCCACTGTAGGCCACTGTAGCTCGTTGGACAGGGACGGCCAAAGGGACAGATGTGGCCCTCGGGCCGCACAATGCCCAGGTCTGCGTTATTGCATGCTCTATGCTCTTTTTTTATTGCCTCATGACTTGCTGGGAACAAAAAGCTTCCATGAAAGGGACTGAAAAATATAAGTGTTTCTTATTGAAAGCCCAAAGCAGTAAGTCCGAATTAATGAGATACATTAATTTAATCACCAAGTGTTGTGTACTGAACGAACAATCATTTTTATTCTTAGAATGCACAAAAAAATATCTGTTAGCCTGAACTTAATTCGACAAAAAAAAAAAATAGTGAGTTTCGCTTATAAATTATAAAAGTAAGAATTGCAACAAATATTTATCTGAAACTGATGAATAAAAATATTTTATTACTATCTAAAACATGCCATCTAGTTAGCATACAAATTTAAAGAAATAGAAAGCCTCATAAAATTAATATATAATAACAGTTCAATAATAAAAAATAAAATGGTCAGTATAGCCATAATCCCATAAAAATGTAGTCGGGATGAAATCCTTCAGAGGTGAAGTATTGGAGGATGGCAAGTCCAATGCAACAAGTCCAAAGGCACATGCAAAGAAATGGCAAGCCAAAGGCCAGCAGAAATCCAACGAGGTCAGCAACAATCTGGGTCAGAGCGCTCCAAAAGGGAACAGGATCTGTAGCAAAGAGAGCAGGACGACACAGCAGCAACCAGACTTACCCCAGTCAAAGAAACCTACAACAGGCACCGTGAGGATGTTTGGAGCAGCAAAAAATAGTCCCAGATGAGGTGTGATTGGCTGACAGAAAGACTGGGCTTAATAACAACCAATTAGGAGAACAGCATCAAAAGCTAGGAGAGGTACTTCTGACTAATCTGTTTCACAGGACATTTAGCTGTAGCATGAGACTGTAGTACGTCACATTTATGCTAAGCCACAATATCTGCCACATCATCGTACTTGGACGTTGTCTCTGACAGAAATTCTAGTATATTGTACTAGATATAATATTAAATACATTTAAAATCCACTATATTATTGTTAGGCTATATTAAATAATTAGAAAATATGAAAAATCACAATCAGGATCCTGATGTGTATCTAAAGATAAATAAAAAGCACAAATTATAATATTTTTTTTAAACAGCACTTCATTATTTTAATTATTTTCACATATATATTTACTGTAGTATGATTCCTACTTTCTTTTATTTTATTAATGTTTAATAAAAAAAGAAGAAATACATAAAACAGAAAAAAAGAACAAAAAAGAAGTACCGTATACTCGAGTATAAGCCGAGTTTTTCAGCCCTTTTTTTAAGGCTAAAAAGGACCCCCTAGGCTTATACTCGAGTCACTCTCCTCCCGTGTCTCTCTAACCCCCCCCATGTCTCTCTACCCCCGTGTCTCTCTACCCCCGTGTCTCACACGCGCGCCACGTCATTAGCATATACCGGGTGCAGGCACATGCGCGCCACATCAAGACCCGGAAGGAGCGGAGGCCGGAGCAGGTAAGTGAGAGGAGGGGGGGGGGTATTTAGTGGGGTAGGATGGGGGGGTTGGGTTTAGAATGAGGGGGGGGGTTGAGGATGAGGAGGGAGGTTGAGGAGGGAGGTTTAGGAGGGGGTTGAGGTTGAGGAGGGGGTTGAGGATGAGGAGGGGGTTGAGGATGAGGAGGGAGGTTGAGGAGGGGGTTGAGGTTGAGGAGGGGGGTTGAGGTTGAGGAGGGGGTTGAAGATGAGGGGGTTGAGGATGAGAGGGTTGAGGATGAGAGGGTTGAGAAGGGAGGATGAGGAGGGGGGTTGAGGTTGAGGAGGGAGGTTGAGGATGGGGGGGTTGAGGATGAGGAGGGAGGTTGAGGCTGAGGAGGGAGGTTGAGGATGAGGAGGGAGGTTGAGGATGAGGAGGAGGGTTGAGGTTGAGGATGAGGAGGGGGGTTGAGGATGAGGAGGGGGGTTGAGGTTGAGGGGGGGGTTGAGGAGGGGGTTGAGGATGGGGGGTTGAGGAGGAGGGGGTTGAGGAGGGAGAATGAGGAGGGAGGATGAGGAGGGGGATTGAGGAAGGGGGTTGAGGAGGGGTTGAGGATTGGGGGGTTGAGGTTGAGGAGGGAGGTTGAGGATGGGGGGGTTGAGGATGGGGGGGTTGAGGATGAGGAGGGAGGTTGAGAATGAGAAGGGAGGTTGAGGAGGGGATTGAGGTTGAGGAGGGAGGTTGAGGAAGGGGTTGAGGATGAGGAGGGGAGTTGAGGATGAGGAGGGGGGTTGAGGTTGAGGAGGGGGTTGAGGAGGAGGGGGTTGAGGATGAGGAGGGATGATGAGGAATGGGGTTGAGGAGGGAGGTTGATAATGAGGAGGAGGGGAAGAGGCACAGGGAAGGGAGAGGGGAGAAGAGACACTGGAGAGAGAGGGGGACACAGAAGGCACAAAAGGGAGGGACACAGGGGGCAGCACATTTCCCACCCTCTGCTTATACTCAAGTCACTCATTTTACCCAGTATTTTGTGGTAAAATAAGTGCCTCGGCTTATACTTGGGTCGGCTTATACTCGAGTATATACGGTAATTATCTTTTTACACACTACAAAACCCCACATACAGAATACAATATAAGTACATCAAAAACATTTGTCCTTTTGACTCAAGACCTATCAATAACCAAATGCTCTCAAAATACCCTTTCACTCCCATTATGCTTCAAAATATTCTCACTTAATGGATTTCCAGGGTCATTGAAACTATCAGTTTCTAGACTTAATCTTATCGATCATATTTTATACCTGTCTACAGTGTGATCTGAAGAAAAAAAGACAGGACAAAGGGAGAGAAAAAAAAAAATAACAGCACAAAAAATAAATAAAAATAAAGCAACAACAACAGAACAAAACAATAAGTGTTGCACTGAGACTGAGAAAGCAGAGTGGGTGATACGGCATCTCAGACTAACCTATTTGGTTTTAGCACTTGCTAAAAATTATTATTGGTCCAGAGTTCTAATTTTAATTATCCCATATAAACCACTTATATTGGGAGGAGGGGGGATTACAGTAATACCCAGATCAAGAAGATCCACATCCATCGATCGGTTTATACATAACCTATTTTTCACTTCCAGCCATGAAGGTAAGTCTCTATATTTCCACTTAGAAACAATTAAACCCTTTGCAACCATAAGGATTTGGATCAAAAAAGCTTTTAAATCCTGGGAGAATGCTCATGAAAATAGTAGTAGGATTCCTACTTTTGACCTTTCCACTCACTATTGTTTTGTGATTAAAAACTTGCAATCCAAATACATATAAAAGACCTTACGGAACTTTGTGAAAAATAATTGACACTCCTGCCCTAGTGTTTGGCAGCCAGAGGGATACCTAACTTTGCGATTTAATTCTACAGATTCCAGCAAACTGTCCATCTGAATATATACTGTATATCTTTGGATTTAAGAGCCTACCATCCATTTTTCTTTGACCTTAATCCATTCATCTTATTATGTATGTTTTTTTAATTATATTCATATAATCAGGCAAATGCATTACTTCTCTAATTCTATAAACAGATCTTTAAAAAGTCCACGTGGCTATGTAAGCAAACTACACTGCATCTTAGGTTTGACGAGCTACATAGAGTACACAAAGAGTACTATATCATGCTTTCCACAAAATAATATAGCAAAGTTCACCAGGTGCTAGGTAAACTAAACTTGACACTGAGAATACTACATAAATTCAACATTAAAAAGAATTACACTGAACCTATTCTGAAGTCTTACGAATAAACTCAGTTAGGCCATACAAAGGAAGCTTTCATGGTGATATTTTGTTAACGTGCCGGCTGAATTTTCCATTTCCAACTCTAACTCTACACGGCTTTGAGCATTTGAACTGCTTAGCATTATAGAGGTTCTTTTTCATTTACAAAATGACATCCTACTTCTTTTTAATGAAGGATTATAAGAGTTCAGGATCTGAGTTAAAGGGACGTAGGTCGAGGTGCCAAGTAGGGCATAGTCTAAGGTGCTAGGTAAATTTAACTACTTAGTACACTGAATTTTATTAATTTTTTTCTTACTGTAACCTTACAGTAAATACTTCATTTCAGCCTTTTGAATCCACCTGCTGAACATAGTCTTTAAACTCATTATTATGAGTAATTATTGGTAATAAATGAACATCACACCCTAGCTGTATTGCTTTATATCCAAAGCCATCTGAATTCGACAAGAATGAGCACAGTTATACCCAGGTTTCCGAAGTCTTATCAGTGTTGTATGACTCTAGACTGTAAACTCTCTTACAATATTTGGAACTTCCTCTTTGTCCCTTTAAATCGACACAGTGGAGAATCAAAAGATGGTTTAAATTAAAACTACAGTTAATAAGCACTCATTATTTAATAAGCTAAGTTTGAAGTTTGCAATTTTGAGCTGTCAGTCAGTCTGATCCACCCACCAGGGTCCAATGATTGGCTTAAGTGAAAGTTGTCTCACTTATTAACAATCCTAATTCGCTAGCTCTTTTATAGGATTCATGTTCTAAAAATCCTCAAATAACCCCCCCCCCCCCCCCACAACCTATCCTATACACGGATGTTTTTAACAAGGTGTCTTGCTTGAGGTCAGATGATTCAATCATTTTGACTGTACTCACACAAGGCCGTGTGCTATGAATATTATAAAATGGTAATAGCAGCACACAAATGCTAACCTTTTAGATATACCGTATATACTCGAGTATAAGCCGAGTTTTTCAGCTTTTTTTTTAAGGCTGAAAAAGCCCACCTCGGCTTATACTCGAGTCACCCTGTGTCTCTTTCCCCCCCCCCCCCCCCCGTGTCTCTCCCCCCGTGTCTCTTCCCCACTCTCCCTCCCCTCTGTCTCTTTTCCCCCCTCTCCCTCATGTCTCTTTTCCTCCCCCAATCAGAGGAGGGAGGATGAGGAGGGAGGTTGATGTTGAGCGTTGAGGACGGTGGGTTGAGGATAAGGAGGGGGGTTGAGGATGAAGAGGGGAGTTGAGGAGGGGGTTGAGTTGAGGAGGGGGGTTGAGGATGAGAAGCGAGGATAAGGATGGGGGTTGAGGAGGAAGGATGAGGAGGGAGGATGAAGAGGGGGGTTGAGGAAGGGGGGTTGAGAAGGTAGGATGAGGAAAGGGGTTGAGGAGGGAGGATGAGGAGGGAGGATGAGCAGGGGGGTTAAGAAGAGAGTATGAGGAGGGGGGTTGAGGATGAGAAGGGAGGATGAGGAGGGGGGTTGAGGAGGGAGGGAGGATGAGGAGGATGATAAGGGAGGGAAAGAGACACGAGGGAGAGGGGGTGAAAGAGACACAGGGGAGGGAGAGGGGAGAAAGAGACACAGGGGAGGGAGGGAGAAGAGACACAGGGGAGAGAGAGGGGGGAAGAGACACAGGGGAGAGAGGGGGGAAGAGACACAGGGGAGGGAGAGTGGGGAAGAGACACGGGGGAGAGAGAGGGGGACACAAGAAAGGGGCACAGAGGGCACACAAGAGGGGGACACAGAGGGCACAAGGGGGACACAGGGGGCAGCACATTTCCCAGCCTTGGCTTATACTCGTCACTAAGTTTTCCCAGTATTTTGTGGTAAAATAGGTGCCTCGGCTTATACTCGGATCGGCTTATACTCGAGTATATGCAGTAATTAGACATATTTAATAACAGGAATCTTACATATAAGCATCACAGGATTTCTCATTAGTCGAATAAGGTCTGCTTCATTCCTAGAGCCTTTTTATGAAAGGGGGAGTCTAATTTGGATAAAACATTTTTATACACATATAAAGTTAGTTGGTTTCAGCCATGACGATTAAGATGAATTTGTGGATGAATGGGAGGCTGCTCTCTCTAGTTACTAGGTTAGTGACAATAATAAAGTTGCTTTGGGAACAGGCATCCAGAAAGGGAAGGCATTGTACATAGTCTGTGAAAATGTTATTTATACTTGTGGACATTCTTGCAGAGAGGGATCTGGAGGATCTTTGATGCTGTTGTATTAAAAGGTTTAAATGGACACTTAAACAGCATTAAAAAAAACTGTACATTGTCATAGTTAATTTTCTTGACAGCAAATTTTTCCTGAGATATTCAGCATCAGTTCTGGGTAGTGCTCCTTAATGGTAATTTGCGGCTCATTATGCTAATTTCCATCTCAGAGGTCTTGATAAGGGTGAAGAAGGCAATCTACTGTATATGCATGATAACCATAGGAGGGCATTTATTTAACAACATAGAGACAAACATGTAGACTGTAATCCTTATTAACACATCAAAACAGCTAATTAGTATCCCAGAGCTGTTCATTTTCATAAGAATAGAACAGAAACAAAGCTGATTACCTAAGGAATGATTCACTTTAAAATCAAATGGGTAGTGCAATATATAGGTAGTTGCTCTTTAAGAATAATGTAAACATTTTTTAATTGGGGTGACATAGAGACCTAAAGCTTTATTAAATTGCGATTTCGTCAATTAAATAGGGCTCTATATAAGCACATAGCATATTTTTTTACAGAAGTTTTTAGTTAGTAAAAACCTTGCCTTTGGATAGAAGTTTACTAACTAAAAATGTCTGTAAAAAAATATGCTATGTGCTTATATTCAATTGACCAAATCACAAATTAATAAGGCTGCTATTCTATAAGTCTGCAAATTACTCTAACCTGTCATTTTTGATGCAGGTGTTTTTTCTCTCTAAATGTTTACATGTATTCTATTGACTCAAGTCCACAATTTACGCCTTACAGTCTCCATGCATAAAACCATGCTTTTTTAAGTAGGATTTCAGAGGGCGTGATCATATGATCTGACAATATTTAAGCAAGCCAGTAATTTACTTCTTAGACACAGCCAATAGTAAATGAGACCGTCATCATGGTGTCAGTAAAACATGGAAGTAATGTTTGAAAAAGCCCTTGTGAGTCCTGTTTAGTACTCATAATATTTTTGACAGAATCATGATATTTTTTTCAGTTGTGAGTCAGACTTAATTTGTGAGCTAGAGCTACTGGTTAATAGGATATAGATTTTGTGTTATTTAGAGCTTGTAATGTTCGATCTGTGCTAAAATCAATGACTAGCCCATAGTGATTGTGGGCGGGTAAATCGTAATCGGATTGCAAGTTGCTAATAGAATGTGTGGCAATATTAAGATTGATTTTAATTGTGTATAAATTTACAAATTTGGGCAATAGAATAGAGCCCATGCTCCCAAAGGCTCTTTAGGCAATTGTTTTCTATGAATGTTTAGCTAGATAACTGAATTGTATCCTCGTCAATGTCATTGACATATAAAGATCACTTCTAAGAAGCCCCCAGAGTAAAAGTTCCTCACCATCTGGAACCTCCCTTTGTCTCCTGTTCTCTCACATGCAGGATGTCATGTTTCACAGCTAAGACCTAAAGAGAAGTGCTTCAAATTACCAGTATCTCATGACTCTCAGACACATAGAGTGTGGCTTCATGTGACAGCTATGAAACATGGCACCCTACATTAGAGAGAACTTGAATGCTTGGTGAGGTTCCAGAAAGTGAGAATGTGTTACTCTTGGAGCTTCTTACAAGTATGAGTTTAATATGACTATTACATTAAAGGAGGATACCTTTTTTCTAAAGTGAATTATCTAAAAAATAGAATATTATTTTTATTTAAATGAGTGGCTCCTGAATATGAATTAGCTGCTTTGATGTGCTAATTAGAATTACAGTCTGCTTGTCTGTCCCTTTGATGGTGAAAATAATGACCCCTAATGTGTCATTCAGTTTGATCCTTCACCTCACCCTTATCAAGCACCCTGGATCACAAATTAGCATATTGAGCCACACATTAGCTGCAAAAATAATTATGTATATATCTCAGCAAAAATATACTGTAGAGAAGAAAGGCTAGTACAATGTATAGCCCATTTGTAATGCTTTTTAAAAAATAAATACATTTCCTGAGGAGATTGTGTATTTTTAATTAAGTTACCTAGTTAAATAATTTATATAAAACATGAGTAGATTAGGAAAATCTCCATATGTAAGTAAGGAACAAAGTAACTATATTAGCAGTTACACAAGCCAAGATCATGAAAACATTGTAGAGAAACTCTTACTTTATCACTGAACAGAAGTGGACAGTTTTTAGTGCAACTCCCTGCTTCTGGGACAATGCTTTGGAGGCCAATTACTAAGCTCGTTCACCAAAGAGATAACTGAAATGTTCACTTTCACAACTGTTCTTTCATCAGAATTGGCTGTTTTATTAAGGTTAGGTTTGATAAAAAAATTAAGTTCATGAACTTGTGATTCTCTTGGACTCCAAGGCCCTCATTCAATTGCAATTTGGCCAATTGAATAAGGCTCTAAATAAGCACATAACATATTTTTTTAAAGAAGTTTTTAGTTAGTGAAAACCTTGCTTTTGGATAGATGCTCACTAACTAAAAACTTCTTAAAAAAATATGTTATGTGCTTATTTAGGTCCCTATTCAATTGGCCAAATTGCAATTGAATGAGGGTCCAAGTCAGCACTTAGGGCCTCATTCTATTATCGGCAGTAAACCGGCCGTAAGGCTGCGATTCCTTGCGGGGGTCCCGTTACCTCGCAATTCAATTAAACGGCCCGCAAGGATCTCCTCTTACGGCCGGCCGTAAATCTTGCTACCGGCCGTAAGCTCTGAAAACTTAAAACTCAAAAATAAATTCAAGCCTGCACTGTACAGCTCTGTAAATGCTAGGGATCATATTGGGGGACATGAGGATTAAAAGTAACCCACTCTCAAGCTTGCACATCAGCCCAAACCCAAGTTCAAATTAATTGTTTATTTTCCGGCTGCGGCGTGGCCGAGTCTGAGGTGCTCCAAGCCCTATGGACTTTTTACATGGATATTTGACGTATATTAAAAAATATATATTTTACGGATTTGAGTATAGGGGAATTTTGTGCTATTTTTGCTAACACCGAAAATCACTTTATAGTCTTCTCAAAGTGCAGGATGTCTTTATTTGGGCTATATTTCGTGCGGCCGTTTTAGATCAAAGGATTTCCTCTGGCGCGAGCGGCCGCAAGAGATAGCAAGGCACCGGCCGCAAGCCTGCCGGAATCCCCGGCCGGAGGGGAATAGAATAGCCGAATAGCTTGCAGCCGGTCCTTGCGGCCCCGCAACGGCTGCGGCCGCTAATAGAATGAGGCCCTTAGAGAGAGACAAAATTGAACTTGAAGAGAGACAAAATAGAAGTACCATATCTTAAGTAGAGTGTGAGACATGCAGAGGGTATAGCCAACATAGCCAGTTCCAGTCATCTCTGCTCATTACTGACCATATATCCATAGGCACAGCCTAGTTATTCAAACTGTGAAGAGGTGCAAGTAAGAGGAACTGAAAGTATGAAAATGCAGGGCTGCAAATAATTATAGCAAACAAAAAGTAAACAAGCAACAAAGGCCTGTATGCTAATCCTAGAAATCTCCCTTACTAGTGGTGACACCAAGTATTTTACCTAACTATGCTAATCACCCCTCCTCTAAAGATTGTGAGTGAACTCCTACGGATGACTGCTGCACAACAAAGCCGAAAAGCAGGCCAACAAATCTTCATTCATTTCTAGCCCTGCTACTAAATTACTCCGAGAGACCCTCCCCCTATGCCCTATGCTAATCAGCTCGCACAGATCAGGGCAGTCCTCAAACTGCAAAAAGCAGAAGAAAAATCTATGGGCACTAAAGAGCACTCGCAATGGCTTTAAAAGCCATTGCTGACAGCTGTTAAAGAGACAGTACACTGTCTCTCAATAAGCCTTTGCTGACTGCCGGAGTAGCAGGTAAAGAGACAGTACACTGTCTCTAAACCACTACCCCGGCCCATTAAACACTAATCCCTGTAAGGGGATCCCTAAATGGCCCCCTTGCTCCTAAAATTAAACCCCATGCTGCAGAGGGTCGCAATTGTGACCCCCTGCTGCCTATCATTAACCCCTATAATCCAGGGAGTCCCTGGCACCTATAAACTCTCCAATAGCCAGAGAGTCTCCATCAAGACACCCTGACACCTAAAGTTTTGGGGGGAAAGTCTGGTGTCAATTTCAGTCCTCGCTTCTTCCCTCCTCCCTTACAATCATTCCACTGATAGACTAAACAACACACCTTTCCAGATCCAGCTCTCAGGAAGTCATGGTGGTTGTAGTACTTGACATCTACCCCATCCCCAAAAATGCTCAAAAACAGACAGTCCCAAGATAAATTACAAACCAAGCTTCTGCAAAAGAAGTAAAAGACTCTCACACCAGTTAAAGAAAAGTATCATGGATGCTTCCATTGTCCAGCAGGGATATAAACATTTATTTTTCTTCAAAATAAAACACGCTCGGTGACCTAACTATGACTCTGGTAAAAGAATGAATAATACATTTACCAAGGTCTTAGGCATAAATGATGATCAAACTGGAGGTGGTAACGTTTCCTGGAGCTGCCTTGGGAAACCTAGGATTCTTTAGAACAGACTGCAGATGACCAATATTTTGGAGGCCTGTAGGTTATCAACAGAAGAGAAATGGAGGTTTGCCTGAGTTGTTATGCTAAAGCAGGGTTGAGCAAATGGTTGGCCTTGGTTTGTCATCATGTCTACTCTCAAAAAAGCTATGCAATTTTGCTTCTCACACAGAACCCTTATTGTTCCTTCTTCTTTCACTTGTTTCTCCTTCCTTGCTGTCACTATTTTTATTCTTATTTATCAGGCAATATAGGCAGATGTCTCAAAGTCTTCCCTTTCAGTATATTTTAGATGATTCTTGTTCAACCCATTATGCACCTAACTGGAACTGTCCAAAACTTGTGCACCCCTGTGCTAATGGAAAAATGATAGTTTCCCCAGGGGATCATCAAAAGCATATGAGAAGTCAACATGGCATTCTCACTGTAAATGAACAGGGCATTAGAAGTTCCTGGTGGAGACATTTAGGTTGAGTGTACAATATCTAAACATCTTTTTATACTATGAGATCACACATGTAACCATGCCACAACTATTTCCTTATTGCCATTTTACATTGGTTTTCTATTGTTTGCTACATTGCATTTTCTTTCAATAGCTAAAGAAAATGCTGACGTTTTCACTTTAACAACTGCTCTTTCATCACAACTGGCAGTTTTATTAAGGTTACGTTTTTATACCATATCCTAAGTTCATGAACTTGTGAATAATGACTTCAGCTTTATTACACAAACTTGCAGCTTTTTATCCACAGAAGGTAAGAGGTTTTTCACAAGTGAGGTGAGAACCCCAGTTTGTAGGAAGTTTCCTTTTAAATTGCAGTGAATAGGGTAATATAAGCACTGGATAGGTGTTGTATCACTAGGCAGCAATATATCTCCTTTAGGGTAGCCCATTTCTTAGAAAGGGCTGGCTAACAAACAAATTCTACAAGCCCCAGATTTCTATGTACCAGACTCCATGTACCAGACTCTATGTACTTGACTGTTCAGCCTTGGGGCAAATGCTTAGCTAACCCAATAACCAGCCAGCACTTTGGTTTAGTTATCTAATATCTCATTCCAGTTTCTTAGGTATATGTCATGAAAATATATCCTTATATCTTTGTGCATGGTCTATAAAAAATATGAAAATGTACATGAAATATATTCATACTTTTACATCTAAAGCCTGTATGAGAAAAGAGATAGGTGATATGATTCACACAAATGGAAAGCATGCCCTGAAAAAGAGAGATGTGGCATTTTTTAAGCTGCATTCAACATGAGCATATATAACAAAAAAGGAACATTTTAATAAAATATAGCCAACCTATTGACTCATATCTCTCATAGGATGTTTCTATGTCTAAGGTTATGTGTCCCCTCTCTGAGATGTGTGGAAATTGTAGTTTTTTGTTTAGATTTTGATTAGAAATCAGGTTTATAAAAGGTCATCTCTTGTCATGTATTTGTTCTGTCTGGACTACACATTCTGGAGTTAGGTTACTTGGTTCATTTTTATATCACTGTACTGGAAAAAAAAGAAATATGAAAAGTACAAAAAAAAGTGTCTTGATACTTATTTAGTCAAAAAGCAAATTATATCCTTTAGAAATAACTGCAAATTGAGATTGTAGGCAACATGGTTTTGCATTTGTAATTGAATCTTTTATCTATTATATTTTTAGCATTCAGCTTAAAGAATCTAAAATAGACATATTGATTAAATAGCCATACACTGAATATAAAATGACACATTGCATGGTTTAATAAAAAGTAAAGTGCACTACATAGAAGTTTAAAACTCTTTACCTGTAATTATTATTAATAATTACTAATTATTTTCTGTGAGACTATATGCATTGCTTTTAGTCCAAAACAAATGTAATAAATATAAATAACCAGGTGTAAACCTGGGAGTTGTGGGAGGGAACTTCTCTCCTCCCCTATATAAACCCCTCCCTTAACCTACATCCTGACCTGAAAATATTCACTTTTCAGGTTGCACGCCGTCCGTTTGCAACCGGCGGCTCCCCTGCTGTTCCTCTGCTTCTCGCAGGTTCGTCCCATGCCTGCCGTTTCTCCCTTCCCTTTTTGGGCTCCCCTGTCTCCCCCGTCTCCCCGGCCGGCCTCCTTCCATGCTGCTTCCCTAGCCGTTCGTGGACTCTCCTGCATCTCCTGTTTCTCCTCACTCTTGCCCTGCTGCCCGTTTCTCCCCTCCTTCTAGCCCCTGCCCCGTCTTACCTCTGCGTCCCGATGGCCCCTCCCATTGCTCCACCGTCTCCGGTCTCATCCTGCGTCCCGCAGTGCTGTTTTTGGGCGTCCCGGCGCGCCCCTCTCCCGGCCCGGCTCCTCCTCCTTGCTCCGCCAGTTCCCATGCCTCCTCCGCTGCTGCCCGGCTCCCCTCCTCCAGACACCTCCGCCGCAGCTTGGGGCACGCCCCTCTTTTGGCGGTACGCCCCTCTTTTGGCAGCCCGCCTCTCTTTGTCTGGGTTCCCTGCCGGCGCTTGCGCCGCGCCCCTCCTTTGACGGCCCCGCACTTCTTTGTTCCGTCCCTCCTCCGTCCCTCCTCCGTCCCTCCTCCGTCATTCTCCCCTTCCTGCCCTCCCCTGGCCTGGCTCCTTTGCCTCGGGCGCCCTGCTGGCGCTCGTGCCACGCCCCCGTCACGTCGACTCCGCCTCCTCCTGCCTCCTTCCCTGGCTTAGCTCTTTTTGCCCCGGCGCCCCGGTGGCGCTCGCGGTTTGCCCTTCTCTTGCCGGCTTTGCCTTCTCCTGCGCTCTCCCTCGGCGGCGCTCACGCCACGCCCCTCTTCCGGCAGCCCCACCTCCTTTTCGTTGTACCTTCCCTCGCTCTGCGCTTCCGCTTCTCTTGCACCCCCCTGTTCGCCCAGCGCGCCCTGCTTCGCCTCTCTTGGCCAGTTGTTCCCCCTATCATTGCCTTTTTTGGCCTCTACTCTATTCTCACACTCGGATCACGCTAGCACCAAACACTGCCATGTTCTCGTGCTGGCGGACTCAAATCAATCCTTTTAGTTACCAGCCATACACCTATCGTATCACTAAACGTACACCATACACCATTCAGTAATTAAAATCTACATGTGCAAATCAGACCTGCCAGAGCATACCTCCTTCATGCACCCGTCTCAGTCAGTCCAATTCACCCTCCTTTTTCCCTGAGACCAAGTCTCTAGCTGAATCTAATCACAGGCTCACCTTCATATAGCATTACAATCTAGTAAATACATAACTACTATACTTCACGAACAACTTTTTCGTTTACCATGCACCCACAGTTACGCTTCAAACAGTCGCTACCCTACGTCATATGCATCATTGCCATCACGCATTCGGCTCAGTACCATAGGCCCAAATGGACTTTGCTCTAACCTCCTCCCCTCATCGAAACCATTCATTTCAAACTATCTAGCGGGCGTGCAGTTTCACCTCACCGCCCTATTTCAAACCGACAAATCAATCATATCATCGCCTCAAATCAAATAATTTCTCAGAGGCCTACAGCACAGAGCACCCCCCTCCAAACTACAACGTCATCCCATAGATGGCGCACTTTTCAAGAGGTTGACCACCCTGCTTTCCACGAACCCATTCGGCCCCGACACATCCAGGACGATCCGAGGGGCCATCATGCTTGCTTTCCACGGCTTCCTGCGTCCAGGTGAGTTTACCACTTCGCAAAACAACCCTCACTATCTCAACAAGCAGGACATAACTTTACATCCAGATCACTTCACGCTCACACTCCAGCGCACCAAAACAAGTCGCAAACCCATACTCATAACATACTACCCATCACACAACGACTGGTGTCCAGTCTCCACTATTAAATCACATTTAAATTCAATATCTTCCAAACCAACCACTCACCCTTTCCTGAGCTTATCAAGCCAACCCTTGTCCACCACCTCCTTCATACACTACATTAGACTGCTGCTACTCAAACTCGGCCTAGACCCTTACAGCTATTCAGGACACTCTTTTCGCATTGGAGCCTCCTCTTCAGCCTCCAAAGCCAACATTCCCACGCACATTATTCAATCCATAGGTCGATGGAAGTCAAATTGCTACACCCGCTACATACCTTTTCCCATTGCAGAAACTAAACAGGCTTTTCAAACCATCACTCATTAAACCTTCTCCCTAAAATTCTGCTCACTTTTTGGCCTCTAAGCAGACTAAAATGGGTCTAGTAGCAATTGCCACCCGCCAGCTACTATCCAAGAGAAGGTCACGACCACAAATAACCAGGTGTTAACCTGGGAGTTGTGGGAGGGAACTTCTCTCCTTCCCTATATAAACCCCTCCCTTAACCTACATCCTCACCTGAAAATATTCACTTTTCCCTCCCACCTCACCCCAATTTAGGCCTTCTCCTCTACCCCTAAGCCCTCTAAGCAGACTAAAATGGGTCTAGTAGCAATTGCCACCCGCCAGCTACTATCCAAGAGAATGTCACGACCACAACTATAACATAATGGAAAAGGGCCAAGCAAGGCTGTAGACATGCATTGACAGACTGCTCCCTGGTTTCTCTCTCTGACTCCTGGCTCTTAAACATCTCCACAGCTAAGCTAAGGTATCTGGACAACTGAACATCCTATGGCATTATTACTGATTATTAATTATTGTGATTATATATCTGTTATTATAACTACTGACATACAGCCTCATTCAATTGGCAGGTCGCAGCTCACTCTCAGAGGGTAGCATGTCTCTGAGTGAGCTGTGAGCTTCCTCTCCCCTCCATTGTTTCCGACGTAAGAAGAGCTGGGCTTGCGACTGCATGGCCGCAGCTTCTGCTCACTGTCAGCCAATGGGAGTTGAGACTGTCATGATTGACGGTACTCAGAGCTGCGAGTGCTCTCGCAGCCTCCCAATAAGTAACCCTGCTGCAGGGGTCTCGAACGGAACCCCTGCAGGGTACCCACATCAACCCCAATGATGCGGGGGTCCCCACACATAACCCACATGATGTGGGGTCCCGTCGGAATCCCCGCAGTGTCCCCACATCAACCCATATCCTGGGGGTCCGCATCGGGGACCCCTGCAATGTCCCCACATTAACCCTTGCAGTGGGGGTAACAATAATGACCCCCACTGCATTTAAAATGTTAAAATTCCCTGTCGTGGGTCCTTAAAGGCCCCGCGGCACAAAAATAGTAATTACCATCAGTGGGGGTACTGTAAGTACCCCCACTGGCACCTAAAATGTACCCACCAAATGCTGGGGGTCCCCATCGTGACCACAGGAGGGTCCCCACATTAACCCTTGCAGTGGGGGTCCCGATCGGACGCGATCAGGACCCCTGCAGCATTCAAAATTAAAATTTTCCGTCTTGTGGGTCCTTAAAGGACTGTAAAGGTCCTTAAAGGACCCACGCTAAATAAAAATTAACCCTATCACTCATGGGGCTCTATACAGAGCCCCATGAGCCAATGATTAACCCTGTCACTTATGGGGGTTAATATAGACCCCCATAAGCCACTAATAAACCCAGTCACTTATGGGGGTCTATATAGACCCCCATAAGCCACTAATTAACCCGGTCACTCATGGGGCTCTATTCTGAGCCCCATGAGCCCCTAATTAACCCTGTCACTTATGGGGGTCATTACAGACCCCCATAAGCCTCTATTTAACCCCATCAGTCAAATAGGGGTCTATATATACCTCTATAGGACACTAATTACGTCTATAATAGCACTATATGTGCCATGAGGGTCCTCCAGGACCCTCATGACACAAAGTCTAAGCACTACACTATTAACCCTAACTATACCTCATTAATCCAACCCTGGGCCTATTTAATCCTAACAGTACCTATCTAACCCTAACTGGGCCTATTTAACCATATCTGGACCCAATAACACTATCTAGGCCTATTTAACCCTAACTGGGCCTGTCTTACCCTAACAGTATCTATTTAACTCTATCTGGACCCAATAACCCTATCTAGGCCTATGTAACCCTAACTGGTCCTATTTAACTCCATCTAAGCCTATTTAACCCCATCTCTTATGTGAATCTATACAGACCCCCATAAGCCTCTATTTTACCCCATCAGTCCCATAACTGGGCCTATTTAACCCTATCTAGCCCAATAAAGCTATCTAGGCCTAGTTAACCCTAACTGGGCCTATCTTACTCTAACTGGGCCAATGTAACCATATCTGGACACAAATAAGTCCATCTAGGTCTATCTAACCCTAGCTGTGCCTTTTTAACCCTATCTAAGCATATTTAATCCCATCTCTTATGGGAATCTATACAGACCCCCATAAGCCTCCATTTAACCCCATCAGTCCCATAAGGGTCTATAAAGACCCTAATGGGACTATTAGAACCCTAACATTAACCCCATAATTGCAATGATGGTCCTCCAGGACCCTCATGACACTAAGTACAAACACTACACTACACTATTCCCCCCAATAAACCACTAAGTCTAAACTAACCCCCCTTCACCCTAAACTATTAACACCTACACTACCTACCTAACCCCCAATAACCCCCCCCCACCTTACTAATTACAAAAAATAATAAAACCTAGGTTACAAAAAATAAAAAAAGCTAAGTCACAGAAAATAAAATAAGCTACGCTACAAAAATAAAAAACCTAAGTCACAGAAAAAAAAAGCTATGTTACAAAAAATAAAAAAGAACATTACAACCCCCCCACTACAGAAAATAAAAAAAGAATTACGTACCTGAAAAGCAAATACATACGCATATATACATCACATCACATTACAATACATACAAAATATAATACAGTAATATACACAATACAGTTCAAAATACCCCTATCTACATACAATTTTACCCTATCTACATACAATTTTACCCTATCTAAAATACATTAACCCCTATCTAAAATACAAAAAACCCTATCTAAAATACATTAAACCCTATCTACAATACAAAAACCCCTATCTAAAATACATTAAATACTAACTACAATACAATAATCCCTATCTAAAATACATTAAACCCTAGCTACATACATTAAAAATCCTAAATCTAACCTAAAATAGAATCAATAAGATCACTTACCTTGCCTAGATGTCCCTTCAGTGATGATGGGTTTCGTGGGGCAGGTTGCACCCCTAGGAAAAAAGAAACATCAAATTAGTACAAAAATAAACACTATATTCTAAAAATTAAACTTACCTTTCCAGGATGTCCCTGTCCTTCTCCTGGGCCCCTGGAAAAAATAAACATTACATTAGTACACGAATAAAAACATAACATAACAAAACAATAACATTCTAAATATAAAACTTACCTATCTGCGATGTCCCCGTCCTTCTCAGCTTCTGCCCCGGCTGGGCCCTTGAAAAAATCTGCTGCTCTAAAAAAAAATAAAAAAAAAATAACGGAGCTCCTCCATGACGCTAATGAGGCTTCTTCCGGTAAAAAATATTAAAATGGCGCCTTCTGATTGCCTGAGATGGCTGTCAATCAAATTTCAGCCACACAGAAGGTGCCAAGGTGTGAGCCAATCAGAATGGAATACATCCCTATACGCCATTCTGATTGGCTGATGGTCCTGTCAAGCTTTTTAAACCATTCAGAAGGCACTGTTGCCTTCAGCCAATCAGAATGGGATACACCCCACGGGGTAATTGGCTGAAGGCATCTGCGCCTTTTGATTGTCTGTTGTCACTGTCAATCAGACTGCAGCCAATCCAAAATATTTGTGTACCTATTTTCTCTTTACCCCCCCCCCCCCCACACACACACACTATTGTTTGCATAGTCTCCTAACAGCACTGCGTTAATTGCTGTAATTCTATCACATCCAGAAGCAATATCCACTTTCTTTCAGACTGCTCCCTGGTCTCTTTCTCTGACTCCAATCCCCTCCCCGCCACTGTTAAATCTTAATTTACTGAGTCACACAAATCTTCTACACCTGACTAATTAGCAGCATGTGCTAACTAGTCCTATTAAACCTTTACACAATGTTTCCTTGTGCCTTCTTCCTCACGCCTTTTCCTCAGACTCTTCTTCTTAACATTCCCCTTCTTGTCTCCAACATAACCACCTCACCTTTCATTTCCTCCACTCCTCTTTTATTCTCCCATGAGCTAATTTTACTCAAGCTGTGGTTAAACTATGGGCCGCAACGCGTGCAGGCTTGAAATTCGCCAGTGTTACAGAGAGATTAAATTGAACAAGGCCACAACCAAAGGGCCGGAGTAAACCCTTCCCGCACCCACAAGCTGTCAGTGGGCTGGAATAGATGCGGTCCGCTGTTATACCGTAATTATGGCGTGCGACACAGGCATCAGAGCCAATGAAAAGCGTGATCCTGGAAAATTATTGACAGGGGAGCTAATAAAGTTGCGTTCCACACCCCCGTGCGTTGACTGTGTTGTAGATTCTTCTGAAGTAGCACACAGGTCCTGGAGTTGGAGGTTGGATATAGAGAGGGAGAGAGTAGGTGATATTGGAGAGCAGGTTCTTAGAATTCTATTCATTTATATTATTATCACACCTATTTTACACATACATTTTGATTACACATATATACTGATTACAAATACAAATAAAAATACACATAGAGTAAATAACACACAGTGGTACACTTAGAGACAGGTCAACACAAACCCCCACCTCCCCCAAACACACACAGCCTATACCCCAACAGTTAGCAATAACAAATAAAACATACATTGTTTACATCACAAATACTGTATATCTACAAATACTTTTTTCTGTTGTACGTATTTTACTTTTAGGATTGAAATAGAAGGAGGACAGAGGAGGGGAAAGGAGTGGAGAGGATGGGAGGAGAAGAGGAGGAGAGGCGAGCAGGAGAGAGAGGTGGCCCCAGGGAGTGTTGGAGAGGAGGAGCTGGAGGAGAGTAAAGGAGAGGAGATGGTAGAGGTTGAGGAGAGTGTAGGCGTGCAGGAGGAGGAGCGGTGCAGGATGAGGGGGTTGAGGATAAGGAGAATGAAGTGGAAGAAGAGGTGAATGGAGGAGGAAATGGGAGAGAGTGTAGGAGGGAGGTGAGTGGGCAGGTGCCCATATTGATAGGCACATCGTCCTCAGGGTCAGAGGGGGAGGGGACTGATCCGGGGGGGGGGGGGGGGGTTAGCGGGGATGAGGGACAGGCTCCAGGGACAGTCGGGAGGGCAAGAGAATGGGGACAGGCACAGGGCCCCAAATTACTCCCCCCAAGAGATGCTGGTACTCCTGCGTGCCATCCATGAGCAGCCCGCTATCCTATCAGGGGGTGGGGAAGTTAGATCTGGGCCTAGGGCCCAGAAATGTAAGGAAGCAGCGGTAACAGCAGTGGGCATGGAGGAAAGGTATGTGAGGTCTGTGAAGCACAGTTTCGATGACGTCACGGTCCTGGTGAGGAGGAAGATGGCCAAGGAGATGGCCTCAGCAACAAGTGGTGGACCCGGAGTGACTATCACCTACTATGAGTAGGAAAGGTACCTTAAGGACCTACTGAGCAAGGTGCTCGGCGCTAGAGCTTCAGGCCAGGTGGCCCAGCGGGATCCAGCCTCCACGTCAGGTGAATATCATATACACCAACATGCCACCACATGTACATCACACACACTACACATGTAAAAGATAACCAACAAGGGCCCTGACATGTCAGCTTCATGGAATTTACAAGGGATAGATGGATCAGTCATGCATCATTAAATGCATGAGGCTGACAAATCCCTGTCTTCAGTGGGCACAACAACAGTAATCAACCAATAGCCAGTCCATGCATGGGTGTGCCCACTGCAGCATCACAGACTGCAGTCACAGGCCACAGCCAGAATCAAGAGAGCGTTAGCAGTCAAGAACTAGAAAGATTAAGAAACTCAAGAAAAATCACAGATAGCAAATCATAGCTACTCAGATTTGCAGTCAAAGGATCAGTTACCTCACTCTAGATGAGATTAATTGTGGGAAAGAGCACATGATTCTATGTTAAAGTGATCTATTGCCTTATTGTAATTTAAATAAGAACAATTAAACATATGCAGTCTAAGGTTTGTCTAAACCTCTACCTTAGCTAATTTTTCACATATTATGGTTTAACTGCGTACAGGAATGTAATCAGCCAGTAGTTAAACACTCAGTTGACATGGAATCTTCTGTACGGTCACACAATGAAGAGCACTGTAAGTGATTTATCCATGTTCAAGCCTAGATAGTTAGGAAGGAACTTAATAAAATGTTTTCTTCAAAATCATTAACACATATCCCTTTCTTTTCTCGTTTTTCCTTCTCAGCTTCGCAGAGGTCTGGGTCCACTGGTGAGCCAGAGGCGGGGGCGGTGGCTCCATCAGAGCTGGAGGACACAGAGCAAGCCCCCACCCAGCAGGATCCGGCGCAGGGAGAGGAGGGACCAGCACAAGCCACCTGCCCTGGTGAGGAGGAGGACTTCACCTGGGCAGTCGGGCCACTGGCAGAACCGTATGCCACAATGTGTTTCCAATGAAGACTCTTGAAAAAGATTAATTCGAAACGCATTGAGTAATATGGAGTCCCCCATGTAGGGATTACCCTATTTAGCTTAGTTTTCTCTAGCTCCTGTAGTTGAGATTTATACCCAGAAGAGATCTTAGTTTCAGAAGTTTCACCAGAGCAAATATCCGAAAGCAAAAAAGCTAGGGAAAGTAATGAAAATCAAAAAAACTTTGAATGGAATTTGTACATTATTTTTAACTAATGAGGTACTAGGGAAAGCTGGTAGTAATCCGTTTAAAGGGTTTTTCAGTTCAATTTGGCCACTATTTTCTTTCCCAATGTAGATGTGATGAGCGAGATGTATATGCAATAATATTTATATATCAGGGTCCACTTTAGAGCCCCTGTGAGTGAGAGAGGATTAATATGGCAGGCAGCGTCATGTTTTTGTGTTGCAATTTAATCAGGTAGTGTGTCTTTAATTGCTTTATGCACATTGCAGCATGGCTTTTCATATTGGCATATGCATGACCATTTCAACATATGATGGAAAAAAAACAATTTAAAATTACAATTTTGTATTTGTGGATTGATGTGCAATGAATTATAATGCCTTTCATTGCTTTCCCCAGATTTTATAAGTCAGTGGTGTGTTTATATTGTCTTTTACAGTGTTAAGAACCCAATGCCAGTCTTATTTGGAGGCCGTAATATTTTTGGCTCCATTTACAATTTATGGGTTTGAACGTCAGTTCGTCCTTCGGGATTCATAGCAATGTAATAGCGATTTGCAATAGTATAATTTGCGGGCTTGACAGGTCAAAGGCTTAGCTGGGACGGAGTTCCGATTTTCACGGGCCATAGGGTTTTTCCACCTGTAACCCGGTGATCGTTTGCGGTTAGCTGAAAGAGGCCAATTTAATAACCGTAAACTCTTGTGGGATCCTTTACGGGCTACGATTTCTAAAATCGTAGCAATTTAATAAGGACCTATGTGTCTCCTGACATTTCCATCTGCAGGTTACATTATCTGTCCACTAGGGGCAGATACCATATTACATAATAGTGCCATTCACACTACATCACATTTATCCCCTCTGCACCTAATGAATAAACTTCTAACTTTCCACAACTTCTTTCCTATGTAAACTCTCACTTCTGCCTGACCCTTGCTATTCCTTATCGGCTCCTCCCCATGTTTCTGCCTCTTCCATTTCCTTTAGATTGTAAGTAACGAGTTTCCAATCTTGTAGGGTGCTTCGGGAAAAAAACACTTTTACAAGACACGAAGCTCAAAACAGGGCCCTCCATTTTCTTCAGTTGTCAATATTATTATTTACTAGCGAATTGCCCGTCAAAAAATGACGGCAATGAAATTGTAAGGTAGCTAATGCTGTTTAGTGTGTAATAATGAAATATATAATACATTACTAAATGAATATACTTTACCTATTTTAAAGCATTGTGTGGAAGAGCTGTCAATGTGTTTTGATGTTGCTGCAGCATTAGTGGTGTGGAGCTGCTGTGTAAGCGTGCTGAATGTGTGCAGTGTAACACTGTGCGTGCGCGAGACCAAACCGTTAGCGTAGTCGTGTACTTCCGCATTGGCGTAAAATGGCGAGTAATGTGTGGTATACGTCTGTATCGGAATATCCGTAGGTGTTTCGTGGTGTTTTGCGAGTTTCTTGTGGTGTTTTGCGAGTTTAGAGTGCTGTAGCCTCGTTTTCGTTTTGTTCGGCGGCCATTTTTTCTCTCGCTTAGATTTTTTTTTAGTCTCTAAACTGTTTTATTTCGAGTAAAATCGAGGTGTAAGTTGTATTTTTGAGGTCCTGGGTGCTCCCTCTTGGTGTAGGTAAGGTTTTTATGTATGTGCTGTGTGTATGTATTGTGTTTTACATTTTGTAATGTTCGCGAGTTGCGTCCGAGTGTTGCGAGGCCGTAATGTGTGTGAACGTGTGTCGTATGTTGTTTGCGAGTGTCTGTAATGTTCGCGAGTTGCGTCCGAGTGTTGCGAGGCCGTAATGTGTGTGAACGTGTGTCGTATGTTGTTTGCGAGTGTCGTAATGTGTGTGTCGTGCTGTTTGGTTTGCGACGTAAAGTTTGCGAGGGTCGCAGTTGCTGGCATGGAGCGCCTTCGGCGCTCCATGCCAGCAACTGCGGCCCTCGCTTTGCGAGGTCCTCAGGTGCTGGCATGGAGCGCCTACGGCGCTCCATGCCAGCAACTGAGACCCTTGGCCACTGCCCTCGCTTTGCGAGGTCCTCAGGTGCTGGCATGGAGCGCCTACGGCGCTCCATGCCAGCAACTGAGGCCCTCGCTTCGCGAGGGTCCTCAGTTGCTGGCAAGGAGCGCCTTTGGCACTCCATGCCAGCAACTGAGACCCTCGGCCACTGCCCTCGCTTTGCGGGGTCCTAAATTGCTGGCAAGGAGCGCCTTCGGCGCTCCATGCCAGCAACTGAGACCCTCGGCCACTGCCCTCGCTTCGCAAGCTTGCAGCGTTAGCAACAACTCGTATGCTCACAACTATATATGTGATATTTCCTTGTTCTTATCCCTTGTACAGCGCTACGGAATATGCTGGCACATTACAAATTAAAGTTAATGATAATAATAATAATAATAATAATAATGCACTATCAAGTCCCAGGAATGGTGATTATCAAGTTTTTGAAAGATGCTCCAAGGGCCGTGAAAAGTTTCAATGACAATTTCCCTATAGAAAGCACTTTTCATTCTCTTTGAAACTTATGGCATTAAGACAATATTCATTGATGATATACAGTGCCTTGCAAAAGTATTATCCCCCCTTGACTTTTTATCTATTTTTATCTATTTTACACAATAAGCCGTACGCTCCATAGAGTTGAGCTTTATGGCAGAGTGGCCAGTAGAAAGCCATTACTTTCAGCAAAAATCAAAATGGCACATTTTGAGTTTGCTAAAAGGTATGTGGGAGACTCCCGAAATGTATGGAGTAAGGTGCTCTGGTCGAGTGATACTAAAATTGAACTTTTCGGCCATTAAAGAAAATGCAATGTCTGGCGCAAATCCAACACATTACATCACCCAAAGAACACCATCCCCACAGTGAAACATGGTGGTGGCAGCATCATGCTGTGGGGATGTTTTTCAGCAGTCGGGACTGGGAAACTGGGCAGAGTTGAGGGAAAGTGGGTGGTGCTAAATACATGGATATTCTTGAGCAAAACCTGTACCACTCTGTGCGTGATTTGAGGCTAGGACGGAGGTTCACCTTCCAGCAGGACAATGACCCCAAACACACTGCTAAAGCAACACTTGAGTGGTTTAAGGGGAAACATGTAAATGTGTTGGAATGGCCTAGTCAAAGCCCAGACCTGAATCCAAAAGAAAATCAGTGGTCAGACTTAAAGATTGCTGTTCACAAGCGCAAACTATCCAACTTGAAGGAGATGGAGCAGTTTGCAAGTAAGAATGGGCAAAAATCCCAGTGGTAAGATGTGGCAAGCTTATAGAGACTTATTCAAAGCGACTTGGAGCTGTGATTGGGAGGTGAATAGTTATGCACATTGTCTTTTTCATTTTTTATTTTGTCCTATTTGTTTTTTGCTTCACAATAAAAAAAATAAAAAAAGTTGTGGGCATGATCTGGAAATTAAGTGATGCAAATCCTCAAACAATCCATGTTAATTCCGGGTTGTGAGGCAACAAAACACGACAAATGCCAAGGGGATGGGGGTGGTGTGAATACTTTTGCACTGTATAATGATTTATGCTCACAAGAAACTGCAGCCAGTGCAAAAGGACAAGACCATGACCCAAGTAACAAAAACTAAATGTATCTAGAGATTTGCAATATGTATATAAGTCCATAAGATTTTTATTAGTCCACTCAGTTTACTTATTCTTCAATTTGTTAGTTTATTTGTATGTTTGTATATGTCATGCTTTACTGAGAAAAAAACTTTCAAAAGAATTTGACAGCTCATTTACAATAACAAGTGTTTACATGCAAATTCTGTTAAGATCTTTAAAACATGGGGAGAGGCAGAAATGAGGAAGTAATCTAGGCATGCAAAAGGGCTAAGGGTAAACATTTGTTCTTAGGTAGACAAGCCTAAGACATATATAGCCTTTTGCCATGCGTCCAATGGCTTCATGTGGCAGGTATGCGTTATATGGCCATGACCTCTCTCAGATGGGAGCTCTCCACTATCTAAATATTGCTTTTTTTCCCATTTACAATTATGTTGTTTTGTTTTTCTGTTTCATTTCTTGTGCCTTGATATTCTTTTTAATCCTGTTTCAGTTTTGGAACTTTGCACTGTCACATCATTGTTCATGGGCACCCAACTTCTCTTCTCTCTTCCAATTCTTATCTTACTCTTACTAGCAGTGTGTTAGGCAAGTATCTTCTTCAAGAGATATGAATGTAGAGACAGAGCTACCATCGGTGCAGCCGATGCAAAACACCGGGGCCCTGCCTTGGATGGGCCCAGTGCTGTCCCCCAAGCCCAATTTGCAATGGGCTGCCCCGATTCCTTGTGGCCCTCTTACAGCCCCCCATGTTGCGTGGTCCCTCCTCACCCCAGTAAGTAGAGTGCATGTAAGGTATGTATATATATATATGTATATATATATATATATATATATATATATATGTGTAGATGTATAAATAAATATATACGTGTATATGTATATATATATATATATATATATATATATATATATATATATAGTTGTGCTCAAAAGCTTGCATACCCTGGCAGAAATTGTGAAATCTTGGCATTTATTTTGAAAATATAACTGAGCATGCAAAAAAAATTTATTCTATTGAAGGATAGTGTTCCTTTGAAGCCATTTATTATTACATAATTGTTGGCTTCTTTTTTAAATCATAATAGTTACATAGTAATTCAGGTTGAAAAAAGACTCTCAGTCCATCAAGTTCAACCTTTTAAGATCTCCTCTGATCTGCAATATGCGGATTAGGTTAATTAATTGAATCCAGACGAAGGTAAACAGAAAAAAACCCAAGTGAAACTTAGCCAATCGTCTCAAAAAAAAAAAAAAAAAAAAAGAATTCCTTCCTGACCCCAGATACTGGCGATCGGATTCCTCCCTGGATCAATACTGCCTCTCTAATTATCCAGGATAACCCTGAAAGTCCTTTTTAATTAGAAATCAATCCAGTCCCCTTTTAAAGTTATCTATCAAATCCACTGTCACCACCTCCTTTGGTAGATAATTCCACGGTTAACCACCCTTACTGTGAAAAACCCTTTTCTTTCTTTATGGTGGAATCTTTTTACTTCTAACCTCAAAGGATGTCCTCTTGTCAGTTGAAAACCTCTTTGCACAAAAAGCTCACTTGACAAATATTTATCCTGATCCTGGGTGTACTTCTATAAGGTAATCATATCTTCTCTTAGATGCCTTTTTTCTAGAGAAAATAAGCTTAATTTGGTTAGCCTTTCTTCATAGCTTAGCCCCTCAATTCCCCTTATTCGTTTTTGTTGCCCTTCTCTGTGCCTTTTCCAGCTCTAAAATGTCCTTTTTATGAAGAGGTGCCCAAAATTGTACTCCATATTCCAAATTAGGGCATAATAGGTATTTGTTATAGTGGCAGAATTATATTTGCTTCCCTTGCTTCTCTACCCTTCTTAATACATGCTAATGTTTTATTTGCCTTTGCAGCTGCTGCTTGGCATTGAGCACTGTTACCTAGGTGGTTGCCCCCAAGTACTCCCAATCTCTTTCAATATCTGATACCCCTATATTTGCTCCATGAAGATTATAAATTGCATGGCTATTTTTCCTTCCCAGATGCATAACTTTACATTTATTCATATTAAATCTCATCTGCCATTTAGATGCCCATTCCTCTAATTGATGTAAATCCCTTTGGAGGGAAAGTATATCATTATTCGATTTAATTACCTTGCACAACTTTGTGTAATAAGCAAACATGGAGACACTATTTTCCAGTCCCACCTCTAAGTCATTAATAAATATGTTAAAAATGAGAGCACCTAATACTGAACCCTGAGGAACCCCACTTACCACATTAGTCCAATCGGAGTATGGTCCATTTACCACAACCCTTTGCTTCTTGACTTTAATCCAGCTCCCGAACCATGCACAGATATTTACTGTAATTCCTGTATCTCTTAGTTTGCACAATAGTCTCCCATGTGGCACTGTATCAAAAGCCTTTGCAAAATCCAAAAAACTACATCCACTGAGTTGCCTTGATCCCAGTTCCTACTAACCTCCTCATAGTAACCCAGCTACCTCCCTGGATATCCTCACTAGCCCCATCTCCACCCTCCATGCTAGGCCCAGCTAAACTGTGCTCAGTAAGCACCTTTCCAGTGGAATATCAGTAAGTGCTGCAATTCTCCTCTCCAGTTCTCCAATTTGAGCTTCCAGAGAGGCAATATGCTTACACCTCTCAGAGAGGTATGGACCCTGGATCATCTGTTCCAGTAGAGTATACATATGACAGGATGTACACAGAGTGAGGTTGCCACTGGTTGTCTACAAACTTTTGGTGGGAAAAATAAACAAACAATAATAAAAATTAATATATTTGTATAAAGCTTTATAAAACACGGAAAAAATATATAAATATATATATATATATATATATATATATATATATATATATATATATATATATATACTAGCGAATTGCCCGTCCAAAAATGACGGCAGTAGAATTGTAAGTCAAGGAATAGTGTTTGGCACACAAAGTAAGTGTTTTGGTTGTGTGAGTATTTTCGGCGCTGATTGCGAGACTCCTGGTGAGCGCCTTTGATGCTCATCGTGTGGCTGGCAATGAGCGCCTTTGGCGTTTATTGCGATCGTGTGGTGTGTTGTTTTTGAAAGTGTTCTGTATATGTATCTTTTAATGATAATGAATTAATTAATACAATCATAAATTAATATACTTTACCTATTTGTAATGAATATATAAGCAACCAATATGCTGAAGAGCTAACAATGTGTTTTGATGTTCCTTCAGCATACAATGTAGATTTGCATTGTTGGCTACCTGAGGTGTAAGTGTCAGCAATGTGTGAAGTGTGTAGTGTAAATAGGGTGCGTGCGCGAGAGGAAACTGTTAGTGTAGCTGTGTAGTTACGCATTTTGTAATGTGAATATTAGTATGTGCAAGTTAGTGGTGTAAAATGGCGGCGATTGCGTATGTTTTAGGCGGGTCTGGATGATTTTGCGTCCTTCGTAATAGTGTATTTTGTAGCTCGTACGGTCCTATGTAAAAGCTGTATGTGTGTGGCCGAGTTTTGCGTGTTTAGGGGTCATGTAGCTTTATTTTCGTTTTTTTCGGTGGCTATTTTTTCTCTTTTGTTGATGTGTAGTTCCGCGGGTCGTAAGTATGATGGTAACGTGGTGCGGGTCGTAGGGATGCTCGCCTACGGCGCTCATCTCCACCATCGCAAGGAACGCCTTCGGCACTCCTTGCCTGGCCGCAACCGTGGCCCTCGCTTTGCCAGGGCCTCAGTTGCTGCAGCCTCGATTCGCGAGCCAGCAGTTTCCCCGTTCCGTTACCAACGGATTTTGGCAAGCCCAGCTGCTGACAACTATATATGTGATTTTTCCTTTCTTTGCATTATAAGTCTGTGCCCCCTTTTCTTTGAACTCCCTCCTTTTATTTAAACTCATACAATTTTACTAGAACTGCACTCCCTCCTTTTATTTAAACTCCTACACTTTTACTAGAACTGCACTTATACTAGAAGTTTTCGCAAGCTCACAAGTTCGCCTCTTCTCCTGTTTATATTAACTACTGCCTACTCACCTGGACAAAATTAGTGCATACAGCAAATAATCACACTTTACTTGCAATAAGTAAATTTCAGTTGCAAACAGCCCCAGACAACTCACAGACCTTTATGCAAGTTTAACACAGGCAGACCACTTCCCTCTCACCTGGACAAAATTAGTGCACACAGCAAATAATCACACTTACTTGCAAGAAGCACATTCCAGAAATCACCAAAATGGCCCTGATCAAAAGTTTACATACCTTTGAATGTTTGGCCTTGTTACAGACACACAAGGTGACACACACAGGTTAAAATGTCAATTAAAGGGTGATTTCCCACATTTTTAAATTGCACTTAGTGTCTGTGTATAAATAGTCAATGAGTTTGTTAGCTCTCACGTGGACGCACTGAGCAGGCTAGATACTGAGCCATGGGGAGCAGAAAAGAACTGTCAAAATAACTTAGTAACCAGGTATTGAAACTTCATAAAGATGGAAAAGAATATAAAAAGATATTCAAAGCCTTGAAAATGCCGGTCAGTACTGTTCAATCACTTATTAAGAAGTGGAAAATTCAGGGATCTCTTGATATCAAGCCAAGGTCAGGTAGACCAAGAAAGATTGCAGCCACAACTGCCAGAAGAATCGTCGGAATACAAAGAAAAACCCATCAGGTAACCTCAGGAGAAATACAGGCTGCTCTGCAAAAAGATGGTGTGGTTGTTTCAAGGAGCACAATGCGACGATACTTGAACAAAAATGAACTGCATGGTCGAGTTGCAAGAAAGAAGCCTTTACTGTGCCAATGCCCACTATACGATCCATATGGGAAGCAGCTTTATCTACTAGACATTGATAAATATTTCAGACGGTTTTATTAATATAGTGCTATCCAATGTCTGGAGACTTGCTTTGTTAAGGCAGTTTTCTTTTGTAATACATATTTTACTGTGGCAGCAGCCAACATCCCTTTTTCCCATTGATGATCTTATCTGGGTGGAGACAGTGAGCTCCATTGGAGGCTGATACATTGATCTTTGATAATTAATTGAATTGAATATTGGTATTAAAATCATTAAATGCGAATTGTATTAGTGGTTAATGAATAATAAGAAACCACTAACTCCATTTGTTAGGGTTTTACAATGATCCTCTAACAGGATTGTAGAGAGTGCATGTACAATACATCTGTTCCTGTAGTTTGTGTGAAACAGTGTTTATGTCTATGATGGGTATATAAGCCACTATTTTTCCAGAGCAGATTTGGTTAACTATGTCCTGTGTGCACGTGTAGTATGTCATCCTGAGTACATGATAAAATGTGGGTTGCATTACTTAGTAGTTCATGTGGCCAATGTCAATATTAGTGGACATGCAGTCTTACAAATTTTATGCAAACTAATCTGGAGGAGTATGTAATGTTTTATTTGACACAGGATATGATAATAAGGGTTACGCTGTAATTAAACTTTTTAGAAATTTTTAGCTGAAGTTAAGTCCTGCAACCTATACACCAGGTAGACGGCAGTTAATAAAGAAAATGATGTCCCAATGAGATGAGGAGGATGTTAAAGTGTGGGAGGGAGTAAGTCCCAAGGCTCACTACTTTGATAACGATTCACTTTCAAACAATATCAACAAGGAAAAAACATTTTCTCTTTTTTTTAATGACATATACTGTTTATTTTACTGTTGGAACTTTGATTTGAGCAAAACTACTTACTGAAACAGCGGCCAATAAGGCTCCATTTTTATTGCAATAAGCAGGCAAGAAAAGTAAATCTTTATTTTAAGATGCTTGCTATGTCCCCAAAAGGCATCCCAATCTTTTACACCCTGTTCACCAGATTGTCTATAAACAGTCCTACCAATAGTGTTAAACTATACCATATCTGAATCTTCCACTGTGCCCCTTTTATTGTTATGTTGTTTTCTCTTGCTTATCTCTTAATTATTGGATGTAATGGAAAGTGGATTAAGGCTTAACTATTTATTAAAGGCTAAGTTTTAATCTTACACTACTTTTTTATCTCTTTTTTGAGTTAATATAGGTGTGCACAATAATAGGGAACCCTGTTGTGTCTTTTGTTATATATTATTACTTTATCCCTAGTAGCACCATATTAGTTCATTCTACTTGCCTAACCTTGAGCTACCTTTTGTTCTATTTTTGCTTATTAGTGTCAAGAGGGAAGATATGTTAGAAGAACTGTTAGAAGAGTATAGGAGTTGGAGAGGTCTCACTTTACTAACGTGACAGCTTTTATTGGTATGGATAAAAATATGTGAATTTGAGGGGTTTTACTCACTCAAGGAAAAATACTGACCATAATAGACCTAAGAGAGAGATGAAGGGGAGCAGTACATGCATTGCTGAAACCTTTCTATGCTGTGTGCGCTTGCACTGCACTCAGTCATAACTCCAGGAATTTCAGGTAATTATACTTGACATTGTTGAGCATCTCACAATTCTTCAAAATACTGAGATAAATAACCGCATACTAAAATATAAACAGACTTTGATCAAATATATCACCATGTAGGCTTCTGGCTTTAAGTTACTGGTAACATTTTTTTCAATACACATTACACTCCATCATTATGTACTTCAATCAGGAACATTTGTATTCTGCTCCCATACTGTCAAACTGTTAAATAAAAAATAAAAAATAAAAAAAATGTAATTGGATTTTAACTTTCTAAAAATATATTCCATTTTTTCTATTCTAGGTCTTCAAAGGAATATACAGAACCTATGTGATGACAATGTCCTTTAAGAAAACAACAAAAGACATTTCAAAACAACTCAATTTTACTTCATGGTGCATTGCACATCTGCAGCTTAACACGTGGCAATTTAGATACACACATCTTATGTGTGAGCAAGTTATACAGTCATTGCCACACCTGTCTTCTTAAGAAATTGATACATTCAATGGGTGTGCAACAATTATCTCCAGTTCCTTCTCTCAGAATGTGTCAATACAAGACCAATACAAGACCAGTATAAACACATGTACTTTTGTCATAACAATGTAAACAATATAGACAGTGGGTAAATAGTGGATTATCTGAAGGAACACAAACAATGGATAAATAATAGGATTAATTATTTTCTTTGAAACACAGTTCTGTAATTCATTGCTGGCCCCTCTTCCAGGGATTTGAATAAACAGACCAAATCATTGATTATATTCAAGTTTTTACACATGGCATTACAACCATGCCCCACATCAACCAGAGGATACAAAGCAACAACTGTATATGAGGCAACACCTATATATATATAGGGCATCTGGGGAGAGTATTGGAAAACTACTCTATGAGCAATGAAACTATAGAGAACTGGATGCCCTCTTGGATTTACATAGTGATGAACATAGATTCTCTGATTGTGATTGCATTTTAGCAGATAATTCAATACCTATGTTTACTATTTTTTATCTGCAGTTCCAACACATGTATTATCAAAGCTACTAAGATGCCATCACTAAACCTAATTTAAGGAAGGGATTTATGCATTTGTATATATTTATATTTTATTGGTATAGCACCATCGATGTGCACAGTACTTTAGAGAGACAAGATATCTAATAATTATATGAAAATTACCATAAAAACACTAAGGGGTTACACAGTCCCTGCCCCAAAGAACTTACAATCTGATTGTCTATATTACCTGAAATCTCATCTTGAAGCCACCCAGTAGTAGTGAATATCTATTGTAGGCCCCTTCATAATAGCCTTTACTCTGGACTGGCTAATGCTATAGGAAAAAGAGTGATTACTGTTCCTTCAGACATGACTGTACATTAATAATTCCTACTATAGTTCAAAAGACAATAAGCAACTTTTCAAGCATGTATACATGACAAACAAAGCCATCCCTTTATTATTTAGTAAATAATTATATGTAAGTTCTAGCCTCTAAATCAGGCTTGTTTAATTTAATACTTAAGGAACCGAGCCAGACAACATTTCTAGGATACTCCAGAGTCAGTATACATAAGTAAATCAAATAATCGCACCACTGATTGATCCACTTGTGATCAGACAAAATATCCTGAAAGTTTGTATGCTAATGGCCTTTGGAGTTGGCAAGTCTGTTTTACATGACTCATCTTCTAAAGTCATATCTAATCTTACTGCTTATTTCTCTGGAAACTTAAAACCAAATTAAATACATATATTATTATCTCAATCACACATTACTCATATCCTGTGATTCCTGTAACTAGAAACTTTGAGCCTCATTCTATTCGAAGCCTGAGAGGTATATAGGCCGTATGTCTGTGGGCCTGCCTCGGTCTCACAGTCTGCTACAATTCCAGTGCTATTCAATTGAACAAGCAAATTACAGGGCGAAAGCCAAAATCGTAAACCATGCACTTGTACATAGCATTTCAGGGCGGGAACATGATCAATTAAGCAAGGCCGTAACTACCCATTTAGAAACAGCCAATAGTAAATCAGACCGTCATCATTAGGTCAGTTAAAACATGGAGGTTGCATGTCAATCAATTAGCATTTGGAGCTCTGATATGCGATCGGACTCGCAAAACCGCAAAACACAAAATAATAAAAATGAATGCCGATACTGTACTAGTCCATGTGGGTTGCCTGATATGTATTAACTCATTAATTCCCGAGATCGATATAGCCACGGAATAAAACATAAAATAAAATTATTTTTGATTGCAGATTTGCAAGTTTGAGACTGTTGGGCAATTAATTCTAATGTATTTCATCACTTTCTCCCCGTCATTTACAGTGCAGTGTTGCTTTTTTATTTGCTTTTACAGTGCTACGAATATGTCTTTAACACCTTTGCGGGTCCTCTCTAGTACTCGTAGGATTTTCTTCTACATTTGCCGTTTATGGGTGTGAAAACATTTGCGGGCTTGAGGAATTGTAGCAATTAGGATCTGCTAATCCAAACCAGTAGTTATACATGCGTTATTGTAGCATTTCATCCCGTTAACAGTATGAAAGCGGATTAATATATTTCATGTCATCCACAAACAAAATGGATCATTTCCTTGGTTTGACATCAGGATCAATGTGCATGTGTTTAGGGGAACAGTTATGGGACATCCACATACATCCCATTTGTTTCACATTCCTATGTCTGTAAACTAATGAGCCCTAGTTACTATGCAATAGATTAATACATATAATAATAATAATATTAATAATAAGATCATAAGATATCATATAATAATATATATAATATATGATAACAAAGGGTTAATAGACATGACAGGTCCAATTAGTGATAGTGTGGAGTATTAAAATTCCCTAGAAGGCCTGATAACAATATGACAGATGATAATGTGAATTGATTGATAGCAAAACACATAATGGGAGGTCATCAAATGATAATGGGTATACATCTTGGCACATGGCCACCAGCAATGGCGTGGGACTTTACAGGATGGCCATAGCTGAGATTGTTCCTGATGGAGATGAGTTGGATGTGGCTCCATGTGCCTCTTCACAGCCTCCATGTGTGTTTGCGGCCTTTCCTGATGGGTTAGAGTAGATCAGTGTGGTGTCTGCCTTGTGGTGGTGAAGGGGCTTGTGTACTTCAATGAAGCTGTGAGCTATACCATGCAGGGCCACTGTAGGTGGGCAGGTCATAGAAGAGAGGTCAGACAAATCACAGTCCACTGGAGAAGGAACTGGCAACCTAAGGACTGAACAACAAATAATAACATGTTCCCCTGATACATGATATATGTGATGTGGCGGTGTAATTTGGCCACAATTTTTTCCCCCAATGTAGATGTGATAAGCAAGATGTATATGCAATCATATATATATTCCAGGGTCCACATTAGAGCCTCTGTGAGTGAGAAAGGGTAATGTGACAATCAGTTTCATGTTTTTGTGTTGCTATTTAACCAGGTAGTGTGTCTTTAATTGCTTTATGCGTATTGCAGCATGGCTTTTCATATTGGCATATGCATGACCAGTCCATCATATGATGAAATAAAAATTTATTTTGAATGCCTATTTTTTATTTGGGGATTATTGTGCAAGTAATTGTAATGCCTTTCCATGCTTTCCCAATATTTTAAAGTCCACTGGTGTATTTATATTGTCTTTTACAGTGTTGAGAATTTGTCTGTAAACCCTTTGTGGAGGCCATAATATTTTTGGCTCCATTTGCTGTTTACACGTTTGAGCGCCAGTGCGTGATTGGGGATTCGTAACAATTTTATAGCGATTTTCGATCCTAACATTTACAGGCTTGACAGATCAAAGGCTTAGCAGAAATGCTATTTTAGCAAAGGGAAAGGAGTTCCAAATAGATGGGGAAGCACAAGAAAAGTCTTGAAGACTTGAGTGAGAGGAGATGATGAGAGAGGAGGAAAGAAGAAAGTCGTTAGCAGAACGAAGGGGGCGGTTGGGAGAGTATTTTGAAACAAGAGCAGAGATATAAGGGGGTGCACTGTTGTTGAGGGCTTTATATGTTAGGGTCATGATTTTGAATTTGATTCAGGAAGCTATGGGAAGCCAGTGGAGTGATTGACAGAGAGGAGCTGCAGACACTGATCGTTTGGTATTGAAGATGAGTCTAGCAGAGGCGTTCATTATGGATTGGAGGTGAGACAGACGAGAGATGGGTAAGCCAGCAAGGAGGGAATTGCAATAGTCGAGTCGAGATACGATGAGAGAGTGTATTCGAATTTTAGCTGTGTCCTCTGTAAGATAATGACGAATGTTTTGGAGATGTTTTTTAGGTGAAACTGACATGATTTTGTTATTGATTGGATGTGTGGAATAAATGAGAGGGTGGGATAAAGTAGAACCCCAAGACAATGGGCCTGGGAGGTAGGAGTGATGATGGTGTTGTCAACAGTGAGAGATATTTGAGGAGTGGAAGCTGTAGTAGAGGGTGGAAAGATTAGGAGTTCAGTCTTAGACATGTTGAGTTTGAGTTGACGGGCGGACATCCTGGAGGATATGCTAGAGAGGCAGTTGGAAACTTGAGCTAAAAGAGAGGGGGATAGATCGGGTGCAGAGAGGTAGAGTTGAGTATCATCTGCATAGCGATGATACTGAAATCCAAAGGATTTTATAAGGGTGCCAAGGGAGGAGGTGTAAATGGAGAAGAGGAGGGGGCCTAGGACAGAACCTTGGGGAACGCCAACAGACAGAGGGAGAGGTGAAGAAGAGGTGCCAGAGAAGGAGACGCTAAATGTATGATCTTTAAGATAGAATGTGAACTATGAAAGAGCTGTGTCCTGGATGCCAAAAGAGCAGAGAGTTTGGATTAGAAGAGGGTGGTCAACTGTATCAAAGGCAGCAGAGAGATTCAGGAGAATTAGAATAGAGTAGTGACCCTTTGATTTGGCGGTTAGCAAGTCATTGGTGACTTTTGTGAGGGCTGTTTATGTTGAGTGTTGGGCCCGGAAACCAGATTGGAAGGGGTCAAGAAGGGAATTGGAGGAAATAAATTGAGTGAGGCAATTGTAAAAAAGCAGCTCAAGGAGTATAGAAGCTGGGGGAAGTAGTGAGATAGGGCGATAATTGGGGTGTTTAGGGAAAGGTTGAATAGATGTGTGAGAGATGGGATAAGTGTGGTGGATAGGGGAGGAATTCGCTGTGATGGAATAGGATCATGAGGACATGTGGTAAGGTGAGAGATTGATAGTAAAGTAGATACTTCATCCTCGTTTACAGGGTCAAAGGAGTCCATAGTGGAGGTAGGATTGGGGAAGGGTAAGGGCTGGGTGTTGTCGGTTTGTGGAGAGGATGGTGGAATAGGGCCAAGCTGGGAGGAGAGCTCATTTCAGATGGTATTGATTTAATTTTTAAAATGGCTGGCAAAGTCATCAGCAGTGAGAGAGGAAGAGGCAAGATGTGGGGGTGGGCAGTGGAGGGTGTTGAATGTAGCAAATAAACATTTAGGGTTGGAGGACAGGTTTGATATTAGTGATGAGAAGTAGTGTTGTTTGGCAAGATTGAGGGCAGAGAAGTAGCAGCGCAAGGTAAACTTGTAGTGGAGAAAGTCTGCTGAAGTGCGAGATTTCCTCCATAGTCGTTCTGCAGTGCGTGCGCATCTCTATAGATAGCGTGTTTGTGTAGTGTGCCATGGTTGTGGATGAGAACAAGGGCGTTTGCTTGTGATTATGGGGCCATGAGAGTCAAGAGTGGAGGTTAGAGTAGTGTTGTATTGTGAAGTGGCGACGTCAGGGCAGGCAAGGGTGGTGAGGGGGTTTTAGTACATTTGAAAATTGTTATGGGTTGAGTGCTTGCAGGTTTCTGCGTGTTCTGGTGGCAGGGATTGAAGAAGGGTGGTGAGTGGAAGATGAGGTGAGGTTGAAAGTTAGCAGGTGGTATTCAGATAGGGGAAGTGGGGAGATGTCAAGGTTGGAGATAGTGCAGAGATTAGTAAAAAAGGTCAATGGAGTGTCCACCAATGTGGGTTGCTGAATCTGTCCATTGTGAGAGGCCAAGGGAGGTAAGTACAAGTAATTTTGCAGTTGTTGGGGAGGTGGGAGTGTCAGTGGCTATGTTGAAATCGCCAAGAATGAGTGAAGGTGTATTGGAGGGGAGAAAGTGAGGGAGCCAGGCGGCAAAGTTGTCCAGAAATTGAGAGGGTGATCCAGGCGGGTGATAGATCACAGCTACTCGCAGAGGGATGGGAGAGAAGATGCGGATAGTGTGGACTTCAAAAGATGAGAATTGGAGGGAGGGAACAGGGGGTATGTAGTGAAAAGTGCAGCGAGAGGATAGCAGTATGCCCACACCTCCACCTTGTTTGTTCCCAGGTCTAGAAGTGAGACTGAAATGTAGACCACCATAAGAGAGTGCAGCAGGGGAGGCAGAGTCAGATGGTGTGAGCCAGGTTTCTGTGATAGCCAGTAAATTAAGGGAGTTGGAAATTAAGAGGTCATGAATGAAAGTAAGTTTATTGCAAACAGACCTTGCATTCCAGAGGGTACAGGAGAAGGGAAAATTAGATGGTTTGTGACAGGTATTAGATTATGGGAGTTTTGGGCATTTTCTGCCCTGGGGACTCTGCGTGGCTGACAGCAGGTGGGAATGAGTGAGGGGCCTGGTTTAGGGGATATATCTCCACAAGCCATCAGTATTGGTTCCTAGTCTAAACTCCACTACAACTAGGGAAGGGAATATAGTTATTATTATTAGGACTAGCCATTTAACCCATTTTGCTAGCGTGGTGAACTATTATCTATCAGTGATGTCCATGTGTTTAGGAGGATACATGCCTATATAGAGAAAGAGATCTAAGGCCAAGTTTCTATCATTCAACTGCATATAATAAATCTAAGTCCTTATGTAACACATCAGGAGGGGATAAGTGTATATATTTTTAAACTTCGGATTTTATGTTAATTTGTCACATTTATATATTTTTTGTAAATAAAAGCTATGTTTTAAATTTGGCAGCTTCCCAGACTGGAATTTATGGGTACTTATCTATTAAATGTGACTTGTATGTTGCCATTGGTTCTAAAAGTGTTCTTTTCTAACAATAGCCATAGCAAGCATATTATGCCACAATAAAAAAGAAATGCTGGAAAGGGTTACAAAGCCATTTCTAAAGCGTATGAACTCCACTAAACCAACTTATAGCTTTAATCTCCAAATGGAGAACACTTGGAACCGGAGTGACCAGCCTGCCAAAATGTCTCCAATCATGCATATTAAAATCATCCAGGAAGTCACAAACGATCCCCCCAAAAAATTCCAAAGAACTGTAGACCTCTCTTTTCTTATTTAAGGTCAGTGTTCATGAACCAAAAAATATCAAGGCAGAGACCATTTCTAGTGAAGCACACAAATGTTTGTCTCTCATTTGGCAAAAAGCATCTGGTTGATCTCCAAGTCTTTTAGGAGAATGTTCCATGGACAGATGAGTGAAAAGTGGAACTTTTTTGGATGACGTGGGTTGCATTATGTCTGCAAACACAGCATTCCACATTAGGAACATCATATCAATGGTTAAATATGGTGGTGATAGTATGATGGTGTGGAGATGCATTGCTGCCTCAAGACTTGGACAACTTGCCATAATTAAAGCAACTGTGAATCTGTATGAGAAAAGTCTTAAGGAAAATGTTTGGTCATTCAGCTACGAGCTGCAGCTGAAGCAGTGTTTGGTCATTCAAGAAGACAGTGACTAAGAATATGAGAGTAGAATAGCTGAAAAGAAGCCCTAGTCTCGATGGAGATGCTGTGGCAGGACCTGAAACAAGCACTTGAACTCTGCTTCTGAACTGGATCCACACCCCTGATCCCTTGCTAAGGACACACATGCACACCTTACCTCCTTCTTTTATACTACAGTGCTCTGCACAGTCACCTTCATTTCCAACAGCTGCTACAAACACATAGGGCCTCATTCTATTACCGGCCGTAGGAGATGCGGGGCCGCAAGGACCGGCCGCAAGCTATTCGGCTATTCTATTCCCCTCCGGCCGGGGATTCCGGAAGGCTTGTGGCCGGCGCCCTGTTATCCCTTGCGGCTGCTCGCGCCGGAGGAAATCCTTTGATCTCAAACGGCCGCAAGAGTTTCGGCCGCAAGAAAATCCCGGTTGCTATTCAATTGCTCCGGGAAACCTCTCTGCAAGGCTAAAACCGAGCCGCAGCTTACTTGCAGGAAAAAGGTCCCGCTAGCACCAATTAAGCACATTATAAAGCAGAAATAAAGGCATCCTGCACTCTGAGGAGACTATAAAGTGATTGTAGGTGTTAGCAAAAATAGCACAACATTCCCCTACACTCAAATCTGTAAAAAAAATATTTTTTTTTATTTATGTCAAAAATCCATGTAAAAAGTCCCGAGGGCTTGGAGCACCTCAAACCCGGCCACGCTGCGGCCGGAAAATAAACAGTTAATGTAAACTCGGATTTGGGCTGATGTGCAAGCTTGAGAGGGGGTTACTTTTAATCCTCATGTCCCCCAATATGATCCCTAGCATTTACAGAGCTTTACAGTGCTGTCTTGAATTTATTTTTGACTTTAAAGATTTCTGAGCTTACGGCCGGTTGCAAGATATACGGCCGGCCATA
This sequence comes from Discoglossus pictus, assembly GCA_027410445.1. Taxonomy (NCBI): domain Eukaryota; kingdom Metazoa; phylum Chordata; class Amphibia; order Anura; family Alytidae; genus Discoglossus; species Discoglossus pictus. Next base: position 131,423,142 of record CM050166.1, read on the forward strand.
AGAGGAGATCCTTGCGGGGCCGTTTAATAGAATTTCGAGGTAACGGAACCCCCGCAAGGAATCGCAGCCTTGCGGCCTTTTTACGGCCGATAAAAGAATGAGGCCCATAATCTTTACTTAACTCTTGACTCTCATCACACCTCATCCTCCCTTTCTCTTTTTGAATTCAATCTCACTCGTGTCAGCATGCAATCTCACTTGCAAAACACTCCAACTAAATGGGAACAGTCTCCCACTTCACACACTTTCTACCCAGGCAAAATATACACCTGTCTTAGTGCAACAGAATTGTCTTCTCTTCTAACCTTTCACTTCCATCTCTCTTTCCCTTCGGCCCAGTTGAAATCGCTAACTGCTATTCTTGTCCTTATTTCTGCCGCTCCCACTCCCTCTAGAGTTTAAAATGAAAATTATTTTCATAAAATGACACAAAAGCAACTTTTGCTTCTATGTCAAGATGAAAAGTTTTCTCTGTGCGCTATCCACTTTTGTCAAGAGAGGGATTTCCTGTTTGTGTAGACACAATGTGCAAATACATGTTCCCTCTTAGCAATAATAATTATAAATACAAACAAACATAAGTGTAATATGAAAAATAGTTAATGTAGTTATTTTATAATCAAAATAGTAATTATAAACACAAAGACAAGTGTAATTTGGAAAACAGTTAATGTAGTTATTTTCATAAATAAGGAAAAAACATACAAAGAGAATATGATACTTATTGAAAAAATATTGAAGTCTATATTTTTTATAACAATAATTCAAGTCATTAAAATCAGACTGAATTTAAAATGGCCAAAAAGAAATAGTTAATGGACTCATGACCAAGCATATAAGTCCTAGGCTTTGTACTAGACAAACAGCATTTTTTTTTATTTTTAAATCAATAACAAGGTTTTGAAAATCCTGTTAAATATCTTAAAAATAGGAAAAGGTCCTAACTATATACCTAATATACATAAATAACTATATTCTGAGACTTATTCAAAAGGAAACATTAATATGGAAAATATACTTACGTAGGTACAAATTATAAAGATTGAAAATTGGGGAACTCCTATATAAATATAAGTACATATTTGATGAATGAAAATCATACTAAATTGAATAAAGGATGTGATATGTATGGCCCTTATAAATAAATAAATAGAGAGAAATATTATATTACTGGTCACAATTTGATTTATGAATATGGAGAGACAGAGGGTAAGCTTAATGGAAAATTGGAACAATTCAAGCACTAATACTTGCAATCGAGACATATTGTACTTAGGGTTATTCTGTTATTTGAAGTATGTAACCATTTTCCTTATGTAATTGGAATTTTGTCCAATATAGATGGTATTGTCTGTTTAATTTGAAAACTGTATTGATATTTGCCAACTTTGATTGCTTGCTCTTCTTACTTTCTGTAAATATTTTTTTTAAACTCTTATAAATATTTAAATACAGTATATATATATTTTTTTAAATACAGTTTTCCTCAGTCATTTCTGCTGTCTTTAGTGATGTTTGGGGGAGGTCCTTTAGGTCCTTTGCACAAAAAGTAACAAAACTCACAATTTTTAACAATAATTGATGACAGTTTGTGCAGGAGTGTATAGTCCCCTTTGCACAAGGAAGCAGGAGGAGTCAGACACTTATCTGTAGATCTCTGCATTGAGCTGCTGCTGGTTTGAATGCTAATAAAGGGTTAAAATCCATACTTGAATGCAGTGTTTCTATTGGTAGGGATGCCATGCGTATGTAAGCACCTCTGGGGTGTGAAAAACAAGTTTTATTTTTAAATAAAATAAATCTGTATGTGAGTTGAATGACTCAATGTAATTTGTGTTCCTGATATAAGCAGCATGTGTTAGATTAGAGAGAGGTAAAAACAGGGAAACTTAGATATACCTTTAAGCATTACCTCGCTGGTATGTGATATGAGTGCAAGTGTTCAATAATTAGAACACTCTCTGGCACTATCTTTTTTGGGGAAAATGGGTTGTAGACTGACCTTTTCCAGTCTATTGGCCATTGTTGTGTTTTCCAAATTTGTTGGCATATAGCAAGCAACACTTTGTGAATAATTCAGCAGGGATTCCATCAAATCCTGCAGCCTTGTTATCAGCAAGGCATCCTAGGGTCTGTTATGCCCAGGAGGGCCCCCCACTGAACTTCGTGGACTATGGACTATTGTGAGGGTGGGCCTCAATAATATCAATATTGGGGTCACTATATGATATATGATGTTGCTGTATAATGTAAGGTATATTTCAATAAGTAATGTTGGGGTCATCAAGAATGTATATGTGTATTATACAGAACAGTGTGGGTTATTGGCCTTAACAGTAGAGTTATGAATTATTAATGTAAAGAGGGTATCTAGGCATGCTTGGTATGTACAGACAGCATTTTTCTCAGGGAATGTGATAGAATGTATTACTGGGCGCTCTGAGATGAAGGGAGACCAGTTATGGGGGTTATCTGTTTTGAAGGACAGAAATTATCCAGGATGGGAGGGGCATATAGACACTTTCATCCCTATTAAATTGCCCCAACGTGTAAAACCGTAGCCCGTAACGGAGCCAGCAAGACTTATGGCTATTAAATTGGCCTCTTAAAGCAAAAAACCCTATGGGATGTTGAAATCTGAACTCTGTTGCTGCGAATCCTTTGATCTGTCAAGTATGTAACTGTTACGTTCTAAAATTGCAATTATATTGCTATGAATCCACTGGCGTTCAAACTCGTAACCCGCAAATGGAGCCAAAAAACCTATGGGTACTAGAGAGGACCAGCAAGGGGGTTAAAGTCCTATTCGTAGCACTGTAAATGCAAATATACACGCAATACTGCCCTTTTAATTAAAGGGAAAGTGATGTTAGGAATTAAAATTAATAGCACAACATTCTCAACCTCGCAAATTTGCAATATAAAATACATTATTTTAGGTTTAATTTCCATGGTCTACCGATCCCGGCAATTATATTATAACATTATATGTTAATACATATAATGTAACTCGCATGGACTTGAATATCATATTTACTGGTTTATTAATATTGCATTATTTCTGGAATGCGGGTCTGATCGAAACTCGTAATTCAAATTTGTAAGGCTTTGAAATCTAACCTCCATTTTTCTGTGATGTAATGATGACAATCTCTTTTGCCATTGGCTCTGTCTAAACCCATAACTATGGGTTTGACTCATTGGTCATGTTCCCGGCCGCACTTGCAACATGTGGAAGAATGGTTTACGGGTTTGCGTCTCCAGGTCGTTGGTCTCCTCATGGTTGAATGTAATAGCTCTGTATCGTAGCAGAATTTCAAGCCTGCATGCTTTGCGGGTGTGTCGTTATCGCTACGGGCTTGGAATTTAATGGGGCTGTTTGTCTATAAGCGTAGTATAAGTGTTTATAGTGCTGGCCTCCCAGCGGTGCAGCCTTCCTGACCACTCCTTGCACTAAGGTGTGAAGTTTTTATATTCCTGGGCAAACAGACATCAAAAGGCCTGCCAGTTACATTAAAGAAATGTAATGTGTGAATTCTCCTACCAGTGACATAAGGTCTCATTACGCTATTCAGCCAAGAAGGCACCAACAACTAAGGGGGCATTGAGAAAAGCTGACATGCATAATTTGAGGTGTGTGGATTATTCTGATGGAAAATAATATTTCTAACTGGAAGGGGATATTGTTTTGTAAGAACTCTGCCTGCAACTCTGCTCCTATCCACTGGGGTAGTATTGCTTCCCTGTATACATGTAAACCTGACGACTGGGTGTTAATGGAGACTAGCCAGGCTGAGGCCAGAGAGAGATGACCCCAAAGAATTGACAAACCAGGGGGATTCCTATAAGCCAAAGGACCGTGCTCAACCGTGTTTCGTCACAGGGACCATCTTACTTCACTCTCCAAGATGTCTGGCTCCAGCTCATTGGATACACTTTTGAGGTCATCACTACGGTTAAGATCCTTCCTGTAAAGATCTTCAGTGTATTCCTGCCACCCCTTCTTTATCTGATCTTCTTCTGTTAAGTCCCTACCATTGCTCACTGTAGAAAGTCTCCCTGTCTCTTCCTGGAATTCTGCATTTGGTTGGACAAATCTTTTGCTATCTCCACTACCTTTCAATTCCGTTCTTTCTTGGGCTACTTTCAAAGACAGCTCATTTGCCTTCTTAGTTTCCTTTCTTTTAGGGATATTCTTTGTTGCTGTATCCTGGATAATGTTGCAAACTTGGTCCAAAGTTCTTCAGGCATTATGTCCTCCATGTTTAGACTCTTAAATCTATTCTTTACTTCCCCTGCATATTCACAGGGGATATTATTTATTTCATATCTGCTTGGTCTGATGATTTTCCCATCTTTTCTTCAGATTAATTCTGAACTTTGCAATAAGAAGCTCATGGTCTGAGCAGCAGTTAAATGCAGGTCTTGTTTTTGCAGACTGTATAGAGCTCAACCATCTATGGCAATCTGATTTCTATATTGTCCATCTGGTGATGTCCATGTGTAGAGTCGCCTTGGATGATGTTGGAAGAGGATGATTGCTATGACCAGAGTATTATCTTGACAGAATTCAAATTCAATCTCTGACCTGCTTAATTTTGTACTCCAAGGCCAAACTTGCCAGTTATTCCAGGTATCTTTTGGTTCCCTACTTTACCATTCCAATCTCCTATGATGAGAGTAACACCTTTTCCTGGTGCTATATCTATCACGTGTTTAATATCTTCGTAGAATTGGACAACTTCAGCCTCTTCAGCATCCATGGTTGGTGTATAGACTTGGATCAATGTGATGTTAAATGGCTTGTCTTGAATTCAAATTAAAATCATTCAGTAATTTATTGGGTTGTAACCGAGCACTGATTTGGCCACCCTTTGATTGACTATGATGGCTATTTTACCTCTTCTGCAAGATTATTGACCACAGTAGTAGATCTGGTGGTTGTCTCATGTGAAATGCCCCATTCCAGTTGATTTATGTTCACTAGTTCCCAGGATATCAATGTTTAACCTTCTCATCTCATGTTTAAACACATCTAGGTTGCCTTGGTTCATAGTTCTAACATTCCAGGTTCCTATGCTGACTTGTTCTTTGCAGAAGCTGATTTTCTATTCCCATTCAGACACATCCACAGGTGGGCAGGTGGGTGTCTCTTTGGCTGAGGGACTCATCTTCTGGTGCCATATTATTATGTCCATAAATTTTTCTGAGCAAAGTTACTAAAGTGGGTTGCCAGTTCCTTCTCCAGTGGACCGTGATTAGTCTGATCTCTCTGCTATGACCTGACAATCTTGGATGATCCTACATGGTATAGCTCACAGCTTCATTGAGGTGTACAGGCCACTTCACCTCAAAAAGGTAGCAATACAGAAGGTAGCAGTAATAGTGAAATTTAGTGCTTCAGTGTTAGTTATGCTTTTTTTCTCAATGATTATGAAAACTGGCCACAAAGGTAAGTATCATTGTTAGGTAAATCTTGGCAGTGTGTTTCTTAAAGAAATTTAAAAAAAGGAAAGTATCATGCGGGATGAAGACTTTAAGCTGTCTCACTGAAAAGTTATTTCTCTTATATTGGATTTGAGGAGACTGTATTTCTCCAAGTGGGCAAGACCACAACGCCTATCACTCAAAAACATCTTGATTTAAAATGTAAGACAAATGGTATTAAAAAGTATTAGCTGCCTGTAATTGCCCAAAACAAATGATTAATTCTATGCTTATTTTAGCAGGGTTTTCAGTGGTATTAACTCACAAAAGCAACTGCTTGCAAATTCAAAAGATTTAGGAAGCATCAGGGGGAATTTGTTAATGTTTATCTTGGTATTTTTACCATGCAAATAAATGTTTTTATACATTGATTCTCCTCTATTAGATGTATTCTTAATCCAGGAAACTTAGATATGCCTCTAAGATCCTACAAGCTCGACTTAAAAAATGTATGTACCGGGAACTACCAGATGTGCAAGCCGGGTTCCGCAGAGCAAGAGGCACAAGAGATCAAATTGTCAATGTGCAATGGATAAAAGTGAAAGCAAGAGAGTTCCAGAAAAACATTTACTTCTGCTTCATAGACTATTCTAAAACCTTTGACTGTGTGGATCACAACAAAATGTGGCACATTTTAAAGAGATGGGAGTACCAGATCATCTCATCCACCTCCTGAGGAATCTATATGTGGACCAAGAAGCCATAGTCAGAACTGAACATGGAACAACCAAAAGGTTCAAGAAAAAGTGTGCTACAAAGTTGTATATTGTCACCTTATTTATTCAACTTATATGTAGAGTGCATCATGTGTAAGGCTGGGCTGGATGAATCTATTGCCGGAATCCTTATTGCTGGAAGAAATACTGATTTTAACTCCTGGGATCCAAGATCTCTCCAGATGGTGACTGTAGGCATGAAATTAAAAGACATTTGCTTTTGGGGAGGAGAGCATGAACAAGCTATTAAAAAGTAAAGATACTAAACAATCAACAAAGGTCTGCATAGTTAGAACTATTGTATTCCCAGTGATATCCCATATGGATGTGAGAGCTGGACCATAAAGAAGTCAAAGCTCCATAGAATTGACTCCTTTGAATTGCGGTGTTGCAGAAGACCTTGGACTGCAAGAAGATCTAATAAATCAGTACTTCAAGAAATTGAGACATACTATTCACTGGATGGTATGATCATGAGGCTGAAGCTCAAATATTTTGGCCATATCATGATAAAATAGGATTCCCTAGAAAAGACTCTGATGCTGGGAAAGTTTGAAGGCACAAAAAGAAGGGGACGACAGAGCTGGAGATGGATAGATGAGATCATTGAAGTGAGGAACATGAACTTAATGGAGCTCAGAGGGCCGGTGGCTGACAGATGTACCTGTACGTTTTCCCTAAATCGCAAGTTCTAAGTTCAAAACCTTCGATTATGATTTCTCTATTTCCAAATATTTAGGAATATTCATTTTTTGAGTAAATTATAGTAAGTGTATCAAGTTCACTGCTTTGGAGAATTCCAATATATCTAATGCTCCTAATCCTCCTTTTGTGAAAACTCTAGTGACAATATCTTTTTTAGTACAAGTTTTTTTCCCTCTATAGATAAATCGATCTATTATCCTTTGCAGATTTAACAGTTTAGCTTTTGGGATTCTTTTTGGAAGGCTTCTCAGTATGTACCGTATGTTATTTTAAGTAATACTATTATTTTTATTGCGGCATTTCTGCCTAACCAAGAAAGATTTAACTTCTTTCACTTACAGTATATAGTATATTATTTATTTGGGTAGTAACTTTATCCAAATTATTTTTACTAATTTTACTAATATTTGGTGTAAACTTAATATCCATATGGGTTATACTATTATAGTTCCATCTATATGGGTATTTACTTCTTAGGTCAAATTTCTCTTTGCTTTGAAGGTTCAAACATAGAACTTCAGTTTTAGGAATGTTAACCTTATAGTATAATACTATACTGTATTCCTCAACTATTTGATGAAGTTTTGCTAATGATTTAACCGGGTTTGATAACGTTACAACTAGGTCATCTGCAAAGATGGTAGTTTTATTAACTATGGATCCTGTTGTTATACCCTCGATCTCTTCACAGCCTCTTTGTAAAAGAGGTTCTATTATCAAGGCAAATATTAGTGGTGACAAAGGACAGCCTTGTCTCGTACCATTGCATATGTTGACATTTTCACATTTAAAGTCCGGTCCAAGGACATAAGCATTTACCTCTGTATATAAAGCCTTAATAGCATGGGTCCCAAACTTTCTGCATCCATATTTTTCTAACACCAGTTGCATAAATTGCCAGTTGACTCTATTGAATACCGTTTCAGCATTAATAGACATCATTACTAAGGGTATTTTTTTCAATTGTACATAGGCCAAGATGTCGATTAATTTTCGAGTGTTGTCTGTAGGTTGTCTATTTTTTATTAATCCTGTCTGGTCTGTGTTTATTAAATTGTTTAAAAGGGGGTTTAATCTAGCATCCAAAATTGATGAATATATTTTAATATCTGTATTGAGTAATGAGATCAGATGGTAGTTTTGGCATTTTAAGTTGTCTTTATCTGGTTTAGTTATATTAACTATAGCAGCCTCCAAGTTTTATTTTATTGTAGTACTCTCCTCTTTAATTGAACATGTTTCTCAGATGTTTTAACAGAACTGGTGCAAAGGACTTATAATAAATGTTCAAGAAACTATCAGGGCCTGGTGATTTGTCTACTCTTGAGGAATTTATAGTTGCTGATATACCCTTCGTCCGTTATTGGTTCTTCCAATGTTTTAAGTTGATTTTCAGAAATGTTTGGTATGTAATTTGATTTTAAAAAATTATTATAAGTTTTTCTGAAGGTTTAACGAAATGTTCGTCTTCTAAATTATATATTGATTTATAGTATTTTGCAAATGTAATGGCTATTTCAGTTGGTTTTATGTAAAGTTTACCATCATCTCCTTAAATCTTAGAATCTATTTTCACATCCCTTACTGACCTTATGTTAAAAGCACATCCAAAACTAGTTTCTTCATGTACTGTATTACCTTGTAGTAAAATGTTATTTTATCACTAGATGGCGATGTCGTTCCTTGATAAATCTGATGGAAACATGTATTGCCATGTGGAGAACAATTTTCCATAAGGTAAAAGGTAGCAGTGTAAGCCATCAACCATGTGGCAAGCAGTTTAATTGGAAGTCCTTCTTTTGTAACAATATTTAAGACAAATCTCAAAGATAGATTATCAAAATCTGAGAGGGGGGGGAAGAGAAGGGTGGAGAAAGAGGGGGAGGGAGGGAGAAGGGTGGAGAAAGGGGCTGGAGGGAGGGAGAGGGGTAGAGAGATGGAGGGAGAGGGGGGAGAGAAAGGGACGGAGAGATATTTATGATGGGCAAGTTACTATTTTAAAACTAGCGACTTGCCCGTCAAAAATTGCGGCAATAAAATTTGAAGCCTGGCAATGCTGTTTGCCACACAATGCAAGGTTCTCCCCCCTCTAACTTGTGGGTTTCACCAACCCACAACTTTCGTGCTTCGCAATGATTGCCAAAGGCGCTCACTGTGAGCCTCTCTCCCCTCTACTCAGGCCGCACGATGAGCGCCTTTGGGGCTCATCATGAGCCCCGCAATGAGTGGCTTTGCCTCTCACTGCAGGGGTCGGCCAGCCCGCAACTTTCAGGCCTAGGTGCTCATTGCAAGCCTCTCCTCACTATCTCCCTCCCTTGTCTCTTTGCCCTCTCTCCCGTCCCTGTTTTTTTTTCCTCCTTATCTTTCTCCCCTGTGTCTCTTTTTACCCCACTCCCTCCCTTGTGTCTTTTTACACCCTCTACGCCCCTCTCTCACCCCTGAGTCTCTTCCCCCCCACTCCCTTCCCTGTGTCTCTTTCCACCCTTATCCCCCTCTCTCCCTTCCTTGTCTCTTTGCCCTCTCTCCTTCCCCTGTATTTTTCCCCTTATCTCCCTCCCCTTTGTCTTTCCCCCCCTGTGTCTCTTTCCTCCCCACTCCCTCCGCTGTGTCTCTTTCAAACCTCTCCCCCCTCTCCCTTTCTCCCACCTCTCCCTATCTTCCCCCTCTCCTCTTTTCTTTGTTCCACTCTCTCCCTTTCTCCGCCCTCTCCCTTTCTCCGCCCTATGCTTTTCTCCACCCTCTTGCTTTCTCGCCTCTCTCCTTTTCTCCACTCTCTCCCTTTCTCCATTTCTCCACCCTCTGTCTGTGCACTCTTTCTCTTTGTCTGTGCGCTCTCTCTCTGTGCACTCTGTGTGCTCTCTCTCGCTATCTGTGTGCGCTGTCTCTGTGTGCTCTCTGTCTGTGTGCACTCTCACTCTGTACACCTCTCTCTCTTTGTCGATCTATGTGCGTTCTCTTTCTGTGCGCTCTCTCTCTCTGTCTGCACTCCCTCTGTCTGCGATCTCTCTTGCTGTTTGTGTGGGCGCTGTCTGTGTGCACTCTCTCTTTGTACCCCTCGCTCTCTGTGTTGATCTCTGCACGCTCTCTGTGTGTGCGCTCTCTCTCTCTCTGCACTGTCTCTGTGCGCTCCCTGTCTCTGCTCTCTGTCTGTGCGCTCTCTTTCACTCTCTTTCTGTGCGATGTATGTCTGTACTCTCTCTCTGTGTGTCGCTCTCTGTGTGTTAGCTCTCTCTGTGGCTCTCTCTCTCTGTGCGCTCTCTTTATCTGCTCTCTGTGCACTCTCTCTCTGTGCACTCTGTCTGTGTGCTCTCTCTCGCTCTCTGTGTGCGCTGGCTTTGTGTGATCTCCCTCTCTGTGTGCACTCTCTCTCTCTCTCTACCCCTCCCTCTCAGTGTGCTCTCTCTCTCTCTCTTTGTGCGCTCTGTAACTGTGTGCTCTCTCTCTGTGCGCTCCCTGCCTTTGCTCTCTGTCTGTGCACTCTCTCTCTCTGTGCGCTGTCTGTGCCCTCTCTCTGTCTGTGTGCTCTCTCTCTTGCTCTCTGTGTGCGCTGTCTGTGTGGATCTCTCTGTCTGCGCTCTCTTGCTCTTTGTGTGCTGTCTGTGGTCTCTCTCTCTCTGTCGATCTGTGTTCTCTCTGTGTGTGCGCTTTCTCTGTATGCACTGTCTATGTGTGATCTCTGTCTGTGCGCTCTCTCTCTCTGTCTTTGTGCGCCCTTTCTGTCTCTGTAATTCTCTCTCTCTCTCTCTCTGTATCCCTCCCTCTCTGTAACTGTCTCTCTCTCTCACTTTGCTGTCTTTCTCTGAAATACAAATGGCCGCCAGCTTCTGTTAAGATCAGGTTTTAGGCCCCGCCCCCACTGACAAGATAGCCATGCCCCCTCAATGGCGTCACTGTTAGCAACATTTTTCCTGCTCACAACTATACTAGCGACTTGCCCATCAAAAAATGAAGGTCAATAAAATTGTAGGGCTGGGAATGCTGTTTGGCACACAATCTAAGGTTTTTGATCGTCTGAGCACTTTCGGCGCTCATTGCAAGCCCTGCGCTGAGCGCCCTTGGCTCTCATTGCGAGCCTCTCCGCTCGTGTCATTTCGGTGGTGTGAGCACCTTTGGCGCTCATTGCAAGGGCAGCGCTGATCGCCGTTGGCGCTCATTGCGAACCTCTCCCCTGTCTCCCTATGCTGTGAGTGTTGTTTTTTTTTGTATTTTTTATAATTTTGGTGGTGTTATTGTTGTTTTTGTATGTGCGCGGTTCGGCCGTTAACTTTGTATTTTTTTACCTCTTATTTTTTTTTTCTAAGTGCCGCGGGTTGTATTTTTTTTTAATAAGTGCCGCTTTCCTTGTTTAGTTGTGTAAATCACCATTCTCAGAATAGTAATGGTATTAGTTGCAAGTTAGTGTTGTAAAATGGCTTTGATTGTCTATGTGTTACGTGGGTCTGGAGCATTTTCCATAGTTCCTAATAGTGTATTTTGTACCTTATACATTCCAGGGTAAAAGTCTTATGTGCCTGGCTGTGTTTTCCATGGTTAGGGGTTGTGTAGCCTCGTTGTGTTTTTTTTCGTCCGCCATTTTTTTATGTCGCTTAGGCGATTTTCTGTTGCCGAAACTGGGCAAATTGTGTTTAAATTGTCGTGTAACCTCACTCCCAGACGTCCTGGCTGTCCCCCCGTGCTGTGTGTGATGTTTATTTTATTTATTTTTCATTGTGTTTTTGTTGATTTTGGATGTGCGTGGTTCGGACGTTAACTTTGTATTTTTTCGGCCACGGATTGTATTTGTCTTTTTCTAAGTCCCGCTTTGCAGTCTTATGTGCCGGCCGTGTTTTGGGTGATTAGTGGTCGTGTAGCCTCGTTTTCTTGTCCGCCATTTTTCTTGTCACTTTTTTTCGAGTGGCTAAATTCGGCAAATTGTGTTTAAATTGTCATGCAACCTCACTCCCAGACGTTCTGGCTGTCCCCCCGTGCTGTGTGTGATTTTTTTTTGTATTTTTTTAAATGTATTTGCGTTTTTGTTGTTTTTGTATGTGCGTGGTTTGGTCGTTAAGTTTTTGTTTTGTTTTATTCTAAGTCCTGCTTTTCTTTTTGCAAAGTGTTATGGGACGTAATTTTATATATTTTTTTTAAACTGCTACGGGTCTTCGGTGCTCACTGCCTAAGTCGTACAGGGTCGTAGGGATGATCGCCTAGAGCGCTCATCTCCACCAGCGCAAGGAGCGCCTTTGGCAGTTGCTGTGGGCTCACTGTGCGAGCCCGCAAGCAATAGCAACTGCCCGTATTGCTCACAACTATATATGTGTTTAAAACTTGTTTTCCACACAGCCCGAGCTGCTTACATAGGCAAATTGTACCTCCCAATAGAAACTCTGTATTTGCATATAGAATGTAGTCCTTTACTAACCTTCAAGCCTAAAGCAGCAGTACAGAGATCCCATGATGCCTTTCTGCTTATACATTGATACAATGTATTAGCTGCCTGTGATTCACCAAAACGAATTAGGAATTGTATGCTCATTTTATCAACTGCTAGCATATTCAAAAGATTTAGCAAACGTTGTAAGTATAATAATGTTTATTTGGGGATTTTTTCATGCAAACATGTTTTCATACACTACTAATTATCCTCTATCAGATGCATTCATAATCCAGGAAATTTATATATGCCTTTAACTTGCACAGTGGGAATGTGGTGTTTATACTCTAATGCTATGAGAAAGTATTAGACTTTTACTAAATGTATTACATACTGTTAATAATAACGACACGCAGATGTTTATTAATTTATTATCATTTAAAGAAGCCTGTAATCACGTGACACAAGATTTTCATTCGGCTATCGATTATTCTTACTGTTACCCAGGGTACTGTGCGAAAAATAGAGAGGAAGTTAAGTCACTTGTCTCTCTGCGTCTCTCCGCTCGGCGCTTGCTTACTTTCGGCTGGACCTGCCATTCCCAGTACTCTTTGCGGCAGCAGTGTCAGGCTCCTTGTAGCGGAGATGTTTCTGTGCGCACGGCTGAGGGCCGGAGTCTCGAGCTCGGTAAGCAATGATGGCATAGGCACAAAAAGGGTTAACTGAGAGGGTGCGCAAGGCAGTGGCTGGTGCAAGGAAGTGGCGCGTGCAGAGTAACTGTAAGAGCGCGTGACAAGGACACAGACTATATATACCCTGGGCGACCTTCAGATCCCAGCTCTGTGTAGTGGAGCAGGGGAGGACGTGCACACACATACATGGGTTATTATATTATATGGGAACTGGATTATATATATATATATATATATATATATATATATATATATATATATAACTAAAATGTCCGATCTTATAAAAGCAAGTTGCCAACTTATGCCCATCTCTTGCTGGGACCAGTGTTACACATATTGTACATTCCACCATCACATAAGATCTCCAGCATCCTTGTGAGTACCTCCGTTTGCATATATTGTCCCCAAAATCTCAAAAACAATTGCATTTTTGTTGGATACATAGCAAAACTATCATTCTGTATGGAAGTGACATGGGTGTTAGTGCAAAATAGGGGGACAGGTATTGATATGAGGTGATGTTTGGCCTGTAAGTTAAATGCTAGATGTAAATGGATAATAGATGGATAGGTAATGGGACCTATCCTCTCAGAGGAGAATGCAATTTAAAAGCATTTTTACTTTTTACAGTGAATCACAACACATAAACCCTGAGCCTATGTGTAACCCCTGAGCCTATGTGTAACCCCTGAGCCTATGTGTAACCCCTGAGCCTATGTGTAACCCCTGAGCCTATGTGTAACCCCTGAGCCTATGTGTAACCCCTGAGCCTATGTGTAACCCCTGAGCCTATGTGTAACCCCTGAGCCTATGTGAAACCCCTGACCCTATGCTTAACAGTAACCCTATGCCGGACCTTGCTTTTATATTAGCGCTAGGCAGGTCCGAATGAGAACTGCTGTACACCCCTCCCACTGGTCTGTCACAGGCCCTGTCCTCTTAAGGTGGATTAGTACAGATACCACCATATATATCAAGAATAATATACAAGCAGAAATCGTGTTATACAGACCTGGGGGTGGGGGGCTAGGAGATCAGAATGGGGGACCTGGGGGAGGGGCATTTTGATCTCCTACCCCCCACCCCCAGGTCCCCCATTCTGATCTCCTATCCCCATTCTGATCTCCTACCTTCCTGCCACCCCCCCCCCCAGGTCCCCCATTCTGATCTCCTATCCCCAGTCCCCCATTCTGATCTCCTACCTTTCGGCCCCCCCAGGTCCCCCATTCTGATCTCCTACCCCCTGTCTCGCCTCCCCCCAAGGCCTGTATAACACTCTTTCTGCTTGTGTATCATTCTTGATATATATGGTGGTAACTGTACTAATCCACCTTGCTGTGGGTAAGCGTTTTATGTGTTTTGTTGTGTGTATTTATTGTGTTTTTAATGTTTTCATGTGCGCCTGTTTTGGGCGCTAAGGTCGTATTTTTGCGAGCTCGTAATGTTTTTTCTTCTAAGTCCCGCGGCTCGTATTTGTGTATGCTAAGTCCTTAAATTTTGCAGTCGACCTGGGAGCCCCCACCTCCACAAAGGGTACGCATTTGCGGGCCTAAAATCCGCAGTTGCTGGCAAGGAGCACATTTGGCGCTCCTTACCAGCAACTGTGGCCCTCGCTTCGCTATGCGAGCCCGCAGCATTGGCAACGACTCGCATGCTCACATCTATATATGTGATCAAAAAGAACAGAATCGTATATGAAGTATTTTTTTTTTTTTTTTAAGTAGACTGCATTACCACAATATACGTATAGATGGTGCTAGAGCGCACCTCTTACAGAAAGCCGGCTGCATTACCACAATATGAAGCCAGCAGGGCGCATACAGCACAGCGCAATCGAAACGCTACTATAAAAGGAAAGGGCACTATTATTGATATGAAGTGACGTTGGGCCTGTAAGTTATATGCTAGGTGTAAATGGATAATAGATGGACAGGTATTGATAGGGAGTGATGTTTCTCCTGTAAGTTGTATGCTAGGTGTAAATGGATAATAGATGGACAGGTATTGATAGGGAGTGATGTTTCTCCTGTAAGTTGTATGCTAGGTGTAAATGGTTAATAGATGGATAGGAAGTGATATTTGGCCTGTAAGTTATATGCTGGGTGTAAATGGATAATAGATGGATAGGAAGTGATATCTGGCCTGTAAGTTGTATGCTAGGTGTAAATGGATAATAGATGGACAGGTATTTATAGGGAGTGATGTTTGGCCTGTAAGTTGTATGCTAGGTGTAAATGGATAATAGATGGACAGGTATTTATAGGGAGTGATGTTTCTCCTGTAAGTTGTATGCTAGGTGTAAATGGATAATAGATGGACAGGTATTTATAGGGAGTGATGTCTGGCCTGTAAGTTATATGCTAGGTGTAAATGGATAATAGATGGATAGGAAGTGATATCTGGCCTGTAAGTTATATGCTAGGTGTAAATGGATAATAGATGGACAGGTATTTATAGGGAGTGATGTTTGGCCTGTAAGTTGTATGCTAGGTGTAAATGGATAATAGATGGACAGGTATTTATAGGGAGTGATGTTTCTCCTGTAAGTTGTATGCTAGGTGTAAATGGATAATAGATGGACAGGTATTTATAGGGAGTGATGTCTGGCCTGTAAGTTATATGCTAGGTGTAAATGGATAATAGATGGATAGGAAGTGATATCTGGCCTGTAAGTTATATGCTAGGTGTAAATGGATAATAGATGGATAGGAAGTGATATCTGGCCTGTAAGTTATATGCTAGGTGTAAATGGATAATAGATGGATAGGAAGTGATATCTGGCCTGTAAGTTATATGCTAGGTGTAAATGGATAATAGATGGATAGGAAGTGATATCTGGCCTGTAAGTTATATGCTAGGTGTAAATGGATAATAGATGGACATGTATTGATATGAAGTGACATTTGGCCTGTAAGTTATATTCTAGGTGTAAATGGATAATAGATGTATTCCTATACATTAATTTCCATATATAAGGAATACCCTGTCTCCTACCTAACCTTGGTGGCTTGTATATTTCAGATAAATTTGCCAGCCCGATTCTGAGACTCGCTTGAATTGTTTAATAGTTGAGACAATTCTGTGTAAAAGTGACATTAGGACCATAGAAGACTGGCGGTAGAGTTCTTCATAGATAGGTGTTTTTTTTTTTTTTTTTGTTTGTTTTTTTATACATAATTTCTAAGTAAATAACATTTAAATGCTATTATGTGTAACATCCTTCAAGAATATATTGCACAGGCGTATTTCATAACATTAACTGTGCTACTTCTAGTTTAAATGCTTGTGAGACACCCTCTATATTCGTCAGTACTATAGAAACAATGTATGCATGAGCTACAGGGGGTGGACTGGTTTGGAAGGTTCCAGTGAGTTAAAACAGAGTTTTTAAGCACTTGTTAATAAAATGATGTACAGCTAGCTGAATCTACATCTCCTCCTTTTGGTATCTTTCATATAGTTCAGTAAACATCTGTAGTGGTTTCACAGAGAATTCTGAGTTCTGGAGGCCAGTTGTTTTTCTTTTTACTGACTTTGCGGGGGGGGGGAAATTACTCTAGTTTCTGTTCATGGGGGGGGGGGGGGGACAAGATTTGATTTGTAGATTTCTTCTCGATAGGTCCATTGACTTGTACATGGAAGCCGGGAAATAAAAAGATGTTCAATATAAATAAGATGTTCAATATAAATAATTACGTTATACTACAGTTACTTGTTTGATGAACATTTGTTGCATCAAATTGTTCTTTATGATTCTGGAAGAATATTTTTGTCTGGTTTATGACATAATAAGTTAAAGGCATATGAAAGTTTTGTGTATTAATACATTTCTGCAGCCTATGTGTATGTGAACATCTCATAAAACATTTTATTTGTATAAATATCTAAAAATCCCTCTAATGAATATGTTGACACCTGGGACACAGAGATCTGAGCGCCCAATCAGCATGCAGCATCAGGGGAGCAATATTAACCCACTATTTACCTGCTTTCGTTTGCTCAGCCAATCTCCTTGCAGCTTCCTGTCTGTCAGCAGCAATACACTACATATCAGTGATGCACTACATATCCCAGGCTGCTTTACAGCACAAACAGGAACCCAAAGTTAATTCAAAAGTTTCAACTAACTTGATTGGCCAAAACAAATAATTTTAAACGTGATGCAAATTTAGCCTGGGTTTGGAGGGTGTTAACCCTAATGTTTAACTGTCAGAAATTACAAGAGATTTTGCTGATTTCAATGTAAGTGTTTACATGTTTATTTGGGGATTTTTTGCATACAATACTAATTCTCCTCTATCGGATGCATCCATAATCCAGCACACTTACATATACCTTTAACAGCTTGTCAGATACCTTTTCTGGCTACAAGTAGATCTATTCTTGAATAGATTGTTTTATTGGGTACATCCGTTGGAGGTTTCTTATACATGTGTCCTCTAAGCAGGTCCGTCTGTGGTGGGAAACTCTGGAAGGAATAATGTTAGTCAATGATTCACATTACAAATTTTAAGGTGTAGTAGATGATGGAACAAGGACAATTTAAAACGTAAGAAAGAAGGGGCAGGAGAGTTTTGAATGACGTTTATAAGTAGGATGGGGATTACATATTGAATAAGGCTTAACAAATGTATTTTAAACTTAGGAGCCTGCAAAATTACAGCACAATTTCTTATGATTTTCTTTGCAAATGAATGTTGTTGTTTTTTTAAATATATTTGCCTGAAGAAATCTTGGCTTGCATTTGGATCTACAGTAGATGTTGGACTGGCCCCAATGCACCCTGAATTTGGGTGCAACATAGAATGATAGTGTTGTATGTTCTATGGAAGTGAAGTTGGAAATCCAATAGAAATGTAACCAAATTATATTAAGTCTTTTATTTACTGTGATTTGTGCTACAGTTCAAAATGTGCTTGCATTAATTACAGTGTCCGTTTAACCATTAAAATTATCACATTTACTTAGCCTGATTTTTCTTTTCCTATAGCAAACATCCTTACCTTCTCTACTTATTCCTACCTATTGCACCCTCTAGTAGATGTTAATTGTAATGATAACGGGTAAAGGTATGTTCACACATACCTAGCAACGGGATAGGGGGAGGTAATTCACAACTCCTAAATAAACGCATGTCAGATGGCTTCCAGGCAAACAATCGCTGAAGACAGCCTCAGCATGTCAGTAATATTAATTTTAAAACCATTTTATTTAGAGACCGCTTTATTGTTTATTTTTATAAACACATTTCTTGAGCTAAAAAGCAGTGAATTAGTCAATGCCTTTTATCTGATGCTTATGATTGTACATTAAGGCTCACCTACCATTATTAAAAACAGTACATATGATAGGTGTAGTTATAAATATAGAATATAGCTGTACAAAATATTGTAGAAATAAATTACTTTAAAATATAGAACATAGATATAACTTTTCTCCAGAGTGTTTGAGAATCAAAAGCCTACATATGAAGAATATTGTAGCGTTTTATGCATGTCCGTTCCCACCAATAAGATTCTTGCTGTTATATGTGTATGATTAGGCAGAGCACCAGACAGGTTTTGGTGGTAGGGGACTCTATTATTAGGAAGGATGATTTGTCCCCCAGATCCCAGCAATCAAACGGTTTGTTGTCTCCCGGGTGCTCAGGTTTGGCATGTGTGAATCTGGTAGATAAATTATTGGTAGGGGCTGGAAATGAACCGGCGGTCTTGGTACATATTGGTACTAATGACAAAGTTGGTGGAAGATGGATTGTTCTAAATATTTTTATAAAACTAGGAAATAAGCTGAGTGCAAGAACTCTAAGATGTTTTTTTCCCAAAATACAAGTACCATGTGCTAGCTCAGAGAGACAGAAGCAGTTTAAGGAGGTTAATGCATGGGTTATAAAGTGCTTCACTAAGGAGGTTTGATGTTTTTTGATCACTAGGCTGATTTCTCACTTGGGTACAATCTCTATAATAGTAATGGATTGCACCTTATAATGAGGGAGCGTGTGTGCTAGGGGAAAGGATGGTAATGCTAGGGTTGTTCTTAAACTAGTAGGTGCAGGGGGAATAGATGGAAGTAATGGGGTAGAAAGAGTAGAGGGGTAAGGATTGAATGAACTACTCGTGGGGGTTGATTAGTATATTCAATGTATTATTATTATTATCCTTTATTTGTAATGCACCAACATATCCAGGGGTTAAGTAGAAATCAAAAGCCGTTTTAACACATTGCAAAACAATGAAGGGTCCTGTTTTTTAACTTAAAATCAGTCAAACACAGTGCTTTCACTAAAGCACTGACACAAGATTGAAAACTAGCAAGGGTTAGGGTGAGGTACAGGGGAGATAGGTGCATTGTGCATATTAAGGCTGGAAGTGATAAGCTTCTTTAAACAGATGCATTTTTAGTAAGGTTTTGAAGGACTTGAGGAAGGAGGATAGTCTAGTGGAGCAAGGCAAGAAGTTCAAAAGAATACAGGCAATACACAGAAAGTCCTGAAGGCAAGAGTTAGGAGTTGATAAGAGAGGTAGATAGAAGAATGCATTCAATATGGATTGGAGTCTGGACAGATAGGAGATAGGGAGGCCAGCAAGGAGAGAGATGCAGTATTCAACGCAAGGTATGAGGAGAGTAAATTTAGAATTTTAGCTGTGTCTTGTGTCAGATATGTAACATATTTTTGAGATTTTCTAGGTGAATCCAGGAGAATATGCTAGAGAAGGCAGTTGGCAACTTGAGCTGGAAGAGAAAGGGATAGATCTGGTGCTGAGAGGTAGATTTTAGTGAAATTCGAAAGATTTTATCAAGGTATTAAGAGAGGATGTATAGATAAAAAAACGAGGAGTCCTATGACTGAACTTTGGGGTACACCAACAGTCAGAGGGTGAGGAGAATAGGAGGAGCCATTAAATGTTTGATTTTCTAGATAATGTGAACCATGAAAGAGCAGTGTCACGGAAGCTAAGAGCAGAGAGTTTGGATGAGAAGAGGGTAGTAATTTTTTTGAGAGCGGTCTCTGTGGAGTGTTGGGGACGGCGCCGGAGTGAAAGCGGTCAAGGAGGGAGTTGGAGGAAATAAATTGGGTATTTTGATTGTAAATTACACACTCAAGCAGTTTAGAAGCCAGGGGAAGTAAAGAGATAGGACAATAGATACCGAAGCTGGATCTTAAGATTTAAGAATCTGTGCAATTATGCGTGTTTTAAAGGTGATGAAATTTGCCAGGGTTTAGGGAAAGGTTGAAGAGATGTGTGAGAGCTGGGATAATGGGGAGATAAGGGAGATGGTACAGTGATTGGTAAAAATTATGTAAAAGGTGTGTCCATCACAGTGAGTTGGGGATTCTGTCCATTGTGAGAGGCCAAGGGAAGACGTAAGTAAGCAAGTAATTTTGCAGCTGTAGGGGAAGTCTTGCTAAGTAACTTAAATGCAGTGGCAAGTACTTCAAACATGCAGAGTCATAGCAACCTAAAGTGTATGCTTGCTAATGCAAGAAACTCGCTCTGCTTATGGGAGGGACAGAGGCTGAACTGCTCATTGGTGGAAATCAACAAGGAATACAAAAGGGCTATTAAATGTACTAAAATAGAAAATAACAGGCCACTGAGAATTAGTGACCAGGAAAATACAGATGAGCTAAGTAGGTTATTTTCTTCTGTATATACAAGGGAAGTACCAGCAGTTTAGAAAGAGGTTTAAAAAACATTAATAAAGCCCCAGGTCCTGATGGTATACATCCAAGGGTACTGAGTTCTGTAATAGCCATATCTTTATATCTCATCTTTCAAGACTCCCTCACCACAGGGTCGCTACCAGATGTGATACCTATATTTAAGAATGGAACAAGATCAAATCCAGGAAACTATAGACCTGTAAGCCTCACTTCTGTAGTGGTGAAGCTTTTCAAAGGGGTACCAAGGGACAATATACAATAATATGTCTGTTTGTTTTTTTGTTTGAAGAAGATCATAAGAAGGAGTCAACACAGGTTTGTTTGACATGATCTATCCCTCATAATTCTAATTAGTTTCTATGAGGAGGTTAGTAGGAACTTGGATCAAGGCAACTCAGTGATGTAGCCTTTTTGGATTTTCCAAAGGCTTTTGATACCGTGCCACATGGGAGACTATTTTGCAAACAAAGGGATGCAGGAATGTCAGTAAATATCTGCTCATGGATTAAGAGCTGGTTAAAAGACAGAAAGCAAAGGGTTGTGGTAAATTGAACATACTCAGATTGGACTAATGTGGTAAGTGGGGTTCCTCATGGTTCCGTATAAGGTCCACTCCTTTTTAACATATGTATTAATGACTTAGAAGTAGGACTGGAAAATATTGTCTTCATTTTTGCTGATGACAAGTTGTGCAAGCTAATTAAATCCAGAAAATAATGTACTTTCCCTTCAAAGTGATTTGCATAAATTAGAGAAATGGGCAACTAAATGACAGATTAGATTTTAATATGAGAAAATGTAACATGCATTTGGGAACGGAAAATAGCGGTGAAATTTATAATCTTAATAGAGCAAATCTAGGGGTATCCGATATTGAAAGGGATTTGGTAGTGCTTGTGGACAACCACCTAGGTAACAGTGCTCAAAGCCAAGCAGCATCTGCAAAGGCAAGTAAAATATTAGCATGTATTAAGAAGGGTATAGAAGCCAGGGAAGCAAATATAATTCTGCCACTATACAAATCCTTAGTATGCCCTCATTTGTAATATGGAGTACTATTTTGGGTACCATTTCATAAAAAGGACATTTTAGAGCTGGAAAAAGTACTTAAAAAAAAGCCCAATTGATTATTTGCCAGTTTGCCTTTCTTTGGATCAAATAACAGTTGATTCACATATTACAAAGATCAGAGGACATCTAGAGGTTGAACTTGATGGACTAAAAAACTTTTTTTCAACCTTAGTTACTATGTAACTGTGTATATCCTCTTAATGTGTTGCTACAATCAAAATATGAATCCAGCTACTAGGTGTCTAGAACCCAACAACCCGTAAAGAACAAAACTTGCCCTTGGTTTTAGGTTTGGGATATTTGGTTATATCCCATATTCTTCACAATTACATTTTATAACTCCCCTAGAATAGATCTCTTTTATACACCAGACATGCTACAGATAATACAATGTCAGGTTTATGTCTGCTTTCTTTAGAATATACCAACAAGTAGACAATTTAGTATCATGGCCTTCATAAAGCAATCAGACCCTCCAGACTCTGCTTGCTTACTCGCTGTAATTAGTTAGGAAGATGATTTGATTTATGGACACTTACCTTCTGTTTCAGTCAAATCCATCATCTTTAGATTGAAATCTCACCTTTAGGATCACAATATATATTTATTATAATTGCAATCGTGTAAATAAAACCGGAAAACCTTTTATGAAATGTACCAACCAAATTTTCTTTTTAAGTAATCCTCTAATTTCTCCACTGTTATATATTGTTGGTTACAGTTGTGTACTCCTAAATAGTTATTTGTTAATTTAATGCAAAAGAAGTGTTAGCATTTAAAACCATATCTTTCATATTTTTCAGGTCAGAAGATACTTGCACAAAACTGCAAGGTGTAATGGAGCTGGTGGAGCCTCTTTTGTGGTGAGTTTACACTTCACAAGAGACCTAGCATACAACCCATATAAGCATTATTTGTCAGAGTAAAGATAATCTGCCCCTTCTGGATCAATACCACGTCGTGGTGAAAGGGCCTGTGTACTTCAATAAAGCTGTGAAATATACAATGTAGGGTCACCCAAGATGGAACGGTCATAACAGAGCGCCAAGACAAATTGCAGTCTACTCCAGTATATTTGCCAAGAAAACCTTATGGATAAATACAACCAGAGACATAACGATAGATTGCCTGGCATGCTGCGGTCTATAAGGTCACTGTGAATCGGACACAACTGAAAGACTAAACGGCATCAAGGATAAGTTATAGCAATTAATCTAGAATAATGGGGGGCATGTTAGTCTAGTTATATAAGGTTATAAATGATTAAGTTTCATTGCTGACAGATACTTGGTGACCATTGGCACTAGAAGATGTAATATGGAGGTTCACAGCTTGCTGCTCATTCTTTTCATTATGCTATCTGCAACTTATAGATTGGCCATGACATTAATTACTTCCTCATTCCCTTTAACTACTGCTTCATATATACACAACCTATTAGGAGAAATTGAGTTTTCAGCTGTATAAGTGAACGGCTAAATATTATACTGTAAGAGGAAAAGACTTCAATATTATGTGAGTTTCAGCTTTCCTTTTAAACATGTTATCGGTGGGTGATCAGATTATTTTTATTTGATTGTATTAGTGTGCATGATGTTTTTGTGGAGTGTCTCATTTTGTAATTCTATAAAGTATTTTTTCTGGTTACGAGAAATAATATACTGTTTGGATGAATATTTTAATGCCATGTGATTGACCCATTTAAGGCTTGGAAATAGTATTGTCTGTTAAATATAAAACCATATATGCATATTTATGACATTAAATACATTTTTAATTTTGGTTTATTAATAACATGATTCAGTTTGCTCCTTAACACAAAAAATATATATATATTTTTTTATTTACCAATTTTAAATGGATACAATAACAAGTAATGCCTATTTATTTTTATAGGGCAACTGAAGATGGTTGCATATTTGCCAAACTTAAATATTCTGCTAAATGAACACCATTAGCAGCTATGTAAGTCGTGCAGAAAAGCATTTTCAGATACAAACTTCATTAATGCACATTCTGCTAGTGCATGGAGGCGCATAAACTTTAAAGATATAGAAAAAATCATATTGCATCAATATTATATCTATACTATATTCCATATCGCATTTGTAAGGCCCTATATAGGAATATTTAAAATCACAACTCAGCCCTATAGGGTTTTTTGTACTTTATTAGTGATTGATTAGTACCAGATAAATGTAAGCAGTGTTTTTCTATTTTTATATATCTTTTTAAATAAAGTGTATTTGCTAAATAGGGTGTTAAGAACCAGGATATAATTTTAAAAGGTCACATATCCACTCTTGAATAAATATTAGTAGACCACTCACACTCAGTCTTCAAGCCAGCAAGACACGTGCAAGACAAAAATATGGCGTTTATCAGACACAATCTGTGTCTAGAAAAATAAAGACTTTAAAGAAAAAAAATAAGTACACATTATATACAGTTGCTAATATTTACATACTTCACAAACATGTAAAGATTTTCCCAATCTACAGTGATCCTTGACTCTAGGTGGTAGCATGTTTACCTTCAGTAAAGCCCACACCTGACCATGCCCACAAACAGCTGCTGAAGAGAGATGAAGCTTAGCTGTAATTGGCCTAAAGGTGCTTTCATTAAACATACGTTTCATTCAAGATAAAAGTAATTACTTTTTTAGCCTTTTTGTTCACTTTGTCTGTCTCCAAAAAATACTTAACTTAAACAACCGAGGCAATATATTTTTTAAACTCTATTTATTTGCCAAAGGAGCAAATCTCTGTCCCAACAATGTTGCCTTTAATAAGCTAAAAAGAAATAAGGTAAAGTGCTGAATTTCTCTAGACCAGCAGTTCTCAAATCTCTCTTTAGGACCATCAAGACAGGCCATGATTTTGTTTCAACACAGATGAGTCTGTTGAATACTAACAGCCTTATTAAATTGTGATTCAGTAAATTTACAAGGGCTCTATATAAGCACAAAGCATATATTATTTACAGAAGTTTTTAGTTAGTGAAGACCTTCCTTTTGTATAGAAGTTCACTAACTAAAAACTTCTGTAAAAAAAATATGCTGTGTGCTTATATAGAGCCCTTTTACATTTACTGAATCGCAATTTAATAAGACTGTTATTGTTTTTCCACTGTGTTAAATCAAAATCATGGCCTGTCTGGTGGGTCCTGAGGAGAGGTTTGAGACCTGCTGCTCTAACCGATACTAATTTCTTGTACAGGGATTACTTTGAACAGTGGGATTCGGGATCACTGGAGGGACTGCATGTTTGCCAACACCGCTATAGCTTGATAACAATTATGTAATTTACAGAATACATTTTGTAGTGTCACTTTAAGGGAATTTGATGCCTTTACTTTCAAACTACAAACTTCGAACAAAGAAAAACCTTGTTCGATTTCCTACAGAAGATCCACATTGAACCGTTTTTTTACTGGTAACCTGGATTGTAGAATCTAGCACTTCGTTTTTAGCTGTAATTATATAATGAATGTATTTGCGCGTTGTGATTGCATTGTGATTGTTTTTCTATATCTTTGTAGCACAGAGATACTCCTGAGAACAACGCAGACACTCCCTTTGACTTCACTGCAGAAAACTACAAGGTACTGTGTGTATGAACATGTATTTGTTGTGTAATCCTGCATCAGATCAGCTTGTGCCTTTACATAATACAATTACTGGATACAGAGCTTGCAGCTAAATTGCTCTGCTTTGTTTCCAGCCTCCTCCACCACTGAGCTGGTTCATGTTTCTAATAGACTTTTGCTTCTATTTTTTTTAAGAGAATAGAGGCTATAATTGGCAACTACCCAGAAGGTCACAAAGCAGCAGCTGTAATCCCAGTGCTTGATTTGGCACAGCGGCAGCACGGATGGCTGCCCATCTCTGCTATGAACAAGGTAAGGTTGCAATTACAAAGAAAAAATATACTGTACTTTCCAACAATGTTTTACCAGGTAGAGTTTCCTGCTAATGTTTTTCAGATACACATTTGGCTTAATTGCAATCCTCATTTCCATTAGTCCATTCAGCCTTTTTTTTTTTTTTCTTCAACTAGCTTCAAACAATTCCACCCTGTATTACTCATTTTAGTACATTGAGCCTTTGAATCTACAGAAAATATGACACAGATGTTCAAACTGAAATGACACCTGGGAAAAGAAAGGATTTTGTAGTAAAGGATCAACATAACATAGCATAGTAATAAGTGTTTACACTAGGACCATACCGTATCTTTATTGTCACTAATATAATACACAATGGAAGTACCAGCTTACAAGGATCACTGTGGAGCTCTTTCAAAGAAAATACATGTGTATAAACAATTAAAGTATGGAACTTTTATTAAGATGAAGATAGATAAGATAAAGATAAAATTGAAAAAAATGCTGCTTTTAGAGACCATTCAAAGACCAGAACAAATAAACTCTTAAGTTGCTTTTTAAATGTAATCACAAGAAACGGTTAGTACCATTGCTGGTATAGTAGAGAGGAGGAGAAGAAACCAATGTCCCTCAAAGGAAGCCTCCTATCTAAAAGGCATATACCCCGACAAGTTTACTAAACAGCCCTCATATGTATCAGAGGACCTATGTGACCACAATGTCTAAGGAACTGGCCGTTCCTCTAAGAAAATAAAAAAAGGGGTAATTATTGTCAAAGTGTTCTTGTTGAAGTGGTAAATCTCAAAAAATAAAAATGTTAAACATCCACACTTTTAAAAACAACTGTAAATAGGCATTTAGTTCTTCATATAGAACCTGAAACGGAAATATAAAACTGTTTGTTAAACTATATTCAGTGGTCTGTAATTGCTGAGTAACATACCGGCACAAGCAAAGTCACAAACAGATATTTAAACCAACAGGGCAGTGCCTAACAAAGGCATAGAGGTACTACTAACAAATATGAAACCTGACGGCACCGTTTCGCTGCACTAATCATCTTTATCAAAGGTCAGTGCTTAAATGCCTTTGAGATAGGAGGTTACTTTCAAGGGACATACGCTAGGAGGTTACTTTCAAGGGACATACGCTTCTCCTCTTTTCTACTTTGTATACCAGCAATGGTACTAATTGTTAATATGTTCTGGTCTTTGAGTGGTTTCTTAAAAAAAAAATTTTTTTTTATTTTATATTAATAAAAGTTTTTAGTTATTTATACATTGGTGTGTAGCACCGGGACTGTGTCTAGAGGTTGTTTTGTATTTTGTATAAAGAAATTACTTAAGAGACACCATGGTCCTCATTCAATTGCAATTTTGCCAATTGAAGAGGGCTCTATATAAGCACATAACATATTTTTTGACCGAAGTTTTTACTTAGTGAAGACCTTGATTTTGGATAGAAGTTCAGTAACTAAAAAGTTCTGTATAAAAAATATGTTATGTGCTTATATAGAGCCCTATTCAATTGGCCAACTCGCAATTGAATGAGGCTCCATGTTTTTAGAAAGTAAAAAAACATGTCTATTATACTTTAAAATGAGATTCCACAGCTGCATAACCACATATAGTTTTCTACAGATCAGCTTCCTGAGATGGGAGGAGATTTTGAATGCACAGAATGTGTCTGAACAATGAGCAGCTACACCTGTGTGGCTTTCTTTAAAGGGCGGCTTTCAATTGTTCATTTAAAAGAGCATGTCTTATACATTTAAAAAAATGCATACATGGAAAATAAATTGTAGCTAAAAAGTAGGGTGGACAAGTCCAACTGGCAGCCCCGTCATCGTCTTAATGTTTAATGCAATGAGACTCGTAGCAACTGAAACCTTGGTCTGTGTGATTTGAAGGTGTAGAATGTACAAGAACGATAACCAGTCAGTGAGTCACACTTGCTGGCAACAAAATAACCAGCATGCATTAAGAAAAAAAAAGAATTCTCATTTTTTACACAATTATGTTTTATTTTTCAGCTTTCCCATTGTATTTCTATACCACCCTTCCCAATTTCAGCCCGCATCCAGTTAAATTAAAGGGCCACTTAATTCAGCACAATTTGGACTACAACACAGTAAATATCTCATGAAAGCATGTTGAAATACTTTTTGAAATATGTGCAAATAAAATCTGGGTTGACATGTTTAACAGACTGCCCACATGCTACAGCATTACTGCCGCCATTCAAGTCAATGATAAGGTTTTTGTTATTTCAAGTTTAAAGGGAACAGACCTTGTAATTAGTTTATTTTAGTCTTATGACAGAAAATCCAGGTTTCTGCTTTCTTGCCTCTCTGGAATTTTAGCAATGCAGAGCAGTACCCAGTGATCAAAACCCTGATATGTCTAGTTATAACAGTCATGTATATAGATATGCACAGTCTTGTAATCGTTCCTTGTTACTCCTTCACCAAATAATTCTGATGAGTGCGTGTGTATTTTCATTGCTGTGCTTATTTTTGGATTCAGGTGGGGGAAGTTTTGGAGATGCCTGCTATGCGAGTATACGAGGTGGCGACTTTCTACACTATGTTCAACAGAAAACCAGTTGGGAAGTATCATATACAGATTTGTACAACAACACCTTGTATGCTGAGGGACTCTGACTCCATATTGGAGGCTATTCAGAAGAAGCTGGGTATGAGACCGGTATTTTTTTTCTGAACCGCTTTGTTATTGTTAATTTCTCCAGTTCCTTTGAAACAAGCATTCCGGAGGTGACACATTTCCAAACAAGATATTAAAATGCAGACTGTTATTCTAGTTTCTATTGGGTAGATGAGCTCTCCCTTTTCACAAGACACATATGTATCTGGATTTTCACAAGATCCAGACAATCTGCAATTTTATGGAAGATTCAAACATGGAGAAAAAAAAGATTTCAAACTGTGCCAGTTTAATATATTATAATGTCTTTATGCCCTTTTGTACATGGAGAGATTTCACATTTCTTTCTATCTAAACTGAAGAGAGTAATTATTTAGCACAAGCTGTTTTTATAAAGTGTAAATTCTAAAAATAATTTGCTTCCACCCCCACAAATGCATCACTGTAGAATATGCTGCAGAGGCGTGGGATGCAAAAATATGAGTATTAGAATTTTTAAAGTGTGAGAATAATTTTATTTCTGTTTTTTGTTTGTAATCAACAATACCTGCTCAGTATATGTTTCTTTTCTCTGACTAGGAATCCATGTGGGAGAAACTACACCGGATAATCTATTCACATTGGCAGAAGTAGAATGTCTTGGTGCCTGCGTAAATGCACCAATGGTACAAATAAACGACCACTATTATGTGAGTATACAAATCACAGAAAATGGAGCAACAATATTTATTGGAATGAGCCCAGTATTCCTTTAGTGATTACATGACATGGTCTACTAATATAATATCTAGCACATGAAACAGAACATGTTATATAATATGCTCGCAAGTTGTACTTGTGTTATTATTTAATAGCATGCAAAGTGAGTGCATTATTCCAGAGATAATAAGCATTGTTTCTGCTGTATTTATGTAGATGAGTTGCTCCAAAAATTCTAATTGGTAACTTTGATGTGCTAATTATGACTAACATTTTCTTGGTATGTTTGATTGCAAAACGCATATATTAAACTGGACATTGTCAAATGAGTTATGATCAACACTGGATATCTCAGGATTGATTTACTGTAGAGAAATGTCTTGTACAATATATAGACTGTTTTAATGCTCTTTAAGATGCTATTAACTTGTTAAGTTGACAGTGTCTATTTAAGAGATGTTGATGTTTTTATTCTCCAAAAATTCAATCCTTTGTATATAAAGGTGTAAACTAATGCATAAAGGAGAAATGTAGAAGTTTAGATTCCACATAACTTAAACATCAGTTTACAAGTAATATAAAATTAAAATAAGCTCCAAAAATAACTATATACATGTGTGTGTATAAAATGTGCACACAGACATATGCTGTCCTAGACAATAGATTACATAAATACATTATATGAGTGAAAGCTGTTCCTATGAATAAATGCATTGGTTAGGTCCTGCAGCTAATCATTTCAGATGATACGTTTTGGCTTCTATTACTCCTGTAATGCTTGCTATTTGTATAGAATGTAATTCATTAAGAAATTGTACCATTTCGTCCCTGAAAAACTAAGCTGGAAAATGATCTGTATTTATAAACGTGTGTATATTTTACCTACAAATACAATGTAGATATTCTTGATGATACATCTGTCTAGGAGTGGCTCCTAAACTGTGTGATCACCGGGCAGACGCCTTCCGTCCCTCTATGTGGATATTGAGGCGGGTGCAGGTGTATTGCACCATTTCTCGTTCCAAATACCTGCTTGCTTTTTGTTTTTATCTATATCCCAAGGAAGTTATCTGACTTTGATTATAAGATCTGATGTATTTTTGTGTTTAGAGAGGGATCACAATTGAGAGTACCATACTGTTTGCTTGTTATGCCACTGACTAGCTTGAGATTGTTGCTGTGTTACCGGTTAGCTAATCCACTTGTTAATCTCAAAGCAATGCGCTGAGGCTTTTAATAAAGGATTTAGATGTGCAGATGGCTTGTGCTAGATAGAGCTTGGAGCACACGCACACAATGAGTGGCTTCTTTTCCATCTCCTGGTCTTGAACTTTGCCCTGTACATGTTGTACAAACCTATGGAAAATGCTTGTGTTTTAAAGGACTATTTCCCAGAATAGTTCTCATTTTATGAAGTACTGTGGTATAATAATGTCAACTATAGGTGTTTGACAAGTACAAAAAGCCACAAACCAGAGCAGTGCAACATCTACACTGGATTAGTACAGTCTTTGTTTCAGCATTACCAACTTTAGTGTCCTTAGTACAAAGGCCTCCTCATTTTTTCTATAGCTTACACTAGAATTTAACAGTGAATTATTATAAGCGCATGATACATCCATGAGGAACTTGCACCTTTACAATAATGGCTTTGATAGCATTGTATATTAGTACTGTAAAGCCTTCATTATTAATTGTAATTTTCTAATTTGTTGCATTTTGCAATAATTTCCATAAGCAATGAACTCAAAGAAGATTATTTATCAGATTTGTGAATGCATACCATTTACCCCAGAAATATTTTATATGACTTGTTTCTGATAGCCTTGCTTCAGTTGGGGGACTAATGAGTATATTGCACTCTCACAGGAGGACCTGTTACCAAAGGATATTGAAGAGATCATTGATGACTTGAAAGCTGATAAAGTACCCAAACCTGGCCCAAGGTAATCAGATTGAGAAATCTTTTCACTGTACAATAACCATTTCAAGTTCAGCAGGTATCCCATTCATAATCTGTTACAATCAATAACCTCTTCCCCTCAAATTCAAGTACTGCAGTTATCTATATTGCTAGTACTTGCTGTATATCCTGTCTTTAGAGTACATAAGTATTTTTTATGTATACCAGATAACATTTTACACCGTGGTAATCCGTATCCAAATAAGCCAATAGACCAGGACAACACTTTATAATGTATAAGTTTAAATGATGCATCTCCCAATTTGAATATGTATTTTTTTAAAATCATGTTTTGTCTTTACATGATCCCCCCAGGAATGGACGATTCTCATGTGAACCAGCAGGAGGGCTAACTAGCCTTAACACCCCACCTCCAGGACCTGGGGTTGGCGTTCGTGCAGACCTTTAAAATTACATCTGAATACAAAAAAGACAAATATTATATTCATGTGCAAGTGTAGAAATATTGTGTGCCTAAATAAAAATATATCCACAGACAACTTGTATCATTTGTTATTGTGATGTGGATATAAGAAGGGGTAAGCATGATATTGCTAATGTGTTTAGACTCTATGTATATTACGAGATAAGCGAGGGGACTATTGCCTTGTACATAATTCAAGGTGGAGGATCTCTGTCAAAAAAATATAGTAACCCTAGATGCCCTTTCGTTGGTATGGATTAGAGGTGTTCGGTCAAGGAATTTATAATCCTATATTTATATTATGCTCATCTGAACAACTACTGAAATGACACAATGAAAAAATGTGTAACTTATTATTAAGCTCTTAAGACTTCCTCTTCAATGTTCAAGGCCACCAATTCACACAGCAAAATGCAGGTGAGGTTTTTATTATGTCATAATGGAGGTGCCATAAATGTAAATAGTAATAATGAGGGTATTTTTAATTAACTTTCTTAAATATGTTCTCCATTATAAAGTTTAATTAAAAGCAGAATACAGCAAACATAGAATTTAGTGTACAACACATCACCTATGGCTATCTACAGGGAGATACACAGTAACCAGAAAACAGACCCTTGACACTCACACATAAAGGAACTGTTAGAAGCCGTCAAAGTTTGCATTTTGTCAAATACTTTCCTGGTGGTGTGGCTTGTGAACTAGAGGCACATCTATCACTGCTGAAGCTTCAACCACAAGTAAAGTGAACCAACAAAATCTATATAAAAGCCATAGAGGAGATGCACAATATCCTATAAAATATATCTAAGAGCCCAGCCTCCCGTGGTTTTTCTTCCCTAGCTCCAACCAAAAGGAATTTTGTCTGCAGTGATCTTAGGTAATCTTATCACTACATAAGATTGGAATACAGTACATTTTAAAAAGCCATAACATTATTAAAGTAGTGATGACCTTTTTTTTAAAGTGATATTTCTATTGGTCTACGTGCCTTTATAAAATGTTGCTTGACCAATATTTAGAGTAAAGATTATTGGTCTCTGAGTATACGCTGTGCAAACAATGGAAAGACATATCACTTTACAAATCCATAGAGCTTTGGTACCAGACAATCCTTTTCTTAGGAAAAACTGGGATGTTAGGAACATAACTTCCTCAACTCTAGCTCCATATGCACTCTAAGACAAAACATCACTAATCGTTGCGGACATTTATTTTGGCTAATTCACCATGTTCCTGTACATCCTAACAATTGATAACAAAATAAAATATAGTTTACTTTTATATTTAACCAATACCATAATCTGCTCCAGTTTCTATTGGAAATGCATAATCTAGTGTTCATAAAGAATTGTATGTGCCTGCCTATATCTCAAAGATCAGAGATTAACTACTTGTTGATCTTAGCAGGCAATGGGATATGTATGCCAAAACCAAGCCTCACTTATCTACTAGTACTAGCAGGTTTATTCTGCATCTAGTGCCACAAAATGAGTCTCCCGAGTAAATGTGCGAGCAGAGACACATCAGCTATTCTATTTTTAGAAGGAATAATCTCTACAAAAGTCATCTGCTCCCTACAAGCCATAACATAATCATGCACACTGTGTGCACGTAGTACAGTTTGTGGGTACACCTCATTTCAGGAACCTCAGAAATTAGAAATCTTCACTCATTTTACAAGATTAATGCTAGCACTCATAGGAGAAATACTGTGCTGGTGTGGGTATTGGCTCACTGCAACAAAATAGTCATAATATAATTGCCAAGGGCCTTAAACACATTAATTAAATACATACTCTGATTGTGTAATCTTGTATATGTAATATCTAGGTACAAACACTGATGAGTTTTCTTTTTTTGGGGGGGGGGGGGGGGTTTGGTGCAATTGTTTAAATATAAATCTACTATTTAACATAAAATAAGTTATTTTAGAAAGTAATTCTGTATTTCTCATTGTACATTGCTTATTTTTTTAGGCAATGGTGAAAATATACTAAAGCCTTATGATGCACTAAGAGGTTAAATGACCATCCAAGCTGTATCCCATTTCTGACACATAACCTTGCATCACATGAATTTTACCTTTTTGTTGATTCTCATTTTTAAAATAAAAAAATATTTACATACATTTTTCGTCAAAGCTTACAAATAAGATGATATTTACAATGTTATCTGCTGTTTAACATCACTATTCTAAAATGTGCATTGGCCCAAATGATCTGAAACAATATGCTGGGCATCCTAAGATTTGCATACACACAACTGTACGGTTATTTTCAAGTTACTGTTATGAAATCCAGCCTGTTTTCTCAATTTTTTTGACTACTGAACTGGAAAAATAAGGTTTTGGCAGTTAAGAACCTTGGATGCATGACATTACTAATACATAAGCCCGTCTGTCTCATTGGAGGAAGCACACACATCAAAATAATATATTTGCTACGTACACAATACAGTAAGGCCTAAATCACGATGGTTGACAAAACATAGTGTCATATTTCTCAAGGAAAACAGTTATTTAAATTGAACGAAAACCCCAAACAGGTATTTTTAATGCAAGAACTACGGAGTATTACTGATCAATGATATTAACTATGCTAAAAATTGTTATTTTACTTTTAATAAAAGGAACCACTCGGGCACAAGTATTTGAGAAGATTAATCTATAATTATAAATTGTTCTAATAATCTCTGAGCAGGAGGAAGGTTTACGGTGGGTGATTTTTTTTTATTTTATTTTAGTATCAAGTGGTTTGAGCCCTATAGGATTCTTAAGATAACTGGTAATTCTATGAAAATATTTTGGACCCTGAGACTCCCAATAAGTTTAGAGCCCGCAAAGGTTGCATAACTTAATTGTACGCAATTATACTAAAATACTACCCATTTCTCTCTACTCAGTAAAGGCCAAAGTCAATTTTAAATCAAACTCTTACATCTTCATTTTAGTTAACTTCTACTAAAAGGGATTTCCTTTGAAATATTCGGTTATGCTTCATAGGTCCGTGAGAAGGCAAAGTAGGACGTTTGGATTGTGTCTTGGTATCGGAGGAACAAGGCAAAAGGTTTACTATGTATACACTATTGTTGTGTTTACATCTTCTATAGCCCTTTGCCTTATTGTTCATGGTTAAGATAGCGTTATAATGGATGTACACATTCATGTAGAATCTTCTAAGATTAATCAAACATCAAGAGGCCTTGCAAGGCTGTGTCGGGGCTAATAATGATTTGGTCACTGAAGAAACATCTGAGATTTTCCACAGAACTCTGATTTAAGAAGCTACCAATTATGGAGTGACTCAGTCACTGCCATTCACTGTCCTTTTTATTCTGCCTCACACATTTGTTATACATCTTTCCTCAAAGTCCAACTATAATTGTCATTGTGCTTAATCACAATTTCAAAACTAACTACTGCCGCTTAAAAGGCATATCTAAATTTGCTGGACTATGAATGCATACACTACTAACATTTTTGTGCATGAAAAAAATCCCAAAATAAACATTTAAACACTTACATTGAAATCAGCAACAGCTCTTGTAATTTCTGACAGTTGCAAATTAGGGTTAACACACTCCAAACCCAGGCTAAACTAGCATCAGATTTAAAATTTGTTTTGGCCAATCAGGTTAGCTGAAACATTTGATTTAAACTCTGGGGTTCCTGTTTGTGCTGCAAAGCAGCCTGGGATATGTAGTGTATCACTGATATGGGCTATGTATTGCTGCTGACAGACAGGAAGCTGCAATGAGATTGGCTGAGCAAGCAACAGCTGAGGTGTCAACATTATCATTAGAGGGATTTTTAGATATTAATAAAAATAAGTTTTATGAGATGTGCTACATACAAATAGGATGCTCTTTGTCTAAGGATTGCAGAAATGTATTAACTCATGAAACTTTGATACGCTTTTAAGGTTGTGGCTCCAATAACCATTATAACTTCACTTACTTATCACATATAACATTAGAATATCAGACTGTTTCAAATCCATTTTTATTACAGAAAACACCATACACTTATTAACATATAATTCCTTAGATCAGTAAATATTCATTTTTGTTGGTACATAATTCAATTCCATATTTAAATCATTGAACTGTGGGCTTCCAACTCAAACAGCCAATCTTCCTAAAAGGCTTGACAAAAAAAAAAAATCACTTCTCCCATCACCTCACAATACTTGGCTGTACAAGAAGCTGCAAAAACACACACTCCGCTTTCCTTTTTCATTCTATAGGAATATTGTATTTGTGCAGGATCATATAGCTGTGCTTTTTGATCCCTGTTTATATACAACTAGAGGGATGTTTGTCACCACTTAAATGCAGTCTCTTTTTATACATCCTTATATTTAAAAACATTATTTTTCAGAGATATTCTTAAAAGACATGTTCCAAAGCACTGCAATATACAATATTTTTCCATCAATTTGCAATCTCTTGAAATTAATAACTGCAAAAATACATTTCTGATAAAGTAGACAAATTCACAAATTGTTCAATTTATAATTTAAAGGGAATGAGTATGATTTGGTTTTTAAAGTAAATATTATAAAGCCCTTTTATCTAACTTTAATATTAAAAAGTAAAATCTATATAAGCTTACATGGACTAATATGGCACAGTGTTGGCTTTAAGCATTAACTTCCTGTTCCTTCCCATGAGCATTACTTTTGAATCTGGGATGGGGCACAGCTATATTGTAAGTGACCAGGTTATCATCTTGCTATAAGTATTTATAATTAATTAAGTAAGAGAAATGTTATCTAATTATATGTATCTGCTTAGAAGGACAAAAACACAATCCATTTAACCATGCAAAAGCTCCAAATATTGTATTTATGTATGCTTAAGATTGAGGTTTGTAAATGTTACCAGTCAGTAAATATCAGCCCCCACTGGAGCTGTTGGCCACC
This sequence comes from Discoglossus pictus, assembly GCA_027410445.1. NCBI lineage: Eukaryota > Metazoa > Chordata > Amphibia > Anura > Alytidae > Discoglossus > Discoglossus pictus. The sequence continues at coordinate 131,459,391 of CM050166.1, forward strand.
ACAATTATAAAACCATAAAGGGTGGGAGACTAATGTAAATGACTTAAAAAACAATCCGATTAGATAAAAGCAAACATAATTAATAGGCTGCCTCTCAGCCAGAGCTTGTTGCCATTTTAAACTGCAAGTCTCCAGTCACTACTACTACATTATTTTAAAGAACAATGGGCTAAAGTTTTTAGAACATTAAACTGGTGAAACAAACTGTTAATTTGCCACCTATCATATGCAAGTATTTTTAGAATGAAGATGGCCATGCCTGCACTAAATTGCATAAAGAGGCAAGAACGTTAAACCCTTTAAAACAGCATAATCAAAATACCACACTACAGCATCCCTTTAGCCCTTCTGCATGGCATTTTAACACTGCCAGCCAGAGTTGCCTACGCACATTAATCTTATGTTAATCTTAAACAGCAGTTTAATCTGAACTTTGATACTAAATATAATAAGTATTGTTATTGTTGTCATTAAAATATGGATTTTTTTAAACACTGATGTTCAATCAAAACATCTAGCTCCTGTTGGGACATTACAGTGGCTTTTGAATTAACCATATCGCTTGTTACTGCAATAATACACATACCTATTCTATCAGATCAGGGTTGGGGAAGTTCAGTCCTGGAGGGTCACACACAGGCCAGGATTTGAGGATATCTCTGTTGTGCACAGGCGAGTCAATCACTTCATCAGTTATCCTGATTGACTCACCTGTGCGCAGAAAGAAACCCTCAAATCCAGGCTTGTGTGTGGCCCTTCACATACAGCTAGGCAAGCCAAGTCTGTCTTTCTAAGAATGAATCTGCTCCAGAGATCACAATATTCCAGATATTTTGAGAATATCAACATTTAAAAAAACAAAGCAATCCTCAAATATGAGACTGATATGAGCTACCCCAATATTGGAGAGCATAGTAAGAATCCTGACCGGGGTAATGTCATTAAAAAAAAAGCGACTCATGCATTTTATTAGAGGTGGCAAGGATTGGGGTACAAAATCCAAATTTTTTTGCCATAAAATGTATTAACTATTCCAGTTCTTCAAAGAACATAATATAAATGCTACACTTCAGGTTTCCTTGAATGCTTCTCCAAGGATGGGTGATGCAACTTGGTGCCCTGCATCCATACAATGTTTGTCAGCAAGACTATAAATACAATATCTGAGTCATGGACACACAGCATAGTACTTCTGCACAGACCTGTCAATCAGACAGCCTCTCATGCTTGTATCTGGTTATCATGACTAAAACTTGTGGGTTATACATACACCATGATCACAGATTTTACAGAGGCAAACTTATTCAGCAATAAACAATGTTATTTTTAGTTGGCAGATGCTGACTCTTTGCCCAGATCTGATGACAAGTCAATACAGCTGGAATACAGTGTTTTTTCTTCATTATTCTTGCCACTTTTCAGATCTTTAATGAGAAAATGGCCAAATGGGGTCTATTAAGGACCACTGTAGTCAGATTTTTTTCCATATAGTAATTTTAAATAATTAAACATGATAATGGACAAAATGTTATTAAAAACAAACACAAGATTCATTTTTGTATTTTTATTTATAAGGAATTATTCTTTACTGCAAGTTTCCATTTTGTTTTATTGCCTGTTCATTACTTTTTCAGGATGGTGTGCCCTTGTAAACACACAAGCTTCCTTTCAGCCATGCTGGGAGCACTGGCAGTTGTGAATGCCAAACTTCCATTGTGCAGATAGGAACTTCCTCTGCATTCAAAGTAAAAAAAATGTTGCATATTTTCAAGTGTAGTACTTCAAAAGCGTACATTTTAAAAATTTGGCCACAGTGGTCCTTTTAATTCTCAGCCTAAGGACACTAATAATCCTTGCTTTGGTGTTATTTTTTATTATTATTAATATCTTTATTTATAAAGCACCAATATATTATGTAGCACTATACATGAGTTAAGTACAAGGCAAAAACAATTATAACACATTGCAGAAGTGAAGTTGAAAAGGGGACTTAAGGTCTTCACACTTTCCATGAGATTTTCAGAGTAATCAGATATTTCCTGTTATGAGTACTCCAGCAATGGCGTCCGCAGCAAAGGGGCTGCTAGATGGCGCTGCCAAAATTGTACACCGTTTGTAAGCACTGTTGATATTATACACAATTTCCAAGCTTAAACCATTACCCTACGGCATTGGCAGCAACATCTAGTGGATTCTCACCGCCACTGCTGGAGTACTCATTACAGGAAAGGGCCAATTCATCTATAATTTCTGGCAACTATTTATTAGTGTACACTCTTGTAAACAGGTTTATCAGAAATCATATATGCAAATAAGTATAAATATTGATAATAGTCAAAATAAAAGCAACTTGTAAGTATTATCCATATATGTATGTGCTCTCCTGGCCACCTCCATTTATGTCCTATTAGACCTCCCCTTATCTGTAAATATAGGCTTCTTGTTATGTAGGTGGAAGCACTGAGGTTGGGTTTAACTCCTTTACACTCAGTGAACTCCTATTTGACTTTATCTGCCCTTCAAGCAGGAAAAAGCCTTGGAATTTGAGACACACAGACAGTGAGGTCTTTATAAGAACAATTAGACATACAAGACCAATGGCTCTGAACCTTTTTTTTTCCTTTTCTGGATACGTTCCACTCCTCATCTGGACTGCTTTTTAAATCCTGAACAATTGTAATAGGAGAACACTATATGTTTTGAATAGAGTACATTCTAATAGACTAATTCTAGATATAGCTTTAAAATGTTTGATTCTTCTTATTCAGATTTGTTATTGAGGACCAGGAGACAAGGTCCATGGACTGACTGGTCTATATCACATATAATAGTTGTGGTAATTACTAATGTTGGTCATGCAATGTTAAAAGTTACGTGTATGCGCAATGAGCGCCAAAGGGACGCAACACTTTAAAAAAAATATGACTTTAACGGACATTTTTTTCAAGCCTGTAACTCGGAAGCGCCGGAAAATCACTAAACGACACCAATTACTTAATTAAGTTACAACCTGTCACACAGCACAGGGGGAGAGGCAGGGAGCCTGCAAGTGAGGTTGCAAGCTAATTTGAGGTTTAATTAGCTAAGCGAGGGGGGAAAAAAATGGACTCCGTAAACCCGTAACTGTTTAGGAAAAGGCTGAAAACGTGGCCGAAGGCAATAATGATTAGGCGCTCATCACGAGGCCTGCAACACTTGAGCAGTGAGAGAGAGGAAAAAGACACAGGGAAGGGAGAGAGGGTGGAAAGAGACACAGGGGAGGGAACACAGGGCAGGGAGAGGCTCGCAATGAGCAGCAAAGGCGCTCAGTGTGAGGCATGAAAGTGGCGGGTTGACCGACATCTGCAATGAGTGATCACTGCAGAGCTCACAATAAGCGCAAAAGATGCTCATTGCAAGGCATAAAACTGGCAGGTTGGCCGAGGCCTGCAATGAGTGCCAAAGCCGCTCATTGCAAGGCCCATAAAGTAGATGGTGGGAAAGGCTTGCAATGAGCGCCAAAAGCGCTCATCACAAGGCCTGCAAGTTAGAGGTGGGAGAGCCTTGCATTGTGTGGCAAACAGCATTACCAGCCTTCACATTTTATTGCCATCATTTTTGACCGGCAAGTCGCTAGTTATAAATAACAGGTGATCAATTAAAGGTTTTTTTTTTTTTTACATTTTAAAACATTTGCTCATTAATCTTCGTTCCTTAAAATTCTGCACTGAAATATTGTCATTTTAACTTTGCCCTCTATCAAGGGGAGCTCTGGGACATATAGTGTTAAAAATAGAAGACTTCAAACTACATGAAGAAACTGAGCTCTCTGGAACAGCAATATGCATGTCTATATTCATTATATCATAACCAAATGCATAGGATCATTATACACCAGCTTTAAGAGTATGGTATGCTTCAACTATCTTGCATTCCTAGCTATATATAAAAATAAAAGCGTGTATGTGTGTGTGTGTGTGTGTATATATATATATATATATATATATATATATATATATATATAAATAAAAGAGAGAGAGATACACCGGTATATATATTCGCTTTGCCAATCCTACAAACACAAAGCCAAGCAAGACACAGCAGACAACTGCTATTCTAAGCAAGGAAGCCACACAAAGGTTACTGTAGCTACCTAACTGCCTCACTTTGAACTTGTCAACAGCACCCATTACGTCACTGCCGCAAGCTACGCCCCTCGCCAAGCACCTCTGCGCAGACAAAGCTTGCACATGCGCACTAGTCTCCGCTATAATACACACTGCGCCATCACAACCGTGAAAACACAATGTAACCTAAATACCCATCGCGGCTCTACCTCTCACACACAACTGACAACACCAATACCCAGACGTTTCCTGTAGTTTACTAGTGCCCCGACCCAGCAGCTCTTCCGCTGACATCCCGCTCGCTCCTTCTCCGCTTCCAGAACCTTCCAGGCGCTACCATATCAGGGCGGCACCCTGGTGAGGGAGCGTGATGACGTCAGGCGTATCGGACCAATCACAGCGCGCCTGCCTGTTTCTAACTGCCATGTAGCAAGTGGTTGTACTTCCTACTCAAGTAATAGGAGGGACCTCCTATTATCTGTGTAATCGTGGGCACACATTACATTTAATAAATGATAGATAGGTAGATAGATATTATTATATGATGGTTAGATAGAGGGATATATAGATCTATATAAATCTATATCTAAATAGAGATATTCAAATAGAGCTTTTATCTGAATTTACTGTTCCTTCCTCTCCTCCCAAGCTTCTAAACTCCAAAATGTCTACAAGTTAAAAAAAAGGGCTCTGTGTACAGTGATCTGCCCCATCCTGTGTGTTACTACCCTGTACAATGGCTCTGTGTACAGTGATCTGCCCCATCCTGTGTGTTACTACCCTGTACAATGGCTCTGTGTGCAGTGATCTGCCCCATCCTGTGTGTTACTACCCTGTACAATGGCTCTGTGTGCAGTGATCTGCCCCATCCTGTGTGTTATTACCCTGTACAAGGGCTCTGTGTGCAGTGATCTGCCCCATCCTGTGTGTTATTACCCTGTACAAGGGCTCTGTGTGCAGTGATCTGCCCCATCCTGTGTGTTATTACCCTGTACAATGGCTCTGTGTGCAGTGATCTGCCCCATCCTGTGTGTTACTACCCTGTACAATGGCTCTGTGTGCAGTGATCTGCCCCATCCTGTGTGTTATTACCCTGTACAATGGCTCTGTGTGCAGTGATCTGCCCCATCCTGTGTGTTATTACCCTGTACAAGGGCTCTGTGTGCAGTGATCTGCCCCATCCTGTGTGTTATTACCTTGTACAAGGGCTCTGTGTGCAGTGATCTGCCCCATCCTGTGTGTTATTACCCTGTACAATGGCTCTGTGTGCAGTGATCTGCCCCATCCTGTGTGTTATTAGCCTGTACAAGGGCTCTGTGTGCAGTGATCTGCCCCATCCTGTGTGTTATTACCTTGTACAAGGGCTCTGTGTGCAGTGATCTGCCCCATCCTGTGTGTTACTACCCTGTACAATGGCTCTGTGTGCAGTGATCTGCCCCATCCTGTGTGTTACTACCCTGTACAATGGCTCTGTGTGCAGTGATCTGCCCCATCCTGTGTGTTATTACCCTGTACAAGGGCTCTGTGTGCAGTGATCTGCCCCATCCTGTGTGTTATTACCTTGTACAAGGGCTCTGTGTGCAGTGATCTGCCCCATCCTGTGTGTTATTACCCTGTACAATGGCTCTGTGTGCAGTGATCTGCCCCATCCTGTGTGTTATTACCCTGTACAAGGGCTCTGTGTGCAGTGATCTGCCCCATCCTGTGTGTTATTACCTTGTACAAGGGCTCTGTGTGCTGTGATCTGCCCCATCCTGTGTTATTACCCTGTACAAGGGTTCTGTTTCTGTGATCTGCCCCATTCTGTGTTATTACCCTGTACAATGGCTCTTGTGCTGTGATCTGCCCCATTTTGTGTTATTACCCTATACAAGGGCTCTGTCTGCTGTGATCAGCCCCATCCTGTGTTATTACCCTGTACAAGGGTTCTGTTTCTGTGATCTGCCCCATCCTGTGTGTTACTTCCATGTGCAAGGGCTATGATCTGCCCCATTCTGTGTTATTACCCTGTACAATGGCTCTTGTGCTGTGATCTGCCCCATCCTGTGTTATTACCCTGTACAATGGCTCTTGTGCTGTGATCAGCCCTATCCTGTGTTATCACCCTGTACAATGGCTCTTGTGCTGTGATCAGCCCCATCCTGTTATCACCCTGTAAAAGGGCTCTTGTGCTGTGATCTGCCCCATCCTGTGTTATCACCCTGTAAAAGGTCTCTTGTGCTGTGTTCAGTCCCATTGTGTTATTACCCTGTACAAGGGCTCTTGTGCTGTGATCAGGCCCATCCTGTGTTATTACCATGTACAATGGCTCTGTGTGCTGTGATCTGCCCCATCCTGTGTGTTACTTCCATGTGCAAGGACTCTGATCTGCTCTATTCTGTGTTATTACCACGTACAAGGGCCCTGTGTGCTATGATCTGCCCCATTCTGTGTTATTACCCTGTACAAGTGCTCTTGTGCTGTGTTCAGCCCCATTCTGTGTTATTACCCTGTACAAGGGCTCTTGTGCTGTGATCTGCCCCATCCTGTGTTATCACCCTGTACAAGAGCTCTTGTGCTGTGATCTGCCCCATCCTGTGTTATTACCCTATACAAGGGCTCTTGTGCTGTGTTCAGACCCATTCTGTGTTATTACCCTGTACAAGGGCTCTTGTGCTGTGATCTGCCCCATCCTGTGTTATCACCCTGTACAAGAGCTCTTGTGCTGTGATCTGCCCCATCCTGTGTTATAAGGGCTCTTGTGCTGTGTTCAGACCCATTCTGTGTTATTACCCTGTACAAGGGCTCTTCTGTTGTGATCTGCCCCATCCTGTGTTATTACCCTGTACAATGGCTCTTGTGCTGTGATCTGCTCCATCCTGTGTTATTACCCTGTACAAGGGCTCTTGTGCTGTGCTCAGCCCCATCCTGTGTTATTACCCTGTACAAGGGCTCTTGTGCTGTGTTCAGACCCATTCTGTGTTATCACCCTGTAAAAGGTCTCTTGTGCTGTGATCTGCCCCATCCTGTATTATTACCCTGTACAAGTGCTCTTGTGCTGTGTTCAGCCCCATTCTGTGTTATTACCCTGTACAAGGGCTCTTGTGCTGTGATCTGCCCCATCCTGTGTTATTACCCTGTACAAGTGCTCTTGTGCTGTGATCTGCCCCATCCTGTATTATTACCCTGTACAAGTGCTCTTGTGCTGTGTTCAGCCCCATTCTGTGTTATTACCCTGTACAAGGGCTCTTGTGCTGTGATCTGCCCCATCCTGTGTTATCACCCTGTACAAGAGCTCTTGTGCTGTGATCTGCCCCATCCTGTGTTATTACCCTATACAAGGGCTCTTGTGCTGTGCTCAGCCCCATCCTGTGTTATTACCCTGTACAAGGGCTCTTGTGCTGTGCTCAGCCCCATCGTGTGTTATTACCCTGTACAAGGGCTCTTGTGCTGTGTTCAGACCCATTCTGTGTTATCACCCTGTACAAGTGCTCTTGTGCTGTGATCTGCCCCATCCTGTGTTATTACCCTGTACAAGTGCTCTTGTGCTGTGATCAGCCCCATCCTGTGTTATTACCCTGTACAAGTGCTCTTGTGCTGTGATCAGCCCCATCCTGTGTGTTACTACCCTGTACAAGGACTATGTGTGCTATGATGCAGCCTGAGCAGTTCTCTCTCTGTACAGGCCCCGCGCTCCACCAATTAGATGCTCGCATTGCTGGGTCAGGTGGGAGGGGCGTGACTGTCGCTCCGGTCGCTGAGGGCTGTGTGGGGGAGAGTGTGTAGAGGGGGAGGGAGAGAGGTAGCAGGAGAGGGGTGTGAGCGTTGCTGCTTAGAGGCAAAGCGGGGGAGGAAATTGTTATTGCATTTGTCACAGGCTGCAGACCCTTCGGATCCCCGTGTGACCGCACACCCAGCCTGGTCCCCGCGCGCGTGTGACGGAAAGGGGTGTAACTGGCGACGAGAGGCGCTCTAGAAGGGAGCGCGAGGCACAGGGCAGGTGGCTGCCAGGGCACGAGAGGGTCGCGAGGTACTGTACAACAAGGGAGCGCGAGCCACAGTAGAAGGAAGGAGCGCGAGCCACAGTACAAGGAAGGAGCGCGAGCCACAGGAGGTGAGAGATCTGCATGCACTGGGGGCTGCACTGATACACACAGGCCTTCCTGGGAACTGACAGTTGGGGGCTGTAACCCCACCCCCTGAGACATGGAGGCTGCTATTGACATGGCACTGCCTGTGTGCCCTGAGGTGCTGCTGTTTATTCCATGTGCTGTCCCTTGTGCCAGTCCTGCTGGTTGTTATGAGCTCAGGGCCTGTGACCTGACTACACAACCACATCCTCTGTGTCATATGTTCTACACACACTAGGTTGTTTCCTCATGCCTCAGAACCATTGTGTTGTGCTGTATACTACTTGGCATGTTTATAAGGACTAGTCCATGGTGTAAACAAATAGATCAGGGTCCAGAGTTCTTTTTTTTTTTTTTTACTTATATAGACAAATATTTTTATCTAATAGCAAGGACACAGGAAGGAGGACAAATGGGGAATTAAATATAGAGAAAGCACATCATTTAATGAACAGCTTATTTAAACATATGAAGCCTTTAGAGGGGATGTTGTTAAGTCATTCAGTCATGTCCAACTAACCGTGATAGTATGGCCCACTGCACGCCAGGTATATATATATATATATATATATATATATATATATATATCATTATGTCTCTGGTTGTTCTAATACATAATGTTTTCTTGGCAAAGATACTGGAGTAGGTTTCTAGTTCCTTCTCCAGTGTATTTGTCTGACCTCCCTGATATGACCTGACCATCTTGGGTGACCCTACATGGTATAACTCACAACTTCATTGAGGTACACAAGCCCCTTCCAGAAGGCAATATATGGAATATTTAATAAGGATGTTGATGTCCATAGTTATGGGCCTGAGGTCCTCATTCAGACCCACATTGGTCTATTGTTTATCTCTGATCTATTCTATGACAAATTCAACACTAGGGTACTGTCTGACTACAGTAATTGATGATGGAGAAGCTGAGCTCCTGGAAATATTACTGATTTTTTTTAAATTTACCCACTTGTTTGTTGTAGTGCTTTTTGGAATCCTATAAATAATAGTTTTATGTCTATCAAGCAACCTTATAATGCACCCTTATTTGTAAATCACATTTATTTTGTGTAAATAGCCATTGCCCTTTGATATTTGGAGATAGAGAAACCATCTAACAACAAAAAGCAAACTGACCGCACTATACACATCTGCTGAGGAACCTTGGACGCAATATATGCTTTGTTCAGTACATATAAATAATCATTGCAGTCCATGAACTCATTACCTGGTGTGACTGTAATGTAAGGTAGGATCCATATATAGTGTAGCTTGTTGTGAATATTTACAAATGGTGTAAATGACCCTCTGTTACTGGTTCCTGTATCTAACCTGCCCCTTATAATGGTCCTGCCTTGCCCATGTACCTCTAATGGCAATAGAGCAGATATAATCACTATCTTCTACCTGAGGGATGTGGTATATCGTCCCCCGTGTATATTGTGTACATACAGTTTGTACATAGACAAGCTGTGTATATAGTGAAACTTGTGCTTTGTCACTATTGAATAAGGAGATTATTTGGTTGTGGCAGTGGAGTGGGCTCAGTTGCTGAGATGGGTGTTTTTGTTGCTGGGGATTGGTGGTGAGAGAACAGCAGGAATGGCTGCTGAATGTGTCACTGCCCATCTGCCTGCATTACTGTCGCTCCAGACTGCTGGGAGCTTCCCAGCTCAACCTCCATATTCCCTGCTTTTACTTTCCCTTTTATTATCTGATCTCCCCTGATGCAGATAAAAACTTGCATATTTCTAAAAAATAAACAAAACACCTTTGTGTCAGTTTACATCAATATATATGCAGAGATTAGCTGGCTTGGTTTTATTGGGTTTATAGCATATGGACTTTAGAATCTAGTACAGTGCATGCACCTCTATGACAGCATTATTTTGTTGTTCACTGCAGGGTTTTTTTGTGGAAAGGTGCTCTATAAGGTGCTGTATTGTAAAGCATAAACCGGTTTTATGTGTGTGTGTATATATATATATATATATATATATATATATATATATATATATATATATATATATATATATATATATATATATATATATATATATATATATATAATCATTTTGTTTTGTACAGTGTTTCAGTAGCTGAATGGTGTGTTATAAAGTGAAAGGGAAGAAAGGGGGTGTGTTTCTTCTCTGCCTCCACAGGCGACTGTTGAGAGACAATGCAGCCAAGGCATGAATGTCGCATAGAAAGGAAGAAATGGCACATCCTAACAGAAACCTCAGTCAAGGCTTTTGGACACAACATTGCCCCGCTTCATAATTGCTGCCTATCCATGCCATGACCAAATTAGGTCGTGCCCAATATGGTACCAAACATTAGGATGATCTGCTTATTGAAGGCTATGTCATCTCAGAAATATTGATAAATTCTCAAGGGGGCCACAGATGAAGATTACTCACATTTTACTATTTATTTCAAATCCTTCACAATTAAAAAAAATCAATAAAATGTTGTTGCAGTTAAACAAATCTTTGTATAAAAGAATCAGATTTGCATTTGTGTATTGCAACTTTGACACAATATTTTAGGAAATCTTTTTCTTTAAGACCAACATTTTTTTATTGCATCATAAGAGGTGTTTGCAGCGAAAGTGATTTAAATCTATGTCATTGGGAGCAAAAATAAAATGTCTTCATCCCATGTATAATTTATGGGTGCTTTTGGAACGAAACCGTTCAAACGCAAATTGTTATTTGAGAAGGCCCTTTTGTTGTTTGTATCCCTGATTTTTCTTGGAGTTCCTTTGTTAACCTCATTTTTTTTAATTTTTATTAAGCAACCTACATTTTTTAAACAATGCCCCTTCTTGCTGCAAAAAGGAAAAGAAAACTTATTGCAACGCCACAAGCTCTTCAGTGTAAAATATTTGCTACATTGTTCTTTATGCTAGTAAGAAAGGTTGCTTTGGGTAAAAGTACATTTAAATAGTGGAGCACCTGTTAGTAGCCTTTAAAATCTTATGTGACAGTTGGTTCTGAAACCACAGTAGTTTCAAGGGACACTGGTATCTTAACAGGAAGTTGAAAAAACATGAAAACCGGGCTATACATTGTACTAGCCTTTTAATTCTACAGTAAAATACAAACCGCACATCAATATAGCTATTTACTATTCATGAGCATTTAAATGCAGAGCAAATGAATCCTGGATGGCAATACTATTTTGATATCTGCATGCCCTAAATCACGGCTTTACAAATCCAGGCATATGAGAGCCACTGACTTTTTGCCTGTGATTTTTGGTTGTTCTCCATAAGTTTGGGCTGGCTCCTTGCTAACCTGGCTGATTCATAAGGTTTTCAACTCATGTCCGATTATACATCCACTGTAGCGTCATCTGACTAGCTATATTATATACAGTTGTGCTCAAAAGTTTGCATAACCTGGCAGAAATTGTGACATTTTGGCATTTATTTTGAAAATATGACTGATCATGCAAACAAAATGTCTTTTATAGAAGGATAGTGATCATATGAAGCCATTTATTATCACATAGTTGTTTGTCTCCTTTTTAAATCATAATAACAGAAATCATCCAAACGGTCCTGATCCAAAGTTTGAATACCCTTGAATGTTTGGCATTGTTACAGACACACAAGGTGACACCCACAGGTTTAAATGGCAATTAAAGGTTAATTTCCCACATCTGTGGCTTTTTAAATTGCAATTTGTGTCTATGTATAAATAGCCAATGAGTTTGTTAGCTCTCCCATGGATGCTCTGAGCAGGCTAGATACTGAGCCATGGGGAGCAGAAAAGAACTGTCAAAAGACCTTTGTAACATGGTAATGGAGCTTCATAAAGATAGAAAAAGATATCAAAAGCTTTGGAAATGCCAGTCAGTACTGTTCAATAACTTATTAAGAAGTGGACAATTTGGGGATCTCTTAAAACCAAGCCATGGCCGGATAGACCAAGAAAGATTTTAGCCACAGCTGCCAGAAGAATTGTTTAAAATACAAAGAAAAACCCACAGGTAACCTCAGGAGAAATACATGCTGCTCTGGGAAAAGACAGAGTGGTGATTTCAAAGAGCATATCACAACGATACTTAAACAAAAATGAGCTGCATGTTCGAGTTGCTAGAAAGTAGCCTTTACTGCGCCAATGCCACAAAAAAGCCCAGTTACAATATGCCAGACAACACCTTTACACGCCTCTCAGCTTCTAGCACACTGTAATTTGGAGTGATGAGACCAAAATAGAGCTTTATGGTCACAACCATAAGCGCTATGTTTGGAGGGGGGTCAAAAAGGCCTATATGTATTCTGCACGAAGGCTGCCCACGGGACTCTCTTGGACTTTCCAGCATGACAATGACCCTAAGCACAAGGCCAGGACGACCCACCAGTGGTTAAAGCAGAAAAGGGTGAAGGTTGTGGAGTGGCCATCACAGTCTCCTGACCATAATATCATCAAGCCACTCTGGGGAGATCTCAAACGTGCGGTTCATGCAAGATGACCAAAGACTTTGCATGACCTGGAGGCATTTTGCCAAGACGAATGGGCAGCTATACCACCTGCAAGAATTAGGGGCCTCATAGACAACTATTGCAAAAGACTGCACACTGTCATTGATGCTAAAGGGGGCAATACACAGTATTAAGAACTAAGGGAATGGAAACTTTTGAACAGGGTCATTTCATTTTTTTTCTTTGTTGCCATGTTTTGTTTTATGATTGTGCCATTCTGTTATTACCGGCACCCCGGCTTTAAGGCGCGGCGTGCATGCGCACAAACACCAATCACGCCCGAAAATAGCGCGGCCCTCCTTTCTGGCGGACAGCTTACACAGCCCAGAGAGACAGCACTTACTAACAGGCTGACAGACATACCCCAGACACCCAGGAGGACTGACCAACATTGACTGACAGGAGCAAAGACTGACAGAAAGACACAAAGCTGAAACTGACAGACAGAAACTGACCTGTGCCAAGTGCCCCAGCTCCATCCCTTTCCTTCTGAGACCCCCAGAGCAATCTCCAGCATTAGGAAGTCTGATCTGGCTGCACCAGGCGGCAGCGCTGGGGCACTTGGCACTGGTCATTCTCTGTCTGTCAGTTTCAGCTTTGTGCCTGTCTGTCAGTCTTTGCTGTGTGTCAGGGGTATTTCTGTCAGCCTGTTAATAAGTGCTTTCTTTCTGGGCTGTTTAAGCTGTCTGCCAGTAATACCTGATGTGAGGGCCGCGCTAATTTGTCGGGCCGCACTATTTCCGTCCGCGCTTTAGTATTTGCGCGCATGCGTCTGCGCCGAAGCGTTGGTGCGCATGCACGCCGCACCTTAAAGTCGTGCTACCGTTATAACCTACAGTTGAATATGAATCCCATAAGAAATAAGGAAATGTGTTTTGCCTGCTCACTCCGGTTTTCTTTAAAAATGGTACATATATTACTAATTCGCCAAGGGTATGCAAACTTTTGAGCACAACTAGAACATCTGGCATAAATTAAGACATTTAGAATTTGTTTTAGACAGTAGTTGTAGTGTCTTGATCTGCGCCAGTGTCTGTAAGAATAGCTGCTTCTATTTAAGGGATATGGAAGTTTTTCTGGGTTTTACTAAGATTATAATACTTATGTATCAATGTACTTTTTTTGTACTTTAAGAAGAGCTTCTAAGCTTTGTTTTTTACATCCTAAAACCATATGAACCTGCTTAGATCTACCCTCTGCAGACTGTAATACTGACTGTGCAGTGTCTCATACTAGCCAATCGGGGCAAAATCTCAGCAAAATGCTTCGTCATGCTATAAAGACATGGTCACTGATTAGTCAGTATGAGACACTGTATGGTCAGTGCTATATCGTCATGAGCTGTAGAGGACAGACCCAAGCAGGTTCTTTTTGTATGAATGTATGCATTAAAACAAAGCTTATAAGGATATCACATACTTGACAAAATCCAGAAACCTTCCATGTCCCGATACATGTTGTTTATAGTATAACAACATGTATCGGCACACGGTTTACTGACCATGTAGTGTCTCATATTGGCCAATTAGTGACCATGTCTCAACAGCATCATTTTGCTAAAACTTTGCCCTTGATTGGCTAATATGAGACACTGCACAGTCAGTTCTGCAGAGGATAGACCCAAGCAGGTACAGGTAGTATGATTTTAGCTTTCCGTGTCCCTTTCAGAGAAGCCGCTATTACACACACTGTCCAAGTGGAAACACTACTATAACTGGCCTAAAACTAATTCTAAATGTTTTGTATTTGTGTCAGATGTATGTAGTGTAGCTAGTTAGATGACACTACAGTGGATTTATAGTAGGGCATGAGTTTACTAATTAAAGGAGACAGCCAGTACTTAGTAGCAAGGGTGGTATGTATATATACATATATGCAGATATATGTAGAATAACCAAAAATGCCAGATAAGCTATAGGAGTCCGTGGCTCTCAGGTGCCTGGCTTTGTAAAGCCTCATGTGGCCCCCAGCCTGTTCTCTAGTGTGGGAGAGCACTCCCCTTTTCAATTACAGAGTCCATTCTATCTCAGCACAACTCTACTATTGTATTTTAAACCATATCCCTCATTATTTATACATCTGTTACCAATTATTGTAACTATACAGCACTCCCGTTGTGACTGTACCTTAAAAAGGTAAACGCCATTGTGTGGCCCTCAGAGGCACATATGCATCTATTCAAGTGGAGTAGGTTGCCTATCTCTGATATATATCCCAAAATATTATATCAATACCAATATTTGCTATTTTGGAAGAGAGTATAATAAATCTGCCTTCAAAAATCAATTGCAAGTTTACCAGTATACACTCGGCCTTACCTGGCTCCTTCAGATAAACACATCCTGGCTTTTTCTCACTAGACTAGCTCCTATGTCAACCCATTTTCTACACGTAACTAGTATTTATACATCTTTATGTAAAATCTAATGTCTTTTGCGTGTTATCACTGTAGTTGTATAGTGACGATAACAATTTTATATCCCTTGTTCCTTCCATTTCACAAAATAGATAATCGGGCAGGGTTTATAGACAGTAATGGAGCACCAAAGCACTGCATTAACTAAGAATATATTAAAGAACAATTCTAGTTCTTCAAGAGAGATACTTTATTGTATTTCATTGGTTTATTTAAAGGGATATGGAAGGATTATACCAGGTATATATTATTGCCTATGTATTTTATTAAGTTGCTCTTAAAAGTTCTGTTTTAATTGCCTATAATCAATCGAATAGTCCCTGTATGGATCTGCCACTGGGAACACATCAGCAGCTTGCTTTCTGAGACATGGTCCCTGATAGGCTGGGACACTATACTGCATATCTAGGCCTAAAGAGTATGTGTGTGCATATACTGCAGTGTATGCATACTAAAGTAAATAAATACATAGGTTATATTACATACCTAGTAAACCCAGAAAGCTTCCATACTGGTATAAGATCAGAAGTGTGGGATAATAAAGAACAGCATGTCCACATTAAAATATGGCAATAGTGATAGATAACTTTACCAATGAATTGCTCCATAGTTAAATGTATGTCACAACTGTTTTGCTAGTTTATTTTCAAACTAGGGATAGCCTTCTTCATACTCTTATTACCCTCAGTGCTAATGCTGTTGGTAAGGTTTTTTCTTCTGAGATAGATTTCACCTGGGATATGGTAGAGTCAGTTGCTCCTCTGATATTAGCACATGCTTGCTCTGGCTGTATCTTTATTGATTGTACTGTAAGTAGTTTGTCAGTAAGGAAAGTCTGGTGCAAACATTAATCAAGTGGACCATGTGATCTGACACAAGGCATCTTTTAAAGAATTAAAGGACCGCCAATTTCTTGATAATTAAATTTATTTAGAAAGTTAACAAATAGATCTGTCCTTTGATTTGTTATGTGTCATTTATTTTTTACTGGATGGTGTCTACTTGTAAACTAATGAGATACAACTGTCAGTGCCCTCAGCAGGACTATAGGGTAACAGCTATCTTCATTCAGATACAAATCTCCTCTCTAGTCAAAGTTTCCTCCCACTTCAGGAAGTGCATCAACTGAAGACAATATGGTACACACTGTAGCAGCATAATTGCATATTAGAAGATAATCAATTAGTGGCTGTGTAGTTGTTATAAATAGTACATTTTTAAAAATACCAATTCCAATGCTTTCTTAATACATATATATTCCCTCCTACTGCCTGCCCATCAGGACCCACATAAGAGACTTGTCTGCGGGAGCACTATATGTATATGTTGGCGCGATATAAATAAATATAATATATATATATATCTATATATATATATATATATATATATATATATATATATATATATATATATATATATATATATATATATATATATATATGTGTATTACTGTGCTCATAAAATATGCAATCTGCAATGACTGTGTCTGGAGGATGATGCAACTTTATCAGATTATGTGAGGCTGGGGGAATGGGGTACAAGGGGAGTGATTAAGCAATGATGCTCTGCTATAAGTGATTGGGTATAGGTAAACAACCTGTGTGTTTGTGTATATCACTATAATAGTGGTCAGTGTGCGTCACGTTACGATGTTGGTCACGCTGTTGCTCGAGGCGAGCAGTTGAGGCACGCGGGACAGGCTGCAATGAGCGCCAAAGGCGTTCATTGCACTGGGAGGCCAGTAGTTGAGGCACGCAGAACTTACGTCCCGTACGACTTAGGACTGAAACCCGTACATGCACTGTACGGCTCGCAAAAATTTGACTTTACCGCCGGAACCACTGAACTAAAAAAAAACAACAAATATGTCTCAAATTAACTGGCACACAGCACAGTGGGAGAGCCAGGGAGCCCGTGAGTGAGGTTGCAAGTTAATTTGAGGCATATTTGCCGTTTTCTCACCAACGAAAATCGTTTAAGCAAGAGAAAATATGGCTGCTGTAAAAACGCAACATGACGATAATGAGACCGAAGGACATGAAACTAGCCCCAAGCATGTAAAAACTGCTCAGAGGGCCCATAGCCTCCCATTGTGTGGCAAACACCATTGCCAGGCTTACTATTTGACTCCCGTCATTTTTGTCGGGCAATTTAGTATATATATAATATATAGTTAAGCTGACAAAAAAGTTATAAAGCTAGTTTTTCATTTGAAAAATAAATATATTCCTCAGCTTGACCCTGCAGGAGGCCATGAGTCTTTGGAAGTTGTGTGTGTGTGTGTGAGGGGTGTTTACATTTCTGGAGTGCAATGTTTGCATCATCTATTTCAGTGTCAATTTCCTCAAATACAATTATTTATCCTTTCATTGCTCATTCCTCCTGCACCCCTCTCTCTGCTGATCAATTTAAAACAAAAAAACATTTTTATGATCTAGCTGTCAGGAAGTGATGTAACATACAAAATGGATTCCTCTATCCATACATAGTCTTCAGAATAACTGTTTTTTCTCTCAAAATGTATGATTGCCGGTACTTATGCATCTTCTAGTGTTTAGTGTCTTTTTTTTCTTTTCTTTGAAAACCGTGTTCCTTAACCACAATGTAATGTTTTCTTTATTTCCTTTCCACACTATTAGTGAAGTATGAAAATAAAGCTGTTTTGCTGAAAGAGCTTCTCATCCAATAAGTAAATATTTACTATTATGAATACAAACGTTTGTGCACTATAATCTTCTAACGCCGAACATAATGCTTTCGGATAACTTTAAATTTGTTTTTGTTTTGTTAGTAGTTTTCAACTCTTCAGGACCATATGGACCGCAGCAGGTCAGGCACGTCTGTCAGCCACTGCTCCCTTGAGCTCTCTCAAACTCGTGTTCATTACCTCATCTATCCATCTCCCTCTCTGCTGTCCCCTTCTTTGTATCCCTTCATTCTTCCACAACATCAGAACATGTATTCTGTAGCGCTAAGGTAGTATTAATGTATTGGCTCTTCTTGCAGTCCAAGTATTTTCCCCCAACACCACAATTGTAGGTGTCCATGTTATGGTCCTTGCTGCCTTTATGGTCCAGCTCTCACATCGTTATGTTACTACTGAGAATACAATAGTTCTAACGATGCAGACATTTGTTGATAATGTAATATCTTTACTTTTTAATACCTTGTCCAGACTTGCTGTCTATGAAGTAGAAATAAATGTTTTTTTGGAACTCTCTTGCTTGCTCTGGTAGTTCCCTATCAATATATTTTTGGAGTTGAGCTTTAACTTGCTGGTATGTGAAATGAGTGCAATTGTTCGTTAATTGGAGCACTGTTTAGCACTGCCTTTTTGGGGATTGGGATGTAGACTGACCTTTTCCGGTCTATTGGCCATTGCCAACAAATTTGGAAAACACAACATACGGCAAGCAACACTTTGTGAATAATTTAGCAGGGATTCCATCAACTCCTGCAGTCTTGTTATCTGCACGGCTTCCTATGGCCCATCTCACTTCACTCTACAAGATGTCTGGCTCATGTTGATTGGACAAACTATTGAGGTTATCAATGCTGTTAAGATCCATCTTGTGTAGATCTTGGGTGTATTCCTGCCACCTCTTGCTTATGGTAAGACATTGCCATTTATGTATTTTATCATGCCCACTTTGGCATGAAAGGTTCACTTGAGCTCCCCAATTTTCCTCTTCTATCTCTTTACATCCCTCATTATAACATATATCCTTGCCTCTTCTTGCTATCCTCTGGACTTTTGCATTCAGTTGGACAAATCTTTAACTGTCTAGTTTACCTTTCACTTTCCTGGGCTACTTTCAAAGCCTCATCAGACAGCCAGTTTGTCTTCTTAGTTTTCTTTCTTTTGGGGATATTCTTTGTTGCTGTTTTTTGGATAATGTTACATTATTCTTCAGGCATTCTATCTAGTTCCTTAAATCTAAAAATGTACTTCCACTGCATATTCACAGGGGATAGTATTTGTTCTGTTTCTACTTGATCTGTTCAGTTTTATTCTGAACTTTGCAATAAGAAGTTCATGATCTAAGCCTGCAATCCGCACCAGTTCTTGATTTTGCTGACTGTATAGAGCTCCACCATCTCTGGCTACAAAGTCTATAGTGAGTCTGATTTCTATATTGTCCATCTGCTGATGTACATGTGTAGAGTCGTCTCGGAGGCTGTTGGAAGAGGGTGTTTGCTATGACTAGAGAATTATCTTGTCCGAATTCTAGTAATCTCTGACCTGCTTCATTTTGTACTCCAAGGCCAAATTTGCCCGTTATTCCAGGTGTCCTTTGGTTCCCTACTTTAGCATTCCAATCTCCTATGATTATAGTAACATCTTTTCTTGGTTTAATATATATGATGTGTTGAATAACTTTGTAGAACTGGACAACTTCAGCCCCTTCAGCATCCGTGGTTGGCGCATAGACTTGGATCACTGTGATGTTAAATGGCTTATCTTGAATTGGAATCATTCTATCATTTATTGGGCTGTAACCGAGCACTGCTTTGCCCACCCTATGATTGATTATGAATGCTACTCCATTTCTTCTGCTGTTGA
Organism: Discoglossus pictus; assembly: GCA_027410445.1. NCBI lineage: Eukaryota > Metazoa > Chordata > Amphibia > Anura > Alytidae > Discoglossus > Discoglossus pictus. Next base: position 131,479,075 of record CM050166.1, read on the forward strand.
CCACAGTAGAAGATCTGGTGGTTCTCTGATTGGTCTGGAATGGGGCATTTCCTTTCACCAAGTCCCAGGATATCAATGCATATTCCAGTCCACTCATGTTTGATATATATGCATAACTAGTTTAGTGGATATTTAGGATGATGTCCCCCTTATACATCAGCAGCTCCAATGTAATTTTTTTTTTTTTTTACTTAATCTTGAAACTAACTGTAGATCTCATTGGCTGGCAACTTCTGAGACCTTTAATTGAAAAAAGAAAAACACAGTGAACACATTATCAAGTACCCTGTTTGATCCTTTCCCTTTTTAAATTCAACATAAATTTGCCAGTGGCAGCAGCAGTGGCGTGGACCAACTGCTAGATTCAGTGCTGATACCATAGAGTTAGGTAAACTGTTAGGGTTAGTTTAAGGGTTAGGGTAACCTTCTAAGGCTACAACTTGTCTGAAATATCGGCATCACTGCAAAATATCTGTCCACATCTAATGGCCACTTGCTGCCACTGCAGCTGTCACTGGTGGCACATTTAAAATGGGATAGATCTCCCTCTTTCTTGCAACAAAGAAAAATAAATCTGCCCATGTCCTTTTGAAGGGCCACTGTAGTCCTTTATTTAAAATGTACGCTTTTGAAGAACTGTACATAATGGTGAAACTGTTTTTGGAAAGTAAAGAAAAATAAGATTGAAGGCTGTATTACCATTTTGCTCCTGTGATGATGATGATGATGATGATTATAAACCATCTCATGTGGAAGGAGAATATGCATGCAGAGAGGAAGCTTGTGTTTGGACAATGGACAAGTGGCAGTTGCAACTGCCATTGATTTCATTAGGTCTAATGGGAGGCTCATTATTTTACCAGGCTACACCCTCCAGAGACAACAGTAGAAAGAAAATACTGAGTAAAGTAACTGGAAGCCTACAGTAAAGAATAATTGCACGTAGACATTAAGTATTGAAAGGCTTTGTTTGTTTTTGTTTGCTAATTTTGGATTTTAAAGGACACAATAGTAATTACATTAGTAGACACATTATTTTTTGTTATGAAAGCATTTCTTTGGACATGGTACAGTCTTAAGACAACAGCTTCTAAAATAGTTCTTATTGGTTTGACTATCAGACTTTTAATCAGTATCTAAAATATACCTAAAAATGTATACATTCTGACTTAATATTTTCATTTTGTAGTGTAACTGAGGCATTACTATTTTTTTGCTAAAGCACAGAGCATTATTCTTTATTTGTAAAGTGTATCACAGAAATAATAAAAAAAATGTGTTGTCTCTAAAAGAGAACAGCACACAAAACGACTGGACATGAGCTCGGAGTCATATGTCAGACATGCTCAATGCCAAAGATCTGATAGTCAGTCCAACACCCTTGTTTCTTGTCAATACTCAGCTGTCTTTCACATTGAACCACCGATGTGTGGAGCCTACTGAGTGAACTACTACTCAAGTATGAGGTCACTCACTGTTATACAGACCGTAAGATGGATAGTTATAGGATACCAGGTAATACCCAGACCAAGCAAACAACCCCTACATAGGCTTCTTGGCTCTAACTGCATCTTAGGTATGTTTCATCTTTATATTGTGTCTATTTAATGTTATTAATCGGCTAACTACATTGTTTCCTAAATTACACACATTTGTCCTCATTTATAATTATATTTCTGAAAATGTGAATCTTTTTAACAATAAAGAGCATAAATCACACATGAAAACAATGTATACATCGGAATTGTTTAAAAATAATTCTCACTAATATAAAATGTACATTTAAAGACAATGTATATATAATTCTTCTTTCAGGTGTTCGTTTTTATTTATTTTTATTGGCATGGTCACTAAAATCTATCTATCTTGGATTCGATCTCTGTTAATTCTGTATGAAGTAGACCGCTACAGGTTACTTCATTAGAATATCTGTTTTACTAGATGTGTGAAAAATACTATAGTATTACAGAGGGCAGATAGAAAGTTGCTAACCCCTTTCAAAATGTTTGCCTTTTGATGTCGTAAATTATACATATATTTCTATATATCACATATAATAGTTGTGGTAAGTTACGAATGTTGGTCGTGCAGTGGTAAAAGTTAGGGCATGCGCAATGAGCGCCAAAGGCTCGCACGACTTTGCTGCAATGAAGCCTGCCAATTGTGAGGCCCACAAGACTTTGAAAAAGACTGGCAATGCGCACCAAAGGCGTTCATTGCCAGGCAAACGATGAGCGCGAGACACTCAACACTTTGAAAAAAATACGACTTTCACTGCAGCCATTTTTTTTCAAGCCCGTAATTTGGAATCAGTCGGAAAACCTCCAAAAAACGCCAGTTACTTAAAACATTTGCAAGCTAATTTGAGGTTAAATTGATGTTTTTAGGAGACCGAAAATCAGCTAAGCAAGGAAAAGGCAGTCATAAACCAGTGATTGTTTAAAAAAAAAAGGCTCTAAACGAGGCCAAAGGCAGTAACACTTAGCCGCTCCATCTTGAGCCTGCAAGACTTTGAAAAAAGAACCTTCGGCGTGAGGCATGCAAGACCTGAAAAGGGATAGATAGGTGCTCAACGGGACCATGCAATAATTTATCAGGGAGAGAGCGGAGGAAAGACACAGGGAAGGGAGAGGGTGGAAAGAGACACATGGTTGAGAGAGGGGGGAAAAGGGACATGGGGGGGGGCAGGGCAGAGAGAGAGTGGGAAACAGACACATGGAAGGGAGAGGGGGCAAACAGACACAGGGGTCAGAGAGTGGGGAGAGGCTCGCAATGAGCACCAAAGGCGTTCAGCACAAGCCACGAAAGTGGTGGGTTGGACGGCGTCTGCAATGATTGTCAATTGCAAGGTTTGCAATGAGCGCCAAAGGTGCTCATCGTGAGGAGCGAGAGGCCTGCAATGAGTGGCAAAGTCGCTCATTGAGGGGCTCGTGGTGATCGCTGAAGGCGCTCCTTATGAGGCCCATAAAGTAGACGTGGGAATGGCTCGCAATGAGCCACGAAGGTGCTCATCGCGAGGCCCACAAGTTAGAGGGGGGAGAGCCTCGCATTGTGCCAGCCTTCAAATTTTATTGCCGTCATTTATGACGGGCAAGTGGCTAGTAATCTTTGCAACATCCTAGAACTCAATTATCTGAAAGTGAGATATATTAATGCTATCTTCTCCATTGAACACTATAATCCTGTGCAGTCTAGTGGGATTACACTTGTGTTTTTGGTAGGTTTAGAGTTCAGCAATTATCTGCTAAACATTGAGTGATTCCCAGATGAATGGGCCGGCTATCAGGTCATCAGACATTTTGCCGGAGCCTAGCTACATTTGCATGTGCATATATATATATATATATATATATATATATATATATATATATATACATATATATATATATATATATATATATATATATATATATATATATAATGTGTGTATTGATATCCAGAGATATAATAAAGATGGCAACTCTGTGATGTAGAAGACAGTCATTGTTTTTCTGGCTCTTACATATTTTTAGTCTGGCCTTCTCTAACTGACCCTGTTCTGGGCTGTATTCCAGATTGAAGTTTAGCTGATTGACTTGAGGACATGCAATTATTACTTTAAAGTAATTGCAAGCTTTTCCTCCTTGTAACAATCCTTCTGACTATTTTACGCTCTCTAGGAAAGCAAGTGACTATTCCAGAGATGTATCTGTACATTAACATGTAGTTTTTATTCTGCTGGTGTTTTCAGTTTTAAATTGGATTCATAGGTAGACATCAATTAACATTCAGAAATGGCTAGATAAACTTGTACAATCATTCCTCAATTCAAGTTATAATTCTTTTGTACTTGCTAATAGAAATAAAACATTCTTTTTGTTTTTTTCAACCTTTTCTCCAGATATCTATAGAAAATTACAAAAAATAAATGTAGTAAAAAGAGAAAAAAATATATAAATGTCAGGCCAATGCATTTACACAGTTATTTTCTCCTAAATCCTGCTTTTTGAAAAAGGGAAAAAAAAACGACACGCAGTAATTATGGTCAAAATACATTTTAGAATAGCTGTGCATGTGTACGCACTTGAAACTGGCATCTGGAGGCGTTTTGTATTTCTTTATTTAGTATTATATTTAGAAGTACTACACCACCTATGGTTGCATACCAGTGGACAGTTTGACTTTGAAATACTCTTTATTTGCCTTATTTGTTTTAGCCGCCTTTTCCATGTGCGTTCATTCTGCTTTTGGAATAATTGCAGCTTTGAAGGTTTAACTGAAATAAGTCAAATGTGCAAATGCATTATCTTCTTGTGTTACATGTTTCTATGATGCAGTATTTTATTCATTGTTTTTTGAGGTAATTAAACTTGTGATGCCTGCATTTTCTTCACTTGTCTGAATCCTCCTAGCTGTCATAGACTGTGCCACTTACTGTGTGTATAAGATCACTATCCAGGCCCTGCATTGTGGTGACCATAAGAGACGGCCTCAAAGCCTCTGAGATCTAGGGTAAAAGGAGAGGATTTAGGCATCATGTTGTGCCCTCACTTTCCTGACACTCCCATGTAAACTTTTAAAATGACACTGAAAAGGTTTCTGTTATTGCAGAAATGAATAGTATATATAAAAATAATTGTGATTGCAATTCTTCTATTTTAGATGACCCTGATTGTGTCAAGTGTAAAGCCATCTTAGACTGCTAGTCTGTGTAACTAGAGGGTAAGTTATTCTATGGGGCCTTATTCTGCAATGACTACTATCATCAAAGGGCTATTTAATGATGCAAGGAAATACAAAATCTTATCTGAATCCTTTGTTCCTCACAAGTTTTTAATCGTTTTACAAATAGACAAATGTCCGTCATCATTAAAACAAAACTGAACACAAATGCATTTTATATGTACTAAATTACAGGCTGTGTTTTTTCTGCACTCTAGAAATCAGTTCCATATATTCAAGTGTAATTCTTCAAAACTGTACATTTTAAAACTATGTCACAGTATAAGAATAAGAGAGCATGCACAAATTGAAAAAAAACTCTTATTGTGATGGACATTAAACAATGAAACAAGTTTAATTATTGATGGCACTTGCTGCTATTAGCATTTTATTCAACTGGATGTGCGTATCCTCTTTATTGGAGTCTTACACAATGGATGTGCTGCTCCTCCTTAACCCCACAGTTGCTTATTTTTACCTATAATCACATGGTTGTTCTGTTTGCATTATATGTAATCTGTATATGTTTAAATATATTTAGATAACTGTAAAGGGAAAAGTAATTTCCAGTGTAAATTGAAATTACTTTAGTTAAGGAAGCCAGGACCCAGATCATATTGCTCCTAAATGTTTACTTCTGGCTCTTTTTTTTTTTTTTTACTTTTAATATACATATTCTACGTATGTCTATACAAATACACTAAAGCTCAAAAATAGTCTGTGTAATTCCTCCCCAGTCTTGCTGACGCATACTTTTTCATCAAGATTTTGTGAATCTTTGTGATTTTAATTCATTAATCATTTCTTTAAACGTTGTTAATAAGCTAATTTATTTTGAGCTTGTGTAGTCAATAAACAAAATGTGACCAGTGATTGTACCCTTAAGCAAGCACACAGGCGTATAGAGGTAAGCAAGCGCACAGGCGTATAGAGGTAAGCCGAGCGCACAGGCGTATAGAGGTAAGCGAGCGCACAGGCGTATAGAGGTAAGCGAGCGCACAGGCGTATAGAGGTAAGCGAGCGCACAGGCGTATAGAGGTAAGCGAGCGCACAGGCGTATAGAGGTAAGCGAGCGCACAGGCGTATAGAGGTAAGCGAGCGCACAGGCGTATAGAGGTAAGCGAGCGCACAGGCGTATAGAGGTAAGCGAGCGCACAGGCGTATAGAGGTAAGCGAGCGCACAGGCGTTTAGAGGTAAGCGAGCGCACAGGCGTATAGAGGTAAGCGAGCGCACAGGCGTATAGAGGTAAGCGAGCGCACAGGCGTATAGAGGTAAGCGAGCGCACAGGCGTATAGAGGTAAGCGAGCGCACAGGCGTATAGAGGTAAGCGAGCGCACAGGCGTATAGAGGTAAGCGAGCGCACAGGCGTATAGAGGTAAGCGAGCGCACAGGCGTATAGAGGTAAGCGAGCGCACAGGCGTATAGAGGTAAGCGAGCGCACAGGCGTATAGAGGTAAGCGAGCGCACAGGCGTATAGAGGTAAGCGAGCGCACAGGCGTATAGAGGTAAGCGAGCGCACAGGCGTATAGAGGTAAGCGAGCGCACAGGCGTATAGAGGTAAGCGAGCGCACAGGCGTAAAGAGGTAAGCGAGCGCACAGGCGTAAAGAGGTAAGCGAGCGCACAGGCGTAAAGAGGTAAGCGAGCGCACAGGCGTATAGAGGTAAGCGAGCGCACAGGCGTAAAGAGGTAAGCGAGCGCACAGGCGTAAAGAGGTAAGCGAGCGCACAGGCGTAAAGAGGTAAGCGAGCGCACAGGCGTAAAGAGGTAAGCGAGCGCACAGGCGTAAAGAGGTAAGCGAGCGCACAGGCGTAAAGAGGTAAGCGAGCGCACAGGCGTATAGAGGTAAGCGAGCGCACGGAGGTAAGCGAGGGCACAGGCGCGTGGAGGTAAGCGAGCGCGTGGAGGTAAGCGAGCACACAGGCCTATAGAGGTAAGCGAGCGCACAGGCGTATAGAGGTAAGCGAGCGCACAGGCGTATAGAGGTAAGCGAGCGCACAGGCGTAAAGAGGTAAGCGAGCGCACAGGCGTAAAGAGGTAAGCGAGCGCACAGGCGTATAGAGGTAAGCGAGCGCACAGGCGTATAGAGGTAAGCGAGCGCACAGGCGTATAGAGGTAAGCGAGCGCACAGGCGTATAGAGGTAAGCGAGCGCACAGGCGTATAGAGGTAAGCGAGCGCACAGGCGTATAGAGGTAAGCGAGCGCACAGGCGTATAGAGGTAAGCGAGCGCACAGGCGTATAGAGGTAAGCGAGCGCACAGGCGTAAAGAGGTAAGCGAGCGCACAGGCGTATAGAGGTAAGCGAGCGCACGGAGGTAAGCGAGGGCACAGGCGCGTGGAGGTAAGCGAGCGCACGGAGGTAAGCGAGGGCACAGGCGCGTGGAGGTAAGCGAGCGCGTGGAGGTAAGCGAGCGCACAGGCCTATAGAGGTAAGCGAGCGCACAGGCGTATAGAGGTAAGCGAGCGCACAGGCGTATAGAGGTAAGCGAGCGCACAGGCGTATAGAGGTAAGCGAGCGCACAGGCCTATAGAGGTAAGCGAGCGCACAGGCCTATAGAGGTAAGCGAGCGCACAGGCGTATAGAGGTAAGCGAGCGCACAGGCGTATAGAGGTAAGCGAGCGCACAGGCGTATAGAGGTAAGCGAGCGCACAGGCGTATAGAGGTAAGCGAGCGCACAGGCGTATAGAGGTAAGCGAGCGCACAGGCGTATAGAGGTAAGCGAGCGCACAGGCGTATAGAGGTAAGCGAGCGCACAGGCGTATAGAGGTAAGCGAGCGCACAGGCGTATAGAGGTAAGCGAGCGCACAGGCGTATAGAGGTAAGCGAGGGCGCGGGCAGGTAAGCGAGGGCGCGTGGTCTTATAGTCTGCATTGATATCAATGTGTGTTAGTGTGCATAAACATGCTGTGTAAATATATCCTACGGCAGCAGCAGTGTTCCCTTCTCTGGACATTTTCTAGCTGTAAGTTAAATATATTATCCGCAGTAAAATAGATTTAAAACTAAATGCATCATTCCAAGGTGATCAAATATGTAAAGCTTATGAACCAGGAAAATGTTATTGACAGGCTGTCTCTAGGAACCTGGATTAAAGCTAATAATTTTTACTAAGGGAAAAAATATTTAAGAGACAGAAATACAAATTTCGGGGCCAGGGCTACAGGGAATTTCCCACTCCAGCCTAATGAAATGTATGAATACCCTGTAGTTGTTCCCTTAAACTCTGGCACAGAGTTAAGTGGGCCTATACTAAATTGCAAAGTGTAGTCAATTAAAGCAAAAATAAATGACTATTTTGTCCTCATTTTACATGTCTCCTATACCAAAATAATAGCCACTGCATGTAAACCTCTGTAATTATACATGAATACTATTAAACTGCTCAGTCGTGTCTCTCCCCTCCCCCGTGTGCAGACACAATGCTGCAGCTTGGCTGAATTTGTCTTTGACACACTAGTTCAGATTTCCGAGTGCTGTGACCTTATTGTCAGTGGGTGCTTCTGGTGATCTATTTTGGCATAAAATGTCAAGTATGAAGCCGCGATATTGTGCAGGACTACAATGTTCAGGTGCTAACACAAATAGGTTTTTGTTGCTATGGAAACAGATATGCAGTTGTGTGTGTATTGGTAAAAGGACACACAGGAATATATATATATATATATATATATATATATATATATATATATATAATTTTTTTTTTTTTTTGCACTGGGTTATTGATGAAAGTGCCTGACCATGTATGAAAGACTTGGTCTATATACAAGGTTATACAGGGAAGCCATTAAGAATGAATAAAATGTACACATTAGTTGTAGCTTTTCACTTGGTTCCTAATTTATATTTATTCACATAAAATGATGAGTTAGTCTTTTTTCTTTATGCTCTTTGGAAGATCTAAGCATTATATGGGCAAATGTTTTTAGAAAATGTTACCTTTCAGATAATTCCTGATTATTCTTTATGGCCGGGTTCCATATCCTATCTGCTACTTGTTCTGGAGGGTGTGTCCTTTCCATCAGATTAAGCTGTCCGTGTCCATTGTGTAAATTGACGCTTCCTCTGCATTCAGTCTCCTCACACCTCAGGTAGTTGCTTAACAAAAATAGTAGATCCCACAGCAGCCTAACTGCATGTAAAAGGATGCAGAGACGCATGTCTGTCTCCATACCATTGCAAGAGATTTTGGTTGCGTTTTAATGCCCTCTGAGGTCATATATTCAAAATTCTGCTGTGTTCATTACAGTAATGACTATATTGTGCCATTTTCAGAACAAGGTAATATCTGCTCTTTTATATAGTGAATAATAAGGGTAATTATTTGTATGAAAGCAACAAATAGAGGCTATTGTAATGTGGCCCTTGATGTTGGGAGAAGGACATATCAATAGAGTCAAAGCTTTTATTTAATGCTCTGTGGCAAAGCTTTTAAAGCAGCAATCTGTGCCATGTTGTTATGCCCTAGATTAGAAGATCATTGCTCAGCAGATGTTCATCTTCCTCCTTACAGTATGTATACGAGAATAAAATGGCTGCTGGCAAGACCGTAAACAGTTTGTGCTATGTAACACATTTTTATTTTCAATGGTCCGTATCTAATCTAAGCAAATACCTGTATAGGCAGAGATAAGTATCTTTACACGTGTATTTAAATTCTAGCAGCACATGACCGTGCAAAGGCGGAAGTAAGCTGGAGCATAATATCTCCAAGAGCATTCATTTGTCTGGAAGCCACTGAGGTGTAAAGTTGAAATATATATATATATATATATATATATATAACGGGAAATAATCTATTCTTCCTTTTTATTTCGCACCTCATACAAGTTCTACCCCTTATGTGTATTTTTATTCTTCTTCTACTCTGCAAACACTGACAAATTATAAATCCTGATGTGGATTATAATTATGAATATGTTACTATTTTAATTAAATGATACTGTAAAGTGTACATAGACTTTATAGCCACAGTAACAATGTTAGATTTCCGTTTTAACCAAATATAAAATGTTTCTGCCTTAGTAGCCATTGTTACATTTCCTTGATTTTAATGAATCTGTTTTAATAAACTGAATTTAATTTGGGAGCCATACCTACTAAAATGTGCACTCCCTTCCAAAGTATATTGTGGCTTCCTTCCTTCTGAGATGTCCCTGTGGCAACTTGTATGGTTACTGGTGGATCGACCCCTTGGTGCCTCTATGTTTACGTTTTATACAGTGTGGCATCCATTTCTGGTTTGTATAAAGATCTCATCTTACAACCTGCTCTCAAACACATTATGCCTGGGTAGTGCTGGTAGTGTTTATTATTGTTTTTTTATCTCATACTAGCGATTTGCCCGTCAAAAACTTACAGCAATAAAATTTGAAGCCATTGCTATGCTGATTGCCACAGAATGTGAGGCTATGGCCCCTCTGAGCACCTTTGGCGCTCATCGCGTGGCTTGCAATGAGCGCCTTTGGCACTCATTGCGACCTGCAACCTTCGGGTGCTCATCGCTACTGAGCTGTTGGTGACCAAGAGGGGCTACATTTTTATTTTTTTTCGGGCGCTTATTGCAGCTAAGTCCTGCAGGCCTCCGCAACTGCATCCCTCACTTTGAGGGCCGCAGTTGCGGCCTGCGATAAGCGCCTTGTGCAGCTAAGTCCCGCGAGCCTCCCCCCCTCGCGACTGCGGACCTCGACAACTCGCAGATTGACAACTATTATAGTTGATTTCTATTGTATCTCATTTCTATTTATTACGCAACTGACCAGTGGCATTTAGTTTAGGAAATTCCCACTTTTCTTGGCTAGAGATTTCTGGGTTTTTTATCTTTTGTATTGGGTATAGCTTTTTTTTCTTACAATAGTGATCATTATTACAGACCCCTTCTGCATGGTTACCTTGTCGTGGTGAAGGGGCTTGTGTACCTCAATGAAGGTGTGAGCTATACCATGTAGAGTCAGCCAAGATGGGCAAGTCATAGCTGAGAGGTCAGACAAATCACTGTCCACTGGAGAAGGAACTGGCAGCTCACTCCAGTATCTTTGCCAAAAAAAACTTATGGATAAGTACGACCAAAATGTTTACGGTTGTGCCTGGCATGCTGTGATCCATAGGGTCACTGAGAGTCGGACATGACTGCATGATTAACCAACAACAAATTACTGTTTTTCAGCTATGCATTCTATACAGCTCCTCTCTTGGTCTTTCATTGTCATTTTTCTAGTTTCTAATGATCTGTCATGAATTGTAGGGTTTTGACATTTTTTATAACCATTGAGAATTACCTGTTTTTGTTTAAATCAAATATTCAGACCATGCCATGAAACAATATAGAAGAATTTACATTGAAATTAAGCAGGCTCTAACTTGCGCAATATGTGACAAAATATAGTATTGTATAAAGAGGCCAAAATACATTTATCTCACATTGGTACATTTTCTCTCTTATACACAAAGGTTTTTTTTCTCTCCTCCATGTGTGTGTATATTACTGTATGGAAACAAAGCAAGTAAGCAGGACCTAACCACTAAAATCTGTTTGATAACTGGAACCTTAATCTGTTTCTAAAAATGTAATTCATGTTTATAAAATAATGTTCCCACCACATATCCATCAGCTCATATGTGTAAAGTTCAGTCTCAGCCAATGACATTAGCATGTTCATACATAACATGCATTCTTATACAGTACTAGCAATTGTCCTACTGCTTCATATGGTTATTAGAAGTAAGATATATATATATTTTAATGTTGCTCTCCAAACAGGTATATTGCACGTGCAACTGGCAGGCGAATAACAGGATGTGTGTTTGTGTATATTGTTGGAGCTTATACAGTCTGGGGAGTGAGATTCTCTGTTTAAATACACAGTGAAAGCTTAGTAAAGTAATTTTATCGTATCAAGCCTTACCTAACAGTACTTTAGAGAGCCCAATGCCAAAACAAGGCCACATTTAAAACTTTAGGTGTTAACCGTTATTTTATCACTTGAATGTTATAGACAAAAGGTGTTGATACATAATTCAGAAATTATTTATTGTAGAGACAAACTGCTAGCACAATTTATAGTCTGTTTTTAATGCACTTTAATATGAAATCAACTTCCAGTTGGGGTGACGGTGTCCCTGTAAGTGGGTTAGAGGCAAGGTGTGCTGCATTTTGACCCTCATTTGCTTATTTCTACTTCACATTAGTGGAAACACTGTGTATTGAGTAATTCTAATTGAAACAGATCGCCTCAGCAGCTTGAGATATGTAGATGTACTCTGAAAGGGGTTTTCTTTCTTATTATCAATTTGACTAGCGACTTGCCCAATGTAATTTGAAGCTTGGCAATAGTGTTTGCCACACATTGAGAGGCTAAAGAGCCCCCCCGCCAACCTGCCTGCTTCGCAATGAGTGCCTTTAAAGCTCATTGCAAGCCTCTCCCCCCTCTTACTTTACTGGCTTTGCAATGAATGCCTTCTGGATTGCGCATGCGCAGTCCAGGCGCAATGCACTTGCGCAACTTGCAACTTTTGCGAGTTTCGGTAATTGCAAGTTGTCGGTCCTGCAATTTTTACATGTGCTACATCCATGACAAGTTACTTCTGGTATTTCAATCTATTAATCTGCAAGTATGTTTTAATTTTGTTTGATATTTTGTTATGTTTATATTTCCATAAAATGCACAACTACACAACTGTTTTTAAGCAAACACGTTGACTGTAATATTGTACTATTCAGCATTTAACACAAAATTCTACCTTTTATGAGACATATTTCATTGTATTTCTCTTGCTGCTCTTTGTTAATTTCCGTCTCCCATAAGTGTTTTCTACCTTTTTGCAAAAACTAGAAGGTAAAAATATTAACATTTTCTGTAGTGTGCTCACTGATTCCTTAATGGTTATTCTGTATACATAGATTTTTTTTTATTTTAACCTTTTGTTTTTTTGTCTTTTCTACAGGTACACAATGATTAAACTGGTAACGGTAGCTGAACTGTAATAAGATGCCCAAAACACTATCAACCAAAGCAATTGCCAGTGAGAATTCTGACAGTGACTGCAACATCATGGTCGAAAAGCCAACAGGACGAAAGGTGAGATGAGAATCGTATTAAAGAATTGGGCAGCCTATTCAGGGCACCAGATGTTTTCATTTACTTTTCCCTTAAATAGGTTGTTTTTGAGAAATCTTTTTCCATGTATCCAACAGCTGGCTCTGTGTAGATGTTCCAGATGTCTTTCTTTGCTCACTGGAATGCATGGAAAACAGCTGGTGGGCTTTTTTGGACAGTTTGTGTTCGCTTACCACATAGGCTGAGCTTGCTATTCTGGTTAAATTAGTAACCTCTGACTGAGCCATCTCATAGCTTCATTATAGATTCCTACAATTTGCTAATATACTTCAGATTGTTTCTAGGATGTTGACCTATCTATGGGTGGTATGTGCTTTTTTAAACAGCATTTGAATGGGATGTTGTATTGAGTAAATCTGATTTATAATAATCCAGGAATCTACTATTTCAGAATATGGTAGTATAATAAATTGTGAAACTGCAATATCACTGCCACAGTCTAGTTGGAATAACCGCTTTTTCTTTACCTACTATAGTTTCTTTACTGATCATTGCTACCTTTGCCATAAAAGTTGAATGATGACAGTGGTGTTTTAAGCAAGTACTTAAAAAAAAACGCTTCCAGCTCAGAACTCCTTGCTCTTCAATCCACAGCCATTATCAAAAATGGCATTTTTTAAGCTTATACATGCTGTATTACACAGCTTTAATGCAAAGCCAAGGTTTGATTAAACACAAGCTGAGAATCCTATCCATGTACAGCTGTTTCAAGCTTACTGGCAATCATAAGCATGTTGCAGGATAATATATATATATATATATATATATATATATATATATATATATATATATATATATATATATATATATATATATATATATATAACACACACAATAGAAGAACTTTGCCATAGGTAGGTAAAAATTGGCATTGCTTTCGCCATAGTGATACCTCGATCATAATGTTGCTGGGTACCATTTTTGAGTGAGATATTTGTGCAAAATAAATAACTAAATCTGCACATTAATTGGGCTTATTTTGTCTTCTACCTGTGAAGACCGATTCTGTTTTTATTACATTATGTAACCTTCATTGTTTTTTTTTCTTCATTGCCATAGAATAAGGAGAAAATAACATCCTACAACAGAACTCCTAAACTGGACAGAAGTGAACTTGGCAAAGAAATGAAAGAGAAGCCTTCGATGAAACGGAAGCTTCCCTTTACTCTCAGCCCACCTAGAAATGAGGAGCGAGATTCTGACACAGGTAATTTATGAGCTATAAGACTAGTATTACTCTCATGCAAACGTGAAAGTGTGATATGTGCACCCTTTGTTGTATGCAACAAACTGTAATAAAAAATTTTTGTATGGTATATTTAATGGCATCCAACAAATATCTCATAAGTGGAGCTTTAGATAAACACATTTCTGTGTGTTTGCAGTTACTGTTAAATTTATGGCAATAATCACTGAGTTATTTTGCAGAATCAGTGTAGCACATTAGTGTCTAAATGGGACATTTATGTTAACTTCAAAATTAATATTTGAAGAAAATAACTTCAGTGTAGCTTTTAAATTTAAAATACGATTGAATATTCCAGAAGATGTGCTTGTCTTCACCCCCTGTAAAGTGTCCTGGGGGTGAAAAAGGATATGCCTATGAAGCTGTTCTAACTTTTTTCCTGATCATTCTAGATTTGTCTGCATCAGGAAATTCTTCCTGGGCAGATCCTCCCCCAACCACAGAACGCCCATTTGGGTTAGAGAATTAAATCTGCTGAAGTCCAAAATACTAAATTTGAAACTCTAGTTTTAAAAGCTGCATTGTAATCTTTTATTTTTCAAATATAGATTTTTTTTTTTCTGGCATTTGCATTTTATCGTGTACACCCCTAGAAAACTCCACCCCAATTAGCATAACATTCAGATTCAGAATCAGGCTAATACATTGTATCATTCTTCACCTCAGTGGCTTCCGGCATGTGCTCAGTACAAGAACTGCAACAGTTACTTCCTGTGCTCTGTACCAGAAAGGTCAAAATTTGTATCTTGCTGTATGTCATGTGGGTACACTGCTGTATTTCCTGTGTGTACCTGGCTTATGTAAGCGTCCTGTGGGTGTGAACCACTGGATCTGACTTTTGTGCAAATAACTTTGTAAGTAAACTGAACTTTTCTATATAACACATGTTTTCATACACTACTAATTCCCCTCCATCAGATGCATTCATAACTCAGCTCACTTGCATATACCTTTAATACATCATTTTTATTCCAAGTACTTTATAAAAGGCTTAGCAGGTAGCTGATGATTGTATCTTATTTATTGAGGTTTTGCACCTCTTTACTACATTACAGAAGCGGAGGTTGATAAGTGGGACTGCATTCCAGCAGAAGCATCTATACGTTATAGGAATTCAGCATGCAGAGGTTATGCCTAAGGCTACTTCAAGGGTTTGGTAAATGGCAACCATAGTCTGATATTGAAAATATATTCTTTTTAAGAATTACAATAAAAAGAGGCCAATTTTTTTTTTCAATAAAAAAAAAAAAGGCAGTTTGTGATTTTTTTTCCTTATATAATCGCAATGATGCTGCTCTGGAATCTGCCAATTTGGTTTCTGCTGATCAACTTTCTGAAATGAGTGGATACTTCATGCAGATAGGAGTTATCTCAGCGTTCAGTGGGAATATGGCATACATGGACACGCCTTTTGACGAAATAGCAGACAGAATGACCTCAGAAAATAAAATGGAACCTAGCAGTAAAGCAGAGTTGTATATAAAAGCTAAACATGGAAAGATTGGCAAACTTTTTTTTTTTAATATATTTTGTTTACTTTCTAACATTTTGCTCCATTTGTTTTAGTGGCTATTATTATTATGTTTTATTTTTTTACTTTTCAGTGTAATTCGAGAGAAAATACTTAACATTTATGACCACAGTGATTCTGTAAACGTCTTGTTAGATATATATTCAACGGAACGAAACATCTGACCACAGTGGTCATTTAAGACATCTTTTTATTTATGTAGACTGGGCAGACTGACCTACAGGTTTTTGTCTTTTATCAGTTGATTTATTTTTGTTTTTTTTTCCCTTTGTTCAGCACATGAACATCTTCACATCTCATTAGGATGACAACATATTTTAAGATTTTGTTAACATCCGTTTTTATTTTGATTAAAGGGACATGGAAATAATGTTTTTCTCAGTTGCATCAGAAAGATAAATACAGTAATAAAGTATCAAAGTCTGTTCCCTTTTTTTTTTTTTATATATATATGCCAGGGCTCAAAAACGTATTCAGAAGTTTAATGGTCTTGAGGGATTGCACTCTACCAGCCACTGAGTTCAATACACTAAAGTATGCTCCCTGCATTTCCTATTTCAATTACGTTTAAACAAGTTAACATAAAATTGTTTTTATGCAAAAAAAAAAAAAATGTTTAAAACATGCTCTTATATGCCTGAAAAAAAAAAAACGTTTTATTCCAGGTACTTTTTTAAATAGTTTTTATCCATGCCGCATATTAAAGTATTGAAATATATTGGTGTGTTTGCTTATTATAAAAGTAAATGTGTTTAAAAACATCACAAAAATACAAATAACATTACTAACCATAAGAAACGAGTCTGTTAAACACGTATTATATAATTATATTATAATTACCTGATGTGAAGCTGCAAATAGGAAAAAAGAGATTTAAGATATTATCAAGGTTTAAAAAGAAGGAATAGGCATAGAGAGGACTACAGTGAAAAGAGTTTCCAGTTCTGGAGTAAAGATGGCCTCTCATTCTGTTTTGGTTGGATTCCCTCTTCAATCATTGAAAGTGATTATTTTACTATTTGTGGGATTCAGTTATATTTGAAGAGGGTTATTTAACTAGTACAGTTGTCGGGGATATGTCCATGGACAAGGACCTTCTTTTAGAGATGCACCCCCTAATGTTGCTGATTTTAATTTATATATGGGCAGTAGAATGGCATTATCTAATATTAATCTGAAACAAAGCTTCACCATTCTGCCCTGGCACCTCCGAAAGCAACAGTAGTTTCACTGCTATCAAAGTTGTGTGTTTTATACGTTTTAATACATAATTATGCTCAGTAACAGACCAATGTGGCGGAAATGCCATTGCCACGTGATATGTTGTAGAGGTGAAAAAAATGCAAATATGCAAGTAAGATTTCACTAAGAAAATATTTTTTTAATTACAAAAATACTGAAGAGTTTTAGACTACGTCATTCTGAAGTGCCGGAGCATTTTAAGCATTGTAAGATAAGGCAGACCTATGAGGGGTCACACAACAGTTTATCTTGCATTATTGTAGACATTTGTCATAATATATTCTTTCATTTCACATTTTATATCCCCATGTGCCCACACCCCCTAGGAGCCGGAAAGATTTCATAAGAGTTAGACAGGCCTGGAAGTAAGCCCTTCATAGTTTGTACTTTGGGAAAGTATTTAGGAGCCAGTAGTACAGATTTTAGTAGCCCGGCTCCGGGGAAATTTCCACCCTTGTTTGTTTGTGTGTATATATTTGTATGTGTATATACACTTCTATACTTGTGAACAGACGGCTTAATGTACTCATGATATTTTTTCAAAGTACCACCGATTTGAGTCCGAGGGCAATTAAGTGGGAAGTATTATGCATGGGAATCATTGCTATCCAAAGTTTAGCGTCTGCACTACAAAAGGAGGACATCTACAAAAAATATCTTGCTTTATTTTTTCTGTTTTACTGAATTGGTGATTTTAAAGTAAAAATTCTAGATGAGGGCATTGCAGTTCTACGTGTAATGGGGTGGGGGCTTTCTCCAGTTGGCTCTGAAACTTTGGCGTCTATTCATTTATACCTTGTCATGTTTAGGTCTGCTGTCTTGTTAGGATCCTTTTCACTCTCTGCTTGTGCAATCAAACTATCCTCTGTACTTCACTTGTTTCCTTTCTCCCTTCTTTTTCTACCCCTTTGATTCTGTAGATTCAGAGCCAGGACACACAAGTGAAAACTGGGGCGAGCGGTTAACTCCTTCTTACAGCACATACGCAGGTAAAACATGGGGCCACTGACAAGCCACTATATTTTACTGTAAAACAAAATTTAAAACCCAGGAGTAAAAATGTTGACTTTTAGGCATTTGATTGTCATTTGCATTGTAACATATTGGGGAAGTGGATCATAGAAGGGTCAAGTATGGCTTACTTGCTTCTGATAAATGCAAGTTCCATTGGAGGAGGTGCTGTATAATTTTTGCTATTTTTTTCCCCGTGTTTATTAACATCTCTTTTTCATCCTCTTTGAACTGTGCTACAAGGCAGGTAATGCTGTTTGGTACACAAAGTAAGTTTTTTGGTTGTGTGAGTACCTTCGGCGCTCATTGTGAGCCTCTTGGTTGGTATATTTTTGGTTATCAGAGCTCCTTTGGCGCTCTTTGCAAGGTTCGCGCTGATGGCCTTTTGGCACGCATTGCGAGTCTCCCTCCTGGCGTAGTTGTGCTCCTCTAAACACAGTTTGCCCTCCTTGTGAGGCGCGCGCTGAGCGTCTTTAGTGTTTATTGTGATTCTGTTGTCTTTTTTTTTTTCTGTCTGTGTATTTTGTAATGTTAATTAATTAGTAAAATTATAAATTAATCTACTGTACCTATTTGTAATTAATATATGCAGGAAGCAATATGCTGAAGAGCTAACAATCTGTTTCCCTTCAGCATACAATGAAGATTTGCACTGTTGGTGAGCTGAGCTGTAAGTGTCAGCAATGTGTGTAGTGTAATTAGGCTGTGTGCGGAGGGGAAACCGGTTGTGTAGCTGTGTAGTTCCGCATTTTGTAATGGTAATGTTATTACTGTGCAGTTAGTGTTATAAAATGGCTGCAATTGTCTATGTGTTAGGCGGGTGTGGAGCTTTTAGCGTCCTTCCTAATAGTGTATTTAGTAGCTCGTACAGATCTGTGTAAAAGTCGTATGTGCTTGGCGGTATTTTGCGTGCTTAGGGGTCGTGTAGCCTCGTAGCATGTAAAAAGCACGCTAATTTTGAGGTGTAGCACAGAGCAGGGAATTAGAGTGCGAAAGAGCTCTATAGGCAATCGGCGCTCATTGGGGTAGTGTTAAGCAGGGTTATGTTCCAGGGGTGTATTGTACCTTATGTATGTACGTATATAGTATATGTAGCCCAGACGTAGTCGTGCTGTCTTACTACAATGGGCTTCTTTTTGCGATCCTAACATTAGACTTTTGCAGTGACCTATATGGTACATCTATAGGTTATACATCATTACCTATATACAATTAAGCTTGCTGCCTCATCATTGTGGTTTATTATTGTAGCTTGTTATAGGGATGCACATGTCTGTCTAATTGTATACAGTCTTTATGACTAATCCATGTGTATGTGTGGTATATGGATCAGTTCACTTGCCTGTAAAGGATATATAATCTGGTAGATAAATACATTTTACATCTTTTTTGCATGCGTGCTACCACCACTGAAATAATTACGGTGGTAATATAAATACATTGACATTTCTTCATTGTAAAAACTGGGCTGTTTCTCCAAAATAACTTCATATCCTGTTAAATTACTTATTTTTAGCATTTTTTGGAAACTTGGCTCCTAGTTAGTAAGGATGACGGGTTGTGATACTGTTTGATGTCCCTGTTAAAGAATGAGCTGAAATATTGAATGACACACAAGATTTAAATCATCCAAGGTTTTAAGAAGCAGTTCCTATATTTTTACTGAACTCTCTTTACCACATCTGTGTGAGTTGCACATTATATATTTTGGGAAATGGAGCATAGTGAAATGTGAGCCATTTCATATATATTTTGATGGCAATAATCGATGTTGGACAGCTTTGTTGATTAGTGTTTTCATGTATTGTATGTTCATCTTGTGTTATGTTTAGAGTTGCCGGACACATTTCCATTTCCATTATTTCACTGATAACTATACAGTGTTTCCAAGCCATTAATCTGTGTATTTGACATGTTACTAAACCAATCTGTATATCCTTATGACTGTGACCAACTTGGATGCAGTTCTGTAAATTAATTGCATATGGTAATGTCACTTTTAATATTTTGTCAAATACCACTATTACCTGTGTAATGTTTGTTTTTGTAATTTTAGAGTTGTTTTACTCCAACATAACCATGTACTAAAAGACAATATATCTCCATAAGGTTATCTTGGCAAAGATACTGGAGTAGGATGCCAGTTCCTTCTCCAGTCAGTAAAAAAAAAAAAAATGAAAATAAACAAAATTGTTGTGTTTTCCAAAACCATTTTCACCACTTTTCAAACTTTAGTAATTCAAATGACCGTATATAAAAAAAATTTAAAAATCGAAGTTGATCCTTGAAGGGCCTCAATAGTCATCACATGTTCTCTGCATTATTATATAAAAGATGAAAAAGCAGTGCTCAATAGAAGTCAGGTTATATCAGTGTATTAACTCTGCCTGAGTGAGTTATGAGCTCTGTACCACATGGGATGTAATGGATATAAATTAGAATCAGATGTAGAGGCTTTGAATCAGGCGGTGGTTGAATTATTTGTAACTACTTAATTATATTCTAGCAACCAGAAGAGAGCAGCAGAACAGATGGCATAGTAGCTAAGGCTACAGTCTGTTGTGGTGAAGTCCTAGATTGATTTCCACAGATTATGTTTTCTTATTTAAAAATCAGAAATATGTTAATATGAGGTAACTGTGTTGATTTTAAAATAATTATTTGAATAAATATGTGAAGTAGTAAAAATATGTGTGTGTGTGTGTGTATGTATATATATATATATATATATATATATATATATATATATATATTGTATTAAGTATGTTGTTTCATAAAATGGTTTAATTGGCAAGTCATTGGTTCTAATCAATGCCTTCGACTTGTATATACATTAGTTAAAAAAAGAAAAAAAAATGGAATTCATGGTTATCGATCCTTTTACTTACCAATGGAAAAAAATATTTAAAATTATACAGTTACCACTATACCAACACGCTCTGCTTGTAAATACAGTGTAAATCTATAATAGAATATGTAACAACTAGCGACTTGCCCGTCAAAAATGACGGGGCAATAACATTTTAAGCCATGGCAATGCTGTTGGACACACAATGTAAAGCTTTTTCTAGTCTGAGGACCTTTGGCGTTCAGTTGCAAGCTAGTGTTGTAAGATGGCGTTGTTTGTGCTATGCGGCTCGCAAGCATTTTCCATGCTTCCTAACTGTGTATTTTTGTACCTTGTACGTCCCTGGCAAAAGTCGTACGTGCCTGGCGGTGTTTTGCGCATTTCGGGGTCGTGTAGCCTTGTTTTAATTTTTTTCTGCCACCATTTTTTTCTCACCTAGCCATTTTTTTACATTCGACTTTAATTTGCGTACAACCTCACCCCCATATGTAATGCTGTCCCCCCGTGCTGTGTGTGATTTTTTTTTTATGTTTTTTTTTCGTGTTTTTGATGTACGCATTTCGGCCGTTAACTTTGTATTTTTTTTTTTTTTTTTTCTAAGTCCCGCAGATCATAGATCGCATGTTTTTTTTGTTTTCAAACTCACGCTTTTCTGGGTTGTTTTTTACCGCGAGTGAGGCGCTGTAGAGCATCCACCTCCGCAAGTGCGGCCCAGAACTGCGTCCCTCGCAAATCGTGACGACGATTCGCAGTTTGACAACTGTTGTATGTGATTACAGATCCCGCATTATTATTTATGCAGGTTCTTGTGAGACCGCTAAAGGGCTAAACTAAAATGACAATATCCAAGTTAATTCTTAATACATTTTAAACATGTAAACTATTTTCCACCCTCTAACTGATGGTGCAGAGAACATGTGAAAACCTCTGTTGTCCTTTAAGTTATTCAGGGTTTCTCTGTAGCCAGTAAATATATTTTATTTCTAAATATCAAGTTATTTGGGGTACTGAATATCGGTTCATTTGTATGTATGGTGAAAATGGATATAGCAACAAAAAATATTTTTATAAAATGCTTTGCGCGATTCATATTTTCTGGTTACTATTTTATGTAACGCTTTGCACATACTTGTTTATTTTTGTGTGTGTGTTTGTACCCAGTTACTTTTACATGGTGGGATAAGTTCTATATAGCGAAAACAGAAAACTGTGAGGCATAATAACACTGGTGAAAATTTGCTTTTCCATCTCTTTTGTATTTATAGGTTTTACATATTGTCAGTAT
Source organism: Discoglossus pictus (assembly GCA_027410445.1). Classification (NCBI taxonomy): domain Eukaryota; kingdom Metazoa; phylum Chordata; class Amphibia; order Anura; family Alytidae; genus Discoglossus; species Discoglossus pictus. The sequence continues at coordinate 131,501,053 of CM050166.1, forward strand.
CACATTTAAAAGAACTGTCTTGCTATCATTAAAAGAGCTGGTTTAAAACTTTAGTGTTTTGATTAGTTATTTTATTTTTTTTTTTTGATTGGCAAATGTCAGTTAAAAATGTTATCTTAATTCACATTCAAACTGCTTTTGGAACAAGAAGCTCCTTTTTAACCTTTACAAGACTAATCACAAACATTTTACACATGAGCAATGAAATGGTTATTATTTCCCTTATTTGTAACGCAACACTATATTCCGTAGTGCTAACATTTATTGGCCTTGTTGGCACAAAGTACGACCCCTACAACCGTTACAAATTCTAATCCCTAAAATCTTCTTTGCTTTTATTGCGTTGCTGCGCCAGCTCAATACTGGAGGCCCACGTAGAAATAATTTACTCTTTCCTAGTTGACCGGCTGCATCTGAGGATTTTTTAGAGGTAGGGTCCTAACAATGTTACAAACACACATTTCCGTTGTGTTAAAGGGTAGTTTTGTAGGGTTTATTGTTTAGGCAAAAAGCCTTAAAATCTGCTCTTTCAGATAAATGCAACTAAAATATGTGAGGTTTATATCATTTTATGATCATATCCACATGCAGTATAATCTAGGTCCAGGTATTTGTTTGTTTGTTTTTTACCATCATGTGTAGTTTTTTTTTTTTTTTTTTTTAACATCTGGTTCATAAAATTATATATATGTTGACAGTAGGTTTTGGAAAATAGTTGGGGAAAAGCCCATTTGTTTTGGGTCTTTGGCTCCTTGTAAATTGTTCTTTAGAAATGTATGCTTAATCATGTTAATTTAGTTAATAGCGCATTTATTTTTCCTACATGTGGTTATTGCAGCATGTTAGGAATATATTTTTGCTATATTTAAATGTATGCACCTGAATTACACACAAACCTATTGTTGTTAATGGTGTTGTATGAAGTAGGTTCAATGTGAATATAGCAACAAACATGCTTAGCATGTCTTTGTGTTTTACCATTTAGAGGCCCATGTTACTTGGTGGGGGGAGGGGGGGTCACTTATTTATGAAGTAAGTAACAAGCTGACAACATTAAGATATATGCAAGTAAATAATCTTTTTGGATAATATATCACTTATAGCAGACTCTGTTGGAGTCTAGTAACTGATACTTTCTGTTCACTGCATGAGGGGGAGCAGGGAAAGCAAGCTTTGCATTTTTACGGCCTGAGTGTCAAATGCTGAAAGTTGAACTCTCTCACCAATTAGGCTGCAAATTATTTCACTCTCCATTGTTAAATAGTAGAAAAAAATAAACTTTCCCCAACTGTAGTGTTTCATGAAATTTCTTTAGAGGATGTTTGTTTCTTTCTTTGAATGATTTTACAAAATGTATTCACTCCAAATTGTAGAAAAAGAAGGGCCAGAAAAGAAGATGAAGAAACGGGAAGCAGGCAGCAAAAAGTCTACTCCAGTTAATATCCTCTTTGGTTACCCATTATCTGAGCGCAAGCAGATGGCCCTACTCATGCAAATGACCGCCCAAGACAACAGCCCAGGTACCGAGTGTATGATATATCTTTCTTAGAAGTTGTGCACTTTGGTTTGGAGTATATTACATTTTTGTTCCTAGTATTTGTCGTGTACTGTTTTGCTGTTACATTATCAAATACAACTATCAAAGTTTAGATAGTCCTAAATTATCAGTGTCCGTGTTCCCTCTGATTACAGTGATTTTCAGAAGCAAAGTGACATACAAAAGGCATTTTACTATAACAGAAGTTATAACACATTACTGATGTGCATATATGTTCAAAATCAGAAATATTTGGTTTTGCTGAACTTCAAAAAGTGGTCAGTCCATTTATGATAATTTTTTGTTTGTTTCAAGTCCATTAGCCCTTGGTATTTAAGAAACATTTTTTTTCTTTTTCAAGACCTTGCTTGTTGGTCCTTTCATTGTCTTACATGTTCATTGAACTGATCCGACTTTTCAGTTTGTGTTTTTTTAAGTTGATCTTTTTTGTTCTTCCAGAAAACATACACTGTAACTACCATCTTTAAGCTGTAACTTGTGCTGTCTATTCAGTATGGGTATAGAGCACAATTTCCCACAAGGTCCTATTTGCTGCACAACTCTTAGAAAAGGGCTATGAACTAACCACTCAGATTGTTTGTTTTTTAAATTGGAGGAGCTCCAGAAAATATATTGAGAAATAGTTGTTTTCCCACAAAACATCTAATTTTTTTTTTGTATTTCCTTTAATTACAAAACATTGAAAATAATAATTTGTTACCATTCCTCTTTGTGATAGATATATTTTATTGCTTCTCGATCCAGTCTAAAGTTTATTAATGGATAGAATCAAAGTAAGAATAAAGGATTTACTATGTTTAATCTAATTTTAATAAAATGCGGTAGACAACATTACATTTTTTATTTAGTATAATATGCACCAATTAGTTAATGCAGTATTAGGATTGATTTGCAAACAATTTGTAGGAAAAATTACCTTCTAGGTCTAGGAGATACTTAGATAGCTGATATATATAGAATTGAAATATCAGAAATAATACCAATAATATCTAAGTTAATTGCTATAGAGATGTGAATAAGCATTCTTCTTAGAAGTATACATCTATTCCCAGTTATCCAACTGTTTTGCAAATTGATATTTCATTAACATTACTATAACAATTGTTTACATAAATGTATATAATTGGATGGAAATTATCAAAAAGTGTGTCACAAAAGAGGTGGATGTAGACAGTTTTATATTTTATACATTTTTAATCATCTTGTTTCATTTTTAATAATGCTTTAATAAAATTTTATAATTTTATATTCTTTGTTTATAATTCAATTCTTTAAAGAGGAGTATATTGCTATAAGAAAGGTGTTTTTTTTTCTCTGTTGTACATTTATTAAGCACTAGGATCGATCCCACCTCCATTGATTGAACCTGTTTTATTGCCACCAATCTTTGTTTCTTAGTATTGTTCACTATTCCTTCATTCTTTTGTACTTTTAAGACCTGTGTTGACAATTTTATCTGAAAGTTAGGAGCCTTTCAGGTTATTTGGGTGCCAACTAAAGCTTTATTTATATATATATATATATATATATATATATATATATATATATATATAGCAAAATGACTGACCAGTTAGGAGCAAGCAGTACAGTTTCAGGCTCCTGGGATTTATTAAGCCTTTTTTTAAGACAGAACTGTATAGAAAGCTCTGAGTTTTCAGAGATAACTATAATATTGGGATTATTACAATTATTTTTACTGTCTTATTGATTGGTGGAATTTTGTGACCTAAACTATTACGTTAATTTCAAATCTGAAGTTACCGACACACTTAAAGGACCACTTTTGGGCTCTGTAACGAATAGGTAGGTCTTGGTTTATATGCACAGTAAAAGTTTAAAGTTTTTTCTTATCATTATGAAATATTGTTTATGTTTAATGACCCATACAGGCTGCATAAGCTCCAACTCTCTCCACACCCTGAATGCCAATGCTCCATTGCCCCCAGCCTCATCAGCCCCCTCTTTCTACTTACATTGATCAGGGAGTTGATTTCTCTTACTCTGTGTCTCCCCTGCCCTGCCTGCATTTTTCTGCAGAGTCAATGACTTCCTGAGTGACGTCACTTGTGTACAATGTCATTCAAGAGACACCAGTCCACTGGAAAAGATGGCTGCCCAATGCACAATATAATAGCGCTTAAGATAGTAATTTCAGGTTCATCTTTGCATTTTTTTTTAACAAACATTCTATAGAAAAGATTCTTTATTTTTTTTACACTCTATTGGTTTCTTATCTTGGGGGTGAAATACCCTTATTGAGTCTCTTTAAGAAAGGGACTCAACTTGTATTGTTACATTAGTAAGAATTGTACACTTTGACTAATAGCAAAATGACTTCATTTGATTCACTTGAACAACTGGGAATTGAAATCAAGCTTATTACTGTTATTTACAGATAACCCACTTTATCAATTATTTTACCAAAACAGAGATTTGTCGACCCCCTTAGTGCATTTGAGAAAAGGTGTTTATATAATCCAAACACTAAGGGAGGAATTAGTCTTCTGTATAGCCAAGGAAATACATCCGCTACCACCTCATTAAACTAAACTTAAAGGACAATCGGAACAGCATCTGAATATAACTACAGACTATAAACTACAGAGAGACTAATCTTAAAATGATACTCACAGTGTACAAATAGATCTGTATTTGACAGCAGATAACTTATTACAAATGTTTTGAGATGCTATGATACGTAACATGGTCTTCCTGAACAAGAAAAAAAAAAAAATATATATATATATATATATATATATATATATATATATATATATATATATAGCTTTGAAATGTTAGAGGGACATGGAAGCCATTTGTGTTTCATGTTTTAAACGTAAATTTGTTTTGTATTCATGAAAAATCAAGTAAAACCTAATAAAACTAAACTCATGTGAAATGCACAGGGCATACGGTAGTCTGTAGATCTGATTGGCAGACAAGCATGACTCGTATAGCTTGGCAGGACAAAACCCTACTCCGTTTAAGTTTAACATTTGAATCAGTTTATTGTAGTCTGTGGTCTTGATTTGGAGAGAGAGAGTATATTCTGTTTTAAATGTAACTAATGAAAAAAAATCTTTCCCTGTCCCTTCAAGTTTAATAAATATTTTGCTGATGAAGGCAGTGTCACATGTGTAATCTTATTAAGAAATAGGTGAAACAGTTTTTATATTCTAACTCTCCTACTACTTCTTCTTTCCCTGCTGACATCTTGCAGACCACTTGCAAACCAGAGCAGTAGGGCTAAGGCTACAGTATGGTCAGTATTATATTGAGAACACACTTGGAGGATGGCACTTAAATGAAATATTGTATTACTTTTTAATAGTTGAGATGTAATATTTTTAATAATCTTGTACCTTGATTTATTTTGTACTTATGAGACTTGGCTGATTTCTTGTTTTTTTTTTTTCTAAATAGATTCTACCCCAAACCATCCTTCTCAGGCAACACCAACTCAGAAGAAAACACCAACATCCTCTACACGACAGAAAGATAAAGTTAATAAAAGAAATGAGCGCGGAGAGACTCCTTTACATATGGCAGCCATCAGGGGAGATATAAGTCAAGTCAAAGATCTGATCCGTTTGGGTGCAAATGTCAATGTTAAAGATTTTGCAGGTAAGTTACAAATCCTGAAGATCATTCAGAGTTCAAATGGGTTTCTAAAAAGTGATTTGCATAGAAATTTATTTTGATCAGTAGTGCAGTGTTCGCTAGTAGTTTTTCAAATGTGATGGTAGCAGAAATAATTTAGATTTTTTACATGTGTGGTGGGCAGGCTGCAAGGGTTTTGTTGTATAGTATTTAGTTTAATTTGTCAGTTAAAGTATATGTGACCATATCCATAAACATTACTCTGTATCCCTATTATCAATTGGGCTTTAGCGAGGAAAAAAAAACCCATAAGGTTCTGAAACTTTTGACAATTATTGGTCCAAACTATGCAATGGCTGAAAATAGAATAACCATTCAGTTTTTTTTCTAAATGATGTGTTGTAGCACTGATGATTTGATACCAAATCAAAAAAATATTATTATGATTATTAAATAAGCCCATGGAGGGTCTATTTTGCACTCAGCATGCTCGGATAGGGTGATTGGGCACAGCAGATCTTAATATTTGTATTATTTGTAAACAAAAATGCTAAGGCACTGTAAAAAAATATAAACAGAGGAAATAACTTTTGAGATTGCATCAGTCACACTACCTAGCATAATGGTTTCATTGTGTGTCCAACCACCCACCCACCCAAACCAGAAACAACAGTTGAGCAGTACGTTTATACATTTTCCTAATATGTCAGCAACACCACCACTCGGCTTGTTAACTAAGACTCTACTTCAATATATTTTCTGTAGGCCATGACCAGTATTAGAATCAGATTTGTCTCTAACTCATTACTCCTCCCAGAACTCATTCATTTATACTCCAATTGCCTTTTTTTTAAAAATTTCCATATGTAAAGCAAATTTTTTTAGATATGTGTTTAACGGACCTGGAATGTTTCTGGATTTCTATAGGAATATAATATACCTGTCTATCTCTTTGCTTTTGTGCACTTTATTTTATTAAGAAATGCTTAAAAACTCTTGTTTGTTGTGCCTAAAACCTTATAAATAGTCTCTAACTGGTTTCTCCCCTCTGAAGCTCATGAAGACAGTGTACTCCTTAAGTATAAGGAACGCACTGTCTCCTATTATCCAATCAGTGGCAACATTCTGCAACATACTAGTTGAGAGGGGCTAATTTGAAATTATGTACTTCACAGTCTGGGTCTGCCCTATGTACTCTTGCAACTCATGATTACACAAACGGGAACAAAGTGAGTGATTTTAGGCAGAAAAAACAGAACTTTAAAGCACTTCTTAACAAAATAAAGTACATGGACGTAAATAGATACATATATTCCTAGGCAATAACCGCTAAAAATCAGCAGTCTTCGGTCTGTTTACAAACACACTTCTGACTTCATGATTAACAACATCTGCAGACAACAGCTATTATTGCTTCTCTCTGCTTTCAGGAATGTTGACAACCATCAGTTAACCCACAAGTAACATATTTTGGAGGTTTCAGAAGTCATTTCCCTGCACTGATGAATTTGGGAAGGGTTAACCCTCTTTCTGATCTGCTCTCTGCACAGAGCTCTTGCTGTCACTTTGTCTGGAGGCATGCCAAATTCTCATGTAAACAGGCACTTCATTTATGGGGTTTTTTTCTGTGAAAAAGGCACCTATTTTAAGAATGTAAAAAGTATTTCAACATGTTTTCAGGAGTACATTCCAGTGGTGTGTACCAAGTTGTGTTGAATTAACTGGCCCTTTAACTTTATTAATGATTCTCCCTGATTTATGGAAATAATGCAACATAATCACATCATTGAATAGATTTGGGAGGCAATTTAATATTTTATCTATTGTTGTATAACAGATTAGCAGTGATATCAGAAAAAAATTGCTTTTAAAATTTACATTAAAACTCCTAGTGTTTGAGGTTCAGGCATATCTCTTTTTCTCTACCTTAGGTTATGTGTTTAAAGGGCCACCAAATTCAGCACAACTGGGAGCACACCGCTGTAAAGATCTCCTTAAAGCGTTGGAATACTTTTTTGAATTTTTTAAATATGCACATTTTTTCTCAGAGAAATTGATAAATGAAATCTCTGTTTACATGTGTTACTGGCTGCCCCCAGGCAGACCCACAGCAACAGCTCTGTGCAGCGAGCAGATGAAAAAAAACATATCTGTGCATAGAAAGGAACAATGGAAACACCTAAAAATGTCAGTTGGGGTTTAACATCTCCTGCTGCATTCCTGAGTTCAGGAGAAAAACTATAAATCTTTGTGTTCAGAGCCCTCACCGCAAGGTGTCAGCAGATGTTATTAATCATAGAACAATAGATAGTTTTAACATACAATCTTGTGTGCTTTCACACCATAAAGAGCACTTACAGTGAGGTAAATGACCATTTAAGGTTGCAAATCTTATCTTAGCTGTTGTATATAATGATATGCTCTGTAATAGTGAGAGAGGGTGTGTTGATTTTTTGTTTTTCTCTTCTTATTGATGTCCTTGTCACATCTTTGCAGCAATATTCAGTGTCATTTTTTGTGATGAATTGTCGGTGTATTATCAATTCAGCCAGCTGTTGTAATTCATACCATCTTATTTCTAGAAGTCAAACAACCTATTTGTCAAGTTTACATTTCTTATTTTCAGTTTTCTGTTGCAATTCTAAACTGTTGTTTGCAAGACTACCATTGAGTTAAAGGGTCGCTTACAAGTGTTCTTTGTAAGAATTTCATTTGTGAATTGTTTTCCAGATTCTTAGCACTGTGACTTGTGAGAAATCTTTTTCTTGGTTGGTAGAGTATAGATATAGAAGGATCTGCTAAGTGCTGTTATGAAGCTAATTTACAAAAAATACTGGAATATGTTAATAAAAAGTATTTTTTTCTTGATGTACGGTTTGTACATTTAAGTGAATTAATTCAATGTTTTAAATGATCTACATTTAGGTTGGACACCTCTACATGAAGCATGTAATATGGGCTTTTATGATGTTGCAAAAGTTTTGATTGCAGCAGGAGCAGATGTAAATACCCAAGGATTGGATGATGATACACCTCTCCATGATGCTGCCAGCAGTGGGCATAGAGATGTAAGTGTAACATATATTTTTATCATTTAGCTTTTTATAACATTTATAAATATTGCATATATATTTCAAACAATATAACATTCTTTATGTTTTAGAAAAGTGAAATGCTACGCAAGAGTGAATTTTTTTAATTTATTTTTTTACAAACAAAAAAGACTTATGAAGATAAAATAAACACAACAAAAACATACATTAAAAAAATACATACATAAATAATATAACATGTATTTTCTTTACCAAAATATTTAAATGCCGCCTAAGTAATTTTAAAGTAGGTGGGGGGGGGGGGGGGGGGGGGGTCTCTAGATTACTCGTATGGTGGCCAAATGTTAACCATGAGGTGTCTGTCCCATGTTTGCTATTTCGTCTCTTTAGGTTTTTTGAGAGCCCAATTTCTATGAATTCTTTTTCTAAACTTCTATTTTTCAATATTATTGTTTTCACTTCTGTCTAGCATGGGACATCCACTCGTTTCCATTTCCTGATTATCAACCATTTGGCTACCATTACCACCTGCACTACGAAAGCTTTAACATCCAGGGAAAACCTGTCTGTTAAGATATGTAATAGGGCTGTTTCTGGAGCTGAAGGAAAATAAATCTTGAGATTTGAAGAGATTTGTTTAAAACCTAGTATCCAGGATTCCTGTATTCTCTCACATTCCTACCAAATATGTAAATAGGAACCTGTGGTTTAATTTAGTGGGAACTAAATACCATCTGTTTAATAGTTTAAAGGAAGACGCCTTAATAGCCTTTGATACAAATTCCCCCAAGCCAAACCTCAATAGGGTTTGTTCCATATAGTCCCATCTGACTCTGTCAAAGGCTTTTTCTGCATCTAGAGACAAATACACTGTAGGTATTTTCCTAGCATTTGAGTACAACATAAGATTCATGATCTTTCTAATATTATCGGGTCCTTGCCCTTTTTGGGATAGATCCTATTTGGTTCATTGAAACCAATTTATCTATGATCTGATTTAATCTGTTTGCTAAAATGTTAGCGTATATCTTTATATCAGTATTTTGCAAGAGATTGGTCTATAGTTTTTACACTGAGTAAGATCTTGATTCTTTTTGGGTATTGTTATGATTTGTAGCTTTTTAATTTAGTTATAACCTCTATTATTTATTTTTCTGTTATCTCTTTATTCTTTTTATTCAGCATTTCCAGGTCATACTCAGAGACTTTCGATAAATTTACTTATTTATGAACCTTATTATTTTGAATATCCTGAATAGATGGTTTCTGGAAAGTTGCTCTTTCACTTAAGTTGTAAAATTTTCCATAGTAGTTTGAAAATGAATTCGCTATCTCTTCAGGTTTTGTGAAGACTGCTTGTCCATGTTGTATAAGATCTATTCTATTGTTTACTATTTTCTTTTTAATCATCTTGGCTAACGTTTTTCCTACTTTATTCCCATGCTGATACAGTCTTTGCTGCAATGACCATATAGATTTGTCCACTATTGCTTGAGTCATTTTTTAAATCTGGTTTTGTATTTGTTTAATTGTGTCTATTTGGGTTACATTTATTATCTCTTTCTAATATTCCTATTTGCGCGTAGAGGTTTCTCAATGGTAGACATCTCTGTTTTTTTCCTCTGAATTTGCCATGTAATAAAAATACCTCTTATAAACTTAAGCATTTCAGAAGACTATATCTGATTTTACCAAATTATTATTTATTTTAAAAAATATACTTATTTCCTCTCTTGCCTTTATTTTCAAAATTTCTTCCTCAAACAGTGTACTATCTAATTTCCAGGAGGATCTTGGAGACCTGCTTATTTCTCCATATGTGGGTCTGGAGTTGGAGTTTTAGCTGATTTTCCATCCAAATCTGGATTCATATACATATTGAAATCTCTGCATATTATTATTAATCCCTGCATGTATTGTTTCACGATCTTGAGAACACGATTTAAAAAGCTTATTTGATCTTTATTTGGGGCATAAAGATTAAGAATAGTATATTTGTGCTTTATTAATTTTCCCCAACCAGAACACATATCTTCCTTCCAAATCAGTTTCCACATATTCCTCTTCTAATTAAGTTTTTGAGAAAAAATATGGAAACCTCTTGTGCCTTTTCTTATATGTTGAGTTATGGTTTATTCTGAAATTCTTATCTGGAAATTTTTAGATTTTACCCTGTTGCCAATTCGTTTCCTGCAGACATAGTATTTCAGTTTTTTCTTTATTAAAGCTACTAAATCAGAATATCTTGTGGCCTGCAAGTTTAAACCCTGAACGTTTTTGGCTAATAATCTTCATTTTTATTTATTTTTTGACCTTTTTATATCTCTCCCCCCCCCCCCCCAGTCATAATGAGTCGTAACGTGTCTCGTATTTTGGTTTCGTAACTCCGTAAATTTTTTCAAGGTCCGCAGCTGCTGGCAAGGAGCGCCTTCGACGATCCATGCCAGCAACTGCGGCCCTCGCTTTGCGAGCCCGCAGCGTTAGCAACAGCCTGCATGCTCACAATTATATATGTGAGTGTCAGTGTATTTTCATATTGATGTTAATAAGGGAGTCAAAATCACCTTAAACTAAACTTTATGGAATATGATCCATTTATCCAAATTATGTCTATAGGCGTGTTGCGTAATCATCTAGATTAACAAGAGTGTAGTTTTACAAACAAAAATCTTCGAGAAAAAAATTGTGTAATGTTTGCTCATTTTAAGGAACATGGAAAATAAAATCTAATGACATTTTTTTTATGGGAGGCATGCTTTTTTAAAAATGTTTTACTTGTCTTGTAATAATTCAAAGGTCATTCTTGAAGAAATGCTAACACATTGGATTGGAGTATATCACAGATAAAGATGTGCAAACATGTATTTCATAATTTCAGTAGTACTCTATGAAGTGTTTGGATAAGTTATATCCTGACAGCATGTCAATGATAGCATTGTATTGTGAGGCAGCTTAAGGCATAGTTCTAAATACTGTTGGGCATTTTAATGTATAGGAACTATGAATTTTTGAAGCTGACAACATAAAATGTCCTGCATTTAATTCTGCAGATTGTAAAACTGCTTCTTCGAAATGGTGGAAACGCATTCCAGGCCAACAAACATGGTGCACGACCTGTTGATGTAGCAGATACAGAAGAATTAGAGCAGCTATTAAAGAGGGAGATACCAATCTCAGATGATGAAGACAGTTATGCAGGTTAGCACTGTGTGTTTCATGTAGTTTTTGTTTTCTAAAATTGCGTTTTTACTATGAAATTGGTGAACTTACACTTTTTTTTTGTTATTGAAAGGACCATGATGAAGTACGTATTTATGTATATTGTGTGCATATGTTTGAAAAATAATTAGGTAGCAAAAATGTAATTAAACTAATTTCGTTAAGGAAAAAAATAAAAGGCATTTTTAAGTTTCCGCTGATCACAGAGGGCATTAATTTCCCATTTTTGCTAGACAGAGCCCTTTAAACATAGAACTTTTGCAGTAAAAGGAGCGTGTCAATTTCTAATAGCTCCTCTTATGTAACAAGTTCCTACCCATTCTTCCATTGTTATTAGCACATGTCCTTCGGCTTCATGATGTCAGTATGTGCTCATGTGACGCAAAATTGAAACTTGCATTGTAAAATGGTTTATGCATATAATTTGTATAGCTGCTACTGGTGTTACTGCATACTTCACAAACTTGTGAGTTTTTCCTAAAACACAGTGGTTCTTTTAGCCATACCTTCAGTGATTTTTATTTCTGTGTTTATTTGACAGATTCTGAAGAGCCGCAGTTTATTAATCCATCCAGTGTTGATGAAAACTTAGATTCAGAGGGAGATAAGGAGTCTTTGATTAGTGAAAGTAAACACCTTACCATCAAAGGAACACCTTGCACTTCAGGCCTTGATGAATATGAGTTCAAAGATGACGAGGAAGATGAGGATGACACTGTAATGCACAAAATGCTGGAAGACAAGCATGGACTTAGGAATAACAGAGATGACAATGATGAAGAAACAGATGATAACTTCTTTGTAAAACAGCAAAAAGTAGATTTTCCAAAGCTGTATAAAAACAGGAAAACAAAACCATCTCGATTGCTTTTCTCCAGTTCCGACAGTTCAGATGATGACTTGCTTCCAGATAAAATCAGTCTGATGTCTGAAAGTTTAAGTGGCGAAATCAGAACCAAAAAAGACTTCGGTGTATTGAATGAGCAGAAAGAAAAGGGTAAAGTCAAAAGAAAATTGAAGAATCAGAGCAAAAACAAGGAGAACCAAGAATTGAAGCAGGAAAAAGATAAAAAAGAAAGTGTAAAAGTAGTAAATGTAACCATGTGCTCTGCATTAGATTCCCTAGAGAAATCACGAGAGGAAGATGTATTTAGGAAATCTATATGTACTAAAGATGAAGCATCATTACATTTATTTCAGATCACTCCAGGCAAGTCCCCTAAGCACACTTATGCATTTGTTGATAAGCAGTCAACACCTCTTAAGCAAGAAAACACTAAAATGTGTGTTTCTCCATCTGCAGGCTCTGAGGCGTCATTGCAGGCGGAGTTGTTTAAATATGATCAAAGTACAGACTCTGAATATGCACTGGAAAGTTCAAGCTCTACATTTTCCAAATATAAAGAAAAAAGTAAACACGTGAAAGAATATTTCATTGAGTATGGGGAAAAAACTGTTTCCAAATGTAAAGATGAAGAGAAAAGTCCATCTTTTGAGATGTCAGACTGTGTGGTAAAAAAAACAGACAAAGAAGGCAAAGCGATGAAAAAGCACAAAATTAAACACAAAGAAAAGGAAAAAGACAAAGTAAAAAAAGAGCCAGATACAGAAAAGGAGAAAAACAAGCACCGAGATAACCATAAAAACATGCAACGAAATATAGAGTTTGACAGAGAATTCTGGAAAGAGAACTTCTTTAAAAGTGATGAGAATGATGAGGAGTTTTTGAATATCGATTCTAAAAACACATCTGAAAAGAAAAATAAGCTTGAAAAATCTCCAGCTAAAGAAGATAAAATTGCAAGAGAAAATCATGTGTCCATAGAAAATATTAAGGATGAACAAGAGGAGGTAGTAAGAAGAGAACACGACCAACTTCAAAAAGAGGAAAAGGCACAAGAATGTTCTGGTGATCCTGATTACATTTTTTCAGAAAAAGAATCTGATGTTTACGCTTCCAATACATTGATGAAAGAAGACCCATCAAACATGGAAAGAGAATGCGATATAGAAAAATTTAATAAGGACACCAGAGAAAAGACTGATAAGAGATCTGCACTAAAAGAGAAAGATGTAGAGAAAAAAAGCATGGAAAAAGAGAAAAAATCAAAGCAAGATCAGAAATCCGAAAAAGAAAAGGCAGAGAGTCCAGAATCTACAGAGAAATCTAGGTCGCATCTACAGTTCACTGAAAAAATACAAAAAGAAAATGATAAAATTAGAATTTCAGGCATTAGGAAAAAAAGTGAAGACAAAGAAAAATCCAAAGACAAGTTTGAGAAAAAAATTGACAAAAGTGATAAAGACAAACATCTTGGCGAACTTAAACTTCACACAGATAAAAAGAATAAACATGCAGAAAAAGATTTAGAGATAAATAAACAAGATAAGGGTAAGCGTAGAGAGAAAGAATACAGGAAAAAAGATCAGTCCAAGGAAGGAGACTATTTTGCTGCGGCTAGTTTAAAGCATGGCCAAGAAGAACGAAAACAGAGTAACACAGAAAGCAACAAAGTGCTGCACGAAAGACTTCTAATAATTAAAGAGAAGCCTAAAGAGGAACAACCAAAAATTACAGAATATAAAGAGAAAGATAGGAAGGACAAAGAAAAAGACATCAATAGATATAAAGAACGGGATAAACACAAAGACAAAACACAAACAAATATATTAAAGTTCAATCCGAAAGAGTCTGAGCCAGAAAAATGTAAACCTAAATTACTGGTATCAAAAGATGTTCGGCCAAAAGAAAAAAGGCTGGTAAATGATGACCTCATGCAAACCAGTTTTGAAAGAATGCTAAGCCTAAAAGATCTAGAAATTGAACAGTGGCACAAGAAGCATAAAGAAAAAATAAAACAAAAGGAGAAAGAGAGGCTAAAACATCGGAACAGTGTAGATTTAAACAAAACAAAAGAAAAGCAGAGACATTCATTAACACCATCTAAAAACAAAGAGTTAACGAGATCAAAAAGCTCTGAGCTGTCTGATATGTATACGAAAGAGAAGCTCTTAAAAGATGCCACAAGTTGTAGATCACAGTCTGTTGATGCAAAAAATTTAACACATTCTGGAAAGACACTTCTGGTTTTAGAAAATAATAACATAGCTAGGTCTCCTAGGTCGGAGAGTGAAAAGACTGGTTTGAGCTCTAGATCAATATCCATGATATCCGTTGCCAGCTCTGAGGACTCTTGTCATGCAACTGTAACTACACCAAGGCCTACAATAGAATATGATTCTGATTTTACCTTAGAAGGTTCTGACTCCCAAATGTCCTTCTCACAATCACCATTTTTACCCTGCGCGAAGTCACCAGCTATCCATGATAGAGAGTTAGACAGCTTTGCAGAGTTACCTGATCGCGTTAAGCCACAAGTGACCAGCAGACTTCTTCCAAGTTATCTCAGATCAGCGTCAGTAGAAGATGTTAAATTGGTAATAAGTGAGTGCAGACCGGTGGTTGAAGTAAGAAGGTGCAGTATGTCAGCTTCTTTCTCTGAGCAAATTAAGCCTTCACAAACAGTGTTCGAATCTACTTTACAAGAAAGTATACCATCAGCTGTGCAAGCTCCTCCAAATAGAAGTGCATCTCCCAAACCAGAAACTTTACCTACTTCAGAGAGGGATATTCAAATCCATTCCAACATTCAATCTAGCAGCCAACAATCTTTATCATTCAGTAAGCCTACATTAGATATTTGTAAGCAAGAAACTTCACCAATTTCTGAAGAAAGCCCTACTCAAAATATGGCAGATCCATTTACTCCACAAATAATCATGCCGTCTACTCCTGACTCTGAGACTGTTAAACAGGAATCTTCTGTTACCATTAATAATAACAAGATATCTCAAGATATATTCTGTAAGCAAGAAAATACAAACTCTATAACAGCTGATTTCCCTGTATTGCCTATTGAAATCCACTGCCCCTCTGTTACAAATACAACAGTCTTAGAAACACAATGTACTTTAAAATCCTCAATACCCAATAATTATAAAGAGACAATGCCCATAATAATGGAAGAACAAACTGTTAATAATGCTGACTCTGTCAAAGCAGATGACATGAAAGTGAATGATCCTAAACTCTCCCAAACAGTTGATACTTCTGTGTCTGCACCAGTATATTCTGATAATGTGTCACCTGTAGAAAGGATAACAATTGTATTAACAGAGTGTCCAGAGGAAAGCATGCCAGATATAGGTGATGTTGCTGTGCAAGGTAACACAGACATGCATAAGAAATGTGCATCAAGTAACCCTCAGCCAAAGGAGAATGCACTCTCAGAGATTATAGAAGACAGTCAAACCTCTCCAAAAGAAGGCAAATCCATTTCAGAAGATGTATCTGTACCCTCGGTCCTTAATAATAAATGTGAAAGTGATATGGATAAAGCTGATCAAGTCTCTGAGATAAGCCGAGATAATGTACAACAACTAAACCAGCAGGAACATTCTAGGCAAATAAAGGAAACAACTTTTCCAAAACCTGAACAACCACACTATGCTATATCTGTTTTGGAAAGTCATTTTTCTCCTTTGGTTCAAGAAGAGATACAAAAATTTAGCCAGACTATCAAGATGGAAGTTGAAGAAAGTACAGAGTTCAAAACAGAGCCACAGGAAATCCCTCAAAGAATTACAAGAAATAGGGCTAACATGTTAGCCAATCAAAATAAGCAGGTACAGACTAATTATTTGCATGCGCCAGAAAAGGACTCTGTAGAGACTTCTATATCACTAAGAGGAAGGATACGATTGACTGAAGATGATGATGCACAAGCGCATCATCCAAGAAAAAGGAAGATGCCACGTGTGCCTCAGCCTGGACATGTGAATTCCTCGGTACAGCAAGCAAAGGAAAAAACCCAGCAGTCTCTAGCAGCAGTTGTAGATTCCTTGAAACTTGAAGACATTCAGCCATATCAGTCTGAAAGGGCAAATCCTTACTTTGAGTACCTACATATAAGAAGAAAAGTAGAGGAAAGACGTAAAATGCTATGTAGCGTTATCCCCCAGGCACCACAGTATTATGATGAATATGTTACCTTCAATGGATCATATCTTCTAGATGGAAACCCCTTCAGCAAGCTGTGCATTCCAACAGTAAGTATTTTAATAATAACCAAATTATAATGGCTATTGCTGCCTTATGAGCAAAAACATGAATTTTACTTGTGTTTTTAGGTTTTTTACATACTTAAGACATTAAAACTTCAAAATGACTGACTCCATTGTTAGCATTGACATTACACTTTGCGATATGCCTAAATACATGATAAATCCTATATTTTTATTATCCAGTTTAGGCTTCTGGATGAACATAGTTTTCTTGCAGAGGTAGTATATTGGGTGATCAAGCCCATATAGGAGCACAGCAAGCAGATCTCAGATTCCATTTCCAATAAGCTACTTATAATTAGTTATCTATTATTCAAAATGTTTTTAAACTATTCTTTTTAGGTGATATAGTAAAAGTTGTCAAATGTTGCGGTCAAATAGTAAAACCAGATAACACAGGAAATCACACATAAGTCAAAGTTTAATTGCTGATAATATTCTTTGCAAACTGTTTTTTTTTTGTGGCATTCAATACAATTATAAACTTACAAAAAATGACCTCTCTTCTAGATTACTCCTCCTCCTTCTCTTTCTGAACCACTGAAGGACCTTTTTAGACAGCAAGAGGTTGTACGGATGAAACTCCGTTTACAGCATAGCATTGAAAGGGTAAGTTTCACTCCTTTAATACATACACACAACTCAATAACACAATCTATAGCTTGAGAGTAGATGGTTTGACCCAAAGAACTTAATCTACTTTCAACATATTTATTCACATTCTATTAATGCATACACGTTAAAATATGTTTAACTTTTAATAGACAACAATAAAAGCATATTATTTGACAGTAGTTAAAGTGCCCGTTTTCTTCTTTGTTTTTGAATCCCAGACCTTCTATACTGTGCTTGGCATTATTTTATATACAGGGTAGTTTTTATTCCAATTAACCATTTTAAATTCCCTTGCTGTATTAGCGATCTGAGATTTTTGTCAGGAGGATTCATCGGCATACACTTTGATAATTAAATCCTTAAATATATTTAAGCATTTATCATATTCCCTTTGTCTCAAACTCATCAAGCTATACATATTAAGGTTTTTAATAACAGAAAACTTAAAAAAAAAAACTTTAAATAAATTGTAGGGAAAAAATAGCTTTTTAGATTCTCTAGAAGTTTGAATGCATATTTATTTGTCCTTGTATAATGCAGCATTTAAAGCTGGATAACTTTCCCAAGAGTGATGAGGATCAGTGGGCAGCATGCAAAGCTTTGGTACGCCAATGCAATTTAAACTTGTGAAGGGTGCAAGCTTCTCTGTTCCACTTTATATGTATATATTCACAGTGAAAATTAGCCCATCTCCCTCAGATTGCTGTCTGTCGAGAGGTCTTACATTATGTAGCAGAATGTGAAATGAGTTGCCAGGAAATAGAGGGAGAAACATGTTAAACTCCTGTATGTTCATTTAGGTTAAACAATGAGCATTTTTGTATTTACACCTCATTAAAACATTACCTATTCCTTTAAAGTGATGCCCTGGTGTAACAGCTTAAAGGTTTACTGTATATCAGGAAATACCTTAACATTAGCAGCTGTGTAAGTGATGAATATTAACTATTTTAGAGAAATCCTAATTCTGAAGACTCTATAAAAGTTTCCATGGACTATTCAGAACAATCTGAATTAATCTGACATATACAGACTTCCCCTGCACATGCTCAGAAACAGGCATCTCACATGCATAACTGCAAGCCTGCATCTACAAAAATGTAAACACTCCTATAACACACATCCACAACCTTCACGGAAGTATAATGGATGCCTCCAGGATCCACAAGACTGGACTAAAGCAGCATACATGTAAACTTGCTATGAGCTAATGAAGTGCTGGAGGCTCCTGAAAGGTTTTGCTTGCAGTGTAATGTATTACTATCTGTCACTTAGTTTGGAAGTAGAGCCGGTGTTTGCATGTCTGTTGTTTCAGAGCATAAACTAGTGTGCAATCCATTTTGCCTATAAAATCTCAACCACATTTATCTTTTTGTCTTTGTCCTGTGTAGGAAAAACTAATTGTGTCTAATGAGCAAGAGGTCTTGCGTGTTCATTATCGAGCCGCAAGAACCTTGGCAAACCAGTCGCTTCCATTTAGTGCCTGCACTGTGCTGTTAGATGCCGAAGTGTATAATATTCCACAAGAATCTCAGGTAAAAAAAGTATTGTATAATTGAATGTGTGATTAGTGTTTGGGACACTAAATATTCAAAAAAATGTTTTATTGTTTTATTTAATAGGTTCTGAAGATGTCTTTTCTTAAATGTTAAAATATGGATACAGTAAATTTGTAGGAGTATAAAGAAGCATTGCACAATTCAAATGCAAATAGCTTTATGTAAAGTCTTTATCTCTATATAATGCAGGTCTGAATCTGTTAGTAAGGTGTGCTGGTAATGCTAACGTAAAGCACCAGTCCCACTTGGGACAGATGGACGAGGTTATAAAATGGCTAATAATTATAATCAAATGGATATTTGTTTACAAGTATTCAGAAATGATTAATACATGTGCATTAATTAATAAATTACATTGTAAAATAGATTATTTTCTAATGCACATACCTTTCATTATCCTGACCCTTTGAAAAAGTCTATGTAATACTAATTTTGCAAGTAAAAATCAATGCATGCTTATTTCTCCGATTTTTCCCTCCCCCCGCCACACCCAGTATATTCCTGTAATTTATATGGTATCATACATTTTTGCATCTCACTGCTTTGAATTATAGGTGTAAATGACGTAAAAGAAAAGTAATTGGAACATGCAAAAAATCAATCGGGCTGATGTTTGTTGGCCCATTAAATATTTACTTCACGTTAATCTTTCTCCAAAATAGATTACTACAGAACAATTTGAAGTACATGATCTGGAGGAAAAGAGAAAAGTAAAGGTAATCCGTTAATAATAATGTAAGCAGGACTGGTGCTTTAAATAAGTTAGCACACAAGCCACACTCCTAAGTTGTTGAGATAAAGTCTACCACAGATTTATGTATCCGTGAGTATGCCAGAAATCCCCAAGGTCAGTGCGTCCAATATCTGAAAGAGAGCTAAAATGTGCCGAAAATAGAAGTATAACAGTAGTACATGGAATAGATTGCAAGGAAAATGAAATTCCAATCATTTGTGCTTTAAATTTAATTTCATTGAGACATTTATGTGTCCAGAAAAACTTCTTAGGGGAGTGCATCTTTCTTTGCTGAAGGGTAATGACTAGACTGTCAATGTGGGTAAAGCTAACCACCCTGATCTAGTAATGCAAAGCTATTGGCTACTATGGTCTGATATCTGCCTAAATACTGCAGAGAAAGATAATCCCTAAATTCAGTCACTTCGAAAGTCAACTGTGTCATGCAGAAGAAAAACTGAAGGACCACACAAAACTCACACTTGTTTTTAAATTTAGTTTTAAATGATAACAAACACTGGACATGTTTGTGCCCTTTTTCCCTTTTAAAGCACAGAAGTTAATCTGGAGAGAATAAACCAATTTTACAATTTCATTCATCCTTTGTGTTTAAACAATTTTTTTTAACCCTATCTTGGTATGACACAATATAAACAATAACCCTTTAAATGTTGAATGTATAAACCAGCACTATTTTAATTAACAAGTGGTGAACTAGATACAGCAAAATGGTGCTTAAAGTAGTCTTTTAAAAATGCAAGTTCATTATAGCTCAAATATAAAATATTATGAATTTCTTATTTATTTCTCATTTTCTTCTGCTAGTCTCTGGGGTGTTATGTTGGCCTCTTTTCTCTAAAAGTGATTACTGTGTGAAGTGGGTGGTCAGTGAGCTAGTACATACAGCATTGGTCCTGTACTAGAAGCAGCACAATATAACTACATGGACTAGTTGGAAGGTGCCTTGTACACTTGAAGCTGCAGTGTGGAGAGTCACAGTGAGGAATAGGCCTTGACTTTGGCCACTGTAGTGCCAATTTAAATCTTCACCTAAGTGAAGACTTTCAAAAAACTAATTATTTCGACCACGTCAGACCTTGATATAGATTTAATGTGAATGGATCTTAGCTGATGTTTGTTTGTTTTCTATGTGTGTACAGATGTTTGCAGCATTACCATTTATTTTTCTTTGCTTCCCATCTGCTGCAGTAAAATTCCTGAATACATTTATAATTTCAACCTAGTGAACAAATGTGTTTTTACTACTGTGATTTTTTGTTTTTTATTGCGATTTAATTCAGAAAATGAATTTTTATCCTTTTATAGACCGAAGATGGAAAAGCGTCTGTTCGAGATCGTTTTAATGCAAGGCAATTCATGTCTTGGTTGCATGATGTGGACGATAAATTTGATAAGCTAAAAGTAAGTTATGTTCAAATATGGTAACCTTACACCTTTTATAAACAATTATTATCTACTAATTATCTCCTTTTTTGTAAAGCTCCATCATACTCTGTAGGGCATTCCATAATACTGCTTTTATGTATTCTGTGCCTGCATTTAAGCCGTTTAGTCTTTTTGTACAGTAAGTTGTGACAACATTTTTATTGTTTGTTTTTTTAAATCTGATTTTGCAGACCTGCCTTTTAATGAGGCAGCAACATGAAGCAGCGGCACTGAACGCAGTACAGAGACTGGAGTGGCAGCTCAAGCTCCAAGAACTCGATCCTGCCACATACAAATCTGTCAGCATTTATGAAATCCAAGAATTTTATGTACCGTTGGTGGAAGTCAATGATGACTTTGAATTGACTCCTATATGACATTGGCATATTCTGCATCTGTTACAGAGACTATATCTAAATAGGCAAAGCTGCAGGAGATGGATGTTGTAGTTAACCCATCAGCAGCTCTGCCTCTTGTTGAACATATGCACTATTTCTCAAAGGAGGGGTGAGGTCAAGGAAATAATAGCCTCCAAGTCTTTTAGGAATGCCAGGCTTTTAGCAGTTTGGACTTACAAATTAAGAGTCGGCTTGTATGTATGACCATTGAAACCATTTTTAGGAGAAGAAACAAATTATATATTTTATGTAACTGACGCCAAGAGTTTTACAGACCATTGCACTTAATGTAACATGGAAAGGCGGATGCCAGCCAAAACTTGCCTGCGCAGGAAGTTGCACAGAGAAACAAGTCAGTCTGAAGAAACCCAGCATAATGGCACTCACCCTCCTGCTACTAATAATGCCTGCAGTGATTTGCACACCATAGCATTGCGGTTCCACTTAAGAGCTGAATGGCTTATTCCACTCTGTGCCATAGAATCCTAAAGTAAAAAAGTGCAATGCATTTGTAACCCCAACTATGGGAGCTACATGTCCATGTGAAAAGCCGAAAAAATCTGTTGCAATTGAAGCAAATTTCTCTAAATTAATTGCATCTTGGGACAATTTTAAAAGTGTAATTTGAACAGATGTAATATTCTTATTTTAAATAACTTATTTTATATTTATATATATATATATATATATATATATATATATAAATATATATATATATATATATTGTGCATTTGTACATAGTATTGTAATTAATGAACAAAAACTGTAAAAAGCTAGACATGTTATGTGTAACTGTTTTATGTCAGAAGTTTTAATGGACCAAAGTTGTCTTTTTTGTTTTGTTTTTTTAATTGTAATGTGTTTGTACTTGTCAATGTTTCGGTAAGGCATGTTCATGTCTTGTAGACGTTTTGGTGACAAGGTATTGCATGCTTCACTCAACTCAAATCCTCTGCTACATTGACTTCATTACTATTTAACACTTACAAATTTCATGCTAGCCTGCTGCCTAGAACTTATGCAGATTTTTTTTTTTGTTTAAAAATTAAAAACCAACAAAAAAATACTTGTTAGACAATGGACTCCACTGAGCCTATTTTTAAAAGACACCTTTGAATGAAAATTCTAAAATTGTAAATGATATATTTTAATATTTACCTAAACATTTGTATATATCTCTGTAAATACTGTTTAATAAATTTTATTGGTCATGTTCAGAAAGCTAGTGATCCTATTGTGTTTTTATAGTGTGATTTTGCATTTCTGAACGCACACAGTATTAACTTACATTCTTTCTATGGCCCTCATTCAATTGCAATTTGGCCAATTGAATAGGGGTCTAAATAAGCACATAACATATTTTTTTTAAATAAGTTTTTAGTTAGTGAGCATCTATCCAAAAGCAAGGTTTTCACCAACTAAAAACTTATTTAAAAAAAAAATATGTTATGTGCTTATTTAGAGCACTATTGAATTGGCCAAATCGCAATTGAATGAGGGCCTATGAAAGCTGTGACCGATCTACACAAATGTGTTGGTCATAGGTCCAATTTACATCTTGTCCAAAAGCAAAAAATAACAACATATCTTACAAAAGAGTTGTGTGTAAAATTTTCCTCCTCCAACCTAACCACATTTCAAACTCGCGAATTCAACTTTTGCAGTTTTGTTTCTGCTGCTTTTTCACTCTATCTGACCAGGGAGCGCTCAGCTGAGGGGCATGAGGGAAGTCCCACCATCTTGCTCAAGTGGGCCCTTTTCGGTAGCCTGATTGCAAGGGACGTCAGACGGTTAAAATCATAGTTTACAAGGAATTTCATTACTAGTGATTTTCCAGCATTTCTGGGAAATGAACCCCAGCGAATGATGAGGGTTACATGTACATTTTATTTAATCTATTAGGTAGTTGGGGGGATTTACAACTATATGAAAGTGATTGGCTAAGCTTATATCCATGCAGCCTGGTGAATGTGCCTTTCAAAGATGTTGAACAATATTTGGGGGCTATTAGATTAAACATTGTGAAGGTAGGCTAAAAAACTAAATGCTAATGAGATCAGAGCTGTGGGCTGAATAGCTTTAAAAGAAATGAACATATGATTTGAATCCTTTCAAGGGATTTCAGCAGGAGAGCCCATCAGTCATATCCATACATGTTGTACACTACATGTGTTCTTCTATCCCACACCTTCACTGACAACTCCACAGTCCATGGCAAAACTTATTTTTGCATAGTGTGGTTTACAATATTCATGTAGCTTGAACATAGTATATAATTGTCATTACAATATCAAACTGTCATTTGAAAAACTAAAGGTAGATCTAGAGGTTCATCAGTGGCTTTACCAGGATACAGTAATGGGTACTAATCCGGCAGTAATACTCTGCGCCAACTCTTGCCTCTTACTCACTGGGGTGGGCCACTGCTCTATTTAGGCAATCTTTGCAGCTTTGGCCAGACCCTCCTACTCCCTACTCTGTGCCCTAGGTACTGCACCCCCACTAGCAAACTTGCACTTGTCCAGGCAAATGGTCAAACCTGGTTGCTGAATCCAGGCCTGGACCATGGCTGAGTGGTCAACATGTTCCTGCCAAGTGTGGCTGAATATAGCAATGTCATCCAGTTATGCACAGGTGAACAAGCCATTGGAATGTGAAAAAGGCATTTTCATCCCAAATGGCACAACTGCAAAACTGGTAAAGTCCAAATGGGGTAGTGAAAGCAGACTTCTCTTTAGTTGTTTCAGCAAGTGGGATCACATAGGTTGCCCTTTCTAGCCTATCTAGGCATAGAGTAAGTGTCCGTAATATGATTGTCATTTAGCTGCCTATAGTCAACAGAAAACATGGTTGTTGCGTCCTTCTTAAGAACCAACACTACAGAAGATTTCAAAGGACTATAGGATGGCTTGATGAGTCCTAGATCTATCACCTCATCCAGCTCCCTCCTTGTATCCCCCTTCACAGTCTCTGGGACGGTACAGAGGGCTGCTTCAGTGGGGAAGTGTCAGGGGTGTGGACCTCGTGAACCAGTCGGGTCAAGTACAAGCCTAGATGACTACTCCGCACCACCTCAAGCTACTGTGGTTGGTCAGGTAACACGTTGGTTAGGATAAAGGAAATTAGACCGGTCAGCAGGGTCAAGTATGTCTGGTATCCCATACTAAGATTTTTCCCTTTCATATGGCCATCACTTGGGGATCCCGACTCTGGTATGGCTTCAGCATATTCACGTGGATCGCCACCTGAATCTGCCATTGTTTATCCAAGGCTACCACATAGACGGTATTGGCTAGTTTCTGGACGATTTGGAAGAGACCCCCCCCAAAACCTCCCAGAGCTTAAGTGGCAGGGAATTTCTAATACGAGCATGGGTTGCAAAGGGGCTTAGGGTTCTCAACTACTGCAACCAAAGATCTGACAAGCATCACATGAGGCACAGAAACTAGTGATATCTTATGATATTCTGGGTTAATAAAAGGTCTGAGTTAGGCATTGGTAAGTGTCCCAATTGCTCCCAGGTTTTGCTAAGAAAATATCATGGGCGATAGCTAGTAAGGCTGAATCGGTACCACTTGGGGACAACCAGCTGTCTTCAAGACATCCAAGGCTGCTTGTCCCTCTGCAGACCTTGCACTGCATGTTGCCCTCCAAAATATACTTTTGCCCTCAGACCTTGTCTCCCGTCAGTGCCCTAGCCCTAACCCTCTCTAAAGCAGGATCCTGCTTTACATCACACTTAAACTCTGGACTGCCCATGGCTCTAACCTTTCCCTTTTTGGCATCAGGTTTACCACAGATTGGTCCGGCTCAGGCTCCTTTTGTGTTTCCCTGATGGTGACCCATTTGGCTTAGAGTTGAGTAAAAATGGCCACATAACAACACTTCATGTGCCCCAAGTAGTTCCCCAAAGATACATTCTCAGGGAACTCGGTGGGCTGTTTTAGCCGCCCCTAAGCAAGCCCACCAGCAGTAGGACCCAGTCTTTGGGTTCAACCCATTGGTACTGGCACTGCAGCTCAAAGTCCTGCACACAGATGTTGATTTCTCACCAGCATCATCAAATCACTGAAAGCCTCTATAGGGCAGCTTCCTGGGTGGTAAGTCAGAGTCAACAAAGCTGTGGGTGTAGCATGGTGACTGGCTGGCTTGTTCCCTGGTGACCACCATTCTGACTATCCTCATCACCCCCATTTTGTGATATAGGGACAGCACTTCTGCCAGTAGGGCAATTGGTGGTATTACCTCCTTTACACCTCTAGGTTCATAGCATGGGACAGGTAAGCCTCATAACCATGTTCTTCCTATAACTCTGATTCCTGTCATGCTGAGTTCATTATACTGGGCCATTTTTACCGCTGCTTGTTGGATCTCTGTTTGTTGACTTTTTCTACTTGATAGCGCCAATCTCACCACTACCCCCGGTTTCTCAAGAGGAGGGACAAGCTGGACCGGCCAATGAATGGATCCAACCGATTAGGGCCTCTCCTTCTGGTTTTTGTGTATTGGTGCTAGGGATTCCAATTTCTCTGAGCAGACCGCTAACATTTTCTATACAGCAGTAACTGTTGCCATGGCAACACACCGCACTACAGCACTTCTCCTCAAGATTCTCTCCGATCAAAGCTGGTGTTACACCCTAGTTGTGACATATCTAAATAGGCACTTTGTGAAGTTATTTAAATTCAATATCTATATACTAGCGAATTTCCTGTCAAAAAATGACAGTCATAAAATTGTAAGGCAGGTAATGCCGTTTGCCACACAATGTAAGTGTTTTGGTCCTCTGAGTACCTTCAGCTCTCATTGCGAGCCTCCACCCTGGTGTACTTTGGTCGTCTGAGCACCTTTGGCACTCATTGCAAGCCCCGTACCGTATATGTATATATATATATATATATATATATATATATATATATATATATATATATATATAAATATAACCCACTCCTCACTTTACCCCTCTAAATACCTCTCCCTTTCCCCTCACTCACCTCCATCTGCA
Organism: Discoglossus pictus; assembly: GCA_027410445.1. Taxonomy (NCBI): domain Eukaryota; kingdom Metazoa; phylum Chordata; class Amphibia; order Anura; family Alytidae; genus Discoglossus; species Discoglossus pictus. The sequence goes on from CM050166.1 coordinate 131,527,363, forward strand.
GCTGCTCCTCCGCACGCCTTCCGACTGTGTCGGGACCCAGCATATGCTAATGATGTGACGTCACATGCGCGTCACGTCATTAGCATTGGCCGGGACAAGACGCAGCCGGGGGGATCGGAGGAGCAGCTGCAGATGGAGGTAAGTGAGGGGAAAGGGAGAGGAGGTGGTATTTAGAGGGGTAAAGTGAGGAGGGGGTTTTAGGATGAGGAGGGGGGTTTACTATGAGGTGGGGGGGTGAGGATGGGCGGGTTGAGGTTGAGGAGGGGGGTTGAGGATGAGGATGGGGGTTGAGGATGGGGGGTTGAGGTTGAGGAGGGGGGTTAAGGATGTGGAGGTTGAGGATGAGGATGCCCTCAGGTTGAGGATGAGAATGGGGGGTTGAGGTTGAGGAGGGGGGTTGAGGATGAGGATGGGGGTTAAGGTTGAGGAGATGGGTTGAGGTTGAGGAGGGGGGTTGAGGAGGGAGATTGAGGATGCGGAGGGGGGTTAAAGATGGGGGTTGAGGATGAGGAGGGAGGTGGAGGATGAGGAGGGGGATGAGTTTGGGGGGTTGAGGAGAGGGTTTGAGGATGAGGATGCGGGGGATGAGGATGGGGGGGTTAAGGTTGAGGAGGGAGGTTGAGGATGAGGGGGGGGTTCAAAAGGGGGGTTGAGGATGAGGAGGGGGTTGAGGAGGAGGGGTTGATGTTGAGGATGGGGGTTGAGGAGGGGGATTGAAGTTGAGGAGGGGGGGGGTTGAGGATGAGGAGGGGGGTTGAGGAGAGGGGTTGAGGATGAGGTGGGGGGTTGAGGATGAGGTGGGGGGTTGAGGATGAGGAGGGGGGTTGAGGAGGGTGATAAGAAAGGGGAGGGGGAGAAGAAACACAGGGAAGGGAGAGGGGGAAAGAGACACAGGGAAGGGAGAGGGGGAAGAGACACAGGGGAGGGAGAGGGGGGAGAGACACAGGGGAGAGAGAGAGAGAGGGAGACACAAGAAAGGGGCACAGAGGGCACAAGAGGGACACAGGGGGCAGCACATTTCCCACCCTGGCTTATACTCGAGTCACTAAGTTTTCCCAGTATTTTGTGATAAAATAGGTGCCTCGGCTTATACTCGAGTATATACGGTAATTTGTGCAGCAATCAATATCCTGAAGAGCTAACAATCTGTTTGTATTGCACATTGTATGCTGGGGCACATTTGGACTGTTGCTGACCTGAGGTGTAAGTGTCAGCAATGTGGAAAGTGTGCAGTGTAAATAGGCTGTGTGCGCGAGGGCAAAGTGTTTGTTTAGTTGTGTAAAACACCATTTTAGAAAGGTAATGTTATTAATTTAATTGCAATTTAGTGTTGTAAAATGGCTGCAATTGTGTATGTGATATGCGGGTCTGGAGCATTTTCCGTACTTTCTAATAGTGTATTTTGTAACTTGTACGTTCCTGGCTAAAAGTTTTATGTGCCTGGCGGCGTTTTCCGTGGTTAGGGGTCGTGTAGCCTCGTTTCGCTTTTCTCGTCCTCCATTTTTTAGCCGATTTTCGATTTACGAAACAGGGCAAATTGTGTTTAAATTGCAGTGCAACCTCAATCCAAGGCTGTCCCCCGTGCTGTGTGTGATGTTTTTTTTATTTGTGTTTTTGTTAATTTCGTATGTGCGCGGTTCGGCGGTTAACTTCGTATTTTTTCGACCTCAGATTTTTTTTTCGAAGTCCCGCAGCTCGTATTTGTTTTTTTTTAAGTCCCTCTTTGCAGTCTTATTTGCCTGGCAGTGTTTTGGGTGATTAGGAGTCGTGTAGTCTCGTTTGAATTTTTTTGGGCCGACATTTTTCTTGTTGCTTAGTCGATTTTCAAGTGCCTAAACTCTGCAAATTGTGCGTAAATTGTCATGCAACCTCACTCCCAGACATCCTGGCTGTCCCCCCATGCTGTGTGTGATGTTTTTTTGTAATCATTTTTTATTTTCTTTGTGTTTTTGTGTGTGCACGGTTCGGGCATATTTTTTTTATCTCGTTTTTTTTTTTTTTTTTTTTTAAGTGTAGCGGGTCGTATTTTTTTTTTTCTAAGTGTAGCGGGTCGTATTTTTTTTGTCTAAGTCCCAATTTCAATTTTTCAAAGTGTTACGGCCCGTAATTTTTAAATTTGTTTTCCCAAAGTGCTACGGGTCTCGCATTGTGAATGGTGTAATTGAGAATTGTGGAGTTCCGTGGGTCGTAGGGATGAGCACCTACGGCCTATTGCGCTCATCTCCACCAGCGCAATGAGCGCCTTTGGCGCTCCCTGCCTAAGTCGTATGGGGTCGTAGGGATGAGGCCTATGGCGCTCATCTCCACCAGTGCAAGGATCGCCTTTCAAGCTCCTTGCCAGCAACTGTGGCCCTCGGTACGCGAGCCTGCAAGCATTAGCAACAACACGTATTGCTCACAAATATATATGTGATGATACAGGTCAATTTCTTATAATATATTCTTGAGAACACTAGGTGTCACTAGTAGCAACAATGATCTAAAACACACCTAGAAATTCACCATGAACTACCTCAAAGAATTCAGGCTGAAGGTTTTGGAATGGTCCACACAGTCCCAGACTGGAACATCATTAAAAATCTGTTGGTAGATCTGAAAGACAGCTCAAGAATATCTCAGAACAAGAAGCGATCTGCAATATAGAGTGTTTGCATGCTGCAGTATCTGCCAAAAAGAGTGTTACTATGTATTGACATAAAAAGGTGTCCACACTTTCCGGAATGCAACAATTACTATTTTATTTATTTATATATTTTTTACTTTATCAAATAAAAGATAACTGTGCTTTTGCAGAAAACTTCATTTTTTACTTAGTTTTTTTTGCAGAATTTGTATTTACTTCTTTTGACTTCATGCATGTACATAGCCCCACTGCAAACACTTACATTTGATTAAAACTAGTCTATCTTTAACAAAAAGCCAAACTTAGAAGCCCCCTAACCATAATGGCCATCTGATCTGAAGACAAATTGGTTGATAGCCAAAATTAATATGTCCTGCCAAGTGGCAAGAGATCCTAGCCCCAGACATATTGGGGAAGACCGTGGACCTCCCACTACCCGCCAGTATTATAGGTGGAGATTAGCTATCAACAAAAAAGAGGATTCCCTTGTGCTGAGCTGACCCTGCTGCTCTGTGGTCTTGATGGTTGGGATCTGGCCTGACAGTAAAGAGAACCTATGGGAGTGACACACGTATGTTACCCTAAGATAAAGGGATCACTTTTAACACTACAGATGCTTTACAGCACCACCTCAAAGCCATCATAAGTGGACGAGAGATCCAGAATGATCCATGTGACCACTGTGGAACATGGTACTTGGCCAGTACAGTGTGATAAACACTACCCATCTGAATCACTAGCTATCACAGGCTAGAAGAAATGCTTTTTATGATCAAGAAATGTTTCACTGCAAGCGAAAGACTAAAGTGTTTATTGTAAAAAAGTAATTCTAATAATTCTCCACCAATATACATATGTAACACAGTCTACATTGTTTATCTTAATATAAATGGATAATACCAGAAACCTGTGCAAAGTAAAATATAGCTTAGAAGCTGTTAAACAAGACTACCACTTTGTGGACAATACAGAAAATACAGCTATAGAATAGTATCCAACACATTTAAAGATACACTGTCACACCAGGAAGTTGGCTTCATTTTAAGGAGCATTAAAACTGCCTATACATTGAACTCACAGTTTTTCTTCATGGTAAATCATTTTTGAAATATTTAGAACTGATTTTGCGACTCTTGCATTGTAATGTGAGGCTCAGTTCCCCTATAACTCTGATAGCAGAAGATGGACCAAACCAAGTACCATACATTATAAAAATAATACATAAATGAACGGAACCATGAAACAACATATATGTAACAATACACCCAGAACTATAATACATAAGGGGAACAGCACCAGGGGGCCCCAGACCAGGGTCCTCTGTCTGAGCAAAGTCCATGATCCCCGGTGTCAGGGAAAATTATAACAGTCCATAGGAGAATCCTTAGAGATGTAACTGTGGCCAGCCCAGGCCCATAGCATTTTACTAACTCTGCGGTCCAGGGGTTTCCCTGGGCATGACACTCTACATTTACTCTTCAGGACAAGAAAATCCCTTACTTCCATAAAGAATATAAGGTTCAGTGATTTAGTTTGATTAATTTAACAAGTTTTGAAATGTGAGAGGAATAAACTACTAAAATTGATTTGGAAACCTTATTAATGAAATTTACAAAAGCAATTAGATCAGAAGTTCAAAACACCCAAGAATACGAACTTGCTCAGTTGGGTACACAGGTTAATAAACTAGAATTTCAGATGTCTGACTGAATTGATACACAAGTGACACTTGGTCAGGCTAAAGAGAATCTTGAAGAAAAGGTTCAGAGGCTTAAGAACCAAGCAGGATATGTTCAAACCAGACAATGAAGATCTAATTTAAGAATACGTTGAATAAATGAAACTAACAACAGAAGAAATTCCCTGCTTCTTGCATAGATAATTTTGCTGGAATAAAGCAGTATAGTAGGGCAATTCTTCCTTGCTACTTGTAGAATAATGGCACAATCCTGGAATACATCTGCTCTTCCTGATTTTGCACAAATATATAAAAAGATCATGGAATATTTCACAACAAAATTACATAACAGAGAGCTTAATATATGGACCCATTATTTTCATGACAACACACATAATAGCATATAACTGTAAATGTCTCATCTTAGAAGGCAATATTTCTCTAGCCCAACTCCCCATCCATACCTTCTTCCTCTTACCTGGTCTGTTTATCTATTTTTTCCCTATGTTGGTAAATGTTCTAAGTTAGAAATACTCTATTAACTTAAAACTGAGTATATCTCTGTTGTTTATCTGTTATTCTGATTATTTTGTAACACAGTATGTGAGGTTGAAAAAAAAATTAGTGCGTCAAGTTCAACTACTGTGTGGTAATCATTATTGTTAAAGTTTAAAGTTCAATTTCTAATTTCCCTAATTATATCTTAATATTTTTATTTAGTTTAAATAATTATTGAATGCATTACAAAGATTGTATTTATTGTTTTATACTAAATAAAATTACTATTAAAAAAGGGTGGGGGGAAAATGGTTTGAACCCACAACCTTGCAAGTGCTTCAACTACAGATCTCCTGCTCTATGTGCCTAGCATTGGGTAAAAAGCACAATATATAATAATTGCAGCACTTTCTTACTCCACCTACACTGCTGTTTTGAAATACTGTCATCATTTAAAGCAGTTCATTATGTATATAGCCGAGTCAGGGGTGGATATGCACACCCCTAACTACGTATGCATAGAACTCAATGCATTTAGTAAAACACTTTTCCACATGCATTTCAACCTTTCATATGATGGTGCAGAGCACATTTAGTGACTTCAGTGACCCGCTATGTTACTCACATTTTTTGTGGTTAGTAATTATAGTGATGGACACTACAGCCCTTTCAATTAAGAGTCTCCATTATTCGAGTGCTAGTAGAATAGCTAGTAAGTCTTTGTTTCTCATACTGTAGTTGGCCACAGCTAATGTGAATTTCCAAGAATAGCAGACACAGTAATGAAGGCATCCAGAGGTAGCATGATGATGAAATACTACTTGAAGCATGGTTGTCCAAGAAAAAAAGAGTTTCACAAAGATGCATCAGGATGAGCTAGAATAGAAGCAATCATTATTTATTTTTTTAGCAATTGAAATGCACTAAAAGCTTCAAGAGATCGCTTGACTGTAGATGCACCATTTTTAATAAAGGACAGCAGTAGAGTAGATGCTGCTTGTCAATTTCTGTATAAGCTTCCTATAATATGTAGAGAATTACTACGTAACTTTTAATCAGCATAGCAAATCCAGCTTCTGAGATCACATAGCCAAGAAAATACATTTCTCTCTTCCACAGGTACATTTATCCACTTTAACTAGTTAAGATATCCCAGGGAGGCTGCATATTTATCAGAATTCCTCCAGAAAACCAATGATATCAATCAATGAGTTGTCAATCAATGAATTTTTCCAAATATGAGAGGCATGTTACAGATGATTCACACGCAGGGAATACATGAAAGCCACATTGGAAGGCTGACTAAGGAAACCTGAGCAATCGTTACCTTCGATGCTGAAATTTAATGGCAAATGAGGCTCCACAGGATCAGTGGAAAAAAGCTTGGTTGACAACTTCTGAGGTAGCAGAAGGTTTAAAAGTAAAATAAAAACGACCACTTCAGCAGAGATTAAACAAGGCATCAAGGTTGGACGTTAGGGACTGGATATTCTGATTCTGTTGTTTTATTTTGGCTTGTAGAAATGTATTTTGTTGATCAAAATATTGTTGCAGCCCACGATCCAACCAGTTCTCCAGAGCTCGAAGAGAATCTATAAGATCGTGGATGTTTTGCTCTTGCTGATATAATCTGTTTTGGTGATATCCCAAAATCTGCTGTCACCACACATACATCAGATCGGTGAACAATAGGCCTGATCGTTCTGTAAAGTCTGTTAGGACAAATTGGTTATCTCTGAGGTGAAGATCATTGTGGCTGAGGTAACAGATGGATGACTGACTAGGTCTGAGGGACCAGGTGAAGTTGGAGATGTCTTTGCAAGTCTGATTGCAGGGTTTTTGGGTTAGGTACAGAAAAGTCAGGCAAACAGAGGTCAGGGCTGGCTGACATTCAGTATCAAAACAACATGCATAGTTCAATAACAACTGGCTAGACAAGGATGATACCAAAAGCACACAATATAAAAAAACAACCACAAAAGTAAAACATTTTATTTATATGATTTTAGCCCTTCTTACAGTCCTCATTATGTCCAACAAAGCCAAACAAACAAAGACAAATGTGTTTGATAGCAGTTACCTCCCTAGATTATGAAGGGTCATGGCCTTTGCTTATTTTTACTGCCATTGGCTTGGAAGAGGAACTCTCCTTGTATATGCCCCTATTCTTAATACATGTATTTTTTGCGATTTAACAATTTTATTAAAGTGGATACAACTGATTTTTATTACATCAATGAATAGTAAAAACTGTGCAAGTAATTTGTAACTAATTGTAACTACTCTAGCAGATTACCAGGGTTCCCTGGAGACATGGGGCTACAGGGCACAGGATACTTGGTTGAAGGGATTCAATATGTCCCAGGTAGGGCTGGCAGATGCTAATGGATAATGGGTATTCAGTTATAAATGGAGTACCAAGATATGATTAACTGCTATTGTTCTAAAGTTAATAAAGGGTTGGTATTGCTTTTGGACTGGTCTGATTAGCTTGCGATTAAATGGCTGGTGTCAGAGGTTTGATTTCTGCATGAGCTCTCAAGATGGATGGTATCAGGGCACAAACCCTGATTACGCTGCATAGATTTCAATGACACTGTGGGTGTTAAACATTATCAAGACAGAACACTGAGGTAATTACCTCAACAGATGGGGATCAAGTGGGGCCAAGTGTCTATTCATACCTATAGCCCATGAAAGTATATAAGAGGTAGAATGTAAGAAATCAATGGAAGCATTGACCAAATGTAAAACAAATAACCCAGGTCATGTTGTTCAAGCCATGACTAAATATACCATTGACTATGAGCCCGATTCAGTTGAGCAATTCTTACTTACAGTAGCTCGTAATGGAGGCCGTAAGTTATTTTGCTATTCAATTGGTGTATTTTGCTGGCTGCAAACGGGTTATGGGTTACGGCCTTGGAATCCTAAGCCTTTGATCTTTCACGTCCGCAAGAGTTACGTTCCCAAAAATTGTGGTACTTGCGTTTCACTTGGTCCTTGGAATGTAGCTAGGCATAAATTCCTCTGCAGGTTAATATCCTGGCTGATAGTCCGCCGTGAGGCCCAATGGTCCCCTTTCGCCCATCTACTGGGCTTCCTCATGGGCTTATGAATAAACAGTTGTTGGTTTAAACATAATTAATCAACATGTATGCTTTATTCTGGGGAAGATAATAATTCTAATCACTGGGATTATTACTACGGAGTCTGCCTGAAACTATACTCCTAACCATTTGGAGTACTGCTGCTAAGCCTTTGACCTGAGGTTCCGGTGTTCATGTCATTCTGTCCCTGTATCCTGAAGCCAGCTGGGTGCTAAGATTACCAAAACCCTGACAATCTAGGGGTGTTACTGTAGCTGAAAACTGGACCCCTCACCCCTGGGTCAACACGTGTATGAATGAATGTATATATATATATATATATATATATATATATATATATATATATATATATATATATATATATATAGTATATAAACACACACACACACACACAATGCCTTGCTAAAGTATTCACCCCTCTTGGCATTTTTTGTGTTTTTTTGCCTCACAACCTGGAATTAACATGGATTGTTTGAGTATTTGCATCATTTAATTTAAAGAACATGCCCACAACTTTGAAGATGTATTTTTTTTTATTGTGAAGCAAAAAACAAATAGGGCAAAATAACAGAAAAAGTCAATGTGCATAACTATTCACCCTCAATACTTTGTAGAGCCACCTTTTGCAGCAATCACAGCTCCAAGTCGCTTTGGATTAGACTCTATGAGCTTGCTACATCTTACCACTGGGATTTTTGCTCATTCCTCCTTGCAAAACTGCTCCAGCTCCTTCAAGTTGGTTTGCACTTGTGAACAGCAATCTTTAAGTATGATCACAGATTTTCTATTGGATTGAGGTCTGGGCTTTGACTAGGCCATTCCAACACATTAACATGTTTCCCCTTAAACCACTCAAGTGTTGCTTTAGCAGTGTGTTTGGGGTCATTGTCCTGCTGGAAGGTGAACCTCCGTCCTAGCCTAAAATCACACACAGAGTGGTACATGTTTTGCTCAAGAAAATCCCTGTATTTAGCATTATCCATCGTTCCCTCAACTTTGACCAGTTTCCCAGTCCCGGCTGCTGAAAAACATCCCCACAGCATGATGCTGCCACCACCATGTTTCACTGTGGGGATGGTGTTCTTTGGGTGATGTGATGTGTTGGGTTTGCGCCAGACATAGCGTTTTCTTTGATGGACGAAAAGTTACATTTTAGTCTCATCAGACCAGAGCACCTTCCTCCATACATTTTGGAAGTCTCCCACATGCCTTTTCGCAAACTCAAAATGTGCTATTTTGTTTTTTGCTGAAAGAAATGGCTTTCTTCCAGCCACACTGCAATAATACCCAACTCTATGGAGCTTACGGCTTATTTTCGTCCTATGTAGAGATACACCAGTCTCTGCTGTGGAACTCTGCAGCTCCTCCAATGTTACCTTAGGTCTCTGTGCTGCCTCTATGATTAATGCCCTCCTTGCCCGGTGCTTGAGTTTAGGTGGGCGGCCATCTCTTGGCAGGTTTGCTGTTGTGCCATGTTCTTTCCATTTGGTTATGATAGATTTGATGGTGCTCCTGGGGATCATCAAAGATTTGGATATTTTTTTATAACCTAACCCTGACTTCTCAACAACATTGTCCCTTACTTGTTTGGAGAGTTCCTTGGTCTTCATGGCAGTGTTTGGTTAGTAGTGCCTCTTACTGCCTCTGGGGCTTTTCAAAAAAAGGTGTGAATATGTAATGCCAGATCATGTGACACTTAGATTGCACACAGGTGGACATCCTTTCACTAATTATATGACTTCTGAAGGTAATTGGTTGCACCAGAGCTTTTTATGGGCTTCATAACAAAGGGGATGAATACATACGCACATGCCAATTTTCGTTTTTCTATTTCTAAAAAATAGTTTTATGTATATATTTTTCTCATTTCACTTCACCAACTTAGACTATTGTGTTCTGATCCATCACATAAGATTCAGATTAACAAAACATTGAACTTAAGGCTGTAATGTAAAAAATAGGTAAAAAGTCAAGGGGGGTGTATACTTTTGCAAGGCACTGTATATTGCCACTTGTACCGAAACTTCTCTTTTAATATATTAAGTGTTATCTTATCAATATACATATGTAGAACTTCTGATTTGGATAGATTAATTTTATAATATGATACAAAACTATATTTCTATAATATTTCTTGTAATCTATGCAAATACTTCACTGGATTAGTTATGGTAACCACGAAGTCATCCACAAAAAGTGTAACCTTGCTTTGCAAGTGTTTTACAGGCATACCCCCAATCTCCTCTGTGCTTCTAATTAATTCTACCAATGGTTCCATCGCCATTACAAAGATCAGAGGGGACAAGGGGCATCCCCGTCTAGTTCCATTTGAGATTCTAAATGTTTCAGAGGCAAAACCAATTCCAGAAACAAAAGCACTAACGTTGGAATATAGCGCCTTTATTGCGGAGCTTCCAAATCTGCCCATACCAAATTTGTCCAAAACGTCTTCTATAAAATCCCAGTTGACCCTATCGAAGGCTTTTTCAGCATCTATTAATAGGGTAACAACTGGGATATGTTTTTGTTTAACATGTGCAAATAGGTCAATTAGTTTTCGAATGTTGTCTGGGCCTTGACGATTTCTTACAAATCCAGTTTGGTCTTTATTTATCAACTTTTCAATCATCGGGCTTAACCTATTTTCTAATATAGAGGCATACATTTTTACATCAGTGTTTAGCAACGAGATCGGATGGTAATTCAGGACGTTTGTTGGATCTTTGTCCGGTTTGGGGATAGTTACTATTGTGTAGTGTAATCACTCCGTTGGTACTCGTCCTTGCTCTTTTATTTCGTTATACATTAATTTTAAATATTTTGTAAATTATTTTTCAAAAATGTTATAGTAACAATTAGAGAAGCCATCAGGCCCTGCAGATTTACCTATTTCAAGTTTTACTATACAGTCATGAATTTCTTCCTTTGTTATGTCTTTCTCTAATTGTTTTAGTTGGTTTTCTGTAATCTTGGGGAGGTTTATCTTGTTCAGAAATTTGGTTATTTGTAATTTGCCTGGTTTATCAAAACCCAGTTATCTCTCTAGATTGTACAGTGAACTAAAGTATTCTGAAAAAGTTGTACCTATATCCCTAGGTTTAAGATGTATCTTACTGTTGTTATCCAATAGTTTCTCTATTCTTTTATTGGAAGTTTTCTTGTTGATTTGGTATGCCAACATTTTACCAGGTTTGTTACCAGAATAATAAAATCTCTGTTGGGACAGCCAAATGTTGTTGTCGACCACTATTTGGAGAATTATTTTTATTTGTCTGGGAAATCTTAAGGGTGTGTTCCTTAACTCAACTCTATATATAGGTTTTTTAAGGATTTGCCGTGTGATGTAATTTTATACACCGACCACGCTTTTAATATCCCTCTGATAACGGCTTTGTGCGAGTTCCATAGGGGGACGTTAGATAACACCGACTTATCATTCAACTCGAAAAATTTACAAATCTCCAGTCTCAATTTATTTTCATCTTTTTTTGCTTTAAAGAGAGTTGGATCTATTCTAAAATCTCCTGTTTTCTGAAATGTATCCGAGCCAGCTAGGGTCAATGATAGACAAGCATGGTCTGAGATAGAGATCGGATACATAGCATCTATCTATCTGTCCACCATCAGTGCAGTGTATATATAAATAACATTTCTACATAAGAGACATCAACACTGAGAGCTTCAGATCAAACATTACCCCATAACATTGGGACTACTGAAGGGATCGTGAGCTTTTTCCACTCCACCTTTGCATTTCTCTTTTTCTCTGGCACTGACATGAACAGAGCCCCAAGAAAAGCTGCAGATCCCATTTCACACCAATAGAAGCCGAAGCATTGCCTAACCCTGAAGCAGGGAATCACCATACCTGACATCCCAGTCCGGACCACCTCCAGACAGGGATAAGAAAGAAAATCCAGTAGGACTACCAGATCATCTTACCGACACACTTACCCTGCGCTTTGCCTAAGTTGGGTACATCCTATTCCATATATCCATAGAAACTATTTTTTGTACTGTTGCCTAAACTGTTAGAATGTAATCGATTCTTGAATAGCCCTGATGTCTAGCCGAGAAGAATGTGAAGTAGGACTCATCCGGGTGGACCACTCTCCAACTATCATACAATTGATATTTCTGCAGACTAATATTAAAGTTTTGGGGTAATCCGCCAAGTTGACTATCTGTATTTATAGATTTAGTTGATTTTTTATCTTTGGCAAGGTCTCTGACCATATTAATGTCCCTGCATATAACCAATAGCCCTTTCTTGCATGTCTCTTAAGCTGAGTGTTTAAGCCGTTAACATTGTATGAAATTAATTTCATACCCTTGTAACTATTTCCCATTTGTGCTGTGAGTTCCTAGGTACATCAACATTTCCATTTTTATTTAAGTTTTCCATCTTAATTTTATAGAAGTTTTAAGCATCTGTCTCCTCACCTCTTCAGTTTCCCGTCTCTCAATTGACATCCAGCACGCAAACCAAATCTAATTTTTGTTATCCAAAGAAAAAAAAAATCTTAAAACTTTATAAGATTTTTCCCGTCGTTTCAACCTTATACAATTTAATCTTTGTGATTTGACATACATAAAATTAAAAATAATTACTATTATAGCAATTACATCTCTTGACAGTAGACTTGTAATCTTAAATACTGTCATTGTAATTAGTTAACTTCCTATCAGTATGAGAGATGCATACTGAGAAAGGAACTAGACCAAGACGCATTTTTGTATCTATAGCTTACTTATTTAATTAACTATTTATAAGTGCCAAAATGTGACATTAAGCATCACAACAATTTCTTTAAAAGGAGAGGAAAAAAGAAAAAAGAGATCATCATGGATGCCAATAAATAGTGTTATCCTCTTTTTCTCTTCCCTTCTTTCCTCTCCCCCTGTGTTATATCTGTGTGTTTATCTTTTTTACACCAGTTATAGTGATTATACCATTCCTTAAGCTTGCCTTTAGTGTACTATTTACTCATTTGTCATAACCTATCTAGCTTTTCCTATCTAACATCATTTCTTATGATGGATACATAACCATAAGTAGTTTTTTAATTCACCATTCCATTGTTAAACCACAGGATTTTTTTAAAAACTTGCAATTTTATTGAAAAAAAAACACAGAATAATACAGCAGTTGCACTAGTATTACATATTAAAACAAAATCTCACAAAAAAGGCGCAGTAAAGAAATGTAATGATTACACAATATAGCACAGACAGTATTTACTAAAACTAAAATGTCCATTAGATTTTGTGTAGTCCAGCTCCTGGGCTTTCAGGTTTTTCATTTTTGGGGGGATAACGATAGAAAAAAACTGGAGAATTCCCTTAATTTATTTATTTTTTTAAATGGCATTTATTGTGAGAAAAGGAAAATACGCCACAAACAAGCATACAATAAAAACATAATACAATACAGAGATATGTACATTGCGGCATGTAACAAAGAATTTTCTATAACTTTTCACAAATTTTTAGTTATTTTTTTATAATTATATGCTTTTTCTTGCAGTATTTCCAGAATAATCTATAAGGATTTTGTGACAATAAAAATTAAATGAAATAGTGTAAATGAAGAAGGGGAAGGGAAAGGGGAGGGAAAGGAAGGGGAGGGGTAACAAGTCTATGAAAATAGGTTCCCACACTTAGGGCCTGATTCAATTGCAAGCCCGCAACTCTATCCTTGTAGGCCGTATGTCTGTGGGTGTGTTCGTCTCTGATTCCAGGGCTATTCAATTGCTCAAGCCCGCAAGTTACTGGCCCAAAGCCGATTCTGTACACCATGCACTGGTTCGTAGCAGCCAATAGAAAATTTGACTGTCATTATTAGGGCAGTAAAACATGGAGGTTACATGTCAATTAATTAGGTTTGGGGGTCTGATATGCGATCAGACTTTCAAAACCGCAAAATACAGAATTATGAAAATCAATGCCAATACTCTTTTAGTTCATGTGTGTGGCCTGATATGTATTAATTCATTGATACCCAAGATCGATTTAACTCTGAAGTGAGACATAACAATACATCTTATATACTGCCAATTTGCGAGCTTGAGACTGTTGTGCAATTAATTATAATGTCTTTCATCGCTTTCCCCATTATTTACAATGCAGTATTGTTTTTTTATTTGCATTTACTGTACCATGAATAGGTGTTTAACCCCCTTGTGGGTCCTCTCTAGCACTCATAGGATTTTCTCCTTACGGGTGTGAAAACATTTGTGGGCTTGGGGAATTGGAGCAAATAAATAGTGTTTAGCGATTTTAGCCATTGTAACTCTTCGGTGTTAAACCCTTCTTTGAGTGGTAGATGGGGACCAGTGCTGAGATTCCATTAGTATGTCTGCTACTATTGTTATCTGTTTTTGGATCCACCAGAGTAGCTGGGATCCTTTTACTATCAATTGGGATCTTTTGTTCATTTGTTTCCATAGTGTGATGGAATAGCTTACACTTTGGGGAAGTGGTTTCAAATTAATCTTGTGGTGAGCGCTTAACCATAATGCCTGACTTAGTAATATGTTTTGTTCATGAAGGGCCTGTTTTTCTATTTCTACCCATCTTTGATATACCATTTAGTTAAGTGAGCTAGTCTAGCAGCCTTATAATATCTTGACAAGTCTGGAGTGGCTAAACCACCTTTCTTTTTTGAGGCTGACATAGTCGCTTTGTTTAACCTTGGCTTTTTATTATCCCATAAAAAGCAAGAGATTACCTTCTGCAAATTTTATAAATCTTTTAATTTGATTGCAGTTGGGATAGTCTTAAAAAGGTACAGTAACTTTGGAAGAGTGTTCATTTTAATAGCCTGAGTTTTACCAAACCATGAGATTTTGAGGGTGGACCAAGTGTGGATGTCTTTAAGTAGATCTTTGATAATATTGGGATAATTTATGTAAATGTATGTAAATTAGCTTAGTGTGTCTAGGAAAGTGAATGCCCAGATATTTAATATGGTTTAATGTCCATTTTGAAAGAGAAGTTTGATGCTAATACGTTTTCTAAATGCTTAGGCAGAGAAACATTGAGGGCCTCACTTTTATTCACATTTACTTTGAAGCCTGAAATGTGGCTAAATTTACCAAGTACTTTAAATAAGCTAGAAAGACTTATTAGCAGGTCAGTTATAGTAAATAAGATATCATCAGCAAAGAGACTAAGTTTGTACTTATTGCCACCTAGTTTTATTCTTTTTGTTTCAATAGTTTTTATTGTCACAGAGTTGTAAATCTTATACAGTATTAATGTTTCAGCGATGGCTCGCAGGCCAAATTTATGTTGTAGATTGCTTAACCGTAAACTTATATGATGGTGACATTTTCATTTAGTGACAGTTCCATTACATTTTCCTTTTTCTTAACCTTTCTAAGTAACATTAAACTGGTAGCATGGTTGTTTGCCTGTTTATGAGATCTCTGATGGTTTTAGTATGATATGCTACCTCTTGTTACAGTTTTTTTAACATACAAAATAAAATTAACTGGATATAACAACTTTAACTACAGTGTCATTCGTGTGCTTGTGTCTAATGATTCTTCTTTCCGTCCTTTCATGTCGAGGGACCGTGTTTGTATGTATACTAGACAGTAGTTTGAAGTAGGTCACTTACCTCTGAGTCTTGCCGTTTGGCGCTGGTCTGTGGAGTCCGGCAAGGGGGGGGGCCCAGTTCACTTTTCTTGAATTGGTTTATCTCCTAGTTTGTCTGCTATCTGTGTTTATGTTTGTTATATTTCTATTGCCTGTGTGGAGGTTGTCCATGCCCCCCATATTTCTAGAAATTTTGGGTATGTGTTGTTAGTCGTGTGTGTGAATCTGTCAAACAACATTATGCCATTTAATTTGTGTATTACCTCTTGTATCCTGAGGTCTGGGGTTCGCCATTTTTGAGCTATGTGGCTTTTTGCTGATAGCATCAGGTACTGAAACCATTTATTCTGGCTTTTCGAAATATGTGTAATAGGTCCTCCTAGGAGGCATGTGTCAATTGACCAAGGGATTGGTGTATGCAGTGTCTCTGAGGCTAGTTTTAGCACTTTGTTCCAGAGGTTTAGGGCTATGGGGCATTCCCACCATATATGTTCGAATGTCCCCCTATCCTTGTGCCTGAAACATTGTGGGGGGATTCGCGTGTTAATGGTGTGTAGTTTTGCAGGTGTATAATATGCTCTATGGAGGAACTTTATGGATGTTTCCCTAAGGGAAAAGCTCAGGGGGCTCTTCACAAGTTTGAGGCAGGTTTTCTCCCAGGCCTTATCGTCTTTTGGGGTTCTCTCTAATTGCTGCATATAGTGTGCTTATGATGCCTTTTGTGAGTGGGGCTTTTTGGCAGATCACGCTTAGCCAGTTTGGTCTGGGGGCTCCCCATTTCCTAATAAGTGTTGTTATGTAGTGTTTTATCTTACAAAAGTTGAAATGTTCTCTTAATGGGATGTTATGGTTATGTCGGAGCTGGTCAAAGGTAAGGACCTTATCATTTTGTATCCATTTGTCTAGGGTGTCTAGTTTGTTCAAG
Organism: Discoglossus pictus; assembly: GCA_027410445.1. Classification (NCBI taxonomy): domain Eukaryota; kingdom Metazoa; phylum Chordata; class Amphibia; order Anura; family Alytidae; genus Discoglossus; species Discoglossus pictus. The sequence goes on from CM050166.1 coordinate 131,543,799, forward strand.
GACCACCAGTTAATTGAGTCCTTGTCTAATGTATCCCATATTGTTGGGATTGTTAAAGTGGGTGTTAAGTTTGATAGGCCTCTTGTTATGTGGTGTGCCTTGTTGGTTTTGTGCCAGGTGTGTAATAAATGTCTGATGATTGGGTTGCTGTGTTTCTCGCATGCGTGTGGTATGGTGGGCGACCATGTCACATTGTCCCATTTATGTGGGTGCATTTGTATGTTCTCCACAAATACCCAGATTGGCTGGTGCTCCACGCAGTGGGATTGGGGGAGGAATGCTAGTTGGGCTGATGTATAGTAAGCTTTTAGGTCCGGGCACGCTATGCCCCCGGTGTTATAATTGCTATATAGCAGCTTCTTTGAAATTCAAGGTTTTTTGTTGCCCCATATGAATCTTGTTAGATGCCTTTGAAATTTGTCTAAGTCTTTTCGTTTTATGGGAATAGGGAGGGTCCTAAACAAGTACAACAGCCTTGGTAATATGTTTAATTTGATGGAATTTATGCGGCCCGTCCAGGAGATCGGGAATTTACTCCAATTTTTTGTGTCTGCACATAGGGTTTTGAATATAGGTGGATAGTTGGCCTCATACAGCCCAGACAGGTCGGGGGTCAGTTTTATTCCCAGATAGTTGATTTGGTCTGAGGACCATGTAAAGTTATATTTTGTTTTTAGTCTGGTTAAGGTTTGTCCTGGAATGTTGGAGCCCATAGCCTCAGTTTTATTATAATTAACTTTTAATCCCAAAATCATTCCGAATTGGTCCAGGGTCTCCAGCAGGGGGGGTATAGAGGATTCCGGCTCGGTCACAGTGCATAGAATGTCATCTGCATACATGCAGCATTTGAATTGGTGGGACCCAGCCCAAACCCCCTTGATACCCCCATCCGCCCTGATTCTCTGTGCGAGAGATTCTATCGCCAAAGCGAATAGTAATGGTGACAAGGGGCACCCCTGTCTCGTCGATCTTTCTATGTCGATGTAATTTATGTTTTCCCCTTCTAGTTTCAGGAATGCTTTGGGTTTATTGTATAGGGTGTTAAAGACGTTGAGAAAATTTCCCCTGATCCCCATTTTGTGTAGCACTCCTTTCAGATAGCCCCACTCTAGGGAATCAAAGGCTTTCTCTAGGTCAAAAGCGATGGTGCAGAGTGATTTGTTGTTTGCCTTGGCTATATGCATAACATTCATTATCCTTCTGATGTTGTCCCCCGCCTGTCTGTACGGCACGAAACCAACTTGATCTTTGTGTACCAATTTTGGGAGGAATTTTGAGATTCTGCAGGCCATAATTTTTGCTAGTATCTTAAGGTCGCCGTTTAATAGGGAGATGGGTCGATAGTTCTTGGCTTCTATGGGATCGCTTGTAGAGTGAGATTGAGGTCTCCCCCCAAAATAATCTTCCCTGTGTCTAGAGGGATAAAGGTATTCAGTAGTTTGATTAGGGATTTGTGTGGCGCAGTGGTGGGTGCGTAGAGGCTTATAAGGGTGATTTTTTTCCCTAGTATCGATCCAATTAGGATAATGAAGTCCCCTTCCTTATCCACGATTTTACGTTCTAATTGAAATGGGAACAATTTATGTATTATTGTTGTGGCCCCTGCTCTCTTGGTTTTCTGTGTGGCTGAGTAAAAGGTAGGGTATTCCCTGTGAAGGTATTTTGGTAGTTTGTCTTGGGCAAAATGTGTCTCCTGTATGAAGAGCACCGCCGGTTTATACTTTTTGTAAAAGAGGAATGCCTTCCTTCTTTTGAAAGGGGTATTAAAACCCTTTACGTTATGGGAAATTAGATTAAATGTGACCTCTGCCATGTGTGTGTCGTGGTTTTTGTCTGTGTAGGTTGTTCTCACCTGTCTGTTGTTCCTGGTCCAGGGGCCCTCCCTCTGCTGAGTCCAGTTGACCTTGAGGCTCGTGACCTTGTGTAATTGTGTGGGGCCGCTTGTAATGTAAGCAAACACAAAATGACTTTAGTAACATGCATAACATAAATACATAACATTCGTTTAGCGTAAACTTGTAATAAGCAACCATGGTAAACAACAAATTCTCCTGGCACTTTAGTAGAAGTACCCTTAGTTTAGAGAGTAAAGGGGATCTGTTCTCCGCTTTCCCTCTGGGAGAATAACCGTGACCTAGTGCCTATTCTGTATTATTTAATTCAGTTCCTTATTGTAGTGTCCTTCTGTTATGAAGGGTTCTCTTCAGTCTGTGTATATCTGGTTAGTAGTGCCTAGCGCACTACTCAAATTTTATGTTTTCCTGTATCTGAACTGACTACAGGAACTCCATGTGTGTTTCAGCTTAATCATCCTTTATGTCAAGATTTATTTCGTGTGCGAGCAACCGGGTGTGTTTGTTGCTAATGTCTTTGCTGTTTTCTTGTGTTATTTGTTGCAGTTGTATAGTATCTGGGATGATCTTTGTTTTGTTTGTTGTTCATTATTCCTAGAGGTGATTCAACCAGTTTTGTCGTAATGATGAGTTTGTACGGTTAATTTTGTTCAGGTGACTCTCTCCTGATTTTTATTTGCTGTGTCTCTTGGAGGTGTGGGCTTTTCTTGCCTGGTTTTCTTTGTGCTTTTACTGTTGGTAGTCTCCGTCCAGGCCCTAATGGGCCCTTGGCTTGCGTCGTTGTTGGTATGTGGTTCTTGTCCGGGCGGTTGTTTTAGTTGTAGTTGTTGTAAAAGTTTGTGTCCTTCATCTGGGTTATTGACTTTATGAAATGACCCGTTCGCCTGGAAGATTAGGGCGAATGGGAATCCCCATCTGTAGGAGATTCAATGTGAAATGAGAGTTTGCAGTATTGGTCTCATTGCTCGCCTTTTTTCCAAAGTTATGGGAGAGAGGTCCATGAAAATTTGCAGGTCACTGCCATCCGGGCCTTTGATAGCTCTTATCTTCCTTGTTGCTGACAGAATGAGATCTCTAGTGCTTTGTTTTAAGTATCTGACAATGACGTCTTTTGGTGTGTTTGTGTTTCTAGCAGGTCCTAGGGCTCTGTGTGCCCTCTCAATCTCATCTTCTTCTATTCCACCCTCTGGTAGTAGTGTGTAAGTTACTGCTGTTATATATTGCTTCAGTTCTGTGACTTGGGAGGAGATGCCTCTGTATCTTAAATTGTATCTACGGGACCTGTTTTCCAGGTCCTCGTATTTGCTTTCCATTTCTGCTATCTTATCCGTGTTGCTGGTGATGTCTTTTCTGTCTTTGATTTGTGTTTCTATTATTTTATCTGTTATCTCCTCTAGTTGGTGGGTCCGTTGTCCGATATCGTGGATTTCTTTCCTGATGTCCCTCACTGCCGAGGTTATGTAGTCCTTTAATAATTTATAGTTTTATTCTTTTGACGTTTGGGGGACACCCTTGTCTTGTTCCTCTGGAGATTTTGAACAGTTGGGATCTAAATCTCTGATAAGAAATAAATTATCTTGGGTCTGAATATAATATAATACTTCCTAGGAAATTTTAATTTAGACCAAATTTAAACAAAACCTCTTTTATGTAGGTCAATCAAACATGTCAAATGTCTTTTCAGCATCTAGTGATAACAGCATCAGATGTATGTTTTTATTGAAGGCTATATCCATAAGGTTAAACATTTTCCTGGTGTTATCTGGTGCCTCCCTACCTGGGAAAAAGCCTACCTGGTCCGGATGTAATAGTAAGGCCAATCTGTTTGCCAAAATCTTGGAGTAAAGCTTAATGTCATTATTAATTAGGGATATGGGTCTATAACTGTTGCATTGTGTGGGGTCTTTACCTTCTTTATGTAAGACAATAATATTTGCCTCCAAAAGTTCTGCTTTCATGAGTTTGCCAATTAGAAAATCATTAAAGAGAAGTTGAAGATGAGGTAGGAGAGTTCCCATGAATTGTTTATAATAGTAGTTAGTGAATCCATCTGGACCAGGAGCCTTATGGGGTTTTGCTGCTTTGATTGCAGCTTTTATTTCTTCTAGCGAAATAGGAGTAAGGGAATCTATTCTATCTTTTTTTAATTTGGGAGAATTTGATTGTTGATAAAAATTTGTTGATTTGGGATTTATGACTTTGTTACCCAGAATATTGATTTGTTGAATGTAACTCAGCATAGAATTGCCCAAAGGTCTTTCTAATTTGTTCTGGTTGGTGTATAATGTTATTTTCTTTGGTTTTTAGTTTAGAGATAAATGAATTAGCCTTTTGCTGTTTAAGCCTCCTAGCTAACATTGTGTCAGGTTTTTTGGAGTACCTAAAGAATTTGGATTATATACGCTGCAGGGTGGCCGCCACTTTTTTTCTCAAAATCATACTTAATTCATGTTTGTATTTGAGGATTTCCTCATAAATTTTAGGTGAATTCTGGATAGTAAATGATTTATGGAGGTTTGAGATTTTATTATTTTAATGATTTATTTGAAATAGTTCAGATTTTTTTTGTCGCTGAGCCTTGTTGGATACAAACCCCTCCCCTCCCAAGACTGCCTTATGGGCTGTCCATACCTTCATCCTGTATACTTCACAATTGCTGTTTAGAGTAAAGTAGTCTGTGAGTGCTTTGTGGGTTTTCTCTTTTGTTAATGGGTCATTAAGGAGTGCCGGGTTTAATGTCCAAGATGGAGATTGACCCTATGGGAGCAAATCACATTAAGACACACTAACAAGATCATGGTCAGACCACAAGATAGGATGTATTGTTGATTCAGTTAGGTTGGAGGCCATTTGTTGTTGTGACAGTATATAGTGTATCCTTGAGTGTGATTTGTGCCTGGTCGAGTCAAAGATAAAGTCTCTAACCTTTGGGTTCATTCCCCTCCATGTGTCAAATAGGCAGTTGTACTTAAGAATCGCTTTGAAGGTTTTCATAGCAGTGAGAACTGGGTTGGGGTATCGGGTCCAGATTTATCCTTTGTTGGGTCTAAGACTGCATTCCTATCCCCTCCCACAATCCAAATAGAATGTTGCCAATTGGATAGTAATTAGGATATTTTGTGAAAAAAGCAGATTGTTCTTAGTTTTGTGCGTACACATTCAGTAACGATACTTTATTTTTGTTAATGGTTCCATGTACTGGGATGTATCTACCGTCATTGATCATTTGGGTTTTTATGTGTTGAAAGTTGAGTCTCTTGTGTATTAAAATCGAAACTCCCCTTTTTTTTCTAGTGTAGTGGCATGATATGTTTGTGTATAAGATTTACCCCAAAATGTGTATATTGAGTTTTTTTTTCAAATTAGTTTCTTGAATTAATAGTATGTCCGCTCCGAGGCGGAGATATTCTTTTAAGGCAATCCCCTTCTTAACTGGTTTATTTAAGCCTTGTGTATTGTGTGAAATTATTTTGATATCCAAGCGCTCACCAAGGTCTATGCTAAAGATGACTGACAGTCAGCTGGGCCTCTTGGATGTTGGGATGGACACTGAACACCTATGTGAGAGCAGAGGGCACGCATTTGGAAATCAAAAAACTGAGGACTGTGAGAGGGAAGGAGAAACAAGGGGAAGGGAAGGATTAGTGTGAGGTAAGTAGTTAAGAGAAAAAAGAAAGACAAAGGAACAATTGTTATAGAAGCACTTGAAGCAAGTATCTATTTGTATAGGTATTTAGTGTACTGACACTTCCAGATAATATGATAGTGCCGTTAGGTTACTTAGATTAGTATCTGCAGTACACCTTGTAATAATGTTCTAACTAATGTTTAACAGTCAACAGTAACTTAATTTACTTAGTGGAGAGCAAAGGCTGTCCTCTTAAATTTACTTGGTGAGCCAACTAGTATCTTTGTTAGTGGATACTGAGGTGGTTCACCTACTAATTATACTATAACAAAAAAAAACTTTTAGGGGCACTACTATTACAGATTATCAGCCTTATTAAATTGTGATTCAGTAAATTTAAAAGGGCTCTATTTAAGCACATAGCATATTTTATTTACAGAAGTTTTTAGTTAGTGAAGACCTTGCTTTTGGATAGAAGAACTAAAAACTTCTGTAAAAAAAAAAATATGCTGTTTGCTTAATTAGAGCCCTTTTAAATTTACCGAATCTCAATTTAATAAGGCTGCATATTATTATAAGTAACATCTTAAACCTATAAGTATTTGTGAATATGAAAGGCAAACATGAAGTATATTAGCCCAACACTTCGGGATGGATTTTTACGACTAATGTCCAAGTATATGTGGATTAAGTCTGAAGTGAGCTCCACATGTGACAGCCGTTTTTTTAAATAAACAATGAAAGACATATTCAGTCTTTTGCAGTGGTTTGTATTCAGAGACCCTGGCATTGTCGAGGAGCAGGTTCAGGAAGTAGATTAATGTTCTCAGTTAACCGGATATTCCATGATGAGAGTAGGGTAATTCCCTCCTCAACAAATCTGATGGTGTACATCTTTCCCTCATTGGAGACTTTCAAACGAAAATGAAATCCCCAGGTATATTTCCATCCATGGGCTAGAATGATTTCCAGTATGGGTTTCATTGTTTTTCTTTTGAGGAGGGTCATCGGAGATAGATCAGAGAATATACTTGGTTGATGGCCCTCTATTTCTGGAATGCCAGATCTAGCAGCTCTCATGAATTGGTCCTTGGTGGAGAAATAGTGGAACTGTGCTATCACGTCTCTCGGACGGTCTGCATTGGAGGAACGGCCACCAAGTGCTCTATGAATTCTATTCATTTTAACGTCCTCTTCACACATATTTGGTAGGAGAAGTTTGCATAGGTCTGTCAAGTATTGCAAGAGATACCGCACTGATTCAGGCAGATTCCTTATGCAGACATTTTATCTCCACAATCAATTCTCCAGATCTTCCTGAAGTAACTGTTGATGAAATTGTTCCTCTTTCATTATAGCCACCTCTTACTTCAGCTGACTATGTGCTTGAAGCAGTTTGTTGTAGTTGTCTTACAGAACCAACGTTTTGGGGTCTACCGCCTTTATTTCCGCAGAGAGATTAGTTGCCACTTTTGGAATTTCCAATTCAATCTCTGTTCTAAATGAAGATATAAAGTCTTTCAGGTCTTGAATGTCCGCCTTTGTACTGGGCCGGAGGTTTCTATGCTTGATTTGGATGTGTGCTTTATTGGCGTTGACGCTAGTTGAAATGCTTGTGGGTTATTTTTTGACGTATAATAGGTTTCTATATCTTTGGTGTTAAGCCTGGTTGATACCCCTGCCATCTTCTGTGTAAAATTTGTATTCAGAATTGTGTTTTTACTTTACACACTCACTTCACTTATGTAGGTGCCCCTATGTAGAGAGAGGGTTGTTGCTTTTACATGTTAGATTATGTTATACGTTTCGTCAGAAATAGCGATCACTTCTGTTCAGGGCCTGCGTATACAAATGTTAATGTCCAGGTTTCAGCAAGGTCACTGGTTGCGTTTATAGCTCATGAAGTGGTTGATAAGTATCAAATAGTAGGTTATATAGTTGGTATCAAGAGTGTGTCTTGTCTTCAAATGCCTATTGCTGCTTTGTATAACCTTCTAACCAAGAGCCGACTATACCAACTTTGTATGTTGTGTTCCACCTCTGAGGTTCAGAATGTGTTGACATTTTACTTTGTTTGTTCTGTAGGCTGTGATAATTTTTTTGACCACAGGACAGCAGTACAGTATGTCTTTCTTGCTAGCAGCCTTATTAAATTGTAATTCGGCCAATTGAATAGGGCTCTATTTAAGCACATAGCCTATTTTTTTATAGAAGTAACTAAAAACTTCTATAAAAAAATAGGCTATGTGCTTAAATAGACCCCTATTCAATTGGCCGAATCGCAATTTAATAAGGCTGTAAATGTCTGGGCCTGTTTGTTTTGTTTGGGACAGCCTTGTGATGATGAGATATTAACCTTTGGGGAGTATGGCACACTGTTGAGATTCATTTTAATTGTTTAAATGTCCAAAAGCAGTGTAAGGTACAGGTCTCCCCTAACACAAACTTTTAATTGATGTCTTCAGTTTGCACTGAGTTGTGTGTAAATGTCCATTTGTGCACTAACATATGCTGCAGCATCTCATACAGGGGGGGACAATTCCCAGTGTTGACTAGTAGATGGTGCAATTTATTCAAGAATGCAACCCTGTACCAGAGCTTTTACATGTTTCCCTCTAGCAGAGGGTGAAACGTTTCTCCTATTTGTGTATTATGAAGATATTTATTCTCAAGGTGGCAAGTAGATGGCAGTAGGAACTTGTACTGTTTATTGTAAGCAGCAGTGCGAAGAAAAAAAAATGTTAACTCTTTATTTGCAGATGTTTGCATATTATATCTTCAGAGTTAGGGGATATATATGAAAAATATATGCATGGTTTATCTTTGCAATGTCTTAAATATCCATATGTGGCTGGTAGGAGGGTTATTGTGAGAAACATATGTAATATAATAGGAAAATCTCAAGCATTCACTCACCTCCCTCATATAAGTAAGTTTGATGTAGCAGTGCAAAAGGGTTTAAAGATGTCTTTCTCTTGTCCTCAAAACTTTTTCACCTGGTTCAACACTCAGAGGTTCAATGTGTGTTGTATTTGATTTCTTATTTAGATTTATAAGTTGAAATTTAGACTGTTGGTTTCTATACAGGCGGTAACATTACACTCATATACACCCATCTACAGTATTGTATTCAACTGTCTAAAAATTTACACCTAAGACTTGCTGTTTTTACTGTAAATAAGACCTTTGTGATTCTCTGAGTTATTTTGAGTGGGGCTACTCACACCTGTTGTGTTTTCCCACACACAGACTTGGTTTTTAGCTAATTACATACACATATAGCTAATTTATACACTAATATAAAAAAAAAATATATATATATGTGGGAATAATAAGACCTGAGGTATAATGTCCTGATTTCTTACAGTTGTATATACTAAGTTATATTTAGAAAATACACATTGAAGTCATGTTAAAAGTTGTCTGTACATAAGCCATATTTTTACAGCCTTCTACAAGCCTTCTACAAGCTCACAACCAATGGGAAGGAGCCAGAGCGTCAAGTGTTTTGGGTGCCATCAGCCTGGACACATCAAGAGAGATACAGCTACCAGTCCAGTTCACTTTTTGGAAGAGTAGGGCCTAGAGACAAGTAGTAATACAGCAGCCCCATATGGGCCAGAAGAAGATAACCCTTACTCTCCAGTGTTCATTTTGCAATCACAGAACAAGGATAATCAGCAGTCCCACCTTCATCCTGTTTGGGTGCAGGGCAAGCAAGTTTCAGGGCTTAGGGACACTGGTACCGCCATCACCATGGTCCACACTGACTTGGCACCTCACTCTACTCTGTTGCCCAAACAATTGATGGTCATGGTGGCTGAAGATGCTAAATTTTCCATTTTAGTCACCCGCTTGGACCTGGATTGGTGCACTGGTAAAGGGATTCGAGAAGTGGGAGTGATGACTGGACTGCCTGCTGATGTGCTGTTGGGGAATGATTTTGGGCCCATGGAGAGTCAATACCTTCACCCCATCACTAGAGCTCAAGTTGCCAGGAAGTCTCAGGGAGAAGAGGAACAGACAGGTTACCTGGAGCTTATATTAAGTCCATTACCTGCTGCGGAAGTAGGTGAGAGCTGGGGTAATGTAGAGGATCTCAAACTAGCACTTCTTAGCGATTAAACTTTGGCTGGAGCTAAGCAAAGGGCTGAACAGCAAGATGGTCCAAAGAGAGATTATTATGTCTGGGAGAAAGAGTTGCTATACAGAATTCCTGTAGTTTCCAAAGGGGAAGAGGGGGAAAAGAATACTAGACAGAGATACCTCAGGGTTTCTGGGGGGAAAATTGTTGGCCTTAGCTCATGAGGTCCCTTTGGCTGGTCATTTGGGCATCAAGAAAACTCGCCATTGTGTAACTAGGGTGTTCTATTGGCCTGGAGTGTATTGGGATGTGATTACCTATTGCACTTCCTGTGACACATGCCAACGCCAGAGACTGGAAAGGTGTTTGGGTGCCTTTGCAGCCCTTCCCTGTGATAGAAGCTCCTTTTCAAAGGTTGGCCATAGATATTGTGGGACCTTTGGCTAGAATCAGTAGGTCAGGCAAGCAGTTCATTCTCACTGTAGTGGACTATGCTACCCGTTATCCTGAGGCAGTCCCCTTAACAAAAATCCCAGCACCAAAGATAGCAGAAGCTTTGATAAGGGTGTTTTCCCATATGGGTTTTCCCCAAGAAATTTTGTCAGACATGGGCCCACAATATATGGCTAGTGTAGTACAGCTGTTAAGGAAGTTGTGTGGGATTAAACACCTGACTGCCTCTCCATATCATCCTTAAACTAATAGCCTGTGTGAGAGCTTCAATGGAACCCTAAAACACGTTGTGCGCTTTTATGCAACAGGAGAAAGATTGGGCACGGCTGCTCCCTTGCTTGCTCTTCGCTTACAGGGAGGTGCCACAAGAGTCCACTGGGTTCTCCCCTTTGAACTCTTGTATGGCCGCCAAGTTCGAGGTCCATTGAATGTGATCAGAAAGACCTGGGAGGGGGATTATAGTCAACATCCAGTATTAGTAGCTTCTTACGTGGTAGCATTTAGATAAAAGCTGTCCAGGTTAACTGGACTGGTCAGGGAGCATGTGAAGGCAGCCCAAGGTAAAGCTAAGAAGTATTATGATAGAGGCACATGAGAAAGAGAATTAAACATGGGTCAGGAAGTATTAATGCTAGTGCCTAACCCACAGGACAAATTACAAGTTAAATGGGTGGGACCATATATAAATCAGCAAGAAACTGAACCCTCATATGTACATTTGGCAGAAATGTGACCAGGGTGGCCCACTTTAATAGATTAAATAGTTATCAGAGATGACCCTCACATCTACTGGCCATTTTTTTAACTACAGGGAGTGACTTAGAGGAGGGAGTATTACCTGACATGTTATCTTCATCTAAGCAGGGACCTATGGACACTGGTATGGAACAAAACCATAGTTTAACTAACCCACAGAAGCAGCAGTTAATGGATACTTTAGCTCCTTATCGTCCCCCATTTTCAACTAACCCAATGTGCACTCCTTTAGTCACTCATCAAGTTCGTACAGATAGGTGTGCCCCCTTAAAACAAGCTTTATATAGGGTTCCTGAAGCGGTGAGAGCTAGTATGTGGCAGGAATTATGCGCAATGCTACAATTTGAAGTTATTGAGCCATCCAGTAGCCCCTGGGCCTCACCTGTGGTACTGGTGCATAAGAAGGATGGAACCACTCGGTTCTGTGTGGAGAATAGGAGACTGAATGATCGGATCAAAAACAGATGCATATCCTACGCATGTACAGTACGAGTTGTTGGATCACACAGCTAAGTACTTGACCACTCTGGAACTCTCCAAAGGGTATTGGCAAATTCCCTTTGAGGAGACTGACAGGGACACGCCAGCATTTGTCACTCCTTTTGGACTGTACCAGTTCAAGGTGATGTCTTCTACCTTCCAAAGATTGGTGGATAAGTTGTTGCAAGGGCACCAAGGTTTTCTGCAGGTCCACCTGGATGATATTGCCATTTTTAGCAATACATCAGAAGGGACACCTACACCACATCAGCCAAAGTTTGTGCACATTTGAACAGACAGGGCTTACCATCAGGCCAGATAAATGCCAATGGGCTAAGGCTGAAGTGCAGTATTTGGGTCACTGGGTAGGCAGAGAGGAGCTCAGACCAGAACCAGCCAAGATAGAAGGAATAGTGGCTTGGCCTATACCCCAAACCAAAAAAGCAGGTAATGGCTTTCCTAGGTACCACAGGGTATTACTGAAAGTTTATTCCTCAGTTCATCACCCTAGCCAAGCCATTGAAGGACCTCACACAGAAGAAGATGCATCTTCTGATACAGTGGGCCCCTGCATGTGATGTAGAATTTCAGGCCCTCAAGGATGTTCTCACTTGCTCTCCTATTTTGGCTTCTCTGGATTATAATCGCCCTTTGTAGTACAGACAGACGCTTCCACTTTTGGACTAGGGGCGGTGCTGAACCCAAAGGACGAGCAGGGGATAGAACATCCCATTGCTTATATCAGCCGAAAGTTGCTGCCTAGGGAAGTTGCCTATGCAGCGATCGAGAACGAGTGCTTGGCTGTAGTCTGGGCCCTAAAGAAATTCAGCATTATCTTTATGGGAGGGAACTTGTGGTGGTGACCGATCATAATCCCCTGTGTTGGTTGTCCAGGGTGGCTGGAGACAACGGCGACTGCTGTGCTGGAGCTTAGCTCTTCAGATATTTAATTTTACAGTACTACACCAGAGAGGAAACGTGCATTAAAATGCTGATGGCCTTTCCAGACAAGAAAGAGTGTAGCTGGCCAGTCATCTGATAGAGATCACTGTCCAGGCTACACTAGCTGCCGCGGGAGCAGTTGTGAAGAACAGACTCTTGGGACCAATTTATATTATATAATTGACGTTATGTGTTTAAACTCTATATTACATTTCATTTGTAGCCAGTTCATAAATAGTTAACTAATTTAGAATGTTGTGAGGTAATCTGTAACTGATGTTGAGAGGCAGTTATTAAAACAGTTTTGCTTTTGCTAAAGGAGACATAAAAGATGGTATTTCTGTCCATTTATTATTTTGCCAAGGCTGCCGTTTGCCTGCACTGTCCTGATCTCACATTAAGGGGATATATATACATGCAAGTAGAGTGCACACCTAGACTCTCCAAGAGCCATTGGTCTATATTCTGCTAACAAAGATGGTAAGGATGGTACAATGCTGCTGGGTAAGCTTGAACTAGGTTCTTTCTAAGCCCAATGAAGCAGATCATAACAAACATAAATCAACTTTTACAGCTTACTGAGACCTTTGGATCTCCTAGTTAAATCGGTTACTCCATTATAAGGATCTATCTATCTATCTTCACTGTCTCTTGGACACCGATACTGTCATCAATACACATCAGCATTGGGAGATGCTCCACATCTCAATAATGAGTGGTAAGCGACAGTGTCGCAGCTAGCTATGCTCCAGAATGCCTATCAAAGAAACAGTGAGAAATTAACTAACAGTAACAGACCTGGCACAACCACGTTTAATAAATTGTGGTCCCACTCGACTATCTTTGCCAAGAAAATATTATGGATAAGCACAACCAGAGAAATAAAGATTTGATGTGCCAGGCATGCTGCCTTCCGTTGGGTCATGAAGAGTCGTACACAACAGAACAACTAAACAAGAAGAACAATGTTAATCCAACCTGACTCCCCTTTTCATGGAGACTTAATGACTCACTCATAGCCCAAGAATTTTTTTTTAACCAAACAGAATTTCACCTCATTAATTATTTTCATAATAATTCAGGTTCTACATCTTACCATCTGATCGAGTGGGAAGTACACAAAGTCACTGATATCAGTTGCATCACATTGTAAAAAGAAGTTTCTTGGAACTCATGTCTGATTGTACCTCAAAATGCCAAGTCCTAGTACAAATCTATAAACACAATCTCTCAGATTTTCTCTGACACCAAATCCAATCAATTAGGAGAGAATTACAAGACTTGCAACTATCCGGAGTATTCCAAACTGTGCTTTGTACTAAACAATTATTTTATGATAATAAATCACATTCTCTCCTAGCAGCAAAACGAAGTGTGAAAACTAGATCTCATATTACAGCAATCAGGAAGTCAGACAACTCTATTAAATATCACTTTAAAGAGATAGAACTAACTTTTATAAACATCTATTCTTCCCTATATCACCTCCACAAATCTCAAACTCGGAAAGCCCATCTTCTTCAGAAGTCCAGAACTTCTTGGAAAATTGCTGAAGTCCGGAACTGTGATTTTGCGCTTTCAGAAATGTAAACAATAAATGTGCCCAAATCCTCAATGACGCCACAGGGCCTGTCAGTTTCACAACCTTTATTCTGAAAACAATTTAAATTAGGCTACAAACTGTTAGATATCTGTAATAATATTCTTAAATTGTGCATATCAATACAAAATGATTACAAATTGATTTTTTATACCCTAGATTGATATTTTTAAATCAGGTACGGTTTGTCATGGCATCTCAAATGGGGGCAATATGAGAAGACTGATCAGTCTCATCCAGCAGTCTCACACTGACCAGAATGAACTACTGCCATTAAGTATTGATACTGAAAACATGTTTGATCAGGTTCACTGGGGTTACATAGAAACTCTTCATAAAAAAATCTGGTTTAAAAGCCCAGTCCTTCATGCTATCACTCTACAAACCCCCTTCCATGATCCTATTCTTAAAGAAAGGTAGTTCTCAGACATCATCTGTTTATAATGGAACTTGACAGGGCTCTCTCCTCATCGCCTCATCGTTGCCCTAATCATGAAACCCTTAAGCTCCACAGTCTAGTTAATCCAGATATAACCAATCCAGTGATAGGCCAAGACACTCATTGCTTTACTTGGAGATTATGTTTGTAGGCACCTTAACAAATCTATAAAAAAAAATGACTTATTTGCCAGCTTTGATGTGGGTCCTCCTAGAATTTGGCAAAATTTATAATTTTAAGATTTATAAAAGTGAAGCTTTCCCAATCAATATTGCTTTAAACTGCATTATGACCCTTTAAAAAAATCCTTCCCATATGCCTAGAAAATTGAATCCATAAAATACTTGGGAATCTCTCTCATTAAATGGTATCAAACAATACAGAACCACAAAATGCCAAGATTAATATAGAGAATCAGGAAGGAACTCCATCAATGGCATCACTATTCAATTTATTGATTGGGTTGGATTTTAAGCTTGTAAATAAAATGTTTTCGCATATTTCAAACACTATCAATTAATATTTCTAAACATGCTTTTACTTGTTTAGAAATCTGCCTTTCTGCACTATCTGCGCAGGACACAAACCTAAAACAGATTACAAGATGGTTTCTACCAAAAGGTGAAAAACTGTAAACTCATCATCAAAACTCATTGGATATCCCCCCCTTTACTTTTTTGGTATGGGCTAACCTATATAACAAAAAAATATCTATCAAGCAATGGCCAACACTTTGGAGACTATGTTCTAAAATATGCTTATTTAACACTAAGCTTTCCTGCTTACCAACCTTCCTCCTTATAAGAATACCCTCCTGCTAACCAAACATTTATTAAGTGGGAATCTCAAGGCATTTCAAAGGTGTGACATCTCTTTGCTGGGTCCAGATGCTAATTCACTACCTTATATGACAGCCTTTGAACTGATTTGCCTAAAGCATCCCCACAAGAGAAAATTCAAATTTCTAAGCTTTGTTTTCTTTTTGACTTCCGATTTTCATAAAACAGATAAACCATCTTAGGTACTTACCTGAGAGGATAAACTGAATGATATTTTTAATCCATCAGTATATGACCCCTCTATTATCCATCAGACATTGGTAATTTGTTCTCTTGTGCCTCTATCTCTGGGGAACCCGGCTTGAACAACTGATAGTTCCCGGTGCAAATACTGTTAGAGCCAAGCTTATAGGATCTTAAGCATTACCATGCTAGCATGTGAAATTAGTGCAATTATTCGATAATTGAAGCACTCTTTGGCACTGCCTTTTTTGGATTGGTATATAGACTGACCTTTTCCAGTCTATTGGCCTATGTTGAGTTTTCCAAATTTGTTGGCATAAGTCAAGCCAGATTTTCACGGCATCATCTTGTAGAATTTTGAAATGTTTAATTGGGATTCCATCACCTCCTACAGCCTTGTTTGCAGAAAGGTATCGTAGGGCCCATCTCACTTCGCTCTCCAAGATGTCTGGATTCAGCTAATTGGACAAACTATTGAGGTCATTACTGCTGTTCAAGTCCTTTCTGTATAGATCTTCAGTGTATTCCTGCCACTTCTTTATCCAAACTTCTTCTGTTAAGTCCCTCAAATTTTTTCCTATCTCCACTACCTTTCACTTTCCTCTTTATCCTGGGCTGTTTTCAAAGCCTCATCCGACAGCCAGTTTGCCTTTTTAGTTTTCTTTCTTTTGGGGACATTTTTGTTGCTGATTCCTGGATAATGTTGCAAACTTTGGTCCATTCTATCTTCCATGTCTAGTCACTTAAAACTATTCTTTACTTCCACTGCATATTCACAAGGAATATTATTTATTTTGTATCTCCTTGGTCTGATGATTTTCTACAAGAGATCAAATTGCCAATGTCCGAGGTATAATAGAGAAAGAAAAAACATTTACTTCTGCATCATAGACTATTCTAAAGCCTTTGACTATGTGGATCACAAAAAAATGTGGCAAGTTCTTAAAGAGATGGGAATACCAGATCATCTCACCCTCCTCCTGAGGAATCTGTATGTGGACCAAGAAGCCACAGTCAGAACAGAACATGGGACCACGGAATGGTTCCAGATCAGAAAAGGTTCTATATTATCACCTTATTTATTAAACATAAACGCAGGGCACATCAAGCGTAAGGCGGGCTGGATGAATCCAATGCCGGAATCAACAGCCTCAGATCCGTGTATGATACTACTCTGATGGCTGAAGATGAGGAGTTCAAGAGCTGGCCTGCTGCTCAACTTTAAAAAGATGAGGATCATGGCAAACAGCAATCTAAGTTTCTGGCAAATAGATGCAGAAGAAGTGGAGACAATGACAGATTTTAATTTCCTAGGGTCCAAGATCTCTTCAGATGGTGACTGTGAAATTAAAATCCATTTTCTTCTGGGGAGGAAATCTATGGCAAGCTTGGACAAACTCGTAAAAAGTAAAGATATTACATCAACAAATGTCTGCATAGTTAGAACTATGGTATTCTCAGTAGTAACATACATGTGAGAGCTGGACCATAAAGAAGGATGAGCACCATAGAATTGATGCCTTTGAACTGTGGTGTTGGAAACAACTGCTTAGAGTCCCTTGGACTACAAGAAGATCCAATACATCAGTAATTCAGGAAATCAAGACAAACTGTTCACTGGAAGATATGTTCATGAGGCTGAAGTTCAAATATTTTGGTCATATCATGAGAGGACAGGATTCCCTAGAGAAGGCTCTGATGCTGGGAAAGATTGAGGGCACATGAAGAAGGGGATGACAGAAGTGAAGATGGATAGATGAGGTCATGGAAGCAATTAACATGAAATTGACAGATGTTCCTGGTGTGCTATGGTTCAAACAACAAATATGACCCATCAAAACCTTAATAAGATTTACACTGCAGTCTCTCCTCTCTGGAGGCAATGTAGCCAGGTAGATAGCCTATCCCATTTCTTCTGGACCTGTTCATATGTCTAAACATTATTGTACAAGAAGTCTCACCGTTATTGAACAATATGACTCTACTGTTTTCCATACCACTATATAAGCTACCCTGACACAAATTAAAGCTAATTAAACATACTGTGTTTGACAGGAGCTAGGTGCTCCCTTGCAGCCTCCGGAAAGAAAATTAAATTTCCTGCTATATCCCAGGTCATCAACAAACATATGTACAATGGAGAAACTTACTGCCTTGCTTTCACATATTAAAAAAAATGTTCAATAAAACCTAAGGCTGCAATACTCCTTGCTCTATTTAACCTCACTTTGACATACAAAACTCCATACAGGGGCAGAGCTACCGCTAGTGCTGGCGGTGCTATACACCAGGGCCCTGCACTGGGGGGTTAAGTGCTCACACCCTGGTCCACCCTGCCACGCCTCCCCTCTGCCCCAATGAGACCCTAACGCGAGGAAGTGGAGTGGAGCATGGCACATAGGCAGAACATGGAGGTAAGTATATGTATATATTAAAATATATTAATGTGTATGTATAGATAGATATATAGTATATACAGTATATTATATACACATAGGTAGATAGATAGATAGATAGATAGATAGATGCATATGCATATATATCGTTTTAATGTTTATTGTTGTTGTTCAGTCCTTCAGTCGTGTCTGACTCTCGTTGACCATAAGGACACAGCACGCCAGGCATATTTATGTCTAGTGGTGCTCATCCATATGGTTTTCTTTGCAAAGATACTGGAGGTGGTTGCCAGTTCCTTCTCCAATGGGACACAATTTGTCTGCCTTATCTGCTAAGACCTGCTCAGCTTGGGTGACCCTATATGGTATAGCTCACAGCTTCAGTGAGGTACACAATTCCCTTCACCACAACAAGGTAGAGTTCCAGAAGGGGATTTTGAAACTTACTTAAGCCAAAATCTTTAGCTATCAACAATTGTAATACTAGATGCACGTGTTTGGCTCTTATATGCTGTCAAATATATGTTTCTATAAATATATATTAGTTACGTAGCAGTAATAATATATTAATATTCACAATTTAACAATTTACCTGGCAAAAAAATAACTGCTGTTCAATTCCAAAGCTGTTATGTGTGCACTGGCAGAGATGGCACTAAAGTATATTGTAAACAAATTATTAGAGTTGCTACAAGGAATTTCATCTATCCAACCTTCTACGTTTTCTTCATAATACCTATACCAGCTGCTCCTCGCATCCAGCCTGAATTTCAGTGTCTGAAATGAAACATTTTAAGTCTGTAGATGAATTACAGATGAATTACAGATGTCAGAGTCAGAGTCATGCTTAGACACTTCTGGGACTTGTGGTTCTTTGCTATTCATTCATGAAGGCACTAGGTACCAAGATGTGCAAGCAGCAATAGTTTATAGCCATGTTATCTTTTTCAGTGCTGTCACATGGTGTTCCCTACAGGAAGCCACTCCTAGGCAACTGCCTAATGCCAAATTAATCCCTGGAAACATCTTCACAGGGGTCGTGAAAAATGTACACCTCTTCTACTTATTCGTCATCTTTTAGTTCTTTTTCTTCTAGATCTTCTTCTAGTTCTTATTCTTTTTTTCTAGTTGTCTTATTTTAGTACTTTTAGTTTTTCTTCTAGTTCTTAGTTCTTCTTCTTCAAGTTATTCTTCTAGTTCTTCTTCTAGCTCTTCTAGTTCTTCCTTTTTTTATTGCTCTTATTTATATAATTCTTCAAGTTTTTCTAGTTCTTTTTCTTCTAGTCCTATCTTCTTCTTCTAGTTCTTCTAGCTCTTCTAGTTCTTCTTCTTCTTCCTCTCTCTAATAAAATGCTCTCTATGGAGAACCCTTATAAATCATTTGATATTTTGTTCACTCATCCCCTCTGGCAAACCAATATAAAGCATTTCATATTTTGTTTGCTCGCTGCCTCTGGTGACCATCCGTCATTGCTGGTCATTCATAACTAAAAATCCACCAAAAACATCATGATGATCATAATTAACCATTCAAAATGCATGCAATCTGACTGTAGGTCACCTGCACAAATCTCCACTGAGCATACTCATTATAATAGTTTATATTTTTTATGTAACTCAAAAAAAGCTAATGCGATCTAAAAAAAATCAAAAAGGGCATGGAGGCCTCTTATATTACTATTATGATGGCAAATTTCAAACAAATTAATTCAGTAATTTTTTTCCTACCAGTGAACAAACTTCCTATGTTGACAAATCATTTCATCTCTCCAGAATTCAACATAAATCAACTTTATATTAGCTGAACATAATTTCTTAAAATTGGCACAAAAATCAGACCCTCAATCCCTCCCAAAATACAAAATTTCAAACAGATACGTCAAACCAAGTGTGATGTCCAGGAGGGCCCACTGGACTTTTGGGGACTATGGACTATTGTGTGCCCTGAGAGGAACCTGGTACCAGAACACAGCTCCTTCCCTTTCTCACCAAAGACAATGCCCAAACCCCTGGATACCTGGACTGGATTGCCATGTTGGCCCAAGATGGATACTGCCAGTAAAGATGTGTGTGTGTGCACCATATTGTGTTATTGCAAAGCCCAGGACCTAAGACTGTTTAGGACTACTGGACTGGTGTGGGACAACATGGATTAGCTGTACGGTCACTTTCACCAGGAAGGTGACTTCCAAGCCTGGATACTGGGACTGTGACAGCCATATTGTGTGTTCATTTGTTGATGATGGGATGGTACTCAAACATGTTTGGTTTCTAAATGCTGCATTTTCCCCAGGGAGATTCATAAAGTGCATTACCAAAGTCCTGGGGAAGAGGAGTCCAGTTACAGGGTTACTTGGTTGTGGGGTGGGATGTTTTCAGCTGACTAAGGGAGGCAGGTTGGCCCAATACATTAAAGGAGTTAAACAGACACTATGGGCCTCATTGAATTAAGCAATTGTAAGTTACTGGAGCCCGTAATGTAGCCCGTAAGCTAATTTGCTATTCAACTAGCGTATTACAGGCTTGAAATCCCTGCGGTTGTTATAAAAGGAACTTACACCCATCTAAGCCTTTGCTCTTTCACATCTGCAAGAGTTACAATCTCTAAAAACGCAATTCGCTATTCAATTGCTACAATTCCGCAAGCCTGCAAACGTTTTCACACCCGGAAAAAGGAAATGTAGAAGAAAATACTACAGGTACCAGATGGGACCCGCAAAGGGCTTAAAGTCATGTTCATAGCACTGTAAATGCAATAAAAAAAATCAATACTGCACTGTAAAGGATGGGTAAAGCAATGAAAGACATTAGAATTAATTGCACAACAGTCTCAAGCTCGCAAATCAGGAACAAAAAAATCTATTATGTTTATGTTTCATTTTGGGGTTATATCGATCTCAGAATCAATGAATTAATACATATCAGGCCACCCACATGGACTAGAACAGTATTGGCATTCGTTTTTATTCTTTTGTATTTTGCGGGTGTGCGAGTCCGATTGCATATTGGACCTCTAAACGCTAATTGATTGATATGTAACCTCCATCTTATAACGTTGTAACGATGACGATCTCATTTTCTATTGGCTGTTTTTAAATGGGTAGTTATGGCCTTGCTTAATTGATCATGTTCACGCTCAGAAATGCTACATACAATTCCATGGTTTATGTTTTTGGCTTCTGGCCCATAATCTGCGGGCTTGCTCAATTAACTTGCTCCGTAATTGTAGCAGAGTTCAAGCCCGCAGCAAGCCAGCATACATCCAGCCTGTATACCATGAGTTCGGCCTTGCAATTGAATGAGGCCCTATGTCTGTAAAAGAGGATTACAATATCACCCCCTGTGGTGAGGGATTCCTGACAGAGGAACATTAGCTCTTGACATTAAGTTGTGAAATCCACTTTTCTCAAGCAAGTGTCTGGATAAAAAGGGCCAATTAGCCTGTGTAGTAAGTTAGGCTCCATGACCCAGGGGGTCATTGGAGAGGTGACATCACTTGATGGACAGGCCTTCCCACGTAATCAGGGTGGGGGCTGGTGGAGATTGGTGGGATTGTGTTGGTGACTGAACATGATTGGACTGTGTTGTGCATAAAAATGTTGTACCACCATCAAAAAAGGAGTTGTGAGTTTAAACAGACATAATCATTGTGTATGCTTTATTCTGGGGAAGATAATAATTCTAATCACTGGGATTACTTCTACGGAAATTCTTTCCTTTAGAAATTGTGGAACTGTTAATTATATGTATTGCTTTGGCAAGCATTTGGCCATTTAGCAAAATATCATTCTACTTGAATACTTTTTAAGTACTGCATACTTACATCCATTGATTCAATGTAGGTAGGGTTGTAACCCTCACATCTCTCCTGTACTTAACTTTACTTTGCAATAAACCAATTCAAGAATGAAAGCCCCAAAAAAGAGAAGCAAAAAGCTATGAAAAATGTCTGTTGTTTATCTCTACAATCTTCTTGGTACCCCAACTTCTAAAGCTACTGGATCCATCTCAACAATTCTCTGGATAATCCATTTAGTAGATCCTAGTTTAATCTTTGCTATGGATCTGATACTCAATCTTCTTATATAGCTTTCCTTCTTTATAGTTTCTTATAGCTTATATATATGGGACAGAGGCACTTGGTTATTCAGCTTCTCAGGAGTCAAACTTTTTACTGTGAATGTGTTTACATCATATCTACTTATATAGTGACTATGCTTTGTTTACATGATCCATTATGACACATCTGTGATGTAAGAATGTGTGGGCTACAAGATGTTTTATCAACTAGAAGATAATTTGGCTAAACAAACATGCATACAAGAGTGAACAAATACCATCTAAAACTTTAAAACAGCTCTAAAATTTTGAAGTCAGATAATATCTGACTGAAGTTTAAGAAATATAACTGTATATCTTCTCTCATATTGCTTTTCAACCTCCCACTTTACATTCACTGTTACTTCACTTAATTCTGCCCCTTACCCACAGTTACCATGTTTGGTCTCTAAATGCTGCATTTTCCCCAGGGAGATTCATAAAGTGCATTACCAAAGTCCTGGTGAAGAGGAGTCCAGTTACAGGGTTACTTGGTTGTGGGGTGGGATGTTTTCAGCTGACTGTTTTCAGGTTGGCCCAATACATGAAAGGAGTTAAACAGACACTATGGGCCTCATTCAATTAAGCAATTGTAAGTTACTGGAGCCCGTTAGCTAATTTGCTATTCAATTGGCGTATTTTTGTGAGCCGCAAGCGGTCTACGGATTACGGGCTTGAAATCCCTGCGGTTGTTATAACTTTTATATATGGGACAGGGGCACTTGGTTATTCAGCTTGGGTAAAGCCTCCTGAATGCTATCCTCATATCTTTCGTGGGTGCCAAGAAGCTAGAACTGTGGGGCACATGTCAGGGACAAGTGCAAGAGTCACAGATGCAGGTTCGCTAGCAGTCATGGGATATAATATGTGGGAGTAAAACTTGAGGTGCATGATGTCTACAGCATCTAACACTCACACAGCAACCACTCTCTCCCAGGAGGTGGAGGAGGACATCAACATCCAAATACAGCACAGCTAGAGATGAACAAGCATTTTCAGGAGGTGAAGGGCATACAGAGAGACCTGCTCAAGTTGATGAGATGGATCAGGCTAACAGGAGGTACCAAAGACTTGAATACAAACAACAACAGCAAGACTTTGCAGAGGCCGTGGAAGGGCAGCTCTCTGGACTAAACACAGTGGGGGACCTCATAGAGTGGGGGACCTCATGGTAATCATGACGGAACACTTTCCATACAAGACTGCAACACACCCTTCCACCACACCTGCCTGCCCACCAGCTTCTCCTCCACCTCTGTCCTTTCCATGTGCCAAAGCCTGTATAGTGCAGGAGTGAGGGCCTCTGTGTTAAAGAGGAGGAAGAAATAGGGTTGTCATATATTCCAGGCCTCTGGGACAATAATAGGTCACATTTTTGGCATATGCCTGATGGGCACAGGTGAGCTAATCAGAAACAAGATGATGCTTGTTGTTCAAACCCAGGTGATTTCTGTGTTTCTGATTAAGGCAAGCAGTAATATGCCTAAAATGTGACCTTTTGATTGTCCCTGATGACTGGAGATGAGAAACACTGATGTATTCCCGTTTTTGGGAGGTTTCTGTTTATTCTTTTCAGGTAGATTTCCAAACAGTTCTACCTAAAACCTCAAGTAAGCCATATATAGTGCAAACCAACAACATACATGTACATAACCACAACATATAGTTGATTTACATCACATATTAACTTATAAAGTCAAGCCTCAATCACTATATTTTATTTTTAACCTTACATAAGAGGAGAAGATTATTGCCAACATGTTGTTAAATCTAAATTGTTATATTCTGCCCATAATTTCCAAATACTGTAATTTGATATTCCTGCTCTAACACAGCATAATAAATGTTCTATATTCAGAATATTTGCCAAACTTTTTATCTAGTCTAATGCCTGGCATTTGCAATTGCACCAGTGAGCCCCTATAACAGTTCTAGTAGCCAAAAGTAAGACAGAAAGTCATGAAATAAAACGCACATACATTGTGCCAATGTTTATGAATCGTTTACAAATTCTTTATACATTATACTAAGAATTCAGCTTTGTGGATCTCTGATGTGCATGCATATTTATAGGATGTCCCATCCAATGTTCTTCTTTACAGTGTCATTACAATGCATCATTGTGAAATAACAGATCAGTACTAAACAATATGCACTGTTTAAATAACTCTATGTTTTGACAGATAATGCAGCATTGGTAGCACTGCTTGGAAATCAACAGTTGGTAGGATTGCTTATTGGAACATTACTAAAATGCACATATCCATCCTTTTGGGGAGTGTTTTGTCCCCCACCGAGTGGTGTCATACTATTTTTCAAGGTCACTTGCGTTCTGCAGGTGTTTGGGATTCCATTCTCCAAGGTTATAATCATTCCGTTGTACTGCTCAGATGAAGAAAATATGTAGGTGTTATGCACTATCACTGTTAGTTCCATTTTAGGAAGTGAATTCTTGGAGAACCACTTATCTGAATGTATAATTATTCTGGTGTACTGACCAGATATGACAAATATGTAAATGTAATGCATTTTTCTAGTTTTATAAGTTAGATAGGTTTATTGTTTTATTTTTTGTAAGCCTCATGGCCCCCTTGGATTTTATTTTTATGTTGTCTTATAACATTGGTGATCATGGTTCTAGTAAATTGATATTGAATGCCAGCCTCTTTGTTTTACAATGGGTGATTATGGGCATATAAACTTGACACATGGTGGTATTGCCATTAACAAACAGTATGTTTCTGCTTGTATATTCAAGTTCTTTGATTTAAACCAAGGGCATAAGTGTGTGATATTGTTGTCATGCTATTGTGCTCCAAAGTGAACTTGAATACATTAGCAGAAAGCTAAAGCAAACCTGTGTTACCAGCACTCATCGTACTGAATGCTCAGACAAGTTATTGTTGAGAAGAGTTGTATATGTACTTAAGATGTATCTATTTATATGGCAAGTGGGTATGCATTTACTCATATAGATCTTTATTAAGAAAGGGGGTCAGTGTTTAATTGTGTGAGTAGGTATTTGTAACTGACATTGTAATTTATTCAATTGTTCTACAGTATTGTTGTATAGGGCTTGATAAACCATTAGTAAGTTTACTTATGTGCTTTAGGATTTGTAGGCTTCAATTGTATTCAATTATTTAATTTCAGACCTGAAATGCTTCTTCAGGTTATTTTTTTTCTCCTACTAGGATAATCCTAGGTACTTAAGTGCCTCATAAATGTTATTGTAAGAGTTTTCACTGGTCTTGCAGGAGGTTGAGTTTACATACCGTGGGCACTAAAAAAAAACCTTATGAGAACACTTAAGATTTTCAATAACTCAATAATTACACTTTAGGTAAAATCTCCAGTACAGAAGGGAACAGTTCATAAGTCGTGATTGCTTGTAAAGGTTTGGTACAGGAGGTACGTAATAGCTAAAAGGTTCCCTACGCATTCCCACGAAAGCTAAATAATCAAGACCTAAAATATTCACTGTACTGTTGCTTTTAAACTCCCTCTTTATTATTCTACAAAAGAGGTAATCATCCCACCTGCAATCATACTGTATCTACATTTAAATAGTAAACATAAATGCTTGAGGTAGCATTCTGAAAACAATATAGAAATTACACAACCAAAAAGAGAAAAGACCTCTAATAATGTTGCTGTAAATAAGCAAATAGAAAAGTACAGCATATTTCTCAAAAAACTAATGATAATGCTAATGGAACTTTGGTGTGACTCAACTTGAGTGCTTCAAGATACTGTTCATGTGTTTTTTTTTTCTGTTTAAATAATTTTTATTGAAATACAAGCAAAGTACACAAAATGTAATTATACATTGCAAGCAACTTCTCCATGTATCTTAAACCTTTTCTTTTTCTTTTCTTTTCTATTTTTCCTCTTTTCTTGTGATTCTGATTAAGCTTAAATGTTTAATATGTCAAAAAAACAAAATAATAATAATATATGAAAATATAGAGGGGAAGGGGGTAGGAAAGATGGGGGATATTACATTTTGTGGATGCTCTTTGTAATGCAGGTGGGGTGTTGAGTTTCATCTTACTTTTTTTTTCATTCCCGCCTAATTTCAGAGTTCATATTTGGAGCACATTGGAGATGATACGAAAGGAGAAAAGAAGAAGGCCATTAAACATGAGGGCATTGGGAAAAGTATTTTGTTTGTTTAAAATCTTTTTATTAAAATACAGGAAAAGTACAGAAAGCCCAAATGCACATTGCAAACTTGTATCAATTAATTAATATAAAATACTTTTCCTTGCATATTGTCTTTTTTTCCATTTATATATTTTTTCTTTACAATTACAAATAACATTAACAACCTAACGTTGCTCATAAACCATAATAAATAAATAAAGGGGGGGAGGAGGAGAAAGGGGTAATGACGTTTGTTATCATTATTCGTCTTGTAGTTTAGACTTTAATTTATTATTCGTTAATTTCAGCCCACAGGTCCCAATAAGCTGCCCATTTTCAATATTTCTGATCTAGATCATTGTGCATATGTGTTAAATTCTTCTCCAGACTTACTCAAACGTGGGCATATTTGTCTTCCAATTCTTTGCTATTACGCTTCTAGAGGCTAAGAAAATCTGGTTTGATAAAAATTGCAGTACCTTAGGGAGTTGAGGTCCAATCTATTCTGTCAAGGCCTTTTCCGTGTTCAGAAGTAGCATCAAAGGAATCTTTTTTTTGAGACAACGTCTATAAGATTAAAGGTGGGTCTTGTGTTGTCTGGAACTTTTTCTCCCAGAATAAATCCAACCTGATGGGTGAATCATGGATGGAAGTAAGTGTGCCAGTATTTTGGAATATAACTTGATATCACTATTTATTAAAGAATAGGCTACTAACCTTTTTTTTTTGTGTATATTTTTGTATTTTCTTTGAAATATTTACAGCAATGTTTAATAATCAAACACATACTTGTCATACAAATAGAATTATTAAATACACAAATTCAGTTTAAACAATTATTCACTTCATAAATTCAATTTAAACATATACTTACTTTAAACTTAAAGATTAATTTCTTCCTATTATATGCTGACTGACAGTTATCATCGTAAAGAATCTTGACCCACTTACAATCCAAATGTGAGATATTGCGATAGATGGGGAAAGTGAGGCGAGAAAGGGGGAGGAAAGGAAGAGAGAGAAAGAAAAAAAAAGGGGGGGGGGGCAATAAACATTATTAGAATCATCTAAAATTATTTTATCCATCCAGGGCGAGGGCTGCCGGCAGTGCGGGGACATTGGGATGCTCCACCACCGCAAATGCGGCCCCTCGCTTCGTGAGGGTCCACATTTGCGGACAAAGACAGCCGACGTTGGAGCCTCCACCACCGCAAATGCGGCCCCTCGCTTCCCGAGGACCCGCATTTGCAGGGAACTGCGTCCCTCGCTTTGCGTGAGCGACGGCTCGTATGCTCACAACTATATATGTGATTGTTTATTTGTAACGCGCCAACATATTCCGTAGCGCTATACATAAGTTAAGTTACAGGCAATGACAAGATCAAGATTCACACATTGCAAAGAGTGGATGGCCCTGTCTTTGAGCTTGGAATCCGGTGTCCATAGCACTTTCCCTAAAGCACCTTGCTGGATTGAAACTCGCAGACTTACAATCTAAAGGTTGAAGTGTGTATGTGGTACAGTAGGGAGATAGTAGTGCTGAGCATGTTAGGGAGGAAGGTTATAGACTTCTTTAAAGAGGTGCGTTTTTATTGATGTTTTGAAGGATTTAAGGCAGGAGGATAGTCTGGTGAAGCGAGGCAAGGAGTTCCAGAGAATAGGGGCAGCGAGAGAAAAGTCCTGGAGGCGGGAGTGAGAGGAGGTGACAAGAGTGATAGAAAGAAGAAGGTCGTAGCAGAATGAAGAGGGCGTGTGGGGGAGTATTTGTAGATGAGAGCAGAGATGTATGGGGGTGCGCTGTTGTTGAGGGCTTTATAAGTTAGGGTCAAGATTTTAAACTTTATTCTGGAGGCTAAGGGAAGCCAGTGAAGTGATTGACAAAGAGGAGCTGCTGACACTTAACAATGTGTACTGAAGATGAGTATGGCGGAGGCATTTATTATGGATTGAAGTGGGGAGAGGCGAGTGATGGGCAGGCCAACAAGGAGAGAGTTGCAATAGTCAAGACGAGAAATGATGAGAGAGTGTATTAGAATCTTAGTAGTGTCTTGTGTAAGGTAATGGCGTATTTTGGTAATTTTTTTTTTTAGATGGAAAAGACAGGATTTGGTTAGCGACTGTATGTGTGGGATGAAAGAGAGGGCAGGGTCCAGTAGAACCCAGAGACAACGGGCTTGGGAGGTGGGAGTGATGATGGCATTTTTGACAGAGAGAGATGTGAGGAATTGAAGCTGTAGTAGAGGGTGGGAAGATTAAGAGTTCAGTCTTAGGCATGTTGAGTTTCAGATGGTGGGCGGACATCCAAGAGGATATACTAGAGAGGCAGTCGGAGACGTGTGCTAGAAGAGAGGGGGATAGATCTGGTGCTGAGAGTTAGATTTGGTCATCTGCATAGAGATGGTACTGGAACCCAAAAGAGTTTATTAGGGTGCCGAGTGAGGATGTGTAGATGGAGAAGAGGAGGGGGCCTAGGACTGATCCTTGGGGTACGCCAATAGACAGGGGGTGAGGAGAAGATGTGCCAGAGAAGGAGACGATAAATGATCGTGCTTGGAGGTATGATGAGAACCACAAGAGAGCAGTGTCTCGAATGCCGAGGGAGGAGAGAATGTGGAGTAGAAGCGAATGATCAACTGTGTCAAAGGCGGCAGAGGTCCAGAAGAAGCAAAATAGAAAAGTAGCCTTTAGACTTGGCGGTGAGCAGGTCATTGGTGACTTTTATGAGGGCTGTCTCGGTGGAGTGTTGGGGCCGAAAGCCGTATTGGAAAGTGTCCAGAAGAGAGTTAGAGGAGATGAAACTGGTAAGGCGGTTATAGACGAGCCGCTCCAGCGGTTTGGAAGCGAGGGGAAGTAGAGAGATAGGGCGATAGTTAGATGCAACGTCAGAATCGGATGAGGGCTTCTTGAGAGTGGGTGTAATTATGGCATGTTTTAGAGATGATGGAAACGTGCCAGAGTTTAGGGAAAGGTTGAAGATGTGTGTGAGAGCTGGGTTTAGTGTAGTAGAGAGGGGAGGGATGAGCTGAGATGGAATAGGATCTGAAGGACAGGTGGTGAGGTGAGAGGATGATATTAGGATGGAGACTTCATCTTCTGTTGCAGGGGTAAAGTAGTTCAGAGTGGCTGTGGGAATGGAGAGGGGGGGGGGAGATTGGGTGTTGTTGGTTAGTTGAGTTGGCTGAGAGAGTGAAGTGTGTGAGCCACGGTGAGAGGAGAGTTCATTGTGGATAGATTGAATTTTATGTGTAAAATGGTTGGCAAAGTCTTCAGCCGTGTGACAGGAAGGGATGGGGGGAGGTAATGGGCGGAGGAGAGTATTGAAAGTGGCAAAAATATGTTTCGGGTTAGAGGACAGAGTTGATAATCGTGATGTAAAGTACTGCTTTTTGGCCAGGTTGAGGGCAGAGGAGTAGGAACATAGCATAAACTTGTAGTGAAGGAAATCTGCTGCGGAGCGTGATTTCCTCCATAGTCGTTCAGCAGTGCGGGAGCACTTCTGAATGTAACGTGTATGTGTAGTGTGCCATGGTTGTGGATGAGATTGAGGGCGTCTGCATGTAGTTATGGGGGCAAGGGTGTCAAGGGTGGAAGAGAGAGTAGAGTTGTAGTGTGAGGTGGCAGTGTCAGGACAGTTGAGGTTGGTGATAGTGCTGAGAAGAGGTTGGAGCACAGTGGAGAGTTGTGTAGGGTCGAGTTCTAGCAGGTTTCTGTGGGTTATTGTGGCTGGGGTTGAAGAAGAGTGATGGGAGGAAGATGTGGTGAGGTTGAAGGTAAGGAGGTGATGGTCAGATAGAGGGAGAGGGTGGATGACTAGGTTGGAGGTATGGGTAATATTGGTAAAAATAAGGTCAAGAGAGTGTCCAGCATGGTGAGTTGAAGAATCTGTAAGTTGTGAGAGGCAGAGGCAAGAGGTGAGTGCAAGTAGTTTGGCGGCTGCTGAGGAGGTGGGGGTGTCAATGGCAATGTTGAAGTCGCCAAGTATCAGTGTGGGAATGTTGGAGAAAAGAAAGTGTGGGAGCCAGGCGGAAAAGTGATGGAGAAATTGAGAGGGAGTACCTGGGGGGCGATAGATTACAGCAACACGTAGAGAGATAGGAGAGAAGAGGCGGATAGTATGGGCTTCAAAAGACGAAAATTGGAGGGATGGGACGGGGGTATGAGGTGAAACATACAGCGAGAAGAAATCATAATCTATTTTTCCTTTAGTATAGACCTTGGAGAAATGTTCCAGAAAAACATCCTTTATTTTATTAGTTTTGGTGATAATTCTACTTCTTTCTTGTATATTAGGTATATAGTTAAAGCCTTTTTCTTTTTTTCAGAAGGTTAGCAAGCATTTTAGATATTTAATTTCCACTTTAAAAAAAAAAATACTATGGCCCTCATTCAATTGCAATTTGGCCAATTGAATTGGGCTCTAAATAAGCACATAAAATATATATTTTTTTTTTTTCAAAATCTTTTTATTGACACATAAGCAGTGTTCAATAACACAATATTGCATAAACAGGATTTTATAACAATATTTTAGATATCTTATACAACTTTGTTGTCAATAATGATTATCCTGTCCTGACAATATTGGGTGTCTGCTTTATGTGTCCACCATAACCTTTTTCCGTTTTCTCAACTTTGCAGGAAACGCCTGCTAGCTATTCCTTCCCTAGCAATTGACTTCTCAATACTAAACTTGTCAAATTCTTACATGTGAGCTAACTTGTTGTCTTGCCATGTAGATATATATAGATATTCAATTTTGCATAGCTCGAGAATTACATTATTCACCTAGGCCCTCATTCAATTGCAATTTGCTCAATTGAATAGGGGTCTAAATAAGCACATAACATATATTTTTAAATAAGTTTTTAGTTAGTAAGCATCTATCCAAAAGCAATGTTTTCACTAACTAAAAACTTTTTTAAAAAAAATATGTTATGTGCTTATTTAGAGCCCTATTCAATTGGCCAAATCGCAATTGAATGAGGGCCCTAGTATATGGGAAGTATAACATCGAACAAACAATGAATAAACAAGTCAATGAACTTATTACCTGTATCTTCCTTGCTTTTTTTTATTTTTCTCCTTCTTCCTGTCTATCTTCTTCAGTTTACTCAATTCGCCAATTGTTGTCAACGCCCAAGACACCCTTCACCCCGGCCTGGAGTCTCCGCCTCATCCGATTATGCCTTCCCTTCCTAGTGTACTAATTTCCACTCTAAATCAAGTTTTTGTTAAACTAAAATAGCTTTGTCCGACTCCACCCATCTGTCCCAAATTTGACTAAAAGTGGAGAGGGAATTGTTTATTGAATGCGTAATTTTTTCATAAATCATGATGTGGGTTAATTTTTTTATAACCTCTTGGGCGTCTAAATGGGGTGATTTCCAATTCTTTGCAATGTGGCTTTTGGTTGCCAGCATGACCATTTGTATCCACTTGTTATGGTTCTTACTAACGTTCAGTACTGGCATTTCCAGTAAGCATGTCTCCCTAGAGGGGTGTATTTCCCTATCTAATACCTCAGTGATCATTGCAGTTACCCTTCGCCAAAGGGCCTGTACTTTTGGGCAGTACCACCAGATGTGGCCAAAGGTTCCTCTATCTGAGCAGTTCCTAAAGCACTCAGGAGGGGAAAGCGGATTTATCTTATTTAGCCTGTCAGGTGTCATGTATACCCTGTGTAGTACTTTAGTTGCTGTTTCTAAATAGCTAAAGAAGAGGGAGCCTTTTGTCAGTGCCTTGTGTATTTTTCCCCATCTCTGGGTGTCCCATTCTACTCCCATTTCCTGTTCCCATTGTAGGACATGTTTAGGCTTTTGGTCTTTAAGTGGCTTGTTGGCAAGCGAGTAAAGGGTACCAATTATGCCTCTGGCTAGGGGATTCTGCGCACATACTTTCGTGAACCAGGTGTCCTGTGGGGGACCCCAGGATTTGACCAGTTCTTGGACCCTGTGGCATATCTTGTTATAGTTAAATATCTCCCTGTCTGGTAGATTGTACTTATTTATGAATTGTATAGAGGTTAGAAGGTTGCCGTCTTGGAACCATGCCCCTAGCAGGTCTAGTTTCCGCGAGAGCCACCACGCTTTTGAGACCCCCCCTAATTCCTTCATAATCTAAGACCCCGAAAGGACTGGCGTGAGAGATGAAAGGGAGTGTGTTAACTGCCGCTTGGAGTTCGCCCCTCTCCACTCCTGCAGGGATAATTTAATCATTGGATTATTGTAGCCTGATTTTGCTATTGGGGGGAGTGTCGGGGACCAAATGATATTATCCCATTTGTAGGGTTTCATTTGATAGTTCTCTAGGAATACCCACATTGGTTGGTGTTCACTGGAATGGGCTTGTGGTAGGAAGGAAATCTGGGCTGCTTTAAAGTAGTGTATTAAATTTGGGCACGCCAAACCCCCTGCTTCTCTGTCTCTATACATTAGGGACTTGTTGATTCTCGGGTGTTTATGTTGCCAGATGAATCGGAATACCGCTTTTTGGAAGCCATCTAGATCTCCTCTATGTATTCTAATCGGGAGTGTTCTAAAATAGTATAAGATTTTGGGTAACATGTTCATTTTAAAAGCGTTTATTCTTCCTGTCCATGACAGGTTGTATCTATTCCACCTAAGTAGATCTGCTTGTAATTTATTGTAAAGGGGGATATAATTTTCTTTGTATAAAGCTGACAACTCTGATGTGAGGTTAACTCCTAGATATTTGATACTTCCCTTTGGCCATGAGAATGAGTGTCCCTCTTTTAGGGCTTGTACCTGGTCTGAGGGCACTCTCATGCATATTATTTCAGATTTATCTGCGTTAACTTTGAGGCCTGACAAGTTCCCAAACCGGGACATTAAGTCCATAAGGGCTGCTATTAAGTTTACCGGTTTTGTAAGCGTGCACAAGATGTCATCTGCGAACAAGCTGCATTTCATTTGTTGACATCCCACCTCAATACCCTGTATGGTGGGGCATGTCCTAATGGCCTGAGCAAGAGGTTCGATGGCTAGAGCGAATAGTAGCGGGGAAAGGGGGCATCCCTGCCTCGTACCTCTCTGGATGTTTATAAGATCTCTATTAGCCCCTGGAAGCCTAAGGCTTGCCGTCGGGGCTTTGTATAATGTATTTACTAGATTTGTAAATTTGCCTCTGATGCCGAATTTATCTAGAACCGCATGTAAATACGGCCATTCAACTGAGTCGAATGCCTTTTCTAGATCTAAGGCTACTAGACTGAGAGGTATATTCGCCTTTTTATCTATGTGGGAGACATTTATAATACGTCGTATGTCATCCCCAGCTTGTCTGTACGGCACAAAGCCCACTTGGTCTTTGTGTATTAGTTTGGGGAGGAATTTGGCTACCCCTTCTGCCATTAGCTTAGATAGGATTTTAATGTCCCTGTTTAACAGGGATATTGGCCTATAGTTCCTTGGATTTAAGGTATCCTTTCCTGGTTTAGGGATAAAGATTACATCTGCCTGGTTTAGCTCGGCTGGCATTGGCTCTCCTAATAGCATCTCATTAAATAATTTGCTTAGGTGTGGGGCCAGGTGTTTTGCAAGGCTCTTATAGTATAAGTTTGAGTAGCCATCCGGGCCAGGGGCTTTTCCTGCTTTAAGCGTTTTTATAGTGTCAATAACTTCGGACGGGGTTATCTCTGCATTTAGGGAGTCTAATTCCCCCTCCGAGATTTTGGGAATATCTAGGCTGTTAAGGAATTCCTGCACTGTGAAGTTATTGGCTTTTGTTTTTGCCGAGTAGATTTCTTGGTAGCACTTGTGGAATGTCTTTTTTATTTCCGATTGGTTCATTGTAATTTCTCCACTATCCGTTTTAATTTTGGTGATATGAGTTAAGTTTTTCTTTAGGTTGAGTCTGCATGCAAGCATAGGGGAGGGCTTGTTACCCTGGGCGTAAAACTTATGCCTAGTTTTCCTAAGGGCCTGTTCAGTTTTAGCGGCTAGTACCGCATCTAGTTCTAGTCTAGCGTTGTCTAGCTGGGTTCTAGAGACCCCAGGAGCTTTGGCCTGAATTGCTTTTTCCAAGTACTGCAGTTTTTTAAATAAATCATTTTCTTTTTGAATGCATTGTTTCTTTCTGGCAGCTGCCAGTTTAATTATGGTGCCTCTAATGTATGCTTTGTGCGCTACCCAGACCCACCCTATATTTGCCTTGGGGACCATGTTTAACGTGAAGTAATCTTGAATGTCATGTTCTATTTGTGCTAGCGATCCAGGATTGGTTAGAAGTGCCTCGTTTAAGCTCCACTTCTCAACTACCGCGTGGTCAGACCAAGGGCAAGGGTGGATCTGGGCATCCACTGTGTGGTTAAATAGCGAGGTATGAGTTAGGAGAACATCTATTCTGGAATAGGAATTGTGAGTTGGGGAGTAATAAGAATACTCCTTTTCCGAGGGGTGTAGTCCTCTCCAGGCATCAATCAACTCTAACTCCCTCATTTGTGTGTGAATTGTTTTGAGCTGTTTCATGTTACGCGTGGGATGGGTTGCTCTTGATCTGTCTACAGAAGGCTCGAGCGTAAGGTTAATGTCACCTCCTAGTATGATTCTGCCCCAGTCTTTTTGCTTTAAGGTACTTAGCAATTTAGTGAGTGCTCTGGTGGGCGCTGTGGTGGGGGCATAGATATTAACCAATGAGATTCTGAAGTTTAGGATGGTTCCTGTTAAAATTAGATAATTACCCTCTTTGTCTTTGGTTTGCTTTTCGACTACAAATGGGAAATCACGGTGTATTAATGTAGCTAAGCCTGCTTTTTTGCTTTTCTGGTTGCAAGTGTAGAATACTGGGAATTCCTTGTGTAGGTAGGTGGGTACTTTGCCCTGGGCGAAATGGGTCTCTTGCATAAATATGACAGATGGATGGAATCTTTTATAAAACAGGAAAGCTTTGCGTCTTTTAAATTGAGAGTTGAAGCCCCTTACATTGTGTGTTAAAAAGGTGTGCTCTACATCAGCCATTGGTTTTTCGTGTAGTTAGCTTTATATGTTCTCAGTGGGGAGTGTGTGGCGGTTAGGTTACCTGGGTGTAGAATGCTGAAGGACCGTGACCTGCGCCGGGAACCTTCCTTGGGTGTCTTGGGCGCCGAGACCACCTGTAAACTGGATAGACTAAGAAGAAAAGCAAAAGAGATACAGAAGCTTAGATTCAGCATTTCAATAAACTGGTTAAAACATTTCCTAACAATTTGGTAGTTTCCCTGTCTCCCTACCTTTTTCCATACCTTGAGGCCAGTAGCTATTGCTCCCATTACTGGGTTTGACCTCTTAGGAGAGGACTCCCTCCTGGGGGTTCTACCTGGGGAGTTGTTAAGGGCTCAAAACTCCCCTTAATCTTCATCCCTCCAAATCATTTAAGTCACCTCAAGAGCTCCGCTACAGCTAGATCTGCATATCTGTATATAACAATCTATCTGTCTCTAACATAACATTTTAGCTATTTGCTGCAATTTCTTCGGCTCAACCTGCTTATGGGGAAAAAAAAGTGTTCAATACTCTCTCAATGATCAGCATCAGGATCCTCGCAGTCGGCTGACGGAGCGTTGTCCAGACCTCCTCCTATAGCTTGCTCCATGAAAGGCCCCCTACTGAAGGCTGCTGTTTTTGGTTTTTTGGCCGATACTTGCCACATCTTGGCAAGACTGGGTCTGGGTCTTGGACTTCTCCTTTCAGCATCTCTATCCTCTGCTAGTAAATTCAGCTTTCTCAGGAGGATCTCAGCTTCTTCTACTGTGTGTACTCTGTAAGTGGATCCGCCCCGCTGGAAAATTAGTGAAAATGGAAAACCCCACTTGTAGAGGATTTTGTGGCTGGACAATATCTCCAGCATGGGTTTCATCTCCTTCCTTTTCTGCAGTGTGGCCGGAGCCAAGTCCATGTATACTTGTATAGATGAGTTGTCCGGGCCTTTGATTTCTTTGAGCTTTCTCGCTGCTGTGAGTATCAAGTCTCTTGCGCTTTGTTTGGCAAACCTTATTATTATATCCTTAGGTTGGTTGTTAGCTTTTGTTGGGCCAAGGGCCCTATGCGCTCTTTCAATAGCCCAGTCTGCTTCGCTGCTTGTGGGAATGATCCCAAGTATGACCGCTTTTGAGTACTGCAGTATGTCTGAGATGCTGTTTGGGACATTTCTCAGTCTTATGTTATGTCTTCGTGAGCGGTTTTCAAGATCTTCAACCTTGTCAGTCAGCTCTTTTATCTGTGTGGAGTGTTGCGCCATTACCTCTTGATCATGCATCTGGGCTTCTACTATCTGGTCTGTTTGCTGCTCTAACAGCTGCGTTCTTTGTCCCAGGCCATGCAGCTCCCTTTTCAGGTCAGTGATAGCAGTCGTCATTAGTTCTTGGAACATCAGTTTTATTTTTTCCATGTTTTTGTTTGTTAGTTCCACCTGAGCATGTGCTACTTCCGTCTCTCCCTCTCTGACCACTGAGTTTGAGTTTTGCGGGAATAATGACGCATCGTTTGGAGCTTTGTAAAACTCCTGGATGTTTCTACTCGCTTGATTCTTTTTGGGTTTGGTGCTGCTGGGAGCCGCAATGATGCCGCCTTGTCCTGAGGGTGTGATCTATTGAGGTTGCCGTCTTCTGACTCTGTGCTGTAGGTGAAGCAGGCTAGGGATTTTGCTTAGTTGAGCATGAGAGTTTAGGTGGGCTAGAGCTTTTCTGGTAGCCAGCTCATGTATGTGACTTGCGTAATTCAGTGAGTTATTGCATCTTGCTTTTTGAATTGTTTAACATATTTACAATCCTAGTGAAACTTGTCTAGATAAGTCTTGCCAGCTTATTTGTGACATGCTTCTCACAACTTGTTGTCGTTTATTAAGTTAGGAGAGATGCTGGGTTGTGATTCTGTCTCTTAAATCTTTTAACCCCTTTTAATCTTAATCTTTGCACAGATGCGTTGGAGGCAGTAATTGTGCTGTTGTAGGCTGTCCAGTTGGGGACTCCCCTGTGGGGCTTAAAAAGGCTGCTGTTAGTGCTGTCTGGGCCCCATTTTGGAGCCTTGTCTGGGGGCCCCTCTTGGTGTATGTGTCTCAAGATGGCCTCCTGCCCCCTCTAAGTAAATAGAGTTGTGCCACTTTAGATGTTGGGGTCTAGGCTGCCTCTATTTTACTTATTTTTGCTTATACACTACTTGTGTAGGGATGGTGAGAAAGGGATCTGGTGTACTGTGTCCCTCTTAACTCCCAGAGTAGCCTCTTATTGGAGTCTGGCACCTCTTTCAGTCTCTGGCACAAGCTCAGTGGGGGACCAGGTGGTGGAGGCCTCAACCACTTACTTTGATCCAGTGGTAGGTGATGCGCATTGGGGGTTAAAAGTGGGCTTCTGGGCTGCTTGTTGCTGTGCAGCTGCTGCTGCTGATCGCCGGGGAGGCCGGATGCACCAGGCCTCAACCACGCGGCGTGCTAATTAGCCCCGATTTTCGTAATTCTTCTTTCCTCCTCTTCACCTGCACCCCCTTACACTCGTGCTGGTGTTTAAAGGTTTTTTTTTGTGGGGGATTAGGGCAGATTACCCTGGATTGAGTGGGTATTGGGATGGAGCTGATGTCGGGCACGTCTTGCTGTTTCTCCCGTTAGGCCACGCCCCCAACATATATTTTTTAAATACGTTTTTAGTTAGTGAAAACCTTGCTTTTGGATAGATGCTTACTAACTAAAAACTTATTTAAAAAAAATATGTTATGTGCTTATTTAGAGCCCTATTCAATTGGCCAAATTGCAATTGAATGAGGACCTATGTGTATAATATTCAGACTTCTGAGCTTTAGCCATCCGATGATTATCTATATTTTATTTTGCCATTTTAAATTTATTTAAATCTTGTAAATTTTGTTGATCTCTATACGAAGTGTATGATTTAGTAAGCTTTTGATTAAGATCTTGCATTCTTTTGGCACATTTTTTTGTCTGTAGTGATAACTAATGATATCCCCTCTAAGAACTGTCTTAGAAGTCTCCCAAAATATATTAATGATGTTAATATTTGCTTTATTGTAATCATAATATTATTTCCATTTATCCCTGATATAAATCAAGAATTCTGGAGCTTTAAGTAGTACATTAGACAATCTCCAATTTCTATTTTTATATTCATAATGTGAAAGTTTAGTATCAATCATTATTGGAGCATGATCTAATAGAAGAATATTACCTATTTGTGGATTTCCCCTTTTTTCTATTAATTTAAGTGAAATAAAAAAATAGAACATACGTGATAAAGTTTGATGTGTTTTTGAGTAACAAGTTAACTCTTTATTTTGTGAATTAAAGATGTGCCAAACATCAATAAGATTTAATTTATTTGATATTTCTCTATGGATGTTATTTTCTCTCTTATTGCGAGTAGTCATATTCTTTTCCTGGCTAGGACATATAGATATATTAATTTTGTCTTGATCTCCAAATGGAGTAATATTGAAGTCTCCATCCATAATAACTGACTTGTCATTTATTAGTGATATTTTTGTCATTATTTCTTGAAAAAAAAATGTTTTGTTCTTTATTTGGGCATATAGGTTAGAGTATAAATTGTTCTTGATCTAGCCATATCCGTAATATGATATATCTTCCTTCTTTATCAAGATTAATGATTTTATATTTATAATTTAATCTTTTTTTTTCAAAAGAATGGCTACGCCTCATTTTTTTTATCGTATTTAGTAAAGATTACTTCTTGCACCCATTCCCTGACCAGTTTTTTATGTTCTTTAATGTTCAGATGCATTTCTTGTAGGAGAGCAATATCTAATCCTATCTTTTTTAAATGCTTTAAGATGGCCTTCCTTTTTATTGGTGAGTTTATGCCCCCCCCCCCACATTCCAAGAAGTTATTTTAATGTTCTGTATTTTTTCTTCTTCTTTTTTGCGTTTCTATTCTTCCACCTTTTCTCTCCTTTTCTATTATGAATTCTATAGCTTCCATTTATTTGAGCTAAATGACAAGTCAGTCTCTTCTAAAACAGTGCTATGGAATTCACATTAAGCCGTGATTAGAGGAATATTAAAATCATGGTCAGCGTACAAATTAAAAACCCATGGTAAATCACTGAAGAATCTTTATATAGAATTAAGTGAAATACAACTAAATAAAAGTTCTATTAAGAAGGAACACTCTTTAGAAATTTCTCAGCTGCAAGCACAGAATAAAAAATGCTCTAAAAAGTAGTATGGTTATACCAACAGAAATTTTATCACTCAGGCAATAAACCTGGCAAAATGTTGGCCAATCAAATCAATAAAAAAAAAAAAACTTTACTAAAAGAATAGAAAAAACTAATGGATAAAGATCGTAAAACACACTTAAATCCTTCAGAATTTGGAGACATCTTTTTGGACTTTTATAGTTCTCTATATAATTTGGAGGGAAAACATAACTTTACTAAGCCTACTAAGGCTCAGATTTCTGAATTCCTGAATGGAATAAACCTTCCTAAAATTACAGCTGAGCAACTAATACTACTTGAGGAAGAAATAACAGAGAAGGAAATTCATGACTGTATTTCCAAATAAAAATTTGGAAAGGCCGTAGTCCCTGACGGTTTCCCTAACTGTTATTACAGGTTATTTGAAAAAGAGATCATTAAACATTTAAAATCAATGTTTATTGAAATAAAAGATCAATGTAAGGCACCTTTAGAGACTCTATGTGCAGCAATAATAGCAATTCCTAAACCTGATAAGGCACTTCGAACGTTAGGAATTATTGGCCTCTATCAATGTTAAACTCTGACAACAAAATATATGCTTCCATATTTACTGCTAGACTGAATTTGTTTATAAGTAATTTAATAAAGACAAAACAGGTTTTATTAAAAATAGGCAGGGCCCAGATAACGTCAGCAAATCGATTGATTTACTTGCACATGCTAAAAGCAAACAACTCCCAGTTGTAGCCCTATCTATAGATGCTGAAAAAGCATTTTATTATTATTATTATCGTTTATTTATAACGCGCCAACATATTCCGTAGCGCTGTACATAAGATAAGTTCAAGACAAAGGTACATACAAATTTAAATATAGCAAGGCAAGGAGGGCCCTGTCTTTGAGCCTCAAATCCATTGTGTCCATAGTGGTTTCCCTAAAGCACCTTGTGGGATTGAAACTCGCAGACTTACAACCTAAAGGTATTGTGTGTGAAAAAGGAGGGAGAGAGAGGTGAGAGTGTGGAAGGTGATACGCTTTTTTAAAGAAATGTGTTTTTAGAGAGGTTTTGAATGTTTTGAGGCAGGAGGATAATCTGGTGGAGCGAGGCAAGGAGTTCCAGAGAATAGGGGCAGCATAAGAAAAAGTGAGAGGAGGTGACAAGAGATGTGTAAAAAAGAAGGTCATTAGCAGAACAAAGAGAAAGTTAGGGTCATGATTTTTAATTTTATTCTGGAGGCTATGGGAAGCCAGTGGAGAGATTGACAGGTGGGTGATGCCGACACTGAATGTTGTGTACGGAAGATGAGTCTAGCAGAGGCATTCATAATGGATTGAAGTGGAGATAGTCGGGTGGTGGGTAGGCCAGCAAGAAGCGAGTTGCAGTAGTCCAGTCGAGAGATGATGAGATAGTGTATGTTTTTGATCTCTTATTTTCTATTATATATGATAGATCTAATTGTTTTGTCTCTTTTTGTTCTTTCAATTCTTTATTATCTTTTTGAATGGTACTTCTTCTGTCACCTTTATTATTTCAAGTCCAGACCCATAGTTTTACTCACACTACCATGAGGACTCCTGTGAGGCTGTTCAGAGCACCAACCACATAGGCTCACTGGCACCCGCTCCTCTCTTCTCTGCACCGCTCTGTCACTCAATTTCAAGACAGCAGTTATCATGAAGCATCTAGGAGGCAGCCACATGACAAATCAGCTCCTGCTGTATAGCACTTTGCACTCAGAGCTCACGCTGCAAATGCCAAATGCCTATATATTTCTAAAAAATATTTATATGGTTCAGTTCTATTCAGTGACAGAAAACCTCCTGTCCAGATAATATTGCTGGAATATTGAGATAGAAGCTGATTCTAACCAGCCCTCTTGGAGCTCATTGAAAACATAGCTTTCCAGCATGGCAGTCTGTGGTATTGTTGAGGGCTTTATACGTTAGGGTCGTGATTTAAAATGTTATTCTGGGGGCTACTGGAAGCCAGTGGAGTGACTAAAAGAGAGGTGCTGCAGATATTAAGCTTGGAGTTTGATAGATCAGTAGAGCCTCAAGACAATGGTTCTGGGATGTGGAGGGGATGATGGCATTGTCAACAGTGAGAGATATTTGAGGAGTGAAAGTTGTAATTAAAGGTAGGAAGATTTGGAGCTTAGTCTTTGACATGTTGAGTTTGAGTAGGCGGATGGACATTCAGAAGGATGTGCTTAAGAAGCAGTTGTCAAGTTGTGCTAGAATAGAGGGGCATATATCTGGTGCTGGGGGTAGAATTGAGTGTCATCAGCCTATAGATGATACTGAAATTCAAAAGGTTTTGTTAGTGTACCAAGGGAGGATGTATAGATGGAGAAGAGGAAGGGTCTAAGACTGAACCTTGGGTAATGCCAAGTCAGAGGGCGAGGTGAAGAAGAGGTGCCAGGGGAGACACTAAATGTTCAATCTTCTAGTTATGAGATGAACCATTAGAGAGCTGTGTCAAGGATGCCAAGAGAGTGAAGAATTTGGATTAGAAGAGAGTGGTCAACTGTGTCAAAGGCAGCAGAGAGATACAGGAGAATTAGAATACAGAAGTTTGGCTTGGAGGTGAGCAGGTCTTTAGTGACTTTGTGAAAGCTGTCTCTTTGGAGTGTTGGGGTCAGAAGACAGCTTGGAATGAGTTGAGGAGAGAAAAAATTGGATAAAGCAATTGTAGATGATTTGCTCAAGCAATTTTGAAACCAGGAGAAGCAGAGAGATAGGGCAATAATTGGATGCAAAGGCTGAGTCAGAGGAGGCATGCTTAATAATTGATGTAATATGACAGGTTTTAAAGATGATGAGACTTGCCAGTGTTAAGGGAAAGTTTGAATAGACTTGTGAGAGCTGGATAAATTTGGTAGAGAAGAGAGGGATTATCTGTGATAGAATAAGATCATATGGACAAGTTGTAAGGTGAGAGGTAGATAGTAGACTAGAGACTTTATCCTCAGTTACTGGGTGAAAGGAGTCCATAATGGATGTGGCATTGGGGAAGGGTAAAGGCTTGGTGTTGTCGGTTTGATGAGTGGAGGGTGTGTAAGGGCCCTGTTGAGAGTAGAGTTAGTTTCAGACGATTTAAATTTTATTTTAAAGTTACTGGCAAAGTCCTCAGCTGTGAGACAGTAAGCGTCGGGCGGTGGGGATGGGCAGAGGAGAGTTTTGATTGTGGTGAAAAAAAGTTTGAGGTTGTAGAACCTTTTTTTTTTTTTATTTACTGATGAGAAAGTAGTGCTGTTTGGCAAGAGATTGAGGGCAGAGAAATTGATGTGCAAAATAAACATATAATGTAGTAAGTCTTCCATTTACTCCATGAACATTCAGCAGTGTGGGAGCACCTCTGGATGTAGCATGCCATGGCTGTAGATGAGAGCGAGGGCATCTGCCTGTGGTTATGGAGGCAAGAGTGCCAATGGTGGAAGTTAGAGTCATGTTGTACTGTGTGTTGGCAATGGCAGGACATGTGAGGGTGGTGAGAAGGGGTTGCAGAACATTTTCTGGTGGCCAGAAATAAAGAAAGGCAGTGAGTGGAAGATGTGGTGATAAAGAGGGGGTGGGTAGATGACCAGGTTGGAGATTGTGCAGACATTGGTCAAAGGATTATGTGCATTGTGATAGGCGAAGGTAAAAGGGAAGTGAAAGTAATCTAGCATGTGGGAGTGTCAGTGGCAATGTTTAAAGCACCAAGAACGACTAAAGGTATGTTGGAGGAGAGAAAATGAGGGAGCCCGGAGGCTAAATGATCCATAAATTGAGATGGTGGTCCAGGCCAGCAACAGATAACAGTAACGTAACCTGCAGAGCGATAAGTGAGAAGAGGTGGATAGTGTCAGCTTTGGAAGATGACATTTTGAGGGGGGGAATTGGTGGTATTTAGTGATAGGAACGTAATACGACCACACCTCCACCTTGCTTCGTCCAAGGTGTAGGTGTGTGACTGAAGTGAAAGCCCCCAAATGAGAATGCCGCAGGGGAGGTACAGGAGAAGGGTAAATGGGTGGTTTGTGACGGGTGATGGGTATTAAATTATAAGTGTTTTGGGTGTTTGCTGCCCTGGGGGCTGTGCATGGCTGATAGCAGGTAAAAATTAGTGAGGGGCCTGAGTTAAGGTATATATCTCCAGCAGCATCCGAAGGAAGGAGTGAGAAGAGATGAGAGTGGGACTTACAGAAATATTTCTGCTTTTCAGCTTTAAAAGAGGGAGGAGAAAGTGACTGGAGGAAGGACAGGAGATCATGGGAGCACAGAAGAGAAGATTAGATCAGGAAGGTGAGATGGTTAAGTTGTTGGGGACATGATGTGGAAAAATCAAGAAGAGGCAGGACGTTATAAGAAAGAAAAAAGTATTAGAAAACATTGTTTAACCAGAGAAAGTTTCAATTTGCTTAGTTATAATAAAAGAGCAAACATTCAAATTAATATTAATAATCAATGTAAAGATAACAACGACTATATCTGAATTATGGCTTCTTCTGTAAATACCTTAAATTGCAGAGAATCTTTTCAAGTATTAGTTGCAGCAAGAAAGCAGGATTAGAAATTTTAAAATGGTTCATTCAATTGCAGAGAAGCTTTTCAGGTTTAGCAACAGTTTCTAATGTATTATCATTTATGTGTAATTATGCTGCTGTGGAATCTACAGTTAAACTTCAAGAGTTGGGAGAAGTCCTTCAATACACAGGAGGTGTATGTCTGCATATTATGAATGTGGCAGAAACATCTGTCAGTGCTGGCAGAAGGACTAAAAGGTGGTTCTTTTGTTTATAAAAGCACACCCTCCTGAGAAAGTAAAAGGCAGAAGCAGGGAAGAATGCAAAATGCAAAAAAGAATGCAAAAAGGAATTGCATATCAAATTTGAGAATATAGAGCTTGTGTTTATTTACATACTAGCAACTTGCCCATCAAAAATGACGGCAATACAATTTGAAGCCTGGCAATGCTGGTTGCCACACAATCCCCCTTTAACTTGCGTGCCTCGCAATGAGTTCCTTCGGCCCTCATTGCGAGCCTATCCCCCCCTCTACTTTACGGTCCTTCTGCGCTCATCGCAGGCTGGCTGTCTCTTCCCCCTCTCTCACTCCCCTGAGTCTCTTCCCCCCTCTCTCTTTCCTCTCTCAGTTGCGGGCTTAGTGGCGGTTGAACCTGTAACTTGAAGCCTAAATAGCTATTACGCCAAGCCTTGAGGGCTTGGAAAAATGTTACAAGTTTAACGTAACTCGGCAGCCATTGGGAAGCCGCCAAATAACGCCAACTGAATATCAAATTGGTAGTTAATTTTCTATTCAATTGGCATCTTTTGGCAGTCTCCCAACGGCTTCCGAGTTACGGCTTTAAAAAAAAAAGGTGTTTTTTTTTTTCAAGCGCGTAACGCAGAATCTGGTTGGAGCCACCTTCGGCGCTCATTGCAAGCCTCGAGGGCCACGCGATGATCGTTTTTGGTGCTCATTGCGAGCCTCTTTCTCCTCTACTTCATGGGCATCATGGTGCGCTCCTTTGGC
The DNA here is from genome assembly GCA_027410445.1 of Discoglossus pictus. Lineage (NCBI taxonomy): Eukaryota > Metazoa > Chordata > Amphibia > Anura > Alytidae > Discoglossus > Discoglossus pictus. The sequence continues at coordinate 131,588,376 of CM050166.1, forward strand.
GCTCGTTGCACATAGCGTTACCAACAAACTTGCAATTACGACAACTATTATAGTTGACAGTTTTGCTTTTAAAAAACTATTTGTCCATTATTATGGTAACTTAATTAAAAACAATGTAAAAAAGCTGAGCTAGTCCTTTAATGGCTGGAACATTTCTAGAAGTATAAAACAAAATATAATCTTGAATTTAAGATATAAATACTCATTGGGAGTATATAATACCGTGTATTAGTCATTAATGTGCAAAAATAGGTTGAACTATATAATGCGGTGAATTCTTCATAAGTTCAAATATTCAGTGGAACTATACAGGAAGGTTATTAATAAAGCATATAAACAACCAGTTGAACAATACAATGCAGTGTTTGATTAGAGTGTATAAATCCCAAATTGGACCATATAATGCAGTATGTATTCATAAATATTACATCTACATGCCAAATATCCTGTGGGACTATATAATACAGTATATTCATGATCTGTGCATTGAAATAGTCACTTTCATTGGACAAGGATAGAATTGTTTTTCTTTTCTGCATTAGAAAGAGGGTATTTAATAATGTACCACTGTTTGTTTCTTTTTTTTTTAATAAAGATCTCAGACATATCCAGAATTTTAACTGCCCTTAGCTGCTTTCCCTCTGTCAGTCAAAACCCATACTACCTAAAAGATCGTACATTTAGTGTCTCCTTCTCTGACACCTTTTCTTCTCCTCACCCTCTGTCTGTTGGCGTACCCTAAGGTTTAGTCCTAGGCCCCCTCCTCTTCTCCAACTATACATCCTCCCTGGGTACCCTAAATAAATCTTTTGCATACAAGTCAAATCTACCTCTCAGCACAAGTTGCCAACTGCCGCTCTAGCATATCCTCCTGGATGACTGCTCGTCAGCTCAAACTCAACATGTCTAAGACTGAACTCCTTAATCTTCCCACCCTCTACCACAGCTTCTACTCCTCAAATATCATTGATGACAATGACATCATCACTCCCACCTCCCAGGGCCTTTATACTGGGGCTCTACTGGCCCTCCCTTCCATTCCTCACATACTATCAATAACAAAACCTTGTCAATCTCACCTAAAAACATCACCATAATATGTCAATATTTTACATTAGACACAACTAAAATTCTAATTCATTCTCTCATCATATTTCAACTTGACTACTGCAATTCACTCCTTGCTGGTCTCCCATCACTTTTCTGTTACCACTCCCATCCATAATGAACGCCTCCGCTAGACTCATCTTCCATACTAAACGCTAAGTGTCTGTAGCTCCTCTCTGTCAGTCATGCCACTGGCTTCCCATAGCCTCCAGAATCAAATGTAAAATCATGACTCTAACGTAAAAAGCACGCAACAACAGTGCATCTCCTTATATCTCTGCTACTGAATAATCGGCCTCTTCACTCTGCTATTGACCTTCTTCTTTCCTTCTCTCTTATCACCTACTCTCACTCCCACCTTCAGGAATTTTTGTCGTGCTGCCCCAACTGTGTGGAACTCCTTGTCTTGCTCCCCTAGACTATCTTCCTGCCTCAAAAACTTTTTTTTTGTTAAATCACTAAAGATGCATCTGTTTAAAAAAAGCTGATCACCATCAGCCTTAAAGGCATATCTAAGTTTCCTGCATTATAAATGCATCTGATAGAGGAGAATCAGTAGTGTATGCAAAATGTGCATAAAATGAATCATTTGTTTTGGCCAATATCAGGCAGCTATACATTTACTGTATATACTCGAGTATAAGAGAGTTTTTCAGGCCTTTTTTAAGGCTAAAAAGGGCCCCCTCAGCTTATACTCGAGTAACTCTCCCCCCCTGTCTCTCTCCCCCCCCCTTGTGTCTCTCTACCCCTCCCCTTGTGTCTCTCTACCCCTCCCCTTGTGTCTCTCTACCCCCCTTCGTGTCTCTCTACCCCCCCCTCCGTGTCTCTCTACCCCCCCTCCGTGTCTCTCTACCCCCTTTGTCTCTCTAACCCCCCCAGTGTCTCTTTCCCTCCCCCTCCTTATCCTCAACCCCCCCTCATACTACCCATCTAAATACCCCCCCGGCACCCGGTATATGCTAATGACGTAGCGCGTATGTGACGTTACATGCGCGCCCCAACAAGACTTGGAAGGGGCGGAGGCCGGAGCAGGAAAGTGAGGGGAGGGGGGGTATTGAGAGGGGTAGTATGAGGGGGGAGGTTAGGATGAGGAGGGAGGTTGAGGAGGGAGGTTTAGGAGGGGGTTGAGGTTGAGGAGGGAGGTTGAGGAGGGGGCCTGAGGATGAGGAGGGGGGCTGAGGATGAGGAGGGGGGCTGAGGATGAGGAGGGGGGCTGAGGATGAGGAGGGGGGCTGAGGATGAGGAGGGGGGTTGAGAGGGAGGTTGAGGATGAGGATGAGGAGGGAGGATGAGATGGGGGGGTTGAGGATGGGGTTGAGGTTGAGGAGGGGGGTTGAGGATGAGGAGGGAGGTTGAGGAGGGGGTTGAGGATGGGGGGTTGAGGTTGTGGAGGAAGGTTGAGGAGGGGGTTGAGGATGAGGAGGGGGGTTGAGGTTGTGGAGGGAGGTTGAGGAGGGGGTTGAGGATGAGGAGGGGGGTTAAGGTTGAGGAGGGGGTTGAGGATGAGGAGGGGGGTTGAGGTTGAGGAGGGAGGTTGAGGAGGGGGGCTGAGGATGAGGAAGGGCCTGAGGATGAGGAGGGGGCCTGAGGATGAGGAGGGGGCCTGAGGATGAGGAGGGGGCCTGAGGATGAGGAGGGGGGCTGAGGATGAGGAGGGGGGTTGAGAGGGAGGTTGAGGATGAGGATGAGGAGGGAGGATGAGATGGGGGGGTTGAGGATGGGGTTGAGGTTGAGGAGGGAGGTTGAGGATGAGGAGGGAGGTTGAGGAGGGGGTTGAGGATGGGGGGTTGAGGTTGTGGAGGAAGGTTGAGGAGGGGGTTGAGGATGAGGAGGGGGGTTGAGGTTGTGGAGGGAGGTTGAGGAGGGGGGTTAAGGTTGAGGAGGGGGTTGAGGATGAGGGGGTTGAGGAGGGAGGTTGAGGATGAGGAGGGAGGTTGAGGATGAGTAGTGGGGTTGAGGAGGGAGGTTGAGGAGGGGGTTGAGGAGGGGGTTGAGGAGGGGATCGAGTATGAAAAGGGGAGCTGAGGATGAGGAGGGTGGCTGAGGATGAGGAGGGGGGCTGAGGATGAGGAAGGGCCTGAGGATGAGGAGGGGGCTGAGGATGAGGAGGGGGCTGAGGATGAGGAGGGGGCTGAGGATGAGGAGGGGGCTGAGGATGAGGAGGGGGCCTGAGGATGAGGAGGGAGGTTGAGGATGAGGAGGGGGCTGAGGAGGGAGGTTGAGGAGGGAGGATGAGGAGGGAGGTTGAGGATGGGGGGTTGAGGTTAAGGAGGGAGGTTGAGGATGAGGAGGCGGGTTGAGGATGAGGAGGGGGGTTGAGGATGAGGAGGGGGGTTGAGGATGAGGAGGGGGGTTGAGGTTGAGGAGGGAGGTTGAGGATGAGGAGGGGGGTTGAGGATGAGGAGGGGGGTTGAGGATGAGGAGGGGGGTTGAGGATGAGGAGGGGGGTTGAGGTTGAGGAGGGAGGTTGAGGAGGGGGTTGAGGATGGGGGGGTTGAGGTTGAGAAGGGAGGTTGAGGAGGAGGTTGAGGAGGGGTTGAGGATGAGGAGGGGGTTGAGAAGGGGGTTGAGGAGGAGGGGGTTGAGGAGGAGGGGTTGAGGATGAGGGGGTTGAGGAGGGAGGTTGAGGATGAGGAGGGAGGTTGAGAATGAGAAGTGGGGTTGAGGAGGGAGGTTGAGGAATCGGGAAGAGACACAGGGAAGGGAGAGGGGGGGAAGACACAGGGAAGGGAGAGGGGGGAAGAGACACAGGAGGGGGGTTGAGGTTGAGGAGGGGGTTGAGGATGAGGGGTTTGAGGAGGGAGGTTGAGGATGAGGAGGGAGGTTGAGGATGAGAAGGGAGGTTGAGGATGAGGAGGGAGGTTGAGGATGAGGAGGGAGGTTGAGGATGAGGAGTGGGGTTGAGGAGAGAGGTTGAGGAGGGGGTTGAGGAGGGGATTGAGTATGAGGAGGGGGCCTGAGGATGAGGAGGGGGCCTGAGGATGAGGAGGGGGGCTGAGGATGAGGAGGGAGGTTGAGGAGGGAGGTTGAGGAGAGAGGTTGAGGCGGGGGTTTGAGGATGGGGTTGAGGATGGGGGGGTTGAGGTTGAGGAGGGAGGTTGAGGATGGGGGGTTGAGGTTGAGGAGGGAGGTTGAGGAGGAGGTTGAGGATGAGGAGGGAGGTTGAGGATGAGGAGGGGGGTTGAGGTTGAGGAGGGAGGTTGAGGAGGGGATTGAGAATGGGGGGGTTGAGGTTGAGGAGGGGGTTGAGGTTGTGGAGGGAGGTTGAGGAGGGGGTTGAGGATGAGGAGGGGGGTTGAGGTTGAGGAGGGGGTTGAGGAGGAGGGGGTTGAGGAGGGAGGTTGAGGATGAGGAGTGGGGTTGAGGAGGGAGGTTGAGGATGAGGAGTGGGGAAGAGACACAGGGAAGGGAAAGACACAGGGAAGGGAGAGGGGGGAAGAGACACAGGGAAGGGAGAGGGGAGAAGAGACACGGGAGAGAGAGGAGGACACAGAAGGCACAAAAGGGACACAGGGGGCAGCACATTTCCCACCCTCGGCTTATACTCGAGTCACTCATTTTACCCAGTATTTTGTAGTAAAATAGGTGCCTCGGCTTATACTTGGGTCGGCTTATACTCGAGTATATACAGTAAATACAATGTATCAATCAATTATGGCAGTTTGTGCAGGAAGGAATCATGGGATATGTAGTCTACCTGTAGAAGGAAACATGAAGAGTCATACACTGATCTGTAGATCTCTGCATTGATCTACTGTTGGCTTGAAGGTTAGTAAAAAGTTGAAATCCTTTTTTGAATGCAGTGTTTTTATTGGTAGGTATCAGCTGCCTATTAAGGCAGCTATGGGGTGTGAAAACAAGTTTTATTTTTAAATAAAATAAATCTGTATGTGTATAGAATGACTCAATGTAATGTGTGTAAACAGTATGTGTTAGATTAGAAAAGATAAGAACAGGGAAACTTAGATATACAGTGGATATAAAAAGTCTACACACCCCTGTTAAAATGTCAGGTTTCTGTGCTGTAAAAAAATGAGACAAAGATAAATCATTTCAGAACTTTTTCCACCTTTAATGTGACCTATAAACTGTACAACTCAATTGAAAAACAAACTAAAATCTTTTAGGAAGAGGGAAGAAAAAATAAAATGATATGGTTGCATAAGTATGCACACCCTTAAAACTAATACTTTGTTGAAGCACCTTTTGATTTTATTACAGCACTCAGTCTTTTTGGGTATGAGTCTATCAGCATGGCACATTTTGATTTGGCAAGATTTGCCCACTCTTCTTTGCAAAAAACAATCCAAATCTGTCAGATTGCGAGGGCATCTCCTGTGCACAGCCCTCTTCAGATCACCCCACAGATTTTCAATTGGATTCAGGTCTGGGCTCTGGCTGGGCCATTCCAAAACTGTAATCTTCTTCTGGTGAAGCCATTCCTTTGTTGATTTGGATGTATGCTTTGGGTCGTTGTCATGATGAAAGATGAAGTTCCTCTTCATGTTCAGCTTTCTAGCAGAAGCCTGAAGGTTTTGTGCCAATATTGACTGGTATTTGGAACTGTTCACAATTCCCTCTATCTTAACTAAGGCCCCAGTTCCAGCTGAAGAAAAACAGCCCTAAAGCTTGATGCTGCCACCACCATGCTTCACTGTGGGTATGGTGTTCTTTTGGTGATGTGCAGTGTTGTTTTTGTGCCAAACATATCTTTTGGAATTATGGCCAAAAAGTTCAACCTTGGTTTCATCAGACCATAACACCTTTTCCCACATGCTTTTGGGAGACTTCAGATGTGTTTTTGCAAAATGTAGCCTGGCTTGGATGTTTTTCTTCTTCTTATTATTATCTTTATTTATATCGCGCCAACATATTCCGTAGCGCTGTACAGGGTTCTTCATATGAAAAGACTTTTGTTTTGCCACTCTACCCCATAGCCCAGACATATAAAGAATACAGGAGATTGTTGTCACATGTACCACACAGCCAGTACTTGCCAGATATTCCTGCAGCTCCTTTAATGTTGCTGTAGGCCTCTTGGTAGCCTCCCAGACCAGTTTTCTTCTTGTCTTTTCATTAATTTTGGAGGAAGCTCCAGTTTTTGGTAATGTCACTGTTTTGCCATATTTTCTCCACTTGATGATGACTGTCTTCACTGTGTTCCATGGTATATCTAATGCCTTGGAAATTCTTTTGTACCCTTCTCCTGACTGATACCTTTTAACAATGAGATTCCTCTGATGCTTTGGAAGCTCTCTGTGGACCATGGCTTTTGCTGTTGGATGTGCCTAAGAACATTTCAGGAAAGACCAACTAGAGCAAATGAACTTTATTTGGGGTTGGTCAGAGGCACTTTAAATGATGGCAGGTGTATGCTGACTCCTATTTAACACGATTTGAAATGTGATTGCTTAATTCTGAACACAGCTACATCCCCAGTTATAAGAGGGTGTGCAGAGTTATGCAACCACATTATTTTTATTTTTTATTTTTATTCCCTCCACCTAAAATATTTCAGTTTGTTTTTCAATTGAGTTGTACAGTTTATAGGTCACATTAAAGGTGGAAAAAGTTCTGAAATGATTTATCTTTGTCTAATTTTTTTACAGCACAGAAACCTGACATTTTAACAGGGGTGTGTAGACTTTTTATATCCACTGTAGCTTTAATATGCACAGCTGAACACTCTGCAGCAGTACATCGCTCACACAACCACCTCCACTTGCTTGAGCCTATTGCCTTACACAGACCATCTTGCATCCTGTATCACATATCACACCCAAACCCTTTAGACTGTAAGTTTGTGAATTTTCAATCTTGTAAGATGCTTTAGAGAAAGCACTATGTACCTTTAAGCTGAAAAACAGGGCCCTCTATTCTTTTGCATTGTGTTAATATAATTTTGTCTTGTACTTAACCCTTGTATAGCGTTAAAGAATATGTTAGCTTGTTACAAATAAATAATAAATAATAATAATAATAAGAAGAAGAATGAGATCTACAGACTAAGGTATGTTCTCTGTACTTCCTGTTAGTTCCAATAAAATTTAAACAGGTTTTACTTAATATTTTTTCATGCAAAAAAAATGGGACCTATACTGTTATATGTATGTACACACACATGCTGCACTGCCCTGCGCCACCGACGTCCCAATGTAGCTGTCTCTAAGTGGCCGGTAAGTGGTTAGGTTTTTCAGGTTAGGTTTAGAGGGTTATGGTCAGTAAGTGGTGTAGGGGTTTAGGGTTGGGAAGTTACTTTTAGGGGATTAGGGTTAGGCTAAGAGAGTTAGGAGGTTAGGGCTGGCAAGGGGTTATGGGCTTAGGTTTATGGATAGGGCCAGTAAGTGGTGTAGGGGGTTAGGATTGGGGCTGGCAAGGGGTGTAGGGGGTTAGGGTTATGGACTTAGGGTTAGGGGGTTAGGTTTAGGGTGTAGGGGGTTAGGGTCGGCAAGGGATGTAGAGGGTTAGGGGCTTAGGATTAGGAGTTTAGGGAGTACATTGGGACGTGAGTGCGCAGGGCACCCGGAGGCTTCCCATTCCGTGCAAGCACATAACAGGATAGATCCAAACAATTTTTAAAAATTCTTGAAAAAAAATGCAATTGTGTTCCACGCCCTTTTAACTATAAAATGAACTGTACTGATGTATACAAGTGGCAGAGTATAACATAACATGAATACAGTACTGAGTGGTGTGATCATACATAGTCAGTGACACTTTATAATACAACATAATAGACTTACTGTAGGTGTATATAGGAAACACATTTGCAGACTAGTTATGCTTCTGTTAATAGGTTTGAGGACATTATTAGAGGTAGATTCCAGCCAGCTCTGCTACACAACCTTATCCACCCTCACAATCTGAGAGCCTGGGACCTGCAGCATTCCTGAGGCATGAAGGTAGCCTGGAGAATAATAGCAGTCATTAGAGTGTGAGGATGGAGGAGGCGCTCTGGATAACTGCCTGGGACGTTTTTTGTGAGTATATTGGGGGCTGGGATATGCCTGCTCCTCCTACCCCTTCCCTTCCACACGCCATCAAGGTCTGGGAGTGTGCAGCAGACTGCATCATTACAGCCTGGAGTACAGGAGGCTGCTGTGAGACAAGCTCAAGGGTGAGGGGTAACCAGCACAGACAGGACATTGGTGAGCACCAGGTGGGGTTGAGGGAAGCTGGGGTATGTGTGCAGTGGGGCAGGGAACCTTGCTTCAGTTAGTCTTACTCCTTTAAATGTTTATTGACTCATTCTGACAATGAGAAGTCATTTCTGTAAACTTTTATCAAGGCAAAGCTTGAAAATTATACATATTTATTGAGACAGAAACTGTAATTGTACTGAAAGAAAGCTTGTGAGGAGTCTGGTAATTCCCCTGCTCCATAACTTGCTCTTGGATGACAACTCTCCACTACAGAACTTTCTAGACCTTTTTTTTTTTCTCTCTTGGAAACATTGCTTTTATTATAATGTTCTGCTAGCTAAGGATGTTCCTGTAGTGCAATACCAGGGTTTAGTGCTATGCCTGTGTGGCACATAACCCTTTAGTGGGGTGCATTACATTGCCTGTCTCTCACTTTATTTCTGAATATATATATATATATATATATATATATATATATATATATATCACACACACACACTGTATGTATTACTATAGGCAGTGCTTTCAAAAGAACTATTGTTAATAATCCAAAAGAAAGCTGCCAGGTGTTGGGATTACATGATGATACCAATGTCCTGCCTCTTGATTTGTATATTGATTTTATTTAATGCAGATTGATGTATTCATGGGAGTTCTGTCTAGTGCTGACTTGCTTTTCTCAGTCAGCTGGGATAATGACACTGACTGCTAAATTGCATGATCTTCGTGAAATTACTGAGCATCTTGGAAGTTTCTTGATTTATATACAAGTACAGTATAGGGAAACACCTTCAGTGACTGCGGGACCTGAGCTATCCTAGGTTGTAATTTGTTGCTGTTCTAGTCTAGTTATGTTAATTGTAAGGTTTTCAGATTGTTTGTAGGTGTGTGTGTATGTATATATATATATATATATATACAATGTATGTATGTATGTATATATATATATATATATATATATATATATATATATATATATATATATATATATATACACACAATCACATAATGCTTCTACAAAAAGTATGCAATGTATCCTAAAAACCTGAAACCTGTGTATTCCACACAAAACTAAAATGGTAAAATAAAAGCATCAAAGAAAAGTAGAGCTCCAGTTCCCCAAAAAGCCCTTTATCTAAGGGTCTCTCTGCTGAATGAAAGTACAAGACATTTTATCAGTTTGTAATGTTTGATCTGGTTATGCCAGAGCTGAGAAATCATTACATTTTGGCCTGTTTGTGGCACTTCAGTGACTGGAGTTCACAACCAAAATGAATGCTGTACATGACAAGAACAAAAATATTGCCCAATTTATGTGCTGATATTTTCAAAAACAAGTGGTGGTTAGCAGCAGCTTGGTTAAAGCTCTTTGAAAGAAGTACTTACAAATACAGATTTTCTAAGTTTTTATTTTTGTTATCCAACATGCCTGAAACGTTGCTATTTATCATGATTTAGCGAACACCAGTCTCCTGTTTATCACGTGTGTCATAATATGTCTACAGTAGGTATTGTGTGATGCTTGGGGAATAATTTTAGTTGTATCTCCAGAACTCCATTGCATTATTATATTTATTTTACCCAGGGCCAGTCTATGGCCCTCATTCAATTGCTATTTGGCCAATTGAATAGGTCCCTAAATAAGCACATAGCATATATATTTTTAAATAAGTTTTTAGTTAGTGAAAACCTTGCTTTTGGATAGATGTTTACTAACTAAAAACTTCTTTAAAAAATATATGCTATGTGCTTATTTAGAGCCCTATTCAATTGGCCAAATTGCAATTGAATGAGGGCCTATGTGTCTGGCAGCTACATGATGTGCCAACTTAGATGGGTAAGAAGTTTGCCAATGGTCACCATCATTTCAGGTACCAATGATGTATGAACAACAGACAGGGCTCTCTCTAATTTGTTTCACAAATGATGGTTAAAGGGACTTCTAACCAAGATACCCATACTGTAGTGCTCCTCTATAGTACCCCTCCAGTATGGGTTCCAGATAAAGCAAAGTATAAGATCGGCACTGATCTTAACTAAAGCTTCCAGGTGCTAAAATTAACTTGTTTTCCAAAAGCCCCTTCAAAATGTAAACTTACTGTCTTTCTGAATGTTACTATATTAATCTATTTGTATGTGTATCCATAAAGATATATGTATGCCTTGTAACAATTTGGAGAATGGCAGGTCTGTCTGAGAGTTACATAAGTTCATCATTTTTGTTTTATATTCTGAATATATATTAATGTTTTATTGTATATCACTCCAGTGAATGGGTAGCAATAGTGTGTATGTATTCAATTTAGGTACCTCCTTTTAGACTTCTATCGATGGAGCTGTTAATTTAAAATTACTAGTGACTAATACAGTGTCTTGTTAAGTTGTTTAACCTCACCTGTACTCTCCATTCATCCAGAGTATTTGTCATCATTCACCTTATTCAATTACTTCTCTTTGTCTACTGTTCTTTTATGTAGGCTGCTGTGTAACATAATTTGCATATCCCCTCCGAATACAAAGATAATAGCCCCTTGTGTACTAGCCAGGGCCCTATGTGTTTCCCAGTCTATCATTGTATGCACCCCCTGATTTACACCACACCTTTCCAAGGATTTTTATTCATACTGAAATCTTACAGTGTTTAATACGTTGAGTTTATTTGGTTTCAAAAAGCACATTTTACTGGATTGTTGATATCATCTGTTAACGGTTGCTTGCTCATTTTACTATAAAGTATTCACAATTAGTCTTAACCACAGTAGCAGCTTCATTTTCCACTGTATTATATTTATTCTGATTATGATAAATGTGTAAACTGGCACAAGTGAAATGATGTAAATTCCAATTTAAGTACTGGTAGATTACCGTAGCTTAATATATCATTATGCATTCTGTGCTTAATGTGTCTTTTTTCATATGCATTTTAATTTGTTTAGATAATAATGTAACACAAGAAAATGTTTTTCAAATTTTAATGTATGGAAGATGTATTGAATATTAAAATAGGTGACGTACATTTTGCAGTACTATTCAAAAGTATGATTTGATAATAAGAAATATTTTGATTAGCTCAGAAAAACAGTCTTACATTTTTATTTTGTTTTTAGGGAATACAAACTTAAAATGATCATACAGTATTTCTATCATTTAAAATGGTGTTAAAATCATTGCAGAGGAAGCGGTTTGTCCAAACCTTGTTGGCATGCATAGTGTAACTGCTATTATGGGGAGGGTATAGCGAGCAGTAAAAAAGCACCCGGATAAGTTCATTTTATTGTCCAAGTGAGAATGCTGCCATGTACAAGAAGCCTTTGATGAGTTTATATATGTTGTCACTTGTGTGAGAGCCTTGGTAATATATCCTCCCATACAAGCCTGCATGAGAGTGATGGCATCTCGTGCACACCTGTACTTTCTTGCACTCGTTTTTTACAGCAAGGATGTGCCAAGAGAACATAATGTCCATTCATTGTGGAAGGGTGAGGGAGTAATAGAAGCAAATTAGAGAGAGAGTATTGATCCAGGTAGGAGTCCGATCGCCAGTATCTGGGGTCAGAAAGGATTTTTTTTTTTCTTTTGAGACGATTGTCTAAGTTTTACTTGTGTTTTTTTTTTTTTTTTTGCCTTCTTCTGGATCATTTAACAACTAATCCGCATATTGCATATCAGTGGAGTTTTTAAAAGGTTGCACTTGAAGGACAAAAAGTAAGAATTTGTAGAACATGGCCCTGTACCATAATGATGTTATGTTGCCCATTTGTGTGGCTGGTTTGAGATGCCCCTTGCCATCTTTACAAGGTTGGTTTTGATTTGTGTAATTTACCTGCTACCTGTAAGTAATTGATACTAAGTTGACTGGCTCAAAATTTCTAATTCATCAGTTGCTACAGCTCTGTCTTCCTGTGGATGGAGGGAAATTCGCACCCGCATAATGTTAGAAGCCTTTCTCTTATATTCCTGTATTTCCAGACTGAATAGTGGGGATTTAAAACTCCCAAGGACTGCTTCTTGGCACATATTACTCTAGGATTCTGACTCACCTCTCCCAGTATGATGTTGTCTCCTCCCTCTGATTATGGAGTTTTGAGAATGCTGACATTTAGCAGGTTTGAAATCTAGGAAAAAAAATGACTTTTGAAGCCGATACCATAAAGCATGGTTTCATTTTTCAAATGACATAGCATTTAAAACAATTCTATCATGAATTTAAGATCATAGTTTAAAATTACAATTATTTCTGCATAAAAACATTCTTAAAAAAATCTTTAAAGAAATGTGCCAGTCATACCACCATATGTTAACCTGTTGGCTGAGCTGTTGACTGTTCACTGGGCGACAGTGACACGTGTCCAGTTATATATTCAAAGCAGTTTATTCAGCAATGGAACTAGCATTTAATAAAACATAAATTCTTTATGGAATATTTTTACAACCATACTCGTGTACAATAAAAAGTGTGCTCACCTTGTTTATAAATACCCAGTGTCATGACAGCCGCTTTCAAATCAGATGCATATATTCTATATTTTCTGTCTTTGAATATTAATATATATTTTTTGCTTGTTTTAATGATCACAGTAAACATACCTTTTTGATAGTTAGTTTTTTAGTTCTAAAAGTGAAGATATACATAATGTTGTTATCCTTTCTTGTGTGAGTAGATGTGCATATTTACTAAGAGCAAAGACATGATTTAGAACATTTTAATTTATTTGTCTGTCTCTATTTTTAGTGCTGCTGGGCAGTTTCACTTGTTGGTGACAAAACATGAAGTCATCTCCCTTCACTGTTCCAGCCACCGCTCTGCTGCTGTGTTTTTCTTGGATTCTGCCTACCCAGGGCTGCAATAAAGCTCTCTGTGCAAGCGATGTCAGCAAGTGTTTATTACAGGTAAAAGAAAAATCCAACATATAAAAGCTAGTGTCTAAATGAATCATTATATACAGATAATGCCAGCTGTAGTTCTGTGTTATGTACATTGGGTATTCTGATCTTTCGGTTATTTACGGATTGGACTGCTTTATCACTTTCTTAAACATCTGAGTAGTCATGTGGCCAAACACTTTGCCCAATATACAGAAATAATGCTGTTTTATTAAACTTTGCAAACTTCATATGTCTAAATATCCAATTTGTCATTGATTTGATGCACATTTTTTTTATGATTTATTTAATTGTGAGTGCAGTTCTAGACCAAGGTTATCCAGATTTGTTCTTCAGGGTTGAGCGTTAACAGCTCAGTCATATTGATTTGTCAACAGATAATTACCAAAAAGACCTAACCAGCCTGCCAAAAATAAGCTTTGTGCTTTTACTAGGTATGCTTAAAATCCTTAACTGTGAGTGACTCTACCAGTTCATCTGGAAGACTGCTTCACTTACTAGTCTTTCTGTAAAGTTGTAGTTTCTCCCATTACTTCTAAATGTCCCGCCATCCAACTTCAAATCATGATTTCTTGATCTTACCTTGGCTTTGGTTCTGACCAGTGAGACATGGAATTGGACAAGCCTGATATTAAACATCAGGCAAATAAAGGGAATGTGTGTGTTTGTGTGTGTGATGTTTGTCCTCCTTTTATTCACATTTATGCATAGGTGGTATGGTCAGTATTTTGGGTTCTTGTCTGTGCTGAGAAAGCAATGACTACAAATCCTGGCCTGGACAAGTGGAATTTATAATCATGCATACCTTTGCGAGAAACCGTTTTATGCTGGCTAAATATCATGCTAATGCTTTCTTACACATTGGGTGTTCATTTTAATAGTCTTATTGAGTTGGCAGCATGCATAATTTACCTAAATGCCATCTATGTTGTCTTTAAATAAGACTGTAAGACAAAATTGGAAAGTACAATGTATGAACTGACATGGAGACTACAAAGCAAAAATAAGTAGTTTATTACTAGGGATATTTTTGTCTTTATTTCTTGAAAAAAACTATTTGATCTTTATTCGGAGCATATCGATTACAAAGTAAAAATTGTTCTTGTTCTAGCCATATTCGTAGTATGATATATCTTCCTTCTTTATCAAGATTAATAATTTTATATTTATAATTTAATCCTTTTTTTAAAAGAATGGCTACGCCTCGTTTTTTTTGTTTTGTTTTTTCTTTTCTCGTATCTAGTGAATAAGACCTCTTGGACCCATTCTGTGGCCAGCTTTTTATGTTCTTTAATATTCAGATGCGTTTCTTGTAGAAGAGCTATATCTGCTCCTATCTTGTTTTAAAATTGCCTTCATTTTTATGGGTGAATTTATACCTCCTACATTCCACAAAATTATTTTAATATTCTGTGTTTTTTCATTCCTTTTATATAAAAAGTACCATTTAGTATGCCTAATCCTTCCCCAACCCCTCCCCCCCTCAAAAGAAAAAAGAAATAAAAAACATTTTATATATTCCCTCTTCCCACCCCTCCAAATTCAACAGGTTGCATATTGCATCCTTAGATTTCAAAACTATACATATTGCATCATTACATTTGTAAAGGTACTCCTTCTATCATGTCAAAAAGTTGATTTGTCTTGTTTTTATACATGTTCTATCATATCAAAGGATTATGTGTCTTGTCTTTCTCCCTTACGTTCTTCAAGAAACTTTCATAGCTCTTCAACTTTTTCAAAAACATTGGGCCTTTAACAATCTCTAGTCGCAATTTAGCCCTCTCTAAAAAAGTTGATTACATAAGGTTGAAAATTCTTTGTTTACGTTCCACTTCTCCCGAATAGTCATTATACAATCTTAAATTAGAACCTTCATATGATAGACGTTTTTTCATTTTCTAAATTCCTGCATTGTTTGTAATTTTTCTTAAAAATTTAAGAAATCTAATTTTAACTGTCCTATTGATAGGTGGGCCTTGAATAAATGTATTTTCTGGACCAATTCTATGGGCTCTTTCTATGGCAATCGGGGGCCTGTTTGGGTTCATACTAACCACTTTAGGTAATTCCACTGATGCAAAATATAATAAGTTGTTGCTGTCAACAGATTCTGGTAGGCCAACAACTCTAACGTTATTCCGTCTGCTTCTATTTACCATATTCTCTAATTTAAACAATAAAGTGCCATTTTGTTCCATTAAGTATTTTATTTGTTTTTCTTGCTCTACTATCATATCTTCTACATCAGATATTCTTTGTTCGATTTGAATTTATTCTTTTATTAATTATTTTAAAATCTTCCTTTTTGATCTCTTATATTTTCAGCAGTCCTATCCAGTGATAACTCAAACTGTTTTATCTCCTTTTTTTTTTGTTCTTTCAATTCTTTTATTATATTTTTGAACATTACTTCTTCTATCACCTCCCTCTTATTTCTAGATCCTGTAATTTCTCCAACACTAGGTGATTTTCTCACAAATGTATCCATTACTTAAATATCATTATTTCCCTATCAGGATTTACCAGTTTACCAATTTATAGGTTGGATATGCCAATTTTAAAGAACAATTAGAAAAATAAATTGTACACAGTTTAAAAAGTATTGATTATATACTAGCCTATAAAGTTTACTTTCCTTCTACTGCTAGATTATCCCCTTCAGCTTCTCTCACAAGCCTGATATAGGAATTAGTAGCTTATAGAGACAGATTTTATATGGGAATATAGCAGTGCATTCTTTTAATTTCTGCAAATACCTTCAAATTATTTTTCCTATATCAACTATTCTTGCCGTTTTGTTGAAAATCAAACCTTCAATAACTTGAAAAAAATAATGTTCTCCTCCTTGGTTCCTCTAACAAACTCGAGGAAATGTTTTTCTCTCCAAAACCTCTCACAGGTTCAGAAAGGTAGGATTAGCACGTTAGGTTTGTATTTCATATAAATTTAACAAAAAGTTGGTTTTACATATATAACAGGTATTTTTATAATTCAAGATATCTGCCTTTTCTAAAACAGTGAAAACACAATATACAATGATAATCAGATTTATAAAGATGTTATACAAATATTTTATCAATAGATGTTAGTCTCACTTGAAGGAACAATTATCTATATAAATAAACACGTTTCATCACTTTTTTTTTTTTTTTTTGATCTTGCATCCCTCAGAGGATATAACTATAGATTATAATATACATAAAAGCCCAAATTTCCAAATATTTCTTCCTATGGGAACTATCCAAGTAATTTGTCAATATATATACTAGAAAGGGAGATATTTTAGAAGCACAAACACTATTGTACCCCTATCGGCTTCAACGAAGAAGTGGCTTTTTCACAATATGATTAGCAAACTCCAGGGACATTATGGAAAATACTCAATATATAGAGCCAGACCCCTGAAGCTTCTGAAAAAAAGACTCCAGTCTGTGTATCAAATACAGGTCTCTTCCTCCGTGTGAGAGCACAGGCCAGCACAAAAATTAAACAAGTTATTTTCTTGTCATGTGCAAAGTTTATTTTTCTTCGGTTGCTAAATTGAGCATTTGGTTCTGTGCCCTTCTCCCATATTATGTTAAGCTGGAAGCTTTTTGAATAAATATTTCTATACAGTAATGGAGATTGGACATTTAACACAGTATGGCACATTTCAGTTGTTTGTTAGTATACAAGCAGCTGCTGTCTTACATCAACAAAGTGATCAGACTCTGCTTTAGTTCAGATGTATCAGTGGCTCAAGAATCCACAATAGGTCAGAAGCTCTGTGGGGCAGGGGGACATTATTTCTGTGTAGTGCCCTTTTAGTGAAGGGAACAAAATAACATAGTAATCTATTAAAGGACCCCTATGTCATTATTAGTTAGTTTTCTACAAAAAATCTTTTGAATATTTAAAATTCATAATGGGTGTTTGCTTTAAAAAATAGAAAATAAACAACACTATTTCATATTTAACTTTTTAATCTAAATTTTCTTTACTGCTGGTTTCCATTTTCTTCTCTCTGCTGATTATGCCTGTGACGTTCTGTGAAGGTTGTTCTTGTAAACTGAGCTGTCCATTAGTCCTATTAAAAGCACAGACAATTTTAGGTGATAGATTCCCATTGTGCAGACAGAATCTTATTTAGTATTCAAAGTCTCCTCTCACCATGAGGTTGTTCAGTAGAAACCAAAAAATATTAGGTTCCACAGAAGCATACATACGTTTGTGTCATTCAACTCTCTGTGATACTGGAGTGAGTTGCCAGTTCCATCTCCAGTTGGCCACAGCATACAGCCGATGGTATTTCTAGGTGGTCTCCTATCCACGTACTGACCAGGCCCAACCCTGCTTGGCTTCAGGGTGATGTGACCTCTTTGTTCCCTCATTGGAATCAAATCTAGGTTGCAGCGGTGAAGCACCGAACCCTAACCACATACATATAAAATGTAACCAAATTGTATTTTTTATATATATATATATATATATATATATATAAATTGGCTACATTGGCCCTCTAATGAAGCAATGGTTTCCAATTAAGTTGTTCTTGTAGCTGTAGGTTTTAATCTGTGTGGGGACAACATATATTTGAAAAGTCAAATGATACATTTAATTTGAAACCTTATTTATTATTGGGCACAGAATAGGTTGAAGAATGTTTGGTTTTGTTTTTTTTGTTTGTTTTTTCTTGTGTGGTGACCAGTATTTCATTATCTATGTTCGCTCCACACTAAAAGTGAGAGATGATATGTACCAAATATTGTAATACCCAAAATATGCTGCTCTAGTTGCATATAACAATGTATGTTGTGACACAAAACAAAATGTAATACTTTAAAGGAAAAATCCAAACCGTATAATTTCACGTTCTGTAAAGTTGTCATTGGATCTTCTACAAGTTAACGTAAATACACCAGGAAGCTTATACTGTATCTTAAGGACTCCTGCTGTGCTGGATTTGCTAGGCTGGTCCACACCTTTAAACTGAAAGTATTTCCACAGGCAGCCGCTTGGCTGAGCATTGTTTGAAGACAATTAAGGACTTGGTGTGTAAACAGCGGCTTAATATGTCCTAATGACTTCCTTTTGTGTCAGACCTGCAGACATTGGTTATTCTGCAGACCAGGAGTCTCCGCACATAATTACTCCTCTCCCATTGTGAATGGTTCCATGGCCTCTGGTAGGACAAGTTACAACAGCACAGTGTCGTTTGTCCCTCAGTCTCTATTTAAACATGTTGCATAACATTTCCCTTACACCTGTGCTAAGAATGCCACTACCAGTGGGAATGCTGTTCTCGTGGCATAATCAAAATTAAATCTCCATACAGGTTGAAAATGATGTGCAACCTGTTAAAACTTGGAGATGCAATGGCAGGTTTTGAACTGCCTCTTGTGCACCACTGTTGTAAACATTTTAAGTTTTGTAGAAATTGAGCATCATGCACAACAGTTTGCTTCATCCATCATATGCATATTTATTTAATTGCACCTAATTTGCAAAGAACAGGAACTATATCTATCCATAATGAGCTAAGTATACAGCTCTATATGTGGATTTATTTATATAAATACTAGGTCCTTGACGATCTCATTTTAATTTGTTTAGTTAATTTTATTTAACATTGCCAGTGCAACAGTTGGTCATGTATACATAATCACACTAGCATATGCTTTGCATCACTCTTGTTTTATTGTGTGAGTCTAGCAGTAAATGATAATGCCATGGTGGTTCAGTTGGGCTACACCTTGTGTACTTTTCCATGATCTGAATTCCATGTAATGAACTCTGTTTTACCAGGAGCTGTGCCAGTGCCGACCCACAGAGGGAAACTGCTCTTGTTGTAAGGAGTGTATGCTGTGCCTGGGTACACTCTGGGATGAGTGCTGCGACTGTGTAGGTAAGTTATCCTACAAACAATAACACAATTCATTCCCATCCTTTTTATTAGGTTTTCATGAGTAACGTATTATCTTCAAGAAGTTATGAACAAAAAAAGCTCTCCGAAGACATGTTTGAGCTTTATTTTTTATAAGATGTGTAACAATTCGTTTTAGACAAAATCTATATATATAATGATCCTGCATGTAATTTTGTAATCTGGGACTTGATCCAGTAGTAGAAGTGTTGCTTAGTTGTGCTACATTTTATGTATATTTAACCACACACAGTGTGTTTGTGGTTAGCCTTCCTACATAGACAGAAATATACCTGAAGATGATATTTTATAAGAACCAGAAGTACATTTTCAAGAGCTTGAGCTTCTGGCATATTGTCACTCCTATGTGTTAGCTTAACAATTATACTGGTACAATACAGTTATCACACATGTTAACTCCTAAATACATTTTCAGTTTAATGTGGTTTAAAGAAAGTTAATATTTTGGGAGAAAACACCTAATGAAAATAGCTGGTCTTTGTAATGGAGCTCCTTCCATCTTCTAGATTGTAAGTCTTTGAGTCTCAATCCTGCAAGGTGCTTTAGGAAAAGCGCTATGGACACCGGATTCCAAGCTCAAAGACAGGCCCCCCCATTCATTGCAATGTGTGAATCTTAAACTTGGCATTGCCTGTAACTTAACTTATGTATAGCGCTACGGAATATGTTGGCGCGTTACAAATAAACGATAATAATAATCTTGTATACACTGAGAATGTGTGCAACAGACTATCCATCAGCTGCTGAGCTGTTACACCACTTTCGTGGCGGAGTTTAGTAAATGTGCTGCAAACCCGGCCAAAGTTTAAAAATGATGAGAGGCTCTCCAGCCTAATGATCAGGGTAAAACAACTATTTTCAGTTCAAGCACAACTGCATTATTATAATTTTTTTTAAATGTATGATATGTTCCTTATAGCAGACTGATATGATGATTTTTATTTTAATAAAACTAATAAATTCCAACTTCATGGGGTCTCTTCCTGTCTTGTTTTAGAACATGACTCGCTAATAAAAGGGAAAAAAGTGCAGATTTGCAGTTGACTGGTTTTGTAAATTTGGCATCTAGTTGACTCAGAGCGGTTAATATTAATATCTCCTGTACATGAACCTCTCATCTGCTGCTCACAGCGGCTTCAGAGGTACATATGTTCTAATGTGGGGAAGATCACACTTGGCTTATTTGTCATGTTTCTCTGCTGGGAAGTTGTGAGATTGAATGCAGGTGGCACAGCCTGGATGCCAGACTAGAAATCACCCCCAGGGTCTGAATATTTTACAGGCTAGAGAGGCAGATTTCTCCAGATGTTCAGTTATGAGTCTGACCTCATCAAGAAAAACACAAACCAAATGAGTGTGCTCTTAAGGCTGCACTCTCACTACAGCAACAGACACTTGTCACCCTGATCACGTCTTCAACGTGACATTTACAATTAAAATATATCTTTAATTATACTCTCCGTTTTTTGTTTGTTTTCAGATTGTGCAGATTCTTCATTGTTAGTGTGTACACTCCACATTCCTGCTTTTAACCACAGGAGTTAATTGTGGACTCATTCCTTTGACGAAAGAAGGAATGTAACCCTGGTAATCATGCTTGGAATAGACAGCAGTTTAGAATTTACACAATTATTTTTAACTCTGCATGAGCTTATGACAATTTTTCCCACACCCTTTTTAATGTGTGTGTGTGTGTGTGTGTATGTATATGTGTATATGTGTGTGTATATATATATATATATATATATATATATATATATATATATATATATATATATATATATATATATATGTGTGTATATATATATGTATATGTGTATATATATATGTATATGTGTGTGTGTGTATATATATATATATATATATATATATATATATATATATATATATATATATATATATATGTATATATATATGTGTGTATATATATATATATATATATATATATATATATATATATATATATATATATATATAAAAA
Source organism: Discoglossus pictus (assembly GCA_027410445.1). Classification (NCBI taxonomy): domain Eukaryota; kingdom Metazoa; phylum Chordata; class Amphibia; order Anura; family Alytidae; genus Discoglossus; species Discoglossus pictus. The sequence goes on from CM050166.1 coordinate 131,609,416, forward strand.
TATAGTTGTCAAACGTTGTCACGCTTTGCGAGCTTGCAAGAACTGCATCGCAAATGCGGACCCTCACAAAGCGAGGGGCCGCATTTGCGGGGGTGGCGTCTACGGCGCATCACAAGCGGTTACAAACACCCATACAAGCGGGACTTTGAAAAAATACATCTAACACGCAATTAATAAATACACACAAATAAATAAAAACCTTACCCGCAGCGGGGGGGGGGGGGGGCAAAGTGACGTTACACCTCTAAGTCCAATTTACCGAGTTTAGACGCACAAAAATCCCCTAAACGAGAGAAAAATATGGCCACTGGAAAAAACGAAAATGAGGCTACACGACCCTAAAGCCGCAAAACACCAACAAGCACATATGGCTTTTCCAAAAAGCCGTACAAGATACACTTTTAGCAAGGACGTTAAATCATCCACACCCGCGTACCACATACACATTCAACGCCATTTTACAACACTAACTTACACAATGCGGAAGTACACAGCTACTCTAACGGCTTCCCCTCGTGCACGCAGCCTATTTACACTACACACTACACACTGCACACATTGCTGACACTTACACCTCCGCTCCACAACAAAACAAACCGACGTTGTATGCTGCAGGAACATCAAAACAGATTGCCAGGTCTTCAGCACAATGCTTCCTGCATATATTACGTACAAATAGGTAAAGTATATTGATTTATAACTTATTTAATTAGCATAAATAAATTATATATACGCAAAAAAAAACACTATCGCAATAAATGCAAAAGCCATTCACTGCGCGCCTCACATCGAGCGCCAACGCTGCTCATAGCACACAAACTACACCAGGGGACAGCCTTGCAATATGGGCAAAAATTATTTTATGTTGGACTGGTTCTCACCCAAATGCAAAATGTAGTGCATGGTTAAAGGACCTGTGTAGAGAAAAGTCAGTTGTTTGTGAAGAATGCAATAAACTTGACAACATAAGCAGCCTTGGACACAAAACAATTTTGGCAAAATTCGATGTGTTTTTTTGGTGTACTCCACATTGTACTGAATTAAGTAGCCTTCATTTTTTTTTTATATTACAGTGGTCCTTTTATGTATGACTGAAGGCATTATTTACTGAGTATGTTTTGAAAATTTTAATATTTCTTGCTCCTGGCATGTCAAATGAAGAACAGCTTGGTGGTATGTTTATATTGCATATGCTACCTGCTATACGAGGAAACTAATGGGTTTTACCAGGACCACACTCTATTCCAGTGGTTACTATAACAAGTATTAATTTGTCTAGCTCAAAACTGACTAGCAATAAAGTCTGGCTTTGAAGAAAAAAAAAAAAAACACCGTATTTTTTAAAACCTTACATTTAACTGTTCAGACTTCAGCATATATGCTTCTCTCAACCACTTTTCAGGTGTCCATGTGTTAGGAGAAAATTTGATAAGGAGGCTTTCCTTGTAGGTGTTTTTTTTTTTTCTGCATACTTCCTGGCAGTGGCCACTTCAGAAAAACCAAGACCATTCTAGTAGAGATTTTAGGACCTCCTCCTGGCCATATCTGCTCCAGCACTAGAACATCCATAAAAACAGTGGAGAGAAAAAACTTTGCCATATCCTAAAATACCAAACTTCAAATGTAAATTGGTTATTTGTTTATTGTGTCTGCAGGAATGTGTAATCCACGAAACTACAGTGATACTCCCCCAACTTCAAAAAGTACAGTGGAAGAACTGCATGAACCAATACCTTCCTTGTTCCGGGCACTCACTGAAGAGGACACTGCTTTGAGCTGGCGCATTGTGACTTTCCCAGTGGGGGAGGAACTCACCCATCATGAGAACTTGGTCTCCTTTCTGGAGACTGTGAATCAACAACAACAAAATGTGTCTCTTACTCAAAGTGGGGTGTCACGCAGCAATGAAAAAGGTAATACCAAATAAAGATGACACAAGTCCCTGTCCTTGTATGCACCCATCCATTCCTGTTTACACACATACCCTGGACAAACAAATACACTATATTATGATCACATTTTGTGCTGGGTATACATACCATTTGGCCCATCCTTTCTTGGTCTACATTTGTGTGCCGTCAGTTGCTTCACTGTCATATTCTTAATTTTGGTTAAATAATTCCTAAAACTCTACAATCATATTGTCTTCTCGATTCCGAATCCACTGTCTTCCTCTCTAATAGCATTCCATTCTTTACCAAATTTCAATTCAAATATATCCTTTATGATTCAAGGCTGTATTGCAAGTGTACGTACTCCTGCCAACACCACTTAAGTAACATATTCAGAACAGCAATACTCCTGACCAATGACACTACTAAATCACTTATTTGCTCCCTCAGCAAACAGGTACAGATGGTCCCGGGTTAAGAACATGTCTTTAAACCAGATTTGTATTTAAATCAGGTTTGTGATGAATAATAAAAATACTATAATAGCTCATATGTGGTGGTAATAATAATACAGTGTAATATTTATTCCCATGTACTGCAATAATAAGCTGCTCTTTCTGTTAAACAAACTGAGCATAAAAACAAACTCCTACAAAAAAGCCTTGGGAGCCAATTCTGTAACCCTGTGACCACCTGTACTCCCATGAACTATCTCCCTTTATAAAAATCCATCCTCCTTTTTTACTGCAAGAATACTTTCTTACCATCCTTAATCTTCTCACTGCTTGCTAATAACTTCATGTGCTCAGATTCTTTGTAAGACCCTCAACAATACTACTGCAGTCCTCTACTCAAAATATTCCCCTATATGAAATATCCAACCCCGAGCCGCTCCACATACAAGGCATGATTTTATTGCTGCACCCTAGTTCTGGAACTTTTTTTTTTTTTTTTTTTTAAGTTCTTTGATGCTTTCTCAAGATCTTTAAACCTTTCCGCTGTTGGTTACCTTGGGTGTTTTCACACTTATTCTACTATAAACTTTCAGAATAGTTTTTTTTATAAGCTGCATTTTTACAGTAGATTTTGGGCAGGAAAATCTATTGGACTAGAATTGTTTAGCTGTTTTAAATGTCCCTAAACTAGTAACGAGTAATATTTTCTTTAAGAACCCAGTATTTATTGTATGACTAATAACCGGTTCCTTCTGTTTATGTTTTCCTTCCCAAATTTGACCTCCTCTGGGTTTGGCTGTACTAAGTGGCAAGCTTGGTTCAAAATGTCCTAGTATAACCCTTGTTCCTAAATATGATTGACTTGTGACTTGGAGGTGATGTAGTTCAAGGATAAACTTTCCATAAAAGTGTCGGAAGAACACTTCCTGCAGTAGAGTTAGCAGCAGAGCAAAAATAAACATGGCCTTGTTTTAGGAAATGAAAGGAAACTTTTAAAACTCCTCACCAATTTTTGCCCTGCAACATAAATATAAGAGGAGCCACATTTTTGTTGCAATGTGTCAGCCACTTTTTTTTGGGTTGGCCATATGCCTGTGCTTGGGTCTAGTAATTTTTTCCCAGTGGTAATGACACAATTAATTATATTTAATAGGTAATCTTTCCCAGAGTCACCTAACACCCTATGTTTTAATGTAAATGTGGTCTCTATATAACTGGCAGGGCAAGGTTAGTTATCAAGTCATTTAGTTTCTTGACAGGCCCGTGTTAATTTTGCTGTTTATTAAACAGTGTGTCCAAATAGGATTAATAAGAAAATAGGAGTTTTATGATATCAACATTGTATTTAATTATATCAATAGTTCTATCCATAAAGCCTCCAAAAGACATAGAAAACCAAAATAACTTCTAAGAACAGGTTTATATTAATCAGTCTGCACAAACCAGCACCTTCTCACCCTATCCATATTACACACAGGGACCGATTCAAATGACTCCACTTTGCACAAATCAATGCTGCAATCACTGGCCAAATTCTTAGAGGGCGGGTTCAGTTTTTTTCTGCTGTAAGAAGTAGGCTGTACGGCATCGTATCCCCTATTCCGGTCACAGAAACTCCAACTAGGAACAGGCACTATGGAAAGCGGAAATGCGTAAAATGGAGTAAAACTTGGTTTTACTCTGTGTATTCTGCAGTTTACTGCTTCCACATGTGAAAGGTTTTTTTTTTTTTTTGTTTTAAATTGCTTACACCAGTGATTTCCTTTTTTCAAAACCCCTTCTGTAGTTGAAGATTCTGATGTAGGATAATCGGTGACATTTTTGAGACCCTTTTACTCCTGTAAAATATACAGAAATGTATTCCTTGTGGGAGTGCCCATTGGAATGGAATTGAGGGTCATTGTCCTATTTGACCCATATGTAAGTGTATGCATATTTTAGAATGGCAGCAGTGTTTAAAAGCAGACCAATATTGAATAAGAAGGGAGTGCAGTAAAGTAGTGCACTTTTTGAATTCTTTTATCTCATTCCATTTGGCTAATGTTTATCGTTGTAGTACTGTAGATTCCAGTATGAGCAAGTATACAAACCGTGCAGTGACTGGCAACCTGTTTCACTTGAAGGGCATCATTTGTGGCCCCATAGCCTTTAAAAGGGACTCATAATGCTTTGAAACCTTTTTTTATTTTACTCAAAGGAAATGTGACATCTCTATAGGTCTATTTGTTGTCCCCAAAAATTACTTTTTTATTTTTTATCTTTAAGTAGCTGCTGGGGTTTAGCTTCATAATTGGGACGGATTGTGGGAATATGGCTTGTTGGGTTGTGGAGAGTGTTTTGGTTCTTGGGGCTGTTGTGGTATTCTATATTGTACATGAAAAGTGTTTATTGGCTGTACTGGTTTGGGGAACATTGCCTCGATATATGTATACCCTGTACAACTCCTTCCTTCCTTCCTTCCTTTTTTTTTTTGAAGGCTCACATTTTATAATTTATTTATTATGTTGTTTTCCAACACAACTGCCCTCACTGATAGAGATTAATTTCTTATCAAAACATGGTCTTTAACCTGCTTACAATGTCATGAACACAAATCTGTTTTATTCTCTCTTCTGCAGAGCACATGTGTACTGTGGTTTACTTTGACGCGTGTATGTCTATACATCAGTGCAAGGCTTCCTGTGAGTCCATGGGAGCATCAAAATACCGGTGGTTTCACAATGCATGCTGTGAGTGCATAGGACCAGAGTGCATTGACTATGGCAGCAAGACGGTCAAGTGTATAAACTGCATGTTTTGAGAGGAGCATCCATATTGTACTGCCCATTTTATAAATATTTCCCTGCCATGGGGGGAAATGAAGAGTATAAGAGAAGAGGAATCCATATTGCAACTTTGTAAAATACATATAAAAGTATGTCAAGGATACAGTTTGCTTAAAAGTGTTAAAAGAAATGTTGGTTACTTTTTTTTAATCTTTTTTTTTTTTTTTATATATATATATTCTTTGAGATGAATGCTATTATACTTTCACAGACTATCTTTTTATAAACCATGTAAATATCTTTGTACGTATATTTTCTCATTGTGTAGAATTGTATGTTTTTTGTTTTCTGTGTTTTTTAAAGAATATCTAAAAAGAAAACATCTTCTAGATTGTGACTGTTATTTCAATATGTTTAGCTCATATAGAACTTTGTTTCTCGTATAGCTCTTTGCTTTTCTAATCAAGAGGTTCACTTTTTTATAAAATAAGAACCAGATTGGTGTTTTTTTTTGTTTTGTTTTTTTAGAAGGTTCTGACCTCTTATGAATGAGTTTTGATATTAGAAATCCCTTGCACCTCCCAAATCTGTGAGCCATTGTATATGCTGGCCAATGCTTTACAACCATCATGGTTCATTCTACTATATTCAATCTTTTACTTCTAGAAACTAAGGTACCCTTAATCCTTTTAATTGCTACTGCATTAAGTATTTTTATATATGAAGTCAAATTACTATTATCTTGAATAAAGCCCATTCTGTGCTTTACCAACCTCTAAAATATCCCAGTAAACCAATAAGTCTTTTTAGCTGAGTAATTGCATGTCTTAGTTTGAATCACTTTTTCTACACTCTCCTGATAATGGGCTATATTCAAGTAAAAAAAAATTAAACACAACTTCACGTTTTTAACCTTTTTTGCATGCAGATATTTGTTCTTAGTAGTACAGTCCTATTTTCTTCTATTGGTGCATTCTGTTGTTCCTTTCTCAGGAGAGCATGTCTTTGAATGTGCATCTACTAAGTATAATGCAAAGCGCATTAGTTTACAAACTGTGCAGAAACTTCTTTTCCATTCAGTGTCTCCACAAGCCTTGGGAAGTTGAATGAAAATGGCAGATTTCAAAGCAGCTTAATTATATATAAAAGGTAATAAATCCGGGGCTGTATAATTATTATTATTTTTATTTCTACTATTTTTAAGTATACATTTTTGTTTAATTGGTATAATTAAAATATGACTACTGAATAATTCCAAATATGGAGGAGGCAAAATGACATTGAAAGCAACTATGAGGGAGACATTGTGTACTTTTACTTCTTATTTGATGACATACTTGTTTTCTTTAAAATGTGGCATAACCTTCTTTTTTTTTTTTTTTCTTCTTCCCTCTCATTTCCTGGGACAGAGTTTTGCACTTCTTTGGAAGGTCAACAACATTTTAACTTCTTTGGAAAATATTATATTATAAAAATATATTACTGCAAAAATAAATGATAAGCAATGTATTTTGATCTGCTTTAAGAGGACATTTTATTAAAGACTTGTAGTGAGCCTCTTATCTGTGTTTTTAACTAGTTTTTATATTTTAAAAGGGTGCTAATATGTTCAAGTTTATAAATATGACAAAATCTTTAAGTCTCTCTCCTAGTCTTATGTTATAGGTCTGGTCAAGAAGAGAGAAACTAATCCCACCCATCTCACTTTGATAATTTTTGAGAGCAGAAGGCATTTTTATTCATGTCAAGAAAACTTTTGTAATATTTTAAAATCTAATGTTTATTATGCATGATTGGCAATTTAGGGCACTCCGACCTTCACACGCTGCAGAACAGCGCACCGTCATCAGGGCGCCCTAATGACGCTCTGTGCTCCAGTCTGCATCCCATCTGCCACAGAGGCTTCTCATGCGAGAGTGCCCCCATCTCATATTTACTGGAACTGCTTGGCAAGGTAAGGGTCTGACAGTGTGTGCCATATGGGCCAGGCATTGTGTGCATGTTTCACTAGGAGCATGTTGCATTGCATGCTTATCACACATGCAAATAATGACAGGGACATGTAGTGATAAACATGCAATGAAACATGCTCACAATGACAGTGACGTTACATACAAAATGTTCCTAGTGACACATGCCAGTCCCACATGGCACACTGTCAGACCCTTACCTTCGCCTTGGCAGCCTACAGCAAGCAGGTCCAGTAAATATGAGATTTAGGAGATGGGATGCAGGCTGGAGGGCAGAGCATCATCAGAGCGCAGTTCTCGGCGTGCGAAAGACGTGCCACCGCCAATTTAGTATTACTGTGTTTCTTAATGATTCAACCAAGAGTGAATTGATGCAATTTTGGTCTTCATTAAAAGTGCCAGGAGATAATACTACACGACTAGCTTAAGTATCTGCTACTGTTCTTTGTTTTTCCACAAAGATGTGAAGCTTTTACCTAAAGTACAGTAGTCCTTCAGTATTTTCTATTACCAAGCTCCGACTGCAAAACACTTCAAAATTGGAAACTATTTAACAATAGTTACACTGCTTCAATCTCTGTACAACAATTAAAGCAATTAAATCCAAAATGTTTTGTTCAACTATACTATACATCTGGATTACATCATGTATTTGAGCTATAAGGAAGTTTGTATAGGCCTGCCATTAAAAGAAGCATTTATTTTGAGCGACCGTGAAATTTCTCATTTATGAAAAATATATTATTTTGTATATATATATTTGTGTGTATATATATATATATATATATATATAAAATTAAATCTCTGTGCCTTGCAAAAGTATTCACCCCCCTTGACTCTTTACCTGTTTTGTTACATTACAGCCTTAAGTTCAATGTTTTTGTTAAGCTGAATATGATGGATCAATACACAAATATATAAAAATAAAAAATATATACATAAAACAATTTTTTAGCGAATAGAAAACAGAAAATTGGCATGTGCGTATTTATTCACCCCTTTTGTTAAGAAGCCCATCAAATGCTCTGGTGCAACCAATTACTGTATATACTCGAGTATAAGCAGCGTTTTTCAGCCATTTTTTTAAGGCTAAAAAGGGCCCCCTCGGCTTATACTCGAGTCACTCTCCCCCGTGTCTTTCTTCCCCCACCCCGTATCTCTCTAACCCCCCCGTGTCTCTTTCCCTCCCGCCTCCTCATTCTGAACCCCCTAAATACCTCCCCCTCTCCCTTTCCCCTCACTTACCTGCTTTTGCTCCGGCCTCCGCTCCTTCTTGACCCGGCGCACATGTGACGTCACATGCGCGCCACGTCATTAGCATATACCGGGTGCCGGTATTTAAGGGGTATAAGGATGGGGGGTTGAGGATGAGTAGTGTGGTTGAGCAGGGTGATAAGGGAAGGGGGAGAAGAGACACAGGAGAGAGAGGGGGCACAAGAGGGACACAGGGGGCAGCACATTTCCCTCCCTCGACTTATACTCGAGTCACTCATTTTACCCAGTATTTTGTGGTAAAATAGGTGCCTCGGGTCGGCTTATACTCTAGTATATACGGTACCTTCAGAAGTCACATAATTAGTAAAAATGATGTCCACCTGTGTGCAATCTAAGTGTCACATGATCTGTCATTACATATACACATCTTTTTTGAAAGGCCCCAGAGGCTGCAACACCTTAGCAAGAGGCATCACCAACCAAACAATGCCATGAAAACCAAGGAACTCTCCAAACAAGTAAGGGACAATGTTGTTGAGCAGTATCCAAATCTTTGAGGAGCCCCAGGAGTACCATCAAATCTATCATAACCAAATGGAAAGAACATGGCACAACAGCAAACCTGCTAAGAGACAGCCGCCCACCAAAACTCACGGACCAGGCAAGGAGGGCATTAATCAGAGAGGGGGCACAGAGACCTAAGGTAACCCTGGAGGAGCTGCATAGTTCCACAGCAGAGACTGGAGTATCTGTACATAGGACGACAATAAGCTGTACGCTCCATAGAGTTGGGCTTTATGGCAGAGTGGCCAGAAGAAAGCCATTACTTTCAGCAAAAAACAAAATGACATGTTCTGCGAAAAGGAGACTCCCAAAATGTATGGAGGAAGGTGCTCTGGTCTGATGGGACTAAAATTGAACTTTTCGGCCATCAAAGTAAACGCTATGTCTGGCGCAAACCCAACACTTTACATTACCCAAAGAACACCACCCCCACAGTGAAATGTGGTGGCGGCAGCATCATGTTGTCGGGATGTTTTTGAGCAGCTGGGACTGGGAAACTGGTCAGAGTTGAGGGAAATATGGATGGTGCTAAATACAGGCATATTCTTGAGCAAAACCTGTACCTGTGCGTGATTTGAGGCTAAGACGGAGGTTCACCTTCCAGTAGGACAATAACACCAAAAATACACTGCTAAAGCAACACTTGAGTGGTTTAAGGGGAACGATTTAAATTTGTTGGAATGGCCTAGTCAAAGCCCAGACCTCAATCCAATAGAAAATCTGTGGTCAGACTTAAAGATTGCTGTTCACAAGCGCAAACCATCTAATTTGAAGGACCTGGTGCAGTTTTGCAAGAAGAAATGAGCAAAAATCGCAGTGGTAAGATGTAAGAAGCTCATAGAGGCTTTGGATAAGTGTGATTGCCACAAAAGGTGGCTCTACAAAGTATTGACTTTAGGGGGGGGTGAATAGTTATGCACATTTACTTTTTCTGTTATTTTGTCCTATTTGTTGTTTGCTTCACAATAAAAAAATTAAAAAAAATCATCTTCAAAGTTGTGGGCATGTTCTGTAAATTAAATGATGCAAATCCTCAAACAATCCATATTAATTCCAGGTTATAAAGCAACAAAACACGAAAAATGCGAAGGGGGGTGAATACTTTTGCGAGACACTATATGTGTATATATTTTTCCTTTACTATGTTGTGTTTATTCTATCTATCTATCTCTATATATATATATATATATATATATATATATATATATATATATATATATATATATATATATATATATATATATATATATATATATATATAATGTGTGTGTGTGTTTAAGATGATGTCAGATGCTGTATCCACTCTCTGCATCTGCTGTTTTTATTCAAACTGAGGGTTCCATCTCATTTAAGTATTGCTTCAGACTATCAAATTTATATTGCAATACTCATATATATATATATATATATATATATATATATAAGTCTACACACCCCTGTTAAAATGTCAGGTTTCTGTGCTTTGAAAAAATGAGACAAAGATAAATAATTTCAGAACTTTTTCACCTTTAATGTGACCTATAAACTGTACAACTGAATTGAAAAACACACTGAAATATTTTAGGTGACGGAAAGAAAAAAAGAAAATAAAAATAATGTGGTTGCATAAGTATGCACACCCTCTTATAACTGGGGATGTAGCTGTGTTCAGAATTAAGCAATCACATTCCAAATTGTGTTAAATAGGAGTCAGCATACACCTGCCATCATTTAAAGTGCCTCTGATTAAACCCAAATAAAGTTCAGCTGCTCTAGTTGGTCTTCCCTGAAATTTTCTTAATCGCATCCCACAGCAAAAGCCATGCTCCACAGAGCGCTTCCAAAGCATCAGAGGGACCATATTGTTAAAAGGTATCAGGAGAAGGGTACAAAATAATTTACAAGGCATTAAATATACCATGGAACACAGTGAAGTCATCATCAAGTGGATAAAATATGGAACAACAGTGACATTATCAAGAACTGGAGCTCCCTCCAAAATTGATGAAAAGTCGAGAAGAAAACTAGTCTGGGAGGCTACCAAGAGGAGCTGCAGAAATATCTGGCAATTACTGGCTGTGTGGTACATGTGACAACAATCTCTGTATTCTTCATATGTCTGGGCTATGGGTTAGAGTGGCAAAATGAAAGCCTTTTCTTACGAAGAAAAACATCCAAGCCATGCTACATTTTGCAAAAACACATCTGTACTCTCCCAAAAGCATGTGGGAAAAGGTGTTATGGTCTGATGAAACCAAGGGTGAACTTTTTGGCCATAATTCCAAAAGATATGTTTGACGCAAAAACAACACTGCACATCACCAAAAGAACACCATACCCACAGTGAAGCATGGTGGTGGCAGCATCATGCTTTGGGGCTGTTTTTCTTCAGCTGGAACTGGGGCCTTAGTTAATATAGAGGGAATTATGAACAGTTCCAAATACCAGTCAATATTGGCACAAAACCTTCAGGCTTCTGCTAGAAAGGCTTCATGCTTCTGCTATCCAAATCAACAAAGGAATGGCTTCACTAGAAGAAGATTAAAGTTTTGGAATGGCCCAGCCAGAGCCCAGACCTGAATCCGATTGAAAATCTGTGGGGTGATCTGAAGAGGTCTGTGCACAGGAGATGCCCTCGCAATCTGACAGATTTGGAGTGTTTTTGCAAAGAAGAGTGGGCAAATCTTGCCAAGTCAAAAATGACGGGGCAATACAATTTGTAGCCATGTGAATACTTCAAATTGTAAATGTGAATGCTATTTGACACACAGTGTAACCCTTTTTGTACTCTGAGGACCTTGCGAGCCTCTCCTCGCTCATTGCGAGCCTCTCCTCGCTCATTGCGAGGCTCTCCTCTTGTCTACTTTTGCTCCTCTGAGCACCTTCGTCACTCATCAGAAACAGATATATATATAGAAATAGGCTGTGTGCGCGAGGGAAGTCCGTTGGTTTAGTTGTTAAGATTCGTAATGTTATGTGTTACATGGCTCGCAAGCATTTTCTGTCATTTGTAATAGTGTATTTTGTAGTTCGTTCGTTCCTTTGTGAAAGTGGCAGTGTTTTGCGTGTTGCGGGGTCTTGTAGCCTCGTATTCATTTATTTTGGTGGGCATTTTATTTCTCGTTTAGGCGATTTTCGTGTGGCCAAAGTCGTCAAAATCGCCTTAAATTTGCGTTCCACCTCGCTCCCAGACGTCCTGGCCGTTCTCCTGTGCTGTGGGTGATGTTTTTGTTGTATTTTTTTTTCTTTATTTATTTGTGTTTTGGGGATTTTTGCGGTTCGGCTGTTAACCTCGTATTTTTTTATTTTTTTCAAAGTCCCACGTCTCAAGTGCTTGGAGGGTAATGCGATCCCGCGTTTACTAAATGTTTGGTGGCTAAGTCCCGCGTATTTCATTGCCTTCACGGCGAGGTGAGCAGTCAATGAGCGCATTTGGCATCTCCCCCCTGTCCCCTCCCTGTGTCTTTCTACTCTGTGCGTGTGCTGAATGTGCGTGGCACACGGTGACTGCCTTTGGTTTTATTTTCAAAGCCCTGCATGCCTGGCGTTGTTTGTGTTAGTCTTAAACGTCGTGTATTTTGTACGTTTTGCGCGCCTGGCATTGCTGAGCCTCGTTTTCATGCTGTTTGTGAGTGTGTTTGTAATTTTTTTGTTAATGTTTTTTGTTGTTTTGGTGGATATTTTGGAGTTATGCGCTTGAACAATGCTGCGCCTCGCTTTGTAAGGCTCGCATGTGTGACGGCACCGCGGGCTGCAATGAGCGCCTTTGTCCCATCATAGCTCTAATTTAAGGACGCTTAACCATTGGAGGATGGAAAGAGATTGTCGCTGCCGCGGCCATCGGACTGTGCGGCTACAAAGGCTGCGGACTTTAGCGTTGATAGCGAGGCATGCAACACTTTGACAAAATTACGAACTTATATGAATGAAAGGGGGGGATGAATATATCCAATTGGAAATAAAGTCCACCGTCTAATAACAGATTCACAAATGTGCAAAAATGATAGTTAGGGAGTACAATCAAGCAGTGTAAAAAATTATGAAACAAGAAGTGCAAAGGAGAGTGCCTGGAAAAGTACACCTTTAAATCTCAACTAGATAACTCCGTAGTATAGCAACCATAATTTATAAATGAACTAGGCCACATGCAAACTCGGAGGGCAAAAAATCATCCTCGGAAAAATACGAATTTAATGGCCAACCCCTGGATATCAAAAAACAAGAAAAATAATAAAAACTAAATAAAAACCCATTCACACACAACACAGGGGTTGAGCCAGGAATCCTTGGAGTAAGGTTGCACGTGATTATGATCCTTATTTGACATGTTTCGTCACTAAAAAAAGACTAAGCAAGAAAAAAAAATGGCGGACAAAAAACGTAAAAAAAAATCTGAAACTGAACAAAAACGAGGCTGAGCAAAACCAGGCACGCAGGCCTTTGAAAATAAAACAAACGGCAGTCAGCTCGTGCCACGCAAACATTCAGCAGACACACAGAAGAGTATTTCACAGGGAAGGGACGGGGGGGAGGGGCTGGAAAGAGACACATGAACCCCGCAAAGAGCGGCCTGTACAGTAGGCGGGAGGAAAGGCGCGATGAGCGCCTAAGGGGCTCAGAGAAGCAAAATCATCACATTGTGTGGCAAACAGCATTGCCTGGCTTACAATTTTATGGCCATCATTGTTTGACAAGCAATTCGCTAGTGATATCATAATCTGCCAGAGAGACTCTTGCGCCTGTGGTAGAGTGATGTAATTAGCTTACTGCTAACTTGATATGGGATGGTTAACACCAGGCCAAAAGAAGAATATATCTAGATGAAGTATTGTGCCTTCAATTGTCAAAAAGTAACATGCCTACATAAGTATACTCCATATGCATGGGTGGTCACAATACCTGTGTAGAAGAGATTGTATCAACAACAGGGTTGTATATATGCACAGAATCTTTACACTACCAAATAAAACTTCTATACATGCTAGCTCAAGCTAAGGTCTAGTAACAGAATATAAATGGGGGTATAGTATATGTTCCAGTCCGTGGATTAATATCCCCAAAAAATAGTAAAGATGGCTGTTCTCTTAGGTAATCAGAGTGTTTCATAGATTACTATACTCTTATCACAGTACTGAAGAGTGTGCTTAAGCTAGTGGGTTGTACACACACTGTAGTTACACCAATGTTTTGACAAGGTGGAAGAGTCTTCCGGACAGATAACATATATTTAAGCAGCAAGGAAAAGTGGGTTCAGCAGGGGATGAAGAAGGTTAAAAACTGTGTCCCTCTCTCTGGTGTAGTGGCAATAGAGGGATCCACTACTTACTTCCTGCCTATCAGGACAATCCTTACTCTACAATGAGTGTGACTAATCCCTCTGATGGCCCCATGTACATTTTCTAATGCTTGGCATCATTGCGGTGCCTTCTTAATCGGTACTGTTCCGTTCCTATGCAGATATGAGTGACTTCATCAACGTGGGACAACACAGGAATGGTCTGACACGTGTGTTTCGCATCTAGTTTCCCCAGAGACCAGGGGCCCCACCAATGAATGAGCGAGTACACAAGAGAGGGAGGGGGGGGGGGGAGAGAGACACAAGGGAGAGAGAAGAGGTGGGAAAGGAGACACAAGGTAGAGAGAGGAGGGGGAAATGAGACAGGGGAGGGGGAAAAGGAGACAAGTGAGGGAGAGAAGGGGGTAAATGAGACTCAAGGGAGGGAGAGGAAAGGGGGTGGAGATACAAGGGATGGGGAAAATGAGCCACAGGGGAGGGGGAGTGGGGGAGGAGACACTGGAGGGAGAGGGCAAGGAAGAGACACAGCAGAGGTGGGGGGGGGAGACACACTATTGATCAAACTACTGTATATCATGCCGTCATTTTTGTGTATATATATATATATATATATATATATATATATATATATATAGTGCCTTGCCTCACCTCACAACCTGGAATTAATATGGATTGTTTGAGGATTTGCGTAATTTAATGAAGATGCTTCTTTTTTTTATTGTGAAGCAAACAACAAATAGGACAAAATAACAGAAAAAGTAAATGTGCATAACTATTCACCCCCCTAAAGTCAATACTTTGTAGAGCCACCTTTTGTGGCAATAACAGCTCCAAGTCACTTTGGATAAGTCTCTATGAGCTTGCCATATCTTACCACTGGGATTTTTGCCCATTTCTTTCAAAACTGCACCAGCTCCTTCAAGTTGGATGGTTTGCGCTTGTGAATAGCAATCTTTAAGTCTGACCACAGATTTTCTATTGGATTGAGGTCTGGGCTTTGACTAGGCCATTCCAACACATTGACTTGTTTCCCCTTAAACCACTCAAGTGTTGCTTTAGCGGTGTGTTTGGGGTCATTGTCCTGCTGGAAGGGGAACCTCCGTCCTAGCCTCAAATCACGCACAGAGTGGTACAGATTTTCTCAAGAATATCCCTGTATTTAGCACCATCCATCTTTCCCTCAACTCTGACCAGTTTCCCAGTCCCGGCTGCTGAAAAACATCCCCACAGCATGATGCTGCCACCACCATGTTTCATTGTGGGGATGGTGTTCTTTGGGTGATGTGATTTGTTGGGTTTGCGCCAGACATAGCGTTTTCTTTGATGGCCGAAGAATTAAATTGTAGTCCCATCAGACCAGAGCACCTTCCTCCATACAGTTTGGGAGTCTACCACATGCCTTTTCGCAAACTCAAAACTTCCAATTTTGTTTTTTGCTGAAAGTAATGGCTTTCTTCTGGCCACTCTGCCATAATGCCCAACTCTATGGAGTGTATGGCTTATTTTTGTCCTATGTACAGATACTCCATTCTCTGCAGCTATTCCAGGGTAACCTTAGGTCTCTGTGCTGCCTCTCTGATTAATGCCCTCCTTGCCCGGGCCGTGAGTTTTGGTGGGCAGCCGTCTTTTGGCAGGTTTGCTGTTGTGCCATGTTCTTTCCATTTGGTTATGATAATTTGATGGTGCTTCTGGGGATCATCAAAGATTTGGATATTTTTTTATAACCTAACCCTGACTTGTATTTCTCAACAACATTGTCCCTTACTTTTTTGGAGAATTTATTGGTCTTCATGGCAGTGTTTGGTTAGTGGTGCCTCTTGCTTAGGTGTTGCAGCCTCTGGGGCCTTTCAAAAAAGATGTTTATATGTAATGACAGATCATGTGACACTTAGATTGCACACAGTTGGATATCATTTTACTAATTATGTGACTTCTGAAGGTAATTGGTTGCACCAGAGCTTTTTATGGGCTTCATAACAAAGGGGGTGAATACATACGCACATGCCAATTTTCTGTTTTCTATTTCTAAAAAATAGTTTTATGTATATATTTTTCTCATTTCACTTCACCAACTTAGACTGTTGTGTTCTGACCCATCACATAATATTCAGATTATACAGGCGTTCAGCCCTGCTAATTTCACCAACCTATTCACACAAATGCTTCTTTAGTGAGATAAAGAAATTCCAGCTTTTGGTTAAATAATTGCACTCTTGAAAAGTCTTAATGAGGTGTTTAAAAGTTACTTATTTCAGCATATTTTTCAGCCTGTTTATTTTTTTTGTTCATGAAGAATCATTCAAGTTTCAAAAGAAGGGGAGCCGGAGCTGGCGTCTGAGGGAGTCAGACGTGTTTGTCTGAGCTCCGTATTGAGCTCCGAATAGGGCTTTTTATTCTGCCCTGGAGCGGTTGCTTGTGCCCTGCCTGCACTCGGGGCACTACTGGAGGTTGCCCCTATCCCCCGGGGAGCAACGGAGAGCCTATTAGGCGGCCCAGCAGCACGGGAGGCCCCCGGTCACGGGACGACGCCTGAGGCCCCAGAGGACTTCGGGGCTCTATTCCCCAGCTCCGGAGAGCGTTCTGGAGCTGATCCCGGTGGCGGCTGGATCCGGCCGGGATCCCAGGGTGACCCCTCTGGCCAGAGTGTGGTCCCTGAACAACGGGGCAGAAAGCCCGCGAAACGCGGCCGCCATCTTGCGGGGCCGCCTTTTTGTGCACCCACCCGACGGATGCAGGTAGGGGGGATCTTCCCCAGAGGGCTGTGACTCCCCAGAGGGGCATAAGGAGAGAGCCAGACATCCGCAAATGAGGGAGCAGTGCACCCACCGCAATTAGTGGTTACTTAGCACTCTCCCCACGTATTAGGCACTGTGGCTGCCATTAAAGAGTCTTGGTGGGGTAGGAAGAGGAAGCTGCTTGAATTTTCCCCAACTTGCAAGGCACTCAATGTTCTATTTATTGTCACTTCCCCACACAACTCTGAGATCTGGGGTTAAGGCTGTGTGAATCAACTCTTTAAGCTACCCTCTCAGGACTGAGCTCTTGATATAGAGACTTATCTCGTAGCATTGCCAGAGACTGAATTGCATAATATTTGGGAGCACTGTGGGTGTACCTGGTCTCAGAAACTGACGCTATCTTTAGGCACTTTTTATGGAACATTTGTGCATCAAACAAAATATTGTGTCTACCTATATTTGAGACCTGTGCTTTTACTGCCAGTTGCATAGACTGTGTTAATTTCTTACAACATCAGCGCATGTGCTGCCACCGTGTGGACGTTTACAATACTGCAGATCACCATTGGCCTTATGCGAATAAGGCGAGAGTGGAAGTCTCCCTGCCATTCATTGCTGCTTACTGTCTGTACTGATCTATTCTAAGGCTGAGTTCTACTTAACAGGCTCCCGTCAACAAAAGCAGACAGACCACCTGAAGAGGGTACAACTTTTTGTGCCACCCGTCTACCAAAGGACTATTCTCTGTTTGGCCGGATTTTCATAGGCCTCTCCAGTGCCCCGGCTGGAGACTACACTCTAATTATGGAGTAAAGAGACGAATGGGAAATTGGCCTGGCAGCACAGCTATCACCTACCTCAACTCAACCTTATAATCTGGACAAACTCTACTACTTGGGCCAGCGGACTTTCACTCAGACCACTTGGGGCATAGCTTCCCCCTATTCTATACCTGGCTGATTCCATAACGGACCTTTTGCTGACCCCTACGGCCCGTATTCCAAAATGCCGAAACCCAAAAGAACTGCTTCAGCGAAGGGCATTAGGGAGCACTTTACACCTAAATCTGCCAGATGCTCCCTCCCTGCGGAGTCCGCCTCAGAACACTTGGATGGCTCGGACAGGGAAGGTACTCCTGACGCTCCTAGCCAATATATGGACCTCTCTGCCAGGTCAGTGGCTACTATTGAGCGGCTCCTGGCAAAAGCTATTGATCCTCTAAGACAAGACTTGAAGGACCTGGGGCACCGCACTCAAATCCTGGAGGACGCATCGGATCGGATGGCCGAGGCGCAAAAAAGAGACCGATCCTCTATTGCTCAAAACTCCATTCATATCTCTGACCTCACGGATAAGATAGAGGATCTGGAGAACCGGTCCCGCCGGCACAATGTACGCATCCGTGGTATACCAAGAGCGATACAGGACCTGTCTGGCTACCTGAGGGATACAATCCCCATAATCCTCCCTAATCAGCCCGAAAGTGTGTGGGAGATTGAGCGGGCCCATAGAGCCTTGGGTGGTATGAGGAGCTTGGAGGCTCCCAAGGATGTTATTGTTAGATTTTTAAGGCAGCAGGCCAGAGTTCTTCTACTATCGGCCACCAGGAAGCTGCATACCATCAAGGGGCCGGATGACTGAATCCTGCAGTTTTATGCGGACCTCTGCCCGGATACCCTGCATAAGCGGAGACTTATGAAACCGGCTGTTGCCATTCTTATTCAGCACAGGATCCAGTACCGTTGGAACTTTCCGTTTGCTCTGACTTTCACCTATCATGGCAAGACTTATACCACCCGCTTTCTGGAAGACTGCCTAGATGTATTGCAGAGATTACAGCTATGCCCGGATCCCACGACAGCAGCAAATCAAGAGCACCTTGTTTCGCTTATCCCTAAGAGGCAGCAGACCTCAGAGCCATCACAAGTTCATGGCAAACAAGTCCCTATCTTGGAGGGGCCCAGTGGCTTTCGGGACTATATAGGCGATCTGCAAGACAAGCGCTTGGTATCCTCAGCAGACTCTGGACTCTCGGCCACTTCAAAGTTGGGCCGGCGACCTGAGAGGCCTCCTACCTAGCTGGACTTTGATAATATTTTGCTGAGTATTTGATGTTCATTTTTTATTGTTTATAATCCAGATAGAATGTTGATAGAATAGCTCGCACTATTGCCATTTAGAATTAAGTAGTAGTAGTTTGCCAGACAAGTTTCCCACATTACGTGGATTTGTCTTTTACTTTATTTACTATAAATAGAGATAGAAGGGTTTGTGTAGTCGACTGTTTTATACTTATCCTGCTATACTCTTGAAATTACATCTTGAAGTTTAGTCGTACTGTAAACTTGTTGTTTTCCTGCTCTGTTTTTATTTATTTATTTATTTATTTTTTTATTTTCTTTTTCTTATTTTTGTGTTTCTTGTATCTGTTCTATTATTGGCTTGTTTGCTTTATCCCGGATTTATCTACCTCTCCGATATTAAACTGCCTTTCTCCCTTTTCATTGCTCTCAGCCCTCTTGATAAAAGAGAGATTTCTCCGCCGCCAACAGCATACCCGCTGGTTACTTCTGTCTGCTCTCCGGGCTCCTCCACTCCTCGCCATTCACGTGCTCAGCTATTAGGTAAGGTTGCATACACCTACACTCCAGATTTTTAATGGCTACTTCTAAATACACCATAGTGACCCACAATGTGAAGGGCTTCAATTCCCCCTTTAAAAGGAGGAAGGCCTTTGCATTCTACAAAAAATATACTCCCTCGGTCATTTTCATGCAGGAGACCCATTTTTCCCTTGGTAGCAAACCTAAATTCCTACATAAGGATTACCCTACCTATTATCTAGCCTCTCTCCCCACTAAGAGAGCTGGCTGTGCAATTTTGCCTCATAGGACCTTTCCCTTCCAGGTAGAATCCACTCGGGTAGACGGGGATGGCAATTACATTATGGTAACTGGGACTATAAGAGGGGAAAGAATGACGCTGCTATCTCTGTATTCTCCTACGAACTCCCCCTAATCTGTTCTCATAGACCTGTTGAAAAAACTAGAGGCTCAGGATTTGGGGAAATTGATTATTGGGGGGGACCTTAACCTGACCTTAGACCCGACCCTTGACAGATCTGGAAAACCGACCAACAGATTTCCCAACAAGACTAATCAGATTAAGTCCTTACTAAATGGTTTGGGGTTAGTTGATGCCTGGCGGGGTAAGCACCCGGACAAGAGAGAGTACACTTTCTACTCCCAGACTCACCTGACATACTCTAGGATTGACGCTCTACTTATCACTTCCTCATTGTACGACTCTACCATAAACTCTGAGATAGTCCCTTGCCCCTGGTCAGACCATGCTCTGGTACTAGTTGAACTGGATCTGGGTCCTAATCCTCGACTTCCCTATAAATGGGTTCTGAACGAATTCCTTCTGTCTAATCCGAGTAGTGTGGATTCCATATCCAGGGACATACAGCTGTTTTTTTGAGACTAATGACACCCCCAAAACTGGGGCTGGATGGCTTTGGGCCGCCCATAAGACTTTTGTTAGAGGAACTTGCATTAAGCTGTCCTCTATACATAAGAAACTTCTTAGGCAGAAGGAGACAGAGCTTTCTACCTCATTGAAGAGGTTAGAGGAGAAAAACCAACAGCGTCCCTCTCTTCAGGGGCGTAAATTAATTGACCAGACTAGGCTTGAGCTGGACGCTATTTTGTCCCATCAAACTGAACGGGCTATGAGAAAAATGAAGCACCTCTATTACTGGAAGGCAAACAAACCTGACTCCCTTTTGGCTAAAAGACTAAACAATAAATTCTCCCAACCCAGAACCACCCAAATTAGGATACCTGGCGGTCAAATCTCCTACAGTCCCAATGATATCCAAAAAACGTTTCAAAATTATTACCAAAAAATATACTCCTTGCAAACCCACTGCAGTGGATCAGATATAGACTCCTTTCTAAATTTATGCGACCTCCCTAAAATACCGGATTATCAACTGGATGATTTGAACTAAGAAATAACACAGGAGGAGGTTAAACTTACCATCCAGAATCTTAAGTTGGGCAAATCCCCAGGACCGGATGGCTTTACTAACTTGTATTATAAAAAATTTGAACCTCTTCTTACCCCCCACATGACATCTCTTTTTAATGCCATATTAAACGGAGAGCCTATGCCCCTGGAGTTAAACCGGGCTGACTTGGTGATTTTCCCAAAAGATGGCAGGGACCCTTTAGAGGTGAAAAATTATCGCCCTATATTCCTAATCAATGGGGATGTCAAAATCTTGGCAAAAATGATGGCCACCCGCATCTCTAAATTTCTACCCGATTTGATCCACAAGGACCAAACTGGGTTTGTTCCCTTTAGAGAGGCCGGGGACAATGTTAGGAGGGTCATGAATGCACAGTTCATGGCTCAGAAGTCTAATATACCAGTCTGTCTCTTAGCTTTAGATATAGAGAAAGCTTTTGACACGGTAGAATGGTCATATTTATATACGATTCTGGACAAATTTGGATTCAAGGGACGCTTTATTAATTTACTTAAGAGATATTATGACTCCCCAGCAGCCAATCTAAAACTCCCAGGAGATCACAAAGTCGACATCCACATTCAAAGAGGGACCAGGCAAGGGTGTCCTCTCTCCCCACTGTTATTTGCTCTTGCTATAGAACCCCTTGCACAAGCGATTAGAGCCAACCCAGTCATCCAGGGGGTACAGGTAGGCCTCTAGCATTTCAAATGCTCTTTATTTGCGGATGACATGCTTTGCACCCTGACCAATCCCCTTTCATCCATACCTGCACTCATGTCCACTGTCCAGGACTTTGGCAAAATCTCGGGTCTCAAGCTGAATGTTGAGAAGACTGAGGCGATGGGGATCAGATTGCCGCAGGGGGAGATTGACATCCTCAAAGCTAATCACCAGTTTATTTGGCCCACACAGTCTATAAAATACTTAGGTGTTAGACTTACCTCCAAGTTTGGGGATATGTACGGGGCAAATTTTCCTCCCTTGTATAGATCTCTGACATTGGATATGCAGAAATGGAGGAGCTTTAAGATTTCATGGACAGGTCGCATTGCGGCTGTGAAAATGAATATCTTACCTAAATTACTATACTTATTTAGATCCCTTCCTATCCCTCTCTCCCTTAAAGACCTAGACAAATTCCAGAATAGCATTTCCCGGTTCATTTGGGACGATAAACGCCCTCGCATTCCCAGGCAGGTGATGTTTCGCTCCAAGAATAGAGGTGGCCTCGCGACTCCGAATTTAAGACTTTATCTTAAAGCTGCACACTTGGCTCCTTTGTCTAGAGCCCACTCTACGAAACACCATCCATCTTGGGTTTTTATGGAAAATTATCAAATGTCCCCACATAGTTGGGATAAGTTGGTTTGGATGCCTGAGGACTCTGCCCCTTTCATAACTCATCAAAACCCCATGATCTCCTTGACGCTCCAGGCCTGGAGATGGGCTAGATCCAGGCATCGACTTAGCACGGAATTATCACCCCTTCTATCAGTTATGTCCTTCCCACAAATTCTAGCAGATTCAAGTTCTATGTCTAGATTTTGGTGGACCTCCAGACGCCTGGATCGCATAGGGAACTGGTTCGCCAATGACAAACTACTGACCTATGACCAATTTTGCACGTCTCACGACTTGCCAACTACAGAATTCTACAATTACTTAAAAATTAGAAGTTGGGTTACCAAGATGGTTAAGGATCCGGGCCCCCCAGAGCCTCCTGGCTATCAGTTATCTGTAAAAATCTCCCACTTGCCAAGGGTAATCTGAGTTCTTTGTATAACACCTTTCTGGGCACTTTGGGGGGCCAAAAACCCAAGATTATGCTGCATTGGGAAAAGGATCTGGGGGTGGAGTGGGACTGGGACAAATGGACGGAATCTTGCTCCAATCTTTTTAAAAGGATCACTTAATTTGGCTTTATTAGAAACATCGATCAAAGTTTTACATAAGGCCTACTGTACTCCCGATAAAATGCAGAAGTTTAGGCCACAGGAGAGTAACAAATGCTTTAGGGGATGCCAGGATGTGGGGGATCATATTCATGTTTGGTGGGCCTGTCCACGTGCCCAGAATCTCTGGGAACGATTGACCCGTTTAGCCTTCACGCTTTTTCATAAAGAAGTAGCTCCTTCAATTGAATCCTGTTTACTGGGGGTCCATATTAAAAACTTGTCGCAATCCCAGAACAAGTTGTTTCAAATAATGGCATTAGCTTCAAAGATTCACATAGCTAGTAGATGGAAGGACATGAATCTAAACTTTCAAGAGGTAATTAGGAAGATCAACTATTTGCTTATTAATGAGAGGCTAACTCATATTGTTTTAGATAGGATGCCCCAATTTCAGATAGTTTGGGACCCTTGGATAACATCCTCCTTTAGCGTCTCCCTAGTATAATGCCTGTATTTGCTTGAAGCGATTCTGAGGAGTGGACTGGAGTGGGGGAGCTTTGGAGACCTTTCAGTGGTGCTGGATGGCGAGAAGGATCTGAGGTAAGAGGGAGAAATAAGCCGGGACTGCTTTGTAGCCGCCATGAGGGGCCAATGATTCTTTTATTTAGTTTATATATTTTTTTTCTCTCTTTCTTTTCTGGGGTATAGTATATGATAGTTTAGTTAATATAGATAGGTAATACATTTTATATTGTATACTCCTATCGATTGTGTACTCTAGAAGTTAATTGGCTCATTTTGCCTTGTATTTTTTATATGGTTGGAAAAACCAGCCTAGACATTAGAAAATTTTCTCACCAAAAATAAAAAAAAACAAGAAGGTTTAGTCAGTTAAATGCTGCAAAATGATAATTTTATGTTTAGAGGACTTGCTAAAACTGACATTTATGACTGTTAAGAATGTTTTATTTATGTATGGATTTTGCATACCTTCTAATAAAAGAATATTTATTCAAAGTTTCAAAAGAATTAGAAACCCAGATAGTGATCACCCAGCACTCGATTGCTGCCTGTGTGCTAGTTCTTATGAAACACCATAAACTGTGGAAGAATGCAGGTGATGAACTCAACACAAAATGTGACCCTGGTTGCGTTATTGCTGTACCAGAAAATGCAAAGATGCATCATTCAGGAAGCACTGTTTTTCAGTCTTCACATATCAACAAGAAGATGCATGCACCACCTTGAGATGAAACACTCCTGGATCATGAAGATTGCATTAAGTGGAGTGCACAGATGACATGAGCAGTTGTACAGAGGTTTACCCAGACATTTCTAATATCCTTATGTCTTACACTGTTCTCTTAATAGTTAGCAATCCTTCCAAATCCTTCATGATTATCCCCCTACTAATCTTGATATCAAATGTCCATGGTATTGTCACTTGATTCGAACAGGGACAAAAACAAATGATCCATTACAGCAAAGCTAAACACAGTAGTTAAAATAATAAAGATTGTATGTTTTTGCTCATTATCAAGTGGATATTAAAAAGAGCATAGTATGAATATAAATCTTCAGTGGCCTTTTAATTGCATATATACAGTAATAGTCATTGATTCATCAGTAGATTGCTAATATTGGGAGTTGATGCAATGGCTTTATTACATTTTAGTTTTGCCCATGTTTCGAAAAACATGCCACATGAGAACACAATTTGCTAAATTTAATATTCAAGATATCAGAGTATATGTCATATGTTGTTTTGTTTAAACTATTTGCTCTTTTAAAGTGTCAATCCAAATGCTTTACCCCTGTGAGTGACCACTGCTTGTTGTTTATATTTATTGCAGAAATTTAGCCTTGAATGTACTCCGGGTCCTAATGTTTCTAAAATGGAAATTGGTGTCAGGCCAAAACTTGGTAACATTTTACTGACAATGAAGAAAGCAGAGTGTTCTTCAAATCATATTCCATAAACATCTTAGTATATAATTTCTCTTCTTGCGGTTAGGTACCCCTACCCCCAGTTCCCATGTTATATTTGTTTAAAGGACAAATGTTGATCGGCAACATATTAAAATTTGTGAAGTATGGATTACATTTGATAGCTCCAACGGCTATGTAAGCCATGGGCATAAAGCATTTTAAGATAAAAATCTTTATTTTAGCAGACTCTTTAGCAGCTGCCAGGATAATAATACTTCCTTTTGAATGCAAAAAAGAAGGGCACAGTAAGGTAAGCAAGGATTGCAGTTGTACGGTTAAGCTTCCCCTACTAGGCATTTGCAGTGCCAGTTCTACACCTGAGGAACCCCTACACAGAAATTTCGAAACAGCCCCTGTGGTATTTGCGTTTTTGGTCTCTGTATCCTAAAAAGTGATGGTGTCTCCTAAATCTAATATAAGTTCATAAGCTTTTATATATACTAGTAAATTGCCCTGTGTCTCTCCCTCTCTTGCCTCCCTTGTATCTCTCCCCCCTTCCCTCCAATGTGTCTCTTTTTCTCCCTCTCCCCCCCGTGTCTCTTTCTCCATCTCCTCTCCCCTGTGTCTATTCCCCCCCTCCCCTATGTCTCTTTCTTTCCTCTCCTCTCCCTTGTGTCTCTGTCCCCCGTGTCTCTTTTGCAAAGTCTTGCAGGCCTCTTGATGGGAGCATAAGCCCTATGGGCTTCGGCGTCATTGTGAGCCTTTTTTCAAAAAATGACAGCTTTACAGCTTCCATTTTTTTCCTCGCTTAGCCGATTTCAGACCTCCCAAAAACGCCAATTAAACATCAAATTAGCTTGCAACCTCCCAGGCACCCTGCCTCTCTTCCTGTGCTGTGTGAGTTAATTTTTTTATTAATTGGCGTTGCTTGGCGTTCTTCCGACGGCTTCCGAGTTACGGGCTTGAAAATAATTTCTGTTAATAAGTGGGATAAGTGTACATTATGATGTGATCTATAGATAGTTGTGTTGACAACATAAATAAAGTTCTATAGATACTCAGAATTATTACAAGTTACTAGCGACTTGCCCGTCAAGAATGACGGCAATAAAATTTTAAGGCTGGCAATGCTGCTTGCCACACAATTTGCAGGCCTCAGCCAACCCGTCACTTGCATGCCTCGCAATGAGCGCCAAAGCCTCTCTTTCCCTCTACTTTACAGGCCTCGCGATGAGCACCTTTGGCGCTCATCTCGAGCCCTACAATCATTGCAGACATCGTCCAACCCGCCCACCTTTGGTGCCCATCGCGAGCCTCTTCCCACTCTCTGACTCCTGTGTCGTTTTCCCCCCCCTCTTCCTTCCCATGTGTCTCTTCCCCCCCCCCTCACCCCTGTGTCTTTATCTATCCCTTTTTAGTCTTGCGTGCCTCGCGCTGAGCGCCGTTGGCTTTATTTTGCAAGTCTTGCGTTTTTTATGAGCAACGATGTTTGTATTTTCCAAGTACTGCGTGCCTGGCGTTATTCAGCTAAGTGTTACCTGCTTCGGCCTAGTTTTAATCTCTTTTGAAAGTATTTATGTTTTTCTGGCCGCCAAATTTTTTTCTCGCTTAGCCGATTTTCTATCTACAAAAATCGGCAATTAGGGCTCAACTTGAAACCTCACTCACAGGCTCCTTCCTTGGCTGTCCCCCTGAGCTGTTAGTGAGGTTTTTAATTTAATTTTTTATTATTTTTTGGGGGCGTTCTTTCGACTTACGTGCTTGAGAAAATATTGGATGTTAAATTTGTAATTTTGTCAAAGTGTTGCGTGCCTCGCGATCAGCGCTAAAGCCTGACGGCATTTGTTGCTGATTGCGGGCATCATCATGTGCAGCTACAATCTCTTTCCATCCTCCATCGGTGTAGCGTCCTCAGGCAAATTAGAGCTATGTCGTCACAGAGGACCCTTCGAGGGACCCTGAAAGGCCACAATTGCGAGGCCTGCAATGAGCGCCTTTGGCGCTCATTGCAAAAAAGAGGTGCGAGCCTTGAGATGAGCGTCTGGGGCTTGCATGCGCAAGCCTGTAACTTTTAACATTGCGTGAGCAACATTCACAATTACCACAACTTTATATATGATTCCTGAATTCACATAATTGCATGTTATTCCTATACATTACTCAAATATAGTATTAGGTCAGATGATTATAAGATATGTGACATAAGTGTACATTATAATGTGGTCTATAGATAGTTGTGATGACAAAAT
The DNA here is from genome assembly GCA_027410445.1 of Discoglossus pictus. Lineage (NCBI taxonomy): Eukaryota > Metazoa > Chordata > Amphibia > Anura > Alytidae > Discoglossus > Discoglossus pictus. Next base: position 131,636,402 of record CM050166.1, read on the forward strand.
AAATAATTAAAATTCTATAGCTGCTCATAATTACTATAATTATTGCTGAGGTTTACATAAGTTGTTGTTATTCCAATAAAGTACTGAATTGTGTATCTATCCCTCTCTCTATCTCTCTTTCTATATACCGTATATACTCGAGTAGAAGCTGACCCGAGTATAAGCCGAGGCACCTATTTTACCACAAAATACTGGGAAAACTTAGTGACTCGAGTATAAGCCGAGGGTGGGAAATGTGCTGCCCCCTGTGTCCCTCTTGTGCCCTCTGTGTCCCCCTCTTGTGTGCCCTCTCTCCCCTGTGTGTCTCCCCCCTCTCCCTCCCCTGTGTCTCTTCCCCTCCTCTACCTCCCCTGTGTCTCTTCCCCCCTCCTCCACCCCCTCCTCAACCTCCCTCCTCAACCCCCCTCCTCCACCCCCTCCTCAACCTCCCTCCTCAACCCCCCTCCTCATCCTCAACCCCCCTCATCCTGAGCTGCATCACCTGTCATTGACTAGGGAGCAGAGTTATGACAAGCATACAAAGTGCTTTCTCTTAAGCACCCAACAAGACTAAAAACTTGCAAACTTACAGACTAAAGGGTATGGGCGAGGTATAGAAAGGAGGGGTCCAATATATAGCGTAAGTTATGGCTGAAGGTGATAAGCTTCTTTGAATAGATGAGTTTTTAGTGAGGTTTTTGAAGGATTTGAGACATGATCATCCAGCTACATGAAGACCAGAGTGGCCACGTCAGGCACAGCAACAATCTGTCAGAGCCCTTCCCAATAAGTAATGGTGTGAAGCAGGGCTGTGTCCTTGCATCAACACTATTCACACTATTCTTCAGTATGATGCTGCAAATGGCCACAGCAGACCATGATGATGAGGATGTTCTCTACATCTGATACCGCACTGATGGCATTCTGTTCAACCTGAGGCAACTAAAGGCCCACACCAAGACAATGGAACTACTCGTTCGAGAGCTACTCTTCAACTATGAAGCTGCCCTTGTTTCCCATACAGTGACAGCTCTGCAGCAATTGACATCTTGCTTCACCGCGGTTGCTGAGCTCTTCGGTCTAGAAGTCAGTTTAAAAAAGACAGAAGTTCTCCACCAGTCCGAACCTCAGGAAGATTACTGTCCTCCTCGCATCACTATTGGTGAGTCAGAGCTGAAAACAGTCCACCAGTTCACCTACCTGGGTTGCATCATCTCCTCGGATGCTAAGATTTACAAGGAAATTGAAAACAGACTGGCAAAGGCAAATGGAGCATTCACAGGTTTTATAAAAGGGTTTGGAACAACAATTATCTGAATAAGGGAACTAAGGTTACAGAGCTGTTGTGTTGACCACCCTACTATACGGCTCTGAGTCGTTGGTTACCTACTTCCATTACCTACGACTTCTTGAGCTCTTTCATCAACGCTGCCTCCTCATCATCCTCAAAATCCACTGGAATAATCCTGTCACCGACACTGAAGTCCTAGAACAGGCAGGAATCACCTGCATTGAGGCCATGCTGTTGAAGAAACAGTTGCGCTGGGCAGGACATATCTCTAGGATGGAGGGTGATTAACTACCAAAGATTGTGCAAATATGGTGAGCTCACCAATGGTAATTGTGACAGAGGAAGACCAAAGAAGAGGTACAGATTTAGCTTCAGACCGCAAGGCCTGGAGAAGTACCATTCACCAGGTTGTCTGTCTCCTCTTTTGAGAGCACACACAGAACTGGTCTTGAGGACAAAAGGAGACAAAGGAAAAATCGTGTCACTGCAGCACCCAAACCAGAGCAAGCCTTCCTGTTGAACCACTGCAGTTGAGTCTGCCTGCCGACATTGGCCTCCTCCGCCACCAAAGAGCCTGTAGATGTGGAAAACATCTCCTTTAAATCTTCGTTCGCAAAGCCAAGCAAAACATGGAAGTTACATGTAATCTTCAATCAGAGGCTAAGAATTAATTAGTGACAATAAGTAATATTTGCCGATCAGGCTCTCTATCAAGCAATCTATAAAATGCATTAGATCATTTGTTTTAGTCCATATGGGTGTCATGATATGATTTAATCACTTGAGTATTGAATATTTTTTATTTCATATTTGTGACTGTGAGAATGTTGTGTAATTAATTCTAATGTCTTTTCATGCCTTCCCGTGCGTTTAAAGTACAGTATTGTGTTTTTAATTGCTGTTACAGCTCTAATGAGTGTTTGAAGAATGCCTTGAGAGTAGTATTTAGTACTCATAATATTTCTGACAGAAACATGATACTTTTGTCAGGTTAGACTTTATTTGCAATCTAGAGCTACAGGTCTAGTAGAATATCGATTTTGTGTAACTTTAATTAGTTAGAGCTTGTAATATTGAAGCTGTGCTAAAACCAATGGAGTTCTAAGGCCAAATTCTAAGGCTTCTTTGGCTGTCCCGTAGTGATTGTGGGCAGGTAAATCGTAACCGAATTGGGAGTAGTTAATAGATTATGTGGCAATTTTAGGAGCAGTTTTAAGTGTGTATAAATGTACAGATTGGGCAGTAGAATAGGGTCCATAGTTCTACATCTGTTATATCAAGTTGAATGATTGTTTTTGCTAGTTTGCTGAAGTTAAACTTGATATAGGTGAAGTTTCTGGACAGAGTGACCTTGATCAAGGAAAACTCGTCATTGCTGCAAGAATGTTCTCAATTTCACTGTAGTTGATGCAGTTATAAATGGCTGCTTGGAGCCAGGTACCCTAATGTTTGAGTATAGGTTAGGGAGGTAGGGGCACTGAAGAGGCAATTTCTTTGAATTTCTGCACATGATGAATCATTTTTTTTCACATTAGAATTTAGCTTGTTTTCATCAGGGTCATTCCCATGAATTTCATCAGCTACCCTACGCCTTCCCCATGCATGGAGCTGCATCTGTTACTAGCATGTCACAATTTGCCCCATCAAGGATCATCAATGAGGACACAGTTTTTATCCTGGCACAAGATAGCCTCAGCTGTTATTACAGCTCTGAAATATACAGGAAAAAGACTGTTCACTAATTGTTTATTAAGACTCCTTACCACTCTATTAATATTGTCTAATTACCCCAGGAGGACAAGTGGCATCCAGCATTCTCAGACAGTTGTTGTTGATGGAAAAATAGACCAAGGTTTCTAGAAAAATGCACCGGGGTACCCATGGAGCCCCTACCCATCATCAACATCCCCTTTCTCATAGTTACTATCTACATAGTTGGACCTTTACCCAACCCAGTAGGACCAGGAAAAAATATATCTTGACCGCGGTAGACTAAGCTATCCGGTACCCTGAAGAAGTTGTCCTAGCCAGAATTACAGCTACTATCATGGCAGAAGCCCTGATCATTATACTTTCTAGGGTTGGCTTCCCAGAGAGATTTTAGGGTACCCATTTCTTTAGATTAGGTGGAACAAAACATCTTCTTTTCCATACCATTCCCAAACTAATGGCCTATGTGAAAGTTTTAATGAAACAAATGCTTTACATATATAGTTATATAGTAATTCAGTTGAATAAAGACGTTCAGTCCATCAAGTTCAACCTTTTTAGATCTCTTCTGATCATTATATGATGTGGATTATTTATTCCCCGGTAATAATTGTTAATTGCTAATTATTCATTATTAATTGATCCAGAGGAAGGCAAATGGTCTCATAAGGGAAAAAAACATAAATTCCTTCCTGACCCTAGATACTGGCGATCAGACTCCTCCCTGGATCAATACTCTCTAATTATCTAATTACGTTTTTTGAGTAAGAAAAGGGATTGTGAGACATTACTTCCCCATCTACTTTTTGCTTACTGAGTACACAGGAGTACACAGGATTTTCTTCTTTGAATTTCTATATGGGTGTAAGCTACGAGGCCCCTTAAGCATTATCAGAGAGGCTTGGGAGGGGAATATGAGCAGGATCAGAAGCCTATTGTCCCTAATGTTCTGTCTTTTTGGGTGGGTCAGATTAGCTATCCTGACAGGCCTGGTACAGGAACATCTACAGAGCTCAGAGAAAGCACAAAAAATATTATGATCAAGGGGCATGGGCCCAGGAACTGGAGGAATGACAAGAAGTGTTACTGCTAATATCTCACTCCCAGAACACATTACAAGCTACTTGGGAGGGACCTTAACCCAGTATTATCTAGTGAAATTCTAGTACTTACTTTATTGAAATTGATCCTGAATGAAAGGTGAACTGAATATCCCATATTAATCGGTTAAAGGTAACCAAACAACACATTCCAGTGCTTTGCCTCGCTACGGGTAGCGTTACTAAGAAAGGGCTACTGCCTGACATTCTGGAATCCTTGCAACCTATGACCCAAGCAGAATTTATTAGCCAGTTCCCAAATCAAATGAATTCTTAAAAGGTACAACTCAAGAAGCTATTAGACCAATTCTCTACATTATTTACTGCCTTGTTAAGGTGCACTGCTCTAGAATTCCACAAGGTGCTCACTGCCCACTGTCCTCCAGCATTCATAGTGGATTGAATAAAATGCTATGACTAAAAGTGATTGAACCCTCTAATAGTCCACAAGTTTCTCCTGTGGCCTTTGTGCCTAAGAGGGATAAAACAATGTGGTTCTGTGTGGATTAACGTAAAGCTTCATTAATCCCTTTAGATTGTTAACATTTTGCAACATTTCAATCTTGTAAGGTGCTTTAAAATCTTACACATGGTGCTTTTTTCTAAACTCAAAGACAGGGTCCTCTATTCTTTGCCATATGATTAATACTGTAATTTTTCTTTGTATTTAACCTCTTTATAGTGCTAAAGAATATGTTGATGCATTAAAAAACTGATAATAATAGTGATCACCCCTTTCAGTCTTTAACAATTTACGATAATGCCCTCTGGGTTGAAGAGCGCCTTACAGATATTAGTGGATTAGCTATTACAGTCGCATCAGGATTTTTTCTGTAGAGATTTCCAATATGTCTTGGGAGGATCACCTAGCACATATCAGGCAGATATTAGAGATAATCCATCAGGCATGGCTTACTGTCCACCTCGACAAGTGTCAATGGGCCAGTGCAGAAGTGCAGTACCTAGGGAATTGGATCGGGAGTGGGATTAGGCCAGAACCAACAAAGATATAAGGGATTGCTACCATCCCACATAACAAAAAGCAGATGATGACTTTCCAAGGTACGATGTGGTATTATAGAAAATGTGTACCTTGTTACAGTAACATTGCAAAGCCCTTGACCAATCACAAGAAGATGCCTCAGCTTATGGAGTGAACCCTGGAATGTGATGCTGCCTTAAGATCTCTACAAGCTGCCCTCTTCTCTAGTTCAGGCGGCCCCAGTCTATAGGCATCCCTTCTTCATAATACATACAGACGCCTCTACCTATGAATTAGGGACTGTCCCCAGTCAAGGAATTCACCAAGGCTGCGAACATCTCATTGCCTATTTCAGCTATAAGTTGCTTGCCAGTGAGGTGGATTATGCTGCCATAGAGAAAGAATGTTTGTCGGTAGTCTGGGCACTTAAGAAAGTGCAGCATTTCATAGTGATCACCAATCACAACCCTGTGTGCTGGTTAACTAGCGTGTCAGGTGACAATGCCCACCTTTTACAATGAAGTCTGGCTTTCCAGAATTTTAATTTTACCATCCAGCACCGTTGAGGAAATGTTCATCAGAATACTTATCAGCAGTTGCCCAAGGGATGGAGAGGTACATGTTATGTACATGTTATAATTACATGTACCCTGGGAAAATAAGGTTGTGTTCAGAAGGGTGGGATGAACCATGGTCTTGGATTGATCCTACTGCTTCAGATGGGCCCAGAAAGATCTTAGATCAATCTCACCCAGTAGGTCATGAGCTTCTTTGGAAATACCTGTTACCATGAATAAACAGAGTAAAAATCTTCCATCTATGCAAAAGATGGAAAAAATTAAAGATATCAATTTACAAATTAAAAAGATCTTTCAGTTAATTCAAGATAGAATGGTTTGGAAAGCACAACAAAACAACTACCTCATGGGAGGAAAAATGGGGAAATATTTGGCCAATAAAGTTAAGAATCAAAAAATTCAAAACCATATCCAGGGACTCAGGGGAGAAGATAATCAGCTATATAACCATCCAGAAAAAAATGGCAACATATTTTTCCAATACTACTCAGAATTATATAATATTGAGAAGCAGAAAGATTTTCAGAAACCTAGTTTGAGTGAGATAAAAAACTTTTTGAAGGATATTAAATTCCCTAAGATATCAGAGGAAGAATTATTATATCTAAATGAACCAATAATGGGGAAAGAGATAATAAAGGTGTGGTAACTTGTCTTCCTTGAATGGTAATTTAAACAGGCCTTTGTAGGAGGGCTGAGAATCTTTACTTCCCTCCCACAATTGCTCATGGACAGGATGTGATGTAAATTACATCATCTCAACTAAGGATATATCCAGGCAGGAAACTGGTGCTGCTTCCTGTTTTCTTCCTTGGTGGTGAGGGTGAGGAGGTGATTTCAATGGTCTGACCGTGGGTAAGATCAAGCGTTTGGGGAAGGGAATTACTATATATATATATATATAGGTAGATAGATTTAAAAGGGGGTGTTGCTCCGTGGGTCTGGGCTGTTGTATTTTTAATACATTTATAGTATTGTGTTATCTGCCTTTTAATAAATACCTTTTAATGTAGACGAACCTTGTGTAATATTAATTTGGTGATACACCACATTTGGCGACCACGAATTTTAGACTTCTACAAAGGTTATTTATGAGGTAATATCACATTAATAGATAGTCAGATTTATTTTTTGGGGGAAGAAAAATTACTTTGTCTAATTATCCTCTGCATGGGAAATCAAGTGCTGATTGTGTGTGGAGTCTAGTTTGGGTCTCCATTTTATTATACAAGCTTGGGCACCAGGCCACAATTAGTTTGTTGTGTGTTTCAAATACCTGAGTTTGTTAATACTATTATTCATCAGGCCTCAATTTAGCAGGCCTAGTAGTTTTCAGGCCTTTATTTTTATTTTATTGTAATAGACTACCAGCATAGGCCTATCTGAGTGAGTTGAATATCAGAGTACAGGCCTAGCCCTGCATTTGAATACAATATGGTAGGCTCCATGCGGCTTTTTGTTGTATTTGAATGCTGATTTCCTTTGTATCCTAGTTTGGGCCTACATTTTATTATACAAGCTTGGGCACCAGGCCACAATTAGTTTGTTGTGTGTTTCAAATACCTGAGTTTGTTAATACTATTATTCATCAGGCCTCAATTTAACAGGCCTAGTAGTTTTCAGGCCTTTATTTTTATTTTATTGTAATAGACTACCAGCATAGGCCTATCTGAGTGAGCTGAATATCAGAGTACAGGCCTAGCCCTGCATTTGAATACAATATGGTAGGCTCCATGTGGCTTTTTGTTGTATTTGAATGCTGATTTCCTTTGTATCCTAGTTTGGGCCTACATTTTATTATACAAGCTTGGGCACCAGGCCACAATTAGTTTGTTGTGTGTTTCAAATACCTGAGTTTGTTAATACTATTATTCATCAGGCCTCAATTTAGCAAGCCTAGTAGTTTTCAGGCCTTTATTTTTATTTTATTGTAATAGACTACCAGCATAGGCCTATCTGAGTGAGTTGAATATCAGAGTACAGGCCTAGCCCTGCATTTGAATACAATATGGTAGGCTCCATGCGGCTTTTTGTTGTATTTGAATGCTGATTTCCTTTGTATCCTAGTTTGGGCCTACATTTTAATATACAAGTTTGGGTTTGTTTTGTTTTTGTTTTTTTTTTGTTTTTTTTTCTCTTCTTTCTTTTTCTTTCTCTAGTCCTTTATCATAGTACAGGTCTGGAAAAAAAAAAAAAAAAAATAATAATAATAAATAAACCATTTTAAATATTATATATATATATATATATATATATTATTTCAGGCGTGCATTTTAATACACTATAGGCTTCCATACCTTATACATTTTGGGTGTCTTGCATATCCTCGTTCGGGTTTATCTCCTACCCTGCAGGCCTTGCTATTATATTTTAAGTTAATTAGCAAGTATTACCTTCACCATACTAAGGTAAGTATAATTTGCATTGTGGGTACTAATCTATTTTTCTACATATTACACCTGGCCTACTGAATAGTCATCAACTATTGTTGGCTACTCAGAAGCATGCTACTTTAGTCGCAAATTGATTTGGATTCTTACTTGGGTGAGTAAAAGAGTAGAAATGTCTTTTCAAGGGGCCAAATACTTTCCCACAGAAGTGCGTGAGTACTTTAGGAAACATATTCAAAAACATGATGGTCCATATGAGCTTCCAGAGCCAGCAAACCCAGACAGTGGAAAAGAGAAGAGATTAATGGATGTTCTAAAACAAATTGTAAATAACAAAAAGTATAGAACAAAGAAGAGAAAAAGTTTGGTCACACAAGCTGTTGTAGCCACAATAGGAGGCCTAATAGACTTAGTTGTAGAATTACGGCAGCATAATTTGGAAACAACAAATAAAATGGAGGAAGCAATGGACAAAAGGGATTGTTTAAAAATTGCAGCTTTGAGAACAACTACAATTGTTGGGGAACTAGAAAGGGAGTTAAGGGAAATAGAAAAGCAGAGGGATGTTTATGGAGTAAAAATAACAGAACTTCAAAACATAATAATGGACTATAAAAATAAAACAAAGTTAGAAGGGATAAAAGGAGTCAGAGACATTGCCAAAATATATCCAGATCTGGATATGTTTGTGGCACAAAATAAAGAACCAGTGCCGAAAATGAACCAAGATAGAAAAGATTTCTTATGTTATTCTGTTCCACAAGTAGATACCATACCACAAGCACCAGTTATTGTTTCAGAATTATTTAATGCAAGGCAAACACCTACAGGATTTTCTATGCAGACTCGACCGATGTCTATGGCAGATAAAGACAATTTCCAGAAATGGTGGGGAAGTATGCCAACTAACAACTTTAATACGTTTACACATTGGTTTATGAGGGGAGCAGATAGAGCTAAAAAAGGAGGTCTTAACTTAGAGGAATGGACAGAACTGTTAGAATACGCTATGGGTCCTTTGGCTAGTAGACTATTGGGATTTAATAACAGTGTGTCTGATCAGGCAGGAAGAATTGCTGCAACTAATTTCTATCTACTTAGCATAGAAAAAGAAATAGCAAATATTACCATGAGGCCAATAGATGGTCCTAGAGAGGTAGCTCAAAGGATATTTTTTTGGTATACTCTACGACAACCGCAACAGCCTCTAGTGCTGGGCTCACCAGAACATATAGCAAAAGTAATGGAAGCCCTTCCCCGGGAGTGTCAAGAATTTATCAGGCTTTTTGATCCAACACCAACAGACTTGGAAATGGTACTAACTAGAGCTGATACGTGGTGGATCAAGCATCCTTTCACAGAACAGGCCTGCTCTGTTTCAGCTGTAAGAACATTTAAGGTCGAGTCTGGTAGAGATATAGATGGTAATTGGAGAAACCAGACGTGGGATGTACCCCAGAACAAGAAGGATGATCAAAACTGGAGACCAAAACAGAACTTTGACAAAAGATGGAGAGATCCACCTAGGGACTATAGGAATAGGGATGGCAGCAACTGGAGGGCTAATCAGGAGGGAGAGAGAAATGGTAACATGGGCTATTGGGAACTCAGGAGACAGAAGGATAGGATAGAAGAGGAAAATCACATACTTAAAAACAAGGTAGCTGAGTCAGAGAAGAAATTGAAGGAAAGTGAGGCAAAGATGCAATATAGTGTTATAAAAGAGGGACGGAGTAGAAGTGAGTCACAATGACAAATCCCAACCCCTGCGCCTCAGCATCTCATTCACTCAGCTAATTTAACCATGGATGAGGCAGGTCAGCCTACCAGTTATACAGTCATCGCAGGGGTAGGGAAAAATATGTTGGTAGATACAGGAGCAGCAGTTACAATGACCAACAGGGTCAAAAATGGGGATTCTTCAGTAAGTAGTATGGGAGTTACTGGGAATCCACAGGAGGTTAGAGCAGGTCCAATTGATGTAGCAGTTGGAGAAAAAACAATACAAGTAGAAGCAATAGTGGGTTGGCCAGAGAAAATATTGGGAATAGAAGTTTTAAAAAAAGGAAATTTCATTGTAGATCTTGCCAATTTTTGTTTGTGGAAGACAGAAAAGGTGAATCAGGTAAGTACAGAGTTGACGAAAGGGGTTGTGCTCCCAATGGCATATATTGTCTCTCCGATAAAAAGTCTGGAAAAAGACAAACTGAAACTAGACGGACAACCAGAATGGCTGCAGAAGCTAATCCAAGACATACCTGTTTGGGCAATTACCGAGATGATAGAAATGCTGGAGAGACGTGGAATAATTAAATCTGGAAATGGGTATGCATGTAACTCACCATGTTGGCCTGTGAGAAAAGCTGTGTTAAAAGGGAATAGAGATGAAAAAGCAGCCTCATCATGGAGACTTACCATTGATTACAGGGCCGTGAACAAACTTGCAAAAAGAATGTCCCCTGTTGTTTTTGTTATGTATATGTTTCTAATGATGGAATCTAGTGTTCCCACAGAGCAAGGCTGTATAAGAATGAAGATGCGTGTCAACAGAAGATTGTGGTGGATTCTTGTTCCAGGATGGATAAGTATAAGCTGTATCACAGTAGGAATGGGGAGACAGGCAATAAGGGCAGAAGATACCGCAAATAAGGGAGAGAGTTTGAAAAGATTGGAGTTACATTATGTTCAAGCAGATAGATTTATTTGGCCCAGGGAATTGGAAGTAAAAGAGGGTGGAGGGTTACAAGTAAACATTATTTTGCCACATAATAGTACCAGGGGATTAGCTCTTAGAGCTCCAATACAAGGGAGGTTTACAAATATTACAGTAGTAGTGAGTAACTTACCATTAGAAGAAGGTGGAGAATGGGACGCTGCAGTTATACCTGCCCAGCCTGACCTAGAGGAATTCTGCAATTTTGATACTGGAAAGGGGTGTGTTCTAACAATAGATGAAGTATTTGTCTCTGTAAAGGAGCTGCAACGTTGTAAAGATCAGAAGAAGGTACCATGGCCAATAGGCGGATTGGTGGTGGTACCAACACATGAAACAATTGTGCAAGGGGTTGGGTGGACTTACTACCCAATAATTCTAAATTTTAATGATTTTTCTATTCCTCCAAAGTGCCCGGAATCACAGCGGCAGTGGTTTAAGCAAAGTATACAAGAGACCATCATTGAGTGGACCGGAGCAGGGAGTCGAGAAAAACGGGACACACTTGCAGCCCTTTTAGGAGAAGTCGGAACTGGATTGGGAGTATGGAATTCAGCAGACATCATTGGAGTGAACAGCCGGATAAACTCCCTTACTGATGGCATGGGACATGCTATGAAAACAGGTGGAGTAGCTGACTCCCTTACAGTGAGTAGACTGACAGACAATGTTGATGACATACACACCATTGCCAACAACCTGCATCTAGTTGAGGAAAATATTGCTTCCATTGCTAACAGCATTAAGAATGAAATAGTGGGAACTGCCATTTTCTGTTCTATGATTGGAGGAAAGCTGTTGGCAGATTTAAAGGAAACTATTAAAGACATCCAGGCAAGGATTATCACGTCATTGAAAAGAAAAGGAGTGGACATCACTGAGGACAATCTTAAATACAGCTATATTGAAGGCCCAGATCAATGGATGCCACATGGACTACAATCTGGGACAATAGGACTAATCCTGGCAATTCCCCGCTGGGAGGGGCAGGCAGAGCAACTGAACTTCATACATAGCATTGGCACGTTAAGTGATGGAATCTACAGGCAACACTTCCCATCAAAAAGACTGGCCACTATTACAGGATTGGAGATGGATGAAAGCTGTTGCAGGAAATCTCAACACCGATGGCTGTGCAGTTGTGTTTGGGAGAAAGGAGCTGAGGAGGATGGCTGGGTGCAGTTGATAAAAGAAAACCTGGTGCAAGAGGTGATCCGCATAGGTGACATTGCATGCTTTATCGGCCACTCTGAATATAGGACAGTTGATGAAATATGTTTGGTGGAAGAAGGGTCTTGTATCATGGTATTTCCATCAAGAAACCTTACCACTGAAATGATCAATTTTACTGCAAATGCAGATTGGACAAATTTGACAATGAAGCTTTTTACCTTGGAACTTCATGAGTCAGAGACACATCCAGTCCTACGAACACTGTCGCTGGTACTCATGTTCATTCAAGTATTAACGACAATTATAATAATATACTTTTGTGTGGCAATGAAACTTGCAAGGAGGATATATAATAATGTGTCTTTTTCCTCTTCTTTCTCTCTCTCATACATTCTTCAATAAAGTTTTACATTGCACATACATAAACATTTATCACACACTCTCACCTAAATTCTATAAATTCTATTTTTTGTGTAATATGTGGATTGACAGCCATAGGAAAGTACAGGAGAACTTATGTCGCTGAGGGAACTATTCCGGAGGGACGGTGGGTTGAATTTCTCCTGTATATCAGGTTTTTGCTCCCACTAGGTTCTCCTGTAATAGAGGGATAACTAGAAAACTGAGCAACATAGAAGAAGAAAAAGTGAGGGAATGTGGTAACTTGTCTTCCTTGAATGGTAATTTAAACAGGCCTTTGTAGGAGGGCTGAGAATCTTTACTTCCCTCCCACAATTGCTCATGGACAGGATGTGATGTAAATTACATCATCTCAACTAAGGATATATCCAGGCAGGAAACTGGTGCTGCTTCCTGTTTTCTTCCTTGGTGGTGAGGGTGAGGAGGTGATTTCAATGGTCTGACCGTGGGTAAGATCAAGCGTTTGGGGAAGGGAATTACTATATATATATATATATAGGTAGATAGATTTAAAAGGGGGTGTTGCTCCGTGGGTCTGGGCTGTTGTATTTTTAATACATTTATAGTATTGTGTTATCTGCCTTTTAATAAATACCTTTTAATGTAGACGAACCTTGTGTAATATTAATTTGGTGATACACCACAAAAGGTTATTATTGAAACAAAAAAACAATAAGGCCCCTGGTATTGATGGCCTAGATAAACTATTCTATACAACGTTTAAAGACCAGCTGGCCCCTTTATTGGCCAGTATGTTTAATGAGATTAAGAACAGCGGCATTATTAGAGAGGAGTTAACTGAAGCAAAAATTATAAATATACTAAAAGAAGGAAAAGACCCGGAAGATAGGAAGAGCTATAGACCTATCTCTCTTATTAATTATGATTTAAAAATATATTCTAAGGTGTTAACCAATCGTTTGATCCCTTTAATTCCGCAGTTGATTAATCCAGAGCAGACAGGATTTGTTAAGTCCCGACAAGGAGGGGATAATATAAGAACATTGATAGATATTCTCTCCATAGGGAGGAGTGATGGGGGCCCCAGTTTGGCTCTGTCGATAGATGCAGAGAAAGCCTTCGACAGAGTCAGCTGGGACTTCCTTAAGATTGCCTTGGAATGTTATGGATTAGAGGAATTTTTTTCTAAAGCAATTATGGCTCTTTATATTAACCCTACAGCTAAGATTAGTGGGCCTAATTATGAAACATCTTTTTTCCCCATAAAAAATGGAACTAGGCAGGGCTGTCCCTTGTCTCCCATATTATTTAATCTTTATGTGGAGCCTCTTCTATTGAAAATAAGGGAAGCAAAGGATATTGAGGGAGTAAAAGTCGGTCTTAAAGAGTATAAAATTGCTATATATGCAGATGATATGAGAGTTATTTTGAAGAACCCTAGCCAATCTTTGGGAGCTCTTGATATCATCTTTAAAGAATTTGGAAGACTCTCTTATTATAAGGTCAATCATGAGAAATCAGATATTATATGGAGGGAAGTCTCCTTTGAAGAAATTACAAGTTTAAAAAGCTCATTTAATTTTAAATGGAACTCTAATAAAATAAGTCATCTGGGTATAGACCTATCATTCAAGGTTAATAAGATTTTGAAATCTAATCTAGAAAAGATATGGAAACAGATTCAGAAAATCCTCTTAGAGTGGAAAGATGTAAAATTTGCATGGTCAGCTAGAATCGCAATTAGTAAGATGATATTGATCCCTAAAATCACTTATATCCTTAGAACAATTCCGGAAGTTCCACCAAAATATTGGATTGTTAAACTGCAAAGAGGAATAGATGCATTTATTTTGGGTGGTAAAAGAACTAGAATCCCTCTTTCAATTACCAAAAGACCCATGCTTAAGGGTGGATTGGCATCACCCTCTATAAGAGATTTATATAATGCTATTGCCCTTTCTCAAATTATGATATGGAGTACTCCTGCCATTAATCCAGGTTGGAAGTCCTTAGAATACGATATATTAAAAATAGACACTCCTAATACATTGCTGTGGATTGATGGGTTAAATGATGTCAAGAGTGAACGGCTACCCAGAGGAGTAAGAACATTGTTAAAATTCTGGGTGACAAATAGAGATAAATTGAACCTTTCGAGATATCCTTCGTTAGGTGCCCCTATAGAGTGTCTCTTATCACCGTTCAATGTTGACTTAATAGGTGGATGGAAATTGCAGGGAATATCCCTTATAGATGATCTCTACGCATCTGGTGTCAAACTATCCTGGTCTAACTTGAAACAAAAATATAAACTTAAGAACAACCAATGGTTGGCATTTAGATCCTTACAATCCTTGGTGAAAGCAAAGGGATATGGTAAAAAGATTAGCTATTCGATTACTGACTTTGAAAGTATGCTATATCAGAAGGGGGGAGGGGAAGGGAAGAGGAAAGAGATTTTGTTTTACTATTTTCTTTTTCCTTCTTCACCCGAGTCTCCCCAGAAGCACATGATTTCTGTGCTAAACTATTAATTATATTAACTATATTGAGAGTAGTGCCGGTTCCTTTGTATGCTTGGTGGAGGTATCAAGTTAAGTGAACTTGCTACTAGGGAACTGCCTTCCCATCAGGAGTACAATATAGTACATAAAAATTGGTATTCGAAGAGATGGGAGGGAGGAGATTTCAACAGTGTATTTATACATATGCAATTGCTAAACTGTTGAATTACTGATACCTCTGGAATGTATGATTGTTTTGTTTTGTTATGTTTTTGATGTTTGCTAAAGAAAAACGAGAAAAAATAAAGTTAAAAAAAAAAAAAAAAAAAACAAATGAATGAACAGAGTACATATAACCTCAAAAGGTACAGAGGAAGCAGTCAGCAGTACACTAAGAACGGTTCCGTCGCAATAATTCCCTTAATGTAGAATTATTATCTTCCCACAATAAACCCTACACATTGCTGATGTATGTTTAAACTGTAACCGACTTTATTGATCAACTCCAGATCATTTATTTTCCACACAGACACACCCATCTTCCCCAGACCCATACCAGATCCCCCCACCCCCCGGTATCGGTCCATCCATAAAACTGAACTCAAAGCGGGTGCTATGTCACAATCTTCCTTTCCCTTAATCCCCCACCCCCCGTGTTTGCTCCACTGATCTCATGCTAGCTTCCAGCCCCTCCTGGGGAAGTATTGAACCCCTTCCCAACCAGGCATCTTGTATCCTGTACCCCACTCCCCCAGGAAAACCTAGTATCATAATAGCATACTTTAGTGAACTCTCTGGGGAAAATGCAACATTTCAATACTAAACATGGCTAAGCACCACAAACTTGATGGCCACTCCCAGGAAGTGCTGAGTGAGCACTAACGAGGGAGCTGAGTGCGCCCATTGCAGGAGTGTGTAAGCACTCTCTGTGTTCAGTCTAATGAGCCCTAGAAGAACCAGAGGTGGAGGAGCTTGAGGCCGGTCATGCCAGTGAAGAGGCAGTGAGGAGGTAGCAGCATTTGTAGTTCTTCCTCAGTCAAGCCTGCAGACTTGCACTGTATGAAGGATACAAAGAAGCAAGGAGCAGGTGTGATACAGCAGAGGGCAGTTTCTAGGACGGCTGCAGCTAGCAGTTTGCAGGACCTGTGTGTGTTCAGAAGGTGTTCCAACAGGAAAACTGTAAGTTCTGCTTAATAGTGATATGGCTCACTGCTGCACGTTGCTGCTATTGTAAGAGATTGCTCAGTGTATGGACATCAGCTAGACATCTAATTAAGTCTAGTTAGATTGATGGCTTATAAGTCCTATAAGGAACTGCTCGCAGGCGGGGGATATTAAGAATTGCCCTGTGAAAAAGCCTGCGAAAAAACCTTGCGAAAATTTAAAGTGATAGTCAATTAAATGAGCCATTTCTAGCCAGCAAGCCTGCCTTTATATTTGGACACTGTATGCTTGTACATTTTTGGTTACACTGCCAGTTTGGAGACCTGTGTATCACACAGTGTGTTTAAAAGATATCTACAGAGAAGAACAGTAAACAGCCATAAGGAACTGTTTGCAGGCGGGGGCTTATTAAGAATTGCCCTGTGATAAAGTTTTGTGAAAATTTAAAGTGACAGTCAATTAAATGAGCCATTCCTAGCCAGCAAGCCTGCCTTTATATTTGGACCCTGTATGCTTGTACATTTTTGGTTACACTGCCAGTCCGAAAACCTGTGTATCACACAGTGTGTTTAAAACATATTTACAGAGAAGAGCTGTAAACAGCCATAAGGAACTGCCTGCAGGCAGGGGCTTATTAAGAAGTGGCCAGGGATAAAGTCTTGCAAAAATTTAAAGGGACAGTCAATTAAATGAGCCATTCCTAGCCAGCAAGCCTGCCTTTATATTTGGACATTGTATGCTTGTACATTTTTGGTTACACTGCCAGTCTGGAGACCTGTGTATCACACAGTGTGTTTAAAAGATATCCACAGAGAAGAACAGTTAACAGCCATAAGGAACTGCTTGCAGGCGGGGGCTTATTAAGAATTGCCCTGTGATAAAGTTTTGTGAAAATTTTAAGTGACAGTCAATTAAATGAGCCATTCCTAGCCAGCAAGCCTGCCTTTATATTTGGACACTGAATGCTTGGACATTTTTGGTTACACTGCCAGTCTGAAAATCTGTGTATCACACAGTGTGTTTAAAACATATTTACAGAGAAGAGCTGTAAACAGCCATAAGGAACTGCTTGCAGGCGGGGGCTTATTAAGAATTGCCCTGTGATAAAGTTTTGCGAAAATTTAAAGTGACAGTCAATTAAATGAGCCATTCCTAGCCAGCAAGCCTGCCTTTATATTTGGACACTGTATGCTTGTACATTTTTGGTTACACTGCCAGTCTGGAGACCTGTGTATCACACACTGTGTTTAAAAGATATCTACAGAGAAGAACAGTAAACAGCCATAAGGAATTGCTTGCAGGCGGGGGCTTATTAAGAATTGCCCTGTGATAAAGTTTTGCGAAAATTTAAAGTGACAGTCAATTAAATGAGCCATTCCTAGCCAGCAAGCCTGCCTTTATATTTGGACACTGTATGCTTGTACAGTTTTGGCTATACTGCCAGTCTGGAGACCGGTGTATCACATAGTGCGTTCAAAATGATATCTACAGAGAAGAGCATTAAATAGCCATAAGGAACTGCTTGCAGGCGGGGGTTTATTAAGAAATGCCCTGTGATAAAGACATAATACTAAAAGAAACCGTTTAAAGGACTGGCTCTGTGGTTTTGGGACTAGGGGCAACAGGTATATTTATATCCGGCTAGTAAAGTTACTCAGCTTGCTGACCCTCCGGCGACCATCCAGCTGGCTGTTTCAGTTTCTATGGGGCTGTTCCTGTCAAGCTTGTGATTCTGATTTCAGCCACTAGATTTGAATCTGACTGTTGCTTTAAATTGGTCAGCTGCCAATAAAGTGTCAATAAGGCAGCAGTGGATACTATTAAACTTAGGCTGCTGCGGCAGATAAGAAAAAAAAAAAAAAAAAAAGACTCTAGTTAATTGAAGTAAATAAAGCCGTGTGGTTCCAGGGGACTGCTGCTGTAAAATACATCAAAAATGATGATTGTTTGATTGTAACATCTGCTATTCCTTTTTTTCTATTATTATGTGTACTTGTAGCATTGTATAATGTTTCCATTTGTCTGCAACCCTTAAATAACATACCTGTATATTCTGTGTAAAGAGAAGAGAGAAAAGGGGAAGGGGAAAAAGAAAGAAGAAAGGAAAGGGAAAAAAAAGAGAGGACAAGGTGCTTGCCAAAAAGGGAAAACTCACAGGGGGTGTAGTTAAAACGTCATCAGTGTTGGGTAACTGAAGCGGGACAAATAAGCAAAAATGATAAGGAAGGATGTGTCAGTGGTAAGAAGTAAAAACAAGGGCAGAGATACCAAATTGCAGAGTGCTATCTCAAAAAGCCCACTAACAACTAGAGAAACAGTGAAAAGAAAAAAAGTAAATTTATCTAGCTCTCAATCGAATATATCCCAAACAGACACAGAAAACAGTGAACACGTTAATATATCAGAGATAGTAGACCTCCCCGATAGATTGAACACAGGTCAACCAGAAGCATTAACTGTAGAGGCAATGGAAAGGTTGTTTTATAACTTTGAAAACAGAATCAGGAAAGATATACTATTAGAGCTTACAGAGAATACAAAAGCAGTGAATGCGTTACTAGAGAGAATTGGCCAGCTGGAAGGCAAACAAGAAAAGCTTGTGGAGGATCATCAGAGATTAGAGACCAAAGTTGGGAGGCTTGAGGATGAAGTTGTAAGTCTCAAGAACAAATTATGTAGAATTGAAGATTTCTCTAGACGGAATAATTTAAGGCTGAGGGGGATTTCAGGGAAAGTCCTGGACAATGAGTTAGGCGAGTACGTGAATGAGTTTTTTAAATCTATCACAGGGAATGATAACATTCTGGAAGGTACGTTTGAGAAGATACACAGGCTCCCACTACCTAGGAGACTGATAGGGCGAAGAGAGCAGGATGTAATAGTAAAATTACAAAATTACTCCTTCAAAGAACAGATAATTAAATGTAGTAGAGAAAAAAGACAGTTTGAGAGCCCTTATGAAAAGGTAGAAATTCACCAAGACTATTCAAGCGAAACTTTAGCTAAAAGAAGAGAATTAAGTTCTATCACTAAAGTGCTCAGAAGAGAAAAGGTATTATATAAATGGGGGTTCCCTGTTAAACTAATTATAACTAAAGGTAACCAAACTGAGGTGATCAAGTCCGTCGCAGAAGGTGTGCATTGCTTGGAAAAGTGGGGTTTCGAAATAGAAAAAGAAGACACGAGAAGGGATGGGAAAGGCCCCAACTTCGATGGAGGCGGTAAAACGGGAAAGTGAAAGTGAAGTACGTAGGTGAATAAAGAGAAAGGGAAAAAAAAAAATGGAAAAGAAAATGTATAAAATATACTACTTATCCGAGACAATTTTGGGAAATGTTTCAATATTTTATTGTAGAGTCAATTAAAAGTTTTGGACGTGAAGGAAACACTTAATGTATAGTTGAGTGCTTCTAGGAGTAGGGTGAGGGGGCAATGGGCGCACTCCCAAGGTTCTGCCGGGTTCTTTTTTTTTTTCTCTCTCTTTTTTGAAGTTTTTTCTCCGCCCCGGAGGACCAGACATCTTAAAAGATGGCATTAAGTTTTTCTTGCCATCGGGAGGAAACGGTATGTGTGGTGTTTGTATGCTGTTGGAAGGGGAGGGGAAGTGAAGGCAATAAAAATTGTATGATAGGGAAGGAGGGGACTCGGAGGTTATCAAGTAAGTCACTTTGATGTTAAAAGTGATATCGCAAAATGCTAGAGGCTTAAATTCACCCGGCAAACGGCACTGGAATTGGATGTTATTTGTCTACAAGAAACCCACTGGGTAAAGGGGAAAGAACCTAGAATAGGATATAAACAGTTTGAGTTGGGTTTCAGGAAA
Source organism: Discoglossus pictus (assembly GCA_027410445.1). NCBI lineage: Eukaryota > Metazoa > Chordata > Amphibia > Anura > Alytidae > Discoglossus > Discoglossus pictus. The sequence goes on from CM050166.1 coordinate 131,656,190, forward strand.
AAGGCTAGAGGGGTTGCTATTTTGTTTCATGATAAGAATGTGATTGTAACGGATCATGTAGAATATGATGAAGAAGGGAGATTTATCATTTGGTTAGGACAGATAAATGGTCAGTCATTTACAATTGCAAATTTATATTCTCCGAATGCGAATCAAATAAGCTTTTTGAGTAAGTGTTTAAAAATTATTTCCAAACTAAAAGTGGGTAAGCTTATTATATGTGGGGATCTGAATATGGTCCTGGACATAAAAATTGATAGGAGCTTAAGGACGAGCGATTTGGCTCTGGAAAGATTGTCTAGAAGATTTAATGAGATATTGTTGAAATACAAACTATATGACTCTTGGAGGCTAAAAAATCCTGAGGTCCGCGACTATACTTATTATTCTCAGAGACATAGTATATACACAAGGATTGATTTCATACTGGTTGACATAGAGACATGGAGAGAAGTGGATGATGTGGAGGTAGGGGTTATATCATGGTGAGACCACGCCCTGGTAAAAATAGTACTGCAAGGTCGGGGGACTAGCAATGGAAAAAAAAGAGAAAATATTAACTCAGAAGTATTTTATACAATAGAAGAAAAAAAAAATTATGGAAGTAATTGAAGAGTTCTTTAGAGTTAACAGTGGCTCTATAACCTCAGATTTAAGTATTTGGAATGCGCACAAAGCGTATATGAGGGGTATTCTGAAAACAAGAATGATTAAGAAGAGGAGGGCCAGGGGGAAATCGCTGCATGATTTATATTTAGAACTCTACAAGTTATCATATGCCAACAAAAAAAGCCAGGATAACATGTTGACGGAACAGATCTATAAGATACAAGCACAGATAAATATGATCTTACAAAGTCAAATAGATAAGAAGTTAAAGGAGCTAAAAATAAAAAATTATCATCTAGGTAATAAAGCAAATAAATCACTAGTGGATCTTATTGGGAAAAAGCGAAGCAACAAAAGGATAGTGAAATTCCTCGATGCCAAAGGAATTATGAAAAAGGATCCTATTGAAATAGGTAGAATTGCGGCGGAGTATTATAGCGCCTTGTATAATCTGGAAAATAAACCAGGGTGGGTTAAACCTGAAAAAGGGCAAATACAGGATTTGTTTAAAAAGTTGAATCTAAAAAAAATTTCCGAGGAGCAAAAGGAACTACTAAATGGGAAGATTTTAGTGGAGGAAATCGAGAATTGTGTGTCCGGTTTAAATGTCCAAAAATCCCCAGGACCAGATGGGTTCCCGATACTGTATTATAAACAATTCTTACCAGAATTGGGGGCTCATATGGTAAAAGCATTTAACAAAATTAAAGACGTAGGATGGGCTCCTAAGGAGACATTAGAAGCAGCAATAATTATGATACCGAAGGAGGGAAAAGATCTGGCAAATTGTGCTAACTACAGGCCCATCTCTTTACTCAACATCGATATCAAAATATATTCAAAGATACTAGCACAAAGATTAAATCATCTTTTAGACCAGTTAATTGAGTCAGATCAATCAGGTTTTGTTAAAGGCCGACAAGGGACAGATAATCTGTGAAAGCTTATCGATATATTGGCACATGCTAAAGATAATAAAATCCTGTTGGTGGCAGTAGGGTTAGATGCGGAAAAAGCCTTTGATAGGCTCAACTGGGAGTTTATCAAGTGTACTTTAGAAGAAATTGGATTGGGCAAATTCGGGTCAAGTGCGATTATGGCGCTATACTCTAACCCTTCAGCCTTCATAAAAGGTACAGACTTTCAGTCGGAATCGTTTGAGATTAGCAATGGGACGAGACAAGGATGCCCGCTATCACCAATGATCTTCAATTTGTGTATAGAAGTGCTGGCTCAAATGATAACGAAGAATGATAGGATAAGAGGAATCATATGTGGAGCTATAGAATCGAAGATCACTCTATTCGCAGACGATGCAGTTGTAGTCTTATCAGAGCCACTAGAATCATTGGTGTATCTCATGAAGGAATTAAAAACCTTTGGTTGCCTATCATATTATAAAATTAATTCTTCCAAATCAGAGGTTATCTGGCTAAATGTGAACTTAGAAACTAGAACCTTGTTACGAGAGAAATTCCCATTTAGATGGGAGCAGAATAAAATAGAACATTTGGGAATAGAGTTGACTCCGTGTGTTGCTTCCATGTTAAAGAATAACTTGGAAACAACTTTTGTTTCAGTGTGCAAACTACTCAAGTCATGGGAGAGGCTAAACCTAACCTGGTCAGGCAGAATCGTATGTGTTAAGATGTTCATTTTACCAAAACTTACTTATGTTTTAAGAGCAATCCCTCTATTTATATCCAGAGGAAGTATTACTAATTTTCAGAAAGTGGTAGATCATTTTATATATAAAGGAAATAGGGTTAGAGTCAGTAAAGACCAAGTAAATAAAAAGTATATAGAAGGTGGATTAGGGGCAATCAACCTCTGGAAGTATGCAGAGGCTATAAAATTGTACCACTTTCTGAGATGGACAGAAGGAGTGGAAGGACCCAAGTTTGTCCAGTTAGAAGAAGCATTAAGCCCCAAAATAGTTCTGCAGCAAGCTCTATGGTATAAGAAATCGTCCAACTTTAAGACTCAGATAGAGTTCAGAATAGGGAAACAATGTTGGGCTAGTTGGCTCAAAATGAACTCAAAATTGAAGTTGCTCCCTTTTCCATCTCCATTAACACCACTGGAAGTAATTTATGATATTCACTCCGAAATAGATAAGGTAGAGTGGGGGAAATGGGATATTGACAAAATTAAGGATTTAATCAGAAATGAGGGCTTTATTAAATTTGAGGAACTGAGGAGAGTGAAAGAGGTCCCAATATCAATGTGGCTGCAATTTCTGACCCTTAAGAAGATATTAACAAAAGAAGGTTTTGATGTAAGATCAGTCAGGGATTTGACACCTCTTGAAAAATTCCTGTCCTTAAGAACAAGTAATAAGAGTTCAGTGTCGAAATGCTTAAAAATTTTGGACGAGTAAAGAAATTCTGGAAAATCTGTAGCCATGGAAAGCTGGGAAACTGATTTTAGAATTAAGAAAAATTTGGAGGACTGGGAAAAGCGTATCAGCTAACAAAAGATAACTTGATTTGTACAACTTACAGAGAAATCCACTTTAGAATTACACAAAAATGGTACATAGTTCCAGAGCTTCTGTCTAAAATAGATCCAAGCAAATATAGTGAGCTGTGTTGGAGAGGGTGCTCGGAAATAGGCACCCAAAGCCACATGTGGTGGAAATGTGTTAAGATCAAAGGGCTTTGGGAAAGGTGTGTCACCAAGTTGGTGGGTATGGGATGTAAGGAAGTTACCTTAAACCCAGAAGCTTTTCTTTTACATATCTTTCCAAGGGAATGGTCTAGTGAAACAATTGGGATAGTGGTGCAGGTTCTCATGGCAATTAAATGGTGGATTGTACGGAGATGGAGAAGTGGGGAATTGCCTATATGGAATGAGATTTGTAGTACTATGGAAAGGAATAAACAGTATGAAATGGAATATTTAAGTTTTGATTCCAAGTTAGGATTATCAGTGGTTAAGAAATGGGCAAGATGGGACGAAGAACTGTTTGCCGGGCCTTTCTGTTAATAGATTTTTTTGTTTTGTTGTTGTTGTATTTGTTGCCTTTAGCGAAGTTACTTTAATTATATAATAGGTTTCGGGTATTGCCTCCTTCTGTAAATAATGAGAATATTGCCAAGGGGTGGGTGGGGGGTTTGTAGGTGGGTGATTGTGTATGATTTAGATGTAAGTATTGTTTTATTGTATGTATTTTATTTTGGTTGTCTGTTTCTGAAAACAATAAAAAAATTAAAATATAAAAACATGGCTAAGCACCATCTATACATCAATAACTGTACAACCCGGGTAAACACATGGGAGGTGGCTCATTCCCCATAAGATGGCTGACACTAAAACATAGCACAGAGTAAAACAATTTGACCGACATCCCACACACAACTTCCAATGACAAACATGGCTTCCATAGTCCCGACACTCCAGCTCAGAGGACATCTGCCAGGAAAAAGAGGATAAATAGTGGCACTCAGGATGGTTCAGGCCCCTGGTAGTCCAACAGTCCCCTACGTAGGGTTAGGGTCTCCTTGGACATAACAATAAAACTTGCTAAAACCTAGGAAGTTCAAACCTGTAAACATCACAAGTCTAAAACTAATGATGAAATTGTTATAAAGTTGCAGATTTATTTGTCAGCATAATATATTTTTACTATTTTATTCACAGCAACAGAATGATTTCATGGCTCAGATTTAAGACAGCTGTCAGGTTGATTTTTCTTATTAAAATTTGCTCTATCCATGACCTTATCTTTCTGGTCAATTAAGAAGAAACCTTGGACACTGAGAATATCTCAATAATTGTGTATTAAATCATAACACCTATCTCTGCACATTTTATTACAGAATATTTATTTTGTGTGTCTGTTTGGTAAAGCAGGAAGGAGACTTGGAAACTGAAATGTAACAACTAATATCCCGATTAGATCAAATGTTTTCAAAATAGTTTAAAATTCTATAACAAAAACTAAATTCATAGATCCTTGGTAATATCTTCAAAATATCTGTGTTTATCAAGTTCTAACTTCAGTAACATTCCATTGAGGTTATTCACAGTGGCTGAATATTATGCTGATATTCAATGAAGTTGAAAGAACATTATATCTTTCTTAAAGAAACATTGCTTTTATGATACATGTACATGAACAACACTTTTTCTTTGTGGTATCTGAAGGAGGATATTTACGGTACTTTATGCGGCTTATCACTATTCTCTAAACATATTTTACAATCAAAAAGGTCATGGTGTCAGACTATGGGGGTGAAACTGTGCATAATACACAGGGATCAACTGCTCCAGTCTTTATGTATAAGGTCTGGTGTCAGACTATGGTGGTGAAACTGTACATAATACACAGGTACCAACTGCTCCAGTCTTATATAATGCCTCACATGACAATTATCATTTGTCAAATCTCAAACACAGTTGTCAGTTTAACCGGTTGTGCGCTGGTTATCTTAGAAGATTTAGCATATACATAATCTGAGGGGACACCACTAACAAATATCCCCTCCAGCTCCCAGTCCATGCTTCTCTAGCTCAGCCATCCTGCCATTATATGCAGTCACAATATAGTAATATAGAAAAACATACTACTCGCGATGGTTAAACTCGTAACTTACAGCCTCCCGAAGCCTCTGATCTCTCCCTTTCGCAAGAGTTACGATGGCAAAAATCGCAAATCGCTATTCAATTGATCAATTTCCCCAACCCTGCAAATGTTTTCACACCCCTAAATGGCCAAAAAATGAGAAAATCCTTATAGTGCTAGAGAGGACCCGCAAGGGGTTTTAAACACCTATTCATAACACTGTAAAAGCAAATTAAAAAATCAACACTGTACTGTAAATAACGGTGAAGGCGATGACAGACATTAGAATTAATTGCACAACAGTCTCAGGCTTCATTTCGGGGCTAAATCGATCTTGGGTATCAATGAGTTAATACATATCAGGCCAAACATATGGACTAGAACAATATTGGCATTCATTTTCATAATTCTTTATTTTGTGGGTTTGCAAGTCTGATCGCATATCGGACCCCCGAGCCAAATTGATTGTCATGTAACCTCCATGTTTTATTGCTGTAATAATGACATTTGTCTCATTTTCTATTCGCTGATTCGAAATGGGAGATTACGGGCTTGCTTCATTGATCATGTTCCCGCCCTGTACTGCTACGAACCAGTGCAGGGTTTACAGTTTCGGCTTTGGGACGGTAACGTGTGTCCTTGAGCAATTAAATAGCATCGCAATCGGAGACGAACGAGAGCCAGCAACACACCCCTCCAACTTAGCCCCTCCATTCCCCTAATTAGTTTTGTTGCCCTCCTCTGTACTTTTTCCAGCTCTAAAATTTCCTTTTTATGAAGTGGTTCCCAAAACTGTACTCCATATTCCAAATGAGGGAGTACTAGAGATGTGTATAGTGGCAGAATTATATTTGCTTCTCTTGCTTCTATACCCTTCCTAATACATGCTAATATTTTATTTGCCTTTGCAGCTGCTGCTTGGCTTTGAGCACTGTTACCTAGGTGGTTGTCCACAAGCACTCCCAAATCCCTTTGCATGTCTGATACCCCTATGTTTGCTCCATTAAGATTATAAATTGCATGGCTATTTTTCCTTCCCAGATACATAACTTTACATTTATTTGTATTAAATCTCATCTGCCATTTAGATGCCCATTCCTCATTTTTATGTAAATCCCTTTGAAGGGAAAACACATCATTATCTGATTTAATTACCTTGCACAACTTTGTGTCATCAGCAAAAATGGAGACACTACTTTCCAGTCCCACCTCTAAGTCATTAATAAATATATTAAAAAGGAGAGGACCTAATACTGAACCCTGAGGAACCCCACTTACCACATTATTCCAATCGGAGTATTTTCCATTTACAACAACCCTTTGCTTCCTGTCTTTTAGCCAGCTCTCAATCCATGAGCAGATATTTACTGCAATTCTTGTATCCCTTAGTTTGCACAATAGTCTCCCATGTACCACTGTATCAAAAGCCTTTGCAAAATCCAAATAGACTACATCCACTGAGTTGCCTTGATCCAAGTTCTTACTAACGTCCTCATAGAAAGAATTTGATTTTTTGAAAAAGACCTATCCTTCATAAATCCATGTTGACTCCTACTTATAATCCTGTTCAAATAGACATATTCTTGTATATTATCCCTTATTAACCCTTCTAAAAGCTTCCCCACTACAGAAGTGAGGCTCACTGGTCTATAATTCCCCGGATTTGCTCTTGCTCCCTTTTATAGGTATCACATCTGCTTTTCTCCAGTCATCTGATAGAGACCCTATGTTGAGTGGATCTTGAAAAATTAAATATAATGGTTTGGCAATTACAGGACCCAGTTCCTTCAGTACCCTTTGATGTATTCCATCAGGACCCGGGGCTTTATTAACATTTACTTTTTCCAACCTCTTTTGAATTTCTTCCTGTGTTGACCAGTTATTTAGAGATGAAGTGCAGCCCCATTATGTTGCAGTGACCCAACCACTGGTACCGCCCTTGTGTATACCGAAGAAAAGAACCTATTTAGCTCATCTGCCTTTTCCTGATAATTTTCAGACGTCCTGTGTCACATTGTAATGTTCCTATAGCTTCCTTCCTCGCCTTCTTCCCATTAAAATACTCAAAAAATATTTTAGGGTTTGTCTTACTCTCTTTTGCAATTCATTTTTCATTTTCTTTTTCAGCCAGTCTAATCGCCCTTTTGCAAGCCTTGTTGATTTCCTGGTACTCCCGTAAAGAAGTCTCTGTCCCCTCTTGTTTGTATAATTTAAATGCCTGTTTTTTACTACGTATCTTGATCTTTAAATCATTGCTAAGCCACATTGGATGTGATTTACTCCTTTTACTTTTATTCCCACTTGGTATATGGTGATAATTATGTATATTTAGTAAGGATTTAAATGTTGTCCATTTATGTTCAGTGTTTTTACCTGCCAGTTATTTGTATTGCTGCCCTTAGACCATTAAAATCTGCCCTTTTAAAATTAAGAGTTTTTCTTGGCCCCTTAAAAAAATGTTTTATTTTAATCTCAAATGAGACTGTGTTGTGATCACTGTTTCCCAAAGGTTGCCCTATTTCAACATTTGATACTATTTTTATATTATTTGTGATAACTAAATCCAAGATAGCCTCATTTCTAGTAGGGTCTTGTATAACCTGGGCCAGATAATGATCCCTGAGGGTACTCAAGAACCTGCTCCCCTTAGCTGAACTGATGGTCTTATTTACCCAGTTTATTTCAGGGTAATTAAAATCTCCCATTATTAGAACTTGCCCATGCTTAGCTGCATTTCCAATCTGTAACAATAATTGTATTTCCTCACTTTCAGCTATATTTGGGGGTTTATAGCATACTCCTACTAATATTCTTTTGGAATTTGCTGCTCCCCTATTTAACTCTACCCACAAACATTCAACTTTATCACTAGGTTCACCATAAATATCATCTCTGACTATTATTATCTTTATTTATATCGCGCTAACATATTCCGTAGAGCTGTACAGGGATTTAGTACATGGCAAAAAACAAACTTAACACCTTATAAAGAATGGAGGGCCCTGTTTTTGAGCATATAATCAAATGCACATAGTGCTTGTTTCCAAGACACGGACACACAATTGAAACTCGCAAACTTACAATCAAAGGTATAGGCTTAAATTCAGGCTTAACATACAGACAAATTCCTCCACCTCTTTTACCATTGCCTCTATCTTTCCTAAATAGGTTATAACCATTCAGATTAACAGTCCAGTAATGAGATTCATCCCACCCCGTTTCGGTACTGCCTATTAAATCCCATTTTTCATTAATTGCTAATAATTCTAACTCTTCCATTTTTTCCTGGCAAGCTTCTGGCATTAGCAAGCATACACCTTATGTTATGAGTTTGTAGTTTGGTGGTGCCTGTCACTGTCCTTGAGTTACTTAGTAATACTTCCCTATTGACTATACTACCCCTCCCCCCATCTCCTCCCCTATGAGTTGTTAATTCATCCCTTATACCCTCTACACTTTCTACCCCATTACTTATATCTAGTCCCTCCCCTCCACCTACTAGTTTAAAAACGCCTCCAGCCTTTCTACCATCCTATCCCCTAGCATAAAAGCTCCCTCATCATTAAGGTGCAATCCATCCCTGCTGTAGAGATTGTACCGAAGTGAGAAGTCAGCCCAGTGCTCTAAAAACCCAAACCCCTCCTTAGTCTCCCTAGGCTAGCACGTGGCACTGGTAGTATCTCAGAAATACTACCTTGGAGGTGCTTGCCTTCAGCTTATTACCTAGTTCCCTAATTTTTCTATATAAACCGGTTGTGTTTTTGTGCTGGTCATAGTCCAGTGCTCAGACTTCTCATGTTCGTCTATCGCGTTCTCCAGCTGGCTACAAGTATAGAATATGGTCCTGTTTCTGATAAATTTGGACAAATCCAATGGTGTCTGAGATAATATCTGTGACAGATCCATCTATATGGACTGATATTGCTGGTTCGTCTGTTTTGCCTCCGTCCATGGAATAATATATATGGATGTATATTATAGTATGGGGTAGTCCTGTTGTACACATTGCAACATACATATTGCAATATGAGAAGGGCACCCAGCTGGACACAAAGACTAATCACTTAAGTACACACACTTAAGTGATAGCAGCCAGGAACAATAAGGTCCTAACAGACAGAGAGACGCCTTAACTCTGTCTGATGGGCCAGAGGTAATTAGGGGTTGACCAAAGGTTGTCACTGCCCCTATTGTGTATGTGAAGGGTTTAAAAATGTGTGTTGTTTCAATAAAAGAGAGTTCACTTTTGACCCTCAACCCGGAGCGTGGTCTCGTTCTTGGGGGTGTCGTAATAATATCCCCAACAAAGGCTTGGCTTACAGTATCCCCTCTACTTCTCCCTCTGGTTTATGTAGGATTGCAAGTAAATATTGTAGCAAATCTATAATTAATTCAGGCTAAGCTTTCAACATTGGTCAGAGCTGGTCTTTGACCACATAGAGGTTAAAATCGCTGAGGAAGCTGCAGACTATCAGCAGCAAAACGCGTTTGATACACTTTTTATTGCACTTATCAACTGATCATATCTATCTGGATTTGAATTTTATGAATAAAGAAACTTTCTTTTAAATCTCCACCGTTAGAACTCTTATTTTGTCACAAGAGGCACAGAATTCAGTCCACAGGTGTCATAGACACGCAATACTACACGAGGGACCCAGGTTTGAGGCCTGTGGAACACCCATACTTAAAGATTGTGCGCTATTTGGAATTCCCCCACCCCTCTGCGTCTAATAACAACAACCTCTTCAAAGAAACTGTGATGTCAAATCAATGTAATGTGTAACCTACCAATATCTGACTAATGTTAAATTGTATTCATGAATGATAAACCCTTGCTTACTCTTTCTGCTGGCAATTTCCTGTTAAGTATCATATAATGTGACTCATGATATGACTGAAAAAAAAACTCTTTAGAATGTCGTTAATTGAATGAAAAGGGTTCTGAACAGGGGCGGCTGGTGCATAGGGGCAAATGGGCAAGCGCCCCCCAACAAATTATTAATCACTTTAATATATAGATAATACAATTTAATTATATCTGTATATCAGCTTTCATGTCTTCTTTCATATGATTTTGTTAAAAATATGCATATATAACTTTAAAGGAACCCTTTGTGTGCCTCCCCCCTTGCCTGGTGTCTCTCTCCCTAGTGCTGCAGTTTACAGTGTGAGCATCAGGCTGTAATGCTCAACCTGGGTTATAATAAATTCACTCTCCAAGGAAATGTATCAATTTTCCTGACTGGCAGCTTGCTATGAACATTCCTTTTGAGGGTCCCCAACCCTATAGAGGCTTATTGTTATGATATGACATCAGGAAGGTTTTATAAAGCCAATTATCTCAAAAACTCCCCACTCTGTTCCTGCTCTTTTTACTGACTGATCCTACTGTTCTGATCTACCTAACCTCACCAACCAAGTAAGCTTGCACAAGCAGTGTTTTGAATTAGAATCCAGGTCAATAGTTGTGGAAGCACAGAGCTCTAACCCACTGCACCACCAGTGCACCAACAGCAACATCACCCCAATTCTTATATATATCATGTGTATGTGTTATCTCTCTGTACTCTGTATAGTGGGGGCTTATCTTGTTTCTCACCATACACTAAATGGTATTCCTATAGACTATAGACACAGGGGAGGGAGACATGAGGGAGGGGGGGAGAATCACAGGGGGGGGGAGATGGAGGATGGAAACACAAGGGAGGGAGGGGGAAGAGACACATGGGAGGGACAGGAGGGGGGAAGAGACACAGAGGAGGGGGGAAAGAGACACAGGAGAGGGGAGAAGAGACACAGGGGAGGGGGAGAGGGGAAGAGACACAGAGGAGGGGGAAAGAGACACACAGGAGGGGGAGAGGGAGGGAAGAGACACAGGAGGGAGAGAAGAAGTAGAGGGGGTAGGCGCTCATCACAAGGCCAGTAAAGTAGAGTGGGCGGAGGTAGAGGCGGGTGAGGCTTGTAATGAGCACCAAAAGCGCTCATTGCGAGGCCTGTGATGAGCTCCGAAGGCGCTCATCGCAAGGCCAGTAAAGTAGGGGGAGGAGAGACGCTCGCAATGAGCGCCAAAGGCGCTCATCACAAGGCCAGTAAGGCAGAGGTGGGGAGAGGTAGATGGGGGAGAGGCTCGCAATGAGCACCAAAGGCGATCATTGCAAAACATATGATTAGAGCAGAAGGAGCTCATTGCAAGGTCAGTAAATTAGAGGGGGGAGAGGTAGAGGGGGGAGAGGCTCTCAATGAGTGTCTAAGGTCCGCTCATTGCGAGGCCCATGATGAGCGCCAAAGGCGCTCATCACAAGGCCAGTTAATTAGAGGTGGGGAGAGGTAGAGGGTGAGAGAGGCTTGATGTAATATGGGTTTTTAAGGTCCGTTGGGGCCTATATGGTCCCGCTTGGTGTAATGTTGGTTTTTAAGGTCCAGTTTGGGCCTATATAGTCCTGCTTGGTATTTTAAGGTTTTAAAGGTCCGGTTGGGGCCTATATGGTCACGCTTGGGTAATGTGAGTTTTTAGTTCCAGTTGGGGCTTATATGGTCCCGCTTGGTGTAATGTGGGTTTTTAAGGTCCGTTTGGGGCCTATATAGTCCCGCTTGGTATTTTTATTTTTTTTAGGCATGGTTTGGGCCTATATTGTCCTGCTTGGTGTAATGTGGCTTTTTAAGGTCCGGTTGGGGCCTATATAGTCCTGCTTGGTATTTTATGTTTTTTTAGGCCTATAAAGTCCTGATTGGTGTAATATGGGTTTTCAAGGTCTGGTTGGGGCCTATATAGTCCTGCTTGACATAATAGTGTTTTTTAGTTACGGTTGGGGCCTATAGAGTCGCTCTTTGTATAATATGTTTTTTTTAGGCATGGTTGGGGCCTATATAGTCTCGCTTGGTTTCATAAGTGTTTTTAAGTACGGTTGGACTCTCTGATTTATTTGCTTGTTTTATATAACCCCTATGTCCAAACACTCTGCGGCTGCAGACTATTTTGGACTACTACACTTGAAGACACCCCGAAAAGGAGAGTCAACTGTTGGTGAGTGTCATTGCATTCATGCAGAAGAGACATTTTATTATTTGCCTGAATCCCAAGATTCTAGAATTTTTTCAAAGTATTAAAAAATCAGTAGGTGGAGTCTATTTCAATGGGCAGGGCAAGTATAAGGTCATTGGCGGGGCATATAAAGGTCAATATTATAACAGGGGGAGGAGTTTTAAAATGGGTGGGGTCGGTGTAAGGGGAGGAGCCAAGTCTTGATCTGGTACCCCTCCAACTTGAAAGTACACCAGCTGCCACTTGATCTGAGACCTTATATAAGATGGCACACTAATTGGCAGAATTGTATGGATCTTGTCTGTTTTGCCTTTTATTAATCACTGAAACAAACTGTGAAGATTCAAGGACTTCCTGTCCACCACAAACTATTTATTCTCTCCGGGTTGTTTTAACAACCATCCAACTGGATTGTAAAGACTATAAGCAATGGTTCTGGTTTCCCTGAAACTGAACTGACCAGGAATTTCTAAAACCCAAAAGATGCCCGCGTTATGTTTGCCTATGTAAATTTGGCATTGTCTAATTGTGTGAACAAAACTGTATAAACAGTGAGACCCAAAAATAAAGATTATCCTCCTTTTGGGATTTATGTCATAGACTACAGTTCTATAATATGCAAGATTTCTTCTAGTCATGATTGTTTTTTTATAACAAAGATGAGGATTATATTGTGTAAAATTCTAGAAAATAACAAGTTTCTATTCTCCATATACCTCTCACCTACTATTAGTGTCAGGTTTATGTGACTCCACATCCTTCTCTGTGTTACTTTCAGGACACTCTCAACCTAATATGATGTTGGCATCATTTAATAGCAGGGTCGGCTGGTGCATAGGAGCAAATGGGCAAACGCCCTCACAAAATGAATGCCTTGACTTAATCCCCCCATTACTTACTTAATTATTTTATTTAAATAATAAAAAATAAAAATTAATTACCGTATATACTCGAGTATAAGCCGACCGGAGTATAAGCTGAGACACCTATTTTACCACAGAATACTGGGTAAAATGAGTGACTCGGGTATAAGCCGAGGGTGGGAAATGTGCTGCCCCCTGTGTCCCCCCTCTCTCTCCCGTGTCTCTTCTCCCCTCTCGCTTCCCTGTGTCTCTTCTCCCTTCTCCCTTCCCTGTGTCTCTTCCCCCCTCCCTTATCACCCTCCTCAACCTCCCTCCTCATTCTCAACCTCCCTCCTCAACCCCACTCCTCATCCTCATCCTCCCTCCTCATCCTCAACCTCCCACCTCATCCTCAACCCCCTCATCCTCAACCCCCCCATCCTCAACCCCCCCATCCTCAACCCCCCTCAATAACCTCAACCTCCCTCCTCATCCTCAACCTCCGTCCTCATCCTCAACCTCCCTCCTCATCCTCAACCCCCTCCTCAACCTCCCTCCTCATCCTCAACCTCCCTCCTCACCCTCCCTCCTCATCCTCAACCCCCTCCTCATCCTCAACCCCCCCATCCTCAACCCCCCTCAATAACCTCAACCTCCCTCCTCATCCTCAACCTCCGTCCTCATCCTCAACCTCCCTCCTCATCCTCATCCTCCCTCCTCATCCTCAACCTCCCACCTCATCCTCAACCCCCTCATCCTCAACCCCCCATCCTCAACCCCCCCATCCTCAACCCCCCTCAATAACCTCAACCTCCCTCCTCATCCTCAACCTCCGTCCTCATCCTCAACCTCCCTCCTCATCCTCAACCCCCTCCTCAACCTCCCTTCTCATCCTCAACCTCCCTCCTCATCCTCCCTCCTCATCCTCAACCCCCTCCTCATCCTCCCTCCTCAACCCCCTCAACCTCACTTCTCAACCCGCTCATCCTCATCCTCCCCCCCTCAACCCCCCATCCTCATCCTCCCCCCTCAACCCCCCATCCTCATCCTCAACCCCCCATCCTCAACCCCCTCCTCACCCCCCCTCAACCTCAACCCCCCTCCTCAACATCAACCCCTTCCTCAACCCCCCATCCTCAACCCCCATCCTCAACCCCCCACCTCAACCCCCCATCCTCATCCGCCTCCTCACCCCCCCTCAACCTCAACCCCCCTCCTCAACCTCCCTCCTCATCATCCCCCTCCTCACCCCCTTCTCATCAACCCCCTCCTCAACCCCCCATCCTCATCCTCAACCCCCATCCTCAACCTCAACCCCCCTCTTCAACCTCAACCTCCCTCCTCCTCATCAACCCCCTCCTCACCCCCCCCAACCTCAATCCCCCCCCTCAACCTCCCTCCTCCTCATCAACCCCCTCCTCAACCCCCCATCCTCAACCCCCCTCCTCAACCCGCCCATCCTCATCCTCAACCCCCCATCCTCATCCCCCTCCTCACCCCCCCAACCTCAACTCCCCTCCTCCTCATCAACCCCCTCCTTAGCCCCCCCTCAACCTCAACCCCCCTCCTCCTCATCAACCCCCTCCTGAACCCCCTCCTCACTGTCTCCCCTCTAAATACCTCCCCCTCACTTACCTGCTTCTTCTCTGGCCTCTGCTCCGTCTTGACCCCGGCGCGCAGCGTCACCCAGTATATGCTAATGACGCATCGCACATGTGACGTCACATGCACGCCGGGGCCAAGACAGAGCAGAGGCCGGAGAAGAAGCAGGTAAGTGAGGGGGAGGTATTTAGAGGGGAGACAGTGAGGAGGGGGTTGAGGAGGGGGTTGATGAGGAGTAGGGGGGTTGATGAGGAGGAGGGGGGTTGAGGATGAGGAGGGGGGAGGGAAAGAGACACAGGGGGGTAGAGAGACACGGGGGGGGTTAGAGAGACACAGGGGGGTTAGAGAGACAGGGGGGGTAGAGAGACACAGGGGGGGTTAGAGAGACACTAGGGGGAGTGACTCGAGTATAAGCCGAGGGGGCCCTTTTTAGACTTAAAAAAGGGCTGAAAAACTCGGCTTATACTTGAGTATATACGGTATATCATGTTTAATCTTCTAGTTTTTTAAATATCTGCTGCTGTCACTTTAAATTACAAAAACATTTGTGCAACAGACAATGACTTATCACATCTATCCCCCTGCTGGTTACTTCTCTAGTACTACAAAAAAAAGTCAAAATGCTGTCTTTGACTGACCTGTGCTCTAACCTATAGGACTGAGCCTGTCTGTCAAACGTAGCATCACCCAATCAGAATGTCCGGAAGGGAAAAGTCCTGGATCCTGCAGGGAAGGCACCTTTCACTATCCCCGCGGAAGTGAATTCATTGGTGCAATCGTGTCATTCTCAATAAAGTTATATGGGAAAAAAACACTCTTGGCTCACTGTGCATGCTTCACTTTTCTCAATACTCTGGTGGTCTTATTGTTTCTGACAACCCTGGTCCACACACTAAGCTTGTGACCTGTCTGTCACGACCCCAGCCCATACCAGACAGGAGCAGCTGCAGAACTCAGGTGAGTCCATATCCCTCTCTGTGTCACTTTCAGGACACTCTCACCCTCTGTCAGTGTCAGGTCTATGTGACTCCATAACGCTCTCTGAGTCACTGTCAGGACACTCTCACCCTCTGTCAGTGTCAGGTACCTGTGACTCCATAACCCTCTCTGTGTCACTGTAAGGACACTCTCACCCTCTGTCAGTGTCAGGATTGATTGACTCCATTTCTCTCTCTGTGCCACTGTCAGGACACTCTCACCCTCTATCACTGTCGGGTCTATGTGACTTCATAACCCTCTCTGTGTCCCTATCTGGACACTCTCACTCTCTATTAGTGTCAGGTTTATGTGACTCCACATCCCTCTCTGTGTTACTTTCAGGACACTCTCACCCTCTGCCAGTGTCAGGTCTCTGTGACTCCGTATACCTCTCTGTGTCACTGTCAGGACACTCTCACCCTCTATCAGTGTCAGGTCTATGTGACTCCATAACCCTCTCTGTGTCACTGTCAGGACACTCTCACCTATCAGTGTCAGGTCAGGGTTACTCCATATCCCTGTCTGTGTTCCTTTCATGACACTCTCATCCTCTGTCAGTGTCTCTCTTTTACAAATAAATCTCCCTTTGTCCTGTTGTTGTTGTTCTGTATTTCACAATTTGTCTGACCTCTCTGAAATGACCTGCCCATCTTTGATGACCCTTCATCATATAGCTCACAGCTTCATTGAGTTCACTAGCCCCTTCACCATGACAAGATGGAAATCCAGAAGAGGCCCTGTGTCTTAGTCTCTCTCTATGTCCATATGCATCTATAAGGAGAGGGTATACTTACTTTTGGGAGAGATCTCTTATTGTATGTGTAATGATATATATATATATATAGTGTGTGTTTGTGTATATATGTGTTTATACTGTATATATATATATATATATATATATATATATATATATATATATATATATACGCAGTAGGGAGAAGATCTGATCCAGCTAACTTGGAGTTAATCCCCTGGAGCTGAGCTAATTGGAGCTGCAGGTGTAAAATGCCTTTTTTTAAAAGACACACACACTCAGAGAAAGAGGGTGTGGCTGATTAGGCTCTGGCCTAAGGGCTGTGAGCAGTGTGTGGAGCTGCGGTGTGTTTGGAGAAGAGAACCATAGACAGCTCAGCTGCTGCTGGATCCTGAGAGCTGGGATACGTGCTGAAGTAAGACAGTCAGGGAGACTGCTTATAATGCCTATTGAAATACAGAGAGATACTGACATGTGAGTAAGGATTGCCTGGAGTGTACAGCCAGCATCAGAATAAGAGACACTGAGGATTTCAGCGGGATCTGGGAGGAGAAAGAGACAGAGCTCCTGAACAGGACCTGGTAGGACTTACAGAGTGGGTGCCAGAGCAAGCTGCCCTTAAGAGGATCAGTCTGTGTGACTGCAACCAGAATTTACTAGAGAGACTGTTTGCCCTAAGAGGAGAGGACCTGCAGAGGAATCATTGCAACTGAGAGAAAGACTGGACTAAAAGGTACCACCCCTCTGTATAAAAAGTTCTTGTTTTATCTGCAGACCGAGAAGTGGTCTCAGGGCTAGTCAGGGTGTTCCTGAAAATAAGCAAGCCCGTTTGTGTAGATGAAGTATATGGGACTCAGTCGTTTATGGAAAAATCACAGGAGCAACCGGTAGCCAAAAGCCGTCCCTGTCACAATATATATATATATATATATATATATATATATATATATATATATATATATATATAAAGTGCATATAAAAAGTCTACACACCCCTGTTAAAATGTCAGGTTTCTGTGCTGTTAAAAAATGAGACAAAGATAAATCATTTCAGAACTTTTTCCACCTTTAATGTGACCTATAAACTGTACAACTCAATTGAAAAAAAAACTGAAATCTTTTAGGTGGAGGGAAGAAAAATAAAAAATAAAAATAATGTGGTTGCATAAGTCTGCACACCCTCTTATAACTGGGGATGTAGCTGTGTTCAGAATTAAGCAATCACATTCCAAATCGTGTTAAATAGGAGTCAGCATACACCTACCATCATTTAAAGTGCCTCTGATTAACCCCAAATAAAGTTCAGCTGCTCTAGTTGGTCTTTCCTGATATTTTCTTAGTTGCATTCCACAGCAAAAGCCATGGTCAACAGAGAGCTTCCAAAGCATCAGAGGGATCTCATTGTTAAAAGGTATCAGTCAGGAAAAGGGTACAAAAGAATTTCCAAGGCATTAGATATACCATGGAATACAGTGAAGACAGTTATCATCAAGTGGAGAAAATATGGCACAGCAGTGACATTACCAAGAACTGGAGCTCCCTCCAAAATTGATGAAAAGACGAGAAGAAAACGGGTTGGGAGGCTACTACGAGGCCTACAGCAACATTAAAGGAGCTGCAGGAATATCTGGCAAGTACTGGCTGTGTGGTACACGTGACAACAAACTCCCGTATTCTTCATATGTCTGGGCTATGGGGTAGAGTGGCAAGATGAAAGCCTTTTCTTATGAAAAAAAACATCCAAGCCAGGCTACATTTTGCAAAAACACGTCTGAAGTCTCACAAAAGCATGTGGGAAAAGGTGTTATGGTCTGATGAAACCAAGGTTGAACTTTTTGGCCATAATTTCAAAAGATATGTTTGGCGCAAAAACAACACTGCACATCACCAAAAGAACACCATACCCACAGTGAAGCATGGTGGTGGCAGCATCATGCTTTGGGGCTTTTTTTCTTCAGCTGGAACTGGGGCCTTAGTTAAGATAGAGGGAATTATGAACAGTTCCAAATACCAGTCAATATTGGCACAAAACCTTCAGGCTTCTGCTAGAAAGTTGAACATGAAGAGGAACTTCATCTTTTAGCATGACAACGACCCAAAGCATACATCCAAATCAACAAAGGAATGGCTTCACCAGAAGAAGCTTAAAGTTTTGGAATGGCCCAGCCAGAGCCCAGACCTCAATCCGATTGAAAATCTGTGGGGTGATCTGAAGAGGGCTGTGCACAGGAGATGCCCTCGCAATCTGACAGATTTGGAGTGTTTTTGCAAAGAAGAGTGGGCAAATCTTGCCAAGTCAAAATGTGCCATGCTGAAAGACTCATACCCAAAAAGACTGAGTGCTGTAATAAAATCAAAAGGTGCTTCAACAAAGTATTAGTTTAAGGGTGTGCATACTTATGCAACCAAATTATTTTATTTCTATATTTTTTCTTCCCTCCACCTAAAAGATTTCAGTTTGTTTTTCAATTGAGTTGTACAGTTTATAGGTCACATTAAAGGTGAAAAAAGTTCTGAAATGATTTATCTTTGTCTAATTTTTTTACAGAACAGAAACCTGACATTTTAAAAGGGGTGTGTAGACTTTTTATATCCACTGTATAAAAATACATAAAAGGTGTGTGTATATATATATATATATATATATATATATATGTGTGTGTATATATAAGTATATATATATATAATTTAATTTATTATGGTCAACAGAGCGATATAATTCCTCCCCATAGAGTAGTACACTAAATAAATAGTACATTTGTGTTCACTTGTGAAAGTCTAAAATAAATAAAAAAAGCAATTTCCTGCTCAGAATTCCAAAAAATACAGTTATTCAACTGCAATCTGGGAACTTGGACAGGGACATTGAAATATGCCCACAAAGGCTTTGCTCTTGTAATCCATTACTATCATGCATAATCCATCCCGGGCTTTGCTTCAAGCTAACTGCCAATTCATCTTTTGCTTATCTCTGTTTTTGGCTCCTACGCCCCTAGCTGAAGGAGCAGAATTAGAAATATATGCTTAATTAACCACTCAAATATGTATTTTTGCAACTTAATATTAATTATGTAAAGGCAGCATATAAACTATTCTCTCTCTCTCTTTCTGTTCCTTCCTCTTTCTCTCTATCCCTCTCTACTATCATTCTCTCTCCACCCCCCCCCCCCCCCCTCTATTCTGTCTTTCTCTATGGGATCACCTTTGTCTACATCTACGAGCTGCCACATCCTTACGTTTTGATCTAACATGTATTGTATGTGTTCTATTTAATTATTTCATGTCATCAAGAAAATGAAGGAACTTTCCAGCATAAGAAAAGTGAGCAGAACCAGCACCACCTCACCCTCATCAAGAAAATAAGTAAAGTGACAGGGGAAAAAATCAAGTAAGTTGGTGAAGTCTGTGTCACTGGGCAGGTTCTATACAGGTAACATGTTGTGAAGGAGAGGGGTTTATACTGTTGGGTGGAGTCAGTGTAAAGGGAGCGGCCATGCCTCTGTCTTACGCCCACTAACTTGGAAAGTCACCAGCCGCCACTGTTTAATAGGTATAGATACATCTCTTTTTTGTATAAAATAATGTGTTTAAATCTTTAAAGCACCAATACACAATGAAAAAAAAAAATATATGTTTGAAAATTAAGTGGGAAAAAATCTTCTTGTTAGAAAAAAATATAAATTTTGATGCCTCTCCAGGACACTGAAGGGATCCATAATACATTGGTGGAAGGTGTGTGAGAGAGGTGCTTACACTTCTGGAGAACAATGGTTGCATTATTTGCAGCAACATCCTCCTTCTGGGTCAGTGATGAGGGAGGGGTGTGATGTCAATTCCAATCTTATCCACTATGACTTAAGATATCTAGATGTATCTGTTGCCCAGCATCCGCCAACAGTATATACGCGCTTGATATGTATGCTCACGCTTCAGAATTAAAAGCAGGTGATATACAGATGTTAGTAATGTCAACAACCTGTTTCACTTGTACAGTGGGGAGGGGAAAGTATTTGATCCCCTGCTGATTTTGAACGTTTGTCCACTGACAAAGAAATGATCAGTCTATAATTTTAATGGTAGGTGTAGTTTAACAGTGAGAGACAGAATAACAAAACAAAACAAAAAACAAGAAAAAGTTATAAATTGATTTGCAGGTCAGTGAGGAAAATAAGCATTTGAGCCCCTATTAATAAGCAAGATTTCTGGCTGCCAGGTGTCTATTATACAGGTAACGAACTGAGATTAGGAGTACTCTCTTAAAGGGAGTGCTCCTAATCTCAGCTTGTTACCTGTATAAAAGACACCTGTACACAAAAGCAATCAATCAGATTCCAAACTCTCCACCATGGCCAAGACCAAAGAGCTGTCCAAGGATGTCAGGGACAAGATTGTAGACCTACACAAGTGAGCTGCAAGACCATCGCCAAGCAGCTTGGTGAGAAGGTGACAAAAGTTTGTACAATTATTTGCAAATGGAAGAAACACAAAATAACTGCCAGTCTCCCTCGGTCTGATGCTTCATGCAAGATCTCACCTCGTGGAGTTTCAATGATTACGGTGAGGAATCAGCCCAGAACTATACGGGAGCTTCTGGTTAATGATCTCGAGGCAGCTGGGACCATAGTCGCCAAGAAAACAATTGGTAACACACTACGCCGTGACGGACTGAAATCCTGCAGCGCCCGCAAGGTCCCCCTGCTCAAGAAAGAACATGTAGAAGCCTGTCTGAAGTTTGCCAATGAACATCTGAATGATTTAGAGGAGAACTGGGTGAAAGTGTTGTGGTCAGATGAGACCAAAATCAAGCTCTTTGGCATCAACTCAACTTGCCGTGTTTGGAGGAGGAGGAATGCTGCCTATAACCCTAAGAACAATATCCCCACCGTCAAACATGGAGGTGGAAACATTATGCTTTGGGGTGTTTTTCTGCTAAGGGGACAGGACAACTGCACTGCATCAAAGGGACGATGGACAGGGCCATGTACTGTCAAATCCCATAGAAAATCTTTGGAGGGAGCTGAAGGTTCGAGTTGCCAAAAATCACCCTCGAAACCTTAATGACTTGGAGAGGATCTGCAAAGAGGAGTGGGACAAAATCCCTCCTGAGATGTGTGTCAACCTGGTGGCCAACTACAAGAAACGTCTGACCTCTGTGATTGCCAACAAAGGTTTTGCCATCAAGTGCTATGTCGAAGGGGTCACATACTTATTTCCCTCATTGACCTGCAAATCAATTTAGAACTTTTTTGACATGCATTTTTCTTTTTGTTTTTTGTGTTATTCTGTCTCTTACTGTTAAAATACACCTACCATTAAAATTATAGAATGATAATTTCTTTGTTAGTGGACAAATGTTCAAAATCCCCCACTGTATATTAGCAAACAATCTCCAGTTATCTCTGCTGGTTATCTAGGTTAATGGCAAATGCTTATACAGTTGAATACATTGATCAATAATTCAAACTACACTTTCAAAATTCACATATTGTTAAGATACACAGTAAATTACAGTTGATTGATGTATTGTTGTTTTTTCCAGTTGCAAACCTTTTCAGAATATTTTTTTCTAATTATATGTTTCAAGTTGGCTATTGGAACAAAAAAAAACAAATAAAGCAAAATATTCACCAAGTCCATAAGCAGTTTACACTTGGTTTACGGAAAAGTAAGGCTTTAAACCACTGATCTAATGATTTTCACGTGTACAATTATATCATTATATAATCCATAGTAGACTGATTTTAGGATTTCATAAGAGCTTGAAACTCCCTGAGATTAATGATTAGAAAATTATTTAAAAAGCTTGGAATTTGAGGTGCCTGGAAACACCAATAGACAACTGAAGCTTTCAAAATTATTCTAAAAGGATAGCACAGCTGTATTAAAAAAACACTGCCCTTGGCTTTATAAAAATAACTCTAAACTCTAACTCTAAACTCTAAAAAGTGTGTTATTGAGAAGCAAAGAAGAAAAGATGACCCAATGTCCTGTGTGAGCAAATAGAGTAGAGGTGCTCACCTGATCACAAAAAATACCTGAGTGGGTTTTTCTATAGGTCTGGTTACCTACTCAGAGAGCAACCTCTTTTAGCTCACTTGTATCCTTCACGGGGAGAAATATTCTATAGTAAATCAGTCTGGTCTCACTCAAAAGAGTGATCCAGTCCCGAAATACCAGGCAATTCTCCCTGAACAGGAGAAATAGCAAACCCCAGACACGTTCCAGTCTCTATGGGCCACATCAGTGAGGTGCAGCTTTACTCCCTAAGGCACAGTGATCAAGGGGGCCACATCTGGTTCCCCCTATCACCCATAAGGTGAGGAAAATGTATGCAAATAGAGTAGAGGTGTTTGACCATTTCACACATGCTTCTCATCTGCCTTAGTCACTCACATTGACTGCCCTCACTAGGTTGTGAAACAGTGGTTTCCAGTGAATTGGCCTAAAAAGATTACCTCAAACCAAGTGTGACCAAAAGGTAGATCTCAATCTACCAGCAAATGTCTTAAAGGCTGCCAGTAAATCGTGACATCACATAAAACTCTGAGTGCAGCATGCATAGAGATTGTTTTGTTTTTAAAACCATACATTTTCCATTTTGTAACGAGAAGTACAATACAATAAACATTTTTGTTCCATAATACAAAAGTTGTTTACCATCTTGTTTATAGTTTATAAAATAGATATAACTAAGAGGCAGAGGGGAAGAAGGGAGAGAAGCAGTAATAAAAGGGATGAGCAATAAGAAATTACATAATATCCAAATGTTACCGACATATCTTATGTTTCATTAATTAATATCTTTTTTTTTTTAACAAAATACCCAAAAAAAATTCTACCTTTGTATCCAATACTATAGCACATTAAACCAGAATTGCATTACAATGTACTTTGATCACCCAATAATTTTAATTAAATAGACATTTCTCTCATAGTATCTTATATGAGATCACAGACCCAAAACGTTATTGCATTTTCCCATCTCTTTGAGAATGAACCTAAATTATCCTCTAATAATGCCATCAGCTTTTCCATTTCAGCATTTTCGGTAATCTTTTTTAAAACTTTCATTTGTGTTGGGAGTGTTGGTTGGTTCCATATCTTAGCTAAAAGCTTGCCCCAAAGCCAGTGTTATTTGGGATACTACAATGTTGTCATTTCCGTTCAACATTTCAAAAGGTATTGATAATAATGGTATGTAATGGTATATCTGTCTGGAGACATTCTGCAGTTACATTCCTCGTTTGATTTCAGAATCTTTGCACCTTGGAATATGTCTGCCATTCTCTTCTCTCATTTGCAGCCGCACAATGCAAACAAAACAAAAACAGTCCAATATGTTTATTAGTCACTAGCCTTTCACCTTTAAGTCCAGGCTTCCATTCTTCATCATTTTAGATTGTAAGTTTGCAAATTTTCAATCTTGCATGGCCCTTTGGGGAAAGCGATATGGACCCTGGATTCTAAACTCAAAGACAGGGCCCCCCATCATTTTCAACATGTTAATATTGTAACTGTTTTGTTGCCTTGAATTTAACCCTTGTATAGTGCTACAGAATATGTTGGTGCGTTACAAATAATAATAATAATAATAATCTGCTGCTTGCTTAGCAGGTAACCCTCTGTGTTTCTGGCAGCTCCAATGCAGTAGAAGTTCCAGCAGACTCTCAAACTGCCTGCAAGCTCCTCTTAGGAAAATCCATCTGCAAATCCTCTGCTTGCAAATTCTGTGTGTGTGTCTTTGCAATCTGTAAACCTTGCAGCTTCAGTAATCGGCAATCCTTTTGCCTCAAACAGTAAAAACAGCATACTCATCTCATGAATCTGTCTCAGCAAACTTCTACTCAGTTTGCTTTATGAGTTTTTCACTCTGCAGCAGTCCAAAACCAGCCTTTACTCTGGGGCTGCAATCCTGCAATCCAATTCTATATCGTTATAGCAATGTTTTCCCTGCTTAGTGCTAAGATCTGATATAGCGCTGTGTTTTGGCCGTTGATCACCATTGAACGATGTGCCCTGATATAACATTGATTTTTCCCTGGGGGACCCCATATGACGCTCAGAACCATGCCACAGTATTAAGAGAGACGGAGCAGAAAACAGAGAGCAAAGTTGAGAAGAAAAGTGCCAGCTTGGACAACAAAAGAACCACATAAAGAACACCAATTTCCACCTCATCCAAACAGACAGAAGGTACAAAATATTTTTCATGTTTCCTTGTTTCTCATCATGTGGTTATTAATTGTCTAATAAAAATCTACATTAATTGCATTTGTGTACTGTTTATACACACAATGCTGAGTGCAAAGAAGATAAGGCCAAATTGAAGCGCTCTGGATGTGAAGATGCAGGTGCTGGAACAATTGGAAAAAGGAGAACGCCAAGTGGGCATTGAAGTGGATTTAAAGTTGCCAACCTCCGCAATCTGCACCATCCTGAAAAACAAGGTAAAGATCAAGTCTTCAGGAACCACCAGCACTGCATCTTCTGCCAAAAAGATTGCCTGGTCCAGATGTTAAGCCCTGGAGAAAATGGAGAAGCGGCTTTCCATCAGGATTGATGACGAAATAGAGAGCAACATGCCTCTCAGCTAGGCCATCATAATGGAGAAAGCCAGAAGCATATATGGTCATATCCAAAGTCAAATACTAGATGTGACCAAAAGCTTCTCAGCTAGCAGAGGTTGGTTCGACCTCTTAAAGAAGAGGAACAACCTCTAAAACATCAAAATCACGGGAGAAGCAGAGAACACTGACACTGAACCTGCTATGGCCATTCTAGCCACTTTGAAGGACATCATGGAAAGAAGAAAATAACCTTTCAAACTGGTATTTAACGTTGACGAGACTGGACTGTTCTGGAAGAGAATGCCAAGCTGCACCGTGGAGCACCGGGGTTCAAAGCAGCCAAAGACAGACTAACCCCTGTACTGGGTCGGAATGCCAGTGGTGACTTCAAGATCAAGCCATTGCTGGTGTACCATTCAAAAACACCTATAGCCATGAAGGGGATTCCAAAATCAACTTTGCCAGTCATTTGAAATTTCAACCAAAAAGCTTTTATCGGTGGAATAGGATGTCGGGTGTGTGTCCCCAACTTAGGCGTATCGCACGGTAGGTCTGTCGGTAAGATGATCCGTGTATTTGTAGTCGGCTCTTATGGGTAGTACTATGGATGTTCTTTCTTACCCCTGTATGGAGGTGGTCGGACTGGCATGTCAGGTATGGTGATTCCCTGCTTCAGGGTTAGGCAATACTTTGGCTTCTATTGGTGTGAACTGGGCTCTGCAGCTTTTATTGGGGCTCTGTTCACGTCAGTGCCAGAGAAAAAGAGAAATGCAAAGGTGGAGTGGAAAAAGCGCACAATCCCTTCAGTAGTCCCAATGTTATGGGGTAATGTTTGGTCTGAAGCTCTCAATGTTGGTCTCTCTTATGTAGAATTTTTATATATATATATATATATATATTTATATATATACACACTGTACTGATGGCGGATAGATAGATGCTATGTATCTATCAACTGGCTGGTTGCCATTTGGATCTGTTCTCACAGTGCAACGATCCCGGTGGCAATGAGCAATGAGGTAGACTAGTACTGTGGATATAGCCACCTGTTGTTGTTGCGGTTTGCTGTAATAATAGTGTCTAAACAGCAATGGATCCTTCAAACGCACCCCAAATCAATGAGATGGAACCCAGGGTTGATAAACAGGTTGTATCCATAAAATGCAGCAGATATAATATACGAAAGCTTTTATCACCATGGACATTTTCAAAAACTAGTTCAGTAAACACTTCTGTAAATATGTCAGGTTCAACACTACTAGAGGTGTAAAGGATTGAGGCCAAAGTGATCCTGTTGATGGGCATTGCTCCAAGCCACCCTACCAACTTTTCTGTATCCCAGTGGAAGTGGTTTTCCACATTAATGGTTTCTTCAATTAAATAGAGTGATTTCTGATGATACTTTTTTTCATCAGATTCTACTTCCTGTGGTGTAGTGACCACATGTGGCCCTGGTAGGTGCTATGCATCATGATTATTCTAGACTATGACATTACCCCCTGTAGGTATCCCCTTTTTCCTACAAGCCTCTTGCTCTCCCGGGATCCACCACACCCATGATATTAATGCACAGTCTTATCCATTTCTGATTGTGCTCTGTGTATGAAATAAAGCTTCTAACCGTGTCAGTGTGTTTTCAATGGTTGGGGTTATGGGACATCCACATACATCACATTTGTGTCACATTCCTATATATGTAAACTAATGAGCTCTAGTTACTATGCAGTAGATCAATACATATAACAATAATAATAGTCATAATAGCATTAGATATCATATAATAATATATAATCAAAATAAAGGGTTAATACACATGCAAGGTCCAATTTGTGATACTGTGGAGTATCAACATTCCCCTAAGGGCCTGACAGGAATATGGCAGGTGATACTGGAGTGGGTTGCCAGTTCCTTCTCTAGTGGACTGTGATTTGTCTGACCTCTCTGCTATGACCTGCCCATCTAGAGTGACCCTACATGGTATAGCTCACAGCTTTATTGCAGTACACAAGCCCCTTCACCACCACCACCACTTAGCAATGCTGTAGGGGACAAGGAGAACATACACCACACTAATCTACTCTAAGCCATCAGGAGGGGCTGCAGGATACATGGAGGCTTTGCAGAGGAACAGGGATCCACAGCCAACTCACAACCATCAGGCATAATCTCTGCTATGCCCATGCTGGAAAGTTGCACGCCATTGCTGGTGGCCATGTGCCAAGATGTATACCGATTCCCATTTGGTGACCTCCCATTATGTTTTGCTATTCATCAATTTACATTAGTGTGGTCCCCTTGTAGATTGCTAAGTGGTGGTGATGAAGGGGCTTGTGTACCTGAATGAAACTGTGAGCTTTACCATATAGGGCCACTGTAGGTGGGCAAGTCATAGCAGAGAGGTCAGACAAATCCCAGTCCACTAGAGAAGGAACTGGAAACCCACTCCAGTCTCTTTGGCATGCAAACCTTGTGGAACAGCACAGGCAGAGACCTAGCGAAATGTGCTGCAGTCCATAGGGTCACAGAGAGTCGGACACGACTGAAGGACTGAACAACAAATAATAAAATGTTCCTCTGGTACTTGATATATGTGATGTGGCAGTGTAATGTGGTCACTATTTATTTTCCCAATGTAGATGTGATGAGCTAGATGTATATGCAATTATATATATATTCCAGGGCCCATATTAGAGACTCTGTGACTGAGAAAGGGTCAATGTGACAAGCAGTTTCATGTTTATGTGTTGCAATTTAATCAGGTAGTGTGTATTTAATTGCTTTATGCATGTTGCAGCATGGCTTTTTATATTGGCATATGCATGACCATACATATGATTAAATAAAATATGTTTTAAATGCCCCATATTTTAAAGTCCACTGGTGTGTTTACATTGTCCTTTACAGTGTTGAGAACTTGTTTGTAAACCCTTTGCTGGTCCTATTTGGAGGCTTTTTGCCTCCATTTGCGGGTTACGGGCTTGAACGCCAGTGCGTCTTTGGGGAATCATAGCAATTTAATAGCAATTTTCGAACGTAACAGTTACGGCCTTGACAGATCAAAGGATTTGCAGCAATGGAGTTCAGATTACGCCAGCCCCTAGGGTTTTTTCGCCGGTAACCCACAGATCATTTGCGGGTACCGTTATGAGGCCAATTTAATAGCATGTTGGGGGAATTTAAGTTTACACATCAATCAATTAGCGTTTAGAGGTGCGATATGCGATCAGACTCGCAATTTGGCAATGTGCAAAATATAAAAAATGAATGGCAATACTGCTCTCGTCCATGTGGATGGCCTGATATGTATTAACTCATTGATTCCCGAGATTGATATGACACCAAAATGAAACATAAAAAAAAAAAATTGTATGCAGATTTGCAAGTTTGAGACTGTTGTGCAATTAATTCTAATGTCTTTCATCGCTTTGACCTGCTTTTTTTTAACCCCCTTGCAAATCCAATCTGGGACCCATAGGATTTTCTTCTGCATTTGCCATTTATGGGTGTGAGAACATTTGCGGGCTTGCGGAATTGTAGCAATTGAATAGCGATTTGCGATTTTAGCGATTGTACCTTTTGCGGGCTTAAAAGATCAAAGGCTTAGATGGGTTGTAAGTTATGATTTTGCCAACCTAAGGGATTTTCAGCCTGTAAAATAGTTGAATAACAAATTAGTTTACTGGCTACATTACGGGCTCCAGTAAACAACAATTGCTCAATTGAATAGGTGCCTAGGTCTTTTATGTCCTCAAAATAATTTAGTAATATGAGTCTATAAGATTTAGGGTTCTGCCTGGTGTAATGGTATGGGCAGTGTCTGATAGAGATACAGAAATCTAAAAGTAATATTCATCTTTATAGTTGTTATAAATTTGGTTAGAATTATATATCTTCAGGTCTGATATTATTGTTAATAAGAGTGGTCTGAAGTTGGCTTTGTATAGTGTGCCAATTGATTTGGTAAGCTGAATCCCCCTATATTTCACCTGGTTTCGAGCAATAGACAAACTGAACTGAAGTTCAATTTAATAAGTATTATGTCTTGCCTAGGTATGTTAATTGGCAATAGTGTTTTTTTTCCCTAGTTTGCTTTAAACCCAGAAAGAGTGGAGAACCCTTCCATCACAGTCATTAAAAATAGGAGAGAAGTGAGTGGACTCTGCTGTGTTACTAGGATGTTATTTGTATACTAGCGAATTGCCCGTCAAAAAGTGACCACAATAAAATTGTTAGCCAGTCAATGCTGTTTGCCACAAAATGTGAGGCTTTTGCTTCTCTGAGCACCTTCGGCGCTCATCGCAAACTTTTCCTCCCACCTACGGGCCGCTTATTGCAGGGTTCATTAACCTGCAAGTTTAGTGCTTGGGAATGCCATGTGTCTCTTTCCAGCATCTCCCCCCTGTGCCTTCCCTGTGTGTTTCTCTTCTGTGTGTCTGCTGACTGTTTGTGTGGTGCGCGCTAACTGGAGTTTGTTTTATTTTCAAAGTCCCGCTTGCCTGGCGTTATTGGTGTAATTGTTACTGTCTTTGCCGTTGTGTATCTTCTAAGTCCTGCATGCCTGGCGTTGTTCGTGTAAGTGTTACTGTCATTGCCGTCATGTATTTTGTAAGTCCTGCGTGCCTGGCTTTGCTCAGCCTTGTTTTCATCCAGTTTCAGAATTATTTACGCCATTTTTCTTCTTTCTTAGCCGATTTCTGAGTAACGAAACACGTCACACGTCACGTATTATTTTTTCAAGCCCGTAAATCGGAAAGACATTTTGGGGTTGGGAAAAATTATCAATTTCCCAAGCCTGCAAATGGTTTCACAGCCTGAAATTCAAAAAGGAGCACAGAGGAAGGAGAGGGGGAAGAAAGACACAGGGGGGGAGAGGAGGAGAGGCTGGAAAGAGACACATGGGAGAAAGTGTGGGGGGGAGAGACACAGGGGTGAGAGAGGGGGTGAAAGAGACACAGGGGAGGGAGATAAAGGGGGGGGGGGGGGGAGGAACATCGCAAGGCCTGTAAGTTACCGGATTAGTTACAGGCTTCAAAAAAATTTCAGGGTTAACAAGTCCGTAACGGAAAAGCTGTTGAGGGGCCACCAAAAAAAGACAATTGATTACAAAATTAACTTACAACCTCACACACAGCACAAGGGGAGAGGCAGGCAGCCTGTAAGTGAGGTTACAAGTTAATTTCTTATTTAATTGGAGTTTTTGGGAGGTCTCAGAACGGCTAGGCGAGGAAAAAAATAGTGTCCCTAAAGCCTTAATATTTGTTCAAGCCCGTAAATCAGAAAGCCATATTGGGGTTGGGGAAAATGAACAATTTCCCAATCCCGCAAATGGTTTCTCACCCGGAAATTCAAACAGGAGCACAGAGGAGTGAGAGAGGGAAGAAAGACACGGGGGAGGGAGAGGCTGGAAAGAGACACAGGGGAGGGAGTGGGGGGAAAGACACACAGTGGTGAGAGGGGACGGGAGACACAAGGGAGGGAGATAAGGGGAAAAAAAACCAGGGGAGGGAGAAGGGGCAAAGAGACACAAAGGCGCTCATTGCGGGGCACGAAAGTTGCGGGTTGGTTGAGGCTCATTGCGGGGCTCGCGATGAGTGCTAAAGGGGGAGGCTCACAATGAGCACCAAAGGTGCTCATCGTGAGGCCCGCAAGTTAGAGGGGGGAGAGCCTTGCATTGTGTGGCAAAGAGGCTCATTGCGGGGCTCGTGATGAGTGCTAAAGGGAGAGGCTCACAATGAGCACCAAAGGTGCTCATCGTGAGGCCCGCAAGTTAGAGGGGGGAGAGCCTTGCATTGTGTGGCAAAGAGCATTGCCAGGCTTCAAATTGTATTGCTGTCATTTTTGATGGCCAATTTGCTAATTTTATATGTTTCATACTGATCTCTAATACATGTATACAGTAAAATCCTGGGTATCGGCACCTAACCAAGGGGTTTTGGGGGGGTTAAGGTTGTTTAGACCTTTTTTTCGGGGTGCCGGATAATGGGGAGTTTACTGTATTTAAGTTTTGTCTTATGTGCTGAAGGAATGATTTAAAGGTTAAGGAAAATAATTGGCTAGACCCTGCATTTGTTCCATTCAGAATGTAAATATTAGCTGGGGATATACTGGGCAGTGACAATGATGCCTGTGGGCAGTTATAGAGACTTTCAATTCAATATTGCATCACCTAAATTAAGGACCTGTAATGTCTTAAACATGTAGGTCCACAACACCCTATCAAATGCTTTTTCTGTTAGCAAAGCCATTTTTTCTTTTTGCCATTTGAGTACCAGATAAGGTCTATGCATCTTTTGGTATTGTCAGAGGCCTGTCTCTCTACAGTATATGGGCCTCATTCAATTGTGATTTGGCCAATTGAATAGGGCTCTATATAAGCACAGAGCATATTTTTTTTACAGAAGTTTTTAGTTAGTGAAGACCTTGATTTTGGATAGAAGTTCACTAACTTCTGTAAAAAATATGCTCTGTGCTTATATAGAGCCCTATTCAACTGGCCAAAGCGCAATTGAATTAGGCCCTATGTATGGAAAAATAGAGTGATCATCTTTTGGATAATTTAGTGTAATAGTTTTGAAACTGTCCCCCTGTCTTTTGTTTGTTTAATAAAGTTGATTTATCATATTTTTCTTCCATTCTTTTCATAGAATATGGAGTGTCTTCCAACAAACTGTGCCTAATTTAGCTATGCATTAACTGTATCTGTGCATCCATTGAAATTTTTGCTTGAGAACAACATTTCCACTAATTATGAAGACAGCCTTTGAGGAAACTGCTTTTAGCAGCGAAACGGTTTGTCAGGCTATCCTGCTGATCCTGCAATGAGTATCTTTTTTGTACATTGTGTTTAATTTCTGCTGTGTGGCTCCCTAAACGGCAACACTTAGTTCTTTACAGGCATGTGATAAATTGGGGTTGTTACAGCCAGCAGTGCCCATCTGGTGTTTAATACTGTGGATATTATTATGCTTCTTCTTATTATAGACTAGCGACTTGCCCGGCAAAAATGATGGCATGATATAGTCTTATACATTGTGTTTTCTGTCTGTTTATGTACTATCTGTGTCGTCCGCGTGTCTCTCTGTGCACATCCTGTGTCTTTTCATACTTTTTCAAAAATATTGAATAATTCTTCCCCCCCGCCTCTCCCTACTTTGTCTCTCTTCCCCCTTTCCCTCCCCTGTGTCTCTTTTCCCCACTGTGTCTCTTCCCCCTCACCCTCCCCTGTGTCTCTTCTCCCTCCCCTGTATCTCTTCCCCCTACCCCTGTGTCTCTTCCACCTCTCCCTCCCCTGTGTTGCTTGCCCAATTTCATTGCCGTCATTTTTTGACGGGCAATTCGCTAGTTAATTATAGAAATGAGGAACAGAATGGCCACCCATAGTTTTATGTTTATAATTAAATTTTTTACCCTCTTTTTATTCTTAATTGCACTTCTCTTACTTAACATGCTGGCTATTATTTTATTAATTTAATCAAAATGTTTTAATTAAAACTCATAAATTTACACTTTATAGTAGTGGCCCAATACAGTACACCAATATGCAAACGGAGTGTTCCCCTCATCTTATCTCCAGCCGCCTCATCTCTGATTGGCTTAGATGGTAGATGGTTATATGCTCTCATCCCTTATTGGATGTGCAATTTCTTTATATCATATCTGGTATTTATAGGAGTATATATATATATATATATATATATATATTTTTTTTTTTTTTATAGTTTCTTGGTATTTTTAGCCCTCTGGTTTTAGAACCATTGTTATTGTGAACTGTTGTAAATTCAGGGCTACTTGTATATGTATAACTCATGCCATATTTGGAACATTTGCTGAATCCTTTAAGAACTGCAGAACGTGAGACTGACCTAAATTCAAGAAGTGAATTATCTGGTAAGGGAAGGAAGATCAAATGGAAGCAGTTTTATGATGTACAATAATAAAATGCACAGTAGGGGCAGGAAGCTTCCTTAGATAATTGAGAAACTGGTAATGACGCTATGGTTTTAGCTGCACAATAACAGTTTAGATTTATTTCAGTCATGTGCAAGGTTTTTCCATAATTGTGTTTACCGGAATAGCTATTTAACGTTGATTTATGGCCATCAGGCAACGCCCTATTTTTCAAGATGCAAACCCTATCCACTCATCAGTTGTAATGTTTCCACAAGTTTAAACATCTCTGACTGATTCAGAAAATGTGTTGATTTTGTTAACTTCAGAAAATAATTCTTTAAGTGCAACAAGTTATTTCCAGCTTGCTCAGTAAATTGATTTGTTCTGCACAGGCCTATAATGGAAACCAGCCAAAACAATAAGAGAGGCTGACCTTGCAGCTTTATTGCTTGATTTACGCACATTTTTTTCTACTCATGGAGAAGGCAGATCATGGTGATGCATTTAATATTTAATCAGTAAAGCAAGGTGCAGTCTCTGGAAACAAACTGTATTTGTTGAGCTTAAAGGGATATTAAAGTCCTACATTTTCTGTCAATTGTTTAATAGAGTATGTTTTGACCATTAGAAAACTTTTAATTGCTGGAAAAATTTGTGACACCCAGACTTTCTTCAATTTGTTCTTAGAGTCAGAGTTAAACTTAGGGTTTAGGATTAGGGTGCACTACATACTACTTTGCTATGTAATTCTTATCATCTGCCACTACCTTTAACCCTGAACCCTAAGCCCAAAAGTCTAGCCCTAAACCTAACCCTAACAACAAATCGAACAACGTCTCAGTGCGTCACCATTTCTGGCAGGGAAGAAACAGGAAAAGTCTCTGACCTGAATTCCAGCAATATTATTCTACAACTCGCAACAAAGGTATGTTTTTGTAGACTACCACAGGAACTTTTCCTCTCTTTCATGTTTCTTAAAAGGGGCCTTGCTAATCCAACATTATTGTAACCAACAAAAAAATGATATCTCACCACAAGGGATGGTAAAGCTCTGTCTGAATGCATGCTAATGTATTTCTACGGATTAAGACATTTTAAACATGATAAGCAACTGTAAAAATGTATATGTACATTGTTTTATATATATATATATATATATATATATATATATATATTTGTATATTTGTGGTCTGGTCCCTCTCCTATGGCGAGGGTTGGAACGATTCAAAACCATGGCTTCTAGGAATTCAAATGCCCACACAGACATGCAAACGATGCAGATTCGAAACTATGCTCTCCCGCAATATGAATGCCCTCACATACATATGGCGCAAAAGGCAGCAAAGGCTACACTGGGAACGGCGAAGGGTAGCTGCAATGTGGCTGGTGTTACGGACGTCATGGCCCAATATGGGGGCCAGTCGAGTCCTTGGACATGGGCAAGGATAGCTGATGGGGTCGAAATCAGGAATGAGGTGCAGCGAGAGGGACTGGATGAGAAATTGGCAGTGAGAATAATTGTAGCAGGTGTATGAAAACAGGAAGAAGATAGACAAGTAGGAAAAAATGGAATATGCAGAACAAATAATGAGTGATAAAAGCCAAAAGAGGGCAAGATTAGTAAAGAGACAGGCAAAGCAGCTGGTAGGTGTTAAGAGTATTGCAGTATATAGGGATACCTTTTTTATTCAACAAACATATTAGTTGAAATTACAAGCTTTCAAGAGTAATGCCTTTCAGAAGTCAGAAGCAATGCTAAATACATTTAAGCAGTACAAAACAGAGCAGAAATGTGCATGTAACAGTGTAAGTTCTTAGATAAGAGAAAGCCCTCTTAGTATTTTGATTGTCAGATTTTAGATGGAGTGATTATTCTAGGTAAAATCGTATCCAATTGGGGTATAATAATTGTCTTCATTGTGCTTTCTGATGGAAAGTCTGTGCAGATTAATTCTTAGATGTAATTTTTGTCTGGTGTAAGTAAAGTACCAGGCTCTTTCACATACAGTATATTTTATTATGTTGACCACATTGGACAATGTACATGAATATGACCCTCTGATGTTACAGGCGTGTTATGTGTGGCTGTATCCTCTCTACAGATGTGCTAACATAGTTTGCAGCAAATTAAATTGCAAGATTTGGTACCGTTGTTTGTGTTGATGTGTTCATGGATCATTCTTCTTCTGATAACTGCATCATTGAGAACATCCCATCAGAAAGGACTTCCATAAAAGGTTTAAAAGGAAACCCTAACATCACAATCAAACAAGTGGACAAAGGTGGAGCAGTTGTTATTATGAATACTCAGGAATACATAAAAGAAGGAAACAGACAACTGACAGACAACACCGACTACAAGAAACTGAACCAGGACCCTACAGAGGAATATAACATTCAGCTTAAGAAACATATACAAACGTTTTCTAAGAAGTTGCAGCAAGAATTAGAGCAGCTTATCCCCACCCACCCTACAACTGGGACTTTCTACATGCTGCCAAAGATCCACAAACCAGGCAACCCAGAGAGACCTATTGTTACATGTATGGACACACTGACTGAAAAGACATCTGGCTTTGTTGAAAACATAGCAAGCCACTACAAATACCAGCAGCTATATACAAGACACCACTGACTTTCTCAAGAAACTCCTACCTGCTAACATATTAGTTGTCACCATGAATTTAGAAGGATCTCTTTATAGCAACATTACACACAAAGATGTCATCAATATGTGCCTTAAGTTTCTCTCAGCACACACTCTACTGGAATATATCCTGACTCACAACTACTTCACCTTCAAGAAACATGTTTACATACAAATGATGGGGTTCACAGTAAGTGCCAAAATTATACCACAATACGACAATCTATGTATGGCAGACCTGGATTTTTATCCACATCTGTTCACAAACCTCACATCTACTACAACCACATCAATGATCTGTTCATCATATGGACAGAAGGAGAAAAAAAAAAACAGAGACTTCCACAAATCTTTTAATAACTTCCACAAATCTATTAAACATAAAATGCATTTCTCTACAGTACAGATGAACTTTCTGGACCCTACCATATCCATGTAAAGCCATAATTTTTTTTCCAGCCCGTAAATCGGAAAAACATTTAGGGCGTGGGGAAAATGAAAACAGGAGCACAGAGGAGGCAGAGGGGGGAGAAAGACACAGGGGAGGGAGAAGGGGAAGAGGGTGGAAAGAGACACAGGGGAGGGAGTGGGGGGGAAATAGACACAGGGGTGAGAGAGGGGGGGGGGAAGAGTCACTGGGGAGGGAAATAAGGGGAAAAAACAGGGCAGGGAGAGGGGGCAGAGACATGGGAGGGATCGGGAAAGAGACACAGGGGTGAGAGAGTGGGGAGAAGCTTGCAATAAGCACCAAAGGCGCTCATTGCGAGGCCCGAAAGTTGCTGGTTTGCGGACGCCTGCAATGAGACGTAAAGTAGAGTGGGGGGGAGGGGGAAGGCTTGCAGTAAGCACCAAAGCCGCTCATTGTGGGGCTCGTAAAGTAAAGGGGGGGGAGAGGCTCGCATTGTGTGGCAAACAGCATTGTTAGGCTTCAAATTTTATTGCCGTCACATTCTTCAATATTCTTCAATACTTAAGATACAGGACTCAATATGGACTTATCACATTATCAAAACTTCTTGAGACCCTGCAACATTCCTTATCATTTATTTTTTATTTTTTATTATTGATTTTCTGCTTGGGCAGACACATGCACACTTAACCAAAACATGATTCATGTCGGTCACTTTGATCTCTGCTCTCTCACTGCCGACATTTAATCAGTATTGCTTCTGAGTTGAAAAAGAGAGGCATTCACTTTAAACCTTGTCTTTTCAAGTAATATGTTTTGCCAATAAAAAAAGTATCACTATATACTACAATACTCTGAATACTCATCTAGATTACTGGAAATTCACAGATACATCAATTTTTATATATCACATGCCATGCCCCACTGATGCTCAGCCCCGCGGCCCTCCCTGCTCCATACTCCCTGCTCTCTAATCCGGTGGCTCGTTTGCACGTCGGGCGCGTGACACGCGAGCGCGTGCCCTCAGCATTAAGGTGAGGGAGGAGTGGGGGAGAAACATGGGAGGGAGAGGAGTGGGGGAAAGAGACAGGAGGGAGAGGAGTGGGGGAGAGACACAGCAGAGGAGTGGGGGAGAGAGACGGGAGGGAGAGGAGTGGGGGAGAGACACGGGAGGGAGAGGAGTGGTGGAGAGACATGAGAGTAGGGGGAAGAGAGACACGGGGGAAGAGAGACACAGGGGGAAGAGAGAGAGACAGAGGAAGGGGAAGAGAGACATGAGGGAGGGGGGAGAGAGACACGGGGGTAAGAGAGACGTGGGAAGAGAGACATAGGGGAGGGAGAGGATGGGGGAAGAGAGACACAGGGGAGGGAGAGGAGGGGGTAAGAGAGACACAGGGGAGGGGGAAGAAAGACACAGGGGAGGGGGAAGAGAGACACAGGGGAGGGAGAGGAGGAAGAGACACAGGGGAGGGAGAGGAGGGAAGGAATAGACACAGGGGAGGGACAGGAAGGGAGAAGAGACACAGCAGAGGGATCGGGGGACGAGACGAGGGGAGGGGGAAGAGACACAGGGGAGGGAGAGGGGGGGTGAAGAGACAAAGGGGAGGGAGATGGGGGTGAAGAGACAGAGGGGAGGGGAGAGAGACACAGGGGAGGGAGAGGGGGTAAGAGATACAGGGGAGGGAGGGGGGAAAGAGACACATGGGTGGGAGAGGGGGAAAAGAGACACAGGGGAGGGAGACGGGGGGAAGAGACAGGGGGGAGAGAGACACAGGGGAGGGAGAGGGGGAAGAGACACAGGGGAGGGAGGAGGGAGAAGAGACACAGGGGAGGAAGACGCAGGGGAGGGAGAGGGGGAAGAGACACAGGCCGCAGGCGCTCACTACGAGGTCTGTGATAAGCGCTGAAGGCACTCATCGCAAGGCCAGTAAAGCTGGTTGGAAAGGTAGAGGGGTGGAAAGGCTTGCAAGCACTCATTGAGAGGCCAGTAATGTAGAGGGGGGAGAGGCCAGCAATGTGTGACTAACACCAATGCCAGACTTCAAATTTGATTGCCGGGCAAGTCGCTATTATAGATATATATATATATATATATATACACAGGAAAGCTGTGTTAAAACAGCAGTCATATGTTAAAACAGCCTATCCTCTAAAGTGATATTAAAAAGTGATGCATTTACATGTCCCAGTTTCCAACAGTGAGGCCTGTCTGTCTCAATAGTTATATAAACACAAATTTATATTTCACATAAACTGTTGTAGTGTTCTAGTTTTTGCCGCAAAATATTCTGAGATTTGCACTCTGACACGTCAAAGACAATTATTTTCATAGGCCTACACTATCAACATTATCCGGGAATAACTATTCTCATTTATAGCACAAAGCGGAAGAATGGCACTGACGCCATCCACAATATGGCCGCCAGACGTGACTTGGCGTGACGTAGACCAGGAACCCTCGGATGAGCTCTGCCGCTTCCTGTCTCACACTGAGCGCTGGAGGAAGAGGAAGAGAGTGGCGCGCGCACGCTGACAGAGCGCGCGGCCTGCACCGAAACAGCGGGGGGAGGACACAGGTGAGAGTGCTGTGTTTGTATAGAAGTGTGTATCTGATTGTGTGTGTAAAATATATACACATAGTATGAGTACTTATACTGTGTGTGGGATACAAGTCATTGTCTGGGTTTTATGGTTATATGTGTGTGTATGCATACATACATACACACATATATATATATAATTACACATACACATATTTTATACATTTATTCTGTAACTTCTATAGTAATTGTGCTGGCTATATACATAATAATAGATGTAATGTTCTCATGTAAGTAACAGTGATATTTTAGTTTACCTGTAGTAATAAAGTCTGTCTGACCAGTGCACACGTCTGTCTTAAGCATATGAAGGAATACATCCTATTACTCCTTCTCATTTACCCCACATCTTTCTGCACCCCCTCCCGCTCACAGTAGATAATATATTTAAACTAGCGACTTGCCCGTCAAAAAATGACGGCAATACAATTGTAAGGCAGGTAATGCTGTTTGGTGGAGACATTTAATTTTGTTGGTGGTCCAAGATCCTTCGGCGCTCATTGTGAGGCTGTTGTATATATTTTTTCTGGTAGGCGCTTTTGCTGTTATTGTTTTGTCGGTGTTGATCTGCTTTTTGTGCTTATTGCAAGGCTTTGTGTGCTATGAGCAGCGTTGCCGCTCGAGTTGCGCCGTGAATGGGTTTTGTGTTTATTGTATATTTGTTTTTTGTATGCTAATGGAAAAAATGAATACATTAATAAATTAATATACTTTACCTATTTGGAAGTAATATATGCAGGAAGCATTGTGCTGAAGAGCTGACAATCTGTTCCTGCAGCATACAATGTAGGTTTGCACTGTTGTGGACCTGAGGTGTAAGTGTCAGCAGTGTGTAGTGTAAATAGGCTGCGTGCGCGAGGGGAAGCCGTTGGGGTGGCTGTGTACTTCTGCATTGTGTAAGTTAGTGTTGTAAAATGGCGGCTAATGTGTATGTGGTACACGGCTGTGTATGATGTAGCGTCCTTGTTAATAGTGTATCTTGTACCTCGTACAGCTTTTTGGAAAATCTGTATGTGCTTGGTTGTTTGCGTGTTTAGGGTCCTGTAGCCTTGTTTTCGCGGCCATTTTTTCTGTTGCCTAAGGGATTTTCGTGTGTCTAAACTCTGGAATTTGGACTTAAATTGAGGTGTAATTCACTTGCAGAGTCCTGGGTGCGCGCCCCCCCCCCCCCCTGCTGTGGGTAAGCTTTTTATGTATTTGTTGTGTGTTTTTATTGTGTTTTTAATGTTTTCATGTGCACTCGGGTCGGGCGTTAAGGTCGTATTTTTGCGAGGTCTTAATGTTTTTTTTTCTATGTACCACGTGTCGTATTTTTTTATGCTAAGTCCGTATATTTTCCGTTGCAAGTCACGGGTTTCTTTTTTTTTTGTGTAAGTCCATATATAATGATTGTGTGTTAAATGTATTTTGGTAAAGTGCCACTTGTGTGGGTGTTGGTAACCGCGTGTGAGGCGCCGTAGAGCCTCCACCTCCGCAAATGCGGGCTCATTGCAGCCGACGTGGGAGCCTCCAAAAATGCGGCCCCTTGTTTCGCGAGGGTCCGCATCTGCGGGCTGAAAGTCGCAGGGATGAGCGCCTACCAGCCTTTGGCGCTCATTGCCAGCAACTGCGGCCCTCGCTATGCGAGCCTGCAAGCGTTAGCAACAACCCGCATGCTCACAACTATATATGTGATAACCTGTGGTTAATCAACAAGAGCCCCAATGACTATCTCTCCCTGCTTTTGGTTCTCCTAGTTTTTAAACTCATGGCATTATCCTTATTCCTTGATGAAGCAGCTTTTCAGACTCCTTGTTTCCTCCTCAACTTAATTTAAACATAAGATTTACATGGTAATGCAAATCCCTGAAATATCTTGGGTGTTTTTGCTAGTCTTGGTATATTCCAAGATTAACCACTGCTTATCTTACTTTTCTGTTAAGGCCACTGGGAATTTTTCATAAAAACTAAATGCAAAATTCTGTTTTATTTTTTTGACCTCTTTTGTCCGTTTAATGTATGTATTAACATACTGACCTTTGTAATTGTGTTGCTGTGATTACAATCTGATGACGTAAAATGGCAGTACTAATGCTGAATATTATACACTTGTAATATTAAAACCTGTTTTACCAGGCTAGGCATCGAAGAGATGTACAAAACAAAAGCTCATAAACTGGAAGAGCATCTAGGATTAAAGCCAGTGACGCTAGTTAGTTATCTAATATCTGGAGTCCACTGATTGGACATAACATGCCAGGGTCATATAAAGTGTATACATGTAACCAAATCTTTTATATACTTGAGATTCAATTTAAACTTGTTACTGTGTCTCCAGTGCCACTGATACATACAGTTATCTGGAGGGATTCATCTCTCCTTCCTTTTTAAAACACCCTTCTTCTGATGAATGGAAGTCTGTCTTGGAAGCCAGGCCATCAATATATCTTTTTGTGACTTTCCTTATTATCCTTAGTTTTACTTTTTTTATTCAGTAGTTGCTATTCTTATTTAGTATGCATTAACTCTGGGTTCCCTGGTGGTCCAGTGGTTAAGATTCAGTGCTTTCACAACTGCAACATGGGTTTGATTCCAGTCGGGGAACCGAGAGGTCACACCACCCTGAAGCCATACAGGGTTGGGCCTGGTCAGTACTTGGATGGGAGACTGGCAACCCACTGCCACAAATACCATGTGGATCAACATAGTTTGTTGTCCATGAAGTCACAGAGAGTGGGACACAACAAAATAAAATTAATCCGTAACAAAAAAACAAACAAACGTTGAGGGTTACTACATACTGAATTATACATACAAATGTGCTTAAATAAGTAAGAATCAGGATATCAATCAATAAGAACAATGCTGTTGACACTGTCACAATTTAAATGACTTAGAAACAAAACAGTCAGTGTTATTGTTCTTACTGATATTACATGCTTCCAGACTTGAAAAGGTAATTAGAGGGACACATTCTGTGGGGACACAACAGGAGTACTAAAATATAGGGTACAACAAATACTTTATTGAATTGGGAAAACAAATTTACCTGTATTAACAGTTTTAAACCTAAATCATGCGGCTCCCTGAGGAGAGGGCTGGGAACCATTGGCCAAAAGTAATTAAAAGGTACATAAGTTCTATCTTTTGAGACTTCTCCACAAAGTAATGGTGAATAGGAAAATAAATAAAATGAATGGGTCATGCAGAAATTTTAGGATCCTAGAAGGGGATATGTTCATTTAAATGTATCGTACTGTCCATGGATATTTTAAACCAGAAATAGGAATTTAGTAGTCACACCCACATGATTTTCAGAGTTTTTCTTAATGATTAAAGCTGGTTTGTATTGGTTATTTCCATTACAATGTGTGTAGTATCATATACGACTCAAGAAAAGTTAGTTAAGTTCATTTGCACCAAATCATTGGTTATTTATCGCATTAGGGTATCTTTTCACTAGATATGCAACCATCCATGCAATTGAAGGTATGCTTACATCCCTTTTATAATGTGCTCTTTCGAAGAACTCTAATCAAAAAATTTTTTGGTAGAAAGTTCAAAAACAAATGCTTATTTTAATATATAACTATTATAGGTAGCTATCTCTAGTGGTGGGTAGCCATTGATGTTTAACGGCCTGGTCAGGGGTGAGATGATAAAACAAATATTCTTTTAAATGTATAAGTGCTATCATGATGAAGGCACTGTTAGTCCAATTAAAGTTATCAAAATATTTTTTATGTTTACTTCTGTTCATCTTTGGGTGTTGCCATGTTAATATGTATTATTATAATTACTGAATTTTTAAACATACATCCTTACTTACCTAAAATACAGTTGCAAGCAAAAGTATGTGAACCCTTTGGAATGATATGGATTTCTGCACAAATTGGTCAAAAAATTGTAATTGTCTATTGTTGTGACTTAGATGAAGATTAGATCACATTTTATGACCAATTTGTGCAGAAATCCATATCATTCCAAAGGGTTCACATACTTTTGCTTGCAACTGTACATAAATATTGGGCAGTTCCTACTAGGTCAACCAAATGCTGCTAATTGCATGTCTTCTTTTCAGCTAAGGCTGCCTCCCTTTTTTTTTTTTTTTTTCCAAATATAATTTTTATCGGGGGAAATGTCTTTTAAGATGGATTATTTGATTTCTTGTATCTTGGTGTTAAATGTAACTTCCTCTTATGTTCTACCACATATTAAATGTTATGGCATTTTCTCATCTATATTCAACTATTGCACATAAAACAATACATAATTCAATTTATTGAATTTTAATAAATATTTAAGATGTTATTAAACTTAAAGGTGTGTATATATACGTTTCCTGGATTTCAAATGTTTGGTAAGAAACAAACAGGTAGGGATTATCTGAAAAATATGCATTAAATAGAAAAAAATTACTTGTTCTAGGATTGCTATGTGGGCAGGACAAACTTGAGTAGGGTAATGTAGTTGGGTATAACCGAGAAGCAAAAATGATCATCTTTCTGAAAGCTTTAAAATTGCGTGCAGTGTATAACTTGTATTTCTGTGCCATGCTTCTCTTGTTTTGGTATACATTTTCCTGCCAAGTTAGAAGTGTTTCTCCGTGCTGACACTATTTTTACTCTTGTTTGCAAGATATTCAGTACCTGTAAATAGAAATACTTTTTATTGGCAAGGACAGAAAATAAGAAACTGCAACCTTTGTAATATAGTAACTAGACATATGGGATCTTACATCCTGTTCCTTTCATTGTATTTTCTGCCTCTGGCCTCTGTCATCCATCTGCTTTGTTTGTTGTTGATGCTCCCATTTTAAAGGCATGTCTTTATTATATATGCTTATTTCTCATAGAGATATAGATTTGATGACGGTAAGAAATAAAAACACCCATCTGGTCTGCCCATTCCGTCTACCTAATGCTTTCGCTTAATAAAGTCTCAGGATAGCCTTATGTGTATTCCAGGCATTTTTAAATTCCATAACTGTTTGGAATAGACTTCCAGTAGAAGTTGTAGAGTCACTTATCAACTACTCTTTTTTTTTTTTTTTTTGCCTTATCCCTAAATCTTCCAACTTCAGACCATGACCTCTTGTTTTTTGCACTCCTCTTTTTTTCAAAGCTGCTTCCCTCTACAAGATTATTAAATCCTTGAATATATATTTGATGGTTTGTATCGTATAACCCTCTCACTTCTATCTTCTAATTTATACATATTCAGGTCATGTTAATCCTTGTATGAATTGTCCTTAAGACTATGCATCATTTTAGTTGCCCTTCTTTGGCTTCTAATGTAATATGTTTTGTATTTGTGGCCTAAGTGCATCATTTTGCATTCATCAGGGTTACAGATCCCATGTTCTTAGACCATTGCTTTTTTGTTTTTATTACATACCGTATTTATCGTCGTATAACACGCACTTTTTCTCCCTGAAAATAGCGGGCAAATGATGTGTGCGTGTTATACGCTGATATTCCCTCCCCCCCTCCTCAACCTAAACCCCCCCTAAATACATCCCCCTCTCCCTTTCCCCTCACTTACCTGCTTCTGCTCCGGCCTCCGCTCCTTCTTGACCCGGCGCGCATGTGACGTCACATGCGCGCCACGTCATTAGCATATACCGGGTGCAGAAGCAGGTAAGTGAGGGGAGAGGGGGAGGTATTTAGGGGGTTGAGGATGAGCAGCGAGTAAACTTTTGTAAAAACCTATAATATCCAAGTTTCTTTGTTAAAACAGTTGCTTTTACTGTCATTTTTACGTTATTTACTTTATAAGTGTTAATAATATTAATAAAAAAAAGTTCTGAGCTACCCTTATTTTCCTTCAAAGTTCTTTATTTAAGTTTTTTTCCCTGAAATTTCCTTCTTAAAATGAGGTGCGTGTTA
The DNA here is from genome assembly GCA_027410445.1 of Discoglossus pictus. Classification (NCBI taxonomy): domain Eukaryota; kingdom Metazoa; phylum Chordata; class Amphibia; order Anura; family Alytidae; genus Discoglossus; species Discoglossus pictus. The sequence continues at coordinate 131,700,566 of CM050166.1, forward strand.
TACGCCGATAAATACGGTAATTTGTCTTGCACCTCCTGGAATGTGTGATGTAATATTTGTCATTTGCAAAGAGGCAATCTTTCCCTTAAAGCACACAAGTGGTATCACTAAATACTATATTAAACAAAATAGATCCCAGCACTGAGCCCTGTGGTACTTTGCGGGTAACTGACTTCTATCCCTTAGCCAGTGTCCTAATAAAATGTAGTAGAAAATTATGTATTGTATTGGAAACTTGAATGTACTTACATGTTTATATGCTGATATCTGGATGTGCACATAAAGTGTACCCTGCAGGGTACAGTGTGTGACCTCAAAAGGAAATGATGATTGGTGGGGTCACAGCTGAAATTGCCTATAAGGACACAGGCAAAGAGAAAATAACAGACAGTGACTGCCAGATTGTGATACAAGTGTTTCCGTCTTTATTTCCTCCTGATTGTCCAAAACTATATTTTTCTAATTGTATACCAGTTTAGCCTGAGTTTGGAGGGTGTTAACCCTAAGTTTCAACTGACAGAAATGAGAGATTTTGCTAACTTCAAGTGCTAACTAAGTGTTTAAATGATTATTCGGGTATTTTTTCCACACAAAAAAATGTTTGTATACACTACTAATTATCCTCTATCAGATGCACTCATAATCCAGCTCACATATTCCTTTAAGGCAGTTCCTTCAGGATTGCCACCCCCAAACATAGTTTTATTTTTTAAAGAAGATGAAAAATATTAACCTGGCAACATCTGGGGGTGAACATAAGTAAATAGAAAACATATGGTAGTAGTTCATAACTTTATATAATTGGGCAAATAGGGCTTCCATACTGGACTGCTATATTACTGCTGGAGCCTAAGGAGGAGGGTTTTGCTGTGAGTTACTTTCATTTAATACTATTGTTAAGGGACCACTGCAATCACATTTTCTATATTGGCAACATATTAAAAAGCAAAGAAAAATTAAACACAACCTTTACATTTTGCAGCATTGTTCTTTGCTGCACACTTTGTTGTGTGTTCTTGCCTGTTTATTCCTGAGATAATTGTGTCCTTGTAACCATACAAGCTTTCTATTAGTGCTGTTGGGAGCATTGGTAGTAGTTACTGTGTCTGTGCCTATAAAAACGTCTTGTGTATTCAAGTCTCCTCCCACCCCAGAAAGTTGTGCTACCCAAAGCCAAAATGGCAGATTGTACAGCAGCATAAGTGCATATAAAAAACAAAAAATTGCATTTTAAGAATATGTTGCTCTTTTTCTTCAATAGAGTAAATTTAAAAAAAGAATCCTTTAAGCTCTAGCAATATTATGACAGCCTTTCAACTGATTTGTATAGATCCTTGCAAGAAAGCCATTAAAGGAAAATTGAATACTTTGTTATAATGTTTTTATGATTGCTCCTTACTTTAGAGATAATCCTTGCAGAGAGAGAGGAAAAGGGCTTCCAAACAAGGCAGATCAGCCTCTATCCATGATGTCACTGTGGTGCTGAGCACCCCCTGTCAATCTAATTAATTATCATAAAGTTTAATGGAGACACACCCCTGCGACCTGGTTGGTTGGAGTAGTTTAGGAGGAGGAACATAACTCTGAGCTGTGAACCAAGGGGGGGTCTGTCTCTACATTGTAAACAACCTGGAAATCATACATTTCTGTAGAACTGATTCCTCAATGAAAAATGGACATATTTAAAAAAAATTAAGTATTTCAACACGCCTTTTGGAGATCTATAATATGGTGTGGTGCAATATGTGCTAGATTTACTAACCCTTTAAGGATGTTTTTTTTTTTTTTCCTCTCGCTTGGCTGCTTTCAGACCTCCCAAAAAACGCCAATTAAAAAACAAATTAGCTTGCAGCCTCACTTACAGGCTCCCTGTCTCTCCCCCAGAGCTGTGTGTGAGGCTGTCAGTTAATTTTGTGATCAATTGGCGTCTCTTTTGGGCCTCTGAACGGCTTCCGAGTTACGGGCGTGAAAAAAATGGTGGTTGTTAAAGCCGGAACTTTTTCTATGTCATGCGGGCCTCGCAATAAGCGCCGCCTTCGCTCATTGCACATGCGCAAGCCCGTAACAATCTAATAAAACAGTTTTTATCCATTTTGCTTTCCTTTCTCAGGAGAGAGAACTGCTTGTTAACTTGCACAGTCAGCCTGCATGTTTGAGGGCTCTAGTTGAACAGTAGTTGGTTAATTTAGTTCTGCCCCTGTCCCATTGACTAAATTCCTATTGTGACACAGAATACTAAAACGCAGTGATTTGCTCACTCACGGATTCTGTCAGTGACAGATTACAATTTGTATGTTTTAATTATGTGCAGAAATAGCTAGAAAGCCAGCTTTTCCAGTTCAGCTTGATACTTGCAAAACATTTTAATCAGGCTTATAATGCGTAATTAAACACAAACAGATCACAAGATGCATCTCAAACAGATGGCATAGTGCACTAAATGTGATTTTAATGTTGTTAATTGTTCTGGAGGTTGAAATGACATATGTAATGTATTGGGTCTCTACATTGTGTGTGTGTGTGCGCACTTCTGTGGCTAACGCATGCATAATGCTGCAAAGAGAGTATTCATTTGAAAAATAATAATCATGAAGACCATGTTCAGAGTAGTCAAACTGGCATAAAGGACATATAAAGTATATTCTCCCCTATAACCAGGCAGGTTTTGCTTCTTCTAAAACATGATACGAGGGTATGAAAGTTGTTTGTTACAAGGCCACTAGCTGGGCATTTTTGCCATCATTCGAAAGCGGACTTGCAGGAAGTGGCATGTTCATACTGGAAATGGCCTTATGCTTCTCTATAAAACGCTAGCATTATTTTTGTCCATTACGACTGCTAACAATAATCATGTATGTGCCCATTGCTTTGCTCAGCCATGGGATAAAAATAATAGGGTGGTATGCCATGACCAAGTAAGGGTAACAGGTTGTTCTCCTAGTTTCTCCTAATCTACAGTTGAGTAGGGGAACATTGGATTGTACCTTTCCTAGGTAAGTGTCTGAGGACATTTGTGGTATCGTTTAAATGTTTCATAGTGTGCCACTTTATTTTAGATTTATTATTTTAACCATAATATCTTATCTGCATTGTTAAAGAGAGGTGTTTTTGCTGCATTATACAGTATCGTCTTAGTGTATGATGGAAAAAAAAAAGTCAATATTGTGTTTTTAAAAAGATTTTTGAACTCTCTTCACTTTCAAGGTTTTAAATAATGGTTATGAATTTGACTTCTGTCTTCCAGGTGCCATGGACAGGTAACAGAAATACGGGCTTAATACCTGCGGTAGGTTTTCACCACCAGAATGACAGAGTGCTTTCTGCCCCCCACTAGCAGCCCAAGTGAGCACCGCCGGGCTGAACATGGTGGTGGGCTGGCTCGCACCCCTAGCTCAGAAGAAATTAGCCCTACAAAATTCCCAGGTCTATACCGCACTGGGGAGCCCTCCCCTCCTCATGATATCCTTCATGAGCCCCCAGATATAGTGTCTGATGATGAGAGAGACCACGGGAAGAAGAAAGGAAAATTCAAGAAGAAGGAAAAAAGAAGTGAGTGCATTGTGTGTTTGTTTCTGTTATGATACAATTACAGAAAATTATAAAGGACCACTGTATAATTAAATAAATATGTATATATAAATATATAGTTAGAAAATGGAGTCTAAGAGCATAATAAAGCAGGGTAATGTGATATAGCTCATTTTTAATCAGAAAAAAAAAAACATTTTGATGCCTCGATTGGATCCTGGAGGCATCCATGATAGTTTTGTGAAAGTAGTATGCGAGAGGGGCTGTTACATTTCTAGAGAACAATACTGGTATCTACTGTAGCAAATCAGCCTTTTTTGGACTTTTGAGGGGAAGCAGTATGGTGCTTGTTGTGATTGAATACAATTATCTAACAAAGTATTCTGATGTCTCCCAGTGCCCTATTTCCCCATCCCTTTCTCCACTGACAGATAAAAACACACCATATGTTCCAGATTTACAAAGTGATATAACAATTTCCTTTTAAAAAGGTTATGTCCATGGAATACATAGCTGTCAGTGTTGTTAGTTTAAGATACTTCACAAAAAGCAGAACCTGGTTTCTTTAACTACAATGATCCTTTAAAATTCATCTTGAATTGAAGCTTCTTAGCACAGTTAGTGTAAGTTTGAAAAATGTGTTATTGCTGTGTCGCTTCAGAATACACCTGTACAGACTATAATCAGACCTTCAGTGTGTAAGGTATGGAGCAAGCTTCCTTAAATACCTGTGACCTTAATTAGAAAAAAAAAAATGGAAATGCATGGGTGTAGTCAGTGTTTGAGGATTACTGGTGTTATTTTTAATGGTTAATTCATTACTTTGTTTTGCAATACTCAAGTACCAATTTTATGGCTCATCAACATATTTTTACGTAAACTCATGGTCTGATTTTTTTTTTGTTACTCATTATGTTGCCTTAATTTGCTCAGCAATCGAAAAGGTGACTATTTTTAAGAATTCTATATAGAACATGTATTCACATAATGTATGTGACTGGGATAAGGAGAAACTTTATGAATATTTACAACATTTATAATGAAAAGTAGATAATGTTACAAATACCTTTTCTACTTTGTGTCTGTTTGCTGGTACAGAACCCCAACAGTGACCCCGGTAACATCACAACACATTGTATAGGTTTGTTCTATTCTAGAACATTATCATTTCTGATCGCTATTTACAGTTGTGTACACGGCAGTCTACAAACGCAGTGACCCACTACCGCTCTGACCTACTATTCATTTGAAAATTTAATTTGGGACTGAAATATTAAATTATTTGCCTTCCTTTTGAAAAAAAAAGTTACTTGAGACACAAACTGGCCGCTCCTCCCTTCAAAGAACAACCATTTTGTACTTGATGACCGGATTATTCTCCCATCACCATGTTTTCTAGTAGTTGGAGTCTTTGCCTATTCTTACCCTCCTCAAGGAGGAGGCGCACATTCAATTTCCACATCAGTTCTACTACAAAACTATTAAGGTTTCTGCCTTATTTTAAAGGTGAAGTGCCATTTTTGGTCTTGTTTTACATTTATAAACACAGCCATACATTGTACTATCCATTTTTCAAAACTAAATAAGTTTTTTTTATTTATTAAATTTTTGACACATTGCTTTATAGTTCTCCCCTCCTCATCCTCCTGGTTGAGGAAATTGATGTAACCCAGTATTATCATCCATTTCAGACCGTTATATTTGCTTCCCTACACTAATAATGTACACTGTGCCACTTATCTGCATATTTTGTCACATCTAGAAGATGGTGACTATCTAGTACAATATATAACTAAAGTCTTTGAAAATAGCCCACAATGTCAGTGGACTGGTCCACTTGAAAGTGAGGTTTATTGGCTTACTCACTATGGCCCTCATTCAATTGCAACTTGGCCAATTGAATAGGGGTCTAAATAAGCACATAACATATTTTTTTAAAGAAGTTTTTAGTTAGTAAATATCTATCCAAAAGCAAGGTTTTCACTAACTAAAAACTTCTTTAAAAAAAATATGTTATGTGCTTATTTAGACCCCTATTCAATTGGCCAAATCGCAATTGAATGAGGCCCTATATATGCACTTTTTCGTCCTTATTTTGGGATAACATAAAGTAATATTGGTGTTGGAGGGTTGGCATACCAGTTGATGTAAAACGACAGTTCAGAAAACATGGAGGCTCCTGCACTTATATTTTAAGTAATCACCTCAAATGTCATGATTATGTAAAATATAGTGTCCAAGTCATTGGAGCAAACTAATTCCCATAGTGGATAATGCTGAGCATTGATTCTTCAATTGGTATTTAATTAATGGTTTCTTTAAAACTAAAGTTTTGACTTCAATTATTTTCTGTCTTTTTTATTTTTATTTTATTTTTTTATTCTTATTTTGCATTTTCTCTATCTTTAATAGCGGAAGGGTATGCAGCCTTCCAAGAGGACAGTTCTGGTGATGAAGCAGAAAGCCCGTCCAAACTGAAGAGGTCCAAGGGAATACATGTGTTCAAAAAACCCAGTTTTTCCAAGAAGAAAGAAAAGGATTTTAAAATCAAAGAGAAACCGAAGGAAGAGAAGCACAAGGAAGATAAGCACAAAGAAAAGAAGTCTAAGGACTTGACCGCAGCAGATGTTGTCAAACAGTGGAAGGAAAAAAAGAAAAAAAAGAAACCCACTCCTGAGCCAGAGCCTCCGCCTGTAGATGTACCCAGTGTGAGGCCGGTGTTTGGCATCCCTCTGACAGAAGCCTCGGAAAGGACCATGATGTGTGATGGGATTAGGCTGCCTTCAGTATTCCGGGAATGCATAGACTTCATAGAGCATTATGGAATGAAATGTGAAGGCATATATAGGGTGTCAGGTAAAAATGTTGTATGTTAAAGTTTTACAATACAGGTTATTTGGTATTGGTCGGGTTTAAGTTTTCCATGCTTCCTTTCCAAATCATAAGACAGAAAGTAAGCATAGTAAAGGTTTTATCCTGTAAATATAGAACTTGCATGGTTCCTTAAGGACTGGTCATTTAGTCTCTTGTAGAAAGAGAAACCTATTTTTTACAAAATTAAAGTTCAGTAAAATAACGGTTTTATATATGTGGAAAAAACATAATTATATGATGAAATTATATTATTTATGATATTTTAAATAGCACATGCATGTGCACATGCATGTGTTCCAGAAAAAAAAAATCACACCAATGGCTTCAGTTGACCCAGTGCTATTGTAAGGCTTTGCAAGATATTTTTAAGAAATATTATGGAATGAGTTAAATTACAAGTAATAAAGACCAATGAACTAGTTTTTTTCTTTTCTTTCCAGGAATAAAGTCAAAAGTAGATGAGTTAAAGGCAACCTATGACCGAGAGGAGTCTCCAAACCTTGAAGACTATGAGCCTTACACAGTAGCGAGCTTACTGAAGCAATACTTGAGAGAACTACCTGAGAATGTGCTCACCAAAGATCTGCTGCCGAGATTTGAAGAGGCCTGTGGCAAGAGCACTGAAGCGGAGAGACTCCAGGAGTGCCAACGCCTGATGAAGGAGTTACCTGAATGCAACTTCAACCTGATCTCATGGCTGATTATACACATGGACCATGTGATAGAGAAGGAACTCGAAACCAAAATGAACATACAAAATATATCTATTGTACTTAGCCCTACTGTTCAGGTACTTAAGTGGTGAAACTAAGGAACCCTATATTATCATGGTGAACAGTGTTTGCATCAGGCTTTTATGCGTTCCATATTATAAAAGCTCTGTTTTTACTTCTTAAAACCATTCAAATATTCCACGCATGGGTCTGATCTCTGCACCATATGCAGATACTGACTCTATAGGGCTTGAGACATGGTCCCAGATACGCTAGGACACTACACTGGTTATGAAGCCCTTATAAGCTCTTCTTTTTTTACTGCTTAACATCATGCAAATAGTTCCTGCATGTGTCTGACACAAAGTACTTTCAAGCAGATACATAGGAATATTGCATATCTAGTAAAGTCTAGAAACCTATATTCATATTTAAATAGTATTGTGACGTAAATATAGATTGGAAGATAAGAAAAAAGCATTCTGCAGCACATCTTGGCTGTAGACCTTATCTTCTATTTTTATAGGTGCTCTAATGTAAAAAAAAATTGCCAATTGAAAACCATGGAAAACATTTTGTCTTAGAGCTGCTGTGTCTAATACTGCTAAGCAATTATTCAGCTTTTTCTCACTTTTGATTCTTTATACCTTTTCATCTCCCTATATTTTCCAGATCAGTAATCGTGTCCTGTATGTGTTTTTTACACACGTCCAAGAGATTTTTGGGGGTATTCACATAAAGAAAGTGATTAAACCTCTCCGTTGGTCTAATATGGCTACAATGCCTGCCCTGCCAGACACTCAAGAAACAATCAAGGAGGAAATTCGAAGACAGGTTTGTCTGTCGTTATTGTCATTGAAAGAGAGGATGTTTCCCAACATTTTATAATTTCATGTACAAAATGTTTTTAAATTGCCTAAAATCTATTAATTGAAAATTAGAATGTAGCAGTAGTTTAAATAGTACATTAATGAATATATTTCACATATTTTTAAAGTCCTATGACAGCAATGGTTTTATGGTTCTGCTATTAATGGCCTAAAGGCAAAAAAATGTAGTTCATAAAAAATTTGTATTTAGGTTGGTTAATGTTATCCTGTACTATATAATTAAAATACGCTTTATTCTAACAGGGTCTAGTTCATCCCCCTTTTTTAATCCACTCTGAATGCTGTCATCTTTCACATCTGTTACCTAAGGCCACACCCATAAGAATGGGCTTTACACTACCAGAAAAAAATCAGGCTAACAGAAATAGGGTATCGAGGGGATAAGGGAAAAATATTGCAATAGCACAGTTGTCTTGACACTTCATTTCTCACAAGTGCTGTATCCTTTATTGCTGGTAAAAAATATTTAGAAACTAGAAAGCTTATGTCGCATTAAGAGTGACCTAGGGTGCACACATGAGGCAGCATGGCATCTTAGGTTGGCAGAGGTATTGAAGGTGTTTTTTTTTCTTTGTTTTTTAACATTTTTGTTAAGGTAATATTTAAACATTTAGAATTGCTGCATATACTGAAGTAATATTCTTGCAGAAATGTGATAACTTTTCCGTAGCTGTACACTCTTATGCTTTCCCCTGCCCTAACAACACTTTGTCTCACGTGTGATTATGGCGACAAAAAGTGTCATCATGGGGAAGACATCACAAAAAATGTTTTCTTTGATTGCATTGATGGGCTAACTAGCAGACCAGGTTTTCAGGGGACTTGCTGGAGGAGGGGAAAGCAGGGGAGCCATAACAACACTCTCTCTTGAAAAGTTTTTATTTCTCTGATAAATGATTCTTCAATTTTTAAATATTATTAAAAATTATTATTACAAATATGGGTCTAGTGGTGTCTTGTTTCTCTCTGCAATTTGTTTAGGAGACCCTGTACCCTCTTCCAGTATTTCCTGATTCTGAAGAGTGCTTTTTAACACTATGTAGCTGGAGCAGATAGGCAGTCTGGTATAAGTCTTCCATATCTCTTTTAAAATTTTCTTTAAGGGACTTCAGGTCACATTCCCATTTCAGGGCATATGACATTGTATGATGATAATATTTGATGAAGATTTGAGATTATGCTTTTTTTGGGCTACTGAAGAGATCACACATACTGGTCCTAGACTGCTGGGCATTATAAGATTTACTAGCGAATTGCCCGTCAAAAAATGACGGCAATAAAATTGTAAGGTAGCTAATGCTGTTTAGTGTGTAATAATGAAATATATAATACATTAATAAATGAATATACTTTACCTATTTTAAAGCATTGTGTGGAAGAGCTGTGAATGTGTTTTGATGTTGCTGCAGCATTAGTGGTGTGGAGGTGCTGTGTAAGCGTGCTGAATGTGTGCAGTGTAACACTGTGCGTGCGCGAGACCAAACCGTTAGCGTAGTCGTGTACTTCCGCATTGGCGTAAAATGGCGAGTAATGTGTGGTATGCGTTTGTATCGGAATATCCGTAGGTGTTTTGTGGTGTTTTGCGAGTTTAGAGTGCTGTAGCCTCGTTTTCGTTTTGTACGGCGGCCATTTTTTCTCTCGCTTCGATTTTTTTTTAGTCTCTAAACTGTTTTATTTCGAGTAAAATCGAGGTGTAAGTTGTATTTTTGAGGTGTTGGGTGCTCCCTCTTGGTGTAGGTAAGTTTTTTATGTATGTGGTGTGTGTATGTATTGTGTTTTACATTTTGTAATGTTCGCGAGTTGCGTCCGAGTGTTGCGAGGCCGTAATGTGTGTGAACGTGTGTCGTATGTTGTTTGCGAGTGTCGTAATGTGTGTGTCGTACTGTTTGGGTTGCGACGTGAAGTTTGCGTGGTCCTCAGGTGCTGGCATGGAGCGCCTACGGCTTCGCGAGGGCCGCGGGCTCGCTACGCGAGCCCGCAGCGTTAGCAACAACTCATACGCTCACAACTATATAAGATTTATAAATGCGGGTACCTAAAGCAGTCTTTAGTTGAGAGCTGTAATCTAATTAGAAAAAATGGGAAATGTATTAATGTGTCTAGTGAAGTCATACAAATATATATCATAGCTCGTCTATGAAATCATTTTATCATATCAATTGACTGAGCATTTTTCTTCTAGTCTCAGTTTAGCAAACACCTTTTGCTGTCCCTGATCTTTTCAAGATTACTTGCATTAATTAAAACATATCAGCATGACATCTGATTTATATAATGGTTTGTTTCACTTTTTTCTTTTGGTGCTTTTGTCTGAAATTGGTACCAATCCATCTAGAAAACAAAGTAATATTACATTAAGTTTATGTGCATTGGCATAAACATCTAGTGTCCTACAAACCCACATTTAAACTACTTAAAGCGTTTAGAGGAAAATGACAGATTAGACCTACAAATGGATTCTCGGAGTAAAGACAAATCATTAACAGGCATTCATTTTTTATTGTACAGGAGTTTCTTTTGAATTGTCTGCATCGTGACCTTCAAGCAGGAATAAAGGACCTGTCCAAAGAAGAGAGGCTTTGGGAAGTACAGAGGATTCTGACTGCACTTAAAAGAAAGCTGCGGGAAGCTAAGCGGCAGGTGTGTGGTACTTGTCCTGCCCTTCCAGTTCTTCATCTGCACAGCAGCATAGAAGGAACAATGTGTCCCCTTGTGTGGGACTTGGACAAGGACCAGCAAATGTACCATGTGAATCACCAAGCTGTGTCATCTTGCCCGGCACAGCTGCACCCCTTTAGATGCTCTTCCGCTTCTTTTATTTGTCATTATTTTCGGTGTACTCTTCCAGGTGCATCTACTCTAGTTAACAACCAATATTGATAACTTTTTTTTCTATACTTTTGCTTCATGCATGGAAAGAAATCTTAATATTTACCACAGTTGTCTCTGCCAGATTAGTGTCTCTTATATTCCACTTACTCATCATATCTTTCTGTGGGCAGGCAATAAATGTGGTCTGTTTGTTCATGCACAAAAAAGAAATTGTAGCCACAAAGTGAAATGTATTTAAACTACATCAGCAGATACAAAGTCTCTTTTAGGCCAGAAATAATGTCAAATCGCTCATATCTAGTGAAAAAACAAAATATTTTTTATTTTAAGATTTGTATCATTTGAAGAGATCTCTTATGATCTAGTAAATGATTCTGCATCCTAAATTCCAATGAACATGATTTTGATAGATGCACAACTTTGTACTCTGTCTTTTTTTTATTTTTTACTTCACACACATAAATAAGTCAAACAAAACACATTTTGTCTTGTCGCTAAGGCCTCTGTCGTATAAACTGCAAACTTACTGACCACTTTTGCCACATCCCAGCAACGGGACATGACAAGACTTCTGCTCTTCTACACTATGAAGACAACTGTAGTTATTTGTTAATGGATTTCAAAGTAATGTATTTGTTAGGCACACATGCATGTACTGATCGGGTAAAGCCACAATTGTTTTAATTTTTGTAACGTAGTCCATTCTAAGTTAGCTAAATGGGTGTTTTTTTGCCCTTTTTTTAGGACTGTGAAACAAAAATTGCTCAAGAAATTGCCAGCCTTTCAAAGGAGGATGTATCAAAAGAAGAAATGAATGAAAATGAAGAAGAAGTCCTTAATATACTCCTGGCACAGGTACATTGAGGTGTATGATGCAAATACTATTCAAGCTTACAATATGTGCTATTTCCTAATATCTGCAAATTACCTGTGTAATTATAAAATCACATTGTAGCTTATCTCTTTTCAGGAATGTCCTCAGTCCAATCTGTTATGATTTAATTGTGGCTGCAATATGGTCACATTTCAGAATATATGGAAAAGTACTTGACGCAAAACCATATTCCCATGGCAGCACATTTTTACTTCGATGTATACATTAGCCATAGCCCCCAATTTTTTTTTTTTTTTTCAGTAAAATATAAACCCAGATTTGTGTTAGTTCCCATTTGCTAATATGTTTGTGATTTATGACTGATTAATTTTACTGTTGTATCTTGCATATATTTTTATAGGAGAATGAGATCCTAACAGAGCAAGAAGAACTTGTGGCAATGGAGCAGTTCCTTCGGAGACAGATTGCTACAGAAAAGGAGGAAATAGATCGCCTGAGAGCAGAAATATCTGAAATTCAAAGGTATAAAGTTGAATTTGCTCATTAAGTATCGATTCACTAATTTTGCACTCGCCATTCAAGGATTCACAAAGAGCCTTACTCCATAAAGTGAGCTAGCAAAGTATGACCAACAATACTTCGATTGTTAATAACCATATATAGCTGAAACTTAAAAAGTGAAGTGTAATTTTTTGGTCAATGTAATTAATTAACCTAGTTCAATAATAAAAATATAAAATCATAAACTATTTTTTATGACTGTAGCTTTTCCTTTGACATATCTATTTGCATATAAAGGCGTTTGACATCTGGTGTTCAGTAATGTAAATGTCTGATGTTAATATGACTCTCCAAACATAAAATATGTCCTACCTTGCAGCCGTCAGCAACACGGGAGAAGTGAAACTGAAGAATATTCCTCAGAAAGTGAGAGTGAAAGTGAGGATGAAGAAGAACTGCAGATTATTCTGGAAGATCTGCAGAGGCAGAATGAAGAATTGGAGGTGAGATCATTTATCGGTTTGCTCCACATGTTCAAAAACAGTTTATGTACAGGAATGTTGAGGCTGTTCTTACACACTTTCTTTGTCTGCTTCATTAGGAAATTTGTTCACCTTCCAAGTGTTAATCTTTCCACATTCAGAGTTTAATATTCTTTACACGGACATAGGATATGACCTGCTTCTCTGCTGTTCTCTGTGATTTATTCTTTCTTTTATGCCTTTTGTCAGATCAAGAACAACCATCTGAACCAAGCGATTCACGAGGAGAGAGAGGCCATCATTGAACTGCGAGTGCAGCTCCGGCTGTCACAGATGCAACGTCTCAAGTCTGAGCAGCTGCAGGAGGAAGAGGAGCCAGGAAAACAGGGCACCAAGGCCCAGGTGCAGAGAGACACTCTTCCTGAAACAAAAGCACCAAAAGATCAGCCCAAGACAGCTAAGGAACAAGTGAAGCCATCGCCAGTTAAAGACTGGAAAGAAACACTGATATGAGCTTAAAATCCATGTAAAGACATTCTTCCTTACTAATCCCTTCAGTCCATTGCTGTGCTTTGCAAACACATAGGTCTTTTCAGCTCTTTAATCTATTTCGGTTCTGACTTTGGGCTTGGGATATAAAAGAGAAAATGTAATAATGTAAAAAAAAATCTTGTGGGGAAAATTGAGAGTTTTTTTTTTTTTTTCTTCTTTTAAATCCAAGGAGAACTTCTACGTAGTGTCATAAAGCAATGTGGTTATGAAAATGAAATTGCTTTGTTTTTAGGGTCTTTATTTTTTTTTGTAGCGTTTTATATTCCAAACAGGCACAACATTTTTTACTTACTTGTCTATATGTTTGCAACAGCAGCACTTTTTTCCTTTTCATGATTAAACCAGGGACTTTGCAGCTGTGAATACACCAGTTTGAGACTACTACAAATAAACTTATTGTATTGGTGTGCAAGGATTTTTTTTTTTTACTTTCCAGATTTGCTTTTCAGCCATGTTTGATGTGAAAGCTGCTGTTTTGTTAGCTTGGTGAAGTTATTTATCACGTACATTGCCTCTCTGTAGTATACCGGCATCAGAGAGAATGCATGATTGCCAACTCTACTAGTAAAATGATTTATATACTAAGCTTTTAAATTATACATTGATGATAAGGATTATTTTTGTTTTCATATCTACATTACTGATAATGAAGTTCCCTCAAGGCCCTAGAATTTCAGATTTCTTTTACACTAAACATGCTACTTATTTTATTGCATGAACATTGTAACAATGGGGCTAATTCACTGAAAGGCCCACTCTTTCTTGCTGAGCCACATCACTCCAAACTTGCCTTTCACGTAGGTAGAAGGCTAAGCCTGCCGGAGGCCAATATCTTCTCACTATGAAAGATTTGGGCTGTAACACTTTAAATACTAGCTTTAGTTGCTCATTTATTTGTGCCTTTAAGCATTTTAGGTATGCTCTGTTTTCAAGCTAATCATGGTGTTTGTTCCATTATTCATATCTTCATGGTAGAAATCTGTGTGGAGAAGATACTAATGTGAATAGAGTGATTCTAAAGGAAAGATTGTTGTGAGCCTAGACAAGGGGGGTGCTGCCACTTCTAGCCAAAGAGGTGAGTGTGGAGGGATGTTGCTTTCATGATTGGCTGCAAAGGCTTGCCCGAGAGTCTGGGTGGCAAAGTAGCAATAGGTCTGAATTGACATGAAAAAAAAATCTGTATTTGAAGAGCCTTTTTAATTTATAGTGTGATTTAGAGGTAGAGCAACTTTGCTTTAGAGACTGCTGATGGGGTTTAGCCAGTCTGTGATTTTCTTTACTCTTAGTAATATCATGTTATGGTCACCTATTTGTGACACTGATGTGGCAGGGCCACCTTTTTTGATATCAGGAGCACCTTTTCCTGACCAGATCAGGGACAGCTGTTTTAGATACAGTTATATGCATGGTAAGCGTCACTGCCGAGAAGCAGATATTGTTTGTGGTGGAATCGCACAATACAGAATATGACGCTGACCATAGCCGCTTCATTCATAATGAATATGCTATAAGAGCCTCTGTCTGCAACAGATCTGTGAATCTATATAATGGCTGTTTATGGAAGATCCGTCCCAGCAATACAGTTTGGACTAGAAAATGCACTGGTGCAAACACATTTTCTGTTCCATCTTAGAAAACAGGGTTATAATACTTGGGTCTTACTGATAGTTTGTACTTGTGGCATAAGGAAACTTCCTAGCACAAAATGAGGATATTCACAAATATATGTAATATTGGTAATTCAATTAAAATAAATATTTAGCTGCTCTTCTTGAGAGAGATATAAATTGCACACTTTAGAATGCTGCTATTGATGGCAGCTTTAAGGAGATGTGGTTCGATGGGCACAGCAATAGATAAAAATGCAAGTGATTTTGTAACTGGAATGCACAACCCTGAAAATTATGATTGAACCTATACATATATAGATCATTTCACATATGTTGTCACACTACTCACCCTTGATTTTATTTTGGTGTTTTTTTTCCAATTTTTTTCAATTAAGTGTTAAAAGTATACAATATTTGCCTCGTCTGTTACAAGTTTTGTATCTGCTGAAGTTGTACAGTTTGCATTAACACAATCATGTTAACTTGACTTTCAAGTATCTGTGTTTTTATGCCTTCCATCTTCATGTAGTTCTTTTGGGTTAACATTTCTTATTAAGAAATAATGCAACAAAGCAAATAATAAAGCATCCATTTTAAACCTGTACATTGTCTGTGTCAAGTGCTTTCTGATAGGTGGCCTCATTCCTATTTATCATACCCTGTGCGTTTTTTGATTCCATATGTACAATATTTGAAAAAAACAAACCCATCCATTGCTATCTCTGCAACAAAACGTGTGACTTGCCACTCACTCAGTTTTGGTCCTCCAGCTCATCGATTAGCAAATCAAAAATACCTCTAATCTATCTTGCCTAGCCCTCACTTCTACTAGCCTATCCCAACACAATGGCTTCCTGTTTTTACTGTTGTTGCTTATTCAAAATCCTAACCCTTATCTGGAAAACTCTAGTCTTGTCAGTGATGCTTTTTGCACTCCAAATCCCACCATGCAACCAATCGCACATTTCTTCCTCTTTCCTTGATCTATTCTCTAAATGAACACCCCACTCCACATAAGATAGTTGTATACATGCTGTGCAACTCCCTATGGAGGTTTCATTTTCTCTGTTCAACACTGATGCAACTTAAGACCTTCACCTGATCTCTCAGCTTGACTTGCTGTGCCCATGACCCTGATCTTATCCACTGCACCACTTAAGCAACAAGTACAAACTTCTTTTTATGCTTAGTCTACCTTGTACACAAAGCTGTACCACTTGAATAAAGGTGCTATATGTGAATAGAAAAAACCTTAGTAGCAACCTCCAATACTTCATCTGAAGAAGTCCATTAAAGGTAACTAAGTTTCATGGATTATGAATGCATCTGATAGAGGAGAATCCGTAGTGTAAAAAAACGTTTGCTTGAAAAGATCCCAAAATAAACCTTAATAAATGTACCCTTGAGTTTACACGTTTTCTGGCTGTTAATTTGAGAGAGTATGCCCCTGAAACCCCGGCTAAATTAATATAAAATTCATACTTCGTTTTGGCTAATCAAGGGCAGCCACAACTTTGTTGCAATGTCTGGGGATCAGTCTCTGCAGCAAAGCATCATGGGATGTGTAGTATTTTTTTCCCCATTACAAGGGAGGAAGGAAGCCGCTTCAATCAGTGCTGCTCAGGATCTCTGCACTGTGCAGCTGTTGGCTTAAAGGTTAGTATAGGGGGGTTGGGATTTTTTTTTTTTTTATCTGTCTGATATGAGCAGCATGTGTTAGATTAGAAAAAGGAAAAAAATGAAACCTTATACCTTTAAGTGATGCAGCCAAAACTTAGAGGCTTTCAGCATGTGTATAGAATGCACATAAGGTACCCATTAAAATTAATGTATATTTTAAGTTTAAATTCAAGTTACCCTGACCTTGTGGAATGGTGTATTTTCATTATTTATGAGCTGGTAGTTCTTTAAGTACTAGTAACTAGCCAATCATAAATGACGGTATCATGTTCAATGATTTGTTCTGGCTCTCTCTCTCCCTATCCTCCTGCTTCTCTCCTCCTCCTGTTACGTGCCTCTGCTGCGCATGTGTAAATACGGCGTAGTTGCAGTGGGGCAATCCGCTTGTGAATAACGCCTGCGCAGATATGAGTAATGTCTTGCAGATGTTACTCATATCTAACTATTATAGTGGATTTGTAAACCTTAAATGACTACTAAAGTCTGACTTTTACTTACGTGCTATATTTTGAACAACATAGACTTGATATGTAGTAAAAATCTTTTTGCATTTTTTTTTTTTTTAGAATAGCCTTGAACATGAAATGAATTTAAGCAGTTATATACTTTGGTAGGGCATTGTCTTGAGTTATTTGTTCAAGCTGATTTCCAGGCTTGGTGCCTTGCAGACTTAGATTTCTATTAGTCTTTCTGAAAGTATTGTTCCTTAGGATAGCCATTTCACTTGATGCTGCTCTGCATTCAAGATCACATACTACTTTTTAAAGAGATTCAATACAATAATAATTGAGGATGAGGAAGGGGGGGGTTGAGGATGAGGAAGGGGGGGTTGAGGTTGAGGAGGGGGGTTGAGGATGAGCAGCGAGTAAACTTTTGTAAAAACATATAATATCCAAGTTTCTTTGTTAAAACAGTTGCTTTTACTGTCATTTTACGTTATTAACTTTATAAAAGTGTTAATAATATTAATAAAAAAAAGTTCTGAGCTACCCTTATTTTGCTTCAAAGTTCTTTATTTGAAATTAAAGTTTTTTTTCCTGAAATTTCCTTCTTAAAATGAGGTGCGTGTTATACGCCGATAAATACGGTAAGTTTATTAATGTTCATTTTGTTAGTTTGGGAAACATGAGTATGGACAGAGGAAGAAGAAAGTCAAGAAAGAGGAGGATATGAAGAATGCCATTTTTTAGATGATTATCATAAGTGTGTTCATATAATTCTGTGATGGACAACTTGGTCCTACACGTGCTTCCAGCAGTCCAATACAGTGGAACCTCCATATTTGTCAAATCCAATATTAGTTACCTCTTTTTAGGCAAAAAAAAAAAAAACGCTCCTATATTCATCCAAAAAACAATTAGGAAAACATTTTACAGTAATAAAAAAAAAAAAAAAAAATTAATTGCACAAGTTTTTTGCTAAATCGAGTTCTAGTGAATCGGTCGGTCGGAAAAGGGACAAAGAAGACGATCACCAGAATTGGGTTACCGAATGTTTTATTAGAAGGTGACTCCCCTTCTAAACATTAATTCCTGTGTTGCTCTTCTGTTTCTGCCATCATGGCTCCTCAATAAGGGTAAAGTTCTGGTTACGTTTGTATTGATGTATCCGGTTTGGGGCTGGGAAAGGATTATTCAGATTTTAGTTAACTACTATGGAAAAAAAATATTCTATATTCCTCCAATTCAGTATCCTACTATATTTCCTTTTGCATGAATATGGGCTCCCTGGTGGTCCAATGGTTAGGACTCTGACCCAGCTTTGATTCTAGTCAGGGTACATGAGGTCATACCACCCTTACACCATGCAGGGTTGGACCTGGTCAGTACTTAGGTGGGAGACCACCTAGAAATACCAGGAGCTGTATGCTGTGGCCCACTGCAGAAGGACCTGGCAAAACACTCCAGTATCTCTGCCCTGAATACCAAGTGCATCTGCATGATGTGTTACAGTCCATGAGGTCACGTAGAGTCAGACACGACTGAACAATGCAAACACACAGGTGAAGTAATCACAACACTACTGCCTAACTCACATATGTTTAAGCCAAAATAACCTAAATATAGAAATATGGATACAGAACTTTTAGACCATTGGTGACCTCATCGGATCCAGTTGGCCACCAATACACTTTGCAACTTTCAGCATATTAGATCTTTGTATCTGAACAACCATCTGATGCCCACCCTCAGGCTCGACACCCTCATTTATAAAACCATTGTTTAAATATTTTTTTTTATTAAATTGATTAATCTGCAGCAATGATTTTAGATCCTGTTTATTGGTGATCATAGATTATAATTCAAAGCATTTTCTATACCAAAATTTGGTTAACACAAAAGAAACATTTTTTGTAAAAATTGTGTGTGTGATACGACTTGAGATGCTCATATCACCCCTGTGCAAAACAAGCAACAAGTTCGAGAACGTTTAACTTTTTAGTACATCTTGTCCATGAGAAGGTTGTCTTATTATAGTTTTACTGTTGGGGTTTAACAGCAGTTTACAAGACTTGAAATTAACTATGTGCATGGCTTACCCATTTTGATTAAGGACTGGATACTAATAAGAATACCTTGTAGCATAATTACATTGAACATCATCTATGTATAACACATGTGACTGAGCCACATAGGAATCAAGTTGTGCTACCTTTCACATCATGCAAAATCTTTAGGGGCAACAGCATCTAGACTGATGTACTATTGTAGTTCAGGAAAAACTTCACATGTACAAAAAAATACATAATCTATTTGCAGTTTATTGAAAGACCTCAAAGGCCTATAATGGAGTTTTAGAAAAGATTTTGCGTTAGTTTTCAAGACTTACGTCGAAGGGAAAACAGCTAGCACATGTATGTATTTATGCATGGCGATGTCCAGTACTGCATCCGTTTTTATATACACAGATTTTCATCCGTTATCAGTTCTCGTTCTTAATATGGGCATAACGCGAATATGGCAGTTCAGTGTTTGAAAACCAGTCCTCGATAAACCCAGACACATCAGGATGTAGGGATAACATAGTGTAAGCTGTATAGCTTCAGCTGCAGACAGTATTATTACCCGATTCCAGGTCTATTTAATGTAAACCTGCAGTAAAGAATACCGGTGTAGAAAAACACCTTGCCCATTATCAGGTTCATTTCTTCAAAGAACCATAGAGAAAAATGTTGACCAAAATGGTCCTTTAAATGTATCTTATAAAATGTACTCACTGTTAAATAGTACTGTTGCATAACTGGTAAATATTGTAAAATGCATGCAAACCATGAATAGACATATATGGGAACATGTATTGAAACATATTATTAAATTTTATTCAGACAAGCAGATAAACTTGTATTACAACAGAGCTTTAAACAACATGATTAAAGACTGCAGCACTCTGAGGAACGCCGGCAGATATGTACATATATGAAAGACCGCAAGTGATGCACCTCACAGCTAATCATGATCAAGTTAAAAAACCTGACTTGAAGTACTTGAAACTAATACATTTCCTTCAGGTCATGACCAGCATGAAAACAAATTATGACAGAGGTACTTTACAGCAATGTTGCTTGCCTATAAGTACAGCAATATGCTGCATCTTAGGATTAAAATCAGTTTCTAGTGTAGTGTTAGCACTGAGCCCTTAAGAACGAAAAAAAAAAAAAAAAAAATATTCTACTCATTTTCTCAGTTTACACACATTCCAAATAAGAAACTATTCACACGTTAAGATAGTGCTGGGGAATACCTCTTTGAATAAAATGCCATTGCAATTAATACTGAAAATCTCTACAATGGTTTGGAGCAAGGTTACTGTGAATATTCACTGCAGGTAAAGTCACTTTACCAATACAACTTCTGGCGTCAAAAGATAAAGAACGGTCCTCTTAGAATAAGAGCTCCAGCCCTGAAAGGTGTCGTATGGTATAGCGATTTTTAGAAAATATGATCCCATATCTGAATCTTCCTCAGTACCAGCTCCAGCAGAAAGCGTAACCATAAAGTGTGGAACAAATGGAAAAAATGTAGTAACTTTATTTCCTTGTAGACTAAAGTTAATAATTTGCCAATTCAAGTTTGACATCTCAGGAAGACAGAAGATTTAAGGCTTTGGTGGCAATCCTCTGAGAGTTCATACTTACTCTTCCCTCCTACAATAGAGTAGGAGAAAGAAAAAAAGAGAGAAAGGGAGAGACATTACTGTCATGTGTTAAAAGTTCAATGAGGCCTTTCTTGGAAAGGGAAGCCGGTTAGTAGGTGGAAGAGGCAGTGCTCATGGCATCATCGGCGAGTTTGGTGCTAGCAGGGTGTATACTGGCAAAGTATTTGACATCGCTGTCATAATCCATCTGCAGAGCCATGATGGTCTGCTCCACCGCTTCCTGGTGAGAGTTGGCTGAGGTCAGGAAGTATTCTAGAGGGGAAAACAGTAAAACACCTTTTACGGAATATACTTTTTTTTTTTTTTTTTCTCTGAAAGGTTGGCTCTTATCCATGATTTTGCTGGATAAACTTTGTTACTGAATATTATTTTAATTTCAGTTCCAGAAACCTGTCTTGCCAGCGCTACTGCACTAAGTGGTTTAGCACATGGTTAGAACCATAACAGGGCTACTTCAAAATATCAGTTTTACTCAAACTATGTACATACATTATATATTTAGGAGTAATTTAGAAGCTGCATAGAATGGGAACAATGGCTAGATTTCTGAGATGTTCAGTGCCACTCACCTTTTTCTAGGAGAGTTTGCTTTAAAGTTTTAGCAAGCAACACTCTCACGTTTGGAACTCTATCAGAGGCTAACTGCAAAAGATGAGGCATCAGGTGAAGGGCGAACTGGTCCATTGGCAAGCAATCATCTTCAATGAGAGCCTAAAGAGGAAAAGTAGAAAATTAAAACTTAGAAGCATGGAATTCATTTAAAAACGGTTATAGTATTACATTATTTCTTTATCTATGAGGAGTAAACATGCACTGCTCCTCCAAGTATTGGAGCAACATTCATTATTTGTCAGAGACCCTCTTTATGGCCGTGCTTAGAATATTCATTGGTGATCAATGGAAAGAAGCAGCTGTACTCTATATGGTCTAGGACTGTGCTGTTCTCTATAAAGTCCATGACTTTGAGACTCACTGGATAAACACAATGGGAAGAGAGATTAGATTTATTACATATATATTTAGATTGTAAACAGACTGGGGAGATGGGTCCCACTACATCCTACCAAATCATAGGTGGTTGGTAGTTTTAGATATGGGTTTACATGCATGGTACTGGTGTATGTGTTAGTCCATTGGACATGCAATATGCTTCCTACTATTTATCTCTTTAAACCTGCACTGTTTTATTGGTGTTATTTTTCACATGCCAAACTGCCAGACATTTGTATAATTTGGGCAAAAAAAATAAATAAATAGCATTTCTCTGACACTAGCACCATTTTTGCCTAATGGCAGAATGAATAATAAGCTTACCTGACAAATGAAGACAAAGGCTTGCCGTCCAGACCATTTTGGACTCCGACAAAACTGCTCCACAAGCTTACTTATAATGTCCATTACTAGAGTTGGAGAGTTAGCCGAGTAAAGCTTTTTCACCATCTCACTCACCTAAAAAGTGCAAAATTGAGGTTAAATAAAAGAACAAAAATCTAAGAAACTATAGTGCATGATGAATATGTTAAAAAAGGCAACAAACCTACTGGTCTTTACTTATTAAGATATACAAAATGAATTCTCCACTCACCAGTTTATAGGAGATCCAACGGACAGAAGAGACTTTGTCTCCACACAGACTCAGAGCAATTGGCAGTAAATAGTCAGATAGATCTCTGGCACTGTACAGCTCAAGAAGGAGAATCAGCTGTCTGATGAAAATATAAAAAAAGAGAGGAAATACATTTATTTAATCAAAAAAT